>JAVIAB010000024.1:59192389-60452389 GCA_032433765.1 Megaustenia siamemsis
ATCATTTTCTGTAGAAAACTGTGGATCTGCTTGTGTTTTTATTATTATTTCAGCCAAGACCTCGAGTTGCATGCATTGAATGAGATAAAGACAGTCAGTGACTCACAGCTGATAGTTGATGTCAGACTCATAGCTGATAGTTGATGTCAGACTCATAGCTGATAGTTGATGTCAGACTTATAGCTGGTAGTTGATGTCAGATTCATAGCTGACAGCTGATGTCAGACTCATAGCTGATAGTTGATGTCAGACTTATAGCTAATAGTTGATGTCATGCTCATAGCTAATAGTTGATGTCAGACTCATAGCTAATAGTTGATGTCAGACTCATAGCTGATAGTTGATGTCAGACTCACAGCTGATAGTTGATGGCAGACTCATAGCTAATAGTTGATGTCAGACTCACAGCTGATAATTGATGTCAGACTCACAGCTGATAGTTGATATCAAACTCACAGCTGATAATTGATGTCAGACTCACAGCTGATAGTAATGGCAGACTCATAGCTGATAGTTGATGTCAGACTCATAGCTGATAGTTGATGTCAGACTCACAGCTGATAGTTGATGGCAAACTCATAGCTAATAGTTGCTGTCAGACTCACAGCTGATAATTGATATCAGACACATAGCTGATAGTTGATGGCAGACTCATAGCTAATAGTTGATGTCAAACTCATAGCTGATAGTTGATGTCAGACTCATAGCTGATAGTTGATGTCAGACTCACAGTTGATAGTTGATGTCAAACTCGCAGCTGATAGTTGATGTCAGACACATAGCTGATAGTAATGGCAGACTCAATGATGATAGTTGATGTCAGACTCAGCGAAGCAGAGCTGGTTAAGATCCTACCTTACCTTCCTGTAGTTCGGCAGAAAACGTAATAACCAGTCTAATTAAACAATCTAGTAGCGATCGCAGATGGAAAGAAAACAGTACTCAACTGTCTATATCAAGTCTGATGTTTTGGACCAAAAATTATTGGCCCACTCTAAGTAACAACACACCTCAATGTACATTCAAAACCTGATCAACGGACGAATGCAAGAAATAGTAAACACATTTTCGTGCAATTATTATTTACCTACAACCACTACTTCTATACAATTACTACTTCTACACAACAACTATTTCTATACTGTTGTTATTACTGTAGAAATGCTATTAATATTACAACCCATTTTATTATAGACGTTTTTTTCGCCCTAAATTTGAAATACAATAAATGACGATTATTTTCCCCCGGAATGTATAACGTCTGTTCCCATTGTATCTTGTTGAAGCTGGTTATTTTTATATGCCTGTTTATTTCACCCGTCCTGCTCTCTCTCTCTCTCTCTCTCTCTCTCTCTCTCTCTCTCTCTTGCTTCCCCTTTCATACTCAATTCGTCGTTACCAATTATTTGTATCTGTCTCGTTTTCTCTCACGTATTCTCCGTATTTATTTTTTCAATTTCTTTCTCTCGCTTTGTTTTAATCTTTGCTAATATTTATCTGCACAAATGTCTCTCTCTTGCTTTGACTTAGAGTGTCTCTAGCTCTGTCTCTGATCATTTCTTGTTCTTGTTCTAAAGTGTTTTATTTCCGAAATATTGGCCCATAACGCTCTCGCTCTCGTTCAGTCTCTCTCTATCTCTCTCTCTCTCTGTTTCGTAATGACAAAACTCAGCATCTCTGTCTCTCACTCTCTTTCTCTCTGCCACTAATTATCAGTCATACTCATCCTCTCAATTACTCGCAGTCTCTCACTCATTCACCCTTCAATCATTCATTTATAGACTCATTGCATTCCCAGTCACTGCTCACACACTCACTACTACTTTGCCCACTCACTCACTCACACACCCACCCACCCACCCACCCACCCACCCACCCACTCACTCACTCTACCTTATGTTCATCTTTCCCTATCTCCTCTTTTCTCTATTTCAGTCTCTCACACTCTCTTCATCCCTTTCTCTCTTCCCCTCCTTCCCTCCTCGTCTTATGCCCATATACTCACGAGATGTTGGTACAAAAGAAAAGGTAAATTGAGTTACACAATCTTGTTTTCCCAAGTTACTTTTCTCTGACGATTTATTGATTTTACTCAATAGTTAGCTGTGCATTCTGGGAGAAATGATGTATAGGCTGTATGTTGGTTGCTTTTTATTTTCTCTCTCTCTTTGTCGGAAAAGGAAACCAGCGAGAGATATGAGCAGATAGAATTAGAGGGAAGAATGATTGGATAGACCTTATAATAGACTATATGGGAGTGAAGAAATGATACTGGAAGACTGGTAATATTGGAACGTGAAATGTAGGCAAGTAGCTGGAAGGTAAAAGTGGGACAGGTAAAGTAGCTGGTAGGTAAAAGTGGGACAGGGCAAGTAGTTGGTAGGTAAAATGGGGACAGGTCAAGTAGTTGACATATAAAATGGGGACTGGTCAAGTAATTGGTAGGTAAAATGGGGACTGGTCAAGTAGTTGGTAGGAAAAATTGGGACTGGTCAAGTAGTTGGTAGGTAAAATGGGGACTGGTCGAGTAGTTGGTAGGTAATATAGGGACTGGTCGAGTATTTGGTAGGTAGTTATGGGGACTGGTCGAGTAGTTGGTAGGAAAAATGGAGACTGGTCGAGTAGTTGGTAGGTAATATGGGGACTGGTCGAGTATTTGGTAGGTAGTTATGGGGACTGGTCGAGTATTTGGTAGGTAGTTATGGGGACTGGTCGAGTAGTTGTTAGGTAAAAGAGACAGGCATGGGTGGTTTGAGCATTATAAAGTAGGTAGATAAGGTTAAAATTAGGTAGATGCATGTTGAAAGTGGGACCCAGCGGGTAATTGATAGTTAAAATGGGACAAAAATAAAGTACGTTTGTAGTTGAAAGCAGAAAAAGACATCTATTAGGTCTTTGCAGGTGGAAAAAGGCAGGTAGATGGTTGTTAACATTGGGACACCGACAGGTAGGTAGGAAGTAAAAATGTAACATTGAAAGAGAGGTAGTAAAGAGGGAGTGGTATAAAGGGAGTTTTGAGAGGTGTTGAAATTGAGACACATAGATGTAGTTAATATATATTTGCAAGAAGAAAAATATATCGTTCGGCGGTTAAAAGTGGGAAACATTGACATGGTAATTTAAAAGTGGGACACAGTGACATATTTGGTAATTTAAAAGTGGGACACAGTGACATAGTTGGTAATTTAAAAGTGGGACACAGTGACATAGTGGGTAATTTAAAAGTGGGACATAGTGACATAGTTGATAATTTAAGTGACATAGTTGGTAATTTAAAAATGGGACACATTGATAGTTGGTGATTTATAAGTGGGACACATGGATCCATTTAGTAGTTTAAATGTGGCACACAGAGCTATTTATTAATTTAAAATTGGGAAACAGTGGTCCATTTGATGTTTAAAAGTGGGACACTGTGAGCCAGTTGGTAGTTGAAAGTGGGAGACAGAGAGCCAGTTGGTAGTTGAAAATGGAGACAGAGAGCCAGTTGGTAGTTGGAAGTGGGAGGCAGAGAGCCAGTTAGTAGTTGAAAGTGGAAGACAGAGAGCCAGTTTGTAGTTGAAAGTGGAAGACAGAGAGCCAGTTTGTAGTTGAAAGTTGGTGACAGAGAGCCAGTTGGTAGTTGGAAGTGGGTGATAGAGAGCCAGTTGGT
Source organism: Megaustenia siamemsis (assembly GCA_032433765.1). Taxonomy (NCBI): domain Eukaryota; kingdom Metazoa; phylum Mollusca; class Gastropoda; order Stylommatophora; family Ariophantidae; genus Megaustenia; species Megaustenia siamemsis. The sequence continues at coordinate 59,196,042 of JAVIAB010000024.1, forward strand.
AGTTGAAAGTGGGTGACAGAGAGCCAGTTGATAGTTGAAAGTGGAAGACAGAGAGCCAGTTTGTAGTTGAAAGTGGAAGACAGAGAGCCAGTTTGTAGTTGAAAGTGGAAGACAGAGAGCCAGTTTGTAGTTGAAAGTTGGTGACAGAGAGCCAGTTGGTAGTTGTAAGTGGTGACAGAGAGCCAGTTGGTAGTTGAAAGTGGAAGACAGAGAGCCAGTTAGTAGTTGAAAGTGGAAGACAGAGAGCCAGTTTGTAGTTGAAAGTGGAAGACAGAAAGCCAGTTTGTAGTTGAAAGTTGGTGACAGAGAGCCAGTTGGTAGTTGGAAGTGGGTGACAGAGAGCCAGTTGGTAGTTGAAAGTGGGTGACAGAGAGCCAGTTGGTAGTTGGAAGTGAAAGACAGAGAGCCAGTTGGTAGTTGAAAGTGAAAGACAGAGAGCCAGTTGGTAGTTGAAAGTGAAAGACAGAGAGCCAGTTGGTAGTTGAAAGTGAAAGACAGAGAGCCAGTTTGTAGTTGAAAGTGGGTGACAGAGAGCCAGTTGGTAGTTGAAAGTGGGAGGCAGAGAGCCAGTTGGTAGTTGAAAGCGAAAGACAGAGAGCCAGTTGGTAGTTGAAAGTGAAAGACAGAGAGCCAGTTGGTAGTTGGAAGTGGGAGGCAGAGAGCCAGTTGGTAGTTGAAAGTGAAAGACAGAGAGCCAGTTGGTAGTTGAAAGTGAAAGACAGAGAGCCAGTTGGTAGTTGAAAGTGGGTGACAGAGAGCCAGTTGGTAGTTGGAAGTGAAAGACAGAGAGCCAGTTGGTAGTTGAAAGTGAAAGACAGAGAGCCAGTTGGTAGTTGAAAGTGAAAGACAGAGAGCCAGTTGGTAGTTGAAAGTGAAAGACAGAGAGCCAGTATGTAGTTGAAAGTGGGTGACAGAGAGCCAGTTGGTAGTTGAAAGTGGGAGGCAGAGAGCCAGTTGGTAGTTGAAAGTGAAAGACAGAGAGCCAGTTGGTAGTTGAAAGTGAAAGACAGAGAGCCAGTTGGTAGTTGAAAGTGGGTGACAGAGAGCCAGTTGGTAGTTGAAAGTGGGTGACAGAGAGCCAGATGGTAGTTGAAAGTGGGTGACAGAGAGCCAGTTGGTAGTTGAAAGTGGGTGACAGAGAGCCAGTTGGTAGTTGAAAGTGGGTGACAGAGAGCCAGTTGGTAGTTGAAAGTGGGTGACAGAGAGCCAGTTGGTAGTTGAAAGTGAAAGACAGAGAGCCAGTTGGTAGTTGAAAATGGGAGACAGAGAGCCAGTTGGTAGTTGAAAATGGGAGACAGAGAGCCAGTTGGTAGTTGGAAGTGGGAGGCAGAGAGCCAGTTGGTAGTTGAAATTGGAAGACAGAGAGCCAGTTGGTAGTTGGAAGTGGGTGACAGAGAGCCAGTTTGTAGTTGGAAGTGGGTGACAGAGAGCCAGTTGGTAGTTGGAAGTGGGTGACAGAGAGCCAGTTTGAAGTTGAAAGTGGAAGACAGAGAGCCAGTTTGTAGTTGGAAGAGGTTGACAGAGAGCCAGTTGGTAGTTGGAAGTGGGTGACAGAGAGCCAGTTGGTAGTTGAAAGTGAAAGACAGAGAGCCAGTTAGTAGTTGAAAGTGGAAGACAGAGAGCCAGTTTGTAGTTGAAAGTGGAAGACAGAAAGCCAGTTTGTAGTTGAAAGTTGGTGACAGAGAGCCAGTTGGTAGTTGGAAGTGGGTGACAGAGAGCCAGTTGGTAGTTGAAAGTGGGTGACAGAGAGCCAGTTGGTAGTTGAAAATGGGAGACAGAGAGCCAGCTGGTAGTTGGAAGTGGGAGACAGAGAGCCAGTTGGTAGTTGAAAGTGGGTGACAGAGAGCCAGTTTGTAGTTGAAAGTGGAAGACAGAGAGCCAGTTTGTAGTTGAAAGTGGGTGACAGAGAGCCAGTTGGTAGTTGAAAGTGGGTGACAGAGAGCCAGTTGGTAGTTGGAAGTGGGTGACAGAGAGCCAGTTGGTATTTGAAAGTGGGTGACAGAGAGCCAGTTTGTAGTTGGAAGTGGGAGGCAGAGAGCCAGTTGGTAGTTGAAAGTGGGTGACAGAGAGCCAGTTGGTAGTTGGAAGTGGGAGGCAGAGAGCCAGTTGGTAGTTGAAATTGGGTGACAGAGAGCCAGTTGGTAGTTGAAAGTGGGTGACAGAGAGCCAGTTAGTAGTTGAAAGTGGGTGACAGAGAGCCAGTTGGTAGTTGAAAGTGTGAGACAGAGAGCCAGTTGGTAGTTGAAAGTGGGTGACAGAGAGCCAGTTAGTAGTTGAAAGTGGGAGACAGAGAGCCAGTTGGTAGTTGGAAGTGGGAGACAGAGAGCCAGTTGGTAGTTGAAAGTGTGAGACAGAGAGCCAGTTGGTAGTTGGAAGTGGGTGAAAAAGAGCCAGTTGGTAGTTGAAAGTGGGTGACAGAGAGCCAGTTGGTAGTTGAAAATGGGAGACAGAGAGCCAGTTGGTAGTTGGAAGTGGGAGACAGAGAGCCAGTTGGTAGTTAAAACTGGAAGACAGAGAGCCAGTTTGTAGTTGAAAGTGGAAGACAGAGAGCCAGTTTGTAGTTGAAAGTGGGTGACAGAGAGCCAGTTGGAAGTTGGAAGTGGGAGGCAGAGAGCCAGTTGGTAGTTGAAAGTGTGAGACAGAGAGCCAGTTGGTAGTTGAAAGTGGGTGACAGAGAGCCAGTTGGTAGTTGGAAGTGGGAGGCAGAGAGCCAGTTGGTAGTTGAATGTGAAAGACAGAGAGCCAGTTGGTAGTTGAAAGTGAAAGACAGAGAGCCAGTTGGTAGTTGAAAGTGGGTGACAGAGAGCCAGTTGGTAGTTGGAAGTGAAAGACAGAGAGCCAGTTGGTAGTTGAAAGTGAAAGACAGAGAGCCAGTTGGTAGTTGAAAGTGAAAGACAGAGAGCCAGTTGGTAGTTGAAAGTGAAAGACAGAGAGCCAGTTTGTAGTTGAAAGTGGGTGACAGAGAGCCAGTTGGTAGTTGAAAGTGGGAGGCAGAGAGCCAGTTGGTAGTTGAAAGCGAAAGACAGAGAGCCAGTTGGTAGTTGAAAGTGAAAGACAGAGAGCCAGTTGGTAGTTGAAAGTGGGTGACAGAGAGCCAGTTGGTAGTTGAAAGTGGGTGACAGAAAGCCAGTTGGTAGTTGAAAGTGGGTGACAGAGAGCCAGTTGGTAGTTGAAAGTGGGTGACAGAGAGCCAGTTGGTAGTTGAAAGTGGGTGACAGAGTGCCAGTTGGTAGTTGAAAGTGGGTGACAGAGAGCCAGTTGGTAGTTGAAAGTGAAAGACAGAGAGCCAGTTGGTAGTTGAAAATGGGAGACAGAGAGCCAGTTGGTAGTTGAAAATGGGAGACAGAGAGCCAGTTGGTAGTTGGAAGTGGGAGGCAGAGAGCCAGTTGGTAGTTGAAATTGGAAGACAGAGAGCCAGTTGGTAGTTGGAAGTGGGTGACAGAGAGCCAGTTTGTAGTTGGAAGTGGGTGACAGAGAGCCAGTTGGTAGTTGGAAGTGGGTGACAGAGAGCCAGTTTGAAGTTGAAAGTGGAAGACAGAGAGCTAGTTTGTAGTTGGAAGTGGTTGACAGAGAGCCAGTTGGTAGTTGGAAGTGGGTGACAGAGAGCCAGTTGGTAGTTGAAAGTGGAAGACAGAGAGCCAGTTAGTAGTTGAAAGTGGAAGACAGAGAGCCAGTTTGTAGTTGAAAGTGGAAGACAGAAAGCCAGTTTGTAGTTGAAAGTTGGTGACAGAGAGCCAGTTGGTAGTTGGAAGTGGGTGACAGAGAGCCAGTTGGTAGTTGAAAGTGGGTGACAGAGAGCCAGTTGGTAGTTGAAAATGGGAGACAGAGAGCCAGTTGGTAGTTGGAAGTGGGAGACAGAGAGCCAGTTGGTAGTTGAAAGTGGGTGACAGAGAGCCAGTTTGTAGTTGAAAGTGGAAGACAGAGAGCCAGTTTGTAGTTGAAAGTGGGTGACAGAGAGCCAGTTGGTAGTTGAAAGTGGGTGACAGAGAGCCAGTTGGTAGTTGGAAGTGGGTGACAGAGAGCCAGTTGGTAGTTGAAAGTGGGTGACAGAGAGCCAGTTTGTAGTTGGAAGTGGGAGGCAGAGAGCCAGTTGGTAGTTGAAAGTGGGTGACAGAGAGCAAGTTGGTAGTTGGAAGTGGGAGGCAGAGAGCCAGTTGGTAGTTGAAAGTGGGTGACAGAGAGCCAGTTGGTAGTTGAAAGTGGGTGACAGAGAGCCAGTTAGTAGTTGAAAGTGGGTGACAGAGAGCCAGTTGGTAGTTGAAAGTGTGAGACAGAGAGCCAGTTGGTAGTTGAAAGTGGGTGACAGAGAGCCAGTTAGTAGTTGAAAGTGGGAGACAGAGAGCCAGTTGGTAGTTGGAAGTGGGAGACAGAGAGCCAGTTGGTAGTTAAAAGTGTGAGACAGAGAGCCAGTTGGTAGTTGGACGTGGGAGACAGAGAGCCAGTTGGTAGTTGAAAGTGTGAGACAGAGAGCCAGTTGGTAGTTGGAAGTGGGAGACAGAGAGCCAGTTGGTAGTTGAAAGTGTGAGACAGAGAGCCAGTTGGTAGTTGAAAGTGGGAGACAGAGAGCCAGTTGGTAGTTGAAAGTGTGAGACAGAGAGCCAGTTGGTTGTTGAAAGTGTGAGACAGAGAGCCAGTTGGTAGTTGAAAGTGGGAGACAGAGAGCCAGTTGGTAGTTGAAAGTGGGAGACAGAGAGCCAGTTGGTAGTTTAAAGTGGGTGACAGAGAGCCAGTTAGTAGTTGAAAGTGGGTGACAGAGAGCCAGTTGGTAGTTGAAAGTGTGAGACAGAGAGCCAGTTGTTAGTTGAAAGTGGGTGACAGAGAGCCAGTTAGTAGTTGAAAGTGGGAGACAGAGAGCCAGTTGGTAGTTGGAAGTGGGAGACAGAGAGCCAGTTGGTAGTTGAAAGTGTGAGACAGAGAGCCAGTTGGTAGTTGGAGGTGGGAGACAGAGAGCCAGTTGGTAGTTGAAAGTGTGAGACAGAGAGCCAGTTGGTAGTTGGAAGTGGGAGACAGAGAGCCAGTTGGTAGTTGAAAGTGTGAGACAGAGAGCCAGTTGGTAGTTGGAAGTGGGAGACAGAGAGCCAGTTGGTAGTTGAAAGTTGGTGACAGAGAGCCAGTTGGTAGTTGAAAGTGGGTGACAGAGAGCCAGTTGGCAGTTGAAAGTGTGAGACAGAGAGCCAGTTGGTAGTTGAAAGTGTGAGACAGAGAGCCAGTTGGTAGTTGAAAGTGTGAGACAAAGAGCCAGTTGGTAGTTGAAAGTGTGAGACAGAGAGCCAGTTGGTAGTTGAAAGTGGGTGACAGAGAGCCAGTTGGTAGTTGAAAGTGGGTGACAGAGAGCCAGTTGGTAGTTGAAAGTTGGTGACAGAGAGCCAGTTGGTAGTTGAAAGTGAAACACTAACTGGTAGTCGTTAGCTGTGTGAAGTAGTGACATCTAGTGGGTACTTCAAAGTGGATGAAAATTAAAAAAAATGGCCGATAGTTAAAAATAGGCTTATAGGTAAGTAATATGTAATTAAGAATGGAAAATAAGTGGCAAATCTCTGAAAAATAAACAGAGAGAGGCAATCAATAACTGCAACATGGACATAGACAGGTAGTGATTAGTTGAATGTGTTACAGAGATTATTTGTTCTATAGAATAGAACAATGACAGGTTGCCAGTAGGAGAAGGGTTGACAGCGATATGTAGATGTACACAAATAGTGCAAACCAAAGGGCAGAAGTGAGTAGTTGAATGTTGGTTGTAGAAGCGACGTAGGTAGTGCAGAGTTGAGAATAAGATAGAAAAATTTGCCGATATTTTTTAGGAGAAAAGAGATATTTTTGGAATTTGATAATTGACAGACGTAGGTATCCTTTATTTGATTAATGGGACAAGGTGGATACTAGATGTTGCGGCAATGAACAGAGATTTTCATTATTTGATTAGTGTCACAGATACATATATTGAACGTTGAACAATTAATTGGCAGAGGTTTTCGTTATTTGATTAGTGTCACAGATACATATATTGAACGTTGAACAATTAATTGGCAGAGGTTTTCGTTATTTGATTAGTGTCACAGATACATATATTGAACGTTGAACAATTAATTGGCAGAGGTTTTCGTTATTTGATTAGTGTCACAGATACATATATTGAACGTTCTTACAACTGACAGAGGTTTTCGTTATTTGATTAGTGTCACAGTTACATATATTGAACGTTTGTACAACTGACAGAGGTTTTCTTTATTTGATTAGTGTCACAGATACATATATTGAACGTTCCTACAACTGGCAGAGGTTTTCGTTATTTGATTAGTGTCACAGATACATATATTGAACGTTCCTACAACTGACAGAGGTTTTCTTTATTTGATTAGTGTCACAGATACATATATTGAACGTTCATACAACTGACAGAGGTAGGTTGTTCAAGATTTATTTGTGGGAAAGAGAGGGGTAATCTGTAACTGATAATGGTAGAAATAGGTAATCGGTAATTAGTAATGGTGGAGATAGGTAATCGGTAATTAATAATGGTGGAGATTAATGCCAAACGTTGATAACCAGACAGAGGTAAGTAGTAGTCAAACGTTGGTATTGGATAAAAGGAGCACTGCCATTCGTGTAATCTTTTATTGATTTCTTAACTGAAAATGTGTTTACAAATCTGTTGACTGTCTTACTTAAGGACGTAAACAGGGATTTAAAGTGTTTCAAGCAAATTTAATTTATTTAAAATAAAATACAACAATGCAGGGCATAAGCGTTAACCAACATGAATAATAAAAATGGAGAGCATAACCAGCAGCCTTGAAACTTGTAACATTGAGTTCGAAACCCATTTCTCACAGGTATTGAGAATCTTATCTGATTGACAAGATCCGTAACTCTTTAAAATAGATCTGGGTCATAGTTTAGGTTATATTCGAATTTGGGGTCTGTGTGGTCTAAAGGTAAATCGTTGGTCTCTGGGCATAAAGGTCCCGGATTTAATTTCACCAGTGGAAAATATATATATATATATATATATATATATACTAATAGCGGAAAATGTATTCCGTGGTTCTTCGTGGCTTTATCCTCACCTGGTCTCTGGGTAGTAAGATCCGATGCCTAGTCCTCTCAGGTAACGGCGAAATACAGGAGGTCCTCGTGCAATCACGCATGTTAAAGACCGAACACTTTACAGGTGAAAATATAAAAGATCGGGTCCAAAAATGACCGCTATTCGGGCAAAATCTACAGCAAAAATCTACCCATATCAATGGACTACAGGCAGTGCTACAGAGTTCGTGCACGGAAGCCAGGGTTCTCTTCAGAGATTCGAGATATTTCGAGGGGAAAATCGCGGGATCTCTGGATTAGTGTGCAGGGATGATGATCCAATCATAACATTCTGAAGTCGACGTCGGTGTCTAAGATCACCTATAGCACAGAACTAGAGGAAGCGGCAACAAGAAAAGTTGCTAACTGTGACTAAATACAACAAGGAATGTTTTGTTTTCTGATATAATTTCCATTAAATTTACGGCAAATAATATAAAAAAAATAATGAATAAATAATATAAATAAATAATTTACAGCATTATTCGCTCGTGACATCATTTAGAAAATCGAGAAACGAGGTTCAAGTGGATACTTATCATTTTAAATTAATTAACAATGATAAAGATCGATGCTGCATAGATATTGCGAATGTTAAGAGTCAAAACAAGAACTGAAAGGAAATAAAAATCAAAGCCACAGGTAATTGATCTAACCAGCCTTCCCATCTCGCTAACTCCCTTCTGATGACCTATTCCAACCAACCTCCAGGTTCAAACGTGTACCTGCACGTTGAATTAATCTCATTCTTCGATCGGGGGGCCATGCACACATCAAACCGTTCAATGCTTGATTGTCGTGTTGAGATATTTCCAGGTATGTGACGAGCTAGCACTGGCTCACCTCGGCCTTGTCAGGCCAGGAGTTCCCAACATTTAATGAACCGTGGAACACAAGTTTCTTCATTCCATCTTCGATCAGTTGAAATGTGTTCAACATATCATAACGAGTGAAAAGCAAGATAGCTTCCACGCCTTATTTGCTAGGCGTATGGGGTACATGGTGTTAGTGACCATATTTGTCGATGACGGCAGCACATTGTTTAGATGATGTGGTCGGTATCACGATAGATCTTTAGATCTCAAATAGATATTAAATCACGATCTTTAGATCTCAGATAGATATTAAATCACGATCTTTAGATCTCAGATAGTGTAAGGGTAAAGTACGAGACTTGAACCAGCGTCTTAGCACGCAAGTATTCACCCGCCTATCCCGCAGTGTTCGGAGACCTCTGGATAGTGTCGCTTCAAGCATCGAAACTCACGATGCGAGGCGGCATTCCTCACCTTCCCAGAGTACTACTACCCTGGTACCTATTTCTGCCAGCGGCTAGATGTCCTTAGGACATTTTGGATAATGAAAAAAGAGCAACGGAGACATATTAAAAGACCTAAACACTGAAACGAAAGGGCTTATAAACATGTTGTAAAGGAAAATAAACACTACGGTCACGTCGAAATACACAGTGGGGTGGACAGAACAATAATTGAAGGCGTGATTCCAGGAAGACGGAGCAAAGATAGACCAACAAGATGGTAGTTTCAAAACATTAAAGAGACCTTGAACACATGAATAGAAGAAGTGGGAGACCTGTCTAGAGAAAAATATTCATTTCGATGGGCAACATTCTGCAAAGGTTATCCAAGCCGATTATAAGGAAGAAAATTTGCAAATTTTGCAGAGTGGCTTTGGTACCAAAGAGTGAGCAATCTGTGTCATTTCATTAGCAGCTAGACAGTAATCAAAGAGTAAAGTAAAAAAAAGTAAAGTATCCCCGTCACGCCAAGTGGCGTATAGGGAATATGGTGATAGTGACCATATATTTTACAGACCTTCGGCACATGATTTTTAGGGTAATTGGTTATTGGTTATTGGTTATGGAAGGCCTCGGCATCACAGCAAACGAATTAAAATCCATAATTGCTCAACCGCCCGTGCCAGTGGAATCATCCGAATTACCAACTCATCTCCCAAACAAAGAAAGGTAACTGTAGTCCCCATCGTAGCAGCCTCAGCACACGCCAAAAGACATAAGGCGAAACCGCGCAGAAAGTGAACACAGCCAACTGTTCCCTGTCATACGATATCATCATTCATCGTAAACAAGCGGGATATCGAAGCAGGATCAAAACGGATGAGACACACAGCTCACGGTGTGCACAGAACACTTAACTCAGTAGCTCCTGCAACATTTTAGGGTAATCTGGTCGGTATTACGCCCGTGCCGCTTCACTTTCCCTGAAAAAAATCCGGTACTCATTAAAGGCTGGGTGAACTCGAAAGCCGTCGGTTGGGATCGAACCCTACCTTTTGTCCTTTGTAGTCCAGTTCACTAACCACTGAGCTATCGCGGCTCCCAATCAAAGAGTGGTCAAGGCAAATAAGTGCATATGAACGTATACAAATGCAAAACTGCAGTACAGTTGATTATAAAGGAGATATGAAAAAAATGGTATGATTAAAGCTTTACGTAATAAATGAACGACATAAAATGTGAACGATGTTTTGGCTCAATAGGCCTTCAGCAGTAGAAAACAAACAAGCAAAACGTGTGTGTGTGTTGTGTGTTTATTTCTGCTGAAGGCCTATTGATCCGAAACGTCGTTCAGATTTATGCCGTCTTTTTATTACGTAAAGCTTTAACCTTACTATGTTTTAATATATTTGTTTTCGTCATTTCTCCTTTCTTAGTAATCAAATAGAAAGATGAGCTGCTTCCGTGACTAGCAATCAGCAGAGGGACTTCACAACAGCATTATATGACTTTGTCGCCCGTCTTTCTTGGAACTAACTGAATGTTCTCAGCTAAAGAATGTATGTCTGTACAGTAAAGGTTCAGGGGTCAGGAGACCTGCTTGATGCAATAAAAATATACCTGTCGTGCAGACGGCGCCATTTATTTTTTTTTAACCGAATATAAAACTCGAGATAATTAATGCTCCATGTGCGTCAAGCCGATTGACATGGCGCTCTCTAAGACGTGATTTTACAACATGCTGCTTTAAGTGGCTCAATTATTTAACTTATAAAGAGGGAGGGGAACCATTGCCGTACTTGCTATAGATATGCTGCGCAATATTGTGATAGGTGCTGAATGTCAACACACTACTTTCCAACACAACAAAAATAAGAACTGAACCTTCTCTTGTCGGCTTAGAAAATGTAGCAACATGGAGGAAAACTCCTTTCTTCAAACTCTCTAAAGCCGATTCTACAAAGTTTCCAGGATCGTCACTTCACTCTTCTACATTATTTGTTATGAAACATCTAATTTAAAATAAGTAATGTGGATAATGCAACATTTAGTGGACATTTGTGGGCTTTTGTTTCTGAAAATGGCTAGAAAATCAAGATCGTGATCAAGATCCGCATAGACTCAATAATGTACATGTTATACAACATATTTATATAACATACAACATACTCTGGTGAAGTGTGGTGTAACATACATCAATCGGTTAATTATTTTCTATTTTATAAAGCATATATAATACACATATATAATACACACATATATATACATGTTAAATTAGTTTAAATACAAGCTTATGTGATATCATATGTTACATTTCTTTACATATAGTCTCCCAATTAGGCTACTATCATCACGTTCTCATGTTAAAGATATGCGTCCACAAGCTGTGATTGGAATGGATAGATAGCTGTGGTGGAGATTGGCACATGCATTCTCCTCACCATTTTACGTACACATTTTCAACTACAGGTAGAGCTATCGAGTTGTTCACAGTCACCCCTAACCTCCGGGTCAGAGACAGGGAGTAACTAATTCTATCGGAGACCAACAACAAGAACAAAAGTCACGTGTTCAAGTACAAACCTTTATACATTTTGACAAATTAAGAAAAGAAAACAGACAATTGAATGTAGCGCTGGGACGTTTTCCCTAAAGGAAATATCATATTTCCTGCCTCCCTCTGTAAAAAATAAATAAATAAATACAGTGTAGGGACAGTATGTGGGGGGGGGGGGAGAGGGTGAGGGTACTAGTCGGATAAGAAATCAACAGACTCCCTTGCAATATAATACATTAGGTAAAGAATACACCGAAGATATATATTGTTCCAAGGGAGAGAAGTACTGGGCACAAAATTGGCAGGTGAAGTGGCCAGTACTTTTCCTCACTGTCATTATTTCCCCAACTCAACGAGCTAGGTTTCATCAATTTTTTTTTCTTTTTGTGCTATTATTTTTTTATTCTATTATTTTTTGTTCTATTATTTTTGTTTTGGTGTCAAACCCACATCCCCTCTATTACAGAACTAGCGCGTTTTCCACTAAACTGCAGATTCTGTTAACTGGGTATTAAATGAAAACTATAAAAAATCAACAAGTTTCAAAATGTACATAATAATCATCATATGCATACCCAGTGGCGTAGTCATGTTCTTCCACAACTCTCATTTCACAGCCCGTCGTATCAATTCTATTGTTCAATGTTTACCGTGCCACGACACCAAGCTATTTAGTATCTTCTCTCTTTGTCGCCCGTGATTTCTTCTTCACTTTTGATACGTGGAACCAAGCATTTCAACTTTCTTCTTCACTTTTGATACGTGGAACCAAGCATTTCAACTTTCTTCTTCACTTTTGATACGTGGAACCAAACATTTCAACTTTCTTCTTCACTTTTGATACGTGGAACCAAGCATTTCAACTTTCTTCTTCACTTTTGATACGTGGAACCAAACATTTCAACTTTCTTCTTCACTTTTGATACGTGGAACCAAGCATTTCAACTTTCTTCTTCACTTTTGATACGTGGAACCAAGCATTTCAACTTTCTTCTTCACTGTATTTTGATACGTGGAACCAAGCATTTCAACTTTCTTCTTCACTGTATTTTGATACGTGGAACCAAGCATTTCAACTTTCTTCTTCACTGTATTTTGATACGTGGAACCAAGCATTTCAACTTTCTTCTTCACTGTATTTTGATACGTGGAACCAAGCATTTCAACTTTCTTCTACTCACAAAGTGCCCGAAAATGGTTTGAAACGTCAGTTACTCATCGACGGAAAAAACATGAGTACCTCCGAAGTCGGAGTTATCTGCCTGTGAGGCGAGGGATCCCTGTGCACACGGCTGCCATGGAAAAATGGATTAACACGCAAAATTCAGTTCCTAGCCTCTAGGGACGTCGTCAGAGTTGAAAGCTGGCGAACGCAACAACAACAACAAATGGCGATTGTTTCTTTCTGGTGTTTTTAGGAGTCCTCTTATTGTTATCCTCGTAGAGAATTTCCTGGTTGGTCTTTTTAGCTGTTCCGAGAATTCAACATTCTTCTGAGAAATACCATCTCCGTGACCACTTATCGTCTCATCATTCTTTGTCCTCAGTCCATGAATCACTTACATTAGTTAGAATTGGTTCTATTTAGCACCGATGAACTCTCTTTCTCACTTCTATTAATGTATACCTGCAGCACAAGATGGTTTTCATTTTCTGGAATGTTACTTTCTCTAGTGATCTTCTTTTTTTGTACTTATGTAAGGTACCTTCCGTCTGATGTTATTATTATGTTAATTTTTTCTAATGGATCAAGAAAAATAATTCTCGGTCTGTACCTTCATGTTATGTCAGTTAAAGACGCAAGCATTCATCATCTTAAAGAAAATGGAGAGAAAATATATCAAATCTGTTACATGCACTCGATAAAAGGCTCGATGATAGCTGAATGCCGTCGCACGGGTACAAGCTTGAGGATCTCCGTTGCAGAAAACCTCACTCAGTGCGGGCTTGTTTGCTGAGCCGCATGTACGATCACCCATTGGCCTTCAATGGCAAACAACCGCAGTGTATGATTGCCACCTTCACGACCATGATACCTGGTTTCTCCACATGGCACGCATTCAATTGATTGAAAATGAGATTAAAACAACAGCTCGTTCAATATAGGCAGATGTTTACTTGAGAGCTGTTGAAGGATTTACTCGGCAGCACTTCTGTTCTGCACATAGGGATCAAATATCTCTCACAACACGACGCCGACAACACAACGGCTGACTGAAAACAACGTAACGGCTAAATGACAACACGACGGCGGACTGACAACACGACGGTTGAATGACAAAAACATGACGGGTAACAACAATACGACGGCTGACAACAACACGACGGCTGACTGACAACAACAGTACGACTCACAACACAACGACTGACTGACAAAAATACAACAACTGATAATACGACGGCTGACAGACAACAACAGACGGTTGGCAACTCGACGGCTGACTAACAACGCAATGGTTGACAACAACACGACGGCAGACAGACAACAACAGACGGTTGGCAACTCGACGGCTGACTAACAACGCAATGGTTGACAACAACACGACGGCAGACTGACAACAACAGACGGTTGGCAACTCGACGGCTGACTAACAACGCAATGGTTGACAACAACACGACGGCTGACTAACAACGCAATGGTTGACAACAACACGACGGCAGACTGACAACAACATGACAGCTGAAAACTCGATGGCTGACTAACAACGCAATGGTTGACAACAACACGACGGCAGACTGACAACAACATGACAGCTGAAAACTCGATGGCTGACTAACAACGCAATGGTTGACAACAACACGACGGCAGACTGACAACAACATGACAGCTGAAAACTCGATGGCTGACTAACAACGCAATGGTTGACAACAACACGACGGCAGACTGACAACAACATGACAGCTGAAAACTCGATGGCTGACTAACAACGCAATGGTTGACAACAACACGACGGCAGACTGACAACAACATGACAGCTGAAAACTCGATGGCTGACTAACAACGCAATGGTTGACAACAACACGACGGCAGACTGACAACAACATGACAGCTGAAAACTCGATGGCTGACTAACAATACGACAGCTGACAACACGAAGGCTGACAACAACATGAAGCCTGATTTCAACACGACGGCTGACTCACAACGCGGCAGCTAACAACACAACGGATGATTACATACACATATTACATTACACCAACAATTCTTTTAATACTCTGTGTTTAAAAGAAACCAGTCAAAAAAAAAAAAAAAAAGATTGAGCCAGATCCAGCACTCCTGGACCCTTTTATTGGATTCTCGTCAATCCCAATCCTAATGTCAGTTTCTAAAAATCGATCAATCAGGGATTGCACAAATGATCTCTTCCTAACCCCCGTCGCCACCACAAGTTCAGCCAAATCAAAAGTGTTCTTTGTTTTTCTTTGTCACTGGCATAAAAGACAATTGAAGAAAAAATATCGAGGAAGGTAGAGATAGAATGAAACAGCCAGAAAACATAGTAAACAGTTTAAGCAAATAGAATGATTGTAAGTCAACAGCAGATTGGGAAAAAATGCAGAGATAGAAAGTTATGAAGAAACTGAATCAGACTGGACAAAGCAATTAAATCAAATGTACTTTTTTAATCTGCGGTTATTCTCTATACATTTTTATTAAAGTTATCACCTGTAATTTACTTGTTGTGCTGTTGAATACAGATATAGTGCAATACCTGTCCTGTTAAATGAGGTCTCATTGAGAAAACAACAGCCTTGCAGTGAATGTTTCAGTCTAAATTTACTTAGTCAGTTCCCAACGACTTTCCTATCATGACCTATTCCCATAACAATGTTCCTATTGCATACAGTTCTCATGATAATGTTCCTATAATAACCATTTCCTATAACAAGTTATCTATTATAACCAGCTCCCATGGAAATATTCATATAAAAAACAGTCTCAGGATAATGTTCATATTATAACCAGTTTTCATGGCAATGTTCCTATTATAACCAGCTCCCAAGGCAATGATCCTATAATAACCATTTCCTACAACAATTTATCTATTATAACCAGTTCCCATGATAATGTTCCTATTATAACCAATTCCCATGACATTGTTCCTATTATAAACAGTTCCCATGACAAAGTTCATAATATAACTAGTTATCATAATAATGTTAATTTTACATGTTCCCATAACAATATTCCTTTTATAACATGTTTCCACACCAATGTTCCTATTATACCATCAACTGAAACACGAAATAATAAATAACAAAGCATGAAACAATGTAATTAGAAATAACACAAAATAAATATAATGATTAACAATTACTATTTGTTAATATCGAAGAAACAATCATTACCAGCATACAACATAAAAACATACGGTATAAATCTAAAGCAAGTGCACTGTTTCAAATACTTGGGCGCAATAAGAACACCAGACGGAAGATGCACCACAGAAATAAAAAGTAGAATAGCTGAGGCCTAAATAACATTTCAGAAAATGAAAAACGTCTTATGCAACTAAACTATGTCAATAGAAGTGAGAAAGAGAGTTCAGCGGTGCTATAGAGCCAATTCTGATCTATGCACGTGAATCATGGACAGTAGATAAACAGATGAAAAGACGAGGCCACATAGATGGGATTACTCAGAAGAATGTCGAAAGTTCCATGAACAGCTAAAACAAAAATCACCGAGGAAATTCTCAAAGAAGCCAACACATAGAGGGATGATTATGGTTATGGAAGGTCCCGGTATCACTGCAAACGAAATAAAATCCATAATTGCTCAACCGCCCGTGCCACTGTAATCATCCGAATTAATATCTCATCTCACAAACAAAGAAAGGTAGCTGCAGTCCCCAACAGGGCAGTCTCAGCACACGCCAAACGACATAACGCCAAACCGCACAGAAAGTGAACACAGCCATCTGTTCTCCGTCATACGATATCATCATTCATCAAAAGCAATATCAATATCAAAACAAGATCAAAGCGGGTGAAATGCACAGCTCACGGTTTGCACAGAGCACTTAACTCAGTAGCTCCGGTAGCAAACCGGACTTTAAATATGAGGAAACTGCAACAAGGAACACTTTTCAGACACAGCCTTTAAAAGTTCCTGCCGCCTATCCGCCATATTGACCGGTCTTCTTCTTTTCTCTTTCTCAATGATACCTAAAAGGTGTTGTGGTTTATATCATTTGTCGTTCTTGTGCTGCTCGAATTGTCTGAATTAGTGATTTTCCTTTGTTGTTACATGTCTCTGTCACTGCATCTATCCATCTTCTTCTGGGTCTTCCTCTTGGTCTTTTTCCATGCATTCTCGAGAAGAACGCCCTTGATGGTGATTACGCCCTTGATGGTGATTACGCCCTTAATGGTGATTACGCCCTTGATGGTGATTACGCCCTTGATGGTGATTGACCGGTATTCCCACATAAAGTGAGCTCATAAGAAATAGAAAGAAACAATCAACACTTTTCGAGCACACCAGGAAAGGAGGAAATTTTACGTACTTGGTTACAACTGGTAGAATACATGGAAAAAGATGTCGCGGACGACAAAGTGAGAAGATATATGATACCATGGTGTCATAACACATAAAAAAAGTCAACAGAATTGATGCGATGTACTGTGGATACAGAATTGTGAAAGGATATGATTGCCTACGTCAACCGGTATGGCACATGGTGATGATGAATATAAAGATTTTCTGAATACGGCAAAATGGCTGTCTTAATACAAGAAGAAAAATAGAGAAACTCGCTACCCCCATCCGTCCATACAATACGGCATTAGATCCCATTACTTATTAATAATGATTTTAGTTTTCATTACTTATATGTGGTCAGTATAATCGGACCGTGGCTCTTTCAAAGTAAAAAATTCGGTGCCCATTTTCGATGTTTAAAAGAGAGAAAAGACATTTGTAACTCTAGTCGTGTGTAGACGGAAAGTTATTTGGAAAACAACAATCACAATTCGCTAATTATGTTGTTACTTCAATGTTGTTGGCTATTTTTAGAAACTTTTACTGAAATGCTAACAACGATTACTAACGTAACATTAATCTATAACAATTTATAGAAAGTTATCTAAAACAATTTACTTTCTTCAGAAAATTATGGCTAGGTTTGTCCTTTGAATGTGGCGTTTGACTTAAAAGAGCAGAATATAGAATAACGACGATATGTTGTCTTGTTAGGTCTGCAACCTTTCACATAGAATTAGAGAGCATCGAGATAGTTAATTGCAAGCTATTTCTCATGAACATTAAAGTAGGCAGTCTGATGAAAGCGTGCTCTGTACCTCACTGTATAAGGTTGCAGAGATTTGGTAGTTATTTGTAGTCAGGTTAAATAGTAGTCGTGACGAATCATATAACGATTCCTTGTAATGTTCTTGCAAGTAAATGGCACAAAGAGGTTATCAATAAATGGTGGAAAAATATTAGTAAATTTGTAAGATCAAATAATCGTCCTAGTACTTTATTTGAGATGTCGTCACAAGTGGCATTTTAGCATTTATTTCCACTACTACTGTTACTATTTTTCGTCTACATTAATACTGAAAATATTACTGTTGTTACTATCATAACTATTGTTACTGTTACATCTTCTTTACAAGATATAATGTAAGGATAGAAGAAAGAATCAGCGTGAATGACAAACACATGAGCGGGGCTAAGTTATTGATGGGGTGAACAACTGCCTTAGTCTGGCCTTTGGCATCTTGATAGGCGGCAAGCAATCATGAGTTATTGCTAGTTTAGTAATATACATAATGTCTTATGTTGGTTGCTGTTCTATTGAGATTATCGTGTGACTCAATATGCCAATATCGGATAGACAGATCCGACCGCAAAATTAACAATATACTTTTAGGAAGGAGAGATGACAAATAAAATAAGAGAATGGCAGAAGACAACATAATTAAATAAAGGAAGAGAAACACAAGTTAGCACGGGATTAGCAATTTTAAAATACAAGGAATATTATATAGAAAAATATAAAATACAATGAAATGCATAAAGAGAAAATTAAGTTAACATGGAAAATGAAAAGCACTTTAAAATGGAAGAAAAAAAAATAACATTTGCAAAGAAACAAACATAGAAAATACAGAGGGGAAGAAATGTAAGTTAAAAAGATTAAATTTAAATTGCAAATTATAAAAAAAAGAAACAATGCAGAAGGAAAGGAATTAATGACAACATGAAAAATACGATTTAGAAAAAGACCGGAGAAATGAGGACAAAGATAAAGCAAAATAGTAGGACAAGAATTTAAAATAGTTGAAGAGCAAACAAAAGAAGCAAGAAGAAAAGAAAATGCGATTGAGAATGAGTAAACAGAAAATAGAGGAGAAACAGACGAAGAGTAATAGACGAAATAGCAATAATACTGAAGAATATTAATCAAATGCAGTGACGATAATAATCAATAGCTACAGACAGACTGAGCCCTGACAGACAAATCATTTAAATAAGACTTAATAACAGACAAATTTCCCTTCATTCAGATCCACTGCGTCTCTTTGTCTGCGATTTCTTTATTAGCCATGCCACGATGTTCGTGTGGCAAATCTGTTCGCATGTCCTCAGCCAACAAATGGCCAAATAATGGCTCGCAAAGAGAATATTGAACATGTGTGTCGCTTGCTTGGATTAGGGCACATGTGGTGTTACCAATGAATGAATATTTCGTTTTCAATCCAAACACGTCTCCAACTGTCTTCTTTTTATCCGGAACATTTCATCTTTATGCTTCTACTCGTTTATTTAGTTTTGCCGTACGATTCGTGTAGGGTTTATTTACTGTTTTCATTGTTTTTTAGTGCAAGGTTGGCGATTTGCGAGCTAACTAGTGATTGGTTAGTTTCGTCCCACGTGACAAGAGCAGCCTGGAGAAATAATGTCCGAGGCATATATATATATATATATATATATATATATATATATATATATATATATATATATATAAATATATATCGCAAGAGAGTATAATATGGCTAGGATTATGATTATGGAAGGTCCCGGTATCACTGTAAACGAATTAAAATCCATATTTGCCCAACCGCCCGAGCCAGTGCAATCATCTGAATTAATATCTCATCTCCCAAACAAAGAAAGGTAGCTGCAGTCCCCATCAGAGCAGTCTCAGCACACACCAAAATATAAGGTTAAACCGCACAGAAAGTGAACACAGCCACCTGTCATACGATATCATCATTTATCGTAAACAATAGGAATATCGAAACATGGTCAAACATCCGATGAAACTCACAGCTGACGGTGTGCATAGAGCACTTAACTCAGTAGCTCCTGCAGCAAGTGGAAGTGTAATATATTTCAGTTAATGGGCTTACAGCATTTCGATGTGAGAGGGTCAATGCTTTTCTTCAATGTCAATACATTTACCCAAATCAATGATGATTTTGGGAAGTAACAGAATAATAAGTATATATTTATGTAAAAAAAAAAAAAAAGTAAAGTACCTCTGTCACACCAAGTGGCGTATAGGGAATATGGTGTTAGTGACCATAAATTTTACAGACCTTCGGCACATTATTTTTGGGGTAATGTGGTCGGTATTACTCCCGTGCCGCTTCACTTACCCAGAAAAAAATCCGGTACCCATTAAAGGCTGGGTGAACCCGGAAGCCGTCGGTTGGAATCGAACCCTACTCCTTGTCCTTTGTAGTCCAGTTTACTAACCACTGAGCTATCGCGGCTCATATATTTATGTAGACTAGAGAATATTCAAATATAAAAGGCGTAATATAAACAATGGTCATTATTCCACACTCATCATTTAGTAACAAGTCAGGTCTCCAAACGAGATGCAGAAGATCAGAGCTATGTATGAGCCATACAAAACGCATAGTAAAATAAGAGAGGGAGAAGAGCAAGACGCAGAGTAACATGATTGACAACATCAGAGGAATGATACAACATCAATAGATAATGATTGAAGTCACTAAAATGGCGAGAACCAGAACTTTGACACGTGAATGGAGTAGAAAAGAAAGTGAAGAAAAGAAAAAAAAACAGATTCCTCAATTATTATTATTGTTTAAGCTGCGCAAAAAAAAATTGTTTTCTAAATAAGAAATGAGGACAAAATGAGAAGAAATTATAAATATTGAGCGCAAAAAAAAAAAAAATAATAAAAAAAAAGCCAGTATTGAAACAGTTGAAAATGAAGAAATAGCTGCTTAATACAATTTTAAGAAGACAACTTGCATTTTTGGACATAATAAAGGACATCATGGCTTTCTGAAAGTCAACTCAGAAAGGAAACACAAAATTATAGGGTAAACGAGGCAGAGGTAAACAAGGTATAATGTTGACTACCAAACAGCAAGAGACTGAAAGGAGGACCCAATGCCAAGTGTACCATCGAGACCATAAGCAAGGTGGATCTTCAATAATAGCTAACCTTCTCTGCGGAGACGGTATATCATGACAATTAAATGAAGAAGGCAGAATAACATACCAAAATCACAATAGCCTCAAGAATGTTCAACAACAGCTTATTGCTGTAATAGTATGTGTATGTACGGAACAAAAAAGTGTAAATATAAACCTATACACATATATAGGGATTTTTTCCCTAAGAATTTACCTGAAATATATAATCCCATTCTACTTGCATGACCCAGCTCTGAGAGCCTCAGCCATGACTGATCAGAACTGACACTATGTAACACTATAATCCAATAGATACTCTAATATAAAATTAGATTTTATGTATTCAAATGTACCAGAAGAGCGTTTGTACACATTTCCTCCTCTGACGTGCCTGCACCTCAAAGTGGTAGAGGAGCGTGTGTTCACGTGTCTCCATGAGCTGTTCTGATGGTAGCAATGCTACCATGTCCAAAGCGGGACAGGTCAAAAGGCTGAGACCTCCTACTCCACCTCTTCGTGGTGCCTATAGTAACAAACTATCCAGTCTAGTCTTGCCAAGTCAGTGGGGCTCGAAGAAGGAAGGCAACTTTGCACTTAAAATGCCGTGTTAACGTCGAATGTGTTGGGCCGAAAGATGCAAATAAACAACAATACAACGCTTTTAAAAACGTATGACATAGAGAACTATCCATTCCTTTAGTAGCCATCGGGTGAATGCCAGGGAACAAATCCCATTATATAAAACGTGAACAAAGCAATATCCCAAACCTCTGGAGCACTGGCCCACTTACATTTATTTGCGCTGTCCACATCTCAACGTGGGAATGTACAAAAGACGACAATCTAATGTTCATTAACTTATGAAATGTGTGGGTGAGCAAGTTAGAGTACGTGGTTACAGCTGGCAAAATACAGGGGAAAAAGATATCGCCGTCGGTAAAGAGAGAAGATACTATCTTGTTTGGGTGTTACAGCGTGGAAAACAGTCAAGAGAAGAGTTGAAACGATGACTGAGGATAGACAATTGTGTAAGGACATGACCGCCTACGCCATCCGGTATAGCATATGATGATGATGAAATAGGTATCTCCAGCTAAATCTTAACTGTTCAAAGGAACGCGGGTAGTGTCCTAGTTTAGCGTCTAGTGCATTCCTACCCCTAACACAAGGGTCTTCAAATAGTAATGGCAGAGTAGAAAACAACAGAAAAAATGCAAGGGGACATTACTCCAAACAGAAAGACGCTAAAAAAAGACATTACTGGAATGCGTTTGTTATCGTTCTTGCCTGAAAAAAGGGGCCTGTGCCTGCCAGATTATGCGGGCATGATGTTCTCTTCGCTATTGTCTCAATCGTCCTTTACTTTGCTGTTGTTAACATTTTCATAATCTCCTCATAGAAGAAACACGAGTCAATCACGTGATACACAAGCTCTTTCATCTTTACCCTGGGGCCTTGACGCTGTATCAAATATCACGTGTCACTCCACCCACTGGCCTGTCATCTGCGCTTATCGCTTTTAATGTCAATCTTTTATGACGTGGCAACGACTGCAACTTGACACTTTATGATGGAAGCTATTTTCACCTGATTCCTAGCTTTTTAGTGCTGGTCTGGTTCGTGTTTATGGCAAATGGCTTTTATGACTAACCACAAAAAGGCTAGCACAAGAGCGGAAAATATCTCTAGCGCAAGAAAAATAAATACACAAACTGTAGAAAGATTATAAATACAAAAACAAACAATGGGATAGCTGCTTTATTGTGTATGGTTTATATTTTTCAGAGGTTATAACCGAGGGAAGCACGAGGGTTGTGGACGAGAGCATTTATATGATTTCTGCCTGGGATTGTTTTTCTAGAATTTGGAGTATGACTGAAAAATGTCACAATGATTTTTAAATTATCCTCAAGTTAGATAGAAAATTTAGTTGAAAAAAAAAATTGTAAAAGATTTTGGTGCATTTAAGACGAGAAAATAGCGATTTTGCTGCACATTAATTTTCTGGAGACACAAAACTCTTCCAAATTATCTTTCTATCTATCTTTCGTTCGCCTAAGTATTGTCTATATCTGCACTAAATAATTGTCACCGTCATGCAGCATAAAAATAAACGAGACAAATCTGAAACAAGTGCAATACTTGGGCACAATAATAACATCAGATGGGAGATGCACCACAGAAATAAAAAGCAGAATAGCTCAGGCCAAAATAGCATTTCAGAAAATGAAAAACGTCTTATACAATAAGTCTGTGTAAATTGAAGAGAGAAAGAGAGTTCATCTGTGCTATATAAAACCAATTATAACCTATGGAAGCGAATCATGGACAGTAGACAATCACATTAAAAGACGGTTAGAGGCCACAGAGATGGGATTTCTCAGAAGAATGTTGATAGTTTCCTGCACAGCTAAAAAAATTAACGAGGAAATTCTCAAAGAGACCAACACAAAAAGATCAGAAAGAAACAATCAACATCTTTCGGACACATCATGAGAAGAGGAAAGTTGGAATACTTGGCTACCATAGGCAAAATACAAGGAAAGAGAGATCGCGGACGACAAAGAGAAAATACTAGATAGCTTGGTGTCATGGCATGGAAAACAGTCAACAACAGAACTGATGCGATGCACTGCAGATAAAAGATTGTGGAAGGACATGATCGCCTACGCTAACCCGGTATGGCACATGGAGATGATGATATCTGCACTGTTGTTTCCCGATTAAATTGTACTGTTCTTTGTAATTTTTGGAGTAGCCCATATAGTTTTGTATGTAGTGTTTTACCTACGGGCCAATGGATTTTCCTCAGTCACTGACAATATTCAGTACAGTCTTGAAGTATGTGTTCAGAAGTCTGGAGCACCTGTCCACATGTGCATGTAGATGAGTTGCCGATCATTAATATGTATACATGTGACTGTGGAGTAGATTCTGCCCTGTTCTGATGCGTATCATGATAACTTGTTCATATTATGAAAGGCATCCTGATCTGAAGCTTGTGGTCTTCTGATTGATTTGATTATCTGTTTCTTATGATGACATGTAACCGGTGTATCTAGTTGTGCGTCTCTTGCGCTTACCTTTGCCAGCTTGTCTGCTTCCTCGTTTCCTAGTATCCACAGTGAGATGGGATCCACTGCAGGGCAACTCTGTGGTTTTTGCAGAGTTCAGTCAATAAGGTCTGCAAATGTGGCAATTTTCTGGAGTATAGTGCCTGGGGTACTGATCCTGCATCTGTCAAAAACAGTACATGCTGTTTGCTAAGATTACTGTTCAGCAGGTTTTCTATTGTCAACTTGATTGCTTCGATTTCTGTATCGTAAATGTGGCAATATTTCCCTGTTGCTATTTTATTCATATCCCTAGTATTATTAATGTATTCTCTGTATGCTCCTCCTCCCCCATTCTTTACTGCATTCTGTGCTGATCCATCTGTGTACACACGAATCCATAGGTCTTGTGGGTATTCTTCATCCAAGAAACTGTGAGTTATTGTTTTTCGCTGTAGACTATTCTGTTCCTCTTTGTCAACTATTCCTTTCACTGATGTCCGTATTTATATTGACAATCCGCATTCCAATGTTTAGGAGGTCTGTTCTGGTATGGGCAGTAGGGGGTTAACAACTCTTGGCATGTCTGGTGTTTGTCTACTAATACGTTTGGCTTGGTGGATAAAACTGCTTCTCTTAAGTCGTCCCAATGTAAGATTTTGGAATCGGTCCTTCATTGGATACATCGGCATGCATGAAAATGTTTCTGTCTATATCAGCACTTTTGTGTCTCTCCATTCTCTCAGTGCTGGTATCCTCCACAATTTCTACATCTCCAATATTGGTGTTGATTTCATTGCTCCTGTGATGACCCTAAGTGCCTAGTTTTCTACTTTGTCCAGTTCTTGCAGTGTGGTTGGTGTTTGATGCTGAGCCCCATGCGGATGATCAATATTCTAAATGTGGGCGTATACTCTGTTGGTAAACTTTACTGAATATTTTCCCATTTCCCCCCCCCCCCACGTGGTTCCACACAGGTTTCTTAGAATAGACAATTTCCTTCTTGCTTTTTGGGTTGCCTTATTTGTCTGTTCCAAATTAGCAAATAACAAAGAGAACAAAAATCATACGCCAACAAAACGTGTTGTGATGACAAAAAAAAACACCAACCTATCAGACAGTGACAATTAATATCCTTATATTTCTTTAAATAAATGTTTGTTTAATTCCCATTTACATTATTTTAATCGTTAAACATAAAGGAATAGATATTTATTGTAAAGCTTAGATCATTGTTATGTCCGTTTCTTTATTCTTATACTCCTGCCAAAGTATTTCATCATTCTATGCCCAACGGGAATGCTTTTCAACGAAAGGAAATTTAATAAAATATTGCTATAGTTTTTAAAGTCTTTATTTTCATTCTCTTTGACACCCGGGATTTGAAACAGTTTCACCATCCGAGGCTCCAGCCGACGCCAGCCGGTTATTATTTATTTTTAACGTGAATTATTGTTCTATTGAGAATCTATATACATGGGTTATAATGCATGATGTAACGTTAAAAATAGCGTCAGAACAATGGAGTCATTATTTTTACCGTTTAATGCTTTCTTATTGTTATTGCTGCTGTTTTAGAATCCACGTGGGAAGATATATAATGAATGACCGAGAAAGAGGTGAGGAAATATATATGTAGAATTAGAAGGGATATGACGTAATTAGATATGATAACATAATTTCAAGAATAGAAGAAATATGTTGAAAACCCGAAAGGCAGGTAATTACATGCTTTTCAATGAAAATATAAATGAATAATACCTCACGGTTACAAAACGTACAATCTTACATATATCGGGGGTTAAGATAGACAAAGGAGGAACAAAGAATGATACCAAAATCATCATCATCATCGAGTACCGGTCCTGCTGGCGTAGGTGATCATGTCTCTCCACAACTTTCGATCTCGACAGTTACTTATCATTTCTGTTGTTGACCTTCTGCCAAGCCATTCTCTTAAGCTATCTGGTATATTTTCTCTTTACTTCCTTCTATCTCTTCGTCCCTCAATTTTTCCAGTTGTTACAATATATTTCAACTGTTCTCTTCTAATTACATGGCCAAAAGATGATCATTGTTTCTTCCTAATATTGGAAATTAGCTCTTTTTTTTTTTGCTTTGTCCTCTTTTAGAACGTTTTCATTACTCTTCTTAGCTGTCCATGATATTCTCAACATTCTTCTATAAAACCACATTTCTACAGACTCCAGTGATTTGCTTGTCTGTTGTCCTATTGTCCGTTATTCACATCCATGTGTTAAGACTGTCTCTACATAACATTTATGAACTCTTTTCTTGTTTCTATTATCAAAAATGGATTGCATAGTATCTTCCTCATTTTTTGGATAGCTGCTTTTGCCTGAGCCATTCTGCATCTCACCTCTGTTGTACATCTTCCGTCTGAGGTTAACAAAGTTCCCAAATATTTAAATTCATTACTGGTAATGAATAATGAATAAAAGGGAGGTTTTATAAAACATCAGAAAGAAGCAATCAACATTTTTAGGGCACATCATGAGAAGAGGAAAGTTGGAATACTTGGTTACAACTGGCAAAATAAAAGGAAAGAGAGATCGCGGACGACAAAGAGAGAAAATACTGGATAGCTTGGTGACATGGCATGGAAAACAGTCAACAACAGAACTGATACGATGCACTGTAGATAGAAGATTGTGGAGGGACATGATCACCTACGCCAACCGGTATTGCACATGATGATGATGATGATTACTATTAATTTTTGTCTCACTTTTATTGTTGGATTGGGGGAAGCAGGAGATAGGGTCTGAAGGCCGGAGAAAGAGATCTCTTTAGTAATGTGCTTGTGTGTACACGTAATAGGAGTTCATAATATAAATAATCTAAGGTGTGCTGATGATACAGTCTTAATCGCTACGAGCGAAAATGAGTTACAAGAAATGTTTAACATTATAGTGAAGGAAAGCAAAAATAAAAAACTCAGCCTTAATAGCAAAAAGACAGAAGTAATGGTAGCAACAAAGAAAAAGATATAACCGCTATGCATAATAAAGACAAATGGAACAATATTACAATAGGTAAATGAATTTAAATATCTGGAGACAATGTTAACCTCAGAGGGTGGATGTACAATAGAGGTGAGATGCAGAATGGCTTAGGCAAAAGTAGCTTTCAAAAAATGTGGAAGATACTGTGCAATCCACTTTTGACAAAAGAAACAAGAAAAAGAGTTCTTAAATGTTATGTAGAGCCAGTCTCAACATACGGTTGTGAATCATGGACAAGGGGGACAGCGTACAAGATAATCACTGGAGACTGTAGAAATGTGGTTTTACAGAAGAATGTTAAGAATACCATAGACAGCTAAGAAGTGTTAAGAAAACTTTCTGAAAGAGGCAAAAGCAAAAAGAGAGCTAATTTCTAATATTAGGAAAATACAATCATAATTTGTTGCCCATGTAATGAGAAGGGAACAGCTGAAATATATTGTGACAATTGGGAAAGTTGAAGGACGAAGAGATAGAGGAAATCGAAGAGAAAAGATACCAAACAGCTTTAGAGAATGGTTTGGCAGAAAGTCAACAACAGAAATGATAAATAACTGTCGTGATCGAAAGTTGTGGAAAGACATGATCACAGGCATGGCATTTGATGATGATGATGATGATGATGATGATGATGATGATGATGATGAGGTGTGCGCGCACTTGACTTTAAAAAAAAAAAGAACGAGGAAGCAACCCTGCCGATACGTTTAATACAATGAATATTTCATGAAATTAATCATTACTGATATTCACAATGAGTCGTGATGGTCTCGTATGAACAATTCATTCTTTCATCAACCATCAGTCATGTCATACTCTGATGACGACATGTCTGTGCATTAACGTGCGCTTTTGTTCTTATTATCTGGCAGCACAGAATACCTTCAGGACATAACGTCAATACTTTTTGTTATCTTCTTGTCATTTTCGAAATTAAAACTTCCCTCTTTCTCTATTTCTCCTACCTGAGCTGATATTTATTTATTTAAAGGGGAATTTAACTTCGCGGAATAACTCGGTTTCGTTTACACTTCCCGTCATGTTCTGTCGTTCCTTCTCGTTTGATTTATGATTTTCCCAGTTGTTTTGCTTTGTGTTTGTCTGTTGTAGTAAAACATAAAATAAATAGTTCACATAATGAAATAGTTGACAAGCCCCCACCCCTAGAGACACTGTTCATAAATAGACGTTCTGAGCGTGTTTACGTTAACCCTCTGGTGCACTGATTTATTGATAACAAAAGAGTAATGTTAGAGTTAAAAGGTGCAACTGCTGTAAGGAGTATCCTGTCTGAAATGATGACGGCTGTCGCTGCTGAGGATACTAGGTACAGATAAATAATGAGAACTATGCTAGATAGAACATACAGGTAAATATTATTGAAATCGGTGGCTTCAAACTTTACGATCAGCGTCACTGAGAAAGCGGTTGTTTTGTTACTTTGCATTCTATGTTAAAATATATCTTGTATAGACAGACAGACAGATAGACATATGGATAGATAGATAGACTAGGTAGATAGGTAGATAGGTAGGTAGATAGATCGACAGACAGACAGACATATGGATAGATAGATAGACTAGGTAGATAGGTAGGTAGATAGATAGATAGACAGACAGACATATGGATAGATAGACTAGGTAGATAGGTAGATAGATATATAGACAGACAGACAGACATATGGATAGATAGATAGACTAGGTAGATAGGTAGGTAGATAGATAGATAGATAGACAGACAGACAGACATATGGATAGATAGATAGACTAGGTAGATAGGTAGATAGGTAGGTAGATAGATAGACAGACAGACAGACAGACAGACAGACAGACAGACAGACAGACAGACAGACAGACAGACAGACAGACAGACAGACAGACAGACAGACAGACAGACAGACAGACAGACAGAGACAGACAGACAGATAGATAGATAGGTAGGTAGGTAGGTAGGTAGGTAGGTAGGTAGGTAGGTAGGTAGGTAGGTAGGTAGGTAGGTAGGTAGGTAGGTAGGTAGGTAGGTAGGTAGGTAGGTAGGTAGGTAGGTAGGTAGGTAGGTAGATAGATAGATAGATAGATAGATAGATAGATAGATAGATAGATAGATAGATAGATAGATAGATAGATAGATAGATAGATAGATAGATAGATAGATAGATAGATAGATAGATAGATAGATAGATAGATAGATAGATAGATAGATAGATAGATAGATATATAGATAGATAGATAGAATAGGTGAAATGAAAAAAGCAGAAAAAAAATGGCGTGTTTACCGCTTTACGTAAGTAATGGAACAATATCTCCATGAAAAACAAGAGAGGGCCATCTTTAGTTATATCCAAAAATAAGTTTGTGTTGAAAACGTCTTCTCCTACCCACAATTAATAATGTCTCCCTGTGAAGGTGTGAACATCAAAATAAGAAAAATGTCACTGTTTTTCTGTCATCAAATATTCTGTTGGAAAGATTGTATCAGTTCATTATCTACTGCAGGGTGCGCTGAGGTGATCTCTGGTCTGATCATTCAATAGCTGGCACTTGACTTCCGGCCCCTTAGCAATCGCTGAGGGAATCCACTCCAAGCCTTGACAAAGAGCTCCACGTACATTACCTCAAATAGAAAGTGTCATTTTAATTACGACGTTGGAGGTTGACGCTGATGAATGCACCCATTCCGGAAGGTCGAGATTCTACTATAGGCGTGAAGCTATAAAAATTGCAATCATAAAAGAAATCTCCCACGGGAACTAAAACGCGATATAGTTCTTCTACCACATCCTAATGTGTTCTGGTTTCGCGCTCAATACTTGTATGCTACTAAGATGGCATCTCCAAATTGTCCCACGTGTTTGCTCTAATTATTTATTTTCCTCGACCTTAAGCTCAACGTTTGTCGTGTCCATTTTTGTTGGTGACCTAGATAGCTGAGTTCGAGTTAACACTGCTTAAATATTTTTTGGGTTGACTGACCTAGCTATTATTAAACAACTTAAGGGCCACGATTTTCCCTGCATATTTTATATAGTCGGTTACGTTGTGTCATTTATTAAGGTAAGTAATTCATTATTTAATAACATTATACTATTCTATGTATAAAGATGTTCAGATAGGAGAACTATGTTCATATAAATACCCTCAGATGGTAGATTTACAAAAGAGGTGATATGCAAAATGGCTCAGGCAAAATCAGCTTTCCAAAAAAAATGAGGAAGATACTGTGCAATCCATTTTTTACAATAAAAACAAGAAAAAGAGTTCTTAAATGTTATGCAGAGTCAGTCTTAACATATGGACATGAATATTGGCCAATAGGACAACAGACAAGAAAATTAGCGGAGGCTGCACAATTGTGGTCTTAAAGAAGAATGTTGAGAATACCGCGGACAGCTAAAAGAGTAATGAAAACGTTCTGAAAGAGGTCAAAGCAAAGAGAGAGCTAATTTCTTATATTTGGAAAAAAACAATCCTCATTTTTTGGCAATGTAATAAGAAGGGAACAGCTGGAATATATTGTGACAACGGGGAAAGTTGAGGGACGAAGGAGATAGACGGAAACAAATAGAAATAAACCAGACAGCTTAAGAGAACGGCTTGGTACAAGGTTAACAACAGAAATGATAAACAAATGTCGAGATCGAAAGTTGTGGAGGGATATGATCACCTATACCTTTATAATACAGGCAAACCCACATACGTCATACATTTTCTAAATACACCAACATTTTTGGCGAAGCTTGTTTCATATCGGAGCTTGCATGTCTCACATTTAATGTTAACGAAAATTGTAAAGAAAACAATTGTTGTTCACTGTAATATTTTGATTATGTTATAAAGTTATAAAGATCTGACTATGATTGTATAAAGTTTTAAAGATCTAACTATGATTGTATAAAGTTATAAAGATCTAACTATTATTGTATAAAGTTATAAAGATCTAACTATGATTGTCTGTACAAGAATATTTTATGAACTGATTGAGCACTACTGAAGACAAGAAAGGCATTGGAGAAAAAGACAATACTTCAGGCGAAAGAAAGTGAGGTAGACAAGAAAGACATTACATTACTACGTGTATTCATGATAAATTATTAACTACTCACTACTCTAACTACTTTTATATTCCGCTCAAGGCTATAAAATAAGTTATATTTTAGCTTCTATAGTCATTAATCGCTTGAAGCCAGTGTTTTTGCTCGTTTTCTCACTGCCTAGGATTCGTGTCTTTGAAGAATCATTAATATTTGATAAACTAAACAACACAGATGTCACGAGAAAAGCAGGGGGAAATATTGTAGTTGTCGTATCACTGTTATAGCTGTAGTCATTGCATTTGGATACAATGTTTAACATCAGCTACAGCGGCTTCAACATAAGACCATCTTTAGAGAGAAGATCATAAAACGAGATTAAAAGGCAAATTTATAGGGATTGATCATTCAAGAATGGGTCTTTAAAAGATATAAAGCAGAATATCTGTTTTGTTTCGTGAATGTAAAAGCTGGAATGCGTGTTTGAGTATGCGTGTCTTAAGAATACGTTGTTTTAAAACGGGCGTTCTGATTTTTAAAAAGCCGCATGCGGATAGATTAAGATGGTGACGTAAATTGTGTGCCATGCTTGTTTGTCTAGTGTGATAATTAGTGGCAATTTTGTGATGATATTAGAGTCCATTATTTGTTAAGTTTGTTTTGGATGGCAGGTATTATAGCCAATAATTTAGAAGAAAGAAGATTTGTTTGACACGGCAGCGCTGAAATTAAACAAAGCTGAAGGATTTCCTCATTAATGTTGTAGAGAGGTGAAGCTTAATGCATCACCGGCTTAGGTCATAGCCCTCAGAGACTAGGAGCATTGTGATACTCCTCTCTGTTGTTACTTTTCCAACTCAAACCACTGAAGAGCTCCAGACCGTGATTGAAAGCCACTCTTACTTAATGTTCACTATGACTGAGCCACTTGAGCACAATATGAACATCAGACGGAAGTTACCTCATAGAAATAAAAAAAAAGAAAAGAAAAGCAGAACTTTGCAGATCAAGGTAGCATTTCTGAAAATGAAAAACATATTGCACTACAAGTCTATGTTAAAATAAGTTAAAAAATAGAGTTGATCGCATGTATCTATATAGAGCTAATTTTGAGTACTGAAAACTAATAATTGAC
Organism: Megaustenia siamemsis; assembly: GCA_032433765.1. Classification (NCBI taxonomy): domain Eukaryota; kingdom Metazoa; phylum Mollusca; class Gastropoda; order Stylommatophora; family Ariophantidae; genus Megaustenia; species Megaustenia siamemsis. Next base: position 59,227,596 of record JAVIAB010000024.1, read on the forward strand.
AGTAGATGAATAAATGAAAAGAAGGTTTTACCATAAGGGCGAAGGTGTTACCATGAGGATGAAAGTATTACTATAAGTGCGAAGGTATTACCATGAGCGTGAAAGTTTTACCATAACGGCGAAGGTGTTACCATGAGGGTGAGGTGTTACCATAGGGGCGCAGGTATTACCATGAGGTCGAAAGTGTTACCATAAGGGCGAAGGTATTACCATAAGGGTGAACGTTTTACCATAGGGGTGCAGGTAGTACCATGAGGGCGAAGGTGTTACCATAGGGGCGAAAGTATTACCATAAGGGTAAACGTAAACGTGTTACCATAAGGGTGAACGTTTTACAATAATTGCTAGGGTATTACCATAAGGGCAAAGCTGTTACCATAAGGGCGAAAAACAGAGTACAGCGGCTCTTCATAAACATCAATCCTGGTTGCGCAGACAGTACGACATTATAATGACAGAGACACTTAACTCTTTTAACTCTGGTAAGATTTTGTTAATATGGACAAAGTTAACAGACCACATTATCTCTGTTACCAAATATAAAATTGTCACTTCTGTACATATTTTCCCATTTAAAACGTGTTACTGCACAGGTCGCTTACAGAGTTCTGAACAATATTAAAATGATGTTAATGGGACATAGGACGTACTGTGATGGATATAACACTTATCACAAATCCCATAGGGAGCCGCGATAGCTCAGTGGTTAGTGAACTGGACTACAAAGGACAAGGGGTAGGGTTCGATCCCAACCGACGGCTTCCGGGTTCACCCAGCCTTAAATGGGTACCGGATTTTTTTCTGGGAAAGTAAAGCAGCACGGGCGTAATACCGACCATATTACCCCAAAAATCATGTGCTGAAGGTCTGTAAAATATAGGGTCACTAACACCATATTTTCCTATACGCCACTTGGCGTGACGGGGGCTCTTTACTTTCTTTTACAAATCCCATGAATTGCAAAGATTACTAATGAAGAATGTTTTAATTAGAGCTGAAGAAACCAGAAGTATCATCGGAATCATAAGACAAATTCAGTTTACATTTATTGGGCGTCCGATGCGAAAAGATGGCTTTGAGAGTACTATAAAAATGGGCAGATAAATGGAAGGAGGAGCAGAGGAAAACCAAGAGAAAACATTTTGAACAGTGTAACCAAATTGCAAAATAATAGATCACCATCTGAAATTATGACATCCACGAGGGACCGCGAGAGGGGTAGAAAGAACGGATCGCCTACGCCTGCCATGCATAGCACCTGATGATGACATCGATATTGGTGATGATAATAATGACGATGACGACGACGATGATAATGATGATAATGAAAACGATGTTGATAATGATGATAATAATACTTTTGAATGCCCAAGAGCTTTGTCAGAGGAGTTGAGAATTCTATTCGGATAGAAAAGGGGATGTAGAAATGGAACATAAACTAACAAAGACACATTGGCGGGAAGAGAAGAGAGAATTGGTAGGATTGAAGAAATCATCTGAATAGTCTTGACGTAATTTAGCCTTGGGATAGAATTAGGATCAGAACAGATTAAGGAAAGGGAATGAGTGTTTAAAGAGATATGTTTTAAAGTCAGGTTTTATTCCGCTTGTTCTAATTTACGGGAACTATTGGAAAAAAAATAACGAGGATGGGAAAGTTATACTGTATCTGCTTGGTTTCGGTGTTCACGAACTTCTGTTGTTGATTATTTCTCAATTTTGCCGAGTGCTGTAAACAAACCTCTTCCTCTGAATTGATTCGCTTATAGAAACAAAGCTGTGTTCACAAGGGGAGAAAACGATCAAAATAAATAGAACTATTGAATGCAAAGAGGTATACAAAGGGAAGATACGTTAGTGACAGTTAAGGGAGGAAGAATAGGGGAGAGCAAGAGAGGTAAAGAAAGAAAAAAAGAAAGAAAGAAAAAGAAAGAAAGAAATAAAGAAAGAAATAAAGAAATAAAGAAAGAAAGACAGAAAGAAAAAAGAAAGAAAGAAAAAACTAGTCTGTTCGTGGTAAAGAATGACGAAGAAAGTCATTGGACAACAGAAAGTGAGAAATAAAGACTAAGAAAGCTAGGTACATAAATACAAATAATTGAAAAACATGCATAAATATGTACAAGAAAACATATTTATATATATAAATAGATGACACAAGTTAGGTATGCACATTTCGGTTATGTTATAGTTTATTAGAAGTTACCATTTAACATCGGTAACAAGTGGAGATGGATGTTGATATCAAGGTAGGAAATACTGAGAGACAAGACGAAGATCACAACCACTCCATGAGTTTGGTACAAACAAACAAACAAACAAACAAACAAACAAACAAACAACAAACACATACTAACATAAATACACACTCACACACACACAAATACACACACAAGGCACATACAGACATACACATACAAACACACACGCAGACACACACAGATAAACACAGACGCAGATAAACACAGACACACACACACGCAGACACACACACTCACACACAGACACAAACATATATAATGGTTGATGTTGCCCACGGGATCATGTTGTCAACATTATATATATATTTTTTTAAGCACCGTGGTCAGTACCACGCCAGCGCTGTTTTTCTTTTGTAGAAAAATTATGAGGTACCTATTTACGGCTGAGTGTACCCAGAAGCCGCTATCAGAATCGAGCCCCAAAGAGACAGCTGTATATTTCTCCAAAACCGAATAAGACAATATTTTTGAAAGCCCAATATGATTGTAGAGGGAAAGGTTGCTAGTAAAGAGATGACAACCATGATTGAGATTTACTGTAGTATATCCATTATTTAATATTAAACATTATGGACAAGAGCTACTGTAGCTTCAATTACATCACAATGTTATATTACATTACGTTATATTCCAATACAATAAAAAAATATACTACAGTGCAGAGAGTAGAAACTGGACTACATAGGACAAGAGGTCGGGTCCGATCCTTATCGACGGCTTCCGGGTTCATCCAGCCTTAAATGAATACCGGATTTTTTTCTGGGAAAGTAAAGCGGCACTGGCGTAATACCGACCACATTACCCCAAAAGCATGTGCTGGAGGTCTATAACAATTATGGTCACTAACATCATATTCCCTATACGCCACTTGGGGTGACGGGGCACTTTACTTTTATTTTTTTTTTACTTTTTTTTTAAACAGAAGGCTGAAATCTTTGCTCTTTGTCTTTGACGATGTAATTCTAACTCTAGTAGATCTTGCGTATTCTAAAAAAATCAACCTTGCACTTTTGTCTTTTAATAATTTTGGTATTTCTGGCTCCATACAATAGAAACAAGAAAAAGAGTTCTTAAATATTATGTAGAGCCAGTCTTAACATATGGATGTGAATCATGGACAACAGGACAACAAACAAGAAAATCAACGGAGGCTGTAGAAATGTGGTTTTACACAAGAATGTTGAGAATTCCATGGACAGCTAAGAAGAGTATTGAAAACATTCTGAAAGAGGTCACTGGAAAAAGAGAGATAATTTCCAATATTAGGAAGAAACGATTATCATTTTTAACCATGCAATGAGAAGGGAACAGCTGGAATATATTGTGACAACTAGGAAAAAGGGACGAAGAGATAAAGGGAAACAAAGAGAAAATATACCAGACAGCTTAAGAGAATGATTTGGCAGAAGGTTAAAACATAATTGATTAATAACTGTCGAAATCAAAAGTTGTGGAGAGAAATGATCACTTACGCCAGCAGGCATGGCTCCTGATGATGATAATCTCTGGCTCACTCCCTATTTTATTCTGTTTTTCCAACTGACCTGTATTGTTTAATTTAACAGCAGAAAAGCTGGCAGATTTCAGAAATGGAACAAGTACATAATGTGTACAATTTTTAAGAAACTGAACAATAGTCATCAATCTTGATCATAAAATATCTACAAAATATTAATAAATAACTATTTCCTTTTACATATTCCCTCTTAAATCATCAACCTATTAAAAATTATTATTAAAAATGATTATTTAAAATAATTATGACAAACGGAAGCTATCAGGAAATTAATTTTAACGGTTTATGATGAAAGAGTGCATTAAAATCACATGATTGATCACGTGTCATGTATTCCTAAATAGTGGTAATTTGTCCCCACGCCGCCGCCGATCATCTGCTGCGTCAGTCTGTAATCACCCATCTTTATTGAGAGCAACAAATCTTCGTCTAACGATAAGATCAAGACACTTGAAAGTCCGTCAAAGATATCCTCTCTAGAACTGTTCTGAACCCCAGGAAATACCAAGGGCTCGAAGAGGATGACAGCATCCAAGGTGAGAGCGTGTAAAATGGTAACTTGAAGAAGGAAGTGAAAGACAAGGAGAAGACATGAATAGCTTATATACAACCCTTCAAAACGATAAACCTTTCAATTATGTCATCCTTTTGTCAATTATATCATTATCATCATCAACTGCTATGCTTGCTGACTTTGTTAATTATATATATTTCATGATTTACAGTTTTCCCGCATGCCTACTACATGGCATTCTACACCAGCCGTGATTTTCTTTCTTTCTGGCGTTCTTTCGATGACTACTAAAGGAATTGATTTTCCTCTTTGTCGTCCGTCCTTAAAAGAACGTTAAACGAGCGTTGATGCGTTATTGTGAGGTTGTGAACAGCGATATCTGTACCTTTCGGCCCAATACATCCCACTTCTGCACGACAATTTTTGGGTAACGGGTTGCCTTCCCTCATCGATCCCTACTCGTTTGCCCAGACTAGACGAGCCAGTCTGTTTCTAGAGGCACCGCGAAGAGGTGGTGTAGGGTGTGGATGGTTCTGGTTCGCCAATCCTGGCTCAAGCCATCAGTCATGTGTAGCTGACTACTTCAAGCTGTTGTTGTTTTTTTTTTTTTGCATTCGCCAGTTTTACCCATTTGACAGTCACTCATCTAAACACACATATATCTGAACAGACATCTAAACACATATATCTGAATAGACATCTGAACACACACATATATCTAAACAGACATCTAAACACACATATATCTGAACAGACATCTAAACATACATATATCTGAACAGACATCTAAACACACATATATCTGAACAGACATCTAAACACACATATATCTGAACAGACATCTAAACATACATATATCTGAACAGACATCTAAACACACATATATCTGAACAGACATCTAAACATACATATATCTGAACAAACATCTAAACATACATATATCTGAACAGACATCTGAACATACACATATCCTTCTCAACATTGGTGATAAGTTGAAACGTAGCTTTTAATGCACTCGAGTCCAGTGTCATGATGTTGTAGCTCATCTGTGTGTAGTTGAGTTGCACGTTGTTATTATTTGTTACTTAGTGTGTACTCAAGAAAACAGAACAGAAAATTAAAGCCGTTGAAATGTGGATTTATAGAAGAATAGGTACAATTGGATGGAAAGAAAAGAAAAAAAAACGATGGAGTTTTAAAACAACTAAAAATGAAAAGAAAACTCCTAAACACAATTAGAACAAGATAACTGAAATTTTTGGGACATGTTAAAAGACACAACAGCCTAATAAAAGTGATATTGGAAGGGAAAATACAAGGTAAAAGAGGCAGGGGCAGACCAAGACTAACATGGACGAGTAACATCAAAAGATGGACAAGTCAACCTATGACCAAAAAAATCTTCACCATCAAAGCAAGACAGAGTGGAATGGCGCTCCATGGTAGCCAACCTTCGATGCGGAGACGGCACTCAATGATGATGATGATGATGATGATGATGATGATGATGAGTGTGTACCATTTATATATTCATTCTCGGAAATAATTATTGACTTAACTTCATCAGATAATTGACATTTATACATGCGGAAATAACAAAGGCCTTGTCATAAAAGGTTTTATAATGCAAATATAGGCATGATTTTATTTAATAACTGATAAGGTTATCGTAGACAGTGGTCATGTGTTGCGTGCAGTCATCAAACTTGAACTCTTTTAAGGTGAGCAACAACTCAACAACACAAGCCATCAGAAGTCGATGAATTGTTTTAGCAATTCGCGGCATTTGGAAGGGAATACGCCACTGACTTAATTGTTTTGATGTTAAATTGAAGTATATAGCGTCTTCAGTCTTTAAGATTACACTATAGTTTTAGAACGAAAACTTGCACGACAAAAAGACTGCATCTCTCACAACAATCAGACAGAATGATGGCCTACAAAAACAATCTTACACGACATAAAGACTGCATCTATCACAACCATCAGACAGAATGATGGCCTACAAAAACAATCTTGCACGACAAAAAGACTGCATCTCTCACAACAATCAGACAGACTGATGGCCTACAAAAACAATCTTGCACGACATAAAGACTGCATCTATCACAACAATCAGACAGACTGATGGCCTACAAAAACAATCTTGCACGACATAAAGACTGCATCTATCACAACCATCAGACAGACTGATGGCCTACAAAAACAATCTTGCACGACAAAAAGACCACATCTCTCACAACAATCAGACAGAATGATGGCCTACAAAAACAATCTTGCACGACAAAAAGACTGCATCTCTCACAACAATCAGACAGACTGATGGCCTACAAAAACAATCTTACACGACATAAAGACTGCATCTATCACAACAAGCAGATAGAATGATGGCCTACAAAAACAATCTTGCACGACATAAAGACTGCATCTCTCACAACAATCAGACAGACTGATGGCCTACAAAAACATACTTGCACGACATAAAGACTGCATCTATCACAACAATCAGATAGAATGATGGCCTACAAAAACAATCCTTCACGACAAAAATACTATGTCGCTCCCAATAGTTAAAGAACGGAATAGGATCCGCAGAAGCAATCTTGCAGGATAAGGAACACCGCACCGCAACTCGACTGTCGGAAGGGAAGATTGTCTACAGAAGCTAGTTTGCACACAAACAATGAGCACCAAGAGAAGACCTCAAGCTCACATCTTTGTTTGTGATCCTTCCTGTTTCAGACGTAAATCAAAAGTGATCCACTGAAGCAGACAGGATGCAAATAAAACAAGTTAATTAGAGGGTATTTCTCTACATTTCCACAGTATTAAGATTTAAATTACGTGCAACTAAAACTTCACTTTTTCCTTCATTCCCATAATTCTCGCATCCGAAATGGAATTCGTCAATGCCTTTGAATCGAAACCTAAAAAAAAATTGAATCATAAAAGAAACAAACCATAATGATAAAAATAGGCTATTTCATTGTTACGAATATCGGAGAACTTCCTTCTTCCTCACTCACTTTCTAGTCGTAATCTCCAGAAAGGACCGACTTGCTTTACCCTCATTCTTTTAAAATGCTTCTCTTCAAATCACACCAGAAATCGCCAGGATCTAAATTGATTGATTGATCCCAGATCGCACCCTTGCGTTCAACAAAATTCCCGCAGGCTTGTACAAATAGCGGAGTTCCGGTTTTTCTCCGTTTTTACTCGCAAGAGCGATTTATCTTCCGAAACGAATTTTTGAGGTTTTGAGTTATTTAAAATTAATTTCTTTGCATTTCGTTTGGATATGCCAGAAAATAACAGAAGTCCATTGGTTGACAGCAAATCAGGAAGAAAGAGAAAGATGCTTCCTGTACTATTAGTGTTATTTATTTGTGGGGAGAGTTATACGGATTTAAAATGTACTGTTTGATGAATCGGGTGATGGAAGTTGTCAGTATGGACTCTTTGCCAAATTATATGCCTCATTTTTTTGTTTTCTTCATTTCTTTCTTATTTGCCTTTCAACATCCAAGGAAGAGTTAATTTGCGGTCGTTTGCTCTGTGGTTGGCTTCTTCTGCTTTGATGTTTCCGAGTGTTTCTAGCATTCAATCTATTAATCTTTTCCGATGGCGTTACGCATTCTCTGAGGGGATCGCTGGTTGGTTGTGACTGTCCGATGTCGCACGTCGACGCTAACTGTTCAAGATCCATGGTTAGCTCATTCAGAGCGATTGATCTTTATTATTTAAAGATGTTAACATTAATGCAAGTGGGTTGTTTTCTAGAGCAGCACGGAAAATGGATGCAGATTAGAACACCCAGTGAAGAGATTTGAAAGGAGATACATAATGTACTTAGAAGTCAGATTTAAATCTAGAAAGGGGGGAGGGGGAAGTGGCGCTCGGCAGTCAAGAGGTAAGACGTCGGTGGCCTAGAGGTAAGACGTCGGTGGCCTAGAGGTAAGACGTCGGTGGCCTAGAGGTAAGACGTCGGTGGCCTAGAGGTTAGACGTCGGTGGCCTAGAGGTAAGACGTCGGTGGCCTAGAGGTAAGACGTCGGTGGCCTAGAGGTAAGACGTCGGTGGCCTAGAGGTAAGACGTAGGTGGCCTAGAGGTAAGACGTCGGCCTGTGGTCAAGAATGTCCCGAGTTCAATTTCCATCATAGGGGGGGGGGGGGTGACAACTTGTGAAAAAATTAATTAAAAAATTGAAGACGTGGCTTTAATCTCCCCTGGTCTCTAAGAAGTGAGACTCGATTGACCTCTCTCGGAAAACAGTGAAATACAGTAGGTCCTGTGTGCATTTTGCGCACGTTCAAGAGCCTGCGGTTGTTGCAAATCGAAAAGAGTAGGCAAAAAATGGCCGCTGCCCAGGCAAAATTAATAGGGAAAATAGAGTCTTCCTAATAAAACGTTAACACTCTCGACGATAAAATATGAGAATAGCTTCGAAGTCGGAGAATATCTGCTTGTATGGCAGGGGACACATGAATACATAGCTGCCGGTGCAAAACGTTGGAAAAAGTGATATTGACGCAAAAATCCGCCCCTCGGGGCTTCTGCTTGATATATGAAGCTGGCGAACACAAACAAACAACAAGAAATAAGAAGACGGGTCCAAGACAAAACTAATAATAAAAAGGTAAAGAATGGTTATGGTTATGGTTATGGTTATGGAAGGGCCCGGTATCACTGCAAACGAATTAAAATCCACAAATGCTCAACCGCCCGTGCCAGTGGAATCATCCGAATTACTAGCATATCTCCCAAACAAAGAAAGGTAGCTGCAGTTCCCATCATTGCAGTCTAAGCACACGTCAAAAGACATGAGGCGAAACCGCAGAGAAAGTGAACACAGCCAACTGATGCTTGTCATACGATATCATCATTCGTCGTAAACAATAGGTAGAGAATGTATCAGAACAAGGAAGTCGGACTGCGGGAAATCAAATGTAAACTCCACCCTGCCAAGTCTACAAAAACTGCAGAAAGAGGGTCACTTGTCTTCATACTCATTTCTTTATGTCCCGGTACCAATTTTGTCTTCAGGGTCAACTGGGGAGCGTTATTCTGGAGAGGAATTCATGTTCACTGGCTTGATAAGGAGTTGCAATTAGTGCCTCTGGTAAATGCGAACATTAATGAGACAAGTACTCAATTCTTTTCTGGTTTCTTAGATGTACCTGTATAAGTAGATACGCATCCTGCAGGCTTTTCGAGTAGCTGTAATTACAACAGGAGACTAGAATAAAATAGAAAAACACACAATAGAAAAGTGCACAATAGAAAAGTGCATAATAGAAAAATGCGCAATTGAAACATGAAAAATAGAAAAGTGCACCTTAGAAAATAAAGTGAGCAATAGAAAAAACGCACAATAAAAAAGTGCAAAATAGAAAAGTGTAGATAGAAAAGTGCACAATGGAAAAGTACACAATGGAAAAGTCCACAAAGGAAAAACGCGCAATGGAAAAAGGCACAATAGAAAAACACACAATGGAAAAAGGCGCAATAGAAAAACGCACAATGGAAAAAGGCACAATAGAAAAAGGCACAACAGAGAAGTGTATCCTGTCAGACCAGATACGTCAAGCAAGAATAAACAAACTAAAGCTTGCTGGAACATAACCTACCCATATCTAATTTTAAAAAAAAGTGCATATAATTTTATTTTAAAAATACGCTATTGACGAATCTCTGCAGGAAATGTAGTACACGATGACGTAGTATCATATATATGTGTGTATGTTTGTGTGAGTGTATGTCTGTGTGTATATATATGTATGTATGCATATATGTATATATGTCTGTGTGTGTATATGCATGTATATATATATATATATATGTATATATATATATATATATATATATGGTTATGGTCAATGAAGGCCCCGGTATCACTGCGAAATTAAATTTAAAACTAATTAAACTCTATAATTGCTCAATCGCCCGTGCCAGTGGAAACATCCGAATTACTATTTCATCTTCCAAACAAAGAAAGGTAGCTGTAGTCCCCATCATAGCAGTCTCAGCACACGCTAAAAGGTATAGGCGAAACCTCACAGAAAGTGAACACAGCCATCTGTTGTATATATATATATATATATATACATCATCATCATCATGTACCGGGCCTAGTGGCGTAGGTGAACATGTCTCTCCACAACTTTCGATCTCGGCAGCTATTTATCATTTCTGTTGTTGACCTTCTGCCACGCCATTCTCTTGGTAATATATATATATATATGTGATTGTGTGTGTGTGTGTGTGTGTGGAAATGATATTTGAGGTATAATTACTTAGTTACACGTCTACTTTTTCTTCTTCTTCTTCTTCATCTGAGTTTGTGCACAACTATTCCTATTCATCTACCATCTTTAAGAAAAAAAAAACAGTGATGCAATGTGTTGTGGTTTACACCAAACTGCGATATTTCCAGTTCCGGTCAAGCACATCAGATATCAGTAGGACACACTTGGGCACTAAATGACATTCTCTCTCAGATCCCGTTCATTTAGGCAAAGGGGCTAGTTTGTGTCTATGCCCACCATTGGAAGATCAATTAGCATTTTAATCACTTCTTATTGACTAACTCAATTCAGACGCAGTCAGCTATGGGTCGCTGAAAGGTTTCACATTAAGTTTTGAATTACATTCTATGTGAACAAAAAGTCAAGAATTGGAAGGAAATGCTCTCTATGAATTTGCAGCAGTTTCAGAGCAGAAGGCGAGAACTATTGGAAATTAATTGCGGAGAAAAAATATCGACTGGAGAACAAAGAGCGTTTTATAAGGAACGGCAATAAGTAATATCATCAATAATGGAACGTTAATTTAGTTCCTTGTAGCAATAACAGTATATGGGTGGGTGTAAGATACTACAGTGCATTAATATGGAGAACATGAGTGAGGGATTTATATCATGAACTCGCTAACAGGCTCGGACTAAATTGCAAATGGGGCGCGAGATAATTGAAACAAATATTTAGGAATAAAACAGACTATGGCTGTTTAAAACGAAGGTTGTCACATAATAATCTTGTCAGATGTTTATGTGTTCCGACTAACAGCCAGGTTCGTCGTGATAATTTGGCGCAATCAAAGGTCTGTCTTGTATGTAGAAATATAATCACTATATCTGGATAGTATCCATGAGTGTTCAAATAGCTTTATGGACCAGTAGGCTAGAACCTAGGCATTTCCCCTCGATCATTGGTGTATCTACCATGACACAGCTCTGACGGCGTCAGCTATGGTTGATTAGACCTGACACCATGCAACATTGTAACTTAATAGATGTTTTACTACAAAACGATGTTCTATACATTATAACTTTACCAAAGGAGCATCTGTACAAATGTGCTCCCTGACGTTTTCCAGGAGCATGTGTACAAATGTGCTCCCTGATGTGTCTCAGGAGCATCTGTACAAATGTGCTCCCTGACGTTTTTCAAGAGCATCTGTACAAATGTGCTCCTTGACGTTTTACAAGAGCATCTGTATAAATGTGCTCCCTGACGTTTTTCAAGAGCATCTGTACAAATGTGCTCCCTGATGTGTCTCATGAGCATCTGTACAAATGTCAAATTTGTCTTGTTCTAATTGTGTTTAGTGGTTCTCTTTTTATTTTAGTTGTTTTAAAACATCCTCGTTTGTTTTCTTTTCTTTCCTTCAAATTCTATCTATTCTTCTATATATCCACATTTCAAAGGCCTCAATTTTATGTTCTGTTTTAATTGTCTAATGTCCATGTTTGTGCACCATTTAGGAATATTGAGAAGATGTAACACTTTGGTATTCTTAGTTTTAGCCCTGGTGTTATTTGTTTTGATGTTAATATATTTTTCATGGCATTAACATTACTTTTTGCCATACCTATTCTTTTGTTTAATTTGAAGAATATAAAAAAAAAATGTACGTAACTCCAATGTTTGCTTCTTTCAGGGAAAAGAGAGGGGAAGCGAAGAGGCTTAACGGACTGGAGAATAATGGCCGATGTAGTTGATATGAGGTGTTCCGGTAGAGTTGTTTCCCGTAAGATATATTAAATAACTACTACTTCGCGACCATACCATGAATCCCCCATGATTCGAACCCACGATCTACAGTTTTGGAGCCTTACAAGCTATCGATTCGGCCACCTGCTTCATGCAGTTATAGTTCTGAAGTTTAAGAACATTTTTTTTATGTTGCCAATTTAATAATTTGCTCTTAAAAGCTTATGCTAGATATGACAATGATGGAAGCATTATGCTCAAAAGGACTGTATCACTCAACTATCTGTAACAGACACATTTTAATTAACACTGAAAAAGCATGTTTGGTGTGGGTCACAACTCAGTACCAATCTCACACACACACACACACGCACACACACACACACACACACACACACACACAAAAACACACACACATAAACATACACATACACACACACACATAAACACACACATACACACACACATAAACATACACACACACACATAATTAAGATGTAGCGAGGGCATAAACGAGGAGCTGTGATGGAGCTGTGATGAAGCTGTTCTAGTCAGTTTTTTTAAAAAAATTGTATGTTCCTAGTTGAAGGTCTTTTAGGTCGAAACGTAGGTTAATCTTAATCACGTTAATCTGAACGGTAAGGCAGCAACATATTATTTACGTGCCCATCTTTCTTCACTCAATACAGGCAGAATCTCCCTTTGATCAGTGCAATGGCCTGTACCACTGACGACCGCCTCTTTAATAAACTAAAAATATCTTCTCTTTATTTGTTTTTGAATTCTGAAAAGTTTAAAGTTCTTTTACATACTGAACTTAGCATAGAACGATTCGGGTGTTGTATGAGTTGGCCCTCACAACTAAAACGAGAGCACATAACTCTTTACAAAATTATCAATAACGTTATAGTGTTACAAATAGCCTGGACTGATATTTGCGTTGGCTTGTGTAAATTTAGCACACTCTAGAATGCTCTCCTGTGTGAATTTAGCAGGCTCTAGAATGCTTTACTGTGTGAATTTAGCTGGCTCTAGAATGCTCTCCTGTGTGAATTTAGCAGACTCTAGAATGCTCTCCTGTGTAAATTTAGCAGACTCTAGAATGCTCTCCTGTGTGAATTTAGCAGGCTCTAGAATGCTTTACTGTGTGAATTTAGCTGGCTCTAGAATGCTCTCCTGTGTGAATTTAGCAGACTCTAGAATGCTCTCCTGTGTGAATTTAGCAGGCTCTAGAATGCTTTACTGTGTGAATTTAGCTGGCTCTAGAATGCTTTACTGTGTAAATTTAGCAGACTCTAGAATGCTCTCCTGTGTGAATTTAGCAGGCTCTAAAATGCTTTACTGTGTGAATTTAGCTGGCTCTAGAATGCTCTCCTGTGTACATTTAGCTGGCTCTAGAATGCTCTTCTGTGTGAATTTAGCTGGCTCTAGAATGCTCTCCTGTGTGAATTTAGCAGGCTCTAGAATTCTCTCCTGTGTGAATTTGGCTGGCTGTAGATTGCTCTTCTTTTTGAATTCCCCGTACATTGAGTTTTTAATTCCTGTTCTGGAGTGTCACATGGGAATGTCAGTTTATTATATTATAATCTTTTAGAGGGATTAAATGGTTATGGTTATTAAAGAGATTAAATATTGCACTAAATTATATTAAATATTATTGTAGGTTAGAGGGATTAAAAGTTAAACTTAACCCTAATAGCCAGATTTATAAGCTATGTTTCCTTCCTAGATGCTTTTTATATTCTCAAACTTGTTGAGCCTGCTATCCACTTATGAATTGGTTCTAAGTTTTAGTTCCACAGATCACCTTCATTGCACAACGTACAACTCTATTGTGCTCAGATCCCTCAGCATATTCCCCAAAATGAAGCATGCCCACCACACACACACTCATTAAATCACTAAAGTTGGCTTCAGCTCAGATGCACGAACTCCGTACCATCGGCGAGGACTCGAACATCTAACCTTAGTCGTGAGTTTGGTCATCAAAAGAGCGTTGTATTCAACCCCACGATCATATTATTGCCAAGTCAACGCGCTAGCCCAACACCACTGCTGTCGCTCTCTGTCTTAGACTGTAGGTTTCTTCTGTTTCTTTTCAACGCCCCGTGGAGTATAGGCCGTCAACAAACACCTTCCTAGCCGTCTTGTTTTTATTGCCATACACTTAAGATTACTCATTTCCTTCCCCATCTTCTTCATCTCTGATCCACCTGTTATCTCCACGTATATTTTCACCTTCCACTGTGTCTCCTACTCTGATCATTTCAGAAAAAAATGGCCCACTATCGTCATTTTGTCTAGACCAGACTGTACATTTGGTTATTACTTAACTCGGAAAATGTTTTAAAATGTACTATTGCTTTATTTTTATATTGTCCAGTTTATCTCATATATATATATATATATATATATATATATATATATATATATATATATATATATATCTTACAATGAGACAAACTCCCATTGATCATGGCAACACCTAGGAATCCTAGACTAAGGTGGTTGGGCCATGTAAGAAGAATGTCAAACAATCGTATTCCCAAACAAATATTGTATGGCGAACTTAGGGACGGAAAGAGACCAAAGGGCAGACCAGTGCTGAGATATAAGGATGTTTGCAGGGCTTTCTTGAGGGAATTTTCTATCAGTGAAAGAAACTAGGAAAATGTGGCTGCAGATCGTAGGACACGGAGAGCAAAAATAAAAAATGGCACAGCAATTTTCGAGACAGTGCTGATATCAAATTCAGAATACAAAAGGCGCAAGAGAAAAGAGACAAGGCCAGGTACCACAAATACAAGATGTGGATGGATGTTCTATAGTCTTTGGATGGATCTGCTGTCCAAGATTGGCAAATTCAGCCACAAGAGCTGTTCAGTAAAGCAGCACCCATTATGAGATACTAACGCTTTACCAAACTACTGACTTATCATCATGATTGCTTGCTACCAACCGTCTGTCAAGACGCATACATACATATGCATATCTCATATAACCTAGGATTAATCCTACTTTTAATTGCTATTGATTCTTTTACGGGTCAACTTACAAGCTTTGCATTATTCTTGTCGTTTGCTATATAAGAAGTGCAATCTGTCTCACCTAACATAAGATTAGTGATCAGTTTTTATTTCACAAAATATAGTCAGGCAATCGGAAGCTCACTATAAAGAACACATACTGGTTTTCGCAAGAAGGAAAAGCATTGCAACTTAGAACATAGCGACCTCCAACTAGATAAGATAATGTGATTGCCATTTTGGTCTTACTGGAGATTCGTTTTCAAGAAAGCCCACATATTTTATTAACTGACAAGCTTCCTTTTTTATCGACAGGGCAAACAGTATGAGTCTCTACCACATGAAAGTCTCAAATGGTAGTGTGTAGTTTAGGCGGAAGTAGACGAGACATCTGGTTGTAAATAACGTCCTGGTATGTCCAGATTTGGTTTGTTGTGCTGTCTTTAAATATATTTTATGGTCAGAAGAACAGGCCAGCTAGTTTTCTTCATGATAGCGCTGTTCCCGGTTGGCATATCTATGTTCAGTTTACATAGTTTCTGTCAGTTCTGTTTAGTTTTCAATCTTCTAGTTTCTGTCAGTTCTGTTTAGTTTTCAATCTTCTAGTTTCTGTCAGTTCTGTTTAGTTTTCAATCTTCTAGTTTCTGTCAGTTCTGTTTAGTTTTCAATCTTCTAGTTTCTGTCAGTTCTGTTTAGTTTTCAATCTTCTAGTTTCTGTCAGTTCTGTTTAGTTTTCAATCTTCTAGTTTCTGTCAGTTCTGTTTAGTTTTCAATCTTCTAATTTCTGTCAGTTCTGTTTAGTTTTCAATATTCTTGTTTCTGTCAGTTCTGTTTAATTTTCAATCTTCTTGTTTCTGTCAGTTCTGTTTAGTTTTCAATCTTCTAGTTTCTGTCAGTTCTGTTTAGTTTTCAATCTTCTAGTTTCTGTCAGTTCTGTTTAGTTTTCAATATTCTTGTTTCTGTCAGTTCTGTTTAATTTTCAATCTTCTTGTTTCTGTCAGTTCTGTTTAGTTTTCAATCTTCTAGTTTCTGTCAGTTCTGTTTAGTTTTCAATCTTCTAGTTTCTGTCAGTTCTGTTCAGTTTTCAATCTTCTTGTTTCTGTCAGTTCTGTTTAGTTTTCAATCTTCAAGATTCTGTCAGTTCTGTTTAGTGTTCAATCTTCTTGTTTCTGTCAGTTCTGTTTAGTTTTCAATCTTCTAGTTTCTGTCAGTTCTGTTTAGTTTTCAATCTTCTAGTTTCTGTCAGTTCTGTTTAGTTTTCAATCTTCTTGTTTCTATCAGTTCTGTTTAGTTTTCAATCTTCTAGTTTCTGTCAGTTATGTTTAGTTTTCAATCTTTAGTTTCTGTCAGTTCTGTTTAGTTTTCAATCTTTAGTTTCTGTCAGTTATGTTTAGTTTTCAATCTTTAGTTTCTGTCAGTTATGTTTAGTTTTCAATCTTCTAGTTTCTGTCAGTTCTGTTTAGTTTTCAATCTTCTAGTTTCTGTCAGTTCTGTTTAGTTTTCAATCTTCTAGTTTCTGTCAGTTCTGTTTAGTTTTCAATATTCTTGTTTCTGTCAGTTCTGTTTAATTTTCAATCTTCTTGTTTCTGTCAGTTCTGTTTAGTTTTCAATCTTCTAGTTTCTGTCAGTTCTGTTTAGTTTTCAATCTTCTAGTTTCTGTCAGTTCTGTTTAGTTTTCAATATTCTTGTTTCTGTCAGTTCTGTTTAATTTTCAATCTTCTTGTTTCTGTCAGTTCTGTTTAGTTTTCAATCTTCTAGTTTCTGTCAGTTCTGTTTAGTTTTCAATCTTCTAGTTTCTGTCAGTTCTGTTCAGTTTTCAATCTTCTTGTTTCTGTCAGTTCTGTTTAGTTTTCAATCTTCAAGTTTCTGTCAGTTCTGTTTAGTTTTCAATCTTCTTGTTTCTGTCAGTTCTGTTTAGTTTTCAATCTTCTAGTTTCTGTCAGTTCTGTTTAGTTTTCAATCTTCTAGTTTCTGTCAGTTCTGTTTAGTTTTCAATCTTCTTGTTTCTGTCAGTTCTGTTTAGTTTTCAATCTTCTAGTTTCTGTCAGTTCTGTTTAGTTTTCAATCTTTAGTTTCTGTCAGTTCTGTTTAGTTTTCAATCTTTAGTTTCTGTCAGTTATGTTTAGTTTTCAATCTTTAGTTTCTGTCAATTATGTTTAGTTTTCAATCTTTAGTTTCTGTCAGTTCTGTTTAGTTTTCAATCTTCTAGTTTATGTCAGTTCTGTTTAGTTTTCAATCTTCTAGTTTCTGTCAGTTCTGTTTAGTTTTCAATCTTCTTGTTTCTATCAGTTCTGTTTAGTTTTCAATCTTCTTGTTTCTATCAGTTCTGTTTAGTTTTCAATCTTCTAGTTTCTGTCAGTTCTGTTTAGTTTTCAATCTTTAGTTTCTGTCAGTTCTGTTTAGTTTTCAATCTTTAGTTTCTGTCAGTTATGTTTAGTTTTCAATCTTTAGTTTCTGTCAGTTATGTTTAGTTTTCAATCTTTAGTTTCTGTCAGTTCTGTTTAGTTTTCAATCTTCTAGTTTCTGTCAGTTCTGTTTAGTTTTCAATCTTCTTGTTTCTATCAGTTCTGTTTAGTTTTCAATCTTCTAGTTTCTGTCAGTTCTGTTTAATTTTCAATCTTCTTGTTTCTATCAGTTCTGTTTAGTTTTCAATCTTCTAGTTTCTGTCAGTTCTGTTTAATTTTCAATATTCTAGTTTCTGTCAGTTCTGTTTAGTTTTCAATATTCTTGTTTCTGTCAGTTCTGTTTAATTTTCAATCTTCTTGTTTCTGTCAGTTCTGTTTAGTTTTCAATCTTCTAGTTTCTGTCAGTTCTGTTTAGTTTTCAATCTTCTAGTTTCTGTCAGTTCTGTTCAGTTTTCAATCTTCTTGTTTCTATCAGTTCTGTTTAGTTTTCAATCTTCTAGTTTCTGTCAGTTCTGTTTAATTTTCAATCTTCTTGTTTCTATCAGTTCTGTTTAATTTTCAATCTTCTAGTTTCTTTCAGTTCTGTTTAGTTTTCAATCTTCTAGTTTATGTCAGTTCTGTTTAGTTTTCAATCTTCTAGTTTCTGTCAGTTCTGTTTAATTTTCAATCTTCTTGTTTCTATCAGTTCTGTTTAATTTTCAATCTTCTTGTTTCTATCAGTTCTGTTTAGTTTTCAATCTTCTTATTTCTGTCTTTTCTCCATGGGTTTGAGAGGGGGTGGGGGAAGAAGACGAGTTCAAAGAGGAATAGGTTGAGTGTGATTATGAACTCTGCGTTTATGTTATTCCTCGCTTCTAACTTCATCAAACACTGTGATTGACGCTATGAGTCTTACACACATAATTTCGGTGGTGTTTATGTTGTTCATAGTTCTAGAATTTTCTAGCGTTAACCTGATATTGAAAGCAAAACGTAGAGTTGAAGAGTGCCCGTTTTGCTGATCTTACGATTTCTTTTCTAACGAATAATAGTTCCAATTGACCAATACTTTGATTCTACTTTACTGCACCATGAGTCGATCACCGTTGTAATTTGCTGTCTTATGTCATCAGACTGCCTAGACATTTGAATTTCTCTGTTTGCTCTATTTGTTATCTCCAATCTCTAATGTGATGTTCTGCGTTTGACTGCCTACTTTCGTTTAATCAACATTCATTTTCATGACAAAATTGTTTGTCTCGGTACCTCTTTTTAAGTTCCCCGTGTTTTCTTTAACTAATGCTGTATTTTATGTTAATAAAGAGTCTTAAAATACTCTACAGAATTACAATTTTATTTGTGTGTATGGCAAATACTCAAGAGACAAGCATTCTAAATAATCTCTTGAGGCAGCAGATCTCCGAGAACTGTGCAGTAAATAAAAGTAAATGGCATCAGTCACGCTATTGGTGAGCAGGGAATATGGGTGTTAGTGCCCGTATTTTCTTATAGCGCCGTGTTGTAACATTCCTCAACTCTTCTTCCTCCGCCACTGAATTATTCACATCTTCTCACATACCATTCTTCTTTTTCTCTACTCACTGAACCCAAGGCAGTGAGTAAAGGAACACATCGAGAAGAAGCAATCTTTCGCCATAATGTAAAAATCAACACTTTGGAGCTACTGCCCGCAGCAGAAGAGAAATATCCTGAGCATTGCCGCACGCTACAACAATTATGGTTTTTGTTTGGATGTGTGTTTGGCACCGCACTATTTCTACAGCACTTAATGTTATCTGATTAATTTTTGTCTCTCCTTAAAGTGGCTGTGGGAATGAACGATGCCAGGGTTCCTGACTGGGGTTCTCGGTCGTGCCTCCATGAATATGCCTAGTGGCGCGAGAAATTTTCTGTGAGCCCAGGACCAAATTGAAAAAGACAACATTTGAAAGAGAGAAGAAATATGGCCTGCTGTGCTATTTAAGCTTTCTATCCACACTTGTCTTTATTTTGTTTTATTTATTATATTTTATAATTTCCTGCTACTTTATTTAACCTGTATGCTTCTGTTCTATATAAAATTATTGTAATTTCTCAAAGTTTGATAATCATTGTATTTGTTGCCTCTATATACAGTAAATGATTAATTTTATGCAAATTATTTATTTTATTATCGTATTTCTAGTGTTCTCACTGTATCTGCCTTCCACAAACATCTAGTTGCTGGTGTTCTGACCTTCTGGGAGTGACCATGTATGGTACTGGTAGCATACGATGTAGACGACAGTGTTTTGTACAAATTGCATCTCTGTGCTAACATACGCTGTATGTTACTGTTGTGTGTGTTATTAATATTTTATTCTTATTCAAGCATATTACATTGCTTACCTCATGCTGTTACAGTGATTTATTAATATTATAACAGATCTTAGTGCCGCTCAGTTTGTTAACTGAGCAAAGACAAACGTAGTATAATATCAATGTTGAATAAAGGGACTTTTTCTTTATAATACTATGTGAAAACATTAAATCGAAGCGAGGGGGCCAGTGCACGTTTTCGATGTTTACTGTAAAAAATCAAATAATCATCCTCCCTGCTATTCGCACAATGATCAGCTACACTTTAGACCATATCAAGACAAACACCTTATACTTTGAAGCATTGAAGAGCACAGTTTCCCCTTCTCTTCCCTGCCGTTATTTCTCACGTCCTCATTTTCCATGCGACACTGCAATCCTTTGTTCAGCTAATACCCCCCCCCCCCTTTGGGGATAGTACTCTACTGACCTTTGTAAAAGGGGGCGTAACGCATACCAGGCTGTGGAGACTTGCCTCGGATTAGGAGGATTAAAGCAACATGGTTATTGGGCCTGGTTTTTGTTCTAAAGAAGAAAAAAATAAAAATAAAACGGCCAAGAAATGATGAAGAGACGACCAAGGACTGACTCGATGCACGTTACACAAGGAAGGAACTCTAACGGCTGGATGGGAATAGCAGAGCCGGATCGCCAGCTGACAGTCATCATTTTTAATTCACCCTTCTGGAGCAACCAAAAAATGGGGTACTTTACCAGAACATTATGGACATTAAGGCAATATCTCCGAGTTAGCTGCAGGCCTAAGGCCTCCCAAATTATAGCCACACCCTTTCTTTTGCATCGTTTAACGAAAATTGAATCAATGCGACCCGAAGTTAATACATCCTGGCAGAGATCTTCTTTCAATATTGTCGTTAATTCTTTCAGATTATTAGTTGTTGTAATATCATGAATTATTTCTTTTTGGTGAAATGTTGAAATCCTGGATCCCTTACGTTTGGGTTTGCCGTAAAGGGTAAAAAGAATGTCCATTACCATAGGAAATGCCAGAGAGTGAAGTATGAAGTTTCCTCCTAACCGGCTACAGCATTTAGATGAGGAAGCCAGTGCTCTTTACTCGCTGTCACTACTTTTCCTAAAGCTGTGAACCAGGTGTCCATTTTAGGTTACTTAGCTGACATTGTACTTTAGCACAGTCTCTCGTAGCAAGCCTCTGTGTGAGGAAGTACGGGTTCTATCCTGCTTTGGCTGACTTTTGTTCTTTATATTTTTTGTTGATTGTGTTTGGATTGTTCCGAGTGTTGCAAACATACCTGACTCCTGATGTTGGTCATTGATCCATCGTCTGGGAAGTTTCCGTTCATAATAATATTCTTTTATTATTATTTTTAGGGAGCCGCGATAGCTCAGTGGTTAGTGGACTGGACTACAAAGGACTAGAGTCGGGTTCGATCCTGACCGACGGCTTCCAGGTTCACCCAGACTTAAATGGGTACCGGATTTTTTCTGGGTTAGTAAAGCGGCACTGGCGTAATATCGACCACATTACCTCAAAAATCGTGTGCCAAAAGGTCTATAAAAATTATGGTCACTAACACCATATTCCTTAAACGATACGTGATGTGACGTGGCCATTTACTTTTTTAAAATTATTAACTTTATTTTGTTTTTAGTCATTGGGTTTAGCCAAACTGGTCGAATAGATAGTGTTAAGATCAAACCCACGTACTCTGACTGAACCAGCGTAAAGCAACTGCACTACCGACTGGGGTTCTTTTCACCTCAAGGCAGAACTTATTCATCCATTAAATGAGAATACTTGTACTATGTCTACAATGGTCGCTGACAAACTTTTAGATAATTACTACATCCCTTCTTGAGTAGCATGTTTCACTGACGTCCAGTGGCGGATATGTTCAGAAGAGGCAAAGCCACGACTCATGTAATATTTGATCAGAATACATAACACAATCACATTCGAAATCAATGAGGTAAATTTCAATGTACAACCAGTCATCGTGTTCCCTAGTACAGCAATAATTATATCCCGTGATATAACTCAAGAAATTCGAGCCGTTACTAATAAACAGGCTTCAAAGTCTATGAAGATTAAACCTACTATCATCATCATCATCGAGTGCCGTCTCCGCAACGAAGGTTGGCTACCATGGAGCTCCATTCTGCTCTGTCTCTTGCTTTGATGGTGCAGGTTGTCATAGGCTAATTTGTCCATCTTTTGATGTTACTCCTCCATGTTTGTCTTGATCTCCCTCTGCCTCTTTTACCTTGTATTTTCCCCTCCAGGTTTACTTTCAGTAGGCTGTTGTGTGTCTTTTAACATGGCCCAAAAATCGCATTTGTCTTGTTCTAATTATGTTTAGTAGTTGTCTTTTTTATTTTTAGTTGTTTTAAGACTTCATCGTTTGTTTTCTTTTCCTTCCATCCAATTCTACCTATTCTTCTATATATCCACATTTCAAAGGCTTCAATTCTCTGTTCTGTTTTTTTTGTCTATTGTCCATGTTTCAGCACCATATAGGAATATTGAGAAGATGTAACATTTTGCTATTCTTAGTTTTAGCCCTTGTATTATCTGTTTTGATGTTAGTATGTTTTTCATGATATTAAAATTACTTTTTGCCATTCCTATTCTTTTGTTTATTTCAGTTGTACATTTTCCATCACTGGTTATAGTATGTCCAAGGTAGTTGTAGTTCTGAACTATCTCCAGGTCTATTCCTTCAATTTTGATATCCATTTGTTGGTTTTGAGTATTTTCTTTGTTTATGATCATAGTTTTAGTATTTTTTATATTCATATCTAGTCCATATCAAAAAGACTTAAACCATGATCATAAACAAAGAAAATACTAAAAACCTACTATAACGGTACAGAATCTATGGACCTTGCAATGTGTATGAGAACTATGTAAGCCAGTTAGAAATCACCTCCATGGGTGACATGCAACAGTTGTTGAACTAATAAGATAGTTTTTCTCTCCTTTATGTTGACATATAGAGCTCTAAGAAGTGTAGACCAACAGGAGGTCAGTTCTACTAATATCGTCTTAAATCACTGTGCTACGTCTTTATATAAACAAAATCTTGAACAAATCTGTAAGAGATAGTAATGAACAGCAAAACCATGTTTATTATAACTTAAAATGCAAATAACTAAGACATTATGATGTAATTATGGTAGTTTATGGTAACAATTGGATGAATTAATTTACATAGTGTAAATTGCAGTAACCATCTCGTCTACTATTAACAAAAGAGGGTGGGCATATGTGGGGTATATATTCAGAAGAAACGACCAGACAAATACTAAACAGGCTCTCAAATGGGAAACATCATGTCAGAGAAAAAAGAAGACGACCTCGAGAAAAACCAAAAAGAACTTTAACGAAAGAGGCAAAGTTGGCAGGCATAAACTCACTCTCTATAATCGAACATCTAGCCCAGAACAGAAACAACTGGCGGGAGACTCTACGAGTCCTATGCACCACCTGAGGCACTGGAAGGATCAAGATTCAAGAAAAAATTGCAGTAATCTCTATGCAGCAAATAATCTGGTTAAAAGGTCAATCTAAACATTTAGTCTCACGTCATGGTCTCCTCAGGTTTCGAACACACTGTCCGTGGCTGCTTACGTCTAATTTTGGGTTTATCTTCATTTCTAGGAAATTATTTGTTACTATAATATTGTTTTTTGCTACTTACTCTGTTGTCTTGTCTTCAATTTGAGTTACACCCCTTTTCACTTTTGCTAATCATTGCCGGTAAATCGTTTTGACATATTGCCACGCACAATGTTGAACCACCCAGCGTTCCCTATCTTTGACATACATTACACAACATATGTTTCTTATCTAGCACCATTATACGAACATAAACTCCTACTGCTTCCCGTGATGTATGCAGGGCATAACTCCACGACAGCGTAATCGTACTTGGCGCAAATTAGAACTATGTTACAGTGTCGGAGAACTGAATCTGTGTGTAGCCTTATGATGTCTTATCTTTCTTGTCGTGACAACATTATTACATTCTATCCACGGAACCAGTTTCGTTGCAGTCAGTAATTCCCCATATCCGCTCCACCATTTGCCACAACTTTTTTCCAAAATACAACGGTGAATTATGTTGACGAGGTTACTCCGTGCACACCCTACTCGACTGTACAGGCGCAGGTTCCAAACCTCTTTAGGCAATTATTACGACATGAGCGGTAGTAATAGTGACTATTATTTTTCCTTTCAGAGTTGGAGCCCACGGCCACACTCCTTTCATAACATTTTAATTTTGATTTTGCCTAGCATACTCTACCAGGATTAATGTAGCTGTACTCTTCTCATCTTCTTTCTGTGCCCATTGCTCTAACAAAAAACTACACACTGACACTCAAAATCACCATAAGCATCAATGCTGCAGGAGCAAGCGCTTTTCCTCAGTTTTAACTGTTTTTTGTTGTTGTTTTTTTTAAACTTCTATCATGCTTTGCAACTTATTACTTTTAACAGCTCGCTGTTTTGATGTTTTAGTTTACCGGAGTTGGAAGAATGACTTGATATGTGCGCTGTGGGTTATACTACTCTCCAATTAAATAAGTGGAATTTGGACTGTGCTGCTCTGAATTTAAATAGTATAGTCTGTTTTCTTCTCTTAAGTGTTATTAAGGAACCGTGTAATGTTTTCTGCGATAAAAATACTAAGGTTGCCTCTTTTTAAAATCAATTTACATATTTATGGACATCGTCACTCACTATTGCTTCATCATCATCATCGAGTGCCGTCTCCGCAGCGAAGGTTGGCTACAATGGAGCGCCATTCTGCTCTGTCTCTTGCTTTGATGGTGCAGGTTGTGATAGGCCGATTTGTCCATCTTTTGATGTTACTCGTACGTGTTAGTCTTGGTCTGCCTCTGCCGCTTTTACCTTGTACTTTCCCCACCAGGATTACTTTTAGTAGGCTGTTGTGTCTTTTAACATGGCCCAAAAATCGCACTTGTCTTGTTTGAATTGTGCTTAGTAGTTCTCTTTTTATTTTCAGTTATTTTAAGACTTCATCGTTTGTTTTCTTTTCCTTCCATCAAATTCTACCTATTCTTCTATATATACACATTTCTAAGGCTTCAATTCTCTGTTCTGTTTTCTTGTCTAATGTCCCTGTTTCTGCACCATATAGGAATATTGAAAAGATGTAACATTTTGCTATTCTTAGTTTTACTATTGCTTCAGCTTTTAGAAACTCGCATGAATATAATATCTAAGTTATGCGGACGTTCATGACAGCCAATGAATTGGTAGGCAGACAAGGCTGACGTGGGGAGAATAAACATGTACAAGGATAATGTCTGGAAGGTTCACTCGACGACTGCATGTTGGATATGGAAATGACTATCGGGGTTGAAGCTGTCATGAGAATGCAACAATTTAGAGTTTCTAAACTCTTCCAAACACTTGCTGCTCTAGCAAGATGTCAAACATAAAAGAATGGCAACCTGCAACGGTAAGCTTTGTGTTGGGTGCTACAGGAACAATAAGGTGGAGCTACTGGAACAATAAGGTGGAGTTACTGAAACAAAAAGTGGAGCTAGTAGAACAATAATGTGGAGTTACTGGAACAGTAAGGTGGAGCTACTGGAACAATAAGGTGGAGCTACTGGAACAATAAGGTGGAGCTACCAGAACAATAAGTTGGAGCTACTGGAACAATAAGGTGGAGCTACTAGAACAATAATTTGGAGCTGCTAGAACAATAAGGTGAATCTACTCGAACAATAAGTTGGAGCTACTAGAACAATCATTTGGAGCTGCTAGAACAATAAGGTGAATCTACTAGAACAATAAGTTGGAGCTACTGGAACAATAAGGTGGCGCTACAGGAACAATAAGGTGGAGCTACCCGAACAATAAGTTGGAGCTACTGGAACAATAATTTGGAGCTGCTAGAACAATAAGGTGAATCTACTAGAACAATAAGTTGGAGCTACTAGAACAATAAGGTGGAGCTACTGGAACAATAAGGTGGAGCTACTGGAACAATAAGGTGGAGCTACCAGAACAATAAGTTGGAGCTACTGGAACAATAAGATGGAGCTACTAGAACAATAATTTGGAGCTGCTAGAACAATAAGGTGAATCTACTAGAACAATCATTTGGAGCTACTAGAACAATAATTTGGAGCTACTAGAACAATAAGATGAATCTACTAGAACAATAAGTTGGAGCTACTAGAACAATAATTTGGAGCTACTAGAACAATAAGGTAGAACTACTAGAACAATAAGTTGGAGCTACTAGAACAATAAGGTGGAGCTTCTAGAACAATAAGTTGGAGCTACTGGAACAATAAGGTGGAGCTACTGGAACAATAAGGTGGAGCTACTGGAACACTAATGTGGAGGTACTGGAACAATAACATGCAGCTACTAGAACAATAAGGTGGAGCTACTAGAACAATAAGGCGGAGCTACTGGAACAATAAGGTGGAGCTACTGGCAAAAAAAGGTGGAGCTACTAGAACAATAAGGTGGAGCTACTGGAACAATAAAGTGTAGCTACTAGAACAATAAGGTGGAGCTATTGGAACAATAAATGTGGAGCTATTGGAACAATAAAGGTGGAGCTATTGGAACAATAAGGTGGAGCTACTAGAACAATAAGGTGGAGCTATTGGAACAAAAAGGTGGAGCTACTAGAACAATAAGGTGAAGATACTGGAACATTAAGGTAGAGGTTTTTCTCTGCTCTTACTTACATTAAATCTGCCTGTTGTATTATTCTCGATGCCTTCTTTTCGTATGACATGTCCGATAAGTGTAGATTGTCACTTCCTTATTATTTTGATGATAATCCTGGTTTCTCCAGCTCGTTTTGAACATTCTACATTTATCATTTTTCTTATCAATTGCATGAAAATATTCGTAGCATTCTTCTGATAAACCACATCTCAGCTGCCTCTAATGTTCTTTTGTGTTGTCTTACTTATCGTCCATGACTCGCTACCTTATAGCAGAACAGGTTCAAAATAGCACTTTTGGACACGTTTTCTGACATTGAGTAGTAATGATTTGTCACATAAGTTTTTTTTTTTCCATTCTATAGAATTCTGTGTTGATTATCTACCTTTTATTTTTTCATTTAGCGAGCACCAAAATAAACACGGGCACGTTAGAACAGCTGAAGGGGAATGGGCACCTTTGAGAATGTCAGAACTATAATATATCAGTTCTGAAAGTTAGCACCGGAGTCTTCAAAAAATCACGCAAAACAAACTTTATTAAGAAGAAACCAACACAGATACACACTTATTTTTGTTATCATACACACGTGTATGTGTGTGTGTGTGTGTGTGTGTGTGTGTGTATGTCCCGAGCTAGAATTGCATGATTACATTCTAATGACATGTGGGGAAGGAAAGCAGACACGGCAGAAGATTATGATGAGGTTGCTATTCCCAGTGCTGAAAATAAAACCTGCACGGTACTAGTCAACTGTAGAGAAGAAAACACGGCGCTGGATGAATTAAATATTAGTCGCTGTGTGCTAGTTCCAACGTTTGAATTTCAAGGGAATAGGAGTCAATGACTTCAGATGCTGCGGCATCTTAATTATCTTTACATAGAATTTTCTTGTAATTTTTCTTCTCTTGTTCTTTTTCTTTCTTTCTTGCTTATGAGGGTCGAGTTGAGAGAGAGAGAGTTTGCAGACTTTTGTTGTCCTCTTTTGTTGTCATCGTTTCACGAGTTTGTTGATGACTCTCTCTGGGTCTGTTTTCGCGCCGTTGATGATAACTGTTTTAATTGTGTTTAGTTGTTTCTTCATGTATTCAATCGCAGAATTTCTTCACTTCTCACATCTTCAAACAATGTAGTTTATTGCTGCATATATTCCCATAGTAGATTTCTTAATTTCTCACATTTAAAAAAAAATGTAGTTTATTTCTTCATATGTCCTATCGTGGATTTCCTCACTTCTAACATCTTCAAAAAATGTAGTTTATTTCTTCATGTATTCTATCGTGGAATTCTTCACTTCTAACATCTTCAAAAAATGTAGTTTATTTCTTCATATATTCTATCGTGGAATTCTTCACTTCTAACATCTTCAAAAAATGTAGTTTATTTCTTCATGTATTCTATCGTGGAATTCTTCACTTCTAACATCTTCATCTAGTTTATTTCTTCATATGTTCTATCGTGGAATTCTTCACTTCTAACATCTTCATCTAGTTTATTTCTTCATATATTCTATCGTGGAATTCTTCACTTCTAACATCTTCATCTAGTTTATTTCTTCATGTATTCTACCGTGGAATTCTTCTCCTCTATTTTTTCTTTTTCAAACTGACTGCCACAATGCGGCTGACACGTTTATTTCGGGTTGGATCCTTTTGGGGTTGAGGTAATAGGTTGGAAATGTTGCTGCATTTAATCCTGACGGCAAGGTGCAGTACAATGATACAGTCAAGTTCTTGTTCCGCGTTGTCTGTTGATATCTGTAGTTGTTTTATAGATTTGTTCCGTGTTCAAATTACCTTAGTTAAAGCTTTGGCTGTATTGCAAAGTATTGTATTGTTGGGTATAATTCGATCGTAATGGACTATTTTTATCTCACTTTTTGTGTTTTCTGTTGTTATTTCTTTCTTTTTTTTAATCTAGAATTTAGCAAATAGTATAGTACTTGAGTTCCTCTACTTGTTTCTAGTATTTATTAGATACCAGAGTAAATGAGCCCGTTTATTTCTTTCAACGTGTTTATTTAGTGTCACATTTTCATTTGCCAATCTGTATTTTTTATTTTCTATTTAAAATAAATGTCCTCTCTATGTGATTTATTTTATTTACCGAATAACATTTTACCGAGTAAAAAATAAAAAAAAACAACACAATGCAATGATCACTGCTGTTTGCAACTGATACTTTAGTTTCACTGCAGTTTAGAATTATAACCGGTTTTTTTTTTTCTTTTGCATTGTGGAGTAGAATAATATAGGGCTTGAATTTTTGTCATTTTATGATGAGTCAATTATTTGTTTTGCATCAAATAGGGAAAATTAGACAGGTCTTTCAACGTATATAATTTCACATATGCTAACTAAAAACATTAACAAAGGTAAACTGCAACATCCAAATATGAAGGTTTTTTTATCACATAATAAAACTACTCACAAAAGGATAAAACAAGTAATCGAAGTACATGTTAATCTGTTGACTATTGTGACCAAAGGCACAATTAAATCGTTCGGCCACGAATCTCGATCATTTAGCCTTGCAAGGACCATTCTTACAAATACTGTGAAAAGAGAGTTAACAGAGAATGATATGAACAAATAAAATCAAAATAATGGGCAGGCCTTGACTTCGTAGTCCCAAGGAACTACTTGTACAAATAAAGGAAACAGATAAAGGGAAATGGAGAAGGTTGATGAAGACGGTCAGTGGAGCCGCAACGATCCTCGTGGTTATGGGATGGAGAAAGCTGGAACTACTCACATAGAACATGTTTTCTCTATATTTAAATGCAGGAAACTAAAAGAATCAGAAAATATTTAGTACCCACTTAATGCTTTGCGATAGCTCAGTGGTTAGTGAACTGGACTACAAAGGACAAGAGGTAGGGTTCTTTCCTGATCGATGGCTGCCAGGTTCACCCAGCCTTAAATGGGTACCGGATTTTTTTCTGGGAAAGTAAAGCAGTACAGGCGTAATACCGACTACATTACCCCCAAAATCATGTGTCGAAGGTCTATAAAAATTATGGTCACTAACAACATATTCCCTATGCGCCACTTGGCGTGACGGACCTCTTTACTTTTAAAAAAAAATTTAATGCTTCAACAAAAATACCACTTTTAGATAGAAATGAGCTGCAGTGATGTAGATGGAACTATCAGAGGGGAGTTAAAGGGAACTGTGTTTATAATTCAGTGATTACAATGAAGAGTTGGCAACAAACGGCGAGATTGTCGACAGTGGCTCTCCGATATCATTTAACTGTCCTCTAATTAATTAAAACAAATATGCCCTCCATTTGAAACGTCACCTCAAGCAATATTTAATATCAACCACGTGACATCAGACAAGCACAGATTTCCCAATACATTATTTCAAGACCGGATCCGGACTCCCGTTTTTGAACTATAGCCACGAAACACACACACACACACACACACACACACACACGCACGCACGCACGCACACACACACACACAATCAGACACAATCAGACACAATCAGACACAATCACACACACTCACACACACACACAATCAGACTTCCGGTCAATATAGCGGATAGGCAGCAGCAACAGTTTAGCTCTGTTTGAAAGGTGTTCATTGTTGCAGTTTTTTCATATTCCAAGTTCGGCTTACTGCGGAAGCTACTGAGTTTATTGCTCTGTGCACATCGTGAGCTGTGTATTTCCTCCAGATCGTGTTTCGATATTCCGATTGTTTACGATGAATAGTGATATCATATGAAGAAGAACAATTTGGCTGCGTTAACTTTCAGTGCGGTTACGCCTTATGTCTTTTGGCGTGTGCTGTAGCTGCTATGATGGGGACAGCAGCTGCGTTTCTTTGATTGGATCCTTCAGTACGATGAGATGTTAATTCGGATGGCTGCACTGGCGGTTGAGCAATTATGGATTTTAATTCGTTTACAGTGATACCGGGGCCTTCGACTAATAACAACTACAACTGGACAAAATCAACAACAGCACAAGATAACACAAGCTAAGATGGTAGAGCGCGTGGAAGTTGTGAGGGGAAAAATAGGAGAAAGTGCAACAAAGAAAGATAATTGCCAATAGAAAGATTCATCAAATTGAAATCAGAATATGCTAAAATGAGAGCAGATGTGTCAAAAAGTCAGAGGTTAATGCTGCAATGTAGAAATGTGAAACAAACCGTTAGGAAGTTGTGTAGAATGAAGGCAGTAGTGACATATATATATATATATATATATATATATATATATATATATATATATATATATAATTTTGGGAGAAGGGAGTGTAAGCGAATAAAGAAATGGAAAAATTAATAAAATTATCTCAAATAATGGAAGAAGTAATGACGAAACGAGTGAATCTGTTGAAATGAATAAGAATGTAAAAAACATTAGAAGGATGGGGGTAATAATCTATAGATATGAAGAAAATGATAAAGTGAAGAGAAAGTGGGAGAAGGATTACAAAGAAAGAATAGTTGCGGAAGAAAAGAAACACGAGAGTTGTTGAAAGTAAAAATAAACTATGTTAGCAAGAAATGAACATTGACAACAATATAAAGATAACTGCTGCTAACAAACAAATGGGCAGTGATAACAGAAGATATAGCTGCGCTGAAAAGAGAAGAAAAATGATTACAAGGAAATGATAACCGTTGCCAAAAGAAATAGAGAGTATGATTACCGATTAAAAGGCAAGAGTGCCATATAAGGAATTAACATTTTTAAAAAGCAGCAAAAAATTTAATGTAAAATAAGAAAAGTAAGAGTGGTATAAAATAAATAATGAATATAAAAAATGAAAAGGAGAGCGATGTAAAGAAATAAATAGTGATGTAAAAAAGTAATAATAATAAGCAGTGCCAATGTAGAAAAGAAGTTTTATGAAATGAAATCAACAAAATATAACTTGATATTAAAAAGAAAAGGGGAATAATGTCATTAGAAAAATAACCACCACAGAAATTAAGTATGTCGGACTCATGACAGGGAGCAGTCTGAGAGATGAGATAAGAATTGAAGATACAAAAAAAAAAAACTAGGAACGGAACCAGCTTTTGAATACATAAAGCGACAACAGAATAAGGAGTTCGGGCATGTTATAAAATACAAAGAACTAAATCTAATACAATGAGTTACCAACAAACGATAGGAAAACTCCAGACCAAAAAGCCGACCAAGAAAAAGGTGAATAAACGGAATACTATAAACACTCGGGGGCATAACAGCAGATGAGGCCAATAGAAGAGCAAGAAATCGCGATCTTCCCTCGACTTCGAAAAGCAAATGAGGAAGGAAAGAAATCAGAAAGAAACGTGACTAAAGCATAAGAAAATGGAGAGTAGGGCCAATAATGATGGAGGGTAGGGCCAACAATGATGGAGAGTTGGGCCAATAATGATGGAGAGTTGGGCCAATAATGATGGAGAGTTGGGCCAATAATGATGGAGAGTTGGGCCAATAATGATGGAGAGTTGGGCCAATAATGATGGAGGGTAGGGCCAATAATGCTGGAGGGTAGGGCCAACAATGATGGAGAGTTGGGCCAATAATGATGGAGAGTTGGGCCAATAATGATGGAGAGTTGGGCCAATAATGATGGAGAGTTGGGCCAATAATGATGGAGGGTAGGGCCAATAATGATGGAGGGTAGGGCCAACAATGATGGAGAGTTGGGCCAATAATGATGGAGGGTAGGGCCAATAATGATGGAGAGTTGGGCCAATAATGATGGAGGGTAGGGCCAATAATGCTGGAGGGTAGGGCCAACAATGATGGAGAGTTCTATAAAATCAGAAATGGAAGGAGCTGGTTTTAAACGTAATATAAGTATATTTTAAAAAAAAGTAAAGAGCCCCGTCACGCCAAGTGGCGTATAGCGAATATGGTGTTAGTGACTATAATTGTTATAGACCTTCAGCACATGATTTTTGGGGTAATGTGGTCGGTTTTACGCCAATGCCGCTTTACTTTCCCAGAAAAAAAAATTCCGGTACCCATTTAAGGCTGGATGAACCCGGAAGCCTTCGATCAGGATCGAACCTTTGTCCCTATTAGTCAAGTTTACTACTAACTACTGTCAAGCTATTCTCTTAAGTTGTCCGGTGTCTTTTCTCTTTCCTTCTATCTATCTCTTCGTCCCTCAATTTTCTCAGTTGTCACAATAAATTCCAGCTGTTTCCTTCTCATTACATGGCCAAAAAATGATCATTGTTTCTTCATAATATTGGATATTAGCTCTCTTTTTGCTTTGGCTTCTTTCAGAACCTTTTCATGAATCTTCTTAGCTGTCCATGGTATTCTGAATATTCTTCTGTAAACCCACAATTCTATAGCGTTCAGTGATTTTCTTGTCCTTTGTCCTATATAAAGTATAGTCAGAAGTTAAAAGCGTTTTGTTAAACTAGTACCCTACCTTAGATACTAAACACGTCAGACCCGCCACTGTAGTTAATTAATAATTGTTGTCAATGTCTGAGTGTTCCTCTGTTGTTGTACCTCAAGCGTAAAAGTGCGGAATTTAGGGTGAGATGCGTGAGTGCTATTCAAACATGACACGCGCCATAAATGCCGGCATCCCACCTGAGGATATACGAGTCCGTTTTTGAAGTTGATGTATGTGGGGTCACGGGGTTGAAGTTGGTGCAGGCTATGATAGCGTGTATATGGAACAACACGTGAAAAGACATTTCACACGTTGCCTGTGTGGTTCCCGGATGAGACTCGGCAAACGACATCATCATGCGTGTTGTAGAAAATGATTTTTTGGGATTTAGATGAATCGATGTATCATTATCATGTAAAAATAATATCAATATATATATATATCGTCGCGTTTTTTAAAAAATTATGCTTATGCTTAAAAATATAGCCCCCATTTAAAAAAAATCTAAACAAATGTCCCGTTATGCCGATTGACGTTTAGAAAATATCGTGTTAGTAGTGACCATCAATTTTACATGCCTGCAGCATATAATCATTTTGGGGGAGGGGGAGCAGGGGAGGGGGTTAGTATTACGGCCTTACCACTTTACTTTCTCAGAAAAAAAAAATCCGCCAACCATTTAAGGCTGGGTGATATTGGATGCCCGTGTGTTACCGGGGCCCCATTATGTGGGATGTAAAGAATAGTGACCTTCCAGGCATGTCGTATGAGGCGACTAAGGAGGTTGATCGATGGCTTGACAAGCTGTCATTGTAAAAAGCATTGTTATGGAAACAGACCATAGATTTTAGAAGCAGTGATCTCTGCAATATGTGCCATTTTGGCACGCAAGGTTTCTATTTTTGAGATTGTGGTTCTGCCCTATGTGCCGTCTTCGGCTCGAAAGGACAATAGATAGATAGATGTTGGATGTTGGTGGGAGCATAATCGAGCCCGACCGTAGTAGCCCAGTTCACTAACCACTGAGCATCACGGCTCATATCTATATATCATAATATACCCTGGAGTTCTTAAGTTATATTTATACATGACATTATATTTCAACGTTTTAATCATGTTTTTATACGATAATGGATGCTACTGATTTTTTTCACATTATTGTTTTTACATGATAGTACAAATATCCCCTATTTTTATATTGTGTTTCTTCACGACATTACGTACATTCTACTATTTTTTTTTTAACATCATTCTATCTACAGGATATTATATGTATCCAATCGTTTTTATAACGTGTATGCACTATAATACATATGCTACTTTTTTTACATTATGCATCTACACGGTAATATAATTTAGCATTTTGTTTTAAAGATTAGTTTTGTACACGATAACATATCCTATCCAGGTGGTTGCTGTAAAGTTGAGGTCAAAATCTCCACCTCAAACAGGTGGATGCAGGGTTCAATCAATTTTGTAGCGACTGGACATTTTCTTGTGATCCTTGATCTCAGCGTACACGAGTACCTAATTAGTACTTCCGGGAACAGACGACAATTAAATAAAAAATTTCCGGCTGCGAGTTCAGCACCTGAAAGTACTCTCAGTTGCTTTAATTTTTTTAAAAATAAAAATAAATGAAGCAAATGTAGACTGTATACCGCTGATAAACTATATATTATACAAGAAAAATACATTCCTACTATTTTAACATTAACTGACCGGTCTCAATTACCCATAGGGCTCTGTTACCGGTGCTATGAAGTTTATACACTATGATCATCCTGGATTCCTCGAAAGAGATCGGAAAGCTAGTGGACAGTGTTAGAATGCAATCACAGTGACAAAGACAAAATTTAAAGAAATATTCAGTTGTTTACTAATTTCCAATGCGTAAAAACTCACACTCTAACACTTTGTGACGACTGTCCAGGACAAGCGGCGTTTATTAGTCGATAGTTCTAAATGAAAGCAAGCCCTCATGTGGGAAACAACAGGTAAGAGGAAAAGAGGCCGACGCAGAGAGACACTGAGAAGAACATTGATCAGAGAGGCAAGAGCAGCAGGAATCGGCTCCCTGGATCAGAGAGGCAAGAGCAGCAGGAATCGGATGGACGGACGGACGGACGGACGGACGGACGGACGGACGGACGGACGGACGGACGGACGGACGGACGGACGGACGGACGGACAGACAGACAGACAGACAGACAGACAGACAGACAGATGATGATTGTGAGACATGAAAAGAATAGACGAGTCAGAAGAAGTACAAAAGAAAGAATAGAATACATTCTAGTAGTAGAATTACTACAACTACTTCTACTTCTACTACTCTTACGACGACTACTACAACAGATAATATTATTAGTAATAGACTGTATAGTGGTGGTGGTACTAGTATTGGTTAGTGATGGTAGTAAATGTTATCGTAGGAAAGGAAAATAGTTCATACGCTTAGGCTGAACGAGATATAACACTATTTCAGTCACAGTAACTCGGTGTTTTAGGAATTCTAAAAAAAAAAAAAATAAATAAAACTTCGACAAAAGCACTTTGCAATCACATTAATTTTTTTCTTCACTCACTCTTCCAGTCACTGTTCGTTGCTGCTACATTATTTCTCACTTTCCTTTTGTATTTGTTCAATGAGCACAAGTGGTCATTGCTTCATTCGGTCCCTAGCGGGCATTATCATCCCAGTTGAGACAATGGATACCTTCCTATAGAGTTAGAAAACGTAACAACAGCAAAAAGTAGAAGAAAAAAAATAAAATGAAAAGTTCTGACTCCTTCCATTTTTAATGCAGCTGTTTTTTTTTTCCTGTTTAGTTCTGTGATGAACATATTTACACGTTACCCTATGATATGCCTTTAAGAGTGAATTTACCATAACTCAACATGATGTGTTGATGTGTAAGAAAATCAGCTAAAAAGATAGGCTCCTCCCTCTTCTCCATCTCATAACCGATGATAACCCTTCGGGTCGTTAGGACAGACTTCGTCAACCTTCTCCATCTCTTTCTATCTTCAATCATTCTTTTAAAACTCTACAAAATGGAGACCCGTCTACGCTTTGATATTATCTTCCCATCTCTTTCTCTGCCTATCTCCTTCTCGCTCCTTAAACAGCTTTTAGCAGAATGGTATTTGCTACGCCAGACGATCGAAGTACATGGCCAAACCATTTATTTTTGTGTTTCCTCATATTAGTTAAAATATATCGAACTCTTTATTTAAGCCAAGCGTTCTTGAAAAATCATTGACTGTTTCTGCTTTCCAGAAAAATAGTTGCTGAAAACAAGTATTTACTCACATCAGATTTACTGCAACAGAAAGAGCATATCCGAAAGCAATTAAAGCAAAAAAAAAAAAACAACAACCTTTGTGAAATTGTTTCATTTTTTCTTCTTCTTCCATTTTGAGATGTCTATGAACAACAGGTAAATGAGTTGATCTCTTTCATGAATGTGCTCGTTAGAAAGGAGCTCATTCTAACCATCTCATAATTTGTTTGCCAAGTTGTCTTTGCCGTAGTTAGCGTTTCGCTTCTTATGTCTCTTTACTAATCACATGGTTAACTACAGGAAACGTTATACGGTCTGTGTACCTACCGATGCCATATGTGACATTCCAGGTCGTTGTCATTTGTCGTCTGTAGAGGTTACTGCTCAGTCGACAATGACATGTTTGGAACCCAAAGACATATGACGTGTTGTGCTAATTTCATGTTTAGAAGTATCTTGATGGAACTGTT
This sequence comes from Megaustenia siamemsis, assembly GCA_032433765.1. Taxonomy (NCBI): domain Eukaryota; kingdom Metazoa; phylum Mollusca; class Gastropoda; order Stylommatophora; family Ariophantidae; genus Megaustenia; species Megaustenia siamemsis. Next base: position 59,264,485 of record JAVIAB010000024.1, read on the forward strand.
TTTGATCTTCGTGCATTTATTTTATTTTCATATGACCACGTTTATTTGGTTATTCAATTCGCATTTGAAATCGGAATTCCCGTGAATTGACTTTCTATAGACTTACGGTCAATATGGCGGATAGGCAGCAGGAACAATTCAAGCTCAGTCTGAAAAGTGTTTCTTGTTGCAGTTTCCTCATATTCCAAGTCCAACTTGCTAACGGAGCTACTGAGTTTAGTGCTCTGTGCACACCGAGTTGTGTTTTTCATCCAGATCGAGTTTCGGTATTCCTATTGTTTACGATGAATGATGATATCGTATGGCGAAGGACAGTTCAGTTGCGTTCGCTTTCGTGCCGCTTGACCTTATGTCTTTGGCGTGTGCTGTAGCTTCTATGATGGGTACTGCAGCTGCCGTTCTTTGTTTGGGTCCTTCTGTGCGATGAGATGTTAATTCGGATAATTCCACTGGCACGGGCGGTTGAGCGATTATGAATTTTAATTAGTTTGCAGTGATACCGGGGCCTTCGACTAACCAATAACCAATAACCATAACAATAACCATTTCCGTGAATGAAAATTTGAATGAAAGTAAGATTTTACATGAGAGAATTCAAATATAATATATGGGATATAGAAATATGCTCGGTTACGATCTGGAGATGTTATAACTTGTAACAATTGAATGTAAACATGTATAATAGCGTATATACTATTATCTTTGATAATGTAATATAAATAATATACGAACATGATAAAAGAATAATCCTACATCTATTCAAAGATGTTAATGTGTGGGGCTTGGAAAGAGAGAGAGAGAGAGAGAACACATAATTATTTAACAAAGAGAGTGTTATTTCCAACGGTTTCAAATATTCAGTTGAACACACGGGCCATTAATCTTAGTTTGAAAACGAGCTTCAAGTTAAGACCAGTGATAACACGAGTTGAGAAAAGTGATAAAACAAACTGATATGGAATTCTTCAAGCAAATAACATGTCTGGCATGATAACAGGTAGCTAGCTTTCATCATTAAACAGCAGTACAAAATATGTGAAAAGGATAGCCCCCGTTTTTTCGGTAACTCTGCCACAGTTTGTCTTACTGTGGATTTTTAAGAACGTTCCAACATGGCTTTGTCTGATTTGAGCTAATTTATCGCAACACGGCACGCATTCTCCAAGCTACAGGCATTAAGTGCTGGGAGGGTCATTGTTTGGACCAGTCTCTCATCATTTAATGGCTGGATAAAAATGTTTCAGTCACGTGGGTTTCTTTTTGGGGGAGAATGACATTTTAAAATTCTCCAGCACCTTCAAACCTCCCTTTAAACAAGCTTTTAATGGAGATTGTAGTTTCTTGGAGCGGTTTTAAGAATGTGTTTCTGGAAAATATTTCAGCAATGAATGCCCGTCAACTTCTGAATCAGGCTTGATGACAGAAAGCCAAACGGATCGATGCGTCAAGACAATGAAGCTTTCCTGGAAATATACCACCCACGCTTCCATGTAATTTTAATGGTGTCCGGGGCAGTGACTTACTGTACATGATACTCCCATGAGATCCAGCTCATCTCAGCAGAACATATATTTCGATGTCACATTGAATTTAATAATGAGAGATATTTTGGCTCTCTAACAGGACATTGGATATATATGATATATATATATATTCCCGTGTGTTACCGGGGCATCATTATGATGGAAGTAGAGAATAGTGACACTGTGACCTTCCAGGCATGTCGTAAGAGGCGACTAAGGAGGTTGATTGATGGCTTGACAAGCTGTCATTATAAAAAGTATTGTTACGGAATCAGAGCCATAGATTTTAGAAGCAGTGATCTCTGCAATATGTGCCACTTTGGCACGCAAGGTTTCTGTTTTTGAGATTGTAGTTCTGCCCTATGTGCCGTCTGCGGCTCGAAAGGACTATATATATGTGTGTGTGTGTTACTGCGCTCCGCTGCTTCCAATCTATTATCCCTATATTTTCATCTATTTATATGTTGTGCCAGCCTTGTAAAGATGTTTTAATTAATCTCACTCCCTTATCATTGTCTGCTTATTTCGAATTCCTGTTTTTCCCTTCATGTTGATTCTGATAAAGAAATGTTTGTCTACGTTTACAAGTTAATCCTTTTTCTCTGGTTAATGCTTGTATCTATTCATTATGGGCTGTTGTCTAGTTCACTTTTGTGATTGATTAGAATAGATTTTAATATTCCTTGATTACAAACGTAGAGCTTCGATCAATGGAAGCCCAGCCTGAGCTAACAGATCGAACAAATATAATGTTACCCAATAAATCAATGAAACAACTGTCACCCATTAACGACACAGCCTCCACACTGAATGCAACTGTAACCTAATTCTAAATTGTACATTTTTCTTCTCTTTCATTTAATCCTGTGTCAACGAATACGAAGATCAATATTCAAGCAATAGTTACTTTCTCCTAAAGGAACCATCTTCTACAGACTTGGCTAAGAATATGTGTCCTCACTTTATAGATTATTGACTCACAGTTGCACCAAAAGTTGTTGACACTTTTCCTTTTTTCTTCTGTAGACGTTATCTCTCTTCTCTTGTGTTGTGATGCTGCCGGCGTCCCTCATTTTATTAACGCAATATCATCATGAGCATAACCACAAGTGCCATGTCTATAAACCACGTCACTACGCCCCTGAATACTTAAATCTTTCTAGTGTCCTTTTGAAAACAACTATACTCATTGATTGTAACTTAAGTTAAAGATTTCTCCGCTAGGAACTAGTTGTTTCGATTTCTTCTTTAAAGTCCTTCTAGAAATTTTCTCCAGCACTACTTCTCTCTTTCCTGCGGTATTTAATATCAAGCATATATCAGGTTGCAATTTTATACAATTGTTTGAGGTTATATCGTATCTTGGCCACTATATTTTGCACATTCCAAATACATTTAATCTTTCCTTCTACTTCCATAATTAAATGTTTTCTTTTTAATTTATTAAATGTATATATATATGGGAGCCGCGATAGCTCAGTGGTTATGAACTGGGCTACAAAAGACAAGAGGTAGGGTTCGATCCCAACCGACGGCTTCCGGGTTCACCCAGCCTTAAATGGGTACCGGATTTTCTTTCTGGCAAAGTAAAGCGGCACGGGCGTAATACCGACCACATTACCCCAAAAATCATGTGCCGAAGATCTGTAAAATGTATGGTCCCTAACAACATATTCCCTATACGCCACTTGGCGTGACGGGGGTACTTTACTTTATATATATATATATATATATTTTTTTTTTTTTTTTTTTTTTCTTATTGAAAATTTGTTGCATTGGGTATGACTCCTTTTCTCATTCCTATAGGTCTTACTAAGCATTGCATTTTTTTACATTTCAAAAGACTATTTTTTTTGTCCTTAGAAAAAAAAAAAAACTACAGTTATCAACTGCAGGAGTCCGGAAGGTGGTGAATAACGTTATAAATCGCATTCCAAGTAGCTTGATTGGTGTTCGAATCCCGACAGCTACAATCTGTATATGAGGCTGTGTTTGTAGACTGTTCTGTCTTGCAGGGAACTGTTAGTTTAACTGCCATGTTTGGGTTTGTGTAGTGACATTATGTTTAATGAAGCTCCACAAAATGTTCCTGAGCAACATCAATTTGATGTGTATGATTGATGCAACATCGGTCTTCGACATAGTTCCGCGAAGCATATACAAAATTTAGCACTATTGAGTGTAGAAAAAAAACATGGAAACTGAATAAGAAATAAGAGCAGAAAATTAAATCCTTTGAAATGTGGATCTATCGAAAAAAGGGAGAATTGAGTGGTAGGAAAAGAAGACAAACAAGGAAGTTCTGAATCAGCTGAAACTGAAAAAAAGAACTACTTAACACAATTCGAAAATGGCAACCAAAATGTCATGTGAACGGATACAAAACCATATTAAACGTCATCTTGGAAGGGAAGGTACAAGGAAGGACTGACAGAGGCAGAACATGACTAACACTGATAACATCAAAACATGAGTAGGTTAACCTATGACAAAATGTACCATCAAGACATGAGACAAAGTTAAATAGCGCTCTATTGTAGCCAACTTTCCATGTGTAAGCGGCATCTAATGAACGTATGCTGTAGCCACATTCTAATATAACCAATCACAAGGCACGAAACTAAGAAAACGATATCCTCTAGTGGTGTGGATACTGGTCTTTCTAAATGAAGCTCTCTTTCTTACTGGTGTGTTATATGTTGCGAATTGTCTTGCTCAGTTTAACACGATGCAGCAGATTTCATCTCGATATGGTCCATGTGGATGATTTCCTTGTTTGTCCAGCGTAGAATAATTCTTCTTCTACTTTCCTTCCCCATCTGCCTTTCAGCGTCGAGGGGAGATATCATTTGCGGTCTTTTGCTCTTCTGTTCGCCTCTGCTGCTGTTATGTTTCCTAGTGCTTCTAATATTCCATCGATCCATCTTTTTCGTGGTCGACCCTTAGGACTGGTATTCCCGTAAAGAGAATATTCGAAAACAAACAAAAGAAGCAAAAAAAAAAAAAAACAGACAATAAAATAAAACAATTAAAAGATCAAGAATCAAGAACCATAGAAGAAAAACTAACAGGGGAATTCAAGAAACTTCATAACGAAGTAAGTACAGTAGAAGAAGAGTGGAAACAATTTAAGGAAACAGTAATCAACATCTCTAAACCAGTGTGTGGGACGAATCTAAGGACGAAAGAAGGGGAAAAAAAGCACCCCGTGGTGGAACGAAGCAATCAGAGTAGAATAATTAAGTAAATTATATTTCAATTTCGCGCGTGTGGTTCAATTTCTCCTTGACTTTTTACAGTAATGATGTAGATTAGGTTTTCAATTGGTGTACCTGGTCTTTGTTCCTCTTAATTCAGGTAAAACTAATACATATATAGTATATCACATTTTCATTTATTGCATTGGGTATTGTTTTTTCTTTATACAATTTAAAACAATAGAGTACATTACGTCTTCATTTAGCGCAGCTCAAGGACAGCAGTTTCCATGCTACTTGCTTAACGTCCATGATGTCTTGTTTCTAACTTGAGTTAGATCATTAAATCGCATCTGCCGTCTAACCATAGAAAATGTGTTAAGGGACGCAATCTCAGTCTACTCCTTGCCATACATCAATATCATCACCGTCTGCGCTGCCTGACAATCATGCATGACCGGCTGACTCTTTAGTAGCTCGTCAATTGTATCCCTTCAAATAACGCAAAAGAATACAGCGTTCTGAGAATTTATGCTTTCTACGGGATATAAAAACAATAAATAGAAAATAAATCACGTGAAATGATAGAGATAAATCTTGCAAGTGTCGTAGACAAACGAATGAACCAGTCAAGAGATCTAAATAGAACTGAAGTTATGAGACATTTGGCTTGTGAATTTTATTAAGAAAAGGCAACTGGCATATTTTGACTACTTAGCACCATAATGGTCTTTAATGAGCAATAACAAAAAGTATAATTTTAGTCAAGCGCAGATTGGTTGGACATAGAAAACGATGAGATCAAAAACCACCTTACTGAGACAGACAAACTGACTGCTGAAATAGATAACGAGAGACATACAAGACATTAGGATTGGAGACTGTCCAAAGGGCACACTACTGACAGACTACAGAACTAGTTAATGAAAGACATACAAGACCTTAGGATCGGTGACTGTCAAAAGACCATACTACTGACATACTACAGAACTAGTTAATGAGAGACATACAAGACCTTAGGATCGGTGACTGTCCAAATAGCACACTACTTAGAGTCTACAGAACTAGTTAATGAGAGACATACAAGACCTTAGGATCGGAGACTGTCCAAAGACCACATTACTGACAGACAACAAAACTAGATAACGAGCAACATACAAAAACCTTAGGATCGGTGACTGTCAAAAGACCACACTACTGACAGACTACAAAACTAGATAACGAGCAACATACAAAACCTTATGATCGATGACTGTCCAAATACAAAGATGGAAGTTATTTGCCAACTAACTTTCAACATTTCTAACAAACTGCTACCATGTTTCGCATCCTTGATACGCGATATTATGGTCTTCTATTGCCCTAGCCCGACAATTGCTTCTCTTCATCGCCAGCTCTTAAAATGACGTTAAATTGGCGTAAGAATGATCTGGATTACAACAAAGTGTCATTTCTACGCCTCTCGCTGCAAAACATCCGACTAAAGCATGACATTTGTGCGTATGGGGTTGCCTTTACTCTTCGACGCCTGCTCACTTCACCAGACTGGTTAGTGTGTTTCTAGGCCACCGGGGATGAGTAGAGTAGGGTCTTGATTAGTTGTGGTTCACTGATCATGAGGCAAACAGTCTGTTACGAGTCGTTGACTAGCTTAGCAATTCTTGGCCATCTTATGGTTACCTTATTATCGTTCTTCGTTATTGAGTGTCTATGAGTATAACTCTTCCACATTATTTCTAGACAGAGTTATGTGTCTTGTGAATTGAGCTTCAGTGAAGAAAAACGGCCCAATATGAGTCTCACTCACAACCATTCTTCATCCTGTGACATGTCAAGACGGCTGGTACAATAAGTGGATAAACCATTAAACGTCACGGAAACAATTACCTTTCATTTTATATTAATTTTGAAACTGGAATCACGTTTTAACTAATTTACTGTAAAGAAACAACAAAAAAATACTCAAAAAGTGTTTACAAATGTATTCAACTTTACATCAATTATGATGCACTTCTTTGTGCATTACAATCTTTAGGAACCAACACTATGTCTAAAATGCAACTTAATGTTATTGAATTTCAAGGAAAATGGATAATTATGGAGAAACATTATCGAAATGTTGTGATTTTGTTTTTCACAACAAATATGACGAGTCCAGCTGTTGTATTTTCTAATTAGCAAGTAGTTAGTCATCTAAACAAAGCTCGCCATTTTTTTGTCAAGTATTTTTTTTTATGCCAGAGAGACCATATTAATCCACGTGTGGCGGAGGAAGTGACGTAACTTTATTACTTTTTTCCAAAATAATGAATCATTTGCACAGAGACAAAAAAGTAATGGTAAATATCGATAGACACGTCCTTTTCATTTTCGAATTCTGTCTTGACGTTTTCTGTCTGTGGACTGAGATAATAATGTTGAAAAGTTGAAAAGGTTCAGGTTATTGATGTCTATTCGCATTTAATAGGTAATGATTGGTAATGAAATATTAATCTGTACCTTAGTAGGTTACATCATTTGGATGCAATTAGGGACCTGTTCTATTGACTATTGTGAAGGAACGCAAAATTATCCCCTATATCTATTATACCTATTATCTTACTCGATGTTTGTTAATAATTTTGCAAACTCATCTAGCTAGGTAACCATGTTTTGTTTTAAACGTTGTCGATTGTACAGTGTCAGGCTTGTAGCAATATCTACAAACTTACAGTTTCTTAGTTTGGATGAAATAAGTGACATAATCAGTTGGTACTTACAGTAGACACATAGGCGATCAGCTACTCTTACTAAATAAGGGAAAGCATATATTAATAGGGTTCCCTTTGAGCGCTAATAATTATGCATTCTGTATAATAGGAGGTAGTAGGAAATCTATATGTAAGTAGGTAGTAGGAAAGTAGGTAGTCTATATGTTGTTCTTTGTTTTTTTTTCTTCTGTTTTTGTTGTTTATTTGTCATTTTTTTCTGAGTGCTGTAATACATACCTCTTCCTCCTATGATTTCCCCCCCCCCCAAACCAGTAGGAGGTAATAGGAGGTTCAAGCGAGGCATGTTTCGTTTGCACCTAGAATTCATCTTTTTGCTCATAATGAGTGCATGTATTATATGATTGTTGACAAAATGTCTGCTGCCCTGTAACGGGCTTGTGTTTGGTGAAGCGGTCGTGGTGCGTAGCCCGTGTGACACTCGATGCCTCCAAGCATGGAGGTCATCATCATCAAGTACCGAGCCTGCTGGCGTAGGTGATCATGTCTATCCACAATTTTCGCGTGGAGGTCAGTGATGAGATTGTACATGACCCGGAGAGAGAATTGTCAAGGGGCTGGTGGTTTTACATAATGAATTCTTGTTATAAGAAACTTTGCAATAGATTCTACTGGATAGTCTCATAATGTTCTCTTGTGTTGTTAACGGTAACAGGATGAGGTGGTTACCTGGAGTAACAGGACATGACAACAACAAGATAAGTTTTACTTCAAATATCTAAGAGAATATCTAAGAATCTCACATCATTGTGGGATAACATTCTGCAGTTACTGAGGATGGCTGACATAAAATACAAACATTCAGGCGCGCAATTTCTATTGTACTGGGAGGATCATCATAATAAACACCTTTCTGTATTTACTTCAAGGAGCTAATCATCCATATCCCACATTATATCCAATATTAAGAAGAAATTATCATCATTTTTTGGCTATGTATTGAGAAGGGAACAGCTGGAATATATTGTAACAACTAGGAACATTGAGGGACGAAGAGATAGAGGGAAGCAAAGAGAAAAGATACCAGACAACTTAAGAGAATGGTTTGGCAGAAGGTGAACAACAGAAATGATAAATAACTGTCGAGATCGAAATTTGTGGAGAGTGTTGATCACCTACGCCAGCAGGCACGGTACTTGATGATGATGATGATGCTGACTGTCTTGAAATATAAATTCTAATAAACATTCTATATTGTTGGTGCGCATGTTGTAAAACACATTTTAAAAATGTAATGCTTTACAACATTATAATTGTAAACATAATACAAACGAAGTCCAGGTTTACCAACTTCCTATTCTAACCACATATATTAAATGACACCTTTTTCCTGTAACTGTATATAAGATCAATCATTTACAAATGTTTTTATCAGGTCAAACATCTGTTAAACTGATTTTTAATTTGCACACCGGATATATCGGCATTTCCTGGTTTAAATAGAGCAGGATATGTCGAAACAGAGTTGATAATTTATCATTTTGAAGGTACACTTTTGTGCCAAATTATATAGACTCACTAGTCAGCCTTGTTGTAAATGAATGCTTGACTCACAACAGTGATCCGATGTTTAGTCCACTCTGAGTAGTAAGATTCGATGTCTAGTCCTCTCTGGGTAGTGAGATCCGATGTCTAGTCCTCTCTGGGTAGTGAGATCCGATGTCTAATCCTCTTTGGGTAGTGAGATCCGATGTCTAGTCCTCTCTGGGTAGTGAGATCCGATGTCTAGCCCTCTCTGATAATGACCATAATCAGAAGGTTGCACATAATCTCTCGCACGTTCTAGAACACATGGCATTTAAAATAAAAAAGAAAACCATAAAATTGTCCGCTGCCCAGGCAAAATTGTAAGCTAAAAGTCCACCCAAACAGTTGATCCCAGGCCGTGCTACGTTCACGTAGGCTAAAATTCTTCTCGAATTGCAGAAGATCCTCGAAGAGGGTTGTCGGAACACCTAAGAATTCGCCCGGTGTGCAGTTAAGATGATCCGAATAAGAAAAAATAGGCGGAAAGAGTACATCTAGACTTTGAAGAACCATGACCTATTTCCTAATCGTCCTGTCCGAGTGTAGCCACTCGTTAATGATAGTTTAGAGAAGCATTGTCCAAGGAATTTGTAGCAAAGAAAATGTGTGGAAAAAACCGGAGAAATGCTTATAAAAGGAAAGAGGTAAAGAAGCTAAAAGCATGGAGAAACATAACAGAAATAGTAACATCAATAAGACAGAGGCGGTGACTGAATAAAAGAAATATCTAGATATCTCAGACCAGCACTGATATCCGGACATGCAATTACGCCAGGGGAAAAAGCTGTATTTAAAAGCTACGATAACTAACGTTTCACCGGTTCAGGAATTTTACCAAATTGGGTTACCATATTACACTGTTTTAGAAAATTGGGTTGATTGTGTTTGATGAAGGCAATCAACTTCGGTACAATAGTATACATGTCTTCGACTACTTTCTTAATTTCGTTCCATTAGAGCACAGGTCAATTTGAGGCCGGCTAACATTTTCAGCGTGGACAAACTACGGAACACGAGTGGTCTATTATGCGTCATTATTATCTGATTCTCAAGTTCCCTTCCAGGGTATTCAACACGCTAGTACGAGAGCTTGTCTCAAATGATGCCTGAAAGCTAGATAGATGACTTTGCTTTGTTTGGAAAGTATTATTTTTAAACGCAAGTACATTAGGAAAGTATTATTGTTATCGTGTCGTCACGTTTCTGTAGCACAAAAACTCATGACAAATTATGCTCTCAGTTTCTACTGATCAGATCGCCAACGGTAATAACTCTTAATAAATGTGGTAGATAAAAAAAAAACCCAACAATTTCAGGTTTAAATGTCGAACATTTGTATGCGGTGAAATCAGAAACCTTAAAAATAAAGCGGAGAATATAATTGCCTTTCAGGGATTATGAATGAAAACATTTGTTAGATGAAAGAGAACACAAACATATTACACGACAATCCTGATAATTTCGTTTCAGGTTTTGCTAAATCTCAAATAGACTCATGAATACGTGCACTTAGAGTTTAATCGGCCAGCTACTAGCGAGTCATTATGAATACAGTCAATCACGTAATTAATGATAATCAGCACGAATTATCATTATTCTGTTGAAAAACATCTTATACCATACAGCGTCGAGGAAAAATGTAGCGCTCTTGACCAAGTTCTGCTGTTTGTTGTACCGAAAGTTTTTATTTTTAAATTGTGAATCCATCTTTTGTACTCTTTTTTATGCTGCCGCATCTGTTTTCGACGTTGACCAAGTTTACGCTTAATTCCTTTCTTCCTACCAATAATTACTCATGTGCTAATATAATGAGAAGAGATAATAACCGAATAGCAAAGCAAGCCCTCATATGGGAAACAACAGGTAAGAGAAAAAGAGGTAGACCCAGGGAGACACTGAGAAGAACATTGATGAGAGAGGCAAGAACAGCAGGATTCGGCTCCCTCATTGAGATAGAGCTGCTTGCACAGAACAGAGACAAATGGCGAGATCTGATAAAATATCTTTAAAAGAATTGAAAACTGCTAGGACAAAAATTCAGATAAGAGAAGGTATATCTTGGTCTACGACCTATGGGCCGGCTACGGCTCGAAAGGTCAATAGATAGATAGAATATAATGATGACCTTGGACATCCAACAAGAGTTGGGCATCCAACAAGAGTTGGGCTTCCAACAAGACTTTGGATAGGAAATTAAATGGCTTTGAATACATATTTCCTGTGATGTGACATATAAAGCTAAAAAAAATACATTTCAAACGAACAGATAAGAGCCGAATCAAAACAAGAATACGAGTCCAGTTTTATAAGACGGCGTTGCAAATACATCGGTCAGGTGCTGAGAATGAATGCAGAAAAACTTCTCCATCAGGCACTCATGTGGAAACCATCCGGTGAAAGAAAACAAGGCAGACGACGAAAATCGCTAAGCAGAACAATGACTAGGAGAGCCACAAACATAGGACTAAGAAATAAGCAAACACTACAAGAACTAGCAGGAAGTCGTCAACCGTGGGGAACTAAGACTTCCGACCTACGTGCCGTCTTCGGTCCGAGAGGAAAATTACAAGTGAGTAAACTATCAGTTGGGAAGAGAGAAAACAAAGAGACGAGCTGCAGGGACATTTAGCATTACTACTTCATGCTCATCGATGGCAACAGACTGACGTCAGTCACTGACAATGTGAAGGCTTGTTTTTATGGTCTACTTACTTATTGATTATGCAGCACAACAGAATAAATTTACACAAAACATGTGTACATGTGTTGTAATAGCGATTACGCCGCTAAAACACACTCTATAAGCAACTGTCATTTACAGCAGCTTCCCGTTTATATCTTTACAGCTATATTATGTCTATTTTTTTCATTTCAATGTTTAGTTACTTATTTTAGAAATAAAACTGTGCTTGTTTATTTATTTGTTGGCCTCGATGAATAGTTCTCGCACTCTAGGGCTATCTAAGTTCTCATTGAGAGGTGGGTTACAGAACGCTATTTCTATATTTTGGGCCAAAATATCCGACACGGCAATTTTTGGGTACGGGGTGTGCATTCTCTCTTTGACCACTACACGCTAAATCAGATTAGCTAGCCCGATTTCAAAACTACCACGGCGAGGTGTAGCAGTATCTTGATCAGGTTTGGTTTGCTTATCTTGATGCTAACAGTGAGTTATATGAGTCGGTGATTGTGTTGAGTCCATGCAGTCTTTTCGACCGCAAAATTTCCCCTTGACATTTCATTCACAATCACAAATTGCTGAAACGTTTTGAAAATATACGTTGTTTTTTTTTTGTTTCTAAATATCTGGAAGTATAAAATATTGGAACACCAGATTGATATGTTTTTGTTTTATGATCAAAGAAGCTAAAATGAAAAATGTAAATTATGTTATAACCAATTGGTATATATTTAGCTACAAGTACTGTAACATGTGTGTGTGTGTATATATATATATATATATATATATATATATATATATAAGCACACACAGACACAAATAAAACTTTTCAACTCCAATCAGTCTTTTAATATGGGTATGAAACATGGAGAAAAAAGGATACAGCAAACAAGATACAGATTTTCATTAATGAATAGTTGCGCTAAATAAAATATAGAAATAGCAAAATCATTAAATTAAAACTATAGGCAACAACCAGACAAATACCAATGGACAAAGAGATAACGATGGCGTTGGGTAGGACACACACTGCGGAAGACAAATTAGAGTATTACAGGACTAGCCCTTTCTTGGAATCACCAGGGGAGGAGACAAAAAAGAGGACCAAAATAGGCTTGGAGAAGAAAGGTGGAGGAAGAGATTAATTAAAGAGAATGGAGAAGACAGTGCGATCCTAATAAAATGGCATCTTACAAAACAGCTTGGAAACTGTCTGTTGACGACATATCCTTCACAGAGAGTTGAAATGAAGAAGAAAAGGGAACATCATATTAAACGTTACAGCTGTAAGCCACAAATAGCAGTGGTCTGTTTCGATTTTATGACCTTTTCCAATTCAATGAGTCAAGTACACATTCTCTTATTTTCGTTAGGTCGACTGGAGATTACAAGGCTTGAACTGAAGCTTCATTCACTTAATTACAAAGCTAACATGCTATCTACGACCCTGGTCACCGAATACTTTCAGGGGAAGGGATAGGTTTACAACGCTCGGGAAAAAAAGCATTAATAATAACAGACTAAACCTAATCCGAAGCAGGATTGTACCCGTACTCCTCGACACAGCGCCTTGTCACGAGAAATGCTAGAGCACACTGCCAACTAAACTACCTAAAAAAGTAGCTAACATTGGCGATGTATTTCACGTAGGTGTACTCATGACTACAGCATAGGGTTACGAACACAACTATGGAATAAATTGTATATCTGTATATCTCTATTAAGACAAGCATCTCCCGGACAGAGCAGGGCTCATATCATTCATGCCGTTGTAGTTAAAAAAAAATAGTTCAAATTTATCGTTACGTTTTAGCAAGTTAAAATCTACTGCGTTGCATATGAATAAAATTAGACACAATATTCGTCTTCATCAAGTACCGGGACTGCTGGCGTAGGTGATCATGCCTCTCCACAAATTTCGATCTCGACAGTTATTTATCATTTCTGTTGTTCACCTTCTGCCAAGCTTTTCTCTTAAGCTGCCTGGTATTTTTTCTCTTTGCTTCCCTCTATCTCTTCGTCCCTCAATTTTTCCAGTTGTTACAATATATTCCAGTTGTTCTTTTCTCATTACATGGCTAAAAAGTGATGATAGTTTCTTCCTAATATTTGAAATTAGCTCTCTTTTTGCTTTGACCTCTTTCAGAACATTTTCAATACTCTTAGTAGCTGTCCATGGTACTCTCAACATTCTTCTGTAAAACCACATTTCTACAGACTCCAGTGATTTTCTTTGTCTGTTGTCCTATTGTCCATGATTCACATCCAGAAAACCACCGTCATAACTTCTTTGTACAATCATGAATCGCCATGAAGACACAATATCACTGAGCAAAAATTGAGAGTCATAATGCAAAAAGTGAGGCTCGTGTTATTTTCTCTCATATTCACAAAACCTGCCACTTCTTTTTTTTTTTTAATTAAAGAAGCAACTGCAAGTTATTCTTTGTTTTAATCCCAGCGGGAAACAGATAGAAAAAGAAAGAGAGGTGGTCAGGAGAGAGAGAGAGAGAGAGAGAGAGAGAGAGAGAGACAGTGTTTGAGAGACAAACAAAGAAAGCACAGACACATCGTCTATAAAGAGAATATAGTTGTTTTTCTTTCTTTAGTATAACAAGCTATTGAATTAGCAAAATCAGTGTACGACAAGAAAAGACAGCAAGAAATAAAAACGCAGAAACCCATTAAAACAATCTTCTGACCTTACCACAAAAACCAGCCATTTTTGAGCTGTAAGGTTAAATACATTTTTTTTTTTAGTAAAAATTACCCGAAGCAATGTTCAGCGATAATGGAGATACTTCATCAAGTGATTTTTTTTTGCAAAGCAAAAACATCAGCCTTCTTCCATTCTCTTATTCTCCACGAACATTGGGAGCATCCGATTACGCCCGCCTTGAGCATATTAGCATGGTCTGTCTGAATGAGATGACCTCCTTTGATGGAAGTATGGTTAGATAATCGAATCTTTTCTGGCCTTAATTCGAATCTGCCCTCAGTTTAATATGATTTCCCCTGCTTCATTTAAGAGTGGTTAAACTTTCTCTTTTCATAACCGCTTAAAAGCAGGAGGAAACGGTAGAGTAATAAAAATAATAACTGACAAAAATATAAACATGATAGCCACGGGAAGTTGCGGAAATAAAGGTGGTATCAACATACCAGGCAACTACTTGCCGTGAAATCTGGGACAATGCTGACATCGCGCATGCGCAGTTTAGAACCGCTATTAAGTATGAAGTTATATGTCATTGTGTATGTGTGTGAGCGCGCGCGTGCGCCGTGGGAGGCAAATGTAAGAAAGGTGCATCAGTTTCATGAGGGACACAACCCGAAATTAACGAAGAAAAAAAGGTTGAAAAAAAAGAAAGACAGAAAGAATGAAAGAAAAAATAAATAAATAAAGAACGATAGAGAGAAAGAATGAATGAATGAAATAAGAACTACAGAAAGAAAAAAAAATGACAAAAATAAATAAAGAACGATAAAAATAAATAAAGAACCATAGAAAGAAAGAAAGAAGGAAAGAAAGAAACAAGAAAATAATAAGAAAGAGTGAAATAAAGAAAGAATTAAATAAAGAAAGAAAGAAAGAAAGACAGAAAGAAGGAGAGAAAGAAACATGGAAATAAATAAACAACGATAGAAAGAGTGAAATAAAGAAAGAATAAAAAAAAAATAAAAAACTATAGAAAGAGAAAAAGAAAAAAGAAAGAAAGAAAACAAAGAATGAAAAAAAGAAAGAACGAAAGAAAGAAACGAAAATGAAAGAAAGAAAGACACAAAAAAAAAATAAAAAGTGAATAGGAATATTAATATTGAAGGTGACAGAGAGAGACACACACACAAAAGATAAAATAAAGGAAAAAGTCAGAAATAATGAATATAACAAAAAGTAAAAGATAGAATTAGTAAAAATATGAAAAGTAACATATAGAAATAGTGACTGTATGGAAAAGTAACAGACAGAAATCGTGAATATATGACCGATGAAGCAAGAAAGAGACCAATATAGTGAATGGTCAAGAATAATATAAAGTGAAAGATAAAGAAAAGGAGAGAGCAGAAAAAGGATAAAGGAGAATAAGCGAGTGTGATTAAATACTTGTGCAGGAGAAGAAAAAGAGAGAGAGAGAGAGAGAGAGAGAGAGAGAGAGAGAGAGAGAGAGAGAGAGAGGGGGGGATTAATTGTGAGAGTGTACCAGAGGAAACAGTGAAATGTATTGTAAAGGTAATATAAGTAAGTAAAGAGCCCCGTCCCGCCAAGTGGCGTATAAGGAATATGGTGTTAGTGACCATACATTTTACAGATCTTCGGCACATGATTTTTTGGGGTAATGTGGTCGGTATTTCGCCCGTGCCGCTTTACTTTCCCAGAAAAAAATCCGGTACCCATTAAAGGCTGGGTGAACCTGGAAGCCGCCGGTTGAGATCGAACCCTACCTTTTGTCCTTTGTAGTCCAGTTCACTAACCACTGAGCTATCGCGGCTCCCAAAAGGTGATATAGTGTGTGTTAAAGTGGAGAAAAATGTTAAATATTTCTATATTGCTTGTCTACCTTTCTACTCCCTGTGGAGCGTTGGTCTTCAACAAACACTTTCCACGCAGTCCTGTTTGGCGTCAATTTGTTATAAAACGTCTTATATCTTCCCATCATCTTCAACTCTGTTTCCACCTGTCTTCTCCAAGTATATTTTGGCCTTCCCCCTTGTCTCTTTCCTTGGGGATTCCAAAAAAAGCCCATTGCGTAATACGCTCAATTGGATTCCATAGTGTGCGCCCTATCCAGCGCCTTTATCTTTGTCTAGTACTTTCCCATAGTTCAAGGTTAGTCATTTTGTCCCGCCATTTCCATTTTTTATTCTGCGCAAGCAACCATTAATAGAAGTTTGTATCTTTGTAAGTAAAGTACCCCCGTCACGCCAAGTGGCGTATAGGGAAATATGGTGTTAGTGACCCTATATTTTACAGACCTTCAGCACATGATTTTTGAGGTAATGTGGTCAGTATTACGCCCGTGCTGCTTTACTTTCCCAGAAAAAAATCCGGTACCCATTTAGGCTGGGTGAACCCGGAAGCCGTCGGTTGGGATCGAACCCTACCCCTTGTCCGTGGTAGTCCAGTTCACTAACCACTGAGCTATCGCGGCTCTTGTATCTTTGTGGATGTTATGTTTATTGTTCTCCATATTTTTTTTTTCCGTCTCTGCATCGAAGGTTGGCTATCATGGAGCGCCATTCCGCTCTGTCTCTTGCTTTAATGATGCAGTTTGTCATAGGCTGCTGACTTGTCCATCATTTGATGTTACTCGCCCATGTTAGTCTTGGTCTGCCACTGCCTCTTTTACCTTGTATCTTCCCTTCCAAGATTACTTTTTTGTAGGCTGCTGTGTCTTTTAACATGTCCCCAAAATCTCATTTGTCTTGTTTGAATTGTGTTTAGTAGTTCTCTTTTTAGTTCTTTTATGACTTCATCGTTTGTTTTCTTTTCTTTCCATGTAATTCTACCTATTCTTTTATAAATCCACATTTCAAAGGCTTCAATTTTCTGTTCTGTTTTCTTGTCTAATGTCCATGTTTCTGCACCATATAGGAATGTTGAGTCTTCATATTTTACAGTTATTTAATTGGACTGCTTAAGATTGGAGTTGACCATTTTAATTTTATTTTCTTTAACCTAATTTCTTTGGATTTCCATATGTTTTCTAGCGCAATGAAGGCTCCTATTGCGCATTGTAACAGTTTGGTATCGTTCACCGCTCTTCCTTCTTTGTCTATATTACTGCCTAGATACATATACGACTTTATGTGTCTTAGAGGTATTAATCCCAATGTTATCTGGTTATTGCTAACTGCGTTAATTCTCATGATTTTAATAGTATCTCTATTTACTTTCAGCTCTACTAGCTGTGTCACCTACCATCAAACACGCTCATTTTTTACTTGCATTAGTGTATGACTATATGAGAGATTAGCTATATAATCAGTAAATCTGCTTGGTCAGGGACAACTTGGTTTCATTCCTGTTCCTCTTTTTCTGTCATGATGAAAAATTAACTCAAACTGTGTTTCACCACGCGGCAACACACGCACATTTACACACACCATGAACGGGATAATGTTGTAGACATAAACTTGTATGTTGATTACAATAACAAAAGCAATCAATGAGATTAGAATAGCTCCTGATAATCTAAACAGCACTTCCAGACCCAATGATTACAACCCAGAAGCCAATAGATAATTTATCGTATTTCAGTTCACAATACCGAGTATTTAACGCGCTTTTGGGCAGCTCTATTCTATGTTGTTTTCTAAAGTTGCCACCTTGGAGAGATGCCAAGAACTAACCTTTATCAGGTATCAAATACAGACTGGCAAATTTGAATTGGTCGACGAGTTCTGCACGCGAAAACCTTAAAGCTGGTACACACATTACATTGTTTTCTCACATTATGTACACAATTCTGGCATGTAAAAGTGTACAACTAAAGTCCTACTGTTCTTTAAAAACTACGTTGAAGAAAAGAGAAACAGCAATAAAGTTAGTTCTTGCGTACGTATACAGTCCCTTCATTTACACCATTACAAGAAAATAAGAAATAAAAAAAAATAACTGAAACAGTTTTTTTTAATGTAATTAGAACTGCATGTAGTACAAGTACATATGGCACGTTTAAAAAAAAGCAACAAATAGAAATTAGAATGGAGAGCCAATACATTTTTAAAATAGCTTGAACAAGGCGCAAAATGTGACGGGGGAAACAAATAAATAATGCAATTTTGTGGAAGCTATAAATTATTCAAGAAATAGTGAAACAGATACAAATATGATATGCCAAATGTTCGGAGATGTTAACAAGTTGCATGATTCTGAATACCATTATACAGTAAAAGGTTAGGAGAAAAGGGCAAAAGGATGACAGAGCTATTGATGGAAGATTATTATGAAGCGTTGAATTTATGGACGCCAGTCACAGTGTACCATTATGGTTGTGTGATAGGACTGCTGTAACAGAGAGAGGAAGGGAGAGAGAGGGCAGGGAAGCACTAGATTAGCTTCATCTATTTGTTCGTCAATACCATCAGTCACTTAAGAAGGCTATTCATCAATAACTAGTTTCTCGTGTTTTTAAAAAAAATTAATGCGCGAACTTTTATAAAAGTCAACGCTTCCAACATGTTTATTGATGAAAGCAGCAAGAGGATCAACACGATTAGAGTAGCTCTTGACAATCTAAACGACAATATCAGATCCGATGGTTTCAACACAACAAACGAAGGAAATACGAGAGCAGATTTGATCTTTTGTTTGCACCTGAATATCAGGGAACAAAAGACTTGAAAACATCAAGATTCGCGTCTTTTCATAAAACTTGTCAGAGGAAAATTCTCACAACATTTTGTAAAATAAAGGAAGCGCTAATACCAGCTCAACGGTTTATGCCATTAAGAGGCGCTTGAACTAGATAGGTCATGTGTTAATAAAATATTCAGAAATAACAACATGAACTGTCATGCAGTCGAGGACATGTGTAAATAGAATTTAAAGAAATAACTACATTACCATTTTGCAGTAGAGGTCATGTGTAAATAGAATGTTCAGAAATAATTACAGAAACTTCTCATGAAGTGGAGTCTGATGGAAGACGGTAGAGAGGTTGACCTATTGACACTTAAGGAATAGTGCTGAAATAGAAATGACGGTAGAAGACGGCAGAGAGGTTGACCTATTGACACTTAAGGAAATAGTGCTGAAATAGAAATGACGGTAGAAGACGGTAGAGAGGTTGACCTATTGACACTTAAGGAAATAGTGCTGAAATAGAAATGCGTAGTATGGACCGTAATATGAGAAAGAGATTTCATCGGTGCTATACAGAAGAAATTCTAACCCAAGGAAGCGAATCATGGACAGTAGACAAACAAATGAAAAGAAGATTAGAGGCCACAGAGATGGGATTTCTCAGAAGAATGTTAAAAGATTCCTGGACAACTAAAAAGACCAATGAGAAAGTTCTCAAAGAGGCCAACACAAAAGGGAGCTCCTAAAAAACATCAGAAAAAAACAATTAACATTTTTCGGGCACATCATGAAAAGAGGAAAGTTGGAATGCTTGGTTACAACTGGCAAAATAAAATGAAAGAGAGACCGCGGACGACAAAGAGAGAAAATACTGGATAGCTTGGTGTCGAACCAAGTTGGGATTGAACCCTACCTATTGTCTTTTGTAGTCCAGTTCACTAACCATTGAGCTATCTATCACGGCTCTTATATATTTTGGGCTAGGGTTACTTCTATTTTTTTTTTCTCAAGTCTTCATTTCTGATCTTATCTCTCAGGCCGTCTTCTGCCATTTGTCTAACACACATCATCTCAGTAAAGGTTACTGTGAGCCCCAGTGACTGAACCAACCAAGATAATGTCGCAAAGAAACTACGGATTCGAAGATAAAATGTCCGACCGCCTAAGGCGGGATTCGAACATAATACTTTCTTCTCCAGAAGTCGACGTTTGACCTCTACCCCACCTGGTCCCCATACACTTTCTAGGAGTCTCTAATAAACAGCCGTAGACCATCGACAGGTATGACAAAATTTAAATAGATTTCTTTAAAATCGAGCCTTTCGAAAGATCTCTCAGAATACCGTTGTCAGAGAAAAAAACGAACATATCCATTTTGTATTGCCTAAAAAGAATGATGCTGTTAAATGCAGTGACTTTAGTACAATAAGACTAATGAGCCATGTTACAAAAACCTTGGTAACGGTTATACAAAGAAAGATTCAGAATAACATCAATTTTGAATTAGAAACGCAGCAATTTGGATTTAGGAAAAACAGTGGTAACAAAAGAAGTAATATTCTGCATGAGGACATTAATCGAAAAGTACACAGAAGTAAACAAATCAATATATGCCTGCTTCATAGATTACACCAAAGTTTTTGATAGAATACACCATAAACAACTTATAGAATGCCTAAAGATATACATCTAAATGACATGGACATACGACTAATATGTAATTTATACAGGAAACAAACAGCAATAATAAAATATAACAAAGAGAACTCTACACCCATTGATTTTAAAATAGGCGTAAGACAGGGATGTATTCTACCTTCAAGCTTGTTCAATCTATACACTGAGCAAATCTTTAAAAACATCATAGATATGCCAGGCCTAGACATTAATGGAAAGATAATCAATAACCTAAGATATGCGAATGAAACTGTATTACTAGCAGAAAATCCTGAAGATCTACAACAATTACATAATTAATGAAATAAACATAATAAGCAAAAAAATATGGATTAGTTATGAATATCAAAAAGAATAAAACTATTATTATCATCATCCTGTGCCATACCGGTTGGCGTAGGTGATCATGTCCCTCCACAATCTTCTATCTACAGTGCAATAATCTACTATGATTATAAACAAAGAAAATACCCAAAATCTCCAAGTGGATATAACAATTGAAGGAATACACCTTGAGACAGTTCAGAGCTACAACTACATTGTACACACTATAACCAGTGATGGAAAATGTACAGCTGAAATAAACAAGCGAATAGGAATGGCAAAAAGTAATTTTACTGCCATGAAAAGTATACTAACATGGAAACAAATAACACCAGGACTAAAAGTAAGAATAGAAAAATGTTATATTTTCTCAACATTCCTGTATGGTGCAGAAAGATGGAAATTAGACAAGAAAACAGAACAGAAAATTGAAGCCTTTGAAATATGGATTTATAGAAGAATAGGAAGATTTGCATGGAAAGAATAGAAAACAAACGATGAAGTCTTAAAACAAGTCAAAACGAAAAGAAAACTACTAAATACAATTGAATCAAGGCAAATGAGTGTTTTTAGGCATTTTAAAAGAAAAAAGCAGCCTACCAAAAGTAATCTTGGAAGGGAAAATTCAAGGTAAAAGAAGCAGAGGCAGACCAGGACTAACATAAAAAGATGGACAAGTAAGCAGCCTATGACAACCTGCACCATCAAAGCAAGAGACAGAGTGGAATAGCGCTCAATGATACCTAATCTTCGATGCGGAGACGGCACTCAATGCTGAATGATAACCCATTTTTCAAGAACATAATAATCATGAGAGGTGGTTGCCATGAAACATAGAAAAAAGAATATTATAATATGTTGCAATATGTGAAACTTATAATGATTCACGTATCGTTATGGCAGGTATGATATTATGTAGATAAAAGAGAGAGAGAGTGTGAGAGATAGAGAGAGATAGAGAGAGAGAGGGAGAGAGAGGGAGAGAGATAGAGAGAGATAGAGAGAGATAGATAGAGATAGAGAGAGATAGATAGGGAGAGATATATAGAGATAGAGAGAGAGGGGGAGAGAGAGGGAGAGATAGATAGAGATAGGAAGAGAGAGGGAGAGATAGATAGAGATAGAGATAGATAGAGAGAGGGAGAGAGAGGGAGAGAGAGAGGGAGAGATAGATAGAGATAGGAAGAGAGAGGGAGAGAGAGAGGGAGAGAGATCGAGAGAGGGAGAGAGAGAGGGACGAAGGTGATCTTGATTATGGGCGCAGGTTGTCAGAGACGAATTTAGGTCTGAATACAGGAGACTTTTAGCATGACACGTGGAACACTGAAGACATAAGAGTAGCTTGGAATATGTTAATGCAGGGACAAAACTAGATGATGATGACTGCAACATATACTTCAGCCTATCAACCACCAACAAACCCATAATATATTTATCTATTTGAAAAAGATGGTCACCGTGACCAATAACAAGAAGACACATCAACATCAGTCATGAAGCTCAGCGAAGATAAAACTCTAAACTGGAAAACAAAAACAGAACGTTCGATTCATCTTCTTTAGATGATTACAACTCGCATTCTGACTTCCGCGGCCAAGTGTATTTTATTCTACAGAACTCGAAATTATTGAAGCCATTCGTTGCAGAAATATGGAACAAATCGCCGGCAGTAGATTATCATTTCTAATACCTCATATGCCATGTAATCTTCAATTTGAATTTATGATACAACAAAAATGAAGGCAGAAATATTGTAGCCTCAGTAATTTGAAAAATGAAAAAAAAAAGAACAGAGATAAAAACGGATTTAATTATAGATTAATGTTGCATATTGGGGAGAAAAGGGGGGGGGGGGGGCTTACGAATAACATTATAGATTGTTCCCTTCACACAAAATAAAATTAAGCAAAATGATAAAGGCTGTATTTTATTTCAGATTTAAATAAACAATTGCAAATGAGCTTACTCATAAGTTGAATAACACGTTGTTGTGAGTGGTTGTTAAGTCATGATTTCTTATTTGAAGAGTTATCAGTGCACCGTTTAATACTTTAAAAAAAACATATGGGGTAATCACTGATTCAATTTTGATATTTATTCTGTATATATGTTGCTTATATTTTGTGCATCTTTCTTTCCTATCATCACTTAATAGGTGTGAAGCTGCTCTCTTTTCTTGAAGCTAACGGGTTTATTTCTTTCCTTATACCCACCAGGTTGGAAACACTTGTCATAATATTAAAAAAGTAAAGTACACCCGTCGTTGGAACTTCCGGTGTGTGACTGTGCTGGCAACACGACACAATTTTCGATGGGAGTCAAATTTAAGTTATAAGTGAATTTCAATGCCCGTAGAAACAGAAATTCAAGCGTTCTTGTGCTATTTCAAATGGATTTTATATGTGATTTATATAGTTTGTGCGAATAGTACCTTACAACATTGTGCTATTACGATATTACGATCACGAACGAAAATGTCAAAAAGCGGGAAATCTACAACAACACAAGAAAACAATCAGAACGTTTAATAGGCACTTGGAACATCTGCGGATTAGGGGATAAAAGTACAGAAATAGTTGAATTTATGAAGAAAAGGATATAAAAATCTTAGGATTAGCTGACACAAGGAAGAGAGGTAAAATCATTAAAGAAATACACCAAAGCTACACACTCGTCACGAGCGGAATTAACAACATGGCGGAAGTAAACAAAACACGGAGTCGGTTCATTATCGAAAGTAATACTGTACTGCCAAAAATATACTAGAAATAGATTACATCTCGGAAAGAATTATAAGTATCAAATTAGCAGAAAAAGAGGAAATACCACTTATATTCAAACATATGCTCCATGCAACGACACATATAGTGAGGACAGCAAACAAGAATATTTTGATGAACTATCAGCCACAATAAATAAAGTCAAAGACACAGAGAAATTGTTTGTACTAGGAGATTTCAACGGTAGAGTAGGACAAAGGAGAACACCATGGGAATTATACCTAGGACCATTTAGTGACATTAGAACAGAGTGTAACAGTAACGGTGAACACCTACTAAATATTTGTGCAGAACATGATCTTTATATAACAAACACGTTTAATCAGCACAATCATAACAAATACTCACTTGGTATAAATGGAATGACACGGACAAGGCCTCCCAAATCGATTTTATTTTGACTAGAAGACATCAAAGGAGGGACATAACAGACTCAAGATCTATACCAAATGCAATATTAGATACAGACCATAAGCCTGTTTTACTATGGCAGAAAAAATGGGTTAGGAAACAACAGATGACAAGACCTCAAGCACAAAGAATCGATCTAAAAGCAATAAAGAATGGAAACATACAAAAAGAAATAGAAGAATCCGTAACCAACAAATACCAAACCCGAATACAACCTACAAACATAGAAGAAGCATGGAAACAGTTTAAAGAAGGTTTAATAGAGTCAACACAAGAGAAATGCGGTCTGAAAAATATAGGAAAGAGCAGAAAGAAACTTACAAGATGGTGGAATGAAGTAGTAAAATCAGCAGTGAAACACAGAAAAAACAAGTATAAAACGTGGCAGAAGACAAAAACAACAGAAGACTACAATCACTATAGACAAGCCAGAAATGATAGCAAAAAGATCCTAGAACAAACAAAAGCAGACTCATGGAAAGCATTTGGTGAAGAATTAGCAAAAACATGTAGAGAAGAACCCAGAGAATTTTTCAAAAGTGTAAAAGCAATGAGAGTAAGAAATAATGATTATAACCCAACCACTATAATAAACGACAAGAAAGGTAGACCAATCAGCAGCAGGAAAAACATAATAATCAGATGGAGAGAATACTTTAAGGAATTATTAAACCAGGGAAATACAAACGGAAATACAGAGTTTAAATATAGGCAGTATGATGAACAGGAACCGAATATACTTAAAGCAGAAGTAGAATGGGCATTGAAACAGAATAAAAAGAACAAAGCAGCTGGTATAGATGGAATAACAACAGAAATGCTACTAGCTTGTAAGGAAACAGCTATAGATTGGCTTACTATCATATTCAATATGGCTTGGGAAGAAAGAAAAGTCCCAGACGATTGGCAAAAAGCTATCATTGTCCCATTTTGGAAGAATAAGGGAAGTAAAAGGGAGTGTGAAATGTACAGAGGAATATCCCTATTGAGTCAAGTTGGTAAAATGTTTGCTAAAATATTAGAGAGGAGAGTAAGATACATAATAGAACCACAATTAAGTAATAATCAATTCGGATTCAGAAAAGGCAAAAGCTGCACTGATGCTATATTTACATTGAGACAACTATGTGAAAAAACAATAGAATATGACAGAAACCTAAATATAGTGTTTATAGATCAGGAAAAAGCGTTTGACCGTGTGGACAGGAACAAACTTTGGCAAACTTTAGAAACATACGGGGTAGCAGGACAACTACTAGAAAATATAATAGCACTATATAAAAACAGTCAAAGTGCCATTAGAACATCGGAAGGTCTGTCAGAATGGTTTCAGGTTACAACAGGAGTAAGACAAGGATGTGTCCTCTCACCACTCCTCTTCATCATATATATGGACAAAATAAATCAGGAAACAACCAACAACAAGGACAAATCAAATAATAACATAGAGGTAGAAAACTCCAACATCAATGAGCTACTCTTCGCAGATGACCAATGCCTAATATATGAGGATGAAAACCTGCTACAACAGCATTTAACATCTCTAGATAAAAGCTGCACAAACTACAGTATGAAAATTAACACAGCAAAAACAGAGGCTATAAGAATAAGCAAATTGAGACACCCATTAAACATCAAGATCAAAGACAAAGAAATAAAACAAGTAGAGGAATTCAAGTATTTAGGCGCAATGTTCACAGAAGATGGAAAACTAGACAGAGAAATTGACATGAGAATACAAAAAGCAAATGCTGTCACATACCAGCTTTCACCATTATTAAGACATCCAAACATTTCTATGCCAGCTAAACAACAAATGATAAATAGCATCTTCATACCAACTTTGTGCTATGAAAGTCAAACATGGTCCCTTTCTAAATCCCATTTAAGAAAGATCAATACATGTGAGATGCGATGCTTGAGAAAAGTAACAAACAACACAAGAAGAGATAGAATACCAAATGAAACCATAAGAAAAATGGTAGGAACAAAACCCTGCCAAGAATATATAGAACAACAACAACTTAAATGGTTCGGCCACCTGGTCAGAATGAATCCTCACCAATCACCATCAAGGGCGTTTTTCTCGAGAATGCATAGGAAAAGACCAAGAGGAAGACCCAGAAGAAGATGGATAGATGCAGTGACAGAGACATGTAACAACAAAGGAAAATCACTAATTCAGACAATTCGAGCAGCACAAGAACGACAAATGATATAAATCACGACACCTTTTAGGTATCAGTGAAAGAGAAAAGAAGAAGAAGAAGAAGACACCCGTCACGCCAAGTGACGGCCTATAGGGAATATGGTGTTAGTGACCATAAATTTTACAGACCTTCGGCACATGCTTTTTGGGGTAATGTGGTCGGTATTACGCCCGTACCGCTTTACTTTCCCAGAAAAAAAATCTTTTCCTCACTCCCTACAGGCTGGAGGGAAATAGCTGCAGACCGCAATCTTTGGAAACACACTCTATAGCTCTAGCTGAAGCAGATTCATAGGAAAAGAGAATAAAATTCTTCACTTCTAGCGGCGCTGCAAAATCCATAGTCAGCTATGTTTGATGGAGGCTACTAACCTGTAGTATCAAATCAAAATGTTATTTTACTCATCTTATCATCATGGTCATAATCTTCATCATCATCATTGAGTGCCGTCTCCGCATAGAAAGTTATCTGCCATGGAGTGCCATTCTATACTGTCTCTTGCTTTGATGGTCCAACTTTTGATGTTACTCGTTCACGTTAGTCTTGGTCTGCCTATGCCTCTCTTACCTTGTATTTTCCCCTCCAAGATTACTTTTAATAGGTTGATGTGTCTTTTAACTTGCCCCAAAAATATCCGTTTCCGGTTGTATCCAAAATGGAGGAATTATTTTCCTCCGGCTTGGTATAGAACCGTTGATCAGAGCCGCTATCGTAACAAGCCGCTATTGTAACAAGCCGCTATCGTAACAAGCCGCTATCGGAACAAGCCGCTATCGTAACAAACCGCTATCGTAACAAGCCGCTATCGTAACAAGCCGCTATCGGAACAAGCCGCTATCGGAACAAGTCGCTATCGTAACAAGTCGCTATCGTAACAAGCCGCTATCGTAACAAGCCGCTATCGTAACAAGCCGCTATCGTAACAAGCCCCTATCGTAACAAGCCGCTATCTTAACAAGCCGCTATCTTAACAAGTCGCTATCGTAACAAGCCCCTATCGTAACAAGCCGCTATCGTAACAAGCCCCTATCGTAACAAGCCGCTATCTTAACAAGCCGCTATCTTAACAAGTCGCTATCGTAACAAGCCGCTATCGTAACAAGCCGCTATCGTAACAAGTCGCTATCGTAACAAGTCGCTATCGTAACAAGCCGCTATCGTAACAAGCCGCTATCGTAAAAGCGATTTTGTTAATGAAACGGAGATTTGATACAGAAAAGAGGAAGACCCAGAGAGACAATGAGAAGAACATTGATGAGAGAGGCAAGAGCAGCAGGAATCGGCTCCCTCAATGAGATAGAGCTGCTTGCACAGAACAGAGACAAATGGCGAAATTGTATAAAATATCTTTAAAGGAATTGAAAACAGCTAGAATAAAAATGTAGATAAGAGAAGGAATATCTCGGTCTACGCCCTATGGGCCGGCTACGGCTCGAAAGGTCAATAGAAGATAGATGGATGGATGGATGGATGGATTTATGGATAGATAGATAGATAGATATATAGAAAAATCTCATTTGTCTTGTTTAAAATGTATTTAGTAGTTCTCTTTTCATTTGTAGTTGTTTTTAAGACTTCATCATTTGTTTTCTTTTCTTTCCGTGCAATTCTTCCTATTCTTCTATATATCCACATTTCACAGGCTTAAATTTTCTATTCTGTTTTTTTTTTTTGTCTAACGTCCATGTTTCTGCACCATACAGGAATATTGAGAAGATATAACATTTTGCTATTCTTATATTTAGCCGTGATGTTATTTGTTTTAGTGTTAGTATATTTTTTATGGCATTAAAATTACTTTTTACCATTCCTGTTCTTTTGTTCATTTCAGTTGTACATTTTCTATCACTACTTATAGCATGTCCAAGGTAGTTGTAGCTCTGAACTGTCTCCAGGTGTATGTATACCTTCAATTTTGATATCCAATTGTAGGTTTTGAGTATTTTTTGTGTTTCTGGTCATAGTTTTAGTCTTTGTGATATTCATATCTAATCCATATTTTTGCTAGTCATATTTATGTTACTATTTCTTTTAATTTAACTACTTTCTAGATTACTCACTTCCAACTCTTCCATTTCCTAGTATTTGTCTTTGGTCCTCAACGCCAGTCGATTCACCATTCCTGTTGCTATCTCTTTCTTTTTTTATCTATTTAATTGTCTTCAATTATATTCCTTTTTTTTATTTTCTTGCACTTCTGTACGAAAACTTCTATTCGAATTATTTCATTCATTCACGATTAATATCAAGCAAATCATCTCATGCTATATAATTGTATAATTATTTGTGGTGGTGCTATCAATAATGACTTTGTAGAGCTAATGCTTTTTTATATGTCCGGTTTAGTAAAATTTAAAACTAATGGTGATTAAAACTCACATGTTTGACTCAGTCAGAGAAGAACTGGCTGCATAATGTATCCGATTGTTAGTGGACATTTACTCCCAAACGGCTACAATTTTCAAATGTGATTAGACCTTGATGTGAGTGTGGAAAGGGATTGTGATACATTTAAACTGTCACCTCTGGCAGGGTAGTTCGCTAATGGGTTTGTTCTTGTGTTATAAGGATTCTCGATTCGGGAACTGACGCAAAGAGAGAGAAATAGAAACATATTGGGAGAGAAAGAAAGTTAGGGAGGGGGGGATTGAAACTAAAGAGGCGAAACGCTAAGACAAAAAAGTCATAGAACCGAGAGAGAACATGAGAGAGAATATGAGAGAGAATATAAGAGAGAATGTGAGAGAGAATGTGGGAGAGAATATGAGAGAGAATGTGGGAGAGAATATGAGAGAGAATATGAGAGAGAATGTGACAGAGAATATGAGAGTGAATGTGACAGAGAATATGAGAGAGAATGTGACAGAGAATATGAGAGAGAATGTGACAGAGAATATGAGAGAGAATGTGACAGAGAATATGAGAGAGAATGTGGGAGAGATGAAGATAATAGGAAAGAGAAATAAATGTATAAAGTAAACACATAGATAGACAGTTAGCCAGACAGACTGTTATAGATAAACAGACAACATAGATGGACAGATAACCAAACGGATAGATATATGAACAGACAAATAAAGAGACGGACAAATAAATAGACAGACAGATGAATATATAGATCCTATCAGAGCAAACGTAACTCTGACATTCATGTTGATTTAATGCTAAAGATCGACGTTTACTCGTTAATTTTAGACACAGTAAGTTCAAGCAACGGACAACGTTGGCTTTTTATTTCCAAGTGTTCTCCTGAAGAAGCTGGGTCCATCGTAAAGAAGCTGGATCCATCGTAAAGAAGCTGGGTCCATCGTAAAGAAGCTGGGTTCATCGTAAAGAAGCTGGGTCCATCGTAAAGAAACTGCCTTGCTATGTCTTCTAGAACATCATACAACCACAGCCAGAATGGCGGCGATCTTCGTTAGTCTAAGAGCTAGACAGGAATACATGTATAAAGTTCAAGGTTGAGAGAGAACCAGGTAAAAGTGTGTAGAAAGATAGTAAGATATATATATATATATATATATATATATATATATATATATATATATATATATATATAAAAGTGGTAGAATTAGTGAGGCAAATAAGAAATATAGAGGTAGATAGAGAGAGAGAGAGAGAGAGAGAGAGAGAGAGAGAGAAACAGGTAAAGGTGTGTAGAAAGATAGTAAGATATATATTTATATATATAATAATAAAGTACCCCCGTCACGCCAAGTGGCGTATAGGGAATACGGTGTTAGTGATCATAAAGTTTACAGACATACGGCACATGATTTTTGGGGTAATATGGTCGGTATTAAGCCCGTGCCGCTTTACTTTCCCAGATAAAAAAATCCGGTACCCATTTAAGGCTGGGTGAACACAGAATCCGTCGATTGGGATCGAACCCTACCTCTTGTCCTTTGTAGTCCAGTTCATTAACCACTGAGCTATCGCGGCTCCATATATATATATATATATATATATATATATATATATATATATATATATATTGTAGAATCAGTGAGACAAATAAGAAATAGAAAGGTAGAGAGAGAGAAACAGAGACAGAGAAAGAGAAACAGAGAGAATAGTTGATGATATAGGCCGGTAGAAAACCAATGAAAGAAACAGTTTCTATACATTTAATGCTACAAGCCGCTATGACTTTATCATCTCGCCTTATATTACTTCGTGTCTCCGTTTGAAGCTCTCATTTAATATCCCCCATGGCTTATCCCATATGTAATTTTATCACTTCTCTATGCAGATTGGATTGAATCGGTTTCTTGCTCCGGAAATGAGATTAGATTTTTTTTATTTTTTTTTTATTTTAACCGTCTCCTAGTTTCGAACTGCTACAGTAATTGTTTCGTTTTCGTGTTGACTAGTTTTTAAAAAAAAACGGGATTAATTGAGAAAAATTTCACAAAAAAGTGCAATAGATGCAAATCAGAGAGCCGCCATAAAGAGAAGCATAACAAACGTTGATTCAGATTGCTCCACAGAAGCTTCTTTTTCCCAGGAGATTAATGTTTAGAATTTGTCATTGTTTCGCTACTGATTTTTTAATGAGCAGAATTTTATGCAGCGTTTTTGCAAGTTAATCAAAACGGAAACAACTAACACCTGCTTTAACAGACTAGGTCAGGTCGCGTAATCATGCACCAAAATGAATTTTGGCTTGACAATCATTCACGATTTTGTGAATTTTTAAGAAATATCAGTGGACCTCAGCTGGTGTCGAGCATACTGCATCATACTGAGACCAGGTATAAGGTTGCAAACAATATTAGCCACTCAAATTGTCATCAGTGAGCAACGATATTTGATCTCAAATTTTAGGAGAAACACACGTTCAATCTAGCCAAACAGTTTTTTTAGTTGTTCTAATATTCATGCCTCCGCCCCTTTCTTAATTATTCTTGTAAGTCGATCTTATTTTTATTCAATATCTTTTTTTTTTTTTTTGTTGCTATCTCTTCAATGTTTTCACTTTAAAATGGTTTTTTCATCCCAGAAATCTAGCCTGCTAGTTTTATGATCTGTAGTTAGGACATCCGTTTTCCTGGCGAAGACTTCCTTTTGGTGGCTTTCACCATTATCAGTCATGCGAGCTCAAAGCTCCGGATGTCCACCGCGCGGCGAAAATGTGATTTTCTGTAAGTAAGTAGTAAAGTAAAGTACCCCCGTCACGCCAAGTGGCGTATAGGGAAATATGGTGTTAGTGACCCTATATTTTACAGATCTTCAGCACATGATTTTTGGGGTAATGTGGTCGGTATTACGCCCGTACTGCTTTACTTTCCCAGAAAAAAAAATCCGGTACCCATTTAAGGCTGGGTGAACCCGGAAGCCGTCGTTTGTGATCGAACCCTACCCCTTGTCCTTTTGTAGTACAGTTCACTAACCACTGAACTATCGCGGCTCCCAGATTCTCTGTAAGGGTTTTCCTAAATTGTATTTTTTTTAAACGTACATAGAGTTGTCGGCCCTAATACTGCAACGTCCAGCCAGGATAAATAAGGTGACTTTTATAGGGGAATGTGTAGTCTAGATGTAACACGCAGGCTTCTAGACAGAAAGCTCTAGGGTTCGAATCCCACCAGAGGCGGTGGAAACTTTTCACTTCGATTCCGTGGTTTCTTCGGAGCTTTACACTCCCCTGGTCTCTGGATGGTAACATTCAATGTCTAGCCCTCTCATACAGACAAGAGGTCATATGTGCACTCGCGTACATTCAAGAGCCACTGGTAGTGAAATATTTTTTTTTTAAATGGCCGCTTCCCTAAAAAAAAAAGTTATTAAGCACTTCTTCGGATGTGTAATTTTGCTGGTTTTATGTGAATCTAAATAAGTAGAGTAAAGAGCCCCGTCACGCCAAGTGGTACATAGGAAATATGTTGTTAGTGACCATAATTTTTATAGACCTTCAACACATGATTTTTGGGGTAATGTGGTCGGTATTACGCCCGTGCGGCTTTACTTTCTCAGAAAAAAATCCGGTACCCGTTTAAGACTGGGTGAACCCGGAAGCCGTTGATCAGGATCGAACCCGACCTCTAGTCCTTTGTAGTCCAGTTCACTGACCACCGAGTTATCGCGGCTCCCTAGCAATCTAAATAGAGCATAATAAATTTACATCATCATCACCAAGTTGCATGTCCTTCATAGAATGTTGCTCTCATCACAGCCCGTCGGAAGGAATCTCTTACTCTAGCCGTATCTCCCACTTCGTCTATTGTCTAATTTAATGAGGTTTCTTTGGTGCTTTGAGGCTGCCTTCTTTTTGGTTTGCCTTTGAATTGTTTTCCTGGAACCATGCCTTCCATTATTGTTCTTTCCAGCCCGCTAAAACAGTGGACAAAGAAACAGATAAAGAAACAGTGTGCTTCTGACTTCTGACAGTGATAAACAGTGCGTTCTAGCCTTCTGGTAGAGATAAACAGTGTTAAAGAAATCTGGTAGAGATATGCTAAATGTGTTCTTATCTCATTGTTCTCTGCTACCTTCTGTTAATCGATTACCAAGAATCCCAAGAGATGTAACTCAGCGTAGATTGCGCCTTTGACCTCTAGTGAAGTTTTCTTATAGCGATGAATGTCACTGTGACTGTGCCATCATTGTGTACTATCTTGGTTTATTGTGCAAATTCGTATCTCTTTATGGACATGTTTAGGGAGTGCGATAGCTCAGTGGTTAGTGAACTGGATTATAAAGGACAAGAGGTCGTGTTCGATCCTGATCAACAGCTTTTGGGCTCACCCAGTCTTAAATGGCTACTCAATTTTTTTCTAGGAAAGTAAAGCGGCACATTACCCCAAAAATCATGTCCCGAAGGTCTATATAAATTGTGGTCACTAACACCATATTCCCTCTATGCCACGTGGG
This sequence comes from Megaustenia siamemsis, assembly GCA_032433765.1. Taxonomy (NCBI): domain Eukaryota; kingdom Metazoa; phylum Mollusca; class Gastropoda; order Stylommatophora; family Ariophantidae; genus Megaustenia; species Megaustenia siamemsis. The sequence goes on from JAVIAB010000024.1 coordinate 59,297,764, forward strand.
CTCTTTACTTTTAAAAAAAAATATAAATGTTTGACTCTCATGCGACAAAAGACGTAATGAACGTCCTCGTTTTGAAGATAATCAGCGAGAACAGCTTTGATAACACCTACATATCGTAACAACTTTCTTGAACTCGCCAGCAGAAAGTATGAGAAAGACGTGCATCTTCGTAGAGAAGAAACTTGATAATGAGAACAACTAGATCAAAACAGAAAAAGGCAGGTCACGTCTCTGGAGATAAAGACCAGGAGTCGTTAAACATGGCCCAGTACAAGTAAAACACAAACCGAGAGATTTATATCACAATAAATAGTCGTTAGATGTGATCAACCGCACCAATACGTGCTTTTGTCGCAGGAAAGTAGACATAAAATCATCCATTACTTTGTGCTTGCGTCACCTTAGTCACGATGTTACATTAAAGTTATTTTGTAAGGGGCAAGAGTGGCAGCAATGAAATCAACCTCAGACTAGTCAATTTTCTGATGATCAATGCTTTGAGTGTCAGACATAGTTGAGACACTGCTGGCCTGGCTATATAGTATACCTTGGTTTGATGCTAGCTTTGCGCTCTGTAGTCGCTCAAGCTAAATATGAAATAGGTACCTGACCTACCAGGTTGGGATAATAGTATAACAGCAAGGAAGAGCATTGTCACACCCCCACCTCCACCCTTTCTCCAAATGACGTAGTACGGTAAATTTTAATATCTCACTTCAGTAATACATGGTGTATGTTATGGGATTCAATTACATTCAGTAATGTTGTGGGGCATTGTGTATGTTATGGGACGTTGTGAATGTTATGGGACATTACCATTGACCATACTTTTCTGAGAAATGAAGCGAAAGTGTTTGTTTATAGTTGAAATTTTATTATCTCACTTCAGTAACACATAGTGTATGTTATGGGGCATTGTGTAAGTTATGGGACATTGTGTATGTTGTGGAACATTGTGTACGTTATGGGACATTACCTTGGACAATACTTTTCTGAGAAATGAAGCGAGAGCGTTTGTTACACGACCGACGCCTAGAGAATCAACACACCTGAATGATGACAATATAGATCACTTTGAAGACGCTACAGCGAACACACGTCCATTGTGTGTGAGTTATCTGTCAATAGGATGGCTCTTTTAATGTTCTTTCCTTATTGCATTACAACTAATGGCCTCCAACTGAGTTTATTTTCTCTGAAGCCAGTCGTATCAATAATTTCCGAACTATAGCATAGATCAATGTTGATGGTCAATAAGCTGTTGAAAGTACAACTGGGACATTGTAATCTTAACAATAATGTATTCTTTGATACAGAGAGTTGCTGTGTGGCGTTGAAGTTGCATGACATAAATATCATTGTTGTTCTTCTAACTTTTCAGCTCCCAGTGGAGCATAGGTCTTCAATAAACACTTTCCAAGTCGTTCTGCTTTTTGCCATTCTTTTAAGATCATTCCATGTCTTCCCCATCATCTTTATCTCTGCTTCTATCTGTCTTCTCCAAGAATTACGTCTCTTAGACAGAGAGCCCTTATCTTTCCTGGATGGCGGATTTACTTTTTCTCTCTTTGATTTGTCCATGTTTGTGAAGTTTTTTACAGTATGGGATAGTAAGTCCCATGCCCAACGCTCCTTTCTCGCCTCTTACGAGCATGTCTGGTAGGGTACAGCGCCTCTATTCTTTACTCCCCTTTCGGGCCCCGGCGGCGCACGGGCGATCATTGTTGTTCGGATATCTGAAAAGTTATGGCGAATCTTTGGTTGACAACAGTGCCATATACAGCTTTGGTTGACAACAGTGCCATATATAACTTTGGTTGACAACAGTGCCATATACAACGTTGGTTGACAAAGTGCCATATACAACTTTGGTTGACAAAAGTGCCATATATAACTTTGGTTGACAACAGTGCCATATACAACCTTGGTTGACAACAGTGCCATATACAGCTTTGGTTGACAACAGTGCCATATATAACTTTGGTTGACAACAGTGCCATATACAACTTTGGTTGACAACAGTGCTATATACAACTTTGGTTGACAACAGTGCCATATACAACTTTGGTTGACAACAGTGCCATATACGATAGTTATCTAACTAGTCTATTCTATGATTTACAACTTGTTTCATTATTGCGTGCTATATCATCCAAGCGGTCATCACTGAGAATGAGGCTATAAATTATGAACCTGAGGTTGCATGAAGCTGGAATCAAATGTGGCACGAGTATAAAGGGAAAGAGTGGTTTAAAAAAAAAAGAAATCAAGAGTATATGTATTCAATCTCAACGAACAGATGGCTAAGGTATTGGATGGGGAGATTCGGCTAGACCAGAACCATCATTGTGTACACTCATAACTACATATTGAGACAAAGTATATTAAGTCAGAAATAAATCAAAGATATAAATTGCAAAAAGGAATTTTAATAACATGAAGAAAAAAATACCCACGACGAAGAAGATAACATAAGAACTAATACTACGAATTGTAAAATGTTATATTTACTACTGAAAAAAAATGAACTACTTACCACAATTATAAAGAGACAACTGAATTTGTTTGACTTATGGAGAGACATAATAGCCTATTAACAATCATAATGGAAGGGAAGGTACAAGGTAGGTGAGACAGAGGCAGAGGCAGATCAGACAAAAGTGGACTGATAACATCAAAAGATGGACAGGTGAACCTAGGACCGACAACATGCACTATCAAGATAAGAAATAGTAAAATGGTGCTCAATAGTAGCCAGTCGTCAATAAGGAGATAGAACCCAATGAATGAATGTCGTTTCACAGTTGCTAATCTTCGATATGGAGACGGCACTCAATGAATGAATGGCGCTCCACGGTAGCTAACCTCCGATATGGAGACGGCGCCCAATGAATAAATGGTCCTCCATGGTAGCCAACCTTCGATATGGAGACGGCGCCCAATGAATAAATGGTCCTCCATGGTAGCCAACCTCCGATATGGAGACGGCGCCCAATGAATAAATGGTCCTCCATGGTAGCCAACCTTCGATATGGAGACGGCGCCCAATGAATAAATGGTCCTCCATGGTAGCCAACCTTCGATATGGAGACGGCGCCCAATGAATAAATGGTCCTCCATGGTAGCCAACCTCCGATATGGAGACGGCGCCCAATGAATAAATGGTCCTCCATGGTAGCCAACCTTCGATATGGAGACGGCGCCCAATGAATAAATGGTCCTCCATGGTAGCCAACCTTCTATATGGAGACGGCACCCAGTGAATGAATGAATTGTGCTCCATGGTAGCCAACCTTCTATATGGAGACGGCACCCAGTGAATGAATGAATTGTGCTCCATGGTAGCCAACCTTCTATATGGAGACGGCACCCAGTGAATGAATGAATTGTGCTCCATGGTAGCCAACCTTCTATATGGAGACGGCACCCAGTGAATGAATGAATTGTGCTCCATGGTAGTCAACCTTCGATATGGAGACGGCACTCAATAAATGAATGAATGGCGCTCCATGGTAGCCAACCTTCGATATAGAGACGGCACCCAATAAATGAATGAATGGCGCTCCATGGTAGCCAACTTTCAATATGGAGACGGCACCCAATAAATGAATGAATGGCGCTCCATGGCAGCCAACCTTCAATGTGGAGACGGCACCCACAAATTGAATGAATAGCGCTCCATGGTAGCCAACCTTCGATATGGAGACGGCACCTAATAAATGAATGAATGGCGCTCCATGGTAGCCAACCTTCGATATGGAGACGGCACCCAATAAATGAATGAATGGCGCTCCATGGTAGCCAACCTTCGATATGGAGACGGCACCCAATAAATGAATGAATGGCGCTCCATGGTAGCCAACCTTCGATATGGAGACGGCACCCAATAAATGAGTGAATGGCGCTCCGTTGTAGCCAACCTTCGATATGAAGACGGCACCCAATAAATGAATGAATTAACTGAAAGTTTACCTAGAGTGTGGCTCAGTAGTGCAGCGTTAACTTCGCATTTACTGAAAGAGAGTGAGCATTTTTGAGGCTACTACGAGTGAGGTATACATAATAGGCAATTACTCCGCGACATTTATTTGAAAAAGAAATATTTTAATACATAATCATACCACCACACTTGTTTCATAAAGACATATTTTAATATACAATCATACCACGACACTTGTTTCATGAAGACACATTTTAATACACGATCATATCACGACACTTGTTTCATAAAGACACATTTTAATACACGATCATATCACGACACTTGTTTCATAAAGACACATTTTAATACACAAAAATGCCACCACACTTGTTTCATGAAGACACATTTTAATACACAATCATGTGACATTTGCTTCATGAAGCCATTTTTCAATCTTTTTAGGTCAGTACGGAATTATTTTATCTATTGATATCTAAGGTTTTTTTTTTATTTATCTTTTTACATCCACGTTTTTTATATGTTGATAAACAAGTTTTTTTTTTTTTTTTTATCGTTATATATCTACGAATTTATAGAATGTTTCAATCTAGAATCGACCTCATGGCCGTGCCTGGCGTAAGTGGAAATATCAAACTGAGACATCAACTTCCATTTTGTTTTCTATAAAATCAATGTTCGTGACGAATTGAGCTTTGTGGACCACTCTTTACAAGTGTCATAGCCTGAGATAGCTTAAGGCTCTTCTAGGTAGAAGTCGATACCAGCGTTGGGGTTTTCATATCTTACGAGACAACGAGCGTCATAAATTTTGTAAAGATACTTTGTGTTAGTAATTATGAGTGATAAACCGCACGTGCGCTGCCGGTGCCCGGAAGGGCAGTATAGAATTGTAGCGCTGTTCCATACCAGGCATGTTCGTAAGAGGCGACTAAGGAGGGTTTGGCATGGGACTGGCTATCCTGTACTGTAATAATAAATAATCCTTAAAGGTAAAAGGTAAACCCCGAGACTTGAACCGGCGTCTTAGCACGCGAGTTTACACACATATGTGCTCGGCTGCCTATCCAGAAATGTTCGGAGATTTCTGTATAGTGTCGCCTCAAGCATCGAAACTTTAGATTCGAAGCAACATTCCTCACCTTCCTAGGGTAATACCCTGGTACCCATTTCTGCCAACGGCTGGGTCAACCGTGGGGGTATTTTTTTTTTTCCAACCACGGGTACAATTCACACTGCTCCTAGCGGGAATCGAACACGGGTTGTCCGAACGTCGATAGTCCAGTCGGGTGGTTTTCCCAACTCGGACCGAGGTTCCTGAATCCTTAAAAACTTCACAAAGGTGGACAAGTCAGAAAAATGAAAAAAAAATCTAATCTGCTATCCAGGAAATATAAGAGCTCTTTGTCTAAGAGATTTATGACGTAATCTGGAGAAAGAAAGAGTCCGGTTCGTCAACTCACCTTTTGACTATCAGGAAATCTTCTAGAATTAACACCTGGAATGTACGTACTCTACATGAACAAGGAAAAGCTGCACAAGTAGCAGCAGAAATGGCAAACTACAAAAGTACCAGTCAAATAGCAGCCAAATACCAGTGGATAAAGAGATACAGCGAAGACGGTGGCGCTGGATAGGATACATTGCGGAAGCCAACTGAGAGTATTATAGAACAGGCCCTATTTTGGAATCCCCAGGAAAAAAGGAAAAGAGGAAGACCAAAATATTCTTGGAGAAGACAGATAGAAGCAGAGATGAAGAAGATGAGGAAAACATGGAACGATCTTTAAAAAATGGCAAGAAACAGAATGGTTTGGAAAGTGTTTGATAAAGACCTATTAATGGATTGCTCAGTTTCTTCCTCATTTTTTGGAAAGATGCTTTCCAAATAGTAACCGCTCAAATAATAGAAAGAGTATGATTTCAGTGATTTCCATGGTTTGCTGATCTGTCCTGTCTTGCTCTTCCACATACACGTACATAACTTGTCCTGAACAACGACTATCCAGTCATCAGAAGAGATTCTGAAAGAGAGAGAGAGAGAGAGAGAGAGAGAGAGAGAGAGAGAGAGAGAGAGAGAGAGAGAGAGAGAGAGAGATAGAGAGAGAACGATTTTATGCGCAGACTCGGTAAAGTTAGTATTAAAAATGTGCATAATACAATGTATTATACATGCTTTACAACTTTACATTTATCACACATGCAGACTTTACCAACGTTTTGAGTAAAGTGAAGCCTGTTGAATCCAAAGATCAGTAAACCTAATCTCGTAAATTCTGTTGACCGTTATGAGGAGAGCTTCAACTGTAATAACATGACGAGTAGGTGTCACTCTAGCATTATTCATATTACAAAGCTTCAATATGGCCTTAAAATCGATAAGCGTTTGGGGACACAAGGTGATGCTTCATTTATTAAAATCATTATTTGTCCTACAGGCTGGCTGTGGCAACTGCTGATAGCAATAGCGTGTTTCCCTAGACGATAAATGTTTATTACATTTATATAATATCAATAGAAGGAAATATCCTATTATATAATTATTTATACTTTTATGCATATGTGTGTTGTGTAATTAAATACATTAAATAATCAGTTTGATAAACGTGCCGCCGCAGAATTAAATGTGAAGTTTATTGAAAACAAAAATTCATTGCTTATGTCAGTGAAAAGTGGCAAAGAACAATATACTATCATTACAAATAGCGCAAAATCAAAGAAATGGACAGCATGACAAAATCAGAGATGGAAATATTTGGGATTATGAATAGAAAATAAAGATGGACTGGACACACTAAGAAAACCTGATGTCAGAAAAGCAATACAGGCATTGTCATGGAACCTCCACCACAGGGAAATAAAATAGAAAGTCAGGAAGATCCAGGAATACATGGAGAATAGAAGTCACGGAAATCCTTTAGAACATTACTCTAGATTGGAGAGAACATGTCCAAGAACAGGGATGGGTGGAGGTGACGACGACAATTTGAAAAAAAAGAAGAAAAAAATGGTATGGTAACAGCTTTACGTAGGTGAGTTACAAGACAAAAATCGACGTTTCGGCCAAGTAGGCCTTCAGCTGAAACAACAAACAAGAACACAAAAATATGTATAAGGATATATACACAAATCTAACTACATGGCGATAATATGCTAGATACTCAAGAAAGGAAATAAAAAGGGTCACTTTCCTGTGGTCCAAAGCACAAATGCTCCAATAAGTGGTCTTTTTTTCGTTCGCCAGCTTTTACCTCTGACGAAGTCCCTAGAGACTAGGAACTGAATTTTGTGTGTTAATCCGTTTTTTTTTCCCTGGCAGCCGTGTGCACAGGGGTCCCTCGCCGCACATTCAGATATCTCCGTCTTCGGAGGTACTCATATTTTTCCGTCCATGAGTAACGTTGACGTTTCAAGCCGGGCCTCGCTGCTGTGACCAGGGGTGGTTGCCGCAGAGAGAAATCATAAATAAAATTCCCAAACGGTGCACCTGGGATTTGAACCCACAGTCTCTCTGTCTCGAGGCCGGCGTCTTGCCTCGAGATCAACCATTCCCACGAATAAAGGGTCTGAAAGGTTTTGATTTGATTGAGATTTCTCTCATAGAAATGTACATTTTTCTATACACTACCTTTTCTAATACACTTTCCCCATCTTATTTATAAACCATAAGGTATATTTCATACAAATTAAACGCTCTTTCTTTCCTTCTTTTCTCCATCTGCTGCTGCCTCGAAGCGCCGTAGGAAAATGGAAGATCGTACAATATAATCTGATGTATATAGATCTATTGTTTGTTCTACTGGTCACTTCTATGCACTCTTCTGTATTAATGTATCGTTGTCCGCTATGTACATATAACATTGGTGCTGTGCTGCATTAGTGTTGTGGACTAAAACAACCAGTTACACCAAATGATGAATATCTGCTGTATTACTGAATAACTATTGCCAAGTTATCATTCTTTTAATGGCAAACCAAAAAGCAAGGAGGAAATTGGCTATTCTAAGAAAGTTGTGTGGAACCACATGGGGTGCGAGTGGGAAAATACTCAGTAAAGTTTACCAACAGAGTATACGCCCACATTTAGAATATGGATCATCTGCATGGCGCTCAGCATCAAACACCACACTGCAAGAACTGGACAAAGTACAAAACCAGGCACTTAGGGTCATTCACAGGAGCAATGAAATCAACACCAATATTGGAGATGTAGAAATTGTGGAGGATACCAGCACTGAGAGAACGGAGGGACACAAAGGTGTTGATACAGGCAGAAAAATTTGCTTGCATGCCGAGACATCCAATGAAGGACCGATTCCAAAATATTGCATTGGGACAACTTAAGAGAAGCAGCTTTATCCACCAAGCCAAGCGAATTAGTAGACAAACACCAGACATGCCAAGAGTTGTTAACCTCCTACTGCCCATACCAGAACAGACTCCCTGGACAGAGGAATCAGGATTATCAGTTCAAATACGGACAGAAGTGAAAGGAATAGTTGACAAAGAGGAACAAAATAGTCTACAGCGAAAAACAATAACTCTCAGTTTCCTGGATGAAGAATACCCACAAGACCTATGGATCCGTGTGTACACAGGTGGATCAGCACAGAATGCAGTAAAGAATGGAGGAGCAGGTGCATCTATAGAGTACCCAAATAACACTAGGTATATGAATAAAATAGCAACAGGGAAATATTGTCACAATTATGATGCAGAAATGCAATAAAGTTGACAATAGAAAAACTGCTGAACAGTAATCTTAGACCACAGCCTGTAGTGTTTTTGACAGATGCAAGATCAGTACTCCAGGTACTACAATCCAGAAAATTACCACATCTGCTGACCTTATCGACTGAACTCTGCAAGCACCACAGGGTTGCCCTGCAATGGATCCCATCTCACTGTGGAATACCAGGAAATGAGAAAGCAGATCAGTTGGCAAAGGAAGGTTCAACGGGCACACAACTAGATACACCGGTTACATACCATCATAAGAAACAGATAATCAAATCAATCAGAGGACCACAAGCCCCAAATCAGGATGCCTTTCATAATATGAATAGATATGAACAAGTTATCATTATACGCCTCAGAACAGGACACAATCGTCTCCATAGTCACATGTATACAAAATTCAAGATCGGCACCTCAACTACTTGTACATGTGGACAGGCGCCCCAGACTGTGGAACACATACTTCAAGAATGCACAGAATATAGTAGACTTAGGAAAATCCATTGGTCCATAGATACAACACTACAGGCAAAACTATATGGGCCACTGCAAGAATTACAAAAGACTGTAAAATTTATACAGGAAACGACATTGCAGATATAGACAATACTTCGGGCGAACGAAAGATAGATAGATAGAGAGATTCTTTCAATTAAAAAAAAAATTCAATTTTTATTTCACTTTGAAATAGAAAAATTCAGTTTATTTCACTTTGAAATAGACAAATTCAGTTTATTTCACTTTGAGATCGTAAAAAAATTATCTTCTTTTTGCGTTCGCCAGTTTTCACCTATGACGAAGTCCGTAGAGACTAGGAAATGCATGTTGCGTATTAATCCGTTTTTTTTTCCTGGCAGTTGTGTGCACAGTGGTCCGTCGCTACACAGGCAGATAACTCTCTGTCTTTAGAGGTGCTCATATTTTTTCCCGTCGCTGATTAATTGACGTTTCAAGCTGAATCTCGCTGCTGAGACCAGGGGGTGGTTGCCGCAGAGAGAAATACCAAATAAAAATCCGAACTGGTACAGCTGGGATTTGAACTTACGACCACTCTGTGTCAAGACCGGCGTCTTGCCTCGAGACCAACCAGTCTCTCTCCCCCCTCCTCCCCCACAACCAAAGAAAATTCCTTTTATTTCATCATCATCATCGCGTGCCTTCTCCGCAACGAAGGTTGGCTACCATGGATCGCCATTCTACTCTGTTTCTTGTTTTGATGGTGCAGGCTGTCATAGATTGACTTGTCCATCTTTTGATGTTACTCGTCCATGTTAGTCTTGGTCTGCCTCTGCCTCTTTTACCTTGCATTTTTCATTCCAATATTACTTTTAGTTGGCTGTTGTGTCTTTTAACATGCCCCAAAAATTTCATATGTCTTGTCTTAATTGTGTTTAGCAGTTCTCTTTTTATTTTCAGTTGTTTTAAAACTTCATCGTTTGCTATCTTTTGTTTCCATCCAATTCTACGTATTCTTCTATAAATCCACATTTAAAAGGCTTCAATTTTCTGTTCTGTTTTCTTGTCTAATGTCCATGTTTCTGCACCATACAGGAATATTGAGAAGACGTAACATTTTGCCATTCTTAGTTTCAGCCTGCTGATATTTGTTTTGTTGTTAGTATATTTTTCATGGCATTAAAATTACTTTTTGCCATACCTATTCTTTTGTTTATTTCAGTTTTGCATTTTCCATCATTGGTTATAGTATGTCCCAGGTAGTTGTAGCTCTGGACTGTCTCCAGATGTATTCCCTCAACTGTGATATTTAATTGTAGGTCTTGAGAATTTTCTTTGTTTATGATCATAGTTTTAGTCTTTATGATATCCTTTTATTTCACCTTCAAATAAACTAATAGAATATTTCCGAATCTTCCATTTGAATAAATATGCTTTTGTGGGTTTAAATTTTGTTGAGTAATTTTGGATTTAAGAATTCTAAAAAAAGTATGTAATCATTAACTCTCAAACAAATAATGCTTATGGCGATGGAGCGAAATGTCTATCATGAAAGATTATTCGTTAACAACATGAACGAATGTCACAATGAACAAGGAAAGAAATAATGACCGACTTTCTCTAATATTGGCGATATCTGAGCTAGCTTCAGACGACAATGTTCGTGGGTTACTTTGCTTAAGGGGTCATGTGATATGTTAGATCAGTCGGGAACCTATTCCATCTTGGTTCCTTAGCAGCAAATACTCATTAGCGTTTCTTTGAGTTTAGCGAAGATGTCGCTAAAGTAAGGATTAATGTATTTTTAATGTTTGGCTGTCGTGTCATCTGGAAATTTGTTACATTCAAATGTCGTGCAATAATTGAAGTACGTGGAGAATCTTTCATAGTCGAAAATAGATGCAAGATAACTTCACAATAATGCAAATTGAGTTCTTTTGAAGAACGATTCTTCCTTTTCATCTTTACTCTCTTTGAGAAGAAAACCTTGCATGTTATGCCGCAGTTTTAAGCATTACCATCATCAAGAGGCTTATCCTATGGCGTAGATGATAACGCCCCTCCGCATATTTTCGTATTCGGTGATACTCATCGCTTCCACTGTTGAAGGTAAGAAAGGTATGTCTTTATACCTGCTACTGTTTGTAGTGGGAGCCGCGATAGCTCAGTGGCTAGTGAACTGGACTACAAAGGACAAGGGGTAGGGTTCGATCCCAACCGACGGCTTCCGGGTTCACCCAGCCTTAAATGGGTACCGGATTTTTTTCTGGGAAAGTAAAGCGGCACGGGCGTAATACCGACCACATTACCCCAAAAATCATGTGCCGAAGGTCTGTAAAAGTTATGGTCACTAACACCATATTTTTTTTTACTGTTTGTAGTATAAAGTATTGCTTGAGGCTGCGCAACTGTTTGTAGTATAAAGTATTGTTTGCGGCTGTGTAACTGTTTGTAGTATAAAGTATTGCTTGAGGCTGTGTAACTGTTTGTAGTATAAAGTATTGCTTGAGGCTGTGCAACTGTTTGTAGTATAAAGTATTGCTTGAGGCTGTGCAACTATTTGTGGTATAAAGTATTGTTTGAGGCTGTGATACTGTTTGTAGCATAAAGTATTGTTTGAGGCAGTGCTAATGTTTGTAGTATAAAGTATTGTTTGAGGCTGTGCTACTGTTTGTAGTATAAAGTATTGTTTGAGGCTGTGCTACTGTTTGTAGCATAAAGTATTGTTTGAGGCTGTGCTACTGTTTGTAGTATAACGTATTGTTTGAGGCTGTGCTACTGTTTGTAGTATAAAGTATTGTTTGAGGCTGTGCTACTGTTTGTAGTATAACGTATTGTTTGAGGCTGTGCTACTGTTTGTAGTATAAAGTATAGTTTGAGGTTGTGCGTATGTAGTATAAAGTATTGTTTGAGGCTGTGCTATTGTTTGTAGTATAAAGTATTGTTTGAGGCTGTGCTACTGGTTTGGTGCGTTGATTATGAAATTTCACGTCTAAATAGGAATGCATGACAACCCGATCCATTAGCGCCCTATGGAGCCTTTAAGACGGCAGCATGATTACCTCTTCATAATCTCTCTTTGGGGGCTGGGCTTGTCTAAAGATGTGACGTCGACCGTCGGACAGAAAGGACCCAAGTTCAAAGTCCACCAGATGCGGTAGTGATTTTTCAAAAATAGGAAATATGAATCAATGGTCCCATGATAGCATTACCCTCCTCTGGTTAGTGAGATCCGATGTCTAGCCCTCTCAGATAATGGCAACAAACAGGAGGTCCGGTGTGCGCTAGAGCACGTTAAATAACCCGTGGCAGTTAAAATAGAAAAGAGTAGGTTATAAATATGGCCGCTGCCTGGGTAAAACTGTGAGCATAAACCTACCCTCACCGTGGATCACAGGCCGTGCTACGGAGTTCGTGCACGTGAACCAGGATTCTCCTCGGATTTTCTCAAAGAGGATACCGGAGCACCTATGGGTTCGTCCAGTGTGCAGTGATGATAATCCTAACAACAAACAACAACAACAACAATCTCTCTGTATTATTCTTTTGTGTGAGAAAGTTTATGTGTTTGTTCGAATGTTTTCCTTGTTTAGTCTTTGACGTGATCAGTCTATTTTCTCCAGACAGATACAAGTACATGTAGTGAGGAATCAAAGAGGTTTGTCATGAACAAATGGAATACAGAACATCAGGGCTACAAGAAAAAAATTATGCTTACTATCAGCTCAGCAGAAAAGAACCAGTAACAATTGTTGGCAGGTCACAATAGATTGAACAACCATATATTCAACACCTTGAAGATAGTTATCTCTGATGAATGAGACTGTGGCACAGGTAACATGGCTGCTGAACATCTGCTATAATCATGCCGAACAAATGATAAACAGAGAAGGCTCTTGTGTCCATCAAGGATGCCATACCGGGACCAGCTGTTTGGTGCTGTCACCAACCTTCATCTGACGAATGCCTTCTTCGAACTTATTGGCATTGACGTCTAAGGGTGTACGCAGATTAAGTATTTATTTTCTCCTTCTAACCTCTACCTTTTCCATATATAGGGAGCCACGATAGCTCAGTGGTTAGTGAACTGGACTACAAAGGACAAGCGATAGCGTTCGATCCCATCCGACGGCTTCCGGGTTCACCAGGCCTTTAATGGGTACCGGATTTTTTTTCTGGGAAAGTAAAGCGGCACGGGCGTAATACTGACCACATTACTCCAAAAATCATGGGCCGAAGGTCTGTAAAATTTATGTTCACTAACACCATATTCCCTATACGCCACTTGGCGTGACGAGGGCACTTTACTTTTTTTTTTTACTTTTCCATATATCACTGATCTCTGGAGCCAAGTTTTTGGCCAGACCTTAAGATCTTGTGACGTCCCGCTGTCAGGGTGGTTATACTATTGTTATCGATGGAAGAAGGCCTTCATGTGAACAAATGTTATTGGTGACGATTTTACAAATTGTCTCGTTCTGATCGATCTGTGTTTGAGATGCCAAGAATCTTACTGGAACAAGAGATTGAAAGAAACATCCACAATTGAAAAAAAAAAAAAAACTGCCCTGCTGCTTTGTAGGTTATAGACAACGTCTATTTGAGGAAACCGTAAACAATAAAATGAAAGGAAAAGTGCTGCCGCCATCTTAGTTCTGTGTTCCCTTCTAGTAGATGTATGTCGATTGACAGTGTAATGGCGCCCGGCTTAGCAGGGATGGGATGTGTGATCTGTGTTTGCTGAAAACTTGCCACCAGCTAGGACTGTATTTGGATCGTGTGTATCACCGACGTGAAGGTCTGACTTTATTTGTTGGGACAGCGTTTCTAGGGGAACTCGCAGTCGCTCGTTAACCACTGAGTCCAGTCGGAGTCGACGTCAGCGCATGGAGATTTGTGTCGCCAGAGACGATCGTTACAGCGACCCGGAAGTGTTTATCATAAACTGCACACCCTTTTGTTTCAAAACGTAACACGTTCAGTGGAGCAGTATCAATAAATGAACACTTTGTTGGTTGCTGGAAGGGACGTGAATCAGATATGAGAATGCTCCTCCTGCAGCGACATCAATCAGTTCTGAAGTCTACAAGTCAGTTTACGAGACTGTCTATGCAATCCGGTCACATCCGATTTCGAAAAGCAGTTTATTTGAAATGATGAGGATTCCAGCCCCCACCAAAAACTTTGTTAGCTGCATCTCATGTCACGCTTGGAGACCATGAGCCAACTTTCAACTTTTGATCAATAGACAAGACCTCGTGTATGCAGCACAGTCTTGGCACCTCGATTACTGCTTATTTGTATATTGGAAGTTGTAATTATACAATAGCGATCTTAGTGATTGATCACATACTTTCAAATATGCAACAGAAGTGATTATAATAACAACTCGAACAACTATTGGTAACTACTAATAACACTAATGATGACTATCATTTACATATATTACTTTACCTATGAAGTATTACTTCTACCTTCAACTTCCTTTTTGTTCCTGGCTACTTTTAGTACAATTATTACCACCACATTGAATCAGCGTCTCAGCACGCGAGTTTTCACCCATATGTGCTCAGTCGCCTGTCTAGAAGGTTCAGAGACCTCAGGATAGTGTTGCTTCAAGCATCGAAACTCACGATGCGAGGCGGTATCCCTCACCTTCCCAGTGTACAACACTGGTACCCATTTCTGCCAGCGGCTTGGTCGACCTAGTGGTATTTTTGTCCCAGTCACGAGCACAATTGACGCTGCTACATGCTGACATCGAACACGGGTTGTCCAAACGTCGGTTGCCCTATACAGCCTTATACATATGTTCAAACATGGATTTGATAGCGTCAGATTATGTTGATCAAAGTAACTTAAGCTTGGAATGAAATAAGCCATGTTTAATTTGAAAATCATCGAATATTAATGTCAGAGTGGTCATATTGTTGATTACAGCGTGGAAGCGAAATTAGAGGACACATTAAAATATTTGCTAGAAGATTAAATGGGTAGTCCAAATATAGAACTCAGATATCGCTGATTGCTATATGTAACGCCTTGATACAACGCTACAACGCCTACTCAACGTCTTTTTAACAGCTGACGACGAATAGATGTATTCTGTGAGTGAAGAAAGAAGTAAAAGAAGAAGAGTAAGGAAAAATAAAATTAAGTGTAACCAAATAAATATGAGATTCAAAATGTAAAATTACCTTTGAAAAATTCTAAAGAGGTTGAAGATGGTGATTATAAAAATATTGACATGTGAACGATAATCTGGCAAGGACCGCTGTAAGACTGCTTCATTGACAGCTCTGATGTTGAAAATGAAAGTTAAGCAGCTTAAAACGAAGATAGCCACGTACCTAATGAAACGTATGACAGATCTTACGGTTTTCCCCATCAATCTTCAGACAAGAGATATTCTAAAATAGGGAAAGTTGGTCGCAATTATATCGAGAGTGAGTTATACAACTCAAATGAAAATAACAATAATAATAATAACAACAACAATAACAGGCAGCAAAACTATTAACTGATTAGCAAAATATAACAAATATCGACTATGTATTTAAGTTTAAACTTGACCTGCGTCACTTTCTTCTGCTTCTGTTGCCTTTCAGCGTTGAGAGAGATTAGAGTGCCGGAGCCAGAGCTGTAAAGTGTGGCTTATTGTAATTTCTGTTATTTCATGAATCTACAACAATCCGTTTTCAATTTGCTTCTGAGTATTAAAGCACTGTAGTAGATGTTATCTGGGTGTTATTGTGTTTCATGTATAACTATTTTAGTTTATTTTTTTAAAAACTTGTTTAGTTTAGTTTAGTTTAGTTTAGTTTAGATTACTTTAGTTTAGTTTAGTTTAGTTTAGTTTAGTTTAGTTTAGTTTAGTTTAGTTTATCGGACAAGTCCATAAGTGTCAAGATCCCGTCGAAAAAATATCCATTAAAGTGTATCATGTGATTAACGACACCAGTGTTGTATTCGTTGGTCAATCTTCTGTGGATTCCTGCTTAGCGCTCGTGTCTGACAACTCCCTCCCCCCCCCCCCTTCCCTTTCTCCATCCCCATTCATTTGATATTCTTGAGGTCTGATCATGGCTGCGGACTGAGGGTCATTAAAAACACATTTTTTTTCACTCTCCGTCCCTGAGGGCATTGAGTATGTCATAGCGGTCCATTACTCTTCCGCATTCAATATCAGTCAAACTAGTAAGTCTGTCTGCGCGTTCATTATTTCTAACACCCGCATGCCCTGACACGAAAATTAAGCAGTCACGTTTAAGAATAGACCTCCCCAGAGACGCTAACCACTGTCGTGGAGCACAGCCAGTTGTGATCTTTTTGAGCGTACTCACTGAGTCACTGATGACACACACACATGTATATGGCTGTGTTTTAAGCCAGGTCAATACTTTTGTAACCACAATAATTTCTATGGTCAAACTACTTGTAGTCAATGCGAAGTAACCACTGTCTTCCTTCATAGTATTTGATCTGTTCTTTCTTCACATCATTCAGTGATAGTGCTGCCCTAGGCTTCATAGATTTATTCTTGTATAACTAGTTTACGACATCAATAGAAGCGTAATACTCGTTGTCATTGGCTTCTGCATAGTTGGGGACTAACGGTAGAGTTAGTTTAGAGATAAGTCGAAGACAAAGCGATCATTCGAGAACAAACGGATCATCTTGCTTATATTTTGAAGCTATCCTGGTACCTTCCCCAACCCATCTTTCCCCTTTCCCCAAAACTACTTCATCATCACCATGTGCCACACCGGTTGGCGTAGGCGATTATGTCCTTCCACAATCTTCTATCTACAGTGCATCGTATCAATTCTATTGTTGACTATTTTGCATACCATGACGCCAAGCTACCTAGTTTTTTTTTTCTTGGTCGTCCGCGATCTCTCTTTCCTTTTATTTTGCCAGTTGTAGCCAAGTATTCCAACTTTACTCTTCTCATGATGTGCCTGAAAAAATGTTGATTGTTTCTTTCTGATGTTTCTTAGGAGCTCCCTTTTTGTGTTGGCCTCTTTGAGAATTTCATCATTGGTCTTTTTAGCTGTCCAGGGAACTTTCAACATTCTCCTGAGAAATCCCATATCTGTGGCCTCTAGTCGTCTTTTCATGTGTTTATCTACTGTCTATGATTTGCTTCGATGGGTCAGAATTGGCTCTATAGAGCACCTATAAATTATCTTTCTCACTTCAATTGACATAAATTTGTTGCATAAGATGATTTTCTTTCCTAAAACTACTTCAGTGATTTAAAAAGAAACGAAATCAATAAAATACAAATAACTATTGTTTTGGGTATTGAAAACAAACAACATCATGGATGGTGCATGTACAACTGGCTGAATCATTCCGGACAGAACAAAAGATATACATATGTCGTTATTTTATCGAAGTTAGGTGCTTCAATGGGAGAAATCTAGTGAACCTTAAACTGCACATTCTGTGGCGTGTGCACTAGACACAGCCATCTATAGCCTTATAAAGGCCTGCGGCCTAAAAGAGAAAAATCCCAGAATCATCCAAAGTCTGTGATGTACTCAGCTATACGAGCTATAGACGACTGACGTCATTTTACCCACAAGTACCGTGTACACAAATCTGAAAACGTCACAAACTTTCGGTGATTCCTTTCAGCCTGCGGGTCTCATTAATACTATAGATGGCTGTGGCAGTGGACATGAGGCTTCTGGCCGCACAGGAAAGCCTTTTTAGACCACAGAAGTGGGATAATTCTATGAACGATATTTTCTATGGCAAGGATCAGATTATATTAATGGAATAAAGAGATACAATGAAGACAGTGGACTTGGATGACACGCACTGTGGAAGCCAACTGAGAGTATTACACAACATGCTCTTTTTGGAATCCCCAAGGAAAAAGACAATGATGAAGACCAAAATATTCTTGGAGAAGGCAGATGGAAGCAGAGATGAAGATGATGGGAAGACATGGAAAGATCTTTAAAAAATGACAAGAAACAGAACGGCTTATAAAGTGTTTGTTGAAGATGTATATGCTCCACAGGGATTTGAAAAGTAGAAGAGGATAAACACGGGATCTATATTTTTATGTTATGTCTTTGATATGATTATTAAGCATTCACTCTTATCGCCATGACCTGTGAGGTACCGGAACTAGAGCTAATCACTTGTGTTCAAGTAGAGTACAATGAAGTGAGGTCGGCACCGTAACCTTAACTCTACATGAATATCCGTTATTTGCTTCAACAAACCCTGGTACAAATATAACATGAATGGATATGTACACAAATGTTCTCAAACCGTTCAAACTGCCCCAGACATTCTGAAGTCGAGAACAATGTGAGAGCTGACTGACTCTAATAATAAAAAAATAAGAATATATTTTTGAGGCTGAGTTAACCCAGGAGACTTGGTAACCCGAAAATAATAATATCCGCCACTTTTGGTAATCGAAATCAGGCCCTTCTGATCAGTAAACGAGCACACTAACCACTCAGCCACAGCGGTTCCTGGTTTGATATTTGATCACCACAGACAGAGAATGCTGAAGATAAAAGGAGACAGTTCTCTTCAAATTGTTCTATTTTTATCAAATGGGTAATCACATTATATTGAGTGGGACATAATGGCTCTTATTTTACACGTCAAATTATCACATTTTCAAGCTGAAACCCTTCTGCGACAAAGAACATCACACCAACAATTAAATATAGTAGAATGCTCTTTAATCATGTGACATTTACTGTCATTAAAACATGAGAGCTAGAGGGATTCTTATTGCTAATGAGAGACTGTGAAAATCCCATTGTTAGAATGATTGAATCTTAACAAATAATTATGAGTGTGAATAATTTAGAGAAACAGGAAACGAAGATCAGTTCAAATTGTTCAGATGTCGTTCTAATGACAATTGTGTTGCTTTTTTTTATTTGTGACATATTATATATTTACTATGAGAGGAACGAAAAGGGGTGATGGAAAATATAGCAAATAATGAGTGAAAGAAAGTATAATAATGGGTGAGAGAAACTATTATTATGGGTTGAAAGTACCATAATGGGTAGGAGAAAGTATAATAATGGGTTGGAGAAAGTATAATAATGGGTGGGGAATGTATAATAATGGGTGGGAGAAAGTATAATAATGGGTGGAAGAAAGTATAATAATGGGTGGAAGAATGTATATTAATGGGTTGAAGAAAGTATAATAATGGGTGGGAGAAAGTTTAATAATGGGTGGGAGAAAGTTTAATAATGGGTAGGAGAAAGTATAATAATGGGTGGGAGAAAGTATAATAATGGGTGGAAGAAAGTATAATAATGGGTGGAAGAATGTATATTAATGGGTTGGAGAAAGTTTAATAATGGGTTGGAGAAAGTTTAATAATGGGTGGGATAAAGTTTAATAATGGGTAGGAGAAAGTATAATAATGGGTGGGAGAAAGTATAATAATAGGTGGGAGAAAGTATAATAATGGGTGGAAGAAAGTATATTAATGGGTGGGAGAAAGTTTAATAATGGGTGGGAGAAAGTATAATAATATGTGGAAGAAAGTATAATAATGGATGGTAATGAGAAACCACATGTCCACCAAACTCAAAATATGGACTACCAGCCAATACCACTGTACACTGGATAACATGACAACAAAACATGTTCTACAGGATTGCCCCCCCCCCCCAGCACACAGACCTGAGAAGGACAATGTGGTCCACACCTACCTCCCTGGAAGAGAAACTATACGGGACAACCGAATCACTTAAAAAGACAGCTGCCTTCATAAGAAAGTCTGGAATCTTAATCTGAATGAACAATGATCGTTGAAGAAGAATAATAATGAATGGAAGAAAGTCAAATAATGTGTGGGGAATAGTATAATAATATGTAAAAAAGTAAGTAAAGTACACCCGTCACGCCAAGTGGCGTATAGGGAAATATGGTGTTAGTGACCCTATATTTTACAGACCTTCAGCACATGATTTTTGGGGTAATGTGGTCAGTATTACGCCCGGGCTGCTTTACTTTCCCAGAAAAAATCCGGTACCCATTTAAGGCTGGGTGAACCCGGAAGCCGTCGGTTGGGATCGAACCCTACCCCTTGTCCGTAGTAGTCCAGTTCACTAACCACTGAGCTATCGCGGCTCCCTCTAATAATATGTGGAAGAAAGTAAATTTTCATTTTTACATATTTGTATCAAAAGCAATAGGAACGTAACGAAAATACAGAAATACACACCAAAGAGACATAGAGATAAGGCAATACAGAATCGACAGGTCAAAGCATATTTCACTTGACAATGATGAAGGATAAAAAGAAGAATAGGAAAGACATTAATTGAGCTCGAGTCTCTGTGAGCAGTTTCTCACTCAGCTAAATTAGTTATTGGCTACTCTTGCTGTCCAGTTAAATACGGCCTGCCACTGGAGTCCACTGACCCAACGTGTGCTGGGGCGAATGGGAGATTGACAGTGACAGGATCTGGGATGTCATTTAGGTTCTGTCCCCTGCTTCCTGAATTGGGTCATCAGTCGTCACGTGATCTGATCTTTCTTCAGGCAGCAGGACCTTATACTTCTATCGTCTGTACCACACATAAAGTAGAAACACTACGACTGTAACTGTTCAGTGCAACGTATCTCTCTGTCTTTCAAACTTTGCTTTGTGCTGTGGTTTTTTGTAAATAATGTTGCTATTTATAATGAAGAAAGGTGGGACTTCCGGTCAATATGGCCCATAGGCTCAGAAATCATTGAAGTTTAGAGTGAAAAGTGTTCCTTGTTGCAGTTTCCTCATTTTCAAAGTTCGGCTTGTTGTAGAAGCTACTGAGTTTAGTACTCTGTGCACACCGTGAGCTGTGTTTTTCATCCAGATTGTGTCTCGATATTCCGATTGTTTAAGATGAATGATGATATCGTATGACGATGGACAGTTAATTTGCATTCACTTTCGGCGCCGCTTGGCCTTATGTCTTTTGGCGTGTGTTGTAGCTGCTGTGATGGAGACTGCAGCTGCCTTTCTTTGTTTGGATCCTTCAATGAGATAAGTTTTAATTCAGATGATTCCACTGGCACGGGCGGTTGAGCAAGTATAGATTTTAATTCCGTTGCAGTGATTCCGGATCCTCCGGCTTACCATAACCATAATAAAAATATACAACCTGCATGTTTCGTTGAGACAAAAACCAATTTGTAGTGATAAGAACATGACTCTTGGCTCTATGTACACGTTATTGTTATTTCAGTTATTTCATACGCTTGCGAAATATGGACCCGTATAGCAGAGCTACAGAAGAAATGTTACTGTATGATTTTGTGGTAAGATTTGTTTCCCTTAGTTAGCTCATATCATAAATGAGAAAAACAATTCGCTAAACGTTACAACAAGCAATCGGAGTATTTGGCGATCGAGACTGGTGCGAAGAGAAGTAAAATGAAATCGTATGGTCACGTACTTCCAATCGTCTGGCCTGGCAAAGACCATTCTGCAAGGAGATGTGAAAGGAACAATGAAAAAGTGGTAAACAGATAGGAAGATAATATCAAAGAATGGACAGTCCTCTGCTTCACTGAGTCCTAACGAATGAACAAAGAAAGAGATACACGGAGAGGATTGAGTTTGTCAGTGTTGCACTAACGACCTGCCAATGTTTTGGGTAGATATAAAACAAAGAAGTGTTGCACTAACGACCTGCCAATGTTTTGGGTAGATATAAAACAAAGAAGTGTTGCACTAACGACCTGCCAATGTTTTGGGTAGATATAAAACAAAGAAGTGTTGCACTAACGACCTGCCAATGTTTTGGGTAGATATAAAACAAAGAAGTGTTGCTCTAACGACATGCCAACGTTTTGGGAAGATATAAAACAAAGAAGTGTTGCTCTAACGACCTGCCAACGTTTTGGGAAGATATAAAACAAAGAAGTATTATTTCAACGACCCACAATGTTATGTGACGAAGAAGAAGAAAGGAAGAAGTGTTGCTTCAACAACCTTCCAATTGTTTGAGAAGATGAAAAACAAATAAGTTTTGCTGCAACGACCACCAATGTTATGGGAAGATGAAAAACAAATAAGTTTTGCTGCAACGACCACCAATGTTATGGGAAGATGAAAAAAATAAGATTTGCTCTTTCGACCCCCCACACCCCCATTCCCCCCCCCCCCCAATGTTATGGGAAAAGAAAGAAGCAGAAAGGAATAAGTGTTGCTCCAATGACCACCCCCCCCTTTCCGCAATGTTGTGAGAAGAAGAAGAAGAGGAGGAGAGGAAGATAAAAGAAGAGGAGGAAGAGGAAGAAGAAGAAAAACAAGTAAGAAGGAGAAGAAGAAAGGAAGAAGAAGAGGAAAAAAGAAGAAAGAAGGAGAAGAAAGGAAGA
Source organism: Megaustenia siamemsis (assembly GCA_032433765.1). Lineage (NCBI taxonomy): Eukaryota > Metazoa > Mollusca > Gastropoda > Stylommatophora > Ariophantidae > Megaustenia > Megaustenia siamemsis. Next base: position 59,320,265 of record JAVIAB010000024.1, read on the forward strand.
AGAAGAAAGCAGAAGAAGAAGAAAGAAGAAGAAAAAAAGAGAAAAAGAGAAGAAAGAAGAAGAAGAAGAAGAAGAAGAAGAAGGAAGGAAGAAGTGTTGCTCCAACGACCACCCAATTTTACGGGAAGAAGAAACTGAACATCAGTTGTTTTTTGTGCATTCAGGTTGGTTTGATTAAATTCTAGTTTAGGTTAAATAACACGTGATAAAAAATCGAACTATTTCACATCAGAAAATATCACAGTAGACAATACGACATAGTTTTTTTTCGTAAAAATTAAATCTACAAAATTATCAATAGCTCAAATTTGTAAATATTCTAGATGAATCATTTGTGTGTTTGTGTGTGTGCTACTAATGCCAGCGTTGGACTCTAAGATTCAAGAACAATAAGAAAAAATAACACTACCGAAATTTAATGTGTTAGACGAATGGCAAGAAATAGACCCGGAGATAAAATCATAACTGTAGAACTGAGGAAATAAAACAAATTTTATTGGAGTAATTTCCACCACTGATTACATAAAGAAACGACATAAACAATGGTTGAGCCAAATGATAAGACAGAAAGATCAAAACACAACCATCCTACGACGAGCGTTGTGGGAACAACAGACCCGAGTGCCGACCACGAAATGATGAACTGATGGAATGTTAGAAACATAAGATGCATATCTTTAGCAGAAATCAAGGAGAAGCAGAAGTAAACTATATCTCCCCTAGACGATGAAAGAGAAATGAGGAAGGAAAGAAGAAGAAATTTGTGCCATGTTATCACAGATTGAAACAATTTTCATATAAAAAACTTATTTCAGGAATAGTTGATTTATAGTAGACTCAGCTGTATGGCCCTTTTCGTCTTGTCAGACGGTCAAGTGGAGGCTATTGTGTATTTTTTTTGTTTTTGAGGTTCAGTTTTTTTCGAACAGCTTCTCTCGTGGCTAATTCTACCAATATCTGACAAACACACACGGCCACAGAATGAACAAGTCAGGCCCACTGATCCACAGGTTTTTCCATTCTTATTCACGAGTCTTTTCTCTTCTAAGTCCTGCCTTAGCACAGTCTCAAATGATGTTATACCATTCCTTATACATGCTCTCCATGATGTGTGATCACTTACCAGATGTTCCCAGTTATTTTCACAGAAGGGGAAGTCATTCAGAGATGATTTACAGATATCTATATATATCGTAGTTTAGGTCTGCAGTTTTGTCTTGTTCCGTGTATTAGTTCACCATATAGTATTTGCTTCGGGATGCGTTTTTCTTCCATTCGCTGGACGTGCCCCAGCCATCTTAGTCTTCGACATCTTTGTAGTAGACTCAGCTACACATACAATAATAACTTCTGTAACATGTGTAAGGGTAGATCTAAAATTACCCGTTGAGGTTGAAACAAGCAGCTGTGATCAGTACTTTATCTTTGGCACTCTGTGAAAATGCAAATGAGAGCAGTCAGAATATCAGGCTCTTGAATTATTCCTCCGCAGGGTTCAAATTTGAAGGCAGCGACTCTGACGGATAGTGTATGACGGGACTTTATCATCTTTGTGGATTTCTGGGTATCTACTATTCTACAATCTATGGAGCCACAGAAACTAACAAGATGGCTTCCATCTCATCATAAGGGCATATTTAACTACGGGTATATTTAATTATCCTGTGTGTTACCGGGGCCTCATTATGAGGGAGGTAAAGAATAGTGACACTGTGACCTTCCAGGCATGTCGTAAGAGGCGACTAAGGAGGTTGATCGATGGCTTGACAAGCTGTCATTGTAAGAAGTCTTGTTATGGAAACAGCGCCATAGATTTTAGATCAGTGATCTCTGCAATATGTGCCATTTTGGCACGCAAGGTTTCTGTTTTTGAGATTGTGGTTCTGCCCTATGTGCCGTCTTCGGCTCGAAAGGACAATAGATAGATAGATAGATAGATATTTAATTACGGGCCAATCACTGTGCGATCTATTTTTAGTTAGAACCACAGAAAATGAAGTAAAACGTGTGGTTTAATCTCAAACGTGACATCATTCAGTAAATAACAGATTATTAGGTAAAATAATTAACCTGCGGGTAATATGGTCCATGTTCATACTTTTGTCATGATCATAAGCCTACCTATGTGGTCTATGTTCATACTTTTGTCATGATCACCAGCCAACCTATGTGGTCCATGTTCATACTTTTGTCATGATTACCAGCCTACCTATGTGGTCCATGTTCATGCTTTTGTCATGATCACCAGCCTACCTATGTGGTCCATGTTCATGCTTTTGTCATGATTATCAGCATACCTATGTGGTCCATACCACGCTCAGCTGCCTGACTTTCTCAGAGGAAAAACGCTGGTACCCATTTTTACAGCTGACAATCAAATCTAGACCACCAGGTTAGCAGACGAGTGCAATAACCGCTTCGCCATTATCGTGGTGCAGGTACGAAACGACGATTTCTTAATTCTTATTTTAAAAAAATAAAAATCCCCTGTCAAGACAAGTGGCGTATAGGGAATATGGTATTAGTGACCCGTCACGCCAAGTGGCGTATAGGGAATATGGTGTTAGTGACCCGTCACGCCAAGTGGCGTATAGGGAATATGGTGTTAGTGACCCGTCACGCCAAGTGGCGTATAGGGAATATGGTGTTAGTGACCCGTCACGCCAAGTGGCGTATAGGGAATATGGTGTTAGTGACCCGTCACGCCAAGTGGCGTATAGGGAATATGGTGTTAGTGACCCGTCACGCCAAGTGGCGTATAGGGAATATGGTGTTAGTGACCCGTCACGCCAAGTGGCGTATAGGGAATATGGTGTTAGTGACCCGTCACGCCAAGTGGCGTATAGGGAATATGGTGTTAGTGACCCGTCACGCCAAGTGGCGTATAGGGAATATGGTGTTAGTGACCCGTCACGCCAAGTGGCGTATAGGGAATATGGTGTTAGTGACCATAATTTGTATAGACCTTCGGCGCATTAATTTCGTATTGTGGTAATATGGTCGGTATTACGACCGTGTCGCTTTAATTTCCCAGAAAAATTCCGGTACCCATTTAAGGCTGGGTGAACACCGAAGCCGTTGATCAGGATCGTATCCGACCTCTATTCCTTTGTAGTGCATTTCATTAACCACTGAGCTATCGCGGCTCCCCTTCATTCATATACTGAACTTTAAAACTCTTCAAGAACTATTAGACTCAGACAAAAAAAAAAGTCTGAAATATCAAAGCTAGCAACAATTGAGTTCTCCGCTTTTACATTTTCATTTTCATTTCCCGCCAATTCTTTGATTCCACTTAAATCAAAGAAATCGGAGTTATTCTTCCTTACTCTCACTTTCATCTTCCTAATCTTAATCTATTTCTACAGACTCTTGCTGTTGTTACAGGGCCTGTATATTGTGTTGAGATCTGCCTGTGTAATCAAACAGGAGTGGGCATTAATAATGAACACTGAGTACTGAAGTGAACCCGTACAAGAACAAATTAGTTTAAGAAAACCCACCAACTTTCAGTGCCTGTACATTCTCTGTCATCGTCTCCACTTGTTAATGCTTTATCATCACTGCTTTTTTCTAACTATATTACTTTCTTATCAACATGTGAATATTATATTTGGTGAAGCACAGAACACCAACAAACTTTTACTATCACCAACTCCTTTTTAGTCACCTTATCCTGTCAACTCATTGTTAGTTACAGGTCACCAACAAACTTATCCTGTCAACTCATTGTTAGTTACAGGTCACCAACAAACTTATCTTGTCAACTCATTGTTAGTTACAGGTCACCAACAAACTTATCCTGTCAACTCATTGTTAGTTACAGGTTACCAACAAACTTATCCTATCAACTTATTGTTAGTTACAGGTTACCAACAAACTTATCCTGTCAACTCATTGTTAGTTACAGGTTACCAACAAACTTATCCTGTTAACTTATTGTTAACTACAGGTCACCAACAAACTTATCCTGTCAACTCATTCTTAGTTACAGGTCACCAACAAACTTATCCTGTCAACTCATTGTTAATTACAGGTCACCTACACACTTACCCTATCAACTCTTTGTTAGTTACAGGTCACCAACAATCTTATCCTATCAACTCATTGTTAGTTACAGGTCACCAACAAACTTATCCTATCAACTCCTCGAGTGGCAAGAGTCATCATTAATAAACGTATACTATCAACTCCTTCTTAGTTACAGATCATCAACAAACTATCCTATTAGCTCCTTGATAGTTACAGGTCACCAACAAACTTAACCTATCAACTCTTTGTTAGTTACTGGTCACCAACAAACTTATCTCATCAACTCTTTGTTAGTTACTGGTCACCAACAAACTTATCTCATCAACTCTTTGTTAGTTACAGGTCACCAACAAACTTATCTCATCAACTCTTTGTTAGTTACTGGTCACCAACAAACTTATCTCATCAACTCTTTGTTAGTTACAGGTCACCAACAAACTTATCTCATCAACTCTTTGTTAGTTACTGGTCACCAACAAACTTATCTCATCAACTCTTTGTTAGTTACAGGTCACCAACAAACTTATCTCATCAACTCTTTGTTAGTTACTGGTCACAAACAAACTTATCTCATCAACTCTTTGTTAGTTACAGGTCACCAACAAACTTATCTCATCAACTCTTTGTTAGTTACTGGTCACCAACAAACTGTTAGTTACTGGTCACCAACAAACTTATCTCATCAACTCTTTGTTAGTTACAGGTCACCAACAAACTTATCTTATCAACTCTTTGTTAGTTACAGGTCACCAACAAACTTAACCTATCAACTCTTTGTTAGTTACAGGTCACCAACAAACTTATCTCATCAACTCCTTGTTAATTACAGGTAACCAACAAACGTATCAAATCAAGAGTTACAGATCACAAACAAACATATCCAATCAGCTCCTTTTAAATTTCACAAAATAAACATATTCTTGCAATTTATTTCAAATACATATTGTCTTTTGTTATCTACATTATTTCTCTTGTGTTGTCTACATTATTTCTCTTGTGTTATCTACATTATTTCTCTGGTGTTGTCTACATTATTTCTCTTGTGTTATCTACATTATTTCTCTTGTGTTATCTACATTATTTATCTTGTGTTGTCTACATTATTTCTCTTGTGTTATCTACATTATTTCTCTTGTGTTATCTACATTATTTCTCTTGTGTTGTCTACATTATTTCTCTTGTGTTATCTACATTATTTCTCTTGTGTTGTCTACATTATTTCTCTTGTGTTATCTACATTATTTCTCTTGTGTTATCTACATTATTTATCTTGTGTTGTCTACATTATTTCTCTTGTGTTATCTACATTATTTCTCTTGTGTTATCTACATTATTTCTCTTGTGTTGTCTACATTATTTCTCTTGTGTTATCTACATTATTTCTCTTGTGTTATCTACATTATTTCTCTTGTGTTATCTACTTAATTTCTCTTGTATTATCTACATTATTTCTCTTGTGTTGTCTACATTATTTATGTTGTGTTATCTACATTATTTCTCTTGTGTTATCTACATTATTTCTCTTGTGTTATCTACATTATTTCTCTTGTGTTATCTACATTATTTCTCTTGTGTTATCTACATTATTTCTCTTGTGTTGTCTACATTATTTCTGTTGTGTTATCTACATTATTTCTCTTGTGTTATCTACATTATTTCTCTTGTGTTATCTACATTATTTCTCTTGTGTTGTCTTTATTTCTCTTGTGTTATCTACATTATTTCTCTTGTGTTATCTACATTATTTCTCTTGTGTTGAATACATTATTTCTCTTGTCTTATCTACATTATTTCTCTTGTGTTATCTACATTATTTCTCTTGTATTGTCTACATTATTTCTCTTGTGTTGAATACATTATTTCTCTTGTGTTATCTACATTATTTCTCTTGTGTTGTCTTTATTTCTCTTGTGTTATCTACATTATTTCTCTTGTGTTATCTACATTATTTCTCTTGTGTTGAATACATTATTTCTCTTGTCTTATCTACATTATTTCTCTTGTGTTATCTACATTATTTCTCTTGTATTGTCTACATTATTTCTCTTGTGTTGAATACATTATTTCTCTTGTGTTATCTACATTATTTCTCTTGTGTTATCTACATTATTTCTCTTGTGTTATCTACATTATTTCTCTTGTGTTATCTACATTATTTCTCTTGTGTTATCTACATTATTTTTCTTGTGGTATCTACATTATTTCTCTTGTGTTATCTACATTATTTCTCCACTGTTGTCTACACACTTAGGTAACTACACCATATCAAACCCTCAAAAATCGCCTATCATCATCATCATCTGCCATACTGGTTGGCGCAGGCGATCATGTCCTTCAACAATCTTCTATCCACCGTACATCTTATCAATTTTGTTGTTAACTGTTTTCCATCCCATGACCACCAAGCTATCTAGTATCTTCTCTCTTTGTTGTCCGCCATCTATCTTTCCCTCTATTTTGTCTGTTGTAACCAAGTATTCCAACTGTCCTCTTATCATGAAGCGCATATTGCTTTCGTGATAAATAAGTCTCATAATTTCTCCCCCATTTAGCCCGTACAACACAAGCGAGTTCTATTGTTGCAGTCATTTATTATGTGCCATTCATCTCCTAGGCCTATCTCCTTCTCTAATTTCGACGTATTCTTGTAAAAAGCCCACTCTTTGTCTTATTCATTTCCAACTACAGTAAATCTAGTGATTTATTATTTTTTCAAAGACAGTGAACCGGATCAATTTCCGCGCCAGCTTTTTGAGACGTTTACGACCCATTCGTGTGATGTACATTGAATTATATTCCATTTATCCACGGACGGGCCAAAATGAAACCAAATGTTGCAGTTATCATGTCTGACCTGAATCAGGCCGGTTGCTATTTGTGGTGGCATCTTCTGCTGTCTGTCGAGTGTTGTGGTGTTTAACTGATATGGGAACAAAATAAAAGCATGATGAAATCGATTTATCATGTAAATTGCTAAATGGGTGTAGTTCGACATAACGTTTTCTACAACATCAGAGTAAAAGTAAAGGGCACATGTCGCGCGTTCTGGCTGGTTCGTCCCAATACGTTTGAATGCCTATCGACACATTTATGGCTTAATTTATCAGAATCAGGACAGGCTGTTTTACTTTAAGATTACAAATCTCTGGTAGTAATCTTTTTTTATGATAGGTGAGCCCTGATATCGGATCATCTCGAATTCATCTTAAACACATGGTAATATATGATTTTCTACAACATTAGACGTAATGCGGATATTTACTGATTGCTTCTTGCTGTAGAAAGTCAATAAAGACGACGGCCATTTGTAAAGACCAAATTAAAATATGTGAACTACGTCAACACACTTTCTGACATCATTCCAGTGCCTATAAACGTCTCAGAGAGTTCCCAGTGTACTTTGTTATTAGTACCCATTTTCTTGGCGAGCTCTTCAATTTCACAGTGAGGTAGAAGTGGATATAAAGACACCTACATAAACTCACTGGAGTAAATAGCAGGAATACAATTCGTGGTAGGTCGGTGGTTAGTGAACTCGGCTACTAGTGAAAAGAGGTAGGGTTCGATCCAGCCTTAAATGAGTACCGGACTTTTGTAACAAAGTAGAGCCATCTGCGTCTTATCGATCAGATCACACATAAATTTGCGTGCTGCCTACACGATTAATCAAATATAGGCACTAACACCGTATTTCACATCCGCTGTAACACTCAGTGGGGAAGACTTTATTTCTCACATCAACAAATACTGTAAGACTCAGTGGGGAAGACTTTACTTCTCACATCAACAAATACTGTAAGACTCAGTGGGGAAGACTTTACTTCTCACATCAACAAATACTGTAAGACTCAGTGGGGAAGACTTTACTTCTCACATCAACAAATACTGTAAGACTCAGTGGGGAAGACTTTACTTCTCACATCAACAAATACTGAAAGCAGAGTATAGCGTTACGTGAGAGGCACACTCGCTGACTTAAAACCACAATTTCAAATTTGTTTACGCGAGTCTCCTCGACGCTGAAAGGCAAATTAGAAAGAAAAGAAATAGAAGACGTTTCCGTATGAGTACTCTTCAGTTAGTTTTATAGCAAAAATGTGTACTTGACACCGTACAAATATATTAAAAGCTATAAAGGAGCAAGGTAAAGTAGCAAGGATACACCTCAGTTCAGGACTTTGACCTTTTAAACGTCAGATTGAAACAGTTTGTCCTTATGGGAAGAATATGTGTGTGTGCATATGTAGAGCCGTATCCATACCCAATGAATAAACAGCAAACCTAATCAGATAAACCCGGGGCATTGAGAAAACGCAGCCGTTGTTTTATGGACTGTCACTGATGGATTGAGTGATTTATTTGTTTCAGTATTTTGAGACACATCTCCTATATTAAATACTAGTAACATATCTTAAGAACATTGATAGAAAGATCTATAGAGGTAAAGAAATATCTTTATATGTGATTTATAGACTACATAAAAGCATTTGACAAAGTAAAGAATGTGGAAATAATCAATGTACTGGAGAAATTAAACATTGATGGCAAGGATCTGCGAATCATAAAAAACATGTACTGGCAACAAACAGCAGCTATACGAATTAGCAACCAAACAGGACAATTCTAATATATAAAACAAGGAGTCAGACAAAGCTGTGTTCTATCGCCGGATTTGTTTTCACTTCACAGCGAACATATTATGAGATCAAAAGTAGACAAAAAAGGAATTGAAGTCAACGGTCACAACATAAATAATTTGCGATATGCGGAAAACACAGTCTTAATAGCAGAGACAGAGAATGAACTACAAGAAATGATAGACATAATAGTTAAAAAAAATCAACAAGAAAGGTCTCAATCTGAATAGTAAGAAAACAGAAGTAATGGTGATATCGAAGAAACAATCATCACCATCATGCAGCATAAAAATAAACGAGACAAATCTGAAACAAGTGCAACACGTCAAATACTTGGGCACAATAATAACATCAGATGGGAGATGCACCACAGAAATAAAAAGCAGAATAGTTCAGGCCAAAATAGCGTTTCGGAAAATGAAAAACGTCTTATACAATAAGTCTATGTAAATAGAAGAGAGAAAGATCGGTGCTATATAAAACCAATTCTGACCTATGGAAGCGAATCATGGACAGTAGACAAACAGATGAAAAGACGGTCAGTGGCTAAGAGATGGGATTTCTCAGAAGAATGTTGAAAGTTTCCTGGACAGCTAAAAGGAACAACGAGGAAATTCTCAAAGAGGCCAACACAAAAAGGGAGCTCCTAAAAAACATCAGAAAGAAACTATCAACATTTTTCGGGCACATTATGAGGAGAGTAAAGTTGGAATACTTGGTTACAACTGGCAAAATAAAAGGAAAGAGAGATCGCGGACGACAAAGAGAGAAGATACTGGATAGCTTGGTGTCATGGCATGGAAAACAGTCAACAACAGAACTGATACGATCCACTGTAGATAGAAGATTGTGGAAGGACATGATCGCCTACGCCAACCGGTATGGCACATGATATTATGAACGTATTTCCAATATATTTCTATTGCTATTGAGTTATTTGCGGGTCATCATCATTGTACTCCGAACATGTCCATAGATGCTTAGATCCCCTTCTCAGCAAGTCCCGCAGTGTCCAGCGACTGACGACTCCAGTTCTGTGTTGGTTGATAAGTCTTCTTACACGTCCAATAAGTTTCTCGTTTCTGGCTGTGCCCATCTTAACTCCCATCTCTTTCATTCGAAGGAGTGACGTGGCATTGTTGTTAAAGTTCCGTGCCCTTCCCTCATCTCGGAGGGCATTGATGATGCCCGCTCTATCCATTGGTTGACCGTCTTCAATATTTCTATACAGTCATGCACACTGGCATGTTTTTTTTTTCCCTTACATAAATGTAGTCGCGCGCACTTCTTGAATAGTTGTAGTTCCACGCTTTAGACAAACGTGCGTGTTGTGTTTGGTAACAAGATAAGAAATAAATGTTCGTAGCTGATAATTAGAAACAAGGTCAAAAAGGACAAGAGAAAAGAATGTCTTAAGGAATATCATCACAGTGAATGAGAGACTCAGAGAGAGAGAGAGAGAGAGAGAGAGTGAGAGAGGGAGATCCGGTTTCCTTTATATTGTGGCCTGAAGAGAGTTGCCAGGGGTAGATGTAACTGGGAGAGACATAAAGTTATATGGGACTGTGAAGCTATCAAAAAGTGCGAGAAACTTGAAGAGACATACATTTAAATGGGAATGTGAAGCTATCAAAAAGTGCGAGTAACTGGGAGAAATCGCATCTTGGATGTTATATGCTTTTGGTGGGTGAAGGCATTGCTCGACATCACCGACGATGTACGGTCAAATCGTTCTAAAGGTGACAACGACTGGAACAAAATAATATCTTTAACCCTGGGGGGGGAGGGGGGGGGGGGGAGAGAGGCTGAAAAAATAGTACTTGACCCAAGCAGGGCCAGATTTACCTACACGCTATAGCTTAGGATCACACGGTCCGAGGTGGGGGGGGGGGGAGGCTGAGAAAATAGTACTTGACCCAAGCAGGGCCAGATTTACCTACACGCTATAGCTTATGATCACACGGTCCGAGGCGCCTAAAACATTTTCTGCATTTGTTTTGGAACTACACTTGTTCATGTCAGTAAATGATTTCTGGTATTGTGAGGCCTTCTGGTGGTCATGTTTAAAAAGAGGGGGGGGGGGGTGTTCAAAGTTTCATTTATATCAGAGCCTCAAAGATTCATCTCTCTCTCTCTCTCTCTCTCTCTCTCTCTCTCTCTCTGCGTTCAGGACTCAATCAGAGTAAGGATTCCAGACTCTCATATGAAGTCAGCTGTCAGGCTAAGTGTGTTGATCGCCCCCACAGACAGAACATCACAATTAGAGTCTGTCAGATCCACTCTGACTGAACACCCGTTAATACGTTGCACTGTGTTCTGCGCCAGTGGCCCAGTGCATCCGATTTCAGCCAGCATTTTATTCGTTTAAGTCAGTGTCTCAAAGTTCCATTTTAATCAGGATCTCAGAGTTTCATTTACCCTAGGACCTCACCAAGTCTAAATCCGGAACATGACCCAATTAATGTCTAGTTCAGTAGTGTCCACTAGAAATGAAAGAAATGATGTGAATGGAAAAAAAACGTCATGAAAGAAGGTGAAAAACGGGATGTCTGATGTGGTCACAGCAAGTTTGCTTCGTATGAGAACATCTAAACGACTCAAAGACTAGAGAGCAATAAAGACAAACAGCTTCACTTCTAATCTCCTAAACAACTAAGTAGAATCTGATGAATTCATATTCGGAGAACTATTTTGTCGTTTGCTTTCCTTAGATCTATCAAGCACGCGTACACATATTTATAATAAACGGCTATATTTATGTGCCACCACAGTGTCGATGATTGGAGGCAAACAAGTAGTTGGGAAGATCAAAGCAGATAAACAAGGTTTATATTTATTTCTGTCAGAAAAACGAGGGCTAAAATTGTGGGCACTGGCTTGGTAAATTTGCTCGTGCTAAGCTCGGCAGATATCAAAGGAGCATAATTTGATGCTGCTGGACTGAGGCTACACAAAGTAATTAGGAATGTTTGGTACTTAAAGACCCTGTTCTGAAATATTTGTCCAGAGAAAGTACACGAGAGGTTGGTCGCGGTTAACATTCTATAACCCCCCTATGTTACTTCTTGTTTACTTTATTTTCACATGGCTCTTTACCGCAAGTTTCAACTGAGCATTTCCGTTTCTCAACTGAGTCATGTTGATGGGCAGGCTATGAATGTTGCATGAATGATTACTTGTGCATTACTATTGTTGTTGAATGCAATATTATTTTTGAATGAATGATTCGGGTTCAATAGATGATTGTTTTTAGAAACATTAACATTGATGGATAGATTATTCTTGTTTGGCTGAATAATTATTTGATTTACATTTTTTTCCAACTTATTGAGGATTCATTTTAAGTAATTGAATTTTATTTTTTGGTGAGTAGTTTTTTTTTTTATAGCTGGATAAATTATGTTTGTTGCTTTGATAATTTGTATTATATAAATGAATTCGTTGTAATACTGTAGTTTAGTTTAGTTTAGTTTAGTTTAGTTTAGTTTAGTTTAGTTTAGTTTAGTTTAGTTTAGTTTAGTTTAGTTTAGTTTAGTTTAGTTTAGTTTAGTTTAGTTTAGTTTAGTTTAGTTTAGTTTAGTCGATATATTATCTTCATTGCAAAGCGGATACATCAAAAGGGCTCAGTTCCCTTCCTCAACACGTTGGACAACATGAAGCACGCCCGTCATTATTTGCGAAAGCACTGAAGATTGCCTCAGCTCAATTGTTCAAACTCCCTATAATCAGTGAAGACCTTGTTCCTACAACCTCTTTAGTTTTCTCTTACGACTTTCTTGGAGGGTGATAGTGGCTATTATCTTTTCTTCCCTCACCGTGATCAGGCTCCGGTAGCCACACGACAGATTTTATTGGCCAGAGCAAGCATTGTGGCAAAAAAAATGTCGTATACTCAAAATACAACCTCTCTTCTATGCTCTACTTGATTAAGAGACAATAATCTCAATGTTGTATTAAATTAATGCGATTAGCACGAATCCGCATTTTTTTTTGTTAACGTTCGCCATCTTTCACATCTGACAAAGCCCCTAGAGATTAGGAACTGAATGTTGCGTGTCAATCCATTTTTCCGTGGCAGCTGTGTGCACAGGGTCCCTCGCCGCACATGCAGATAACTCCGTCTTCGGGGGTACTTTTTTTTGTCGATGAGTAATTGACGTTTCAAACCGGGCCTCGCTGCTGAGACCAGTGGTGGTTGCCGCTGAGAGAAATCATAAATACAAATCCCAACTGGTTCCGCCGGGATTTGAACTCACAACCTCTCTGTCTCGAGGCCGGCGTCTTGCCTCAAGACCAACCAGTTTCCCGAATCTGCATTTAAAACCATTTTGTTCGTTGCACTGAGGATGAAGATATGACAATGTACTTTTCAAATGTCGAGACTTTACGGAAATATTTGACAACTCATATACATTTTTGTGGCCGGAATTTTTCAGAAATTGAGAAAATGATCTTTGGGTCGAAGAGCTAGGAAACCCAATCTGTGGTCATGTCTATATAATTCAGTACGAGATGAAACGTTGCCTTCTAAGACAGTTCTAAATGACACGATCACCTTGTTCTCCTGTTCTTGTTGGAACTGGAGACCACCGTGAAACTTATTGTTAATGGACGTCGAACAATATCGAGTATATCAGAAGAGATAAAGTAAAGGTAAAGTACGAGACTTGAATCGGGTGCCTCAGTGTCGAAGTATTCGAAGACTTCTCGATAGTGTCGCTTCAGGCATCGAAACTTACAATGCGAGGCGACATTCCTCACCTTCTCAGAGTAATACCCTGGTACCCATTTCTGCGACCGGCTGGGTCGACCGCGGGAGTTTTTTTTTTTTTTCAAAACACGAGTAAAACTCAAACTGTTTCCAGCGGGAATCGAACACAGGTTGTGGAGGACGTCGGTAGCCCTGTCGGGTGGTTTCCCAAGTAGGCTACCGAGTCCCGCTAAGAAAAATTGTTGACCCTGTCGGGATTCGAACCAGCGTTCTCTCGGTTTGGAGACCGACAAAAAGTCGATTCGGCCACTCGATCTCGAGCCACAAGATATACCACAAAGATGATGATAACGATGACGGTAACACAAACTCTAAAATAAGAAGAAACAATTGCAGCTTCCCAATCTCTGATACAACGATTGTAACACTAAAATGAAATAGAAGAATGATATTTCCCAAATATTACAAAAGTGAAAAAAAAAAGTAAAGTACCCCCGTCACGCCAAGTGGCGTATAGGGAATATGGTGTTAGTGACCATAAATTTTACAGACCTTCGGCACATGATTTTTGGGGTAATGTGATCGGTATTATGCCCGTGCCGCTTTACTTTCCCAGAAAAAAATCCGGTACCCATTAAAGGCTGGGTGAACCGGAAGCGTCGGTTGGGATCGAACCCTACCTCTTGTCCTTTGTAGTCCAGTTCACTAACCACTGAGCTATCGCGGCTCCCAATATTACAAAAGGCACTTCCTAATATGGGTTCATTTAGTACAAGCAAACATCTCTTTACACTCATATGTTCTTGTGTTGGGGCCCGCTTGAATTGCAAAGACGACGGGACAATGTATTGTGTTTGATTGAGCCCTCCGTACGGAGACCCCATCATAAATATTTTCCAGTAACACATCTAATGTTTGAATGGTTGCTTTTTTGCAAACACTTGATTGAGCGTTGAAACTGTTGAAGAGTGGCATCCTCCACTCAACACGCGACGGCTGTATTGTCCCTGGACGGCTTTTACTAAACAAGAGATGACTCCCGTGTTTGTGGAAGATCCTAGTTGCCTATAGGAGAAATAAGTTCGGCTAATTAAAGATAATAATTAATCTGTGTATTCGCGTGTATATGTGAGCAAGCATGCAAAGGGTATAATGTTTTCTGATAATATTTTCACCTCTCCTCTTTTGTAGATTCAATATTTGCCACCAGGCTCTAGTCTGTGGACCCTAGCATTTAGGCTGGATGTTTAATGAGGTTGCACATAGACGGAAATATTAGCGAGTGTATGCGAAAATTATCTCAAAATAAAGCAATTGTGTTTAGTATTTTGAGTACCCAATGATACAGTGCTAAGAGTACACAGTTGTAACGTATTTCTAGAACTGCTTCCAAAAAAAAAGTAGTCACTGAGCGGAGCTTAAGAAAACACAAAAAATAATGGCTCATTAAGAACTGCCTCTGTTTTTATTAAAAGTTTTAAAAAATTATTTTCTCGGACTAACCTTTGTTATGAGTTTTGATTGGAATAAATGTATTTATATTGTATGTCCTCAGTATTTTATAGAAATATGAACAATATTATTTTCGGCCATATTCTTTAATTCGATATACACGCTTAAACACGGGCTGATGTTTCGAGTTAACAACAGGAAAATCACACATCAAATAACCAATCAGGAACAGTATAAAAGGGCATTGAACTGTCTGTTTATTCTTGTATTTTTTTTATCCTTTTAATTCAATACTTGTCTGTTAATTGTATTTGACTGTCTTGTCTTTGAGTTTCCCAAATGTTTATTTCCAGTTTAAGTTTGCACTGTATGAAAGGTTTTGATTGTTATGAACAAGACAGGGCTTTTAGAATATCGTGACAATAAGTTGATTTTATTTCCCAGAAACAACAAACCCTAACTGGTGGAGATATTGATTGCTAAAATTACAGAGCTGCAGAATTAATATATGTGATAGTATTCAGCTTTCAACACCTTTTATTTCTAACATGTTGACCTTCCTGTTTGTTCCTGGCTTTATCTTCATCTCGAGCATTCTTTCGCTATTGTATTGTTTCACTATTGTGTTCTTTCATTGTTGTATTGTTTTACTATTGTGTTGTTTCACGATTGTATTGTTTCATTATTGTATTGTTTCGCTATTGTATTGTTTCGCTATTGTATTGTTTCACTATCGCATTTTTTCAATATTGTGTTCATAGAATTGATGAACAATTTGACCTATTTGCTTCACGTTTCTTTGAAATAGTACTGATGTAATTAATTTGGCTCTTTGCGTCATTCCTCTCTCAGAAGACTCATATATGCTACACTTAGCCATTTGTATAATATTTCTTACATACATCCACCTTGACTAAAGTTATTGTTTCAGATTTATGCTATCTCTATTGTGCCTCTCATTGGGACAATTTTTTGATCACCTTCAATGAAATAGATGGCAAGGTTTTAAACACTCATTCTCTCTCAGAAGATATCAACAGACACACCCCACACATGTATCTCCATTATTTCTCTGCACACACACACACATCACTTATCCATCCTCTTAATCGTTTATTCGTACAAGAATTACACCAAAGCTCTTTTCTTGCACACACAAAAATAAATTAAATACACATTAGCATACGTACATAAAAACGTGACATAAAAGGTAGCAATTCCAGATGCACACAAGCAGGTTGGCATATTAATTACATAAGCATATGTTAAATGGGAAAGCAGTAGCGGCTGATGAAAGCAGAACTTGACAGGTCTGCAAATAACTGAAAATACGCCCATCTCCGGCCTCAAGATCAACTAATAGATTTCTCTAACCAGAACAACTGGTCTCAAACCACTCCACTCTCTCGCCGGTATATTCAAAACAATGAGGAAAGTAACGAGAATAACTTCCGGCAACGCCCCTTTGTTGTTAAGTACACAATTTTTTTAAAAGCAGTAAATGTAAACAGGTATTTGAGATTAAAATGAAGCACTCTTTAAAATATTCACACAGTAACAAAGAAGATCACTGAAATAAATGTGCAGCCAGGACTAGAGTAGAACAATGTTCATCGTCACAGCGTTTTACTGCAGAACTTTAGTCTTAACAAACTTTTGCAGCCGGGATTCAAGAAACTCTCAGTGAAATGGGCGTGGCCTAACCACAGAAAAGAGATCTGGCAAAGAAATCACTTTGTTTCTAGCGCTGCTCAAATTGTGGCCAGATATTATCTTAATGTAGCTTTTCTCATTAAAAATAATAACCTCAATTCTGTTCACAACTGATGATGAAAGCTTAGATGCAAGCATTATCAATCTTAGTATAATGATTACAGATTAATTTACATTATTTCGTTAAAATGCTTATATGCAAGAACATTCATTTTGGCTTGAGAGTATTTGAAAACGGAATTAATAACATTTCCAGAACAGCCATTGAAAGTAGATACCATTGTTCTCCCTCTATATGTTGTGTATGTGAATTTATTCGCTATACCGTGAACTTTGTATGTTCGTGTTTCGAATATTCATGTTTCTATTAAAAATTACTTACAATTCAATTAAATGTGCTAATAATCCTGCACATTTTCTACAGTCTTGTTATTCCCTTGTTATTGACGATTATTGTTTGTACAAAAGATTAAGTTGTCTTGTATTTTATCTTTCATCGTGGTTTTCAGTCTCTCTCTCTTATTTGTTTATCCATTTCCCAATCGCATTACTATGTTTTAATAATCTTAATTTCAAATAATATTAGGATCTTGTTTTTCTTCTATTTTTCAATTGCCACACTGTGCCATCTTCAAATTAAATGTTTTCAATATGCGTGTCTCATTTTGTCAATTTGCATATTGTCTCAGTCTTTTCTGATTAAACTTTGCAACTAATTTGGATTTAGAAGACTACATCCTTTAGAAACTTTTACTCATCATCTAAATTATTACATTCCTTTGTGTGTAATTTAAAAGAAAACTGCATACTTTCAGAAGACTGTGCATATTTATAATGTTACATGGGATTAGAAAAGCGTGTATATAAAAATAGATGTTTCTAGAAATGTATTTACATTTATAATATTTCGTGCTAATAGAATTGTGTGTGTGTATATGTTTTAAAAACTGTACACATTTAAAATTGTATTTATTTAGAATAATTCATGCTTTTCAAATTGTATTTACATGTAGCAAAATTATTCTGCTTATGAGTTTGTATACATTCCAAAGTCTGGGAGCATTTATTGCTAGAAGAATACGTTTTATAAACAGTTAGTTGTTTGTATGTGATTGCATATATTTATATGGCTACAGAAATTGAGAAAACAACAGACATTCTGGCATAAGAGCTTAGAAAAGAAAACAGGACAAAACGCTGAGGCAGTGAAGTATGACTTAAATGAAAATATAAACAATATTACTTAATATGCACTTGCATAGTAACAATGAAAGAGGAAATTTGGAATACTTGGTTACAACTGGCAAAATAAAAGGAAAGAGAGATCGCGGACGACAAAGAGAGAAAATACTGGATAGCTTAGTATCATGGCATGGAAGATTGTGGAAGGACATGATCGCCAACGCCAACCGTTACGGCACATGATGATTATGATAGTAACAATGAGAGGCTAATATGTGTATGTATGTGTGTGACTGAGTGTGTTGTGTGGGATGTTGTGGGGGTGGTCTACACAACTGAACTATCAGTTCATACTGAACATCTATCTATCTATTGACCTTTCGAGTCGTAGCCGGCCCATAGCGCATAGACCAAGATACTCCTTCTCCTATCTGAATTTTTGTTCTAGCAGTTTTCAATTCTTTTAAAGATATTTCATCAAATGTCGCCACTTGTCTTTGTTCTGTGCAAGCAGCTCTATCTCATTGAGGGAGCCGATTCCTGCTGCTCTTGCCTCTCTCATCAATGTTCTTCTCAGTGTCTCTCTGAGTCTTCCTCTTTTCCTCTTACCTGTTGTTTCCCACACGATGGATTGCTTTGCTATTCGGATATTATATTGAACATCGCTGAGCAGTAAACAAAATGTGTTGTTTTTTTTTCAAAATGCGACCATTAATGAGTTACCATTGACTCACGTCAGATTTTTACCCGGGAATTCATTTTATGTGAATCAATGGTTAGTTAGGTATGCACAGGGGTATAGAAGTGGGCATTGCTTGAAGGCAGTAGCTGAAGGCTCTGAGGTGGTCAAGGCTGATTAACATTTCATTTTTGTGCCAGGACATTTGGGTGTAAGAGAGAATGAACAAGTAGACAGACAAGCTGGGTTAGCTGTTGTGGAGAATAGACGATCAGACTTGCTGTGTTCACTGTTGAACACTACCCCATGTGCACGAACTCTGTAGCATGGCCTATGTAGGTTTCTGCTCACAATTTGTCCCCAGTAGCCGCCATATTTTATGGCCTACTATTTTTTATTGTAACTGCCAAATGGCATGCTGGAGTGCACTCTCGACCTCCTGCCTATTTCCGTTATCCGAGAGGTTTAGACATCGGATCTCACTACCCAAGAGATTAAGGGAGATTAGGGGAGGGTAAACCCAAAAGAAAACCACAGATTAATGTATCCATCCTATGTATATGCCGTCAGGAATCACGAAGGTGAAAAATTGCTGCTTTAAAAAAATGTAGATACTTAAATATGGCCGCAATGCTCCTCTACGCATTTGTTTGTCCGCTTGTTTTTGTTTTTAATTTAATTTGAAATATATTCTAATTGTATTTACCATCCGTTAACAATAGTTATTGTCGAAACGTAGGTTTCTATAGTCGTGTATTGTATAATTAAATCTGTAACATACAACATATACGATCACTTCGCATTTCTTCACCAACATTCAGCACAGTTACACATGTTTATACGTGTTTCCGTGACTGTTCTTATTCCAGCGATCTAGAAACATTGATTAATTGTCTTGCTGCCCATCAGTTTACACACATGTCTGCTATAATAGTCTAATGAATAAAAAGTACATGAAGAATATGACTCCGTTGTAGGGGGAGACAGACAATAATCAATGAAAATAGTATTATAACTAAACATTTAAAATATATAGCAATTAGTTTGAGTACCGACTACGGTAGACTTTCACCAGTCACAGACTGTGCTAAAATAATTTGAGTCGCTCACAAGACGCTCCACTTATAATTTCATCTTTCGAAGAGAAATGTAATGTCCTTTAGGCGATTTACTCTGATTTTCATGAGAAAACAGGATACGTTTTTGCTGCTTAATCACCCGGCATCGACTTTAATCTGCAAACTGCCAGCGAAAAAAATAGAAGCTCCAGTGAGATGAACGGACAGTTAAAATATACTCTCGACTTGGGAAAATCTTGTAGATCGATAGTACACGATATTTGTTCTTTACATTCGACCAGACCGTAGAAAAGGTTCAACCGGTGCAGCTGCCATTTTTGAACAGTCTTTTGTTCTATAAACAGGTAACGCGGTGCGTCTTCGATCACTTCTTCCTGAATAGCACAATTATAAGTAAATGTGTGGCAGCTGGGCTTAACAGCGATGTCCAAACAAAAAATTTCAGCCACGAATAGTTTTAGCTTGTACTTTTTTTTTAATAAACGCTACCGTTTTTCAGTGTCAATGTTTTATATCTATTCATTCTTGTTTAATTAAAAAAGCAGGCTTAACATTATGTCTCTTTTATTAATATTTATCTGAATTTTATATTTCTATTTATATTCGAAATCACGCATTGAAGTTTACTTTGTGCTTGTTGTTCAAATTACTTATACGGGAATACATCCAACTTCTGGCGCTCGATTTTACTTCATTGTGAATGTAAATGTTAAAGCTGCAATACTTCACATTGTCATTGGTGAATACATTTATTTACGTCAAATTTATCGCGGATAAATACACACATAGGTCGTAGTTAGCGTCAAGTACAGCTAATAATATTTGTTAACCCGCTCGTTTTCTTCCCATGCAAACGTGCTCTATTCGGTTTTAATGAAAGTTAAAGTTCATATATCTAATCTTGCACGAACCTTATTTGATACTTATATAGTTGTGTGTTTATGTTTGTGTGTGTGTGGTACTTCATGTGTACACACGCTCACTGACACACACACACACATATATTGGAATAGGAAGTCAGTCTTACGACAGCAGCATGCAGTTAAAAAATTGAGAAAACAAAAGAAACAAATGACATAGACGAGATATTTATTGTGTACATTTTTGTTAAACGAGTGATATATATGTATATATAAGTTATTCGGTGCCTGCTAATGGCATGGAGTGAATAAGATAAAAGTTATTAACGAGGTCATATTTGTCTGCAGACATTATAATAGGTGACTAGAGTGAATATAAGCTTGCATTTCTCTTTGATGGTTCTAAATCTTCTCTTGATGGCTCTACATCTCTCCATGATGGTTTTACATCTCTCCTTGGTCGTCTTACATCTCTTCCTGATGGCCCTACATCTATCCTTCATGGTTCCACATCTCTCTTTGATGGTCCTACATCTCTCCTTGATGGTCCTACATCTCTCCTTCATGGATCTACATCTCTCATTGATGGTTTTACATCTCTCCTTGATGGTTCTAAATCTCTTCTTCATGGTTCTACATCTCTCCTTGATGGTTCTAAATCTCTCCTTGATGGCTCTACATCTATCCTTGATGGCTCTACATCTCCAGTTGATGGTTCTACATCTCTCACTGATGGTTCTACATCTCTCATTGATGGTTCTACATCTCTCATTGATGGTTCTACATCTCTGATTGATGGTTCTACATCTCTCATTGATGGTTCTACATCTCCCTTGATGGTCTCTACATCTCTCCATTGATGGCTCTCACAGGTTCTACATCCTGATGGTTCTACAATTGGTGGATCTACATCTCTCATTGATGGTACATCTATCATACATCTCATTGATGGTTCTACACATTGATGGTTCTACATCTGTCATTGATGGTTCTACATCTCTCATTGATGGTTCTACATCTCTCATTGATGGTTCTACATCTCTCATTGATGGTTCTACATCTCTCATTGATGGTTCTACATCTCTCATTGATGGTTCTACATCTATCATTGATGGTTCTACATCTCTCATTGCTGGTTCTACATCTCTCATTGATGGTTCTACGTCTCCCATTGATGGCTCTACATCTCTCATTGATGGTTCTACATCTGTCATTGATGGTCCTACATCTCTCATTAATGGTTCTACATCTCTCATTGATGATTCTACATTTCTCATTGGTGGTTCTACATCTCTCCTTCATGATTCTACATCTCTCATTGGTGGTTCTACATCTCTCCTTCATGGTTCTACATTTCTCATTGATGGTTCTACATCTCTCATTTGTGATTCTACATCTCTCATTGATGGTTCTACATCTCTCATTGATGGTTCTACATCTCTCATTGATGGTTCTACATCTCTCATTGATGGATCTACATCTCTCATTGATGGTTCTACATCTCTCATTGGTGGATCTACATCTCTCATTGATGGTTGTACATCTCTCATTGGTGGATCTACATCTCTCATTGATGGTTCTACATCTCTCCTTGATGGTTCTACATCTCTCCTTGATGGTTCTACATCTCTCATTGATGGTTCTACATCTCCCCTTGATGGTTCTACATCTCTCATTTATGGTTCTACATCTCTCATTGATAGTTTTACATCTCTCCTTGATGGTTCTACATCTCTCCTTGATGGTTCTACATCTCTCATTGATAGTTCTACATCTTTCCTTGATAGTTCTACATCTCTCCTTGATGGTTCTACATCTCTCATTGATGGTTCTACATCTCTCATTGATGGTTCTACATCTCTCATTGATGGTTCTACATCTCTCATTGATGGTTCTGCATCTCTCATTGATGGTTCTACATCTCTCATTGATGGTTCTACATCTCTCTTGATGGTTCTACATCTCTCATTGATGGTTCTACATCTCTCCTTGATGGTTCTACATAGCTCATTGATGGTTCTACATCTCTCATTGATGGTTCTACATCTCTCATTGATGGTTCTGCATCTCTCATTGATGGTTCTACATCTCTCATTGATGGTTCTACATCTCTCCTTGATGGTTCTACATCTCTCTTTGATGGTTCTACATCTCTCCTTGATGGTTCTACATCTCTCATTGATGGTTCTACATCTCTCCTTGATGGTTCTACATCTCTCCTTGATGGTTCTACATCTCTCCTTGATGGTTCTACATCTCTCATTGATGGTTCTACATCTCTCCTTGATGGCTCTACATCTCTCATTGATGGTTCTACATCTCTCCTTGATGGCTCTACATCTCTTATTGATGGTTCTACATCCCTCCTTGATGGCACTACGCATCCTCTAAAGTTGGCCCCACATCTGTCCTATAGTGGTCTTATCTGTCTTACAGTGACACTACATCTGTCCTATAATGGCCGACATCTATCCTGGTGTCCATAGAAAAGGACTATTTACTCCGGCCAAGGTAGGAGATAACAAAAAAAACAGTTGATGCAATTAGTACACAAAAGTTGCCGTACCGTGGTCGCATGTGTAATTTCGCGTATTATAAATGTCGCACCTGTTGTAAACTATAACATCACCCAAATCACACCCAATTAACAAATGTTAATGGTTACCGTAAAAATGAAGCAGTCGTGAGAGAGCTTCACAATTGTAATTTACGTACAGAGAATTTTCAATATTTCATCGTTTAATCTCAGCGTCTGTGTTGTAGTAACTATTGAACTTTCATTTTAAAAATTGCTAAAATAATTTGACTTCAAAGAAATCTAAGTTGAAACTTGCGCCATGCCGTTGATTGGGATCAATTTGACATAGGGAAGTATAAGAACAAGCTGAAGTCAGCTGAGCGGAATAATCTTGTGCGAGGTTGGAAAGTACGTTGACTAACTCTTAGATTGTTAATATGAAGATTGAACGTTTTGAACTACGTCTTCATCAAAATATGAAACAAAACAAACAAGAAATACAAAATAGTACATGTGAACAACTAAAGCTAACGTCAGAAACGTTATCCTAGTACGTGATACGATGGCACAGCCACTTTCCAATCTTAGGAAGTGGTAAAGCATTTTACTGAAAAGTTCTGAGTGGACATAGTGATAAGTAATACAATACGAATCTGCTGTAAAGCTAAAAATTGGGGTGTTTCAAATATATTTGTGAAAATAGCGGTACGGATGACTTTTGATGTTGGTGATAAACAAGACAAAAACCAAATCGACTTTGCAGTCTAATGAAGCTTTCGTTCATTGAGGCACTCTACAAACATTGTGTAACGTCTATTTGGGAAAACCACTCGACTGGGCTAACAACCCGTGTTCCCGCTGGAAGCAGTGTGAATTGTACTCGTGGTTGGGAAAAAAAATAACCATCCGGCCCCCCGCGGTCCACCCAGCCGCTGGCAGAAATAGATACCAAGGTAGTACTCTGGGAAGGTGAGGAATGCCGCCTCGTACCGTGAGTTTCTATGCTTGAAGCTACACTATCCAGAAGTCTCAGGAACACTTCTGGTTAGGCGGCCGAGCACATATGGGTGGAGACTCGCTTGCTAAGACGTCGGTTCATATCTCGTAATTTACCTTTACTTCTGACAACATTTGAGAAATGTTAAATGTGATTGTTGAGCAATCAATAATGTCTAGGAAATCCAAGTGACAACTCATTTTGTTGACCACATACAGCGCCATACAAGACCATTGCTCTAAACTCTTCCTTATATTCTTCTTATGCTGTAAAATCTTCACATGATTGTGTGCTTTTATGTATATATGTGTATTTACAGATGTATGTATATGTATACCATGGTTGTTTGCTTTAATCTCAAAGTAGTAATTTAGTTATAATCATAAAAATGTGTTTGTATGTCGGAATGAAGATCTCAAGAGGAAACTCTATTCCACTCATTCATGAGATTTAATTCTATTAGAGTGATTCATATCTGTCACGCTGTACACAAAATATTCATATTCTAAAACAGTTCATTTTCTTGCTATTGATATTTTAGTCCAAAACGTTCATGAAAATAAACATGTCAAAATGTTGACTCCTTATGCCTCATATTTTAACCAGAAATACTGTAACAATTAAAGTAATGTCGTCTCATATGATCATTATAAATGTACTATAGAAGAGTTATACTCAGGCCATGTTTCGGAGCGGAGAAAATTTACCAAAACTACTAAAATACCATCAACGAACAGCTGTGAGATGTATATGTTAACAGGTGTCTTGAGATTGTTTATACAAAACACCAGTTACAAAATTGAGAGAACGTATTTGAATGGTTATAAATGGCACAAGATAACATTCCGATATTAACACTATTTTGACACTAGTCTCAGTTGTTTTGTAATCAGGTGACGAAACTTCTCCTCTACGGCTAGTCATAAACAGCAAAATTAAGCTCAGAAAAACAAATGATAAAAAATAGCTATGTTGTAACACTGAGCGAATTATGTTTCTCGTATAATTTGTCTTGCCAAAACCGGATAACGACGGGGCTAAATGAAGGTTGAAAATACAATAAGTGCTGAAAGCCGGTCTTTTCGTGTCTGCAAAAACACGAACATCTGCGCGAGGGCTAAAATAGTGAGACAAAGTAAAGGGTATCGTGTTCTGCTGTGTTCGTTTAGTGATTATAGCGAGGTGAGAGCAGTGTTTTATAAAAGCAAGACAACAAGCTTGAGAATGATCAACATGAAGTGAACATTCGTTCTAACGGTGAATTTGAGAAGTTTAAAGTATAAGATAGAAGAGAACCTTCAAACATCTATCATTACTTTAATGATTTTTTGCATACGTTTTTTTCCCCCGTTAATTCCGCATGTGTATCTGTTTTTGCTAGAAATATGTTTGAGAATGATAAAACGTGTGAAGGTGTGCAAATCTTGAAAGACAATTTATCTTTAGATATAGCTTGTTCAAATTGTATACTTTTGCAGTTCATCTGTTAACAATGTCTAATATTATTTGTCCCTATTTAAAAAAAAAAAAGAGTTGCGTTATATATCGAGAAAGGAGATGCTTTAATAGCAATAGGTTGAATACGATCACTAAAAATGAACAATTGTAAAATGAGAAAACTAGATGGGAATTGGAAAAACACATTGTGTTAAATACAACAGAAAAATACAGAATTAACTTTCAAAATGCACAAACAATATAGAACGATTTGGGCTCGTGGTTCGAGGAAGACTAGAAAAACATGAATATCTCTCTCTATGCGATCAGGACTCAATCAGAGTAGGATTCCAGGCTCTCACATAAAGACAGCTGTCTGTTTAAGTGAATTTATCGACCCCACAGACAGAACATCATAATTAGAGTATGTTAAATCCACCCTGACTGAATACCATTTAAAACGTTGCACTATGTTCTGCGCCAGTCGCTCAGTGCATCCGATTTCAGCCAGCATTTTTATTCAGGTTTGCTTTCCTTAGCCTTTGATTGTCCCCAATCTTCCTGCAAGGCAGCAGATTGTCTTTTCTGTAGGGTGATTCTGTCCTTAGATGGCATCGACCCTCCCAGGGCACCATCTGCCCGAGTCACTAGAGGTGACTAACACAGACATGCACACACAAAGATATGAGATGTGACTAACACAGATACACACCAAGATATGAGATATGACTAACACAGACACACAAAGATATGAGACGTGATTAACATAAACATGCACTCACAAAGATAGGAGATGTGACCAACATAGACATACACACAAATATATGAGACATGACTAACATAGACATGCACACTCAAAGGTATGAGATGTGACTAATATAGACATGCACACAAAGATATGAGATATGACTAGACATGCACACAAAGATATGAGATATGATTAACACACATGCACACACAAAGATATGACACATGACTAACATAGATGCACACTAAGATATGAGATATGACTAAACACAGACACACACAAAGATTTGGTTATTTGGTTATGTAAGGCCCTGGTATCACTGCAAACGAATTAAAATCCATAATTGCTCAACCGCCCGTGTCAGCGTAATCATCCGAATTAATATCCCATCTCCCAAACAAAGAAAGGTAACTGTAGCTCCCATCGTAGCAGGCTCAGTACACGCTAAAAGACATAAGGCGAAACCGCGCAGAAAGTGAACTCAGCCAACTGTTCCCTGTCATACGATATCATCATTCATCGTAAACAATTGGAATATCGAAACTTGATCAAAACGGATGAGACACACAGCTCACGGTGTGCACAGAGCACTTAACTCAGTAGCTGCTGCAACAAGCCGGACTTGGAATATGAGGAAACTGCAACAAGGAACACTTTTCATGCATAGCCTTCAATGGTTCCCGCCGCCTATCCACAATATAGCGGAAGTTCACGTCCTCTTGAAAATAATGATCATCGTATTAAAAAACAAAAAATGTATAACGCTTGATGATGTTAGGCCATCGTTGTTGACTCCAATTCCGAATATTTAGACACACAGTTAGTTGTCAGATTATCCCTGTCGCACACCAAACAACAGACCGTAAGATTATTGTACGGCCGGTCTAGGGATGTATGATGAGCCTCTACGATGACCAAAAAAAAAAGTTGTATAGTCTAACAAGAGCTAGTGCGACAAAGTTGTCCAGGATATGATAACTGATGCTTCCCTCGACGCTTCTCGGCATTTGTGAATAAGACTACAAAATTGAAAACAATGTTTCCTGTGAAAAACAAAACAACGTAACAATTATTTTTTAATTTATGACTGGGGTAGCGTGGAGTTTAGGGGGTGTGGAGGGGGGGGGTGCTGACGATAACTTTACATTCTGAATGGAGCACAAACATGCACATTTCATGGCAATTATGGGAGCAATTGTTGAATTATGTTTCCATGAAGCAATTTGTAAAAAGAAAAGGATAATATACAGACAGTTATAAATCAACAGCTGCAACAATGAATGACAAATTGTAGAAACGTTTTTAGAAGTGCTGCAGATTGTACAAAGAGCTGCTATAATAATACTCCGACCTGATCTTGTTATAATGACGCTGTTAAAATCAAGTTCGATTGATACCAAATATAGAGCAGCCATACATTTGTTGCTTATCGACTTTCATAAACATAATGTTCATTTGGCGGGAAGGAATCAATGCTACGTTATGTTCTCGGCATGTTTACATATTTTTTAAACAGAAAATTGTATAGTTTCGTTGAAAATTGTTATTTTCCATTTTTAACTGCTGCACCTTTTACTGGATTTATCATTAACTTCTAGGTTGTTCCATTTATATTTCTTCCCTTCATAAAGTAGGGGTGTCAAGCTAATATTTTTGTCTTGAGGCACGAGAATAGGCAAAAGACCAGAATAACAGAAATACCGGTTTTCATAAACGTGTATTTGAGAATAAGGGATCAGCGGTGGTATAATGGGACAAGTATTGAGACATTTGTTGAAAGGACAGATTCTAGTAAGTGCCCGCGTAAAAATAAAATAGATAAATGTCGCAATACAAGGCAAATTAAGAGAAAAAAAACGAGTTTTCACAGTGATTGTTCTTTTGGAAATATCTGAGAAAGAGAACTTGAAGAAGATCAGAGAAGAGACAAGGAAAAGACAAAATTAAATAGATGCGGGGGAGTAATTATAAATCATGAAATTATAGCTCATGAAAAGACATTAATGGGGTATGCTTTTTGATGAGCTGAGCTTCATGGAGAGCTCAAAGAGAGATGGTTTTAAATAGATGTATGTTTCTTCTTCACGTCACACTCTTCCCAACCCGTCCTCTCCAAACAATACACACAAACACATGCACACACAAACTGCTCACTTTCTCCGTCTACTTATCCTCCAAACTTGAATACATTTTTCTTCATTTCCGCGTCATCATCATTTTTTTTCCTTACTTTTTGTTGACGTCTCAATGAGGGGTGGTGAGCACTTTTTGACTCTCTCTCTCTCTCTCTCTCTCTCTCTCTCTCTCTCTCTCTCTCTAACCACTGTCAAGGTTCCGAATGTTTCTAGCACCCCGTCTGCCATTTTTTATTTTAAATCGAGGCCATAATTTCTATTTGTTGTTTTTCAGCTTTCGATAACAAATATGCAGATTATTTAGTTGTTCCTGCCTTGTCACACGATTCCTGCCTTGTCACACGATTCCTGCCTTGTCACACGATTCCTGCCTTGTCACACGACTAAAACATTTAATGTAATGCTTTCGGGGGCCTCGGTAGCCTAGTTGGGAAAACCACTCGACTGGACTACCGACGTTCGGACAACCCGTGTTCGATTCCCGCTGGGAGCGGTGTGAGTTGTACTCGTGGTTGGAAAATAAAATACACCCACGGTCAACCCAGCCGTTGGCAAAAATGGGTACCAGGGTATTACGGTTATTACCCTGGGAAGGTGAGGAATGTTGCCTCGCAACGTGAGTTTCGTTGCTTGAGGCGACACTATCCAGAAATCTCCGAACATTTCTGGATAGGCGACCGAAACACATATGGGACGCCTGTTCAAGTCTCGTACTTTACCTTTACCTTTCTTTATATACGGTGCTGCAGGGGTGATCCATAACTTTCTTCTCATTTCTCATTAAGTTGACTGTATTCGTGCGTCTGATATATTTTCTTTCAGTTGCGCTTAACGGATGTATTTATTATTCCGGAACTTAATAACCCAGCTTGACACTAGTAGCACACCCGTAGAATGAAGACTGTGTTGAAGAGCACACTTAATGAAAGCTCATTGATCTCACCCAATCTGCGAGCATTTTAATGCAGCAGTGGCTGTATTGTAACAAACGATATACGGTGAAAATGCATTTAATCATTCCTTGTTATATTTACTGTACGTATCCTGAAGTAAGACGAGGCTAACGCTCTCCCCACATCACAGTTTAACTGCTATTTATCCAAAATATCGTTAGTAAATTGCATTGTTGGTGTGTTCTAACAGTCCATAATTGATTCTTCTTTATAATAACCTTAGTTTTATGCCGTTTTCATTCCCACTTCAGTGAAGCAAACCTCCTAGTAAGTAGTAGTTGGTCCCTATCATTCAATACATTCAATGTCTTTTTTTGGAATCTTGCCTTAGGACGCTTTTCTTATAATAACCCCGTCTAGAGTCGACAACATTTCTTAATTTGCCTGCTATCTTGTTAGTCCTTACTCTTTGCCATAGGTTGGATCTTTCTTGTTCTTCAAAAAGCTATTGCCAGCCAGTTGTATTCATATCTAGCGCCATCAAGTCACGTTTACATACGTCTTTGTAGCATAGAAGGGGTAGTGGCTTATCCCTTTATTAGAAGACTCAAGAAGTCTCATCGTGTAGGATGTGTCTGGGAATCTACATTCGATACAGATGGTCTATCAGTCTAGTAACGAAGTAGAAAGCAATTCATATTATTATTATTATTATAATCACTACACAAATTTACGAACACAAATTTAATTAATGGGTTTAATCATGATGTATTTGTAGACCATTTCTTTCTGATTAACTTCAGAAAATATGTCAAACCGGTTTCATGTTAACGACATCGCGTTTTCAGTTTCTCAAAGAATTAGCTGCCCAAATATAACGTTCAATGTTTTAAGTGAAAGTCTAAATGACGTTTGTAATCCGCCAGATGTCTTAAATTCTAATATGCTTTCACTCTATCTGTACCCTCCTCTCTTTTCATTATTTTCTATCTTGGTTCTTTCCCTTAATATCATTCCATCGTTTATTGTTTGTCTCAATAAGTGTTTTTTAAACTCTTTCTACTTTTTAAATTATCATACACGTATATCTATCAAATGCTCTTTATTGTCCTTGTTCACTTTCCATATTCCTCTTTCTGCCCCACCTCTCTCTCTCTCTCTCTCTCTCTCTCTCTCTCTACTTTTCCCTGTATTTCTTTTTTCCTTTTAATTTAACAGACTAGGCTTTCCTCATCCAACAAGCCCTTATCAATCACACTTTATGCCACTACCCAACGACAGATCTCCTAGCAGCAGTAATGAGGACAGCAAACACGGACCACTGTTTTCCATTTTTATTATTTCCCAGTCAATCAGACCATGATCAATCTCTCATTCTTTGTAACAACGGTCGTCAACTTTTCGCAAGGCCCTGGTACATTCGTAGTTTCACCTGGTTTCCAATGACGATATTTTTGGGTGAGAATAAAATATCTATTTCACGTGAAATGGGTCAAAAATCAAACTTAAATGTGATATTTTAATGTACAGTGTTGCCCTTTCTCTCCATCCCAACTCTTTTGGTGAGGCCGGCTAGTTTGTTGTATGTAGTTGAATTTGTTTACATATCCTTATATATATATTTTTGTGTGTGTTGTTTGTTGTTCCAGCTGAAGGCCTACTTGGACGAAACGTCGATTTTTATTTTGTCCATTACCACGTAAAGCTCTCACCATACCACTTTTTTCTTTTCTTTTTTAGAACTGCTTGTTCCATGTGGCACAGTCATGAGGTGGAATAGGATTTTTTTTAGCTTTATATTTTACAGTTATGGTTCCAATCCTGGTACAAACAGTCAGCTATGAGTTGCTGATCACTTTCAATTCCGGTACTGACAGGTGTCTTCATCTCCAACTGATAAAACAGTGACATGATATTGAAAGCTCCGACGTCAAACACAGATCTAGCCTGCCGAAGAAGAGTGTGTCGGCTACGGTGCAACTTTAGCGGAAAAATCAGGACATGCATGCACGAGTACTTACCATGCGACCAGCTCATCTTCTCTCATGATGTTGGTCTTACTCCTTCCATCATAAAACTGGATAAATGGTCATGCACACATTACGACAAGGGAAAAAAAAAGCTGAAGACGATGTGATAAGAAGGTTTCCAACTTCTAAAAATGCAAGTTGCATGTTACATTATTGTAACAGTACCTGATTATCAAGACCTACAAGTAAATATCAAAGTTGAAGGAATACATCTGGAGACAGTTCAGAGCTATAACTACCTTGGACATACTATAACCAGTGATGGAAAATGTAAAATTGAAATAAACAAAAGAATAGGTATGGCAAAAAGTAATTTTAATGCCATGAAAAATATACTAACAACAAAACAAATAACAATAGGGATGAAACTAAGAATAGCAAAATGTTACATCATCTCAATATTCCTGTATGGTGCAGAAACGTGGACATTAGACAAGAAAACAGAACAGAAAATTGAAGCCTTTGAAATGTGGATTTACAGAAGAATAGGTAGAATTGGATAAAAGGAAAACAAAACAAACGATGAAGTTTTAAAACAACTAAAAATAAAAAGAGAACTACTAAATACATTTAAGACAAGACAAATGAAATTTTAGGGGCACGTCAAAAGACACAACAGCCTATTAAAAGTAATATTGGAAGGGAAAATACGGGGTAAAAGAGGCAGAGGCAGAGGCAGACTAAGACTAACACGGACGAGTAACATCAAAAGATGGACAAGTCAATCTATGACAACCTGCACCATCAAAGCAAGAAACAGAGTGAAATGGCGTTCCAATGTAGCCAAACTTCGTTGCGGAGACGGCACTAGATGATGATGATGATGACCTGATTATCCGATCTAATTATGACCATGTGTAGTTGGGATAAAAAATATTTTAAAATACAGATATACAATAACTTTTATGTACTAACATAATTGACGTTTTTACTAAATAGTACACATTTTGAAGACATAAAGTGTCACAAAAACAATATAAATATTTAAAAAAATGGAATATAAAATCGTTAGAAACTTGCGTTTTCAAAATTAGAGTTTACTTTGATAGTGTCCATCACTGGCACTGAAACTTTTCTTTATTAAAATTGTGGTGTCAATAATGTATGCAGTAGAAAGTACACCTGCGCTATACTACTGCTTATCAGGTATGCTCGGGATAGTAAAAGGATAAGGGAGAGTACCCTGAAGTAAAACAACCGCACTGCCTTATGGGTGAGACTTTTTATGTCAGAGGCTAGCGGAGCGGAGTCAACCGTAAACAAACCGACGGAAGGCAGAAGAAACCACTGTCGTATTTTCTTAGTATAGTCATGGGTCACCACAATTTTAGAATTCACGTTAACGTTAATGGGGATTCCAATGGAATACCATCGTGCGGTAGGGGACGTGGTACAGGTGATACTCGATCGTCATCAAGCTACTGTAAGCAAGATAAAGATAGAACAAGCACTGAGAATATGAACTTGGAACGTTAGAACACTCATGCAAAAGGGAAAACTACTGGAAAACATCAAGCAGGAAATGAATAGGATGAATATACATTTATTGTAACTATGTGAAATGAGATACACTGGATCAGGGGAGATATATTCTGATGAGCATAAAATAATCTATTCTGGAGGTATGAACACCAAAGAGGAGTAGGTATCATCTTGGATGCAGAAAGAGCAAGAACAGTGAAAGGTTTTTGGGCAATAGCTGACGGAGTCCATTTTAGTGAAATTGAATGGAAAGCCAATAGATATTAATCTCATACAAGTTTATGCACCAACAACAGATAGTCTAGAGGAAACAGCTGATCAATTTTACTACGAGTTTATTATAGCACTTCATCAATGCAAATCACATGAAGACACCATATTTCTAGGGGATCTCAACGCAAGAGTAGGAAAGGAAAGTTGAAGAAGTGGTTGGTTAATATGGCGTAGGAGAGAATGGAAGATGTGATTGGGCCAGTACACACAACTTGATGATAGGAAACACCTGGTTAAGCAACATCCAAGACATCTGTGGATATAGAAAAGTCCTGGAGATAATGCACTTAATCAAATCGTCTACATAATGATGAACAATACATTTATAAACAGTCTGGTATTTGTGTAAACTAGACTGGGGCAGATTGGATTGCAATATTGATCACGTACCACTTGTGGGATTGTAGTCAGATTTAAAACAGCAAAAAGTGTCTCAGTTAATACCAAATTAAATTTAGATGTGCTCAAATCAGACAAGCGGTTACAAGACAAATATAACATCACAATTCAGAACAGGTAAAATGCAACAGATAAGATACAAAGCTTTGTTGAGCAGTGGTGAATGCTGAAAGAATCAATGCAGCAAACATCTAAAAAGTTCATACCGCCAGTAAGGACAATTTCAAGAAAGAAATGGCTGACAGGCGACATTTTACAGCAAATGGGTACAAGAATAAGAAATAAGGATAAGGACGTCAGCAGGTATGCTACTCGAAGATGATGATGTTGATGATGATAAAGATGATGATGATGTCAATATCAGCTGGTAATCATAATTAGTTGTTGAGTCATAAAATATGAGTCCGGGTAAGGAAGTTGGGGTAATCGAATTCTACTTTATTAAATTATTAATAATATAAGGACAAACTTTGGAAGACATGATTCCAGACATTTTAAAAAATGGATAGATTTTGTCCAAACACAAGAAAGGAAGTCAGTGAAACAAACTTGTAAGTCAAGTCCCAATATTTTCTCACGGTAAGGAGTGGCCATATTGAAGGAACTGGTAACATGAGAGCTTTGGCCCCCAAAGAGAATCGTAAATTCCAGCACAGAGTGACATGACCTGAACTGGCCCGCTGGACGATACCTGTTGAGATGAACCTACAACACGAACTGAAGGGAAAAGTCACAAGTCAGTGACAGATTTATCGGGGCTCAACCTGAGCACGTGACGGGAAATGACGCTATACTAGGGAGGCCCAGGTGGACTTAATGGAAACAGGAACGACAAAGATGTTAGGCTGGAAAGAAAACAATGAAAGTCTATTTAAAAAAAAAAAAAAAAAGACAGAATAAGGTCTGGGAATTACATTATTTCGGGATCAGTAATACTACATCAGTAAGACTGTATCAGTAAGAGTACATTTTATATTGTTCTTTTGCTATTGATACAGACAATGTGACTCTTAAACTGAAAAAAAGGAATTTAAAAGCAAACGTTCAAATAGAAATGTGAGGGTAAAAGAAAAAGAGGCCGACCTAGAGAAGATCTAAACAGAAAAATGAGGCGAGAAGCAGCAACAGCAGATACCAGCTCCCTTACCTAAATTGATAAAATCGATCAGGGTGAGGATGTGAGCAGGTTACTAGATACAATGCGGATCCTGTGCAAGGTCTGACATTTGATAACACAGATCAAACATCGAGAGGCTTCAGTTTCCCTCCGACATCCCGTCATCGGCTCGAAAGGACAACAGATAGAGAGAAGACGATATTGGAAAGAGAATCATTTTCATTTTAATGATTAAATCTAATTTATCATCATCATCATCATCATCATCATTGTGCGCCGTCCTCGCATCGAAGATTGACTACCATGGAGCTCCATTCCACTCTGTCTCTTTCCTTGATGGTGCAGCTTTTCATAGGCTGGCGTGTCCATCCTTTGATATTACTCGTCCATGTTAGTCTTGGTCAGCCAATGTCAATTGCTCTCTAATATAACTCAGAAGACATAGCCTGGGTTTGAACGGATGGTGTCTCCACAAAAGAAGACACAATCCCTAAGTCCAGCCAATCAAGGAAATACAGACTGAGAACAGATATATTTTCTAGCCACACACAAAAAAACGAAAAAAAAAAACGACCAGAAGACATAGCCTGGGTTTGAACAGGGAGCTTCTCACAAAAAAAGATACTCTCAGATCAAGAATGTTAACGAAGAGACGGCCAGCAGAGGAAAATTGTAAAAAAAATATTCAAATGTCAAGACAGTCAGAAAAGTCTTTTTCAAGTTGTATTATTTCTACAAAAACAAAAATGAATTTATCAACCACTACCATTCAAACATGGTCACCGACTCCACTACCACAAACAGATACGCCCACCATCTCATAATTCCAGTTTGTTGTTGTTGTTGTTGTTGTTGTTGTTTGTTTGCTTGTTTATAATTTCACAAAGTACTCACTATTTACCATCGTCCATGTTCTACTGATTGTTGTGTGGGAAAGAATAGAATTTAACGTTTTAAGAAAGGGTATAGTGATTTTAATAGAACGTTGATAGCAGAGGTATGAGTAACAAACTAGTCATTCACAACCATCCCTACAATGATGGATACAGATTTTGTAATGATCAGGTAGCCGTGCTTCTAAAAGTAGGAAAGTTCTTCGTTATGCGAAATAAAATTGGTTGTTTGTAACTGTAGGAATTGGTTTGTTGAAAGTAGACTGTTGAAGATAAATTGAAATAGGTGCATTGTTGGAAGTAGACTGTTGAAGATAAATTGAAATAGGTGCATTGTTGGAAGTAGACTGTTGAAGATAAATTGGAAATGTAGATTTTTGGATGTTGACTGCAGAAGATAAATTGAAATAGGTGCATTGTTGGAAGTAGACTGCTGAAGATAAATTGGGAAATGTAGATTGTTGGAAGTAGACTGTAGAAGACAGAGATATTGTTAAATGTAGATTGTTGGAAGCAGACTGCTGAAGATAGATAAGCTGGAAAAAGTAGATTGTTGGAAGTTGACTGCAGACTGTAAAAGATATAGAAGATAGATTGTTGGAAGCAGACTGTGGAAGATATATAGATTGTAGAAGGTAGATTGTTGGAAATAGACTGTTGAAGGTAGACTGTAGAAGATAGATATATTGTAGATGGTAGATTGTTGGAAATAGACTGTTGAAGGTAGACTGTAGAAGTTAGATAGATTGTAGAAGGTAGATTGTTGGAAGTAGACTGTTGAAGGTAGACTGTAGAAGATAGATAGATTGTAGAAGGTAGATTGTTGGAAGTATACTGTTGAAGGTAGACTGTGGAAGATATATTGTAGAAGGTAGATTGTTGGAAGTAGACTGTTGGAGGTAGACTGTAGCAGATAGATAGATCGTAGCAGGTAGATTGTTGGAAGTAGACTGTTGCAGATAGAAAGATTGTAGAAGGTATATTGTTGGAAATAAACTGTAGAAAGCAGATTGTTGGAAGTAGACTGTTGGAGGTAAACTGTAGAAGATAGATCAATTGTAGCATGTAGAATACTGGAAATAGATTGTTGAAGATAGATCGATTGTAGCAAGTAGAATACTGGACATAGATTGTTAAAGATAGATCGATTGTAGCAAGTAGATTCCTGGAAATATATTGCTGAAGATAGATCGATTGTAGCAAGTAGATTGCCGGAAATAGACTTTTGGAGGTGGAATGTAGAAGATAGATCAATTGTAGCAAGTACTCGTAGAATGCTGAGAATAGACCGTTGAAGATGGTAGGAGGTAAACTGAAAATTTCTCACATTTTATTTCCTGCTTAATCAAACACTTATACCAGATCTTTATGATCATGCTGTCTTTACATTTTCGGTCGCCTAGAACTTTGTTCTAGCCTGCTTCATAGACTACACCAAAGCTTTTGATAGAGTACACCACAAACAACTTATAGAATGCCTAAAAGAGATACATCTAGATGACATGGATATACGACTAATATGCAATCTATACTGGGAGCAAACAGCAATAATAAAATATAACAAAGAGTTCTCTACACCCATTGATATAAAAAGAGGAGTAAGACAAGGATGCATCCTATCACCAAGCTTGTTCAATCTATACACTGAGCAAATCTTTAAAAACATCATAGAGATGCCAGGCCTACAAATTAATGGAAAGATAATCAATAACCTAAGATATGCTGACGATACTGTACTACTAGCAGAAAATCCTAAAGACCTACAACAATTACTTAATGAAATAAACACGACAAGCAAAAAATATGGACTAGATATGAATATCAAAAAGACTAAAACTATGATCATAAACAAAGAAAATACTCAAAACCCACAAGTGGATATCAAAATTGAAGGAATAGACCTTGAGACAGTTCAGAACTATAACTACCTTGGACATACTATAACCAGTGATGGAAAATGTACAACTGAAATAAACAAAAGAATAGGAATGGCAAAAAGTAATTTTAATGTCATGAAGGACATACTAACATCAAAACAAATAACACCAGAGCTAAAACTAAGAATAGCAAAATGTTACATCTTCTCAATATTCCTATATGGTGCTGAAACATGGACATTAGACAAGAAAACAGAACAGAGAATTGAAGCCTTTGAAATGTGGATATATAGAAGAATAGGTAGAATTGGATGGAAGGAAAGAAAACAAATGACAAAGTCTTAAAACAACTAAAAATGAAAAGAGAACTTCTGAACACAATTAGAACAAGACAAATGCGATTCTTAGGCCATGTTAAAAGACACAACAGCCTACTGAAAGTGATCCTGGAGGGGAAAATACAAGGTAAAAGAGGCAGAGGCAGACCAAGATTAACATGGACGAGTAACATCAAAAGATGGACAAATCAACCGATGACAACCTGCACCATCAAAGCAAGAGATAGAGCAAAATGGCGCTCCATGGTAGCCAACCTTCGTTGCGGAGACGGCACTCAATGATGATGATGAGAACTTTGTTATCCTACTCTGTTTTTTACTTGTTCGGTCACCTAGAACTTTGTGATCCTACATTTTTAAAAAAATGTTCGCCCACCTAGTACTTTATGATCCTACTCTGTTGTTACATTTTCGGTCACCTAGAACTTTATGATCCTACGCTGTAGTTACATTTTCGGTCACCTAGACTTTATGATTTTCCTCTTTTGTTACATTTTCGGTCACCTAGAACTTTATGATCCTACGCTGTTGATACATTTTCGGTCACCTAGAACTTTATGATCCTACGCTGTTGATACATTTTCGGTCACCTAGAACTTTATGATCCTACGCTGTTGTTACATTTTCGGTCACCTAGAACTTTATGATCCTACTCTGTTGTTACATTTTCTTTAACCAATATCTTTTGTGTCCACCGCGGACACCCCCCCCCCCCCCACATCTTTGAACTAAAAATAGAAAACAATACGGAAGCAGTTTCCAAAAGGAGAATTGAAAAACGAATGGAGCGGTCAGACGAGATAGCCACGATAACCACTGAATGCACAAGATCCAGTAGAGACAGATAAGAGAGTTCTTGCCAATTTCTGCTCCAAATTTACTTTCGGTTTCTTCTAACTTGTTTGATCACTATTCCTCACTTTGAGCTTTTACACGAACTATTTGTGCACCAAAGTGATTGGGAGTATTAACGGACGCAACAACGATGACTGTTTACAACATACAATAAATAAGTAATTAACTAAGAAAATTGTAAAACACTTTTAAGGAGGGTATACAGTCAAAGTAATGAAGAGTAGGAAAACACCGAAAGAAAATTTAGTGTTTAGAAAAATTGTATTAATGTCCACATTTGTTGTGTGTTCTAGTGTTAATGCCCATATTGTTTGTGTAACTATCTAGTGTTAATGCCCATATTTTTGAGTAACTATCTAGTGTTAATTCCCATATTTTTTGTGTAACTATCCAGTGTTAATGCCCATATTTTTTGTGTAACTATCCAGTGTTAATGCCCATATTTTTTGTGTAACTATCTAGTGTTAATTCCCATATTTTTTGTGTAACTATCCAGTGTTAATGCCCATATTTTTTGTGTAACTATCCAGTGTTAATGCCCATATTTTTTGTGTAACTATCCAGTGTTAATGCCCATATTTTTTGTGTAACTATCCAGTGTTAATTCCCATATTTTTTGTGTAACTATCCAGTGTTAATGCCCATATTTTTTGTGTAACTATCTAGTGTTAATGCTCATATTATTTGTGCGTAAATATCTAGTATTAATACCCATATTTTTTGTGTGTAAGTATCTAGTGTCAATGCCCATATTTTGTTGTGTAACTATCTAGTGTTAATGCTCATATTTTGTTGTGTAACTATCTAGTGTTAATGCCTATATTTTTTGTGTGTAAATATCTAGTGTTAATACCTATATCTTTTGTGTGTAAGTATCTAGCGTCAATGCCCATATTTTTTGTGTAACTATCTAGTTTTAATGCCCATATTTTTTGTGTAACTGTCTAGCGTTAGTGCCCCTATTTTTTGTGTAACTATATAGTGTTAATGCCAATATCTTTTGTGTGTAAGTATCTAGAGTTAATGCCATTTATTGTGTTTAAAGAAAATTTAGTAATTAGAAAAATAGTGTTAGTGTCCATATTTTGTGTGTGTAAATATATAGTGTTAATGCCCATACTGTTTGTGTAACTATATAGTGTTAATTCCCATATTTTTTGTGTAACTATCTAGTATTAATGCCAATATTTTGTGTGTAACTATCTAGTGTTAATGCCCATATTTTTTTTATAACCATCTAGTGTTAATGCCAATATTGTTTGTGTAACTATCTAATGTCAATGCCCTTATTTTTGTGTAACTATCCAGTGTTAATACACATACTGTTTTGTGTAACTATCTAGTGTTAATGTCCATATTATTTGTGTAAATATCTAGTGTTAATGCCCATATTTTTTGTGTAATTATCTAGTGTTAAATCCCATATTTTTGTGTAATTATCTAGTGTTAATGCCCATATTTTTGTGTAATTATCTAGTATTAATGCCCATATTTTTGTGTAATTATCTAGTCTAGAGGAAACAAATGATAAATTTTACAATGAGTTAAATGAGGCACTTCATAAATGCAAACCACATGAAAACACCATAGTTCTAGTTGATTTTAACGCAAAAGTAGGAAAGGAAATAGTTGAGGAAGTAGTTGGTCATTATGGCTTAGGCGAGAGGAATGAAAGAGGTGAGAAACTTATTGACTGGGCAAAAACACACAACATGATGGTAGGAAACACCTGGTTTAAGCAACATCCAAGACGTCTGCGGACATGGAAAAGCCCTGGGGACAACGCACGTAATCAAATTGATTATATAATGATAAGCAATAGATTTAGAAACAGTCTGGTGTGTGTGAAAACTAGACCAGGGGCAGATTTCTAGTGTTAATGCCCATATTTTTTGTGTAACTATCAAGTGTTAATGCCCACATTTTTTGTGTGTAAATATCTAATGTTAATGCCCATACTTTTGTGTGTAACTATCTAGTGCTAATGCCTATATTTTTTGTGTGTAAATATCTAGTGTTAATGCCCATATTGTTTTGTGTAACTATCTAGTGTTAATGCCCATATTTTGTGTGTGTAAATATCTAGTGTTAATGCCCATATTTTTGTGTGTAACTATCTAGAGTACAAACGAGGAAATTAGAGAAATTGCCAATCAACCACTAATATCTTCAGTAATAAAGAAAAGACGATGGTCATACGTTGGACATGTGATGAGAAGAGATAATAATCGAATAGCAAAGCAAGCCCTCATATGGGAAACAACAGGTAAAAGAAAAAGAGGAAGACCCAGGGAAACACTGAGAAGAACATTGATGAGAGAGGCAAGAGCAGCAGGAATCGGCTCCCTCAATGAGATAGAACTGCTTGCACAGAACAGAGACAGATGGCGAGATTTGATAAAATATCTTTAAAAGAAAACTGCTAGAACAAAAATTCATATAGGAGAAGGTGTATCTTGGTCTACGCCCTATGGGCCGGTTACGGCTCGAAAGGTCAATAGATAGATAGATCTAGAGTTAATGCCAATTTATTGTGTGTAAATATCTAGTGTTAATGCCCATATTTTTTGTGTGTAAATATCTAGTGTTAATGCCCATATTTTGTGTGTGTAACTATCTAGTGTTAATGCCCATATTTTTTGTGTGTAAATATCTAGTGTTAATGCCCATATTTTTTGTGTGTAACTATCTAGTGTTAATGCCCATATTTTTTGTGTGTAACTATCTAGTGTTAATGCCCATTTTTTGTAACCTTCTAGTGTTAATGCCCACATTTTTTGTGTGTAAATATCTAGTGTTAATACCCATATTTTTGTGTGTAACTATCTAGTGTTAATGCCCATATTTTTGTGTGTAAATATCTAGTGTTAATGCCCATATCTTTTGTGTGTAAAT
Source organism: Megaustenia siamemsis (assembly GCA_032433765.1). Classification (NCBI taxonomy): domain Eukaryota; kingdom Metazoa; phylum Mollusca; class Gastropoda; order Stylommatophora; family Ariophantidae; genus Megaustenia; species Megaustenia siamemsis. Next base: position 59,361,497 of record JAVIAB010000024.1, read on the forward strand.
ATCTAGTGTTAATGCCCATATTTTTTGTGTGTGAATATCTAGTGTTAATGCCCATATTTTTTGTGTGTAAATATCTAGTGTTAATGCCCATATTTTTGTGTGTAACTATCTAGAGTTAATGCCAATTTATTGTGTGTAAATATCTAGTGTTAATGCCCATATTTTTTGTGTGTAACTATCTAGTGTTAATGCCCATATTTTGTGTGTGTAACTATCTAGTGTTAATGCCCATATTTTTTGTGTGTAACTATCTAGTGTTAATGCCCATATTTTTTGTGTGTAACTATCTAGTGTTAATGCCCATATTTTTTGTGTGTAACTATCTAGTGTTAATGCCCATTTTTTTGTAACCTTCTAGTGTTAATGCCCACATTTTTTGTGTGTAAATATCTAGTGTTAATACCCATATTTTTGTGTGTAACTATCTAGTGTTAATGCCCATATCTTTTGTGTGTAAATATCTAGTGTTAATGCCCATATTTTTTGTGTGTGAATATCTAGTGTTAATGCCCATATTTTGTGTGTGTAAATATCTGGTGTTAATGCCCATATTTTTGTGTGTAACTATCTAGAGTACAAACGAGGAAATTAGAGAAATTGCCAATCAACCACTAATATCTTCAGTAATAAAGAAAAGACGATGGTCATACGTTGGACATGTGATGAGAAGAGATAATAATCGAATAGCAAAGCAAGCCCTCATATGGGAAACAACAGGTAAAAGAAAAAGAGGAAGACCCAGGGAAACACTGAGAAGAACATTGATGAGAGAGGCAAGAGCAGCAGGAATCGGCTCCCTCAATGAGATAGAACTGCTTGCACAGAACAGAGACAGATGGCGAGATTTGATAAAATATCTTTAAAAGAAAATTGCTAGAACAAAAATTCATATAGGAGAAGGTGTATCTTGGTCTACGCCCTATGGGCCGGTTACGGCTCGAAAGGTCAATAGATAGATAGATCTAGAGTTAATGCCAATTTATTGTGTGTAAATATCTAGTGTTAATGCCCATATTTTTTGTGTGTAACTATCTATTGTTAATGCCCATATTTTGTGTGTGTAACTATCTAGTGTTAATGCCCATATTTTTTGTGTGTAACTATCTAGTGTTAATGCCCATATTTTTTGTGTGTAACTATCTAGTGTTAATGCCCAAATTTTTTTGTGTAACTATCTAGTGTTAATGCCCATTTTTTTGTAACCTTCTAGTGTTAATGCCCACATTTTTTGTGTCTAAATATCTAGTGTTAATGCCCATATTTTTGTGTGTAACTATCTAGTGTTAATGCCCATATTTTTGTGTGTAAATATCTAGTGTTAATGCCCATATCTTTTGTGTGTAAATATCTAGTGTTAATGCCCATATTTTTTGTGTGTGAATATCTAGTGTTAATGCCCATTTATTGTGTTTAAATATCTAACAATTTTGAGTAACACGAATGTGTCTCCTACCCTTTCCAGAGAAAAAATCTTACAGGCATATAAGGATGGGTGAAACTAGAAGCTGTAGACATGGATCGAACTCGACCATCTGAGTTCAATAACCACTACTCTATCACGGATTCGTGAATAGATACAGGACGGATCAATTGATATATCTGAACGCTAATGTGTAAGTATTGACTACAAACAAGAAGAAGTAAGGAGCATAATGTAATAAATGACTGGCTCACATGAAGTGTTGAGTTAGATTATCGAGCTCTTTTTTTTTCTCCTTGATTAATCTCTAAAATATTAATGCCGTTGCCTAGCAACAATGTAAACACAATTACAATAAAATATTCCTGTTACGCTAAAATAGCATCCAAAATGTGCATTTTAATTAAATCGAAACCTACATTTTATTGTTAGGTCACAAACATGTTTGTAGAGAGATCGATCAAGGATTGTATTTTATTTATTGTCTATAGGAGCTTGGCTGCATAATCAAATTCTATTCTTGATAGCATTAGAATCAAATATATATTTTAGTAATGTTTATAAAATCCAGTGTCCAAATATTATCAAATATTAAAATGTTGACATTTTATAGAATAACAACGAAGAATGTGAACTGTGTACAATTACAGATTGATCAGTGCCTTCTAAATTAACGCTAGGAATTTGTTTGATTAAGTTCCCTAGAATTTATGGTTTTGACGTAAAATGAAAATTTTCCGAAATTCAAAAAGTGATTCCGTATTTTAAAATGTGTTCACAAATTTTTGTATTATTCTATTTTAAGTCTGTTTCTTTACGGGAGTGTTTGTATTTACATTTGTATTTATATTTATAAACGTATGCATCTTTGTTAGCTCATATGTATTAATGTTATATTATAGTACGTCTTATCGGTATAAAGTGCGATGATTAAAATGACTTTATTCGTGTACTTATGATAAAATGATTAACACTTTGTGCCTTTTTTTTCATGAACATTTAAATAATGATTCTATGGACCGATCTGCACATTGAAACTGCGGTCATGTCGTAAATCTGTTAACAAAAGCAATGATGAAAAATATAATAGTTCGTAGTAATTTATATGTACTACTTTGGGAAGCCACGATAGCTCAGTGATTAGTGAACTGGACTACAAAGGACAAAAGGTAGGGTTCGATCCCAACCGACGGCTTCCGGATTCACCCAGGCTTAAATGGGTACCGGATTTTTATATGGGAAAGTAAAGCGGCACGGGCATAATACCGACAACATTACCCCAAAAATTATGTGCTGAAGGTCTATAAAATTTATGGTCACTAACACTATATTCCCTATTCGCCACTTCGCGTGACGGGGCTCTTTTCTTTACTTTTTACTTGTATGTACTTTATAACAATGTGTCTTGTTAAGTACCACAACATCAATACAACTTCAGAATTTCTTTTCAGGGCATGAAGTAGCATATTCCATTCATAATTTGTCTCCAATCTTCAGGTGTTGAGCTCTCTCAGGGGAACCACCATTTTGTGGGCGTTTCAGTGCTGCTCATCGCAACTCCCAGCCAATTCTTTAACACGGAATCTGCCCTACTGTTTATATCCTGACAGTGTACTTTTTTTGCTATGTGCTTTTCTTTTTAATGGTAAGCATTCTTATTTTCTGTTTTCTTGCCATTTGCTTATATATTTATTGTTCTCTTATTGCAGGGACGCACCGGAACGCGTTCCTGTAAATTATTTTATTATGTTAACGATTCCTGGAGTCATTTTAAAAAGTAATGTAAAACTATGATTGACGGACTCGCATTGATGAACTTCCGACTACTGTATGTATAATTATCAAATCTTATTAGCGTCCAATTTGTTCTGAAAAAAAAAAAAAAACGTTACTGTCAGCAGTGGTCGACGATTTCTGAATGCCGATTGTAAAGACAAAGTTGCGACAATTTTTTTAAAATTCTTGACTTGAGAAAGAATGGTGCCTCCATGCCAATCTTCGTTTCCTGGTTTGAACTATAGGGAAGACAGGAAAAGGAATAGGTCATCATCTTTTATATCTTGAAGCTGTACCAGCAAATGAAAATTTGAACTTCAAAGGAGTGACTTTACAGAAAAAAGCAGATAGCTGATAAAAAATATTAACCATTCTTTTAATCTTACACTTTTTTGACAGTTTGAAAAAACGAATGAGAAATCGGTTTATGAATCAAGGAAAAACACTCGCAAAAAAATCACAAAAACAACAGAAAAAATAAGTCATGAGTACACATGCGTGAAAGACATCGCCAATGGTTGATATCTACAGGGTGTTTTTAAAGTCGCAGTGCAGTGAATATTTCTAATATTCAGTAAATGACGTAATCATCATCTACGTACCATAATTTTGTAAACCACATTTATGAACAAACCGCTGCTTCCTTTAAGGTTTTATTTACGTAAAGGACGGGCACTACGCTACTTTCACTGTCTCATTGCTTGAAGGAAATGGTGTTGACGATTGAAAACAGGGTATTTCTGGTTGAGCATGTCTTCCGTAATGGCGGTAAATATACGGATGAGGTCATTAGACAATTCGTGAGGAAATTTCCAGACTCACAAGTCCCTCACCGAAATTCTGTTACAAAATTGATCAAAAAGTTTTGTGAAACCGGTAGTGTGGTAGATGCATACCGATCTGGAAGACCTTCAATTTCACAAGACCAAATTATGGAACTCCAAGACAGAATTACAATGAGTCCAAATGCATCTTTAAACCACTTGTCTCAACAGGTGCAAATATCTAAGAGTTCTGTTCACAAGGTTTTAAGAAGTGAACTACACTATCGTCCATACAAATTAACTGAAGTGTCTCAACTGCAAGAAAGAGATTATGAATCCCGTTTAAACTACTGCATGTGGTTTCAGAATTTTATTTATGAACATGGCGCTGCCATCCTTGACGTCACTTTTTTCACTGATGAGGCCTGGTTTCATTTATCCGGTTTTGTGAACAGTCAGAACAATCGACTGTGGAGCAGTGAAAACCCCCATGAATTTCATCAAGTGCCGCTTTACGATCAAAAAGTCGGAGTGTGGTGCGCTATAAGTCGTATGCGGATAATAGGACCTATATTTTTTAATGAAACAATAAATGCAGAACGTTACCATACTTTAATTCTGGAACCGTTCATAGCACACCTTACAGAACGGGAAATTATGGAATCCTGGTTTCAGCAGGATGGGGCAACAGCACACACAGCCACAACAACACTCAATAATTTAGAAAGCATATTTGCAAATCGCATTATTTCACGTGGAATCTGGCCTGCTCGTTCACCAGATCTAACCCCCCCCCCCCCAGATTATTATCTGTGGGGGGCATTGAAGGGGAAAGTTTATGAAAATAATCCGCAGACAATTAATGACCTAAAGACTGAAATAGTAGACAAGATTAAACAAACATCACCAGACATTATTCTGAAGGTTTTCGCAAATATGGAAAGACGAATCACGACATGTCTTGAGGCCCGTGGTGGACATTTTCAACATATGCTTTAGGCACAACTTTATTGTATTAATACCAACATTACCCATTATAAGCTCGCCGATAGCAGTCAAGTATATTTGAATAATACCATTTATTTTACAATTTGTGTGACGCATTAGTTAACCGCATTTCTGGTGACGTTTTTTCTTTAGAGAGTATAAATTCACTGCACTGCGACTTTAAAAACACCCTGTATTTAAGTAGCTGAGTTGGCAGTGAGCACTAGCGTTTTGTTTCTCGTGGCAAGGCGCTGTGGCGAGGAGTACGGGTTCGATCCTGCTTCAGATTATTTATTGTTCTTCGTTTTTTTTTTTTCTGTCATTGATTATTTGAGATTTTGTTTTGAGCATTGTAAACATAGCTCTTCCCCTGAAATGATTCTCTGATCTATCGTTTCGGAAGTTTCCCCTCCATAATAATATTCATTTATTATTATTTGTCTCCAGTCTAAAGCACTGGAAAATACTATTCGAACTGTTTGGTCCTAAAAATATTTGTCTGCAACGCAAGAATTCACCCCTACACTATCCGAGAGATGCTTGTCTTAATAGGAAAAATACAGATATACAATTGATTCCCGTGTTATGTTCGTAAATCCATGCTATAGTCATGAGTACACATGCATGAAAGACATCGTCAATGATAGCTATATTTTTAGGTAGCTCATTTGGCGGTATGATCTTGCGTTTGGTTCCCGTGTCAAGGCGCTGTGACGATGAGCACGTTTTCGATCCTGCTTTGGACCATCTATAACATACTTTATCTCCCGACAACCACGTCTTAACATACGTTATCTCCCGACAACAACGCCTTAACATACGTTATCTCCCGACAACCACGTCTTAACATACTTTATCTCCAGACAACAACGTCTTAACATACGTTATCTCCCGACAACAACGCCTTAACATACTTTATCTCCCGACAACAACGCCTTAACATACGTTATCTCCCAACAACAACGCCTTAACATACGTTATCTCCCGACAACAACGCCTTAACATACTTTATCTCCCGACAACAACGCCTTAACATACTTTATCTCCCGACAACCACGTCTTAACATACGTTATCTCCCGACAACAACGCCTTAACATACGTTATCTCCCGACAACCACGTCTTAACATACTTTATCTCCAGACAACAACGCCTTAACATACGTTATCTCCCGACAACAACGCCTTAACATACTTTATCTCCCGACAACAACGTCTTAACATACGTTATCTCCAACAACAACACCTTAACATACGTTATCTCCCAACAACAACGCCTTAACATACGTTATCTCCCGACAACAACGCCTTAACATACTTTATCTCCCGACAACCACGTCTTAACATACGTTAGCTCCCGACAACAACGTCTTAACATACGTTATCTCCCGACAACCACACCTTAACATACGTTATCTCCCGACAACAACGCCTTAACATACGTTATCTCCCGACAACCACGTCATTCCTTCGGATGAAAATTTGTAGTAAAGATTGAGCAGAGTCAGAAACGAGAGGCTTAGTGGGCGCATAGGAGGAGTTATCAAACAACTCAGAGTTGGAGTCGTCAGTTCCTGAAATTGCGGAATATCATGAGGAGGGGATTTGAGCACCTATGAGTACGTTGTGAGTGCACTGATGGTATCCCGTGAATAACTCAATGATTTCTGGCTCATGAAGGCAGGCATCCAGCAGCCGACTGGAAGGGCAAGGAACTCGCAATTCTGACCTGACCAACGCGATGTGCCAAAATTTGAAACTATTGAATATTAACTTGCGTTTTAAACATTTTTTTGTATTTCAATGTTTTGTAGAAACCAATGGATCTCTTAATTAACTCACTGCCTATATTTGATCAATATAACTATATAATAGAGGAGTAAGACAAGGATGCATCCTATCACCGAGCTTGTTCAATTTATACACTGAGCAAATCTCTAAAAACATCAATGAGATGCCAGGCCTTAACATTAATGGGAAGATAATCAATAACCTTAGATATGCTGATGATACTGTACTACTAGCAGACAATCCTAAAGATCTACAACAATTACTTAATGAAATAAACATGACAAGCAAAAAATATGGACTAGATATGAATATCAAAAAGACTAAAACTATCAAAATAATTAAAGAAAATTTACAAGACCTACAATTAAATATCAAAGTTGAAGGAATACATCTAGAGACAGTCCAAAGCTACAACTACCTGGGACATACTATAACCAGTGATGGAAAATGTACAACTGAAATAAATAAAAGAATAGGAATGGCAAAAAGTAATTTCAATGCCATGAAAAATATACTAACATCAAAACAAATAACACCAGGGCTAAAACTAAGAATAGCAAAATGTTACATCTTCTCAATATTCCTGTGTGGTGCAGAAACATGGACATTAGACCAGAAAACAGAACAGAAAATTGAGGCCTTTGAAATGTGGATTTATAGAAGAATAGGTAGAATTGGATGGAAAGAAAAGAAAAAAAACGAGGAAGTTTTAAAACAACTAAAAATGAAGAAAGAACTACTAAACACAATTAGAACAAGACAAATGAAATAGTTTTTGGTCATGTTAAAAGACACAACAGTCTAATAAAAGTAATATTAGAAGGGAAAATATAAGGTAAACGAGGCAGAAGCAGACCAAGACTAACATGGACGAGTAAGATCAAAAGATGGACTAGTCAGCCTATGGCAATCTGCACCATCAACGCAAGAGACAGAATGGAATGGGTCTCCATGGTAGCCAACCTTCGATGCGGAGACGGCACTCAATGATGATGATGATGAACTATATAATATAATTCTATAAATATAATATCCATCCAATAAATATAACTACCCAGAGCGTCGAAGACCTGATATATCACGCTTTTTCTTCCTTTTTATGGGATTAGGTGGTAGTTACAGTTAATTAAGTTTTTAGAAAACATAAATATAAACTTGAAATATATTTGAGAGCATTTTTTAAACTTTGTGAGAACGCCATTCCCTTAAAAAAATAGTTCCACAGTATCACATGAGAACCGGGTTTACACACTTTACGAGAATATCCTATTGGGGGAGGATGTTAGGAATACCCGATGGCCATCTTCAGGCGACCAAAGGTCAGCAGCGGGCTAATTGGGGACAAGTTTGTTCAGAAAGATAGGGAAATTAGTGCGACCTTGCGGGGGGAGAGGAAAACAATGGTGGCCTAGAAAATGTGTGAAAGAATGGGAAGAAAAGTGATAAAATGATGTGTGGGTATCTGAGGGAAGGCGTCTACAAACTGTCCGCGGCTCTTATTTTATTGTCTTCCCTTCTGTAGCTAATTCAGAAATATAATCAATATATGTTTCTTTGTACAGTCAATGGATTTTGTGTTCGGCTTCAGGGTAAACGAGCCACTCCGGTACATTCCTCGTCCTTGTTCGAGCCATGCATGAACTCGGCCTGAAGTTAATTCTTCTCCCTAACCCCTGGTATTTCCTGCCCGTCACACGGCCCATCAGTTAGTTCTATATACGACCCTTTTATTGGGAATTTTAAGATTTGTAACAAGAGACAAAATAAGAGATTAAGCATCGTGTTAAATAGTTTTCTCTAACCATTTTCCTTCTTCAATATTCTAATAAAAGTAAGAGCCCCGTCATGCCAAGTGACGTATAGGGAATATGGTGTTAGTTACCATAATTTTGACAGACTTTCGGCACATGATTTGGCCAATATTCTAATAAAACACCATTTAATAATCGCTTCTATAAATATGTTCTACTCAAACTTGATTTAATCATCACTTATTACAACCACTAAGCTATTAAAACTTGCTTCAGTTGTGCTTCTGTTATCAATAAAAGTGAAACAATAATAGATTAAACTACATTTAAATTAAAGCATCACCGAGTACGGGTAAACATTTTCAGTATGTAAGATTTAAGATTGATGCCATATGTTAATCAATCAGTTAATCAAACACGTTCTGATTTTTTATAAAAGGGAGCTCCTAAAAAACATCAGAAAGAAGCTATCAACATTTTTTGGGCACATCATGAGATGAGGAAAGTTAGAATACTGGCAAAATAAAAGGAAAGAGAGATTGCAGACGACAAAGAGAGAAAATACTTGGTGTCAGGGCATGGAAAACGGTCAACAACAGAACTGATACGATGCACTGTAGATAGAAGATTATGGAAGTACATGATCGCCCTACGCCAACTGGTATGGCACATGACGATGATTGTTGATAGTTCTCCCCGCTCCCATGTGCTTTGTCTGACAAGGTCTTCTTGTGTACATTTTGTCATCTAAATAATTTTAAAAGAAGCAATTTCACATACACAAATGGCTTCATCTCTAGGTAGGCACTAATCTTTAATGTAATCGTTGCTCTATTATCTTGTGGATGCTTACACATTGAAAGCACTTTCACCAGTAAAGTAAAATAGCGCGACAGATCATTGTTAGTGTGTGCGTGTGTGTGTTTAAGATAGGTGATTGTGTTCATAAATGAATTTGTGAAGTCTGTGTATGTGTGTGTGTGAATGATTATTTATTTCGCAACGGCCAGCTCATGACGCACAACTACTCTGTTTTAAATGATGAAAAATCAAAGCGACATTATCATCATTATTTGTCGAGGCTGGTGGCATTGACAGATTCATTCTTTCCGGATTCGTATATTTTAAGTATTTCAGTAATTGAGGTGGCCTTTGCTTTCGCCACCTACTTTGTCAAGTCATGTCAGATCTCCTGACTTAAATAGCTTCTTTTCCTCGCGATACTTCATGTTTCTGCTACCTTTTCAATATCTTTCGCCTTTTTTTTAATGAAGTGTATAATTGATGTCAGGAAATTGGCATAAAAAAGACATCAATATAAGATAAAGCAAAACCGTGGTATAACCGATATAGAGTAAGGAAAGGAAGTATATATGTTCCGACACAGATAAGGTACATCGGGTGCCTTTAATCTATATAATCCTTGTTGATTAAATTATTGCCATATCACCTGATGAAACATGGACAAGTCAATGAGAGAAAAAGTGTCTGGGTTGCCGACTCACCTTTTGTCTACCAGGAAATTCTCCAGAATTGGCATCTGGAATGTATGTACCCTAAACCTAAAAGAACAGGGAAAAGCTGCTCAGATAGCAGCAGAAATGACAAACTACAAGATAGATATTCTGGGAATGTGTGAAACAAGACGGCTAGGTACGGAAAGAATAAAACTAAATACAGGAGAGATGATTTTATCATCAGGACACCAGGAACCTGGAGCACAGATACAGCGAAGACGATGGCGCTGGATAGGACACACACTACGGAAGCCAACTTAGAGTATTACACAACAGGCCCTTTTTTGGAGTCCCCAGGGGAAAAAACAAAGAGGAAGACCAAGTAATTCTTGGAGAATATAGACAGAAGCAGAGATGAAGATGATGGGGAAGACATGGAATGATCTTAAAAGAATGGCAAAAAACAGAACGACTTGGAAAGTGTTTGTTGAAGACCTATGCTCCACTGGGAGCTAAAAAGGTAGAAGAATCTGGCAAGTGATCACACATCATGGAGAGCATGTATAAGAAATGCTATAACATCTTTTGAGACTGTACTAAGGCAAAACTTAGAAGAGAAAAGACTCACGAAAAAGGATGGAAAACTCTGTGGACCAGTGGGCCTGACTTGTTCATTCTGTGGCCGTATGTGTTTGTCAAACATTGGTAGAATTAGCCACGAGAGAAGCTGTTCGACAAAAACAAAACCTCAAAAACAAAAATAAATACACAATAACCTCCACTAGACCGTCACAAGACGAAATAGATGAAGACGTAAAGCGAATTTATTTATGTGTATTTATTGTAATGTAAAAGGACAAGAGGTAGGGTTCGATCCCAGCCGACGACTTCCGGGTTCACCCAGCCTTAAATGAGCACCAGATTTTTTTTCTGGGAAAGTAAAGCGGCACGGGCGTAATACCGACCACATTACCCCAAAAACCATGTGCCGAAATCTGTAAAATTTATGGTCACAAACACCATATTCCCAATACGGCACTTGGCGTGACGGGGGCTCTTTACTGCTTATTTTTACTGCATTGTAATGTAAATAGTCATTAATTTCCTCCACGCCTAATGGCAGATTGAGAATACAGTGTTAGTACCAACATTTTTCAATGACGACCAGAATATTTGACGAGCTACATGATCAATATTACGTCAGGCCGCCTACTTTCCTGGAAAATCTAAGAAAACTTTTTCAGAGGTTAGGAGAACTTTTTAAAAATTTTTAATTCATTTTTTTTTTTTTTGTGTTCGCCAGCTTTCATCTCTGGCGAAGTCCATAGAGACAGGGAATTGAATTTTTCTTGTTAATTCATTTTTCCCTGGCAGCCGTGTGCACAGGGGTCCCTCGCCGTACATGCAGATAACTCCGTCTTCGGAGGTACTCATATTTTTTTCTGTCCATGAGTAATTGACGTTCCAAACCGGGCCTCGCTGCTGAGACCAGGGGTGGTTGCCGCAGAGAGAAATCATAAATAAAAATCCTAACTCGAGCAGTCGGAATTTGAACTCATAATCTCTCTGTCCCGAGTCCGGCGTCTTGGCTCGAGACCAACCAGTCCAGTCCCCCAAAATGCCGGTTTGGAAATAAATAAATAAAAATCACTACATCTAGGAATTGAACCCGCACCCTCCGAGTCAGAAGCGATAACTTCTATGTTTTCTCTATTTCATCGGTTTTGACGTTATTCATTTAATGAAGCTTACGTATTGTTTCCTTATTCTTGGTCTTTATTATCGAGATGTACATAGATCTAAAGACGTCAGGAAAAGTGTTCAATAACAAAACCCTGTTCTGGAGGAGTGAATTATTATATTTCGGCGAACTAAAAGTCGCTTCATCCAGAAACTAAAAATCGCACTATCTATAAACTAAAAGTAACACCATCTAGAAACTAAAAGTCACACCATCTTGAAACTAAAAGTAACACCATCTAGAAACTAAAAGTCACACCATCTAGAAACTAAAAGTCACACCATCTAGAAACTAAAAGTCACACCATCTAGAAACTAAAAGTAACACCATCTAGAAACTAAAAGTCACACCATCTAGAAATTAAAAGTAACACCATCCAGAAACTAAAAGTCACACCATCTAGAAATTAAAAGTAACACCATCTAGAAACTAAAAGTCACACCATCTAGAAACTAAAAATAACACCATCTAGAAATTAAAAGTAACACCATCTAGAAACTAAAAGTAACACCATCTAGAAATTAAAATCCACAACATCTAGAAACTAAAATTTGCAACAACTGGAAACTAAAGGTTGCATCATCCAATCTAATATGAGGGTGCCAGTGTTTTTCATTAGTACTATTGACTTCCCTAATTCAGTGATCATTTTTCCGTCAAGTTGATTGTAGAGTAATATTCTAGGATTGAACGCCTACGTTAACGCCAAAGTCAGTGCGCTAACAACTATACCACAGACGGCCACAAGAAGATATAACAAATAAAGGAAAGAGGCCCGTCACGCCAAGTGGCGTATATAGAATATGGTGTTAGTAGCCATAATTTTTTGAGACCTTCGGCACATTATTTTTTGGAGTGATGTGGTCGGTATTACACCCGCGCCGCTTTACTTTCACAGATAAAATCTGGTATCCATTTAAGGCTGGGTGAACCTGCAGCCCGGATCGAACCCAGACTCTTGTCCTTTGTAGTCCAGTACACTAACAACTGAGCTATAGCGGCTCCCCGATAAAAGTGTAGTGAATATAAAATATAATAGAGTTAAATTTAATCTCTAGACCAACCTTCACTATTTTCATTATAGACGATCTCAGAAAAGTATAACCAGTCTCTCTTATACAAATAGACTGTAATGATTAAACTAAAAGGTTTCCATCCAGGATAAAACGCGGTCATATAAACAATAGAACCATTTAACAAATAACAGACGAAAAACAAATATTAATATGACTTCACTTACGAAAAGAAACATTGAAAATTTCGCAAGAATTAGATGATGTAAACGTATACTGTTGACTATAACGAAAATCTTAAACAGCAGACAGGTTGGTTTCCATTAAAAATAGATACAATAGACAGACACTGTCTACACATTATAGTCTTACATTTGTTGTAGTGACAACCTTAATTAGCAGGCCATAGACAAGAGGCATTTACTAAAAGGAATATATTAAATGACTGGACAACAGATACTGAAATAAAGAACAATTTTACCAACAGGCAATAGACACAGACTATCAATAAAAACAGCAGTAAGGAGCCCCGTCACGCCAAGTGGCGTATAGGGAATGTGGTTTTAGTTACCATCAATTTTTTATAGACCTGCGGCACATGATTGTTTGGGACAGAAAATTAAGTAAAAGACATGATCGTCGCTCCAACCTGTATGGCACATGATGATGATAGACAGACTAAACAGAAATACTTCTATAAAATAAAATAAAAAGACACCAGTAAAATACTGACGCCCACATTCTGGTTAAGACATTTAGGTGCCATGCCAGTCTGAGAGTAATTCCTCCACCCAAACCATTCTCAGATAGACAGACAAGACAGACAGGCAGGCAGGCATACAGGCAGACAGACAGACAGACAGACAAATGCGATTACATAAGCTGATACTGTTGTAAAGAGAACTCTCCTCTCTCCTCCCGCCCAACAAGCATGCAAGTACGGTCATTGCGCCGTAGTACAGAATGCAAATCTATAAATGGACGTGCCTCTCAGTTAGTAAATTGATTTAGAGAATGATTGATGGCAATCAATCGCCGGAAGATAAAACCTACTGACCTTTTCTCGACTTTTCTCTTTCTCCCACACTCCCTCCTTCGTTCTTTCTCATCTTATTTCCGTCGTCTGACAGCCTGTTACATTTCCATACGAGTCTCTCTCTCTCTCTCTCTCTCCCTCCCTCCCTCTTTCTTTCTTTCAGTTTAAAGAAAAAATCATTTCACTGCAATAACCTAGCTTGTAATAGTCAACCGCGGAGTATAGAAATAATGTTGTGTCATTAATATGTACGATATCTATTCTATTTATTTATTTATATATTTGCCTCTTATTCTATATATCTCTTTGAAGCTCCAACAAATGGTATTGATTTGATACAGACAATTATTGTTCCCAAGTATCTGTTTTTATTTCAATGTGTCTTATTGATTATATTGCATTAGTCTTGTCCATTACTAACATTCGTCTTGTTTAGTTTTCTAAATTTCCTTTGACTTTTTACTTATGAATTTATAGTTAAGAATGTGTAAATTTGCTAGAAATTACTGTAAATATTTTATTTTGATTTATCTATAAATTTACAATTTAAAGCAATATAAGTTGGAGTAGTTTAATTTAATTCGAGATCAGTTATTGTTCAAGGCAAAGTGGATAAGCTTGCTTGAAGCTCTGGCACAGAATGTTGTAAAGTATATTTCTATTTGTTTGTCCGTTCGTTTTTGTTGTCCCTGTTTCTGACGCAGGCCGAATGTAGGTCTAAACTTCAATAATCTTTTTTTGTTCTCTTTTGTAAACTTGTCACTAAATTTTGTAGGGGTTCGTACTACGTCCCACTAATTGGTCACTGAATGTGGTCTGACACTGGACAGAGGATAAAGCCAAATTTGTTCATCATTCCTTACGAGAAAAGGGAGGTGACGGATGCGAAGATGATGTATATATTGAGAGTATGATCAATCTAGGGAGCCGCGTTAGCTCAGTGGCTAGTGAACTGGACTACAACGGACAAGAGGTAGGGTTCGATCCAATTCGCCTGCTTCCGGTTCACCCAGCCTTTAATGGTTACCGGATTTTTTTTCTGGGAAAGTAAAGCAGCACAGGCGTAATACCGACCACATTATCCCAAAAATCATGTGCCGAAGGTCTGTAAAATGTATGGTCACTAACACCATATTCCCTATACGCCACTTGGCATGACGGAGGTACTTTACTTTTTTTTTTTTAATGATAAATCTAAATGTGGAAATAATGGTGTTGTTGATGCGGATTGATTAGTAGGGAAAAGCAGATGTATTTACAATAACACCTTACATGAACAATCGGTCTATATAAGCTTCAATGAACGCTGAAACGGTCGGTGGAGCGGGTATGGGGATGCTCCTACTGCAATGAAACTGTGTAATTGTATTCATTGTAAGTTACAATTGTACCAATAACGAAGTATAGTCAAGCAGTGGCACATTTAGGAATCGACGTAGAGAATGATAGCTGTTAGAAGAGGGTAGAGGAATTTATCCTGAGTTCGTGATTTTCCCCCATAAGTTCGATGCCTGTGGTAAAGTCTGATAAGAACTTAAAACTGGGGAAGGGAGCAAGCGAGGTGTGAGAAGAGTAAACCAATTTAACTCTCACTCTTGGTATACGTGCACTTCAATTGTTGTGAGAATAAAAGGGTTAATTAGAAGTCAAGATGGCATCTTGTTTTTTTTTCAATTTTTGCCACAAAGTTTATTCACTTCAGATTTGTTTCTTGTCATTGGATGAATGGACAACTGCTAACTAGTTCTAGAGAGAGAGAGAGAGAGAGAGAGAGAGAGAGAGAGAGAGAGAGAGAGAGAGAAAGCTTAGATTGCAAAGCTAGATAGTGCATCCTAATTATAATAATTAAGTTAGGTATTGATAAATAGTGGGGAAGACTTAGAAATTCAGTTAACTAGTGTATCAAAAAGTTAGTCGTTCATTGTGTTTCAGTTGGAGAAATAGAATATAGTTCAAGTGATTCCATTGATTGTTTAGAATAGAATAGAATAGAATAGAATAGAATAGAATAGAATAGAATAGAATAGAATAGAATAGAATAGAATAGAATAGAATAGAAAGTTGTGTAAACCTAGATTGGGTTAGTAGTTGTAGTCAAATTGAAAGGTCCAGGTTTATGGTAAAGCTTACATGTAACATACAACATTTAAAATAAACATAAGATGGTATGGGACAGCTAAACTAACAGAAGGACAAGACAAACTTACAACGTTTGGCACAAGCCTTCATCAGTTATTTTATATATTTGATATAAAATAGGGGATCGAAGAAAGAAGACAAACCCGGTACTCAAAAATAACATGCTGAAGTCGGATGCATTGGGCCGAAAGGTGCAAATATCACAGTTTTCCTGCAAACCACAATACAACGTATACACGCTACTTAACGTCATTTTAAGGGCGGATGATGAAGTGGTGTATCGGACGAACGCAAGAATACACACACACACACACACACACACACATACATACAATGGTTTTGCCACTAAACTCTTCTCCAGCGTAAACCAATATATTTTCAAGTTGTTCTGTCTGAACTCACAGGTACTGTACACCAATACTCACGAACAACAACCGTATTGTGTAGACACCCTCATCTAAATGACATAAATAAGAAAAACACACAGACATACATTTCTTCTCATTTCTCACACACTGAACGTATTTCTGTTCAAATTTCATTACAATATCTTCATTGGTGTTAGAGTAGTTCAGAAAATGTCGTGTTTGGTAGCGAGTGAGACACCTCGAATATGTATATTCCTTTAAAAAAAAAAAAAAAAAAAAAAAAAAAAAAAAAAAAAAAAAAAAAAAAAAAAAAGAGGATGTGGGATCGGTGTTGGACTAGTACTAACAAAAATTACCAAAAGAAATGTTCTGGTGTTCGATTAATATAGACACCAAAGCGCCCAATCACTACAATGAATGGATGGGACATTATTTCTTCTCTTTCAATTTAAACCCAAAAAAACTTTTTTTTTAAACATAAAAACAGAGTTAGCATGGGAGACGGTAGAAATCTGGAATTGATTAACTCAACAAGCCCTATACTAGTATACCCATGTGATAACCAGGCATTTATTCCCATATGTTGTAATGGTAAACACTCTATTGATGAAACGTTTTCTTGTTTTAACACGTTGTAATCTTCTTATTGCAATATTTAATGTATATGTTCATCTCAGGGATTTGTAAGCTCCTTGGCTTATCAAGTAACAAAAGATTGCACAGCCTTGACCTTGTTTAAAAAAAATAAACAAATCACAGATAGGGTCCCCTTAAATGAACATAAAATCAAAGATTATTCATAAGCTGCTAGCAGATGAATAAGGGCGTTCGTTCAAATAGCACGGGAGATAAAGAAAAAGGAGCTTGTATGAGGGGATTGTGGTTCTTACATGTGACTGATGCGGAATAATGGAGATAAACATTATACTCAATATACATGTCGATACAAAGGCAACTGTATAGATATAATAGGCTACGTGCAACACTTATGATTGTCTCAAACGTTTGATTATTATTATCATCATCATTAAGTCCGTCTCCGCATCAAAGGTTGGCTACCGTGGAGCGCCATTTCGCTTTGTCTCTTGCTTTGATAGTGCATGTTGTCATAGGCAAACTTGTCCATATTTTTATGTTACTCCGAGTTAGTCTTGGTTTGTCTCTGCACATTTTACCTTGTATTTTCCGTTCCAAAATTACTTTAAGTAGACTGTTGTGTCTTTTAACATGCCCCAAAAATCTCATTGTCTTATTTGAATGTGTTTAGTAATTCTCTTTTCATTATTAGTTTTTTAAAGACTCCATCGTTTATTTTCCTTACTTTGCATCCAATTCTTCCTATTCTTCTATAAATCCATATTTCAAAGGCATAAATTTGCTGTTCTGCTATCTTGTCCAATGTCCATGTTTCTGCACCATACAGGAATGGTGAGAAGATATAACATTTTGCTATTCTTAGTTTTAGCTCTGGTGTTTTTTGTCTTGATGTTAGTATATTTTTCATGGTATTAACATTGTTTGCAAGATAACCTTTCGCAAAAATAACAGACATTCACACACAAAAAGCGGATGAGTGGTCTAGAGGTAAGTCGTCGGCCTCTGGACAGAAAAGTCCGGGGACTGGGCCCCCACCCCATAGGCGGTGGTGATTATACAAAAATAGGAGAAAAAAATCAGTGGTTTCTTTGTAGCATATCCCTCCTCTGATCACTTGGATAGTAAGATCCGATGTCGCTAGCCCTCTCGGATAACGACAATATATATGGGTCTCATATACACCGAATCATTTCAGGAGGAGGTATGTTTACAACACTCGCAAAATAATCACAAACAATCAACAACAAAAAAGTCATGAGTTCACATGCGTGAAAGAATTCGCCAATGATAACTATATTTTTTTGGTAGCTGAGTTGGCAGTGTGCTCTAGCGTTTGGTTTCTCGTGGTAAGGGGTACTGTGGCGAGGAGTACAGTTCGATCCTGCTTCGGACCATCTATTGTTCTTTGCTTTTTTCTGTTGATGATTATTTGTGATTTTGTTTGGATTGTTGTAAACATACCTCTTCCCCTGAAATGGTTCGCTGTTCTTTCGCCTCTGAAGTTTTCCTACATAATAATATTCATTTATTATTATTTGTCGCCGGTCTCACATATACTCCCGCACGTTAAAGAACCCTTGGCAGTTAAAATCGAAAACAGAAGACCATAAATATGGCCGCTATACTGGAAACACTGTCAGCAAAATCTACCCAAGCCGTGCTGCGGAATTCGTGCACGTAGGTCAGGGTTTCCGTCGGATTTTGTCGAGAGGTATAAAGAGCACTTCTGGATTCGTCCAGTATGCAACAACGCATACCAAAATGCAATCACATACGAAACAGTTATACACTGGGCAGGTTAACGTAAGACAGCCGGTCTCAAAGTAGATAGAACACGTGCTATAGTCGCAATTTACGTACGACATTTGTACTTAAAACGGTTACTCAAACAGTCTGAGACAAGATATTCAGAAACAATGCAACTCACACCTAAAACAATGCAACTCACACCTAAGGCTATGCAAAACAACACACACGACATCTAATAGTAATATATTTTAAGAACATAACAAATAACTGCAAGTAAGTTAACCCCACTCATATTTGCCATACTCGAAGTAACGAGAAAACACTTAACAGCATCCATCGCTGAACGGGCTAAACAAATTGCACACACGTCACCTCACACACAACTATACGATTGCGCCTTGTAAACAATCGGAAGGACACAGTGCTTCGACAACCATGACTCCACGTCACTCCTTCGCATAAAAGAGATGGGAGTTAAGATGGGTACAGCCAGAAACGAGAAACTTAGTGGGCGTGTAAGAAGACATATCAACCAACACAGAACTGGAGTCGTCAGTCGCTGGGCTCTGCGGGACTTGCTGAGGAGGGGATCTATGCACCTATGGACATGTTCAGAGTGCAATTATAATGACCCGCAAATAAGTCAATAACTCAAAACAATCGTAATTATGGGGATGAATTGAAAGATGAATTATATTCCACTTCTTTTAATGCTCTGTTCGCCGTACCATCACTGCTGTTTGTTCAACTGTGCTTAAATGTACCTCATGTGGGCATAGCTATGTTTACAAACAAACATGATACCTGTTAGCTCAATACATCCGACCTCAGAACGGTGTTTTTGGGTTGCCCTTCCAATGGTTATCGCATCGCAAGGCTAGTTAGACTATTTTCAGAGCTACATCGTTGTGTGGTGATGAATAAGGATGTCTCTTAAGTCTGGTTCACTAACGTCTTCATCTTGATCCGTTAAGCGTCGCTAGACGTCGGTTTAAGCGTCGCTAGACGTCGCATCGGGTTCGTGTTTTTCACTACCTATCTATTTCCAGGGCGATATGTTCTACCTCATCCACTGAGTCTATGCCAGCCAACTTTGCTTCTCTTATAAGTTTTTGTTTCAGTAGTCTGTCTAGGTCTTCCTCTTTTTCTGTATCCTAATGCTTCCAAAGAAGAGCCTGTTTTGAAATGTTGTCTCTTCTCAATACATGCTCGACACATGTCCATCTTCTCTTCGTAATAGTAGATGAGGTCGTTGGTTGTCTGGTCATTTCCCTTACCTATATATATTCTTTAATTGATTCCAAGATAATAGGACAACAAAAAACACCCTACAGGATTCTCCTCAGTACATAAGCCTGATGAGATCAATGTGGCCCACGCCCACCTACCTGGTAGAGAATCTCTACGATGCACCTGATTCACTGAAACAGACAGCAGCCTTCATAAGAGTTCGGAATCCATGTCTAAATGAGCCATGGCCGCAAAAGAAGAGGAATTCATGTACAAACTTGGAGGTTGTTAATTCAGGCTATGAAGAACTGCAACTGAACGTAATCTTTCATGAATGATTACAGTCAGGACCTGTCCACTACAGAGAATAGTAGAATTGAAGTTACATACCTCAAAGAAACAAGCTACCCTTCATTGAACATAAATTTGGCCATTTGTCACTACAATCTTTACTGTACACACTAGACAAACACAAAATAAAGCACAAAGAACAAATGCTAACATACATATATTTTCCCTTTTTCTTAATCTCATTATTCTATTCCTCTTTTTTTCCCCTCAAGTTTAAAAATCGCTATTTTCAGCTACACAAATGGACATTGTTGTCAGGCCTAATTAAACCTAAAAGTTTCAATCAATAAAAACATTTTTTGTGGTTCAAATTTATTTCATTCTGTTCAAATTAGACCAAATTTCCGGGAAAAAATAGAGAATAGCCTTCATAGAGATTTATACACTGTTCTTTTCTTTTTGTCGCCTTCTCACTCAATGCATCACATGCTTCAACTGATATATTTTTTTCCACATAATTTGTTGTTCTGTCTAGAATGCTCCTTATCTATGTGGAGTTTATCCAGATAAATGAATTGCTAAATCTTTGTTCGTATTTTTCATGTTTTGAAATAAAGAATTCAAATGTCTTATGTTTTAACATTTGTTATCGTGTCTATAAAGTATAACTTTAGACATTATCCCTAATGTCTGTTGAATGGTGGCACAGATCGTTAATACTATTTTATACAGGAGATATGTAAAATGTAAAGTGTCGGGGGGGGGGGGTGGGGGGGACGGGTTTGTGCTTAATATTATAGTGAATGGGCGAATGAGTTAGTGAAGAGGGTATGTGTGAGTGAGTGAAGGTTTGTGTGTGGGCAGGTTAGTGGGTGAGTGAGTTGGTGAATGGATAAGGAGTGAGTGAGTGAGTGAGTGAGTGAGGGTTGGTGTGTGGGTAAGTGAGTGAGTAATTAAACCATATGTGAATTTGCAAATTGGTATGTAAATATAAATTAGTGATTGTGTGGAAAAGTTGGCGAGTAGGTTGGCGAATAAGTAAATTCAGGACGCGGTAAAGGATGTGTAAATGAGGACTTCGGTGCTGTAAATGAGGACTTCGATGCTGTAAATGAGGACTTCGGTGCTGTAAATGAGGAGAAAAGTGAGAATTTGTGGAGAGAAGTAAGACTGTGAGGATGGATGAGACGATGTGAGATGTTTAGAGGATGAATTAGAGGTACAGAAAATGAAAAAGAAAGTGAGAGGGGAGGGAGAGAGAGAGAGAGAATAAGTGTGTTACAGAAACAAAATAAGAAAATGAAAATGAGAGGGGAAAATGTGAATTATAGAGAAAAATGGAGATGTTTTCAGTGTGTGGGAGAAAGAAGTTCAATTTGTGTGAAGTGAGTTGCGGAGAAAATGAGTGAGAACGCAGAGGGATTGAGAGAGAGAAGAATGAAAAATAGAGAGGTGGGTTGAGTTTAAGTGTTAAAGAGAATAATTAAGATAGAATGGGAGAGAGAGAGAGAGTGTGTGTGTGTGTGTGTGTGTGAGAGAGAGAATCAGAAACATGAACAGAGTATGTAATTAAAAATTAATCACAGAAATAAAAAGACTCGTTACATATATGTTAAGAGATGGCGAGATAGAGAGAAGATAAGAGAATTACAGAATAGAAGTAAGAACGAATCAAAGGAAGATCGAGAACACACGTAAAGAAAAGAAGAGAAGAGAAGAGAAAAGAATAGAAGAGAAGAGAAGATGGGATCTTACATTTAATGATAAGTACAAATGGAACGTGAGCATAATAAGTTTACAAGAAAATTTATAACACAAAAGAGAACATCCATCCCGGTGCACATTTCAACAGCAAAATAAAATATTCCCTTCTCGTAAAACAAAAATATAAAAATCTATTTTCCATCTTTACTGAGATTGTTGTTGTTTGCGGTCCCTATTTTTAACCGTTGCACAATTGATTTACAACGTCATACATCAACAACTGTAATAAACAACAAGGTTGATCTAACTGGAGCAGTCTTCCGGAGTATGATTTGTATTAACAAATCAGTGCTTGTCTTCGGATGTGACAAAGATAATCTTGTAATGTTATATACGACCAGTATTGCGGCGTTATAGGAGTGAGTCATGGACAACAGAGAAACAGTTGTTAAAATCATTTGTGTTTTGTTTCTGGAACGATTATTCTGTGTACACGAACAGTTATAAAGAGAAATATAAAATCAGATGAAGAGAACGACTTCTATAGAATAAAGGCACATTCAGTAACACAATTCTGGTTGTGTGAATGTATGTGCGTGTTTCGGTCACGCATAGGGACGAAGCATTCTTTAAATAGTTTAATATTTTGAGATTTACATTTCAATTTATTAGCGTTTCTTCTTCTTCTTCTTAATCCTCTGAACTCCGGTTGAAGCATATGGCACTCACAAGGAGGTCTCCACCCAATCCGGTCTGGAGCAAGCATGGACAACTCTAGCCAGGACCTGCCAGACTCTCATCATTTCATCATATATGGTTCGTCGTCATGTCCCCAATGGTCTGCATCTCCTTCGTTTGCTAGGTGGTGTCCATGTTAATGTTAGGTGTGGTTGCCTGGTTCGTTTCATTCGCGGAACGTGGCATAGTCTTCTTTTCAATTCTTGGTTGATGTTTTTAAAACCTGAACTTCTGGCGACCTCTTTGTTCCCAAACGTTTCATCATCATCATCAAGTACCGGGCCTAGTGGCGTAGGTGATCATGTCTCTCCACAACTTTCGATCTCGGCAGCTTCGTTATATCTAATGTTGTGGCGATTCATGATTATACAAAGAAGTTACGACGGTGGTTTTCTGTTGCCTTCCGTCGGTTTGTTTACGGTTGACTCCGCTAGCCTTTGACTAAAAAGTCCCACCCACAAGGCGGTGGGGTTGTTTTACTTCAGGGTACCCTCCCTTAGCCTTTTACTCTCCCGAGCTTACCTGCAAGACAGCAGGGCAGCCACAGGTTGTACTGTTCACTGCATACAGTAGCAGGTAAAATTACCCGACCAGACATGCCCCTTTGTTCCCAAACGTTTACAATATTATAATTATAAAATATATGTTATTTTCAGAGTTTTGCTACATTCAAATTCTTCCATACATTTCTAGCAGCAAATCGTCAATCATCGAGAACTATGAACTCCCGCGTTATGTGCAGTCCTCGCTCCGAGACTCGCTCCGAGAGATGGATAAATGACAAGTAAGGTCACTTTGCAAAGAAGATAAATTTGAAAAAAAAAAACATATTTTCAAAATATGTTTAATTTAATCTGTCGAGCTATTACAGCAAGTCATTGCTGTTGTAAATATGAAATTTTTGTGTAAAGTAGTTGGGCATATGCTTAGTCGTGAAAACCTTGGGAAACAAGTCATTGCATAAACGATAACTGGAAAACAGTTAACAGGCAATTAATTGTCGTGCTGCGGTAAAGCTGGTAGCAAGGAGCGGGTGGTGTGGTGTAACGTAAACTTCTACAAAACATGGTGACAGATTTGCAAGAAAGAAACAAAACAAAAACATGATCTTTCGACCAACATTCGGCCTTCTTCAGAAAACAGGAACAACAAAAACGGACAACAAAATGAAGATAAAATAAACTAATTGTCTAGAGTAACCAGAACTAGTGGATCAGAAATAGAAAGTGAAATTAAGTGAGAAAATAAATCGAAATGGAAAAGGGCTATATTACAAGAAAGTAATTAATACAAATTCAAATGTAAAAACTCGAGAACGACAGAGTGAAAGGAAGAGCTAAAGTAGTAAGACAATGTGATTTTATATAACGCGTATTGTGTTGTGATATTCCTATAATGTTTTGCAAAATAATATTAAACATATAAAGATTTACTCATACATTAGAAAAGACAAGGAATATACACTTTAATACACAAATAGTATTGTATGCTCCACCTTGTGAATTAATTTTATGACTAGCGCTCAGTCAAATGGTCGATATCACTACCAAAATATCTCATATTTTTCAAACAAAAAACAAAATATTACATTACTGAGGATAATTCAATAAACATTATTTTGACCTTTTACGATGATTTGGTTTTTCTACTTGTATATTGTACGTGTTCCATTTAGTTCAATCACACGGTCCAAGCTGTTCTTAGAATTGAAATTAACGTATTGGTCTGTATCAGTGATCTTCAAACTATGCTGGAGGCGGGGACTATTAAAAAGTTGTAAATGAAATAAATTTGGTTATAAATTAAGGTAAATTAGGCTAAAACTAAGAATAGGAAAAAGTTATATCTACTCAGCATTTCTGTATGGTGCAGAAACATGGACACTAGGCGAGAAAACAAAACAGAAAATGTAAGCCTTTGAAATGTGGATTTATAGACGAATTTGAAGAATTGGATGGGAAGAAAAGAAAACAAACGATAAAGTTTTACAACAACTAAAAATTAAAAGAGAACTACTAAACACAATTCAAATAAGATAAATGAAATTTTTAGAGCATGTTAAAAGACACAACAGTCTACTAAAAGTAATCTTGGAAGGGAAAGTACAATGTAAAAGAGGCAGAGGCAGGCCAAGACCAACATAGATGAATTACATCAAAAGATGGACAAGTCAGCCTATGAATACCTGCACTATCAATGCAAGAGACAGAGCAGAATGGCGCTGCATGGTAGCCAACCTTCAATGCGGAGACGGCACTCAATGATGATGATGATGATACATTAAGGGCTAGTACAACAATTTTAAAGAAGGGATAAGTGGCTGTCAAAAATATCCGTTGCCATTATAGAATAGAATAGAATAGAATAGAATAGAATAGAATAGAATAGAATATATAGAAAATTAAGCAAAATGTAGATATTGTTTGTTTGGGAGAAACTTAGTCAATATGATAAACATGAACTTGACACGAAAACTTGGTACGATAACTTGATACGAAATCTTCATACGAAGCTGGATAAGAAAGACTTGCTATTCTTGTGCAGATTATTTCCTAAGAAATGCAAATTTGACTGCAAATGACTATTGCCACGCAGGAAGATCAATGTGTAGGCTAGGACAACTTCCCGATAATTACGCGCTGAAGGCTAATGCAAGGGTCCGCAACGTTATAGATCACAGTACAGCACAGCTCATATCGGATACTAACAAAGAATGAAAGTTGCAAATAGAAGACGTGTTTGTTTATACTGTGCACAGTTATAGTTTTACAAAAGCTTGCGGACTGAGATGGGTTTCCTGAAACCACCCAAAGCTTTTGACGTCATCAGGTATGTGAGCTATAGAGCACTGACGTCATTTTACCCACAACTGTCCCTACTAGCAATGCTGAAAAATCACAAACTGTGGTTGATCTCTTTCAGCCTGCGGGTCTTAGTAAAACTATAGTTGGCTTTGGTTTATACATCGACACACTTAGTAGTACGGCCAGCGAGCAGAAAGGAATTACCCAAATTCTGTGACGTTGTCAGCTTTGCGAGCAGGGAAAATTTGTGAGTAAGATTAAGTAAGTCGTCTGTTATAGCTCAGACGTCACGATTGTAAAAAGGTGGAGAGGGGGCGTCTGTGATCACCCCTCTCTGCTCGATGGACTTACTCTATTGATGGCTATGTTTATATATATATATATATTTATATATATGTATATATTTTAAGTGGATATTCATAAAATTTAGAGCTTAAAATTCTTCGTTTTATTTTATTTAACCGGCATCACCAAAACGTGAAGCCGATAACATCAGCATAAAACAGACACCACCACTACGATTGAGATTACTGGAAGTGATTTTAGATGTTACTAGCAATTCTATCTATCTATCTATCTATTGACCTTTCGAGCCGTAACCGGCCCATAGGGCGTAGACCAAGATACACCTTCTCCTATATGAATTTTTGTTCTAGCAGTTTTCTTTTAAAGATATTTTATCAAATCTCGCCATCTGTCTCTGTTCTGTGCAAGCAGTTCTATCTCATTGAGGGAGCCGATTCCTGCTGCTCTTGCCTCTCTCATCAATGTTCTTCTAGTGTCTCCCTGGGTCTTCCTCTTTTTCTTTTACCTGTTGTTTCCCATATGAGGGCTTGCTTTGCTATTCGATTATTATCTCTTCTCATCACATGTCCAACGTATGACCATCGTCTTTTCTTTATTACTGAAGATATTAGTGGTTGATTGGCGATTTCTCTAATTTCCTCGTTTGTTTTGAATTCGTTCCATTCTATACCAAGTATTTTCCTTAGACATTTATTTTCGAATGCGTTCAATTTTGTTTCTATATCTCTTGTTGTTTTCCAGCTTTCACACGCATACGTAAGGGTTGATAGTACATTTGATTTGAATAGCCTAAGTTTTGTGTTTGTGCTAATGAGTTTTGATTTCCACAACTTTTCAAGGCTTCTGAAAGACACTGCTGCTTTAGCCAGTCTGATTCTAATTTCTTTGCTCGTATCCCCTTCTCGATCAATGTGACTTCCAAGATAGATAAAGTGATCGATCTCTTCTACTGGTTTGTTTTCCATGTATATTTTGTCACTTGTTGGAATTAAACTTTTCATGACTTTAGTCTTTTCATGATTGACCTCAAGCCCAATTTTGCTGGCTATTGATGATAGTTCATTTGTGTTTTCCTGCATCGTTTTTATCTGACTGCTGATGAGAACTATGTCATCAGCAAAGTCGAGGTCCTCCAAATGGTCTCCTTGTATCCATTCGATGCCTTTATTACCAGTGCAGCATTTCTTCATTATGAAGTCCATAACAATTCCAAATAACAAGGGCGATAAAATACATCCTTGTTTAACCCCAGTTTCTATTGTACTAGCAATTACTTTTATTTATTCTAGTACTACGTCCACTAGTAGTGCTTTTACATGTATTCTTTTTAACCTCCTTTTCAACTCATATCGACGCGCAGGAGATGCAAAATATTAACATTTTTTTTAAAAATTAACATTTAGTGAACTGGACTACAAAGGACAAGAGGTAGGGTTCGATCCCAACCGACGGATTCCGGGTACACTCAGTCTTAAATGGATACCGGATTTTTTTTTTTTTTTTAAAGTAAAGCGGCACGGGGGTAATACCGACTACATTACCCCAAAATTTATGTGCTGAAGGTCTATTCAAATTACAGTCACCAACATCTTATTCCCTATACGCCACTTGGCGTGACGGTGCTCTTTACTTTTGTTTTCTACTTTATTAACATTATTATTATTATTATTTATTATGCATCAGCAGATATTCAGATGAGGCAACGGAGACCGCAAATTCAATGCGTTAAATATCAGTGTAAAATCAGCCATCGTATCCTGTTTTACCGTGATATAGTTCAAATAATTCGACTCGTTACTGACAGATGGGCTTCAATGTCTACGGATTTCAAACCGACCACAAAAGTAGAACAACATCTTTCGACTTGCAATGTGTTTGAGAATTAGGAAGGCTTTTCCAGAAATCAGCTCCTTGTTGCTATGGCAGCTACGGTTCAACCAATCAGATGGCGTTCCCTCTCTTTATCATAACGAGTAGAACGCTTAGGCCGAACGGAAGCAAAAAAAAAAAAAGTCCCCCCCCCCCTTATATTTTAAAAAAAATTTAAGGAAATTTTAAGAAAGTTTGATTAACAGCGAAACTGTTTTTTTTTTTTTTTTTTTTAATTCAAATAACTTACAACGAAGATAACTAAGATATTATGGTGTAACTATAATTATGAAAATTTAAGTCAATAATAGAAGGAACTATTTTACATAGCATAAAATGCCGCATCTTGTATGTCACAAAGTATAGGTTAAATGTCAACCGATATCTTCATAAGCAAACAGCGTATCACGATATGAGAGATTAATCCATATGATATTATTATTTTAATATTGGAAATTCAATTTTCACGACAAACTGACTTTGATAAAAGAATTACCTTGCAGCAAGGTAGACCTAATCTAAAATTGTCACTTTTCAAATGGAAAATAGGCAGGAGCAAAATATTAAAATGTAGATGATACTATCAACACAAATAAGCTATCTGGCAGTACAACGAAGAAGTACATCAATTTTGTTGATTGTTAGCATTTAAACACAAATAAACGTCATCTGTCGGCTACAGTGACATGAACAACTTATCTAGGGTTGTAGTTACTAGTTAGGCTACAGTGACATGAACAACTTATCTAGGGTTGTAGTTACTAGTTAGGCTACAGTGACATGAACAACTTTTCTAGGGTTGTAGTTACTAGTTAGGCTACAGTGACATGAACAACTTTTCTAGGGTTGTAGTTACTAGTTAGGCTACAGTGACCTGAACAACTTTTCTAGGGTTGTAGTTACTAGTTAGGCTACAGTGACCTGAACAACTTATCTAGGGTTGTAGTTACTAGTTAGGCTACAGTGACATGAACAACTTATCTAGGGTTGTAGTTACTAGTTAGGCTACAGTGACATGAACAACTTATCTAGGGTTGTAGTTACTAGTTAGGCTACAGTGACATGAACAACTTATCTAGGGTTGTAGTTACTAGTTAGGCTACAGTGACATGAACAACTTTTCTAGGGTTGTAGTTACTAGTTAGGCTACAGTGACCTGAACAACTTTTCAAGGGTTGTAGTTACTAGTTAGGCTACAGTGACCTGAACAACTTATCTAGGGTTGTAGTTACTAGTTAGGCTACAGTGACCTGGACAACTTATCTAGGGTTGTAGTTACTAGTTAGGCTACAGTGACCTGAACAACTTATCTAGGGTTGTAGATACTAGTTAGGCTACAGTGACCTAAACAACTTATCTAGGGTTGTAGTTACTAGTTAGGCTACAGTGACATGAACAACTTATCTAGGGTTGTAGTTACTGGTTAGGCTACAGTGACCTGAACAACTTTTCTAGGGTTGTAGTTACTAGTTAGGCTACAGTGACCTGAACAACTTATCTAGGGTTGTAGTTACTAGTTAGGCTACAGTGACCTGAACAACTTATCTAGGGTTGTAGTTACTGCTTAGGCTACAGTGACATGAACAACTTATCTAGGGTTGTAGTTACTAGTTAGGCTACAGTGACCTGAACAACTTATCTAGGGTTGTAGTTACTAGTTAGATTACAGTGACATGAACAACTTATCTAGGGTTGTAGTTACTAGTTAAGTTACAGTAACCTGAACAACTTATCTAGGGTTGTAGTTACTAGTTAGGTTACAGTGACCTGAACAACTTATCTAGGGTTGTAGTTACTAGTTAGATTACAGTGACATGAACAACTTATCTAGGGTTGTAGTTACTAGTTAGGCTACAGTGACATGAACAACTTATCTAGGGTTGTAGTTACTAGTTAGGCTACAGTGACATGAACAACTTTTCTAGGGTTGTAGTTACTAGTTAGGCTACAGTGACATGAACAACTTTTCTAGGGTTGTAGTTACTAGTTAGGCTACAGTGACCTGAACAACTTTTCTAGGGTTGTAGTTACTAGTTAGGCTACAGTGACCTGAACAACTTATCTAGGGTTGTAGTTACTAGTTAGGCTACAGTGACATGAACAACTTATCTAGGGTTGTAGTTACTAGTTAGGCTACAGTGACATGAACAACTTATCTAGGGTTGTAGTTACTAGTTAGGCTACAGTGACATGAACAACTTATCTAGGGTTGTAGTTACTAGTTAGGCTACAGTGACATGAACAACTTTTCTAGGGTTGTAGTTACTAGTTAGGCTACAGTGACCTGAACAACTTTTCAAGGGTTGTAGTTACTAGTTAGGCTACAGTGACCTGAACAACTTATCTAGGGTTGTAGTTACTAGTTAGGCTACAGTGACCTGAACAACTTATCTAGGGTTGTAGTTACTAGTTAGGCTACAGTGACCTGAACAACTTATCTAGGGTTGTAGATACTAGTTAGGCTATAGTGACCTAAACAACTTATCTAGGGTTGTAGTTACTAGTTAGGCTACAGTGACATGAACAACTTATCTAGGGTTGTAGTTACTGGTTAGGCTACAGTGACCTGAACAACTTTTCTAGGGTTGTAGTTACTAGTTAGGCTACAGTGACCTGAACAACTTATCTAGGGTTGTAGTTACTAGTTAGGCTACAGTGACCTGAACAACTTATCTAGGGTTGTAGTTACTGCTTAGGCTACAGTGACATGAACAACTTATCTAGGGTTGTAGTTACTAGTTAGGCTACAGTGACCTGAACAACTTATCTAGGGTTGTAGTTACTAGTTAGATTACAGTGACATGAACAACTTATCTAGGGTTGTAGTTACTAGTTAAGTTACAGTAACCTGAACAACTTATCTAGGGTTGTAGTTACTAGTTAGGTTACAGTGACCTGAACAACTTATCTAGGGTTGTAGTTACTAGTTAGATTACAGTGACATGAACAACTTATCTAAGGTTGTAGTTACTAGTTAAGTTACAGTAACCTGAACAACTTATCTAGGGTTGTAGTTACTAATTAGGCTACAGTGACCTAAACAACTTATCTAGGGTTGTAGTTACTAGTTAGGCTACAGTGACCTAAACAACTTATCTAGGGTTGTAGTTACTAGTTAAGTTACAGTAACCTGAACAACTTATCTAGGGTTGTAGTTACTAGTTAGGCTACAGTGACCTAAACAACTTATCTAGGGTTGTAGTTACTAGTTAGGCTACAGTAACCTAAACAACTTATCTAGGGTTGTAGTTACTAGTTAGATTACAGTGACCTGAACAACTTATCTAGGGTTGTAGTTACTAGTTAGGCTACAGTGACATGAACAACTTATCTGGGTTGTAGTTACTAGTTAGGCTACAGTGACCTAAACAACTTATCTAGGGTTGTAGTTACTAGTTAGATTACAGTGAAATGAACAACTTATCTGGGGTTGTAGTTACTAGTTAGGCTACAGTGACCTAAACAACTTGTCTAGGGTTGTAGTTACTAGTTAGATTACAGTGACCTGAACAACTTATCTAGGGTTGTAGTTACTAGTTAGGCTACAGTGACATGAACAACTTATCTAGGGTTGTAGTTACTAGTTAGGCTACAGTGACATGAACAACTTATCTAGGGTTGTAGTTACTAGTTAGGCTACAGTGACATGAACAACTTATCTAGGGTTGTAGTTACTAGTTAGGCTTCAGTGACATGAACAACTTATCTAGGGTTGTAGTTACTAGTTAGGCTACAGTGACATGAACAACTTATCTAAGGTTGTAGTTACTAGTTAGATATGCATCAAAAAGAGACCATTTGTAAATTAAAAAATAGATCAACGAGTGTCTGTACGATAATATCCTAATGTATGTATGCGAGTAGTCTACGAAGTTTATGTAATTTTTTTTAACAGAGGCCTACAAGTACGTAAGGCCCACCGTCCACAGCATGTTGTCATGTGTATTAATCTAATTTGTGTACCAAGTACTATGATTTCGTAGAAACTGTAATTCTCATGTGGACGTCACGCGATACTAACACAGACAGTGGTAGTTCCAAACAAACAATAAACAAATAATGGGGAAGAAAGCAATGAAGGAAAAACATAAATGAATTATACACACGAGTGCTTCAGGTAACTCTCATGTACTTTACAAAGGAGCCAAGGCACTAATCCAGCGACTGAGCTGAGTGCAGTCAACGATGTACAGCCGACTACATGCGCCAAGATTGATGAACAATAAATCTGATCATGGACCCTGCTCTACTTCCAAGCTGTTCTCCTCGAAACAGACTATCCAGTCTGGCCTAATCGAGTAGGAACTGAAGAAAGAAGATAACCTTTGACTGAACCATACCGTATTCAAGTCGAATGTATGTGGACAAAAGGTGTAAATAAACCACAACACGGCGCATGTACACTTACTTAACGTCTTTTTTTTAAAACGCGCCTATGACGAAGAGAACTATTCATTTCTCAAGCAGCCATCGGGTGAACGCAAGAAAGAGATAAATACAGTGCACAAAAAGCAACAAAATAAAAGTGAAATGATGAGCCATCTTAATACAGAGTCGCATCTTCATCAGAGTCACTATTCCTTCTTGTTTACTTCCGCTTCAACACAAATATAAAACATAAACAAACAAAATTAAAGAAATACTTACGTGACAGATGCTCCCAAGATACACTGGCTGTGACCTCTGCTGCAAGGTAATCCAAATAGAGAACAAATAGTGGCAACATTAGGGATGACCCTCGTAACCTTGATGACGTCATGGTTCTCATAATTGTCATTTAAATACACCGAGGTTATTCAGACCTTGTGACCTGAAATTAAATTAAATCAAAAATAAAATGGATGAAAATGTGTATATTTTTTGACTAAGAAAAAAAACGCTAATGTTGAATTAGATTTATAAAAATAAGTCATCGGAAATAGAGAAATGACGTCGAGATGCTTGCAGCGTTGACAAAATTTGATTGGTTGTTGTTAATTTGACATTACATGACTTCGAGCTAACACGTGAGTGCTCTTTCACTTTCATTTTCAGCAGGTTATAAGTGTGTAACAAACACTATGTGGCGATGGTAATTTGTAGATTGAAGCCATGAAATGTGTCATTACTGGTACGGTCGCCCCACACAACTAGATCACGTGTGGAGATGAACTTTCACACATTCATAATTAGTCCTCCATTGCACGGGAAACATGTTTAAGTGTAGCATTTGCATCTTAACTACTTTATAATCAGAACGGCTGTTTCATAGTCGTGTCTTTGAAACATTGAAATCATAGACTGTCTTTTACAAGAAATCAGTTAACTGGAATTACTACAATTTCAACACTCTGCCTCCAGAAAGGTTAGTCCCCGGTGATCTGTTGCATGATAACACCGCTCCGTCCCTGGTGATATGTTGCATGATGACACCTCTCTGTCCCAGATGATCTGTTACAGATTTGCTTTTCCTAGCCTTTGATTGTCCCCAATCTTCCTGCAAGGCAGCAGATGATCTTTTCTGTAGGGGGATTCTGCCCTTAGATGGTCGGCCCTCCCAGGTTTACGAGCACCATCTGCCCGATTCACTAGAGATGACTAACACAGATATGCGACTTGGAATATGAGGAAACTGCAACAAGGAACACTTTAAATGCATAGCCTTCAATTGTTCCCGCCGTCTATCCCCATATACCCGTAAGTCACGTCCTCTTGATAATGATGATCGTCGTAGCACCTGATGATGTTAGGCCATCGTTGTTGACCCCAATTCCGAACATATAGACACACAGTTAGTCGTCAAATTATCCCCGTCGCACATCAAACAGCAGACCGTAAGATTACCGCACGGCCAGTCTAGGGAACCATTACGATGACGTAGCACACAACAATGTCGAACACATAATCTCGCTCCCTTTAGATTTATGATTACTATAGTGTAAGCAGCCTACGACGAATAAAACACGAAGCAAATTCCCCAAAGAGATACAACTGTGGCTGACGAAGTAGTTTACATTAGTGAGTAACATGGAAATAACCTGCGTCAAGGAATTCCAACAACGGTCATGAACAGCACCAATGTGACGTAAAGCGCAGATCAAGTCTAGACAGTGGAAGGTCTCATTCACAACACTTGATTTGTCAAAAACGGACTGTTGTCGGCCTACTACCTTGCTTTAGCGACACAGATGTATTAAGTATATCATCATTTTGACTTTAACGCATAAAAGTGCAACGGAGATCCGAAATTAATCAAACCCTGGGTGCACTTTCTGCAGCGATCGAGAGGACGTGGACTTGATCCGCCATCTTGGAGACGTAAGTCCCATTCTAAGTTATGAGGAGATTTTTTTTTTTTTATTAAATGTCATGGGAATGTAATGGATATATTGTGTCTAGTTGATATTAGCCCACTTGGACTAGCGGTGGTGCTGAACTGTTGAGTACCTGGAATACTAGGTGTAATGTCCAGTAGTTAAATTAGTTGATAGAACAGTATACCTCGGTCTGAAATGAAACTGATTTTATATGTTGTGAGAGCGGAATGTTGAATACGTCAAGAGCAAGATGTTCATGGTGGACCCTCTATGTAATCATGTTTCCTGTTGTCATTATTTTACAATCATTACAGTTAATGACAATAATAATAAATACTTCTAATCAAGATAAAAGCATCACGTGTATTATGTAAGAGTGGCAGCAGTAGATGGCGTTTATTACATGTGTGAAGTAGTGTTAACGTTAATATACGAAAAGTAATACAGAAACATGCTTTACCCGATTAGAAAATAAATCAACAGGAAGGTAAAGGAACTTATAGCAATGACACTAATCCACTGAGATCAACGATCAAAGAAGGATAGATAGGCCAACATTAGTAAACATAGACGTACTGCACTCATTCATCGTGGTAACTAGAGTATTGACAAGCACTAACATCGTTATTAGATGCTTTCGATGGTCCACTCCACTTTTGTAAGTATGTGTATGTTAATAATTAAAAGCAGCGTATTTTTCATGATTTCAGATATAATAGGTTAACTAGTAATCAAATATGCACCAAGAAATAAAGCACGGGGGATAGATAACATACTAATAGAAATAATAGCAGCAGCAGGAGAAACAGGAGTGCTATGGCTTCACAGAATATTTAATGCAGCATGGCACCAATAACAAGCCCCAGAAGACTGGCAACAGCCAATCATCGTACCAATATGGAAAAAGAAAGGTAGCAAAAGAGACTGCAATCAATATAGAGGGATATCTTTTCTCAGCCATGGAGGAAAGCTATACCCCAAAATCTTGGAAAAAAGGCTGAGACCAATAATAGAACTACAGTTAAGCGACTCTCAAATGGGGTTCCAAAAAAACAGAGGATGTACCGACGCACTATTCACATTAAAACAACGTGCAGAAAAAAATCGGCAGAACACAATCAAAACTTATACATAGCCTTCATTGACCAGGAAAAAGCATTCGGCAGAGTAAACAGAGAACAACTGTGGGAGATACTAACAACATACGGAGTAAGCCAACATCTAACCGACCGTATTAAAAGTCTCTACATCAACAACAGCTGCAGGGTCAGAACAGCAGCAGGCTACACAAACCACGCTAAAGTTAAATCAGGTGTAAGACAGGGGTGCGTACTATACCCCCTACTGTTTATTACATACATGGACCATATATGCAAGCTAGCCAACCCATCAGAGACAGAGGAGATCAATGAGCTTTTATTTTCAGACGATCAGGCACTAATACATGAAACAATAGAAGACCTACAAGAACACTTAAACAAACTCAACATCTCAGGCACAAAATACAACATGAAAATCAACATAACAAAACAGAAGTCATGAATATCGCCAAAAATAAACAGAACATCAACATAACTATAGAAGGCAGACAACTAAAACAAGTAGAGGAATTCAAATACTTAGGAAGTCTAATGACAAACGATAATTCTCAAACAACAGAGATAGAATCAAGATGCAACAAAGCTTGTCAAATAATTGGACAGTTATCACAACTATTGTCCAACAAGGAAATAACTCTGGAGGCAAAACGAGCACTATACAATACCATCTTCATCCCAACATTGTGCTATCAGGGCCAGACCTGGAAACTAGTTGCAAGAATAATAAGAAAAATAACCTCTACAGAGATGAAATGTGTTAGACGAATGACAGGAAACAGTCTGAGAGATAAGATCAGAAATGAAGAACTGAGAAAAAAGCTAGGAATAGCCCCTGCATAGAATATATAAGGAAACAACAGATAAAATGGTTTGGCCACGTGACAAGGCAGAAAGAACAAAACACAACACAACGAGCCTTCAACAAGCGTTGTGAGAACACCAGACCCAAGGGACGACCGCAAAAAAGATGGGTCGATGGAATATTAGAAGCACTAGGAAATATAACAGCAGCAGAGGCGAACAGAAGAGCAAAAGACCACAAATTATATCTCCCCTCGCCGCTGAAAGGTAGATGAGGAAGGAAAGAAGAAAAAGAAGATAGGTTAACAATATCTTACATACCATCATTGTCATGTACCGTACCACTTGACATAGGCGATTGTCCTTCCACATTTCTCTATCCACATTACATCGCATCAATTCTGTTTTTGAAACTATCTAGTATCTCCACTCTTTCCTTCACTCGCGATCTCTCTTTCCTTTTATTTTGCCAGTTGTAACCAAGTATTCCAACCTTCCTCTTCTCGTGGTGTGGTTGAAAAATGTCGAATGTTTCTTTCTGATGTTTTTTTAGTAGCTCTCTTTTTGTGTTGGCCTCTTTGAGAATGCACTCGTAGTTTACTACATACCAGCGGTGACATATCACACATAAAGGTCTAAGTGCATTTTATTTTCTCTCTGGAAAGAAGAAATTTTAAAACAATTGGACTGTCTGCCGTATTTACTCGGATGTATCCCGACAAGATGTTTAACCTTACAAACAACAAATTCCACAGCTCAAGATAAGCTTTGTTCAAAATATGATGGATACAATAAAAACCACGCTATTATTAGTCTAAATTTTCATAGATTTCATACAAATTACCACGGAAGTATAATTTAATTAATATAAAAGCAACATTCGTTTTTCATTTCTCAATTATAAAGCAAGCTTCAAACGCAAAAAAAAAAATGATTTATAAAATTTACAAGGCATAATCCCAAAGAATAAAAAAATCAAAATTATCATCAAACATGCTAATGACAATAAATTAGGTTAAATACAAAATCAAAAATGTTCAACTCCAATGTTACGTCAGTCCTATTATTGGATATGAAACATGGAGAACAACAGAAATGACAATCGTGAAGGTAGAGACCTTCATTAATAGATGCTTGCGCAGAATCATCATCATCATCATCATGTGCCGTACCGGTTGGCGTTGGCGATCATGTCCTTCCACAATCTTCTATCCACAGTGCATCGTATGAGTTCTGTTGTTGACTGTTTTCCATGCCATGACACCAAGCTATCCAGTATTTTCTCTCTTTGTCGTCCGCGATTTCCCTTTCCTTTTATTTTGCCAGTTGTAACCAAGTATTCCAAATTTCCTCTTCTCATGATATTCCCAAAAAATGTTGATTGTTTCTTTATGATATTTTTAAGGAGCTCTCTTTTTGTGTTCGCCTCTTTGAGAACTTTCTCATTGGTCTTTTCAGCTGTCCAGGAAACTTTCAACATTCTTCTGAGAAGTCTCATCTCTGTGGCCTCTAATTGTCTTTTCATCTGTTTGTCTATTGTCCATGATTCGCTTCCATAGGTCATAAATAGTTCTATATAGCATCGATGAACTCTCATTCTCATTTCTATTGATATAGATTTGTTGCATAAGATATTTTTCATTTTATGAAATGCTATTTTGGCCTGAACTTTTCTGCTTTTTATTTCTGTGTTGCTTCTTTCATCTGATGTTATCACTGTGCCCAAGTATTTCAAACGTTGCGCGTGTTTCAGATTTGTCTTGTTTATTTTTATGCTGCATGATGGTGGTGATTGTTTCTTCGATATAACCATTACTTCTGTTTTCTTACTATTCAGGCTGAGACCTTTCTTGTTGCTTTCTTGTACTATTATATCTATCATTTCTTGTAGTTCATTCTCTGTCTCTGCTATTAAGACTGTGTCATCCGCATATCGTAAATAATTTATGTTGTGACCGTTGACTTCAATTCCTTTTTTGTCTACTATTGATCTCTTAATATGTTCTCTGTAAAGTGAAAACAAATCTGGCGAAAGAACACAGCCTTGTCTGACTCCTTGTTTTATAAGTTGAAATTGTCCTGTTTGGTTGTTAATTCGTATAGCTGCTGTTTGTTGCCAGTACATGTTCTTTTTATGATTCGAAGATCCTTGCCATCAATGTTTAATTTCTCCAGCATATTTATTATTTCCACATGCTTTACTTTGTCAAATGCTTTCGTGTAGTCTATAAAGCACATATATAGATCTTTCTTGACCTCTATAGATCTTTCTATAAATGTTCTTAAGATGTATATTGCATTATTGGTGCCCTTTCCTTCCACAAATCCACATTGTTCCTTACTTATTTCTGGCTTTAGTTTGTTCCTTACACGTCTCATGATGATTCTTAGTAATAGTTTAGTTTTATTGCTCATGAGACTAATAGTGCGATGGTCTTCACAATCATTGCGCAGAATAAAGGATGGAAATGGCAGGACAAAATAACTAACATAGAATTATGGAAAAGTACAAGTTAAATACAAGTGGATAAAGAGACACAGCTAGGGAGCCACGATAGCTCAGTGGTTAGTGAACTGGACTACAAGGACAAGAGGTAGGGTTCGATCCCAAACGACGGCTTCCAGGTTCAACCAGCCTTAAATGGGTACCGGATTTTTTTTCTGGGAAAGTTTTCTGGGAAGACACGGGCGTAATAAAAGTAAGTAAAGTAAAGTACCCCTGTCACGCCAAGTGGCGTATAGGGAATATGTTGTTAGTGACCATACATTTTACAGACCTTCAGCACATGATTTTTGGGGTAATGTGGTCGGTATTACGCCCGTGCCGCTTCACTTTCCCAGAAAAAAATCAGGTACCGATTTAAGGCTGGGTGAACCCGGAAGCCGTCGATTGGGATCGAACCCTACCCCTTGTCCTTTGTAGTCCAGTTCACTAACCACTGAGCTATCGCGGCTCCCTGCAGGGGCGTAATACTGACCACATTACCCCAAAAATTATGTGCTGAAGGTATGTAAAATTTATGGTCACTAACACCATATTGCCTATAGGCCACTTGGCGTGACGGGGCTCTTTACTTTTTTTAAAGAGATACAGCGAAGACGATGGCGCTGGATAGGGCACACTCTGCGGAAGCAAACTGAGAGTATTACACCGCAGCCCTTTTTTGAATCTCCAAAGATAGAAACAGAGGAAAACCAAAATATTCTTGGAGAAGACAGATGGTAGTAGAGATGAAGATGATGGGGATATCATGGAATGATCTTAAAAGAATGGCATGAAACAGAACGGCTTGGAAAGTGTTTGTTGAAGATATATGATCCGCGGGGAGTTGAAAGGTAGAAGAAGAAGAGGAAGAAGAGGAAGAAGAAAATAGAAAGAAGAAAAAGAAAAAAGAAGAATGTCAATCGCAGAGATTATTTTTACAAAACTTTACCTTATGATTATCAATTAAAAATGAATGCATATTAACATTTATATTATCTTCAGACTTTAGGACGGAATGTCGTTACTGCAAGCGGAGAACTCCAATATCTGCTTCTAGGTTCTAGCAACTAACAAAATGTACACCCTGATCATTCATAATGTTCTAGTAAACGTATCCCGTTCTGACAAGAAAGTGCGCAGCTTATGATGCAAACTTTCGGCTCATGTTGCAAACTTCTCTGTAACGGTCGTCGCGGACAGCACTGTCTTCTTGCACCAGCGCCGAATCCGTGTAGACTCAGGTATCAGTGAGCGTACCCCTCGAATAGCTGCCCCAACAAATGAAGCAAGGCCCCACTTCGGTAATATACTCGATTCGACCACAGTCCAGCTGGTGACGAATTTACAATCGAATACAAATCTAACATCCTGTCTCAGGGCAAAGTCAAGGCCTGGTACCGTTCCACTTAAATGAACAGTCAGTCGCCTGCAGCACGAAACCACCACGTGCTGGCGCCATAACCATGTTGACTTTGTGGTCAGGTGAATCGGACCGGAATACCGCTGTCTTCGCAAATGAAAATCCAGATCAGAAAGAATCATTTACAAACACACGGCATCAAATATGGCACCAGTCCCAAACCTATATATGAGGCCAGCTTGGCCCGTGGC
Source organism: Megaustenia siamemsis (assembly GCA_032433765.1). Lineage (NCBI taxonomy): Eukaryota > Metazoa > Mollusca > Gastropoda > Stylommatophora > Ariophantidae > Megaustenia > Megaustenia siamemsis. Next base: position 59,401,319 of record JAVIAB010000024.1, read on the forward strand.
ACCAATCGGAAGTCGACATAATTTTCTTGAAATGAACAATGAAACAGATTGTACAATTGTAGCTACCCGATTTTACAAAGCATTTCTGGAAACATCAAATATAAAATCCTGTATTTGCAATATCTCTGTATAGTTATACGCAAACAAGTGTAACACGTAACGTCCATATAATTATGAAAACAATTGTTATTTTAAAACTTTAAATAAACTTCTAATTGATAATATTATCAACCTTAACCTATGCTTGTGAGGGTTAGAAAAACAACTCAAGAAATAGAAAATAAATTAAATGCTGTCGAAAACAAATGCTCCAAGAATTTACTTCATATAACATGACATACCAGAGAATCGCAAGGCAAGTCTTCAAATGGGGAAAAAAAAACGGACAAAAATAAAGAAACCGACGTGAAGAAAAACTGACACGAACTTCAACAACGCTGGCATCTGTTGCCTTTCTGAGGTTGCAAGACTCGGCCACAACAGGCACAAATGATGAGACATAATCCGAGTCCTGTGCAAAGTCTTACACTATTAAAGATCGTTGGACATGGAGAGTCCAACTTTGGAGAGTCCAACTTTGGACACGGAGAGTCCAACAGCTCTTCCTTGTTTCTTCTAGAAATGTCAAATAGACAGGCATGTCAAACTGTTAGCAGAATGTAAAACATCCTAAATGTCCCATTTTCATGCTTAGAAATTTACGCAAATGGTATAACTATACAGTTCATGTTATGTGCGATTTCACGAAAAAAAACCATAAAATTGCACCTCTATTCTTAACAAAAGCTGCAGAACATATAATAATTCTGGTTAAACGAATATAACACGCGCACCATTAAAAAGAAAAAAACGCCAACTTTTCTATTATCAGAAAGGGAAACCATAAAAAAATTATTACTGTTTCTTTATGCACAATAGCTGGCGCACAAAATCGTGCAAATATGTTGATTTCAAGAAGACATTACTCACAGTCAGACAGCCAACCAGAGCTCAAGCTTACACCATCACATGCCGCAAAAATGTGCTGCAAATAGATTCCTCTACGCGGTAATAAAACACAAATATGGCAACGAACGGCCAGCAGACATATTAATGTCGTGATCTTCGCTCCCTAGGGCACGCATTGTGATCTAAAAAGATTTCTGTTTGCGTTTCTGTCTTTGTTTTTGTATTTGGTATGAACATTCAAGTTTCTGTTTTTATCAATCTTCCTGATTATTTGTTTTACCTATTCGATACATTTTATGTCCATTATCATTAATCCAATTTATCCATTACATTTTCGCACATCTATCACTATGTCCATCCATGCGACCAGCCATTCATTTATACGTTAATCCATCACTAATCCATTAGTCGATACAATTGAGCACCTTTTCATCCGTGTGTTCTACAAAGATATATATGAACACGTGACGTGAGGGCACGATTTATGAGCATATCTGTCTGAGAAGGATTCGTTAAAGACATATCCAACTTGAGGCGAAAGCAAATACAAATGAGAAAGCCACGTGAAGCCGTAGCACACTGGGGTTATATTCAATAAAGGATGAAAACTAGGATGTTTCAGCTTTGCTAACAAGACAAGCTCAAGGAACCAAAGTTTTGATTAACAGACATTTAACTGGAACGAAAGCATGCAAAATAAAAATAAAAATTCTTAAAAAACAGAGGCAACGTAAACAATGGCCAGCGACAGCCAACGCCTTTATAAGAATTCAAACAAAATGAGACGTTTTATAGCAATACGACGAAACATGACGATTCAAAGGCCAGTGTAAAGAAATGACATTTAAAGAAAGAAACACGAAATATAATTAAATAAAGGATTAAAAAGAGTTAGTCCTGTTTGCTTTTAAAGACCAAACCAAGCTATAAAACGGTTCTCCAGAGCGAACCGATTACGTTCATCAGAAGATCATGACATGGATGTCATTATTGCCAGAATGGTCAGAATAAATACTAGTGTGAAAGCAAACGATTCCAATTTGAGAAAAATTGTCCGTTTTAGACGCTGAGAAAGGAGACACTACCATTTTCTGACAAGATCCTTATAGAAGCACTAAATCTATACATCTACTGAGGCATAAAAAAGTAAAAAAGTAAAGTACCCCTGTCACGCCAAGTGACGTATAGGGAATATGGTGTTAGTGACCATAAATTTTACAGACCTTCGGCACATGATTTTTAGGGTAATGTGGTCGGTTTTACGCCCGTGCCGCTTCACTTTCCCAGAAAAAAATCCGGTACCCATTAAAGCCTGGGTGAACCTGGAAGCCGTCGGTTGGGATCGAACCCTTTCCCTTGTCCTTTGTAGTCCAGTTCACTAATCACTGAGCTATGGCGGCTCCCTCGTGAGGCATATAACCTATATATTTTCATTATACGATCTATGTGATCGAACATTTACCCATTCATATATTTAGCAACTATTCTTATTTTCTTCCCTTAATTTCCTATTCTCAGAACGCTACACTCTGAAAAAGTCACAGAGTAGATTTCTCAATTGCAAGTTCTCGATTCAATTTATATACATTTAGCAATTATTCAAAAACATCATAAAGGTGCCAGGCCTAAACATTAATGTTAAGATAATCAGTAACGTATGGTATGCTGATGATACTGTATTACTCAACATGCTAAAGATCATCAACAATTACTTAATGAAAACAAAAAAAACATGACACACAAAAAATGAATTAGAAATGAATATCAAAAAGATTTAAACTATGATCATAAACAAAGATAATACCCAAAACCTACAAGTGAATATCAAAGCTGAAGGAGGAATAGACTTGGAAACAGTTCAGAGGCACAACTATTTTGGACATACTACAACCAGTGATGGTAAATGTAAAACTGATATAAACAAAATAATAGGAATGGCAAAATGTAATTTTAATGCCATGAAAAATATACTAACATCAAAACAAATAAAACGAGGGCTACAACTAAGAATAGCACAATATTATATCTTCTCAACAGTCCAGTATTGTGCAGAAACATTGGACGAGAGAACAGAAAATTGAAGCCTCTGAAATGTGGATTTATAGAAGAATTGGATGGAAAGAAAATAAAACAAATGATGAAGTCTTAAAACAACTAAAAGTTAAAAGTGAACCATTAAATTCAAACAAGACAAATTAAATTTAGGGGTCATGTTAAAAGACACAGCAGTCTGCTAAAAGTAATCTTTTAGACAAAGGCAGAGCAAGACTAACTTGATCGAGTAAAATTAAAAGATGGACAAGTGAGCCAATGACAACCTGCTTTATCAAAGCAAGAGACAGGGCGGAATAGCTCTCCATTGTAACCACCATTTGATGCGGAGACGGTACTTAATGATGATGATCCAGTAGGACGAATCTAGCACTGAAAGCAAAAGAACATAGAATATATTATCATTCCCGGCATGATGCTGTACCAAGTGTGGTGTAACTGACAATCAGAAATGGGAATCAGAGAAATGGAATCAGAGCAATGGAATCAGAGAAATGGAATCAGAGTAATGTAATCAGAGAAATGGAATCAGAGAAATGAAATTTAAGGATCTGCCGCTTTGGTGGCTATATGAGACAGATGTAAAAAAAAAAAAAAAAGAATTTGGAAATAGCACCTGTTTTAAAACTCATACAGATACAACACAATGCACGTGTTGCTCACAAGGAGAGCTCGTTTTGTGGTTCTTTGTCATACACAGGAGTATATAAAAAGAGGAGATGAACATGCAAGAAGTCAAGGCAGCCCCAGAGTAAGTTGGGGTGACAACATGAAAGATATTTTATAATAGTGTCACGTGACATAAAGACGAGCAAGAGTTGGAACCCATTACCATCCTCGACACGCGTTGTAACAGAAGCAGGCATCAACTGTCCGTCTGTATACATTCATGTCTGCCAATGTCTACATGTCCTCCTGCTAATTGTCTGTCTACCTTTCATCAATCTGCCAACATTTTTGTCTGTCTGCCCGACGACTGGGTTGTCTAGAAGTAAGACTTCAGTAAGACGTCGGTCTTTGAACAGGAAGGTTCAGGATTCGAGACCTGTCGTAGGCTGTGTGTGTGTTTGGGGGGGGGGGGGATTTTTCACTTTGAATTTGTTATTTTTTCATGGTTGTACCCTTCCCTGGGCTTTGGATTTGGCAGTCTTTCTATCTTTCGTTCGCCTGAAATATTGTCTATATCTGCAATGTCGTTCCCTGTATATGTTACTGTCTTTTGTAATTTTGCCTGAAATATTGTCTGTGTCTGCAATGTCGTTTCCTGTATATGTTACTGTCAATTGTAATTTTGCCTGAAATATTGTCTGTGTCTGCAATGTAGTTTCCTGTATATGTTACTGTCAATTGTAATTTTGCCTGAAATATTGCCTATATCTGCAATATCTTTTCCTGTATATGTTACTATATTTTGTAATTTTGCCTGAAATATTGTCTATATCTGCAATGTCGTTTCCTGTATATGTTACTATATTTTGTAATTTTTCATGAAATATTTTCTATATCTTCAATGTCGTTTCCTGTATATGTTACTGTCTATTGTAATTTTGCCTGAAATATTGTCTATATCTTCAATGTCGTTTCCTGTATAAATTTTACTGTCTTTTGTAATTCATGCAGTGGCCCATATAGTTTGCTTTGGATAGTGAGATCTGATGTCTATCCTTTTCGGATAACGAGAAAAACACAGAAGTCCCATGTACACTCGCGCACGATAAAGACCCATTTACAGTTAAAAGAACCATTGAAGGCTATGTATGAAAGTGTTCCTTGTTGTAGTTTCCTCATATTCCAAGTCCGGCTTGTTGCATGAGCTACTGAGTTAGGTGCTTTGTGCACACGGTGAGCTGTGTGTTCATCCGTTTTGATCATGTTTCGATGTTCCAAATGTTTACAATGAATGATGATATCGTATGACAGGGAACAGTTGGCTGTGTTCACTTTCTGTGCGGTTTCGCCTTATGTCTTTTGACATGTGCTGAAACTGCTATGATGGGGACTACAGCTGTCTTTCTTTGTTTGGTAGTTGAGTTAGTAATTCGGATGATTTCATAGGCACGGGCGGTTGAGCAATTATGGATTTTAATTCGTTTGCAGTGATACCGTGGCCTTCCATAACCAAAGAACCAAATTATGACAGTTAAAAGTCTAAAGGAGAAGACAAACAATGGCCGCTGTCGGGACCAAATAGTCAAGCAAAATATCTACCTATGCACAGATATAGCGGCTTTGTTGTAAAATAGCGACACAACGCATTGACGCCTACTTAACGGGTGCACGCCAGAAGAAGTATGCAAGCCCTTATATCTACCTGTTTAAACTTGTATTCCTGCTGTTTTACATGTCTGCTAATATGCCGACATAAATATCTCTACCCATATGCCTATATATCCAATATATCTACTCATATGCCTGTATATACAATATCTCTACTCATATGCCCATATATCCAATATATCTACTCATATGCCTGTATATACAATATCTCTACTCATATGCCCATATATCCAATATCTCTACTCATATGCCCATATATCCAATATCTCTACTCATATACCCATATATCCAATATCTCTACTCATATGCCCATATATCCAATATCTCTACTCATATGCCCATATACCAAATATCTCTACCCATATGCCCATATATCCGCCTGTCAACAAACTGAATAAATATATAGAACAAAATAATGCCTACATCTTTACTGTAAACATTAAAATATAAATAGCTCCCTTTACATCAAATAACTTATAATCCGCGAAGAAACAGTTCCCCGCGAACTGGAATTACATTATACCAAACTGTATTTAGTTTCCAGCTTTTAGGTCAATTATCTTATTGTAGCTTTGTAATTGAAATTACACCAGAGGGATTTTTAAAATATCCAGGAATAAAGAATGAAAGTTTAGTAGTTCTTAAGTACTTTTTTTTTTTTAACTGCATTTTGTAACAATTTTTTAGAGAGCTAAATTGAAAATGAGACCCTATAGTTTCCAAGATCCTCCATCGGGAAGGATTCAAAGACTTAGTGATAGGGTGTCTTCGTCCCCACCTTGCAATTTCGCAAATGGAGAATCACAAGATTAAATCGACCAGGACAAACTCTACCTCGACCCTCTTAACTCTCACTTTCATGCAATCCTCTCTCCCACCGCCCCTCTTCTTTTTTCTTGTCTAAAAGCTGTGGCCGTGGAGTCAGAATCGTGGAGATGGAGTCGGGGACAGTTTTGGATGAGTCAGCGTCAGAGAGTGGGAAAATAGAAAATTAGAAGTTGGCCACAATTGAGTGTGATCATGAGTCAGAATCTACCATAAATAGTATGACTGGAGTCGAAGATACAGCGTCTACACTACGTAGTTATACCCTTTGTTTTGAAAAATTCAAATTATGGTGAAATCTTCTGTTTTCTTTTGTTTCATCCTCCCTTGCTGCATTTTCTTCGTCTTCTTTTCGTTATCCTTTTCATCAGTATTGTTCTTCATCATTTGCTTCTCCTTCATCTCCTTCTTTTCCTGTTCATGCATGCTTTTCCCTTTTCTTTATTCTTTTCGCCATAATTCTTTGATTTATTCTTTTCCTTTTCTTGTATATAGTAAGTAAAAGTAAAGTACCCCCGTCACGCCAAGTGGCGTATAGTGAAATATGGTGTTAATGACCCTATATTTTACAGACCTTCAGCACATGATTTTTGGGGTAATGTGGTCGGTATTACGCCCGTGCTGCTTTACTTTCCCAGAAAAAATCCGGTACCCATTTAAGGCTGGGTGAACCCAGAAGCAGTCGGTTGGGATCGAACCCTACCCCTTGTCCTTTGTAGTCCAGTTCACTAACCACTGAGCTATCGCGACTCCTTTTCTTATATATATATATATATATATATATAATTCTTCTCCCCTCTTCTGTATTCCTCTCATTTGTAGCAAAACGTTGCGATAAAGATCAAATGAGGAAAAAAAAAAAGAAGAATTCGTCCTCAGCGATGTCTGTCCCAGGTAGATTTCTCTTGTCACTAGACAGTCCCCCCGTCCTACCATCGCCCACAGGTAGATTTCTCTTGTCACTAGACAGTCCCCCCGTCCTACCATCGCCCACAGGTAGATTTCTCTTGTCACTAGACAGTCCCCCCGTCCTACCATCGCCCACAGGTAGATTTCTCTTGTCACTAGACAGTCCCCCCGTCCTACCATCGCCCACAGGTAGATTTCTCTTGTCACTAGACAGTCCCCCCGTCCTACCATCGCCCACAGGTAGATTTCTCTTGTCACTAGACAGTCCCCCCGTCCTACCATCGCCCACAGGTAGATTTCTCTTGTCACTAGACAGTCCCCCCCGTCCTACCATCGCCCACAAGTAAATTGTGAGAAGTACATTATATCACTCCTGTTATCTGCATGTGAAACATGGAGAACAATAAAAACGACAATCGTGAAGATACAGACCGTCTTTAACGGATACTTGAGCACAATAAAAGGATAGAATAGCAGGACAAAATCACGAAAGTGGATATTATGTAAAAGTATCAGTTAAATACCAGTGGATAAAGAAATACAACGAAGACGATAGCTCTGGATAGAACACACATTTCGAAATCAACTGAGAGTATTACGCAACAGGCCCTTTTTTAATCCTCAAGGAAAAGGACAAAGAAGAAGATCAAAATATTCTTGGAGAAGACACCTGGAAGCAGACATGAAGATAATGAGGAACTCATGGGAATGATCTTAAAAGAATGGCAAAAGAAAAAACGGTTTGGAAAGCATTTGTTGAAGACCTATGCTCCACAGGAAGTTGAAAAGTAGAAGAAGACATTATCTCACTGTATGACTGTTGAATTGAAAGAAAGAACCCAGTTTCACCAGTGGCATATAGGGGTAATAGTGTTAGTGTCAATATTTGTTGATCACTAACATATATTGAGTGGGGGGGGGGGGGGGGGGGGGGGTCGGTGTGTGTTGTGGTAAGTACTACGCCAGCGCCGTTAATTTTTTCAAATTAAAAAATTTTGTCATGCCTATTTTAAGCTGAAAGAATCTTGAAGTCCGACCTCTTGACATTAGCAGACCGGTACCTTAATTTTGACATACTTGCTGTATAAATCTCGTTGTTTGTTTCCATTTCTCCATGTGCACACGTTTTTTTAGACTAATTTATTGTCAATTGTATTGCTGAACCTGCAATAACCGATTTTTAGCTAATTATTCTCTCTTGGCCTCTACTCCATAATGGTAATGAAGTTTATGGCTGCGCTTAGCTGCACTTGGAATATTCCTGTAATAGTAGCTATGTCTTTGTATGTGTCCAGCTTTATAAGTACAAGGTGATGGAAATACATCGGTCATGTGCTGAGAATCAATGAAGAAAGAATTGCACATCAGGAATTCATGTGGAACCATCTTGTAAAAAAAAAAACAAGGCAGACCTAGAAAATTGATTCACAAAGAATTACTGGGGAAGACTTAACCATGGGACTAAGAGAAACAACCAAGAACTACAAGAACTAGCAGCAAATCGTGCCGCATGGAGAACAATGACTTCCACCCGATGTGCCGCCTTCGGCCTTAGAGGAAAATTAAATAATTGAATGTCTTTGAGCATCTTTGATGAATTTAGCGCTATGATACTCCGCAATCCATCAATTTGAAAAATGAATTGAAACCATGCTGCCCGATTCGAGGAATTGTTGACAGCGACGGAAAGCACTGGCCTCTCCACTTCCAAATCCTATACGCTGGATATTAATACAGTCTTGTGCAGATCCATCAAATATATTGAAGTAACATTATAACCATAGGCATCAGTTTCACAGGGAAACATCAAATGGACGTGGTAGACAGAAACTGCGATCTCTGAAAGGATAGAACAAATAGCAATCTCATGACCAACTCTGATAACACACCCCTGTGGTTGTGGATTCTGCTCACGTAAAATTCATTTTACAGTCATTTCCATGCTCACAAGAAAAGTGCGCATGCGCAGGAGTGACACTGCTGTTATTGCTGACGTTATGTCCATTAATTTTTGTTATTATAACCACGACACTTTTCAGCAGAAACTATGCTAGTAAACATTTAGGACTTAAGGGTTCTAAGATACGAACATACTTTATATGTAGGCGAGGACTGGAATGACCCGACAGTTTACATTTCAAGTTTCGTTTGTTGACGATAAACTCTTTTATTTAAAATTTAATATTGAAAGTAAAAAAAAATGGTCTATCTTTGCAGCATTATCAAATTTATGGTGTCTGCCGAGGACGCTTATACGACCAGAGAAGAAAGTCTGGTTGACCAGTGTAGCCATCACAAGGTGTTATGCTCTGAGTTTTATTACTTTTATTAATGAATGGTAATAGCAGTCCCCGTGATTTTTAATTAGGAAAAACCCCATATTATTATTATTATTTTTAATATGTCATTATCATTATGTCCTTTAGACATGGTATTCAAAATAAGCAGCAACGTTTAAATATTTAGTAAATGAATGAAAAAATACAGAAAAGTTGTTGAAAATAAATACGGCTAGTAATGTACCCGTTTCCCGCAATTTGATTAGACCCAGAGCTTTGAAATAAATAAATGAAAAGCTTACCGGAACTGTCCCAATAAAAATCATAATGTACCAGGAATCTCAAGTTCTGGTGTGATTTCGCTTATGGAATGGATACTCATCATCATCAAGTACCGGGCCTGCTGGCATAGGTGATCATGTCTCTCCACAACTTTCGATCTCGGCAGCTATTTATCATTTCTGTTGTTGACCTTCTGCCAAGCCATTCTCTTAAGCTGTCTGTTATTTTTTCTCTTTGCATCCCTCTATCTCTTCGTCCCTCAATTGTTCCAGTTGTTACAATATATTCCAGTTGTTCTCTTCTCATTACATAGCCAAAAAATGAATATTGTCTCTTCCTAATATTGGAAATTAGCCCTCTTTATGCTTTGACCTCTCTCATAACATCTTCATTACTCTTCTTAACTTTCCATGGTACTCTCAACATTCTTCTGTAAAACCACATTTCTACAGACTCCAGTGATATTCTTGTCTGTTGTCCTATTGTCCACGATTCGCATCCATATGTTAAGACTGCCTCTACGTAACATTTAAGAACTCTTTTCTTGTTTCTATTGTAAAAATGGATTGCATAGTATCTTCCTCATTTTTTGGAAAGCTGCTTTTGCCTGAGCCATTCTGCATCTCACCTCTTGTGTACATCTTCCGTCTGAGGTTAACAAAGTTCCCAAATATTTAAATTCATTTACCTGTTTTAATATTGTTCCACTTGTCTTTATTTTGCACTGAGGTGATGTCTTTTCTTTGTTGTTACCATTACCTCTGTCTTTTTGCTATTAAGGCTGAGTCCTTTATTTTTGCTTTCTTTTACTATAATGTCCAACATTTTTTGTAACTCATTTTCACTCTCAGCGATTAAGACTGTATCATCAGCATACCTTAGATTATTTATATTATGACCTCCAATTGTTATTGCAGGCATGCCCCTTATGGATCTTAAAATGGATACTATAAAATTGAATAGATACTATATTTATCAAATTATCTATAGTGCACTTATTAAATACCAGCTTTCACCACTGACTAAGTCGCCTAGAAACCAGGAACTGAATTTTTATTGTTAATAAGTTTTTTTTTTCATTGCAGCCACATACACAGGGTCCCTAGCCATACAGGCAGATAACTCCGTCTTCGGAAGCACTCATATTTTTTTCGTCGATGAGTAGTTGACGTTACAATCCGGGCCTCGCTGTTGAGACCAGGGGGTGGTTGCCGCAGAGAGAAATCATAAATAAAAAGCCCAACTTATACAGCCTGGATTTGAACTCCCAACCTTTATGTCTCGAGATCGGCGTCTTGCCTCGAAACCAACCAATCCCCAAATGGAAATTAAAAACAGACAGTAAATTAGTTGAAATTATGCGACTGTTAACATTTTTAAACAAATTAACCGAACGTGATCCGAACCGTTCCGGCTGAAAGAAAGCTCTAAAGAGTGTAAAACATAAGGCTACCTTTGAATCTGCATTCACCTCATCATTAAGCCAGCGAATTAACCCCTCCACGTTAACATTATTTAACTAGGATGATATACGACATCGTAGATAAAAAGAGTTCTTAAATGTTACGTAGAGTCAGCCTTAACATATGGATGCGAATCATGGACAATAGGACAACAGACAAGAAAATCACTAGAGTCTGTAGAAATGTGGTTTTACAGAAGAATGTTGAACGTACCATGGACAGCTAAGAAGAGTAATGAAGATGTTCTGAGAGAGGTCAAAGTAAAAAGAGAGTTAATTTCCAATATTAGGAAGAAACAATCATCATTTTTTAGCCATGTAATGAGAAGAGAACAACTGGAATATATTGTAACATCTGGAAAAACTGAGGGACAAAGAGATAGATGGAAGCAAAGAGAAAAAATAACAGACAGCTTAAGAGAATGGCTTGGCAGAAGGTCAACAACAGAAATGATAAATAGCCGTCGAAATCGAAAGCTGTGGAGAGACATGATCACCTACGCCAGCAGTCCCGGTACTTGATGATGATGATCTACGACCTTAATACATTGTCTACGCTGGACATTAAAAATGCATTTCCCATGTAAGGAAATACAAATATAAAAAAAATGTCAAGTACCCCCCCCCCCCCCCCATCGTCACGCCAAGTGGCGTATAGGGATTATGGTGTTAGTGACCATACATTTTACAGACCTTTAGCACATGATTTTTGGGGTTATGTGGTCGTTATTACGCCCGCGCCGTTTACTATCCCAGAAAAAAATCCGGTACCCATTAAAGGCTGGGTGAATCGGAAGCCTTCGATTGGATGAAACCTAACCTCTTGTCCTTTGTAGTCCAGTTCACTCACCACTGAGCTATCGTGGCTCCCAAATACAAATATATTGTATCTAAATTATTACGATTTTCAATGTCCAAAGTTTGAATAAATAATTATTATAAGTAAAATAATGTAACTCGCATATAATTCAAGAATTCAAATGTAGTACAAATATTTGCCTTTAACGTTTTAAACCAACGAGATTCCAACCACTTCCTTAATTTTTTAAACTGGAATTTTAAACTATTTGAACGGTTCAGTTTGTAAAATTCCTTCATCTTAATCAATCATCGTTTTCTTAATTCTTCTCGCGATACAAGAGTCCATTGTTACACATTTTTATGCAGTCACACATTTGTTAAAAAATAAAATAATTAACATTTTAAACGCTGGTTCGCTGATTCCTTATTTCATTTCAGCCACTCTCATTCTCTGTTCGCACATTTTAACAATCACAAATTATGTCAACATTTAACCATTCCACAACTTCACATTCGTCGCAACGACCACCGCCCACCCTTTAAAAAATGCACAATTGTGAGTCTCGACCCCTATTTTTGAAAAAAAAAAAAAAAAGTTACTTCCCCTGTGTCTTAAGCCTGATTAATTCCCCTGTTCCTGTAAAATGCTAATGGATCGTTAGTTTCCTCAGTCACAATAAAAATAATAACTTAAATTGGAACAAAGAGGATAACAGAGGCAAAAATGGGATAGACAGAGAGCGGGAGATTGATAGAAAGGGAAATGACTGCACAGAACTGGCAGATTATTTGCCCTGCCACAGAGAACAATCTTTATGCGTGGGTCACCCACAGATCTCGAGTGGAAGGATCATGGACGACAGGATGTTCAGATTTAGCGCTTGAACACAGCTGAGGAAGACTTCAGAGAGATGAACAAGTAAAAGAGGAAGGATCAAGGAAGGATTAAAAGTGGGAGGATTGGGGAAAGTGGGGAAGTGTGCAAAAGGGGAGTTGGGGGTGTGGGGTTGAACAATTGCATAAGTTAAATAAATCAAGAGGAACAATCAAGTTTAAGTTATAACAAACTAACTTAGTCGTTCAAATTAATTTAGTAGAGAAGTCATTATAGTCTAATATATCTGTTACATTAATGAGTCATGGTAAACCAACGGTTTACCACTAATATCTTCAGTAATAAAGAAAAGACGATGGTCATACGTTGGACATGTGATGAGAAGAGATAATAATCGAATAGCAAAGCAAGCCCTCATATGGGAAACAACAGGTAAAAGAAAAAGAGGAAGACCCAGGGAGACACTGAGAAGAACATTGATGAGAGAGGCAAGAGCAGCAGGAATCGGCTCCCTCAATGAGATAGAACTGCTTGCACAGAACAGAGACAGATGGCGAGATTTGATAAAATATCTTTAAAAGAAAACTGCTAGAACAAAAATTCATATAGGAGAAGGTGTATCTTGGTCTACGCCCTATGGGCCGGTTACGGCTCGAAAGGTCAATAGATAGATAGAAACCAACGGTCTAATATATCAGTTACATTAATGAACCATAGTCAACCAACGGTCTAATATATCAGTTACATTAATGAACAATGGTAAACGATTAGTCTACTCTACCAGCTACAATAATTAGCCATGATAAACGATCAATCAACTATATCAGTTACGTTAATGAACCATAGTCAACCAATGGTCTTATATATTAGTTACATTAATGATACATGGCAAACAATTAGTCTATTATATCAGTTACATTAATAAGCCATGGTCAATCAACGGTCTTATATATCAGTTACATTAGTGAACAATGGTAAACGATTAGTCTACTCTATCAGCTACAATAATTCTATCTATCTATTGACCTTTCGAGCCGTAACCGGCCCATAGGGCGTAGACCAAGATACACCTTCTCCTATATGAATTTTTTGTTCTAGCAGTTTTCTTTTAAAGATATTTTATTAAATCTCGCCATCTGTCTCTGTTCTGTGCAAGCAGTTCTATCTCATTGAGGGAGCCGATTCCTGCTGCTCTTGCCTCTCTCATCAATGTTCTTCTCAGTGTCTCCCTGGGTCTTCCTCTTTTCTTTTACCTGTTGTTTCCCATATGAGGGCTTGCTTTGCTATTCGATTATTATCTCTTCTCATCACATGTCCAACGTATGACCATCGTCTTTTCTTTATTACTGAAGATATTAGTGGTTGATTGGCGATTTCTCTAATTTCCTCGTTTGTTTTGAATTCGTTCCATTCTATACCAAGTATTTTCCTTAGACATTTATTTTCGAATGCGTTCAACTTTGTTTCTATATCTCTTGTTGTTTTCCAGCTTTCAGACGCATACGTAAGGGTTGATAGTACATTTGATTTGAATAGCCTAAGTTTTGTGTTTGTGCTAATGAGTTTTGATTTCCACAACTTTTCAAGGCTTCTGAAAGACATTGCTGCTTTAGCCAGTCTGATTCTAATTTCTTTGCTCGTATCCCCTTCTCGATCAATGTGACTTCCAAGATAGATAAAGTGATCGATCTCTTCTACTGGTTTGTTTTCCATGTATATTTTGTCACTTGTTGGAATTAAACTTTTCATGACTTTAGTCTTTCATGATTGACCTCAAGCCCAATTTTGCTGGCTATTGATGATAGTTCATTTGTGTTTTCCTGCATCGTTTTTATCTGACTGCTGATGAGAACTATGTCATCAGCAAAGTCGAGGTCCTCCAAATGGTCTCCTTGTATCCATTCGATGCCTTTATTACCAGTGCAGCATTTCTTCATTATGAAGTCCATAACAATTCCAAATAACAAGGGCGATAAAATACATCCTTGTTTAACCCCAGTTTCTATTGGGAAACATTCGCTCAGTCCTTCCTCTGTTCGAACTGCACATGTGTAACCATCATACATGTCTTTGATAATATTTATGATTTTTGATGGTAAACCATATTGCTTCAGAATTTTCCACAAAGAATCTCTATGAATACTATCAAATGCTTTTTTGAAGTCGATGAAGTTAAGTACAAAAGGTTTTTGCTTTTCAATATGTTCCTCCAATATAAGTCGTAGAGTGAAAATGTGGTCAAGACAGCTTCTCCCTTTTCTAAACCCAGCCTGTTCTTCACGCATTACTGTATCTATTGAATCTTTTATTCTATTTAGGATGATTTTACAGAATAACTTTGAGGCAACTGACAAAAGTGTCACGCCTCTCCAGTTGTTACAATCTCTAAGATTGCCCTTTTTTGGGATCTTAACAATGATTCCTTTTTTCCATTTATGAGGCGTCTTCTCTGTTTTCCAAATGATGTTGAACATTTTTTGGAGATGTATTAAATTATGGCTATCAATTGCCTTGAGGATCTCAGCTGTTAACTTATCCTCTCCAGCAGCCTTGTTATTGGCCATTAGCTTTAAGGTGGTTTCTATTTCACTCAAGGTGAAGTCATCTAAATTTACATCTAATTCTGCTGCTGGTGTTTCAGCTTCAAAATCTATTAAACTGTGAGGTAGTGGACGGTTAAGAATTTCTTTGAAGTGTTCTGCCCAACGGGCTTTTATGTCTGCGCTTGTTGTTAGCATTAATCCAGATTTGTCTAGAATTGGTGTTCCACTGGATGTATAGGTGTTTGTCAGCATCTTTTGTACTGTATAGAGAGTTCTGGTGTCTCCTGTAATTGCAGCTGTCTCTGCTTTCTCTGCCAAGTTGTCTATATAAGCTCTTGTATCTCTTCTTGCCGAACTTTTCACTTTGTTGTCTAATTCTTTGTATGTTGCTTTTGCCAGAACCTTTCCAAGATCTGTCTTTACATTAGTCACGGCTCTCTTTGCTTCTCTTCTTTCTTTGATGTATTTCCATGTGGTGTCTGAGATCCAAGCTCGTTTTTCCATTTTCTTCAGTCCGGCACTTGCTTCTGCTGCTGTCATTAGTATTTTGCTCTGTGAGTCCCACATTTCATTGATATCTAAGTCTATTTCACCGAGTGCTGAATAACAATTACTTAGCTCTATGTTAAACTTTTCCTTTATGGCTTCATCTTTCAGTTTATGACTATCAATTTTATGTGTAATTGACCTCTTCTGTTGGTTTCTAAATTTTAATCTTATTTTCCCAATGCACAGGTTGTGGTCACTATTAACATCAGCACCTCTGTAAGCTCTTACATCTATTAATGATGATCTGAATTGTTGTTTAATACATAGGTGGTCAATTTGATTTGATGTTCTATCGTCAGGAGATATCCATGTTGTTTTGTGAATATTTTTGTGTGGAAATAATGTCCCACCTATAACTAAATTTTCTATTAAACATAATTCTATTAATCTTTCTCCATTCTGACTTGTTGTATTACAGCCTTCTCTCCCCATCACATGTTCCACTCCTGCGTTATCTTGTCCCACTTTGGCGTTGAAGTCTCCCATTACAATTAAAAGATCGTGTTTTGGTATTTTGTTTATAAGTTGTTGCAGTTGGTTATAAAAAAACGTCCTTAACTTCATCATCAGCTTCGTTAGTAGGCGCATAACATTGAATAATTGAAAGTCTTCCATGTTTTGTTTTGTATCGTGTTCGTATCAGACGGCTGTTTACCGGTTCCCATTCTAATAAACTTCTTGCAGCTTTGTCTGTCATCATTATGCCTACTCCTTCACGGTGTTTTCCATCTTCCCTTCCAGAAAAAAACTACTATTTTATTATCAATAGATCTCCTACCTGTTCCAAGCCAGCGCATTTCGCTTAATCCTAAAATATCTAGATCGTATCTGTCCATCTCGCTCGCGACCTGTGCATGTTTCGTCGGAGCGGCCATTGTTCGCACATTCCAGAATCCTATTTTTGTTGTTGTTTTAGGGCCGAAAAAACTATCACTACTATCTACTGCTAATTTACACATTCTGTATCAGGTCTACGTTTCATTAACAACATCGTTTTTACGATAGCGGCTTGTTAAACCTCTGATCAACGGTTCAATACCAAGCCGGAGAAAAATAATTAGCAAAGGTCAAATATTAGTTTACCATATCAGTTACATTAATGAGTCATAGTTAAAAATAAATCTAATTTACCGGTTTCATTAATGAGCCATGACCAACAATCAGTCTCATATACCAGTTACATTAAGGAGCCATACAAATAAGAATATTTTATTTAACGTATGCGTGTGTTATGAAGCATACGTGCTTTGTAATTAATTCAGGAAAAGCTATCGTGAAAATAACATAAAGTACTTTAGACAAATCAAAGATATTAGACATGTTAGTCAAGTCAATCAGTCAAGGAATCTAGACAACTTAGTTAAGTCAATCAGTCAAGGAATTTAGAAAGGCTAGTCAAGTCAATCAGTTAAGTAATCTACACAGGTTAGTCAAGTCAATCAGTTAAGGAGTCTACACAGGTTAGTCAAGTCAATCAGTTAAGGATTCTACACAGATTAGTCAAGTCAATCAGTTAAGGAATCTACACAGGTTAGTCAAGTCAATCAGTTAAGGAAATTAGACAGGTTAATCAAGTCAATCAGCCAATTGACTCTGTTCAATAAATTGAGTTGAACATTATAGGAAATGATTCAAATATATTTTTGAAGTAAATAAAATCAATATGCCAACTTTGCAGTGAAAGTAAATAATCAAGTAAATGAAAATATAATATAATATATTACTATTCTTTCCATCCTCATTTGCCTATGAGCGTCAAGTAGAAAGAGAAAGCGAGAGAGAGAGAGAGTGTGTGTGTAAGAGTAAAAGAGAGAGAGAGAGAGAGAGAGAGAGAGAGAGAGAGAGTTTGCAGTCTTAAGATGTATTCTTCAACTGTCATATTTCCTGGTGTTTCTTTTATTCCGTCTATCAATTATTGTTTTTGGTGACGCCTTTGTCACTCTGTTTTGTACTGAATATTGTGTGAACTCTAATTATTTTTTTTTTTTTTTTGCTTTGCCATTTGGCCAAGCCTTTTAATTTATTGGGTTTTTGTTTGTTATATTCTACTATTGATACAATCTTCAACATTCTTTAGGTTCTCATCTTTTAGTCAGAGTTTTATATCATCCAACTTAGCGCTTATGTGATCTTGGCGCTTTTTAGTGCGTCCTAAAATGGCGGTCTGTTTTCGCCGACTGGTTATCAAGGACGCGTGATTTAATTTTCTTGTGCTTCTAAGCGAAGAAAATAAAATAAGCTCACGGTTTATCCGCGTGCCGGAGAGCTGATTGACTGGAGTTGGTTAGTCTATAACGTGGAAACTGGTTCTGGACCATGCGACTGAGAGAGTGTACATGAGTACAGCCCATCCACAGCATCGACTTTCCGCCAATTATATCAGTCAATTATATATTGTATTAGTCAATTGTATTAGTCAATTATATCATTTAATTATATCATCAGCCAATTATATCATCAGCCATTTATATCAGCCAGTTATATTAGTCACACGCAAAACACCTTAATCTATTATTATAGGCAAAATTAAGGTAAGATTGTTCTTTTAACCACGAACCAGATATCAATGTGTGCTAAGTTAAAGCTATGGTAGATGTGTGCGACCTGGTACGGACATGAAATTCGATTCGATCAGAAGTGTTGCGCAGAATAAGTTTTGTTATTTTATGCCGAATGTAGTATGCAGGCTAAGGACGGCTGTAGGAATGTGGTTTTACAGAAGAATGTTGAGAATACCATGGACAGCTAGGAAGAGTAATGAAAACGTTCTGAAAGAGGTCAAAGCAAAAAATAGAGCTAATATACAACATTAGGAAGAAACAATCATCATTTTTGATGTAATGAGAAGGGAACAGCTGAAATATATTGTAACAACTGGGAAAATTGAAGGACGAAAACATAGAGCGAAGAAGAGAGACAAGATTCCAGACAGCTTAAGAGAATGGCTTCTGATGATGAGATTGCCTCCTGCTGTAAAGCTATGTATAAAGTAAAGAGTTTCCTATTATTATTATTATTATAGCAAAATGAATGGAAGCAGTTTTCAAAATTAATAGCCGGGTGAAGCAATAGAGAACCATTGAGTAAAATTAGTCAAATAAGTAAATTTAATTTAAGAATTTAGCTAACTACGTACTTCAGTAGTAGATTGAGTTATTGAGTTAATTGCGGGTCATCATCATTGTACTCTGAACATGTCCAAATGTGTTCAGATCTCCTCCTCAGCAAGTCCCGCAGTGTACAGCGACTGACGACTCCAATTCTATGTTGGTTGATAAGTCATTCTTACACACCCAGTTTCTCGTTTCTTGCTGTGCCCATCTTGACTCCCATCTCTTTCATCCGAAGGAGTGGCGTTGACTCATGGTTGTCGAAGACCTGTGTCCTTCCCACTTCCCGGAGGTCATTGATGATGTCCGCCCGATTAATTGATTGACCGTCCTCAACAATAGCACTGCTAGCCAACCTGTCCGCTCTTTCATTTCCCCGTACTCCCGCATGTCCTGGGACGTAGACAAAGGTGACCGTACGCATTTTTTTATTTCTGCAGTGACTCAAATTAGTAAATTATCAACCACTAATATCTTCAATAATCAAGAAAAGGCGTTGGACATATTTTGGGATGTAATGAGAAGAGAGAATAACCCAATAGCAAAGCAAGCCCTTAAGTGAGAAACAACAGGTAGGAGGAAAAGAGGCCGACCCAGAGAATCACTGAGAAGAACAATGATTAGGGAGTCAACGGCAGCAGAAATCGGCTCCCTCAATGAGATCGAGATGCTTGCATATAACAGAGACAAATAGTGAGATTTTATTTTTTTTTAAATCTTTGCAAGGATTGAGACAGCTAGAAAGAATATTTCAAAACAGGGAAAGAGTATCTGAGTCTATACCCTATGGGTCGATTACGTCTCGAAAGTTTGACAGACAGACAGGCAGGCAGGCAAGCAGGCAGATAGACAGACAGACAGACAGACAGACAGACAGACAGACAGACAGACAGGCAGATAGATAGATAGACAGACAGACAGATAGACGGACAGACAGACAGACAGGCAGGCAGGCAGGCAGGTAGATAGACAGACAGACAGACAGACAGGCAGGCAGACAGATAGACAGACAGACAGACAGACAGGCAGGCAGGCAGGCAGATAGATAGACAGACAGACAGACAGATAGATAAATAGATAGAAATTATATAAATTAGCGGTCACCTCCTTTCTATATTCCTGTCAAGGAGCTACCTACCCGCACACCTACATTTCAACCGAACTACCTACTAATCTATTTACTTACGTATTTGCTTACCTTCTTACCTACTACGCTCCCTTAAATGTTTACCTATCTACCTACCCATATAAATCTACCTAATTACCAGTTTGCCTACCCAATTAAAAGCCTATCTACTGACTCATCTGTCACCATACATACCTGTTTATCTACTTTACTGATAATATTCCCCTACACATCTTTATTAACAATACACTCTACCAATATTTGCAGGTGCGGCCTACCTCATCCTCGACTGTCGTATATTATCATACCCGTCTAATTTCATTACCTTATTTTGACTTCCGAGCTTCATTATTACATTCGCACCTGAAGACTTAAAGGTAACACGGGACAAATCAATAAATCAAGACTTGTGGTCTAACAAATCTTGTAGTTGCAATGTTCCTTCCCAACTCTAATTTACTTAATATCTTAATGATCTAACTTTTCCACTCCACTCTCTTTCCAAACAATTCACAAAGCAGAACTGTTGTTCTTTTCTGTTAATTTTCTCCATAATTTCATTCCAAGTATTTGCTTTTTGTTAGAACTGAAATAATTAAATTTTTGGCATCATTTATATGTAATTATTTTTCTGAGCATAGTATTCCTCTCAGCCTCATTGCTTTGGTATTTATTTTATATTATCTTTAATATTTATTTCTTCTTCATTTTTTCCCCCTTCCACTAAGACCGTTGTTTAATTGTCGTTCCTTCAGTCTGTTGCCTGTTGAGCGCAGGAATTAAAATACTCTTCTTTACTCGCCTGCATTTTCTAATTGCCATGCTTTCACTTTCATACAACAGTGCAGACCATGCGTTACGTTAATCCTGCACATATTCAAATATGGGCAGGCAGCTTAAACTTGAATTTCATTAGCTGTTCTCTCTCCTTCTCTTAATGTCTCTTTTATTCTATCTCTCTCTCTCTCTCTCTCTCTCTCTCTCTCTTTCTCTCTATCTCTTTCTCTTATCAAATCTCTATCATTTTTCATCGATTACTTTCTCTCATTCTCTCTCTCTCGACCTCACACACTCGCGACTGACGTACTTTCACCAATTCTTTCTTATTTATTCCATTATTCTTTCTCTCTTTGATTTAAAAAAAAATTCTTCTTTAACAGTTTCTCCCTTTTACAATATGCAGTTTCCTCTTTCATTTTCATTTTTTCCTTTTATTTTCATCATCTTCGAGTGCCATCTCTGCATCCAAGGTTGGCTACCATGGAGCGCCATTCTGCTCTGTCTCTTGCTTTGATGGTGCAGGTTGTCATAGGCTGACTTGTCCATCTTTTGATGTTACTCGTCCATGTTAGCCTTGGTCTGCCTCTGCCTCTGTAACCTTGTATTTTCCCTCCAGGATTACTTTTAGTAAGCTGTTACGCCTTTTAACATGGCCCAAAAATCGCATTTTGTCTTGTTTGAATTGTGTTTAGTAGTTCTTTCTTTATTTTTCGTTGTTTTAAGTTTTCATCGTTTGTTTTCTTTTCCTTCCATCCAATTCTACCTATTCTTCTATAGATCCACATTTCAAAGGCTTTAATTCTTTGTTCTGTTTTCTTGTCTAATGTCCTTGTTTCTGCACCATATAGGAATGTTGAGAAGACATAACATTTTGCCATTCTTAGTTTTAGCCCTGGTGTTATTTGTTTTGATGTTAGTGTGGTCTTCGTGACATTAAAATTACTTTTTTCCATTCCTATTCTTTTGTTTCGGGTATAACCTGTAGCACACGATGTCCCCTACAGAACGAAGGTTTTCCATTGGAATCCCCCTTACCGTTGTTGTTATTTCTATTGTTGTAGCGATTCATGATTGTACAAAGAAGTTACGACGTTGGTTTTCTGTTGCCTTCTGTCGGTTTGTTTACGGTTGGCTCCGCTAGCCTTTGACTAAAAAGTCTTACCCACAAGGCAGTGGGTTTTTTTTTACTTCGGAGTACCCTCCCTTAGCCTTTTACTCTTCCGGGCTTACCTGCAATGCAGCAGGGCAGCCACAGGTTGTACTGTTTACAGCGGGTAAAATTACCCGACCTGACCAGAAACAAGGACATTAGACAAGAAAATAGAACAGAGAATTAAAGAAGCATGGTTAAAAGAGAGGTGCAAAGATATTAAATGCAACAAAAAGAAGATGCTAAAGCTATATACAAACAAATTGAGGAATTAACAGGCAGAAAAATGCAATATAAACTGGATGTTTAAGATCAAAGGAAGGAGAACTGTTGATTGATCAAGAAAACATAAGGGAACGATGGACATAATACATTAAAGATCTTTATAATGATGAACGAACGGAAGTAAATATTAAGGATAATGGAGAAGGACCAGAAATACTCAGAGAAGAAGTGGAAGACGCCTTGCGCAATATGAAAGCAGGCAAAGCTCCTGGACCAGATAATATAACTAAAGAAGAGATTGAAGCAATGGGTGATTTTCGAATAGAAATAATAACAAAAATAATGAATGATATGTACAACAGCGGATATATACCAGACGATATGCTCAAATCAATATGCATAGCCCTAAAGGTAAAGTACGAGACTTGAACCGGCGTCTTAGCACGCGAGTTTACACCCATATGTGCTCGGCCGCCTATCCAGAAATGTTCGGAAATTTCTGGATAGTGTCGCCTCAAGCATCGAAACTCAGATGCGAGGCAACATTCCTCACCTTCCCAGGGTAATACCCTGGTACCCATTTCTGCCAACGGCTGGGTCGACCGTGGGGGTATTTTTTTTTTCAACCACGAGTACAATTCCCGCTGGGAGCAGTGTGAATTGTACTCGTAGTTGGAAAAAAAAAAAAAAAAAAAAAAAATTACCCCCACGGTCGACCCAGCCGTTGGCAGAAATGGGTACCAGGGTATATTATCCTGGGAAGGTGAGGAATGTCGCTTCGCATCTGAGTTTCGATGCTTGAGGCTACACTATACAGAAATATCCGAACATTTCTGGATAGGCGTCCGAGCACATATGGGTATATACTCGCGTGCTAAGACGCCGGTTCAAGTCTCGTACTTTACCTTTACCTTTACCTTTACCTTTGCATAGCCCTACCAAAGAAATCGGGTACGATTGAATGCGATGATCATTGCACATTAAGCCTTATGAGTCATATGACTAAGATATTACTAAGAATCATCATGCGAAGAGTGTGAAACAAAATCAGTCCAGAAATTAGCGATGAACAGTGTGGTTTTGTTAGAGATAAAAGAACAAGCAATGCCATTTATATCATAAGATCTTTAGTAGAAAGAGCCATAGAGGTGAAAACAGATCTATACCTATGTTTCATATATTACACCAAGGCATTGACAAAGTAAAGCACCAAGAAGTAATCAAAATTTTAGAAAGCATAAACGTAGGCAGCAAAGATCTAAGAATAATAAAAAACATGTACTGGCAGCAAACAGCGGCCATAAGAACTGGAAACCATTGGGAATGTTTCAACAAATAAAACAGGGTTTTAGACAAGGTTTTGTGCTGTCACCAGATGTGTTTAATATTTATAGTGAGATTTTTTTAAGATCCATAAGGGGCATGCCTGGAATAACAATTGGAGGTCATAATTTAAATAATCTAAGGTATGCTGATGATACAGTCTTAATCGCTAAGAGTGAAAATGAGTTACAAGAAATGTTGGACATTATAGTGAAAGAAAGCAAAAATAATGGACTCAGCTTTAATAGCAAAAAGACAGAAGTAATGGTAACAACAAAGAAAAAGACACCACATCAGTCCAAAATAAAGACAAGTGGAACAATATTAAAACAGGTAAATTAATTTTAATATTTGGGAACTTTGTTAACCTCAGACGGAAGATGTACACAAGAGGTGAGATGCAGAATGGCTCAGGCAGAAGCAGCTTTCCAAAAAATGAGGAAGATACTATGCAATCCATTTTTGACAATAAAAACTAGAAAAAGAGTTCTAAAATGTTACGTAGAGCCAGTCTTAACATATGGATGCGAATCATGGACAATAGAACAAAAGACAAGAAAATCACTGGAGTTTGAAGAAATGTGGTTTTACAGAAGAATGTTGAGAGTACCATGGACAGCTAAGAAGAGTAATGACGATGTTCTGAAAGAGGTCAAAGCAAAAAAAGAGCCAATTTCCAATATTAGGAAGAAACAATCATCATTTTTTGGCTATTTAATGAGAAGAGAACAACTGGAATATATTGTAACAACTGGAAAAATTGAGGGACGAAGAGATAGAGGGAAGCAAGAGAAAAAAAAATAACAGACAGCTTAAGAGAATGGCTTGGCAGAAGGTCAACAACAGAAATGATAAATAGCTGCCGAGATCGAAAGTTGTGGAGAGACATGACCACCGACGCCAGCAGGCTCGGTACTTGATGATGATTCTTTTGTTTATTTCAGTTGTACATTTTCCATCACTGGTTATGGTATGTCCAAGGTAGTTGTAGCTCTGAACTGTCTCCATGTCTATTCCTTCAATTTTGATATGCACTTGTGGGTTTTGAGTATCCTATTATTTTGCTCTATTTAATTTTCTCTCTTGATTTCTCATGTCTATT
The DNA here is from genome assembly GCA_032433765.1 of Megaustenia siamemsis. Classification (NCBI taxonomy): domain Eukaryota; kingdom Metazoa; phylum Mollusca; class Gastropoda; order Stylommatophora; family Ariophantidae; genus Megaustenia; species Megaustenia siamemsis. The sequence goes on from JAVIAB010000024.1 coordinate 59,425,897, forward strand.
TTTTATTACTCAAATTCTGTTTTAATGTTTTCTCTTCTCTTCCTTTTCATTTTTTTTTTACATTTATATTTATCTCACTTTCCTATATTTTTTCCCTTTTCTTCCCCGTATTATCTTCTTTTTTAACGATCTGTCTTTCTATTCTCTTTCTATACTTTTCTCTTTCTGCCACTTTTCACCTTTTCGTTGATTTAAATCAATCTTGTTTGTTTTACCACGATTTATCTTTATAGTTTGTATGAATTAATCTATCAATCATATCCATCTATCCACCCAAACTCGCCCATCCATCCATCCGTCTGTCCGTCCATCCATGCATCCATCCATCCATGCATCCATGCATCCATCCATCCATCCATCCATCCATCCATCCATCCATCCATCCATCCATCCATCCATCCATCCATCCATCCATCCATCCATCCATCCATCCATCCATCCATCCATCCATCCATCCATCCATCCATCCATCTATCTATCTATCTATCTATCTATCTATCTATCTATCTATCTATCTATCTATCTATCTATCTATCTATCTATCTATCTATCTATCTATCTATCTATCTATCTATCTATCTATCTATCTCTTCCCTATCTTTACTTCCTCACAAATACTCGGACCGATTTGTCATCGCTGTAAAACACCCCCGCCCCCATATAATTGCATTATTCCTTTGTTCCCATAGTTTATTACTATTCCCAAGAACAATGAACACTATACAGAAACAAGGAACGCTTTGATAATTATTGCATTCACTTTCTAAATCCGCAGTGCAACATTTATATCGTCATAACGGTGTGAGGCACTACATTTCATCGTACTAAACCACAGCGTTAGAAGTTGTGCGAGACCAGTCCCCTTTCTCACTGTCATTACCTTCCACAAGTAGGAAGTAAAGTAAGTAGCATATCATTTACAGAACGTTGCTATTACCCCAGCAATTTTTTTGGCTGTGTAATTGTCTAGACATTATACGTCAGGGGTTTGTCATTGTCTTCTGACGGTAATCGTGGTCCTAAGGACGATAATTCCACGATTCGTGATTTCTTTAAACACCGCGCTCAGCGGGACTTGATCCCGGACCTGGGAGTTGTGAACGCGAGTTCACTGTCTCTAAGCCACGGACGCCTACCACACAGGAACAAAAAAAAACATGTTAAAATTACAAGAAAACGATTTAATGTTTTCTATTCATATGACTGCGGAGCTGCGATAGCTCAGTGGTTAGTGAACTGGACTACAAATCACAAGAGGTTCGATCCTAACCGATGGCTTCCCTTTAATGGGTACCGGATTTGTTTTTGAAAAGTAAAGCGGAACGGGCGTAATACCGACCACATTATTCCAAAAATCATGTTCCGAAGATCTGTAAAATGTATGGTCACTAACACCATATTCCCTATACGCCACTTGGCGTGACGTGTCACTAACACCATATTCCCTATACGCCACTTGGCGTGACGTGTCACTAACACCATATTCCCTATACGCCACTTGGCGTGACGTGTCACTAACACCATATTCCCTATACGCCACTTGGCGTGACGGGGGTAATTTACTTTTTTTTTTTTTTTATAAGGGAAGGGAGGTATTAAACTGTTACTCTTTTCAGCGTAGTTGCCACTATAATAGTGTACGTCTAACAAACTTACTTCTTATGTTTCTTCATTTCTTTGTTTTTCTTCCATCTATTCTCACCACCACTTGCATTGTTCCTTATTCTCTGACTTTCTTTCTCTTTCCCTCTTTGCTCATCCATTTCAATATCTTTTTTTTTCTTTAGATAAAAATAATATATAATCTTACTGAAACTTTCTAATGTCATCTTCTTAATTTGTCTGTTTCTACCAAGCTCTCACACACTCCATCTCTCCCTGTCTTTCTCCCTTTACTCGTCTATTTTAATATCTTATTTTTTCCCCTTAGATATAAATAACTTGGCATCTTAATGAAACTTTATAATGTGGTCTTTCTTAATTTATTTGTTTCTACCAAGCTCTCTCTATCCCTGTATGTGAATATAATCTCTTTTTTTGCTCTCTCTCTCTCTCTCTCTCTCTCTCTATATATATATATATATATATATATATATATATATATATATATATATATGGTTGACAATAACATTTTAGCAATTTCTTTTTTTTTTTTTACATGTCAATTTTTAGTTTCACTCATTCATCAAACTATATAGAGTAACTTTTCGTTATGTGAATATTATAATTAAGCTGATAATATTTTAGTTCAATTTCACTACTTCTAATTCCATTTCCGGCCTTTCATTACTCTCTCTTTACAACACACACACACACACACACACACACACACGCACGCACGCACGCACGCACACACACACACACACACACACACACAGGCGCGTCCATGTACATACGGAACCACATATTCTCATTTAATTTCTTCCTAATGTTCACTTCAAATAATAAATGTAAAAAAAAAAAAAAACCAAACAAACAAACAAAAACAAATTTCACAAACTTTACCTGATACACGGCAATCCATATTTGGCAAACTTGTAGGTATATCTGCTACTCCCTTAGGTGACTGAATTATATCACAAAGTCAGAAGTCACATTGTGAGAAAACCACAATAAACGAATCTTGTGTCACCAATGATCCCAGAAGAACTCCACCCATAATAACAACAACAAGAACAATAATATTCCTTGAACACAACAGGGAATTTATCTACAACAGTTATATCACGAGTGTACTCCAAGCTGCTACCAATAATAAAACGCATAAATAAATCAAATGGGGAGAATAAATATGAAGTAATGATTGAGGAATGGTAGCTTAAAGGAGAAAATAGGAGAAGTAACACAAGTAAATGAATAAATTCCTGTCTATAAGTGTGTGTGTGTCTCAGATTGAATAGATCAAAGAGTAGACGAACAGATGGGGAAAATTAAGAATAAAATAAATAATTGAGCAGTGGGTTTGTGTTTCATGTGAGCTTTTGAAAGTGCAATTTAGTGAATAAGAGATAGAACGAATAAGTTATTTCGTCTGTGATTGAATTGTTGAGTTTGTATTTGAACTTATGAACAATGTTTGAATAGCTATGTGATTGGATGGTAAGTTAGTTATTGAATTGCTTAGTGAATCAGTGACTCGATGATTAATCGACTGGGTGATGATACATAGGCAATACGACGGTGAGAAGTTACAGCGAGTTATTGATATATTCTTTCCGGGTCGATCGAGAGAGCAACTGTGTGATTGTTTGATCATTTATTTGCAGACTGTTTCAATCATTTAAGTAGAGAATGCCAAGTGGGTTTAATGAGTGATTGTGTCATTTAGCGATCGCGCTAGCATTTTTTTCTCGCATAATGAATACATAAAAAGGACTAGAGATCGGGTTCGATCCTGATCGACGGCTTCCGGGTTCACTGAGCCTTAAATGCGTACTGGATTATTTTCTGGGAAAGTAAAGCAGCATGGACTTAATACCGACCACATTACCCCAAAAATCATGTGTCGAAGGTTTGTAAAAATTATGGTCACTAACACCATATTCCCTATACGCCACTAAGCGTGACAGGGCTCTATACATTTTTTGTTTATGAATACATTACTCTATAATAAGTAAGTGAATTATAGAGTAGGTGTTTGGATAGGTGGTCGGGTAAGTGTGCAAGCGAGTGAGTCGGAGAGTGAGCAGGTAGGCAGGTGGATGTGAGTAATGGGTAAGTTAATGGCTGAGTGAGAGAACAAGTAAGAAGGTGGGTGCTTGAATGGGTAAATGGATGGATAAATAAAAGAATGAGTGGGTGATTGAGTGAGTGAGTAAATGAGCAGGTGAGTGAGTGATTGGCTGAGAGAGTGAGCGAGTATTTTAAATTTTATATGTGAGAGAGTGAGTGAGTGGAAGTGTGAAAAATTATTAATTTATAGAGTGCGTGAGTGAGGGAATAGAAATGTGAAACATTATTAATTTATAGAGTGCGTGAGTGTCTGAGGGAGTAGAAATGTGAAACATTATTAATTTATAGAGTGCGTGAGTGAGTAATGGAGTAGAAGTGTGAAAAATTATTAATTTATAGAGTGCATGAGTGAGTGAGGTAGTAGAAGTGTAAAACATTATTAATTTATAGAGTGCGTGAGTGCGTGAGGGAGTAGAAGTGTGAAAAATTATTAATTTATAAAGTGAGTGAGTGAGTGAATGAGTGAGTGAGTGAGTGAGTGAGTGAGTGAGTGAGTGAGTGAGTGAGTGAGTGAAGGAGTAGAAGTGTGAAAAATTAATTCATAAAGTGAGTGAGTGAGTGAGTAAAAATGTGAACAACTATTAATTTATGGAGTGTGTGAGTGAGTGAGTAGAAGTGTGAAAAATTATTAATTTATAAAGTGAGTGAGTGAGTGCGTGTGTGAGTTAAAGTGTTAACAATTATTAATTTATAGAATTACAAATATAAGAACATCATCTACTGTAAGAGTACATCAACTGCTTACTGAGCGATACAGCCCTGAATGTTTAACTTAAACATTGACGGAAACAATAAGTAAGAAAGAAATAAGTAAACCAATGCATAATGTAATATGAATTTTCCTTTGTAAATAAATGATTTCATGATATATATGGATATATATATATATATATATATATATATATATATAATATTATTTATTTAAGTAGAAATTTAATTTTCTCTAATTGTGTTCATTTTTCCTGATCGACAACTTCCAGGTTCACCCAGCCTTAAATAGGTACCGGACCTTTTCTGGAAAGTAAAGCGGCACGGGCGTAATACCGACCACATTACCCCAAAAATCAAGTGCCGAAGGTCTGTAAAATTATGGTCACTAACACCATATTCCCTATACGCCACTTGCCGTGACGCGGCACTTTATTTTTACTATGTTCATTTTGTTAATTTATTCTTAGTGTATATGTGTATATGTGTGTGTGTATATATATATATATATATATATATATATATATATATATATATATATATATATATATATGTTCTACTGAAAAAAATCATTCTAGTGACCTCAAAATATTGCAGGTTATGTAATATTACTGTTGATGGTATGTTTCATAAAATAAAATAAATTGACAAACGGGTTTCCATAGATCGCCTGTAATATGTACACTCCACCCGTACAACATCTGAGCCGCAGTAAATAATTGTATATTACATCTTCACACAACTCCGTTCAACATTCAACATTTGATCTGCTCTAAGCTATAGTTAGAACGCATACTTCCCGTCCCCGCTGCCCTTAATAAAGTGCTAACAGCTACAGCCAGTGACACCTGAATTACATATATTTTGATATGTTTATGACTAATTTTCTTGCTCATTTCTCTTGTCTCTCGGTACAACATATTTCAATAGCACCACAATATTAGAAAATCTATATTAAATGTTGAAGATATTTCGTGGTATATTTAAGGAGAATATGCGCAGAATGATTTACGAATGTTCATTCTTCGTTATATCTGCATGATTTCTTCTTATTGATACATAACGTGTGCATTCTGAGAATTCGTGTATCTTGCTGTTTATTCTTCCTATTTTGTATTCCTTCAGGATATTGCTTACGATGAATGATGACATCGTATGACGGGGAACAAATGGATGTTTCACTTTCTGTACAGTTTCGTCTTATGTCTTTTGGCGTGTGCTGAGACTGCTGGGAGAGGAACTACAGCTACCTTTCTCTGTTTGGGAGATGAGATTTTAATTTGGATGATTCCACTGGCACGGGTGTTTGAAAAATTATGGATTTTAATTCGTTTGCGGTGATACCAGGGCCTTTCATAACCATAACCATAAGCATTCCTTAAGGATGACAGTCACGGCTGCAACCATCTTACTCAACCTTTCTTGTATTTGTGGATGTCCGTTGTGAACTGACAAAGCCAAGGTCTCAATATTCTTGATCCAATTTCCTCATCATTTCTTGTGTCTATCATTTCCTCATCTTGTCTTATTAATAAACAATGCAATAGACAATAATACTAATAATGGAGAATATGATTATGTTTCATCATCACCATCATGTGCCGTACGTGTTGGCGTAGGCGATCCTATCCTTCCATATTTTCTATCCACAGTGCATCGTATGGATTATTTTGTTCAGTGTTTTTTCAGGCCATGACACCAAGCTATCTTGTATCTTCTAGTATCTTGTATAAATATGTTTATGGTAATGAATACAATGGTGATGATGATGATGATGATGATGATCACTATAATTATTAGATGATTGTGACAACGGTGGTACACTAGATGAACTAAGTTATTTGACTGCTGGTATGGTTATTATACACGACAGAAAACATTCCAGAGAAGTCATAACAGAAGATGCTCCCACACGATGAGTCAGAGAAACTCATTAAATGTTTGTGGTTTGTATAAGGGAAAAAATATACAAATAATTAAGTAGGACAAATAGCAATGATTGATTGGTTGGAAGAGACAGTTGGGATACTGAGAAGTTGTAGAAATAGACGATACTGTTTTAGTTGTGGAAATAAATGTTCGTATTATAGTTGTGAAAATAGATGTTGCGGTTTTAGCAGTTGAGAAAGATGTAGAAGCTTCGTTGCTAACATTGCTGTTATATTTTAATTTGTGGAAAGAAAGATAACGACAATTTAGTTTAGGAAATTAGATATGGATGTTATGTGGGTTATGTGGGACGAAAATAAGATGTTTTCGTTTTTTTTTTTAATAAGATAATGAAGCCGGCGTTAAAATGTTGTTGTAAGATGGAAAAAAAAATGTTAATTTTTTTTAGCAGAAATATTTATGTTAAAATTGTAAAAAGAGATAATACTCGTAATATTTGTTGGGGAAATGTTACATTGATTTGTTTGAAATATACACGACGCATTTAATGGTGTTCAAAGTAGCGGTGACTAATTGGTTACAAGCGACGATGGCTGTCTTTCAGAAAACGGTTACTTTCAGATATAGGATAATTGAGATATACGATTGAAGTTTTGAGAAACAGAAAGTGATTTTCTTGTCTATAAAACAGAAAGTGATTTTCTTGTCTATAAAACAGAAAGTGATTTTCTTGTCTATAAAACAGAAAGTGATTTTCTTGTCTATAAAACAGAAAGTGATTTTCTTGTCTATAAAACAAAAAGTGATTTTCTTGTCTATAAAACAGAAAGTGATTTTCTTGTCTATAAAACAGAAAGTGATTTTCTTATTTATAAAACAGAAAGTGATTTTCTTGTCTATAAAATAGAAAGTGATTTTCTTGTCTATAAAACAGAAAGTGATTTTCTTGTCTATAAAACAAAAAGTGATTTTCTTGTCTATAAAACAGAAAGTGATTTTCTTGTCTATAAAACAGAAAGTGATTTTCTTATTTATAAAACAGAAAGTGATTTTCTTGTCTATAAAACAGAAAGTGATTTTCTTGTCTATAAAACAGAAAGTGATTTTCTTGTCTATAAAACAGAAAGTGATTTTCTTGTCTATAAAACAGAAAGTGATTTTCTTGTCTATAAAACAGAAAGTGATTTTCTTGTCTATAAAACAGAAAGTGATTTTCTTGTCTATAAAACAGAAAGTGATTTTCTTGTCTATAAAATAGAAAGTGATTTTCTTGTCTATAAAACAGTAAGTGATTTTCTTGTCTATAAAACAGAAATTGATTTTCTTATTTATAAAACACAAAGCTGATTGATTATCTTATTTATAAAACACAAAGCTGATTGATTATCTTATTTATAAAACACAAAGCTGATTCTCTTGTCTATAAGTGTTTGGGATGGTATAGATGATGAATAGCTTTGTCGTAGTCGAGCAAAGAATTGAGTTTTAGTGATCTACGTCAGAACTCTTGAAGTTTGCTTCTATTTCTCGCTGTTATTACCTGCCTAAAATCAATTAGTCATGTACCCATTTCTCGGCTGGGTGAACGAGAGTCCGTGCTATTTAAATTAGATCTTAATTAGATATTAACTTTTACGATACTGACTCACTCTCTCTCTCTCTCTCTCTCTCTCTCTCTCTCGTGATAAATATAGATTCAGTTAAAACACGCAACGATCGAGGATTAACGATGATGGTTATTATGTATCGAGGTCAACGAGTGCCATTTGACCTAGGCAGGTGATGTTACGTTGATACAGTGAGTCTCTTGTTGTATTGGCTCCTGCTGGCAGAGTTGGATCACGTCAAGCCTAGAGGTACAACAAACCTAGGTATCTAACACCGGGTGTAATAGGTCCTTTATATCAACATACTTCACCACTGTGGGAATAATGAATCGAGATAGAGATAGGTTTGGAATGTAGGAAGTAATTATCACAACTTGTGCTGAACACAGGCTCTTTATAGGAAGAAATTGTGTACATGTCGTGTTTGTAATATGCTGTGTTCAGACTTTGAGACGAGCAGAAATGATCTTGACCTGTTGTAGTGAAGGCTCATGGGAGCTGGAGTTATCGACCGTTATTGCCATTAATTATAATTAAGCACAACGTGTTAAGTCGTGTTTATATAACACGTTTGCACACCACTTAGCAGTTAGACATATATGTATGTATATATAAGGATACTTATCTGTATGTGAATATATATATATACGTCACTATATACATATGTATACATATATATACACATTATTCATATTATATATATATATATATATATATATAGAGAGAGAGAGAGAGAGAGAGAACAGCATACAATGTATATATATATTATATATATATATACTTCTTCTTTCCTTCCTCATTTGCCTTTCAGCGTCGAGGGGAGATAAAATATACGGTCTTTTATTCTTCTATTCGACTCTGCTTCTGTTGTTTCCAAATACTTCTAATATTCCATCAATCCATTTTTTCATGGTCGACCGTTGGGTCTGGTGTTCTCGCAACGTTTATGGAAAGATCGTTGCGTCATGTATTTATTGATCGTTTTGCCTTCCCCCGTAGCCAAACCATATGATCTGTTGTTTTTCTACATATTCTATAGCGTGTATTACTCCTAGTTTTCTTCTCATTATTTCATTTCTGATCATATCTCTCAGGCTGTTTCCTCCCACTTGTCTAACACATTTCATCCAACAGTGGTTTACATTTATTATTGTTCTTGCATATAGGGTCCAGGACTGGTATTGGTAGTACAGCGTTGGGAAGAAGATTGTATTGTAGAGTGCTTGTTTTGCCTCTAGAGTTATTTCCTTGTTGGACAATAGTGGTAATAGCTGCCAATGATTTGATTCATCTTAGTTCTATTTCTGTTGTTTGTGAATTGTCGCGAAATAGACTCTCTCTTTTTCTTTCTCTCTCTCTCTCTCTCTATATATATATATATATATATAAATATGACGTACTGGTGGAACCATTAAATTGCGGGAGGAGATGTTTTAAATGTTTTACACTCACCTCACTTTTAAAAGCAACATATTTTAAAAACATTCTTGATATGCAATATCACACACACATACAAATTCAAATTGTCACATTCAATAAGTTTAAATGTTACTTCCGTTTTAATAAATTCATGTTGAATGTAAGGAATTCTCAAACTTTCTTTGATTCGACACTCATGTTCACAAATTTATTGTTCCCAATAAAATATCAACAAATTGAAAGATCTACTACTTTCCAATCGATTTAGCACGCACTATGAGTAATTTATAGTTAGTATATATTCAATAAATAAATAGCGGAACTTAGCAAAAAAAATATATAATTAGTAAAACGTTTTGAATTCTACTTTTACATAAAACAGAAAGTGATGTTCTTGTCTATAAAACAGAAAGCTGGTTATCTTATTTATAAAACACAAAGCTGATTCTATTGTCTATAAAACAGAAAGTTATTCTCTTGTCTATACAACGCAAAGTAATTCTTTTGTTTATAAAACAAAAAGCTGATTCTCTTGTCTATAAAACAGAAAGCTCATTCTCTTGTCTAGGAATCAGAAAGATGATTCTCTTGTCTATAGTAACAGTTGTGAAGACACTAAAAATACGCGACAATAAACGAGCCGTTGAAAACGGAACTGGACATAAATATTTGATATTCTTCAAGTAATATCATTTATCCTGCTGAAGACGAATGTACCGGGCCAATAGGTGCAATTATTGCGTCATTTCGTAAACTAGATAAAACACATCCACGCGCAATAATGGGTTAGTGCTGATGAAGAAGAAATCAATTTACGAACTGGTAGTATAACTAAATTTACTTATAACTGATTCCATTTTGCATAATGAAGTATAGAAATTAAATTTACTTAACTTGCAATTTATCTCATCTTACAAATCTAATTGATAGACAAAAACTAATTACAATGTATCTCATTTTTCATACCACATTGACACACAACAACTAAATAACAGTTTATCTAACTTTACATACCACATTGATAGGCAAAAACTAAATTACAGTTTATCTCACTTTACATACCACACTGATTCACAAAAACTAAATTACAGTTTATCTCACTTTACATACCACACTGATTCACAAAAACTAAATTACAGTTTATCTCACTTTACATACCACATTGATACAAGCAAACTAAATTACAATTTGTCACTTTACATACCACATTGGTAGGGAAAAACTAACTTACAGGTTATCTCACTTTCCAAACTGAATGATACAGAGCTAAGTCTATTTACACTTGATAGTCTGAGTTTCTGCACAATCAGAACACACACACACCAGAATCATATCACATGTAAACTAAAGCAAGTAGCTCATCAAGAACTTACACGACATATCACATCTGAATTTGTAAATTGAAGAAAAGCACCGTCTGAAATTAGGTGGGCAATAAATGTATTCGTTTCAATTTATATGATTTCAAGCAGCGATATACGTGACTCCAAACTTATCATATACTAACTGATATTGAGGATATCTAAGTGAATAACATCACCCACATCACAACTGTTCGTGCAGAACAGGGGTTAGCCAGTCTTTTCTATTTGTTCATGTCTTGGGGCTAAGTTTTCCACATTATGCATATTTTTCTCAGCTACACTTTTATGTTTTTTTGTTTTTTTGCTTCTGTATTCTCATAACTTCAGATCAAGATTCTTAATTTTATTTGCTTTCACTTGTTTTTCTTTAAATCTTTGACAGTCTCGTGTTTATTTTTTTGGTTGATTTTTAATTTGTGGGAAGTGGGGTGAGGAATACCTGTTTCTCTACACTTTTTTTTTTTTTGTTATCCCTTGCAGCAGTTCGGGTAGACGGTGTTTTATCAAGACCTGGTACTGATTTGTAGTAATTTTGGTGCATGAATATAAATGCGTTCATTTTAAATAGGGAATATTTGGTCGTGATTACTATTAATACCTCAGTGTATCCGTGGTTAGTTAACATGTATCATGTGCGCTATATTTCAATCTCTTGCCAATATTGATTTATAAAAGCTTAATTTGTTACATCTACTCTCTCTCTCTCTCTCTCTCTCTCTCTCTCTCTCTCTCTCTCTTCAATCTTGTTATTTCTACAATCATCTATGTCTTGTCTATTATCTGTTCTTGTTCCTTCATTTGTAAAATATAATATATCATCAATGTCCGTAGTCATTCCTTCCCTCAATATAACCTCTCTTGACGTTTGTTGTAGTGATTCATTTATTTAACATTTCATCATTGTCCTACTGTAAACTCGTGCTATCTTTATCACTCTGCTACCGTTTTATAATTGTAATTGTACATATATCTCATGTGCCTTCTTGCGTCGTTTAACTAAATCTAAATTCCAGCTGATTTTCATTCAACCTCCATTTTATTGTTTTTAATCTTATTCACACTCACATATACTCACGCGCGTGTAGGAACAAAAACACACTCACGCGTTAAGGTTAAGATTAATTTCCTACGTCTAAAGCCGTCAATGTATGCCTTTCATACAGTCCAATCCACGAATCTCGACAAATGTTGAATATACTCTAAATATAGAAACCACGTGATTACAACAGCAAATCGCTCATAAAAGAAAATTACGTGAAATATCTATAAGGTCCTGCGGACTGTATCGATTATCCAGCACGAACATGACACGAACAATACCCACGCTCAATTGTCACCAAACGTGAACTAATCTAGCCTGATATGCTCAATAAAAAAATATAACCGAAAAACCATATGTACAAATTGGGGTGCTGTTCAACCCTGCAATAATGTTTTCAGAAACGAGCTACAGTATGACAGGTGACTACGACACTTCTGGTACCACAACTATGAACCGGTCCACACAAAAAAAAAAAAAAGTCGAAATGTAAACAAGAGGTTTCGTGAGTAATACACAATAAACAAGTCCCACTAGCAACGATTCCACGGCAACGAAGAGTACACAATGAGTGAATGGATGAATGTGAGTTGAGTACGGCCTGTCTCTGCTTGGCGCGTTTATTACTGGCCGACCAGCAACCGCTAGGCGTACGCGCGTGTGAGGAAGCTAGAGAGGGCCAAATGAGTATGAGTCGTATGAAATCGTCCTCAGCCACCATTTCTAATTTGATCTGCTGCTTTTTCCCCCCATCTCCTCTACTCTCCCTCACTCTTTGAGAATTAATTCACGTCGCTATCACTCTCGCTCACTCACAAACTGTCTCCTGTTGTTGCATTTCAATTATATTTAGTAGCACCATCACTTCTATTCAAAAAGTTGAATGGCATAACAATAGCGGAGGTTGTAGTGGTTGTTTTTGTTGTTGTTGTTGCTATTGTAGCTGGTAGTGCGAGGAATGAAGTGAAATGGGTGACATCGATGTCAACACACGCCACAACACATTCTTCACAGTGACAGACTGCGGGTAGACGATTGCTGATGATTGTGGGCAATATAAGGTTATAGAAGAACTTGATCTGTTCCACCAATGATTCTCAAAGCAGGGGATGGTAGCACAGCCATTTGAGAAATAGTTGGAGAGGTGTTATTCGTATCAGAGGTCAGAGGTCTTAACACGTTGTACAGGTTAAGTAAGAGTAGCTTATAACGGATCGTTGCGTCTTGGACTATAAGAAAGTGCAAATTTAGTTCAAACAATAGTGTGGTGGGTGTATATATAAACAAACAAACAGATTAAAGGTTCACTCTACGCCACTCCACCACGGAATGTGGTGTCTATGACCATATTTCTCCATGATCACGACACATTGTCGAGTGATGTGGTTAATATCACGCCAGGCCACATTTATTTCCCAGAAAAATATCTGGTACCCATTTTTAGTGGCTGGGTGAACTTCGGAGCCTTGTCGGTTAGACAAGGATACGCTTTCCTGGGAATCGAACCCAGTCCTTCTGATCAGGAAGCGAGCACTCTAAACATGTCATCAAGGCTATATCCCTATACATATCCTGCATATTAGCACTACAAGATGACGGGTTTGGTTCACTTGTATTTGCCTGAACCAGCTACACATGTACTACTTTCCTAGTTCATGATAATTTCCTTTCTCACTTCAATCGTCGATACAGAATCTTCCCTTACTCATCGTTGCTTCACACTCTTTTTGGATACTACATTTAAAAGACAATTGCTGTATACAACCATATACCAAAACATGAAGCGGAAAAAAGCACAGAACACACACAAGCAAACAGAAAATATGTCTTGGGCTTAAACAAAATCATGCAAACAGTTACAGGTGATATTTTTTTCCCCCCATGCACACACATTTAAGACGTAGAACGCTCTTTAAAATTTGCTCCAATCAAAATTCCATCAAATGTAGTGTTCGAGCTCTGAAACGTTCGAAGTACGAGGCCCCACTGTACATTCGTTTGTACATTCTTGGGGTAGATACATCATGCTTTGGGTTGTTAACTGGTCTCGGTGAGTACAAACTGTTATGTAATCATGAATAAGGTGCAGCAGATTAACTAATGTGGAAAGAGACATTGTAGTTACCTAAGAGGGCGCTGAAATGCCAGCTCAACTGACCTCAACTTACGACCAACACAAGCGTCTGTGTCCTTGATTGAAAACTCGAAAAATTACAACAGGCTTGTTACTGGCCTGAATGGCCGGGGCGCGACTTTGGTCTGCCCGAGCCTCCGAGGAAGGGTACCTGCCATGTATTTTCTTTCTAGGAAAGTAGAACGATCTTGCGTGATACCTATGACATCATCAATAAAATGTGCCCTTGGTCTTTGATGAAACAAGTTGACTAACAACAGATTTCCTGTCTTGAGGTGTGACAGAAACTCTTACCTGCCTGTGGTCTGCAATTGTATTTTTTAAATAGGTAAAACAGATTCCACTGTACTCGGTAGCCTCACAGATGTATACATTCTTGTAACAGGTGTCAGACAGTTTGACCGTTGATGGTTCCTGCAGCTCGCAGGTTACGTATTCACGCAAAGTTCATTATCTCAGTCGTTTGCTCCTCCTGCGCTCCTGCAGCTGTTTAAAATTTCCACACTGCTATTTATAGCTACGTTAATCATCGACTCAGCGTCATAAAGACAATCAGTGATAAACCACACTAGACCATGACCTAGGACCCGGATGTAAGTGCTTTGACTGTGCATTTTTTGTTTCTTTGTGTGATACGTCATCATTATAACCTGACAAGTTCCATTAGCATGCGAGTTCTTTCTTGGCAACACAAGGAATTCTCAGCGCATTGTACGAGCTCTATGGCTCTGCGAGGGGGCCCCCAGATACTTCCAGAAAGCCTGAAGGCTGTTAGTTAATAATTGTAAAAAGTGATATAAATTGTACTTCACCCCCCCCCCCCCCCCCCCCAATTCCGCCCAGGCATTTATTTTTCAGCTGCTAATGATTTTTTTTTACGTGTTCAACTTAAATATAACTCATGTTATTGTTGCTTGTATCTGATAAGACTAAATAGTTGAACTCACCTATATAAGAATGAATGGTCGCTGGAGAAGCACAGATCACCTCAAATTGGGAAACAGTGGTTAGTAGTTAAACATTACGAGGACCAATATTTGCGTTGAAAGATAATTTAACAGCAATCGTAACTTCCCTGAATGGGCTTCAGATCAAATACCGCTGGATCCATAACAAATTACCTGTATGGGCTTCAGCTAACATACCTCTGGACCTATAACAAATTTCCTGTATGGGCGTCAGCTAACATACCTCTGGACCTATAACAAATTTCCTGTATGGGCGTCAGCTAACAAACCTCTGGACCTATAACAAATTTCCTGTATGGACGTCAGCTAACAAACCTCTGGACCTATACAAATTTCTGTATGGACGTCAGCTAACATACCTCTGGACCTATAACAAATTTCCTGTATGGACGTCAGCTAACATACCTCTGGACCTATAACAATTTCCTGTATGGGCGTCAGCTAACAAACCTCTGGACCTATAACAAATTTCCTGTATGGGCGTCAGCTAACAAACCTCTGGACCTATAACAAATTTCCTGTATGGACGTCAGCTAACAAACCTCTGGACCTATAACAATTTCCTGTATGGACGTCAGCTACACATACATCTGGACCCATAACAATTTCCCGCCATGTCTTCCATAAATTCATACCTTCTCTTCACTTTTGATCAACAACCACAAAAGTGTGCAGAAGCAAAATCAGACATGTTAACTGTTATATTAAATATCACACCGAAATGGCTGTTCTACTTCTTCTCATTTCCTTTCTCATTTACCTTTCAGCGTCGAGGGAGATATAATTTGCGGTCTGGTGCTCTTCTGTTCGCTTCTGCTGCTATGTTTTCTAGTGCTTCTAATATTCCGTCGACCATCTTTTTCGTGATCGACCCTTGGTTCTGGTGTTCTCGCAACGCTTATTGGAGGCTCATTGTGTTGTGTTTTCATCACTCTACCTTGTCACGTGGCCAAACCATTTTATCTGTTGTTTATTTATATATTCTATGGCGGGGGCTATTCCTAGTTTTTTTTCTCAGTTCTTCATTTCTGATCTTGTCTCTCAGACTGTTTCCTGTCATTCGTCTAACACATTTCATCTCTGTAGAGGTTTTTTCTTATTATTTTTAGAATCTAAGGTCCAGGTCTGACATTGGTAGCACAACATTGGGATGAAGAATATATTATATAGTGCCCGTTTTGCCTCTAGAGTTATTTCCTTGTTGGACAATAGTCGTGATAGTTGTCAAATTATCTGACATGCTTTGATGCCTCTTGAGTCTATCTCTGCTGTTTGAGAATTGCCGTTTGCCACTAGACTACCTAGGTATTTGAATTCCTCTACTTGTTTTAGTTGTCTGCCTTCTATAGTTATGTTAATATTCTGTTTCTCTTTTGCGACATTAATGATTTCTCTTTTGTTGATGTTGATTTCATGTTGTATTTTATGCCTGTGCTGATGAGTTTATTTAATCGTCCTTGGGGGTCTTCTATTTTTGCATGTATTAGTGCCTGATCGTCTGAAAATAAAGGCTCGTTGATCTCATCTGTCTCTGATGGGCTGGCTAACTTGCATATATAGTCCATGTATGTAATAAACAGTAGTGGGATAGTACGCAACCCTGTCTTACACCTGATCTAACTTCGAAGTGGTCTGTGTAGCCTGCTGCTGTTCTGACCCTGCAGCTGCTGTTGATGTAGAGACTTTTAATAAGGTTGGTTAGATGTTGGCTTACTTCGTATGTTGTTAGTATCTCCCACAGTTGATCTCTATTTACTCTGTTGAAGGCTTTTTTCCTGGTCAATGAAAGCTATGTATAAATTGTTATTGTGTTCTGCCGTTTATTCTGCAAACCGTTTTAATGTGAATAGAGCGTCAGTACATCCTGTTTTTTTTTTGGAACCCATTTGAGAATCGACTAACTGTAGTTCTATTATTGGTCTCAAAGTTTTTCCCACGATTTTGGAGTATAGCTTTCCTACATGCCGCTTCTTCAGTATCCATTCTCCATGCAAGGTGTCATCACCATGTAAGCTCCTCATTGATATTACTTTTAGTTCTGAGCAGCAATTCGCTTTCACTACAAACTACATAGTCCTATCAGTAATATATAAGACCTTTTAACGTCATATTTTGGCAAAATAAAATACCGTTATTGATAGTTTCTAATAATGAGAAATCTGCTTCATTATTTGATATGATCGCCTGAGTCTTATGAGATTTAGCAGGGAGCGTGAACAGTTAGAGGTACCGGACATTTATTTCTCTTACTAGCATTCAACCGACGTGGATACGCTGTGTGGTTAATTTAAGATCTCTCCACCTGAGAATAGCGGGACTTGAACCCCTCGTCTTTCCAATAAATTGAGGGAGAAATGGGGTTTGGTAATGAGTTTATGTAAACAATGAAGGGTAATGGAAAGTTTCTGAATTCAAAAAGAGACGAACAGTTCATAGTATCATTGAAGATTTTGAGACATGTATGGAAACATTGAGGTGAGTATGGAAACATCGAGGCGTGTATGGAAACATCTAAGTGAGTATGGAAACATTGAGGTGAGTATGGAAACATCGAGGCGTGTATGGAAACATTGAGGTGAGTATGCAAACATCGAGGCGTGTATGGAAACATCGAAGTGAGTATGGAAACATTGAGGTCAGTATGGAAACATTGCTGTGAGTATGGAAACATTGAGGTGAGTATGGAAACACCGAAGTGAGTATGGAAACATTGAGGTGAGTATGCAAACATTGAGGTCAGTATGGAAACATCGAAGTGAGTATGGAAACATTGAGTTGAGTATGGAAACATTTAGGTGAGTATGGAAATAACGAAGTGAGTATGGAAACATCGAGGCGTGTATGGAAACATTGAGGTGAGTATGAAAACATTGAGGTGAGTATGGAAACATTGAGGTTAGTATGGAAACATTGAGGTGAGTATGGAAACATTGCTGTGAGTATGGAAACATTGAGGTTAGTATGGAAACATTGAGGTGAGTATGGAAATATTGAGGTGAGCATGGAAACATTGCTGTGAGTATGAAACATTGAGGTGAGTATGGAAACATTGAGGTGAGTATGGAAACATTGCTGTTAACAAGGAAACATTGAGGTTAGTATGGAAACATTGAGGTGAGTATGGAAACATTGATGTGAGTATGGAAACATTGAGGTGAGTATGGAAACATTGATGTGAGTATGGAAACATTGAGGTGAGTATGGAAACATTGAGGTGAGTATGGAAACATTGAGGTGAGTATGGAAACACTGAAACGATTGTTACGTGTTGGTTATACCAGGGTATACGGTTCGTGAGTTGTTAGTAGAGTTTGAACTGCAAGAGTGAGTTTGGAACTAAAATGAAGATAAGGAAGGATAAGTTGATTATAGATAAGGATAAACTGATTACATCTACATAGGACTAAGAAGCAAAAACGAATGAGACTATGAAACCAAGTGGGAATTTAAAGATAATCTATGGAACACAAATACGGACAATGATATACATGAATTAAAAGTAAAGATAAAGATGACTTCATGGACCGAAGAGGATAATAATAATGAGTTATGGAAAAGTGGAAAGATTGGGATGAATTTCCATCGCGAGGATAGAGATGCTTGCTTCTTGCTTGCTTGCGTTTGCCCGATGACTAAAGGAGAATACCTCTTCATTATCCACTCTTAAAAGAACTTTACCTGGGCATGTCGTTGTGTTGTGGTTTGCAGTATAACTGTGATATTTTCGCCTTTCGGCCCAACACATTCGACTTGAGCATGTAATTTTTTAGTATCGAGTTATCTTCCCTCTTCGATCCCTACTCACTTGGCCAGACTAGACAGGTTAGTCTGTTACTATAGGCACCACGGAGAGGTGGAGCAGGGTCTGGATGGTTCTGCTTCACCGATCCTGGCGCAAGCCATCAGCTGTGGGTCGTTGACAACTTCCAGCACTGGTGCTGTGATGCGCGCCTTCGCCTCCGAGGGAAGAGATAAGGATGAGTGTAGGGAAAAAGATAATGATAAGTTATTTGAACGCAGCCAAAGTTAAGAATTAATGTTTTAAACCGTGGGGACGATCAGAACGGGTTGGAGAAGTAAGGAAAAAATAATGATGAATTGATAAAAAAAAAAACCAAGAGAGAGAAAGGATACATTAATGGAGAAAGGGACAAACTTAAATATGAGTTACTTAGACCAAGAGAAAGATAAGGATGTGTTCCTGATTCTAAGGGAAATATAAGGATGAGCTAATGAAACCAAGTGAAAGATAATCATGAGTTAATTGAACCAAGTGATAGATAGTCATGAGTTAATTGAACCAAGTCATAGATAGTCATTAGTTAATGAAACCACGAGAAAGGTAAGGAAGAATTAATGCAACTAAGAGAAAGATAAGTGTGAATTAATGAAACCAAGTAGAAAATAAGTATAAGTTAATGAAACTAAGAGAAAGATAAGGATACGTCAATAAAACTAACGGTTAAAAAAATGAATGAATTAACGAAACCAAAAGAAAAAAATATGGATACAATCTTGAAACTAAGAGAGAGGTTTTAAAAAAATTTTTTTTGGAAACTCGGGCCTGTGTTTCCCTGGGCAATTGCCCACAATCCACTTCCATCTGCACCATCACAGGCCGCGTCTACCGTCTACTCCTGCACGCGCGCACCACGTCAGACCGACGGCGTTTTTCTATAATTAATGACAGCCTGTCAATGTCTTCGACCGCGACAACAGCTCACTATAACCGGCATTCTCTTTTGCGCTGTTTTTTTTTTTTTATTCATTTTTTTTAAAAAGAGGTGCCCTAGTTTAATTGACGACCACAAAATTTATTTGAATTATACTTGACACGGAAAATTATAATTTCAGCCAAATTAATCATGAAACTGTTCTACTCTAATATTGCAACAAGCAGAAAGTTCAATTCAGTGTACAGTAATATAACATATTTCAGGCGTGTTAATGTTATAATATTATAAGTATTTCAATTTTTCAAGAAATAAAATAACAGAAGACTTCAATAAATTTCAGTAAATGTAATCAAACTAAATGGGTGCATAAAAAATAAATAATGACAGGAAAGTGACGAGTATGTATGCAATGTATGCAATGTATGCAATGTATGCAATGTAATAAATAATACAAATAAATCATTAATGATAATGATCATCCGATCGTATGTCCTTTGCAGAACGTTGCATTCACAACAGCTCGACTGAAAGAATCTATCTCTAGCCAGATCTCCCACAGAATATTACATTCACAACAGCTCGACTGAAATAATCTGTCTCCAGCCAGGTCTCCCACAGAACATTACATTCACCACAGCTTGACTGAAAGAATCTCTGTCTCTAACCAGATCTCCCACAGAACATAGCATTCACCACAGCTCGACTGAAAGAATCTCTGTCTCTAGCTAGATCTCCCACAGAACAGAACATTCACTACAGCTCGATTGAAAGAATCACTGTTTCTAGCTAGATCTCCCGTAGAACATTGCATTCACCACAGCTCGAATGAAAGAATCTCTGTCTCTAGCCCGATCTCCCACAGAACATTGTATTCACCACAGCTCGACTGAAAGAATCTCTGTCTCTAGCCCGATCTCCCACAGAACATTGTATTCACCACAGCTCGACTGAAAGAATCTCTGTCTCTAGCCAGGTCTCCCACAGAACATTGTATTCACCACAACTCGACTGAAAGAATCTCTGTCTGTAGATATATCTTCCACTTATTCTGTTGTCATGTTCAAGGTCTTCATGATGTCTTGAAACCACCTTCTTCCTGGTCTGCCCCTGAGGCGCCCAGGATCTATGCCTTCCCTTATTGTTCTTTCCAGCCCTCTGTGTCTTTTGACGTGGCTATATTATTTTAAGCTTAAGAGAATGGCTTGACAGAAGGTTAACAACAGAAATGATAAATAACTTTCGAGATCGAAGCTGGTGGAAAGACGTGATCATCTACGCCAGCAGTCATGGTATTTGATGATGATAGTATTTTAATTTCCCTAAGTGGCTCTCACGATTTCTCAACAGTCTGCAATCTGTACTTTGAAAAAGAAGAAAAAAGGACCACAGACTTCATTTGCTTCCATCTCCCTAT
This sequence comes from Megaustenia siamemsis, assembly GCA_032433765.1. Lineage (NCBI taxonomy): Eukaryota > Metazoa > Mollusca > Gastropoda > Stylommatophora > Ariophantidae > Megaustenia > Megaustenia siamemsis. Next base: position 59,446,848 of record JAVIAB010000024.1, read on the forward strand.
GGACGATTTATTGTTAATTTTATTATAGACAGGAAAAGCAGAGCAACATAAGAAAATACAAAGTATGGAGATGGAATTTAATCGTAAGGCTTTGGACACATCTTAGATGTTATAAAAGAAATTACAAACAGCTGGAGTCTTCTTCTTCTTCTTTTCTCTTTTCACTGATACCAAAAGGTGTCGTGGTTTATATCATTTGTCGTTCTTGTGCTGCTCGAATTGTCTGAATTAGTGACTTTTCTTTGTTGTTACATGTCTCTGTCACTGCATCTATCCATCTTCTTCTAGGTCTTCCTCTAGGTCTTTATAAGCAGCTGAAGTACATGATGATATCTTGACTAAGTGAATAAACGCACAATGGGGGTCTCAGTAGCCTAGTTGGGAAGACAACCCGATGGATTACCGACGGTATTACTCTGGGAAGGTGAGGAATACGGCCTCGCATCGTGAGTTTCGATGCTTGAAGCGATACTATCCAGAAGTCTCAGAACATTTCTGATTCAAGTCTCGTACTTTACCTTTACACACAATCAATGAAACGGTCTGATCTAATATCTCGATATCCTGGCTTAGAAAGGACCTTTCTGTAGGAACGGTGAAAGGTGAGAGAAGGAGACATAGATACAGGTTGAGACGGGAAGATAACATCAAAGAATAGACAAGCCTTTACTTTGCAGAGTGCCCATGAATGACTGAAGATAGCACTAAACCCAACGGACAAGGCAAAATCAAAGTGACTGAGTATCGTCTTATTTTTTACAGAGACTAACGTATTGGCTGAAATTGTTCCGGTTCCTTTGTTTGTTTGTAAATGTGTGTTGTCGAGGAGGCTGGAGCAAGGAAGTGACTGCACTCTCTCTGTTCAGTGGAAGTTGTTTGAAACTGTTGTCTGTGCTCCGATAACGGCTGTACAGTAGCCGACCAAGTCAAAAGAATTTGCCAACATTCTTTGATGCGAGCTGTTACATAAGTGGGGGCGGATATGGCGATTCCCGACTGCTGTGATACTGATTCCATGAACAGAACATTAAACAGGGGAATTCCCAGCTGCTGTGATACTGATTCCATGAACAGAACATAAAAAGGGGAATTCCCGACTGCTGTGATACTGATTCCATGAACTCAACATGAAAAGGGGAATTCCCGACTGCTGTGATACTGATTCCATGAACAGAACATAAAAGGGGAATTCCCGACTGCTGTGATACTGATTCCATGAACAGAACATAAAAAGGGGAATTCCCGACTGCTGTGATACTGATTCCATGAACAGAACATTAAACAGGGAATTCCCAGCTGCTGTGATACTGATTCCATGAACAGAACATAAAAGGGGAATTCCCGACTGCTGTGATACTGATTCCATGAATTCAACATGAAAAGGGGAATTCCCGACTGCTGTGATACTGATTCCATGAACAGAACATAAAAAGGGGAATTCCCGACTGCTGTGATACTGATTCCATGAACTCAACATGAAAAGGGGAATTCCCGACTGCTGTGATACTGATTCCATGAACAGAACATAAAAAGGGGAATTCCCGACTGCTGTGATACTGATTCCATGAACAGAACATTAAACAGGGGAATTCCCAGCTGCTGTGATACTGATTCCATGAACAGAACATAAAAGGGGAATTCCCGACTGCTGTGATACTGATTCCATGAACTCAACATGAAAAGGGGAATTCCCGACTGCTGTGATACTGATTCCATGAACAGAACATAAAAGGGGAATTCCCGACTGCTGTGATACTGATTCCATGAACAGAACATAAAAAGGGGAATTCCCGACTGCTGTGATACTGATTCCATGAACAGAACATAAAAGGGGAATTCCCGACTGCTGTGATACTTATTCCATGAACAGAACATAAAAAGGGGAATTCCCGACTGCTGTGATTCCATGAACAGAACATAAAAAGGGGAATTCCCGACTGCTGTGATACTGATTCCATGAACATAAAAAGGGGAATTCCCGACTGCTGTGATACTGATTCCATGAACATAAAAAGGGGAATTCCCGACTGCTGTGATACTGATTCCATGAACAGAACATAAAAGACTGGAGATAGATAGAAATAGATAAGGTTGTCTAAGCTTGCCAGTGGTGCCCCACACGATCCCCACGAGTATTTGGATTAAACCGAAGAATAATTCCCCTTCTCACCCACAATTAATTATTGTTGCTGCACTACATGTTATTTTAAGAAACATGATTTCACCATAAATGCTATACGCCGACAGCATCAACCAGTATTACAAGATCTCTCTATCCCTAAAAATCAGAGAACAACCTATCTCACTTTCGCCCCGCGGACGCCATCTCCCCTCCTAGAATCCCTATTTCGCTAGACTCGAACTTTCTCATTTCTCTACTTCACGTTGTGGCCGATAATTACTGTCAAGTTGTCCGCACCAATCAAGGGCCAGAAGCGAAGCTGGAATATTGACAAACTTGCCTGCCGATTTGGAATTACTGGACTTAAGGCGACACTCACTCTAACGTTCATTATTTGATTACATCACATTATATCCAATAATTTGTGTTAAAGCTGTATCTGTTAATTTTTGTTTTGTTTTTTCTAATATATATATATTTATTTGGTTATTTGGTTATGAAAGGCCCCGGTATCACTGCAAACGAATTAAAATCCATAATTGCTCAACCGCCCGTGCCAGTGGAATCATTCGAATTACTAACTCATCTCCCAAACAAAGAAAGGTAGCTGTAGTCCCCATCATAGCAGTCTCAGCACACGCCAAAAGACATAAGGCGAAACCGCACAGAAAGTGAACACGGCCAACTGTTCACTGTCATACCATATCAGCATTCATCGTAAACAATTGGAATCAAAACGGATGAAACACGCAGCTCACGATGTGCACAGAGCACTTAACTCAGTAGCTCCTGCAACAAGCCGGACTTGGAATATGAGGAAACTGCAACAAGGAACACTTTTCAGACATAGCCTTCAATGGTTCCTGCCGCCTATCCACCATATTGCCCGGAAATTCACGTCCTCCTGAAAAGATGATCGTCATAGTATTTAATTGTATAGCGCTTGATGATGTTAGGACATCGTGTTTGACTCCAACTCCGAACATACAAAACACAGTTCGTCGTCAGATTATCCCCGTTGCACACCAAACAACTGATCGCAAGATTAGCGCATGTCGTCTTCTTGGAACACACGATAAGCATTTATGATGACGTAGCACGCACAAAATGGCTGCGCCCATGGATTCATGATCACTCTAGTGAATGCAGTCTACAACGAACGAAACATGGTGCAAATTTCCCAAAGAGATAAAACTTCGGCTGACTTGACGGAGCCCACCACATTAATGCGTTGGAAATTGTAAATAACCTGCGGCAAACAACTCCATCAACGATCATTAATGTATCCTAGTTAATTAATGTAACGAATATATATATTGACCTTTCGAGCCGTAGCCGGACCATAGGGCGTAGACCCAGATATTCCCTCTCTTATCTGAATTTTTTTTTCTAGCAGTTTTCAATTATTTTAAAGATATTTTATCAAATCTCGCCATTTGTCTCTGTTCTGTGCAAGCAGCTCTATCTCATTGAGGGAGCCGATTCCTGCTGTTCTTGCCTCTCTCACCAATGTTCTTCTCAGTGTCTCTCTGGGTCTTCCTCTTTTCCTCTTACCTGTTGTTTCCCACATAAGGGCTTGCTTTGCTATTCTGTTATTATCTCTTCTCATCACATGTCCAACATATGACCATCGTCTTTTCTTTATTACTGAAGATATTAGTGGTTGATTGGCGATTTCTATAATTTCCTCGTTTGTTTGAATTCGTTCCATCTATACCAAGTATTTTCCTTGGACATTTATTTTCGAATGCGTTCAACTTTGTTAAATATATATATATATATATATATATATATATATATATATATATATATATATATATATATCGTGGCACGGCAAAGAGTTAATAACAGAATTAATACAATGCAGTGTGCACAAAGCATTGTACAAAGACATGATCGCTAGTAGGTCAACCGGTCTGGCACATGATGATGATTTATATTACTAACAACAAATAATATATCAACCTTGAATTTTTGTTTTTCTTAGTTCACTTATTTTATTCTCCCTTATTCTTCCCTTTCATTGTCACTAATTCCTCATTTTATCCTCAATTCTTTCTCTCACTCTTGTTTATGATATTTTTTTTCTATAAAAAAAAAAATTATGATATTTATCTAATTTCGCACTTTTTCTCTTAACGTCTTAACATTGCCAGCTTTCTCGTCTTCTTTTTGTTTTATATCTTGTCATCCAACCAGTTGAACCAACCGCCGGTCAACCAGTTGAACCATCCGTCATCCAACTAGTTGAACCAACCGCCGTCCAATCAGTTGAACCAACCGCCGGTCAACCAGTTGAACCATCCGTCATCCAACTAGTTGAACCAATCGCCGTACAACCAGTTGGACCAACCGTCATCCAACCAGTTGAATCAACCGCCGTACAACCAGTTGCACCAACCGCCGTCAAATCAGTTAAACCAACCGCCGTACAACCAGTTGAACCAACCGTCATCCAACCAGTTGAATCAACCGCCGTACAATCAGTTGAACCAACCGTCATCCAACATGTTGACCCAACCGTCATCCAACAAGTTGACCCAACCGTCATCCAACATGTTGACCCAACCGTCATCCAACAAGTTGACCCAACCGTCATCAAACCAGTTGACCCAACCGTCATCCAACAAGTTGACCCAACCGTCATCCAACAAGCTGACCCAACCGTCATCAAACCAGTTGACCCAACCGTCATCCAACCTACTTTTCAAAGATCTTCATCTGCGTTGTTTTATTTTTCTGCCAATTTCTTTTTTCTTTTCCTTATTTGTCATTAAACTGGTATTTATTATTTTTTCAAATTTGTTATTTTCATTTTTGAGGGTTGTTTTATTTAGTTATAACGATTCTACTTCTGCTTATTCGTGTTCACCATTCCTACTTCATCACACGTTTTCTTCCATCCTGTTTCCTTCTTCCTTTTTTTTTTTAGCAATAAAACCTCTTTGTTCATTCATAGAAAGCTTAATAATTGTGTACTTCCTTATCATTTCTTTCTCTCTTACACACAAGCGCTTACAGACATAATTATACGTATATATGTGTATATATTCATCATCATAATATACCAACCGTTTGGCGTAGGCGATTATGTCCTACAATCTTCTATCTATAATGCATCGTATCAGCTCTGTTGTTGATTGTTTTCCATGCCATGACACCAAGCTATCCAGTATTTTCTCTCTTTGTCGCCCGCGATATCTTTTTCCTTCTATTTTGCCAGTTGTAACCAAGTATTCCAACTTTCCTCTTCTCATGATGTGCCCGAAAAATGTTGATTGCTTCTTTCTGAAGTTTTTTAGGAGTTCCCTTTTTAAGTGCATATATCTATTTTATTTCTCATAAGATTTTATGTCTGTTTACTATCCCCGATTACGTTGTCTATGATGGCTGAACCACTTGTGCTGAATTCATGACAGACGTATTTCGCAAGACACTATATATAGAGTTACAGTCTTCAAGGATAGATCCTTCAATTTCTAGAATAGATTCTTCAAGACCCACCCTAAGCTACAAAGACGTCTGTAAACTTGGCATGAGCATTATTGATTGAGAAAAACTTATTAAAAACAGGTTCAATTTAAGTGAAACAATGACTGTTGTCATAAAGTAGACGAACTCAAAGTGAGACTAAGTAGTTCAGTGAGAAGCTTCTAAGACAAGCTGACTATTTAAGATGGCGCAAAGGAAGAAATCCTTTCGACTAAAGAGTCACTATATTGTTTCTAAATCCATTTCTTTCTTGTTCACATGACGACCACTTCACTTCATCGCCCGTACTTAGAGCGACGGTAATTGTTCGTAGATGCGTAGACGGCTTCCATGTTCACTTAGCTTTAAATAGATACCGGATTTTTCTGGGGAAGAATGCCCGCTCGGGCGTAATACTGACCAGATTACCCCAAAAATTATGTGCCAATGGTCTGTAAAAAGAAATATTGGCACTACTACCACATTCCCTATAAGCGGGAATTGAGTGTGACTGGACTTAGTTCTTTATATAATAAAAAGTACAGAACGTCTGTTACAAGAAAACGTTCGAACAAGCCAACTTATTAGATCGATTGTAAACTGTGTATAGAATTCGACAAACCTGTCCACGATTTGTACAGGGGAAAATGTGAAGTGTTCGCTGAGAATGTTAACAGTTTAAATAAGAAATATTGTTGGTGTGTGTGTATATATATATTGGCACCAACAATACACCAACAATATTTCTTATTTAAATATATATATATATATTAGTGCAGAAATAATAGAAATGACAAGGCGTCCAATAAAAAAACATCTATAAACAATTGAAGAAGGTGGCAATATGTTGGTCATGCGATGAGAAGAGACAAGAGGATCTCAAAGCAGGCCCTCAAATGGGAACTAGAGGGGACAAGAAAAAAACGTAGACCTAGAGAAATATTAGAAAGAACACTGAAGCGATAGGCATCACTAGTAGACATTAACTCTATCGCAGACATTAATCGATCAGAACAGAAACGCGTGAAGATATGCAATGCGGGTCCTGTGTAAGGTCTGATGCTGGATAACAAAAATGGTTGAACATAGGGAGTCTAGAACGTCTGCCTTCTGTGTCATCATCGACTCGAAAGTACAATAGATATGATATATTTATGAATATTTAAACACGACATAACCAAGACAGAATGCTCACATATACGATATATATAACAACTGCCAATACGTAACATCTAAACAGCAGTGATAATCACATGTTGCTGCCCGAGTTATCTTATTGAGCGAATAGCTACCACAAACAGTACAATTACAGCAGCCGACTCAAGAGTCATCATCAAAAATAAAACGCACATTCTCTGTGTAGTTAAATAAACATAATGGAAATAAACATACACCAATATTTCTGGCATTAGATTGTCAGCTGTGCGCGGACATAAGATTTGCATGTTTATGGCTGCCATCAAAATAATGGCATGTTGAAGATACGTTCAGAGGGATAATCATGCATTCTTGACATCACTACTTGAAGTGGTAAACTGACGTGTGTCTGCTGATTTATTCCACTTTATTCTTATATTTTCTTATTATTCATTTGGAACATAGGCCATTCATAAGTCAGTCCTGTCCAGGTGCAATTTACCAGTACGATCTTGCCTAAATGATTCGTGTCCATTTTCTTCCATTTTTCTATTTGGTTCCAGGTGTGTTCTAATTTGGTAATTTATGTGACGGGTTTTTGAGGTGTACTTCTATCCATGTCTATTGTTTTTTGTCTATAATTTCTTCTTCCCCTCTGTCTTGATGTGTTCTTTGCACCTGTTTTTCTTTTCTAGTTGCATCTGGACATCTAATTTGAAATCCTGCTTAAATAGACGTGAACTAAGAGTGTAGTTTACATTGAATCCTAAATGATTTGGTTCAGTTTCTGAAATACACCATGGAAACAAGAATTGTGCCCTTGTCTATATGTGTTGCCTGTTTGTGAGTGAGTCTGTTCGTATGTTCTTCTGTACTTTAGAAGGAAATTATGAAAACAAATAATAAACACAAATAGAGGCAAATAACTACAACCACGCTTGATTCACTATCATCAGGTATCATGCCTGCAGGCGTTGATGATCAAGTCTCTCGACATCTTGCTGTCTCCACAAATGTTTATAATGCTGTTTACATACTACAATGCCATTATCTTATAGTCTGGAAGCAAATATCTAATAGCATATTGTGGGTCCTACCTATTTTTGTTAAAAACTAAGACAATCGTACACAAACCAAAGTAAGGCAATGCTGTACTTTCTGTAACTATTCAAGCGCTGATGAAAAAAAATGTATTTTTAATAACGGACCTATTTTAAGTTTTGTTCCTTCTAAATACATCATATAGCTACGATAAGGCAATGTTGTTTACTTGATTGTTTTTGTTTATGCCAGATTGATATCTCTAGAGAAAGTACAGAGAGGCTGAATTTTGCATGAATAATATTTTCTCCTATTGTTCACACTGGATGTACTCAAGTGCCATCATCATCATCAAGTACCGGGCCTGCTGGCGTAGGTGATCATGTCTCTCTACAACTTTCGATCTCGACAGTTATTTATCATTTCTCTTGTTGACCTTCTGCCAAGCCATTCTCTTAGGCTGTCTGGTATTTTTTCTCTTTGCTTCCCTCTATCTCTTCGTCCCTCAATTTTTCTAGTTGTTACAATATATTCCAGTTGTTCTCTTCTCATTACATGGCCAACAAATGATGATTGTCTCTTCCTAACATTGGAAATTAGCTCTCATTTTGCTTTGACCTCTCTCGGAACCTCTTCATTACTCTTCTTAGCTGTCCATGGTATTCTCAACATTCTTCTGTAAAACCACATTTCTACACACTCCAGTGATTTTCTTGTCTGTTGTCATATTGTCCATGACTCGCATCCATATGTTAAGACTGGCTCTACGTAACATTTAAGGACTCTTTTTCTTGTTTCTATTGTCAAAAATGAATTGCATAGTGTTTTCCTCATTTTTTGGAAAGCTGCTTTTGCCTAAGCCATTCTGCGTCTCACCTCTTTTGTACATCTTCCGTCTGATGTTAACAAAGTTCCCAAATATTTAAATTCATTTACCTGTTTTAATATTATGACCTCTAATTGTTATTCCAGGCATGCCCATATGGATCTTAAAATAATCTCATTATAAATATTAAACAAATCTGGTGACAGCACACAACCTTGTCTAACATCCTGTTTTATTTGTTGAAACATTCCCAATTGGTTTCCAGTTCTTATGGCCGCTGTTTGTTGCCAGTACATGTTCTTTATTATTCTTAGATCTTTGCTGTCTACGTTTATGCTTTCTAAAATTTTGATTATTTCTTGGTGCTTTACTTTGTCAAATGCCTTGGTGTAATCTATGCAACATAGGTATAGATCTGTTTTCACCTCTATGGCTCTTTCTACTAAAGATCTTATGATATAAATGGCATTGCTGGCTCCTTTATCTCTAACAAAACCACACTGTTCATCGCTAATTTCTGGACTGATTTTGTTTCGCACTCTTCGCATGATGATTCTTAGTAATATCTTAGTCATATGACTCATAAGGCTTATTGTGCAATGATCATCGCATTCAATCGCACCCGATTTACTTATAATATATAGTGTAAATGTTAACAAGAAAGAGTACACGAATGCGCGATTTAATTGTATATCATTCAATTCCTCTTTATAAGATAGTGTCAAGTGCAGGAGGTTGAGAGGAGGGGATGTGAGGGGAAACCTGTCAGCACCTTAGCTGAAAGTAGTCAGCGACTCAAAGCTGATTGTTTGCTCCAGGATAGGTGAGTCAGAACTATCAGATCCTTAATCCACCTCTTCGATGTGTTTCAAGCGACAGACAAATTATTCTGACAAAGCGAGAAAAAGGAACTGCGATAGCTCAGTGGTTAGTGAACTGGACTACAAAGGATAAGAGGTAGGGTTCGATCCCAACCGACGGATTCCGTTTCATCCAGCCTTAAATGGGTACCGGATTTTTTTCTGGGAAAGTAAAGAGGCGTGGGCCTAATACCAACCACATTAACCCGAAAATCATGTGCCGAAGGTCTGTAAAATTTATGGTCACTACCACCATATTCCCTATACGCCACCGGGCACTTTACTTTTACTACTTAAAGGGAGATAGAAGGTTGCTCGGTACTCAAAAATGTCATGCTAAATCTAAATGTAAATCTTGGTGCATAATGTGTAACCATCGCAATTTGCTGTAAACAACAACACAACTCATCTAGACGTCTATGTAACGTCTTTCTAAGGGAGGACAATGAAAAGACGTGGTCGACAGTTAAACGATAACGAAAGAGAAAAAGAAGAAAAGGGCAGAGCTAGATAAAGATCTCACTTCTTTGACAACCCCGATCATGCATTGTCAGCAGGTGCTGCTGTAGTTTCCTGGATGTCCTCACTCACACTTACTCTCGATCTGTCTCGAGTTCTGTGCCCTTTCTTTCATTCGCCTTATACGGTGTGCCATCACAGGTTATTCTCTCCTGTGAGACAAAACTATATATTTTTTGTCTATGAACGTAATTATAGATTAGCTATTATTCGTTTCTGTCTTTGTGATTTCGTTCTTTAATTGAGCTTCTTTTATCCACACCAGCTGATCGTTTTGTTATGTGTCCTTTGCAGATCTTTACATTCATCACAGCCCGTCTCAAAGGATTGTACAATTCTTACACTTTTCTGTTGTTATGAAAGACCGGAGCTAAACAATTCAAACGAGCACACAGGACCATCAATAATGTAGAATGAAGTGGAAGTGAAATTCAACACATGAAAAGAGGCAAAGCTCAAGGTCCTGACAATATAACAAACAAAGAGAATAATGGATTAGGAGAGCTGGGAGTACAAGTTATAACAAAAATACTCAATGACATATAATACTGGACACATACTCGAAGATCTAATAAAATCTATCATTGTAGCCATACAGAAGAAGTCAGGCCCCACTGATTACGAAGACCATCGCACTATTAGTCTCATGAGCAATATGACGAAAATATTACTAAGAATCATTTTGAGACGTGTAAGGAACCAAATAAAACCAGAAATAAGCGAGGAGCAATGTGGATTTATGGAAGGAAACGGCACCACTAATGCAATACACATCCTGAGAACATTAATTTAACGAGCTATAGAGATAAAGAATGATGTATATATATATATATATATATATATATATATGCGCTTTATATACTATACAAAAGCATTTGACAAAGTAAAGCATGTGGAAATAATCAATATGCTGGAGAAGAGAATCATAAGTGAAGTACAATGTCTTCTATATGAACAAATTTCACCACTGAGATGATCTGCCAGGATGCTAAATGATATAAATATTTCTCCATGTATTCCTACTATTTCATTCGTTGTTACCAAAGTTTTCTTTTGTATATTTACACATACCAGTAAACAAAAACGGTACCACGTTCACTTCCTTGAACAGGTACCAGAGAAAGTGATGAACACGAAATAACGAAAGAAAGAAAGAAAGAAAAAAAGAAAGAAAGAAAGAAAGAAGACACCAATAGATGAATATGCAGAAAAATTATTTTTTAAAATACTGTCAATAATAACAACCATGAAATAACAATATAATTGGAATACCGGTCAATATGGAGGATAGGCGGCTAGAATCATTGAAGCTTAGTCTAAAAAGTGTTCCTTGTTGCAGTTCCATATATATTGCAAGACTGGCTTGCTGTCGGAGCTACTGAGTTAGTGCTCTGTGCTGCACGCCGTGAACTGTGTTTTTCATCCGGATCGTGTTTCGATATTCCGATTGCTTACAATGAATGATAACATCGTATGACGAAAGGACAGTCCTGCTGCGTTCACTTTCGGTGCCGCTTGGCCTTATGTCTTTTGACGTGTGCCAAAACGCTGTTGCTGCTACGATGTAGCTGCCTTTCTTTGTTTGGATCCTTCACTGAGTTGAGTTTTAATTCGGATGATTGCACTGGCATGGACGGTTGAACAATTATGGATTTTAATTTGTTTGCAGTAATACTTGGGTCTTAGACTAACCATAACAATATAAGTTTTAATAATGAACTGCAGAAGTTGCGTTCTCCAGCTTTCACCTCTGGCGAAGTCCATAGAAACAAGGAACTGAATTTTTCGTGTTATCCGTTTTTCTCTGGCAGCCGTGTGCACATAGCTCCTTCGCCGCACAGGCAGATAACTCCGACTTCGGAGGTACACATATTTTTTTCCGCAAAATTGACGTTTCAAGCCGGGCCTCGCTGCTGAGACCAGGGATGGTTGCCGCATAGAAAAATCATAAGTAAAAATCGGGACTGGTGCAGGCGAAATTTGAGCTCATAACATCTCTGTCTTGAGCCCAGCATCTTGCCTCGAGACTAACCAGTCCCCCAGCTTCAGAAGAAAAGAAATAGAAAGCAGATGACTAATTACCTTCTGATGCTGACGATGTTTGCTATTATCATGTTATCATTACATACTGTTTTCTATGTACAGTGAGGACAAGCGAAGGCTTTGACATTATTCAAGTTATTTCACGACTTAAATAGAGACTTGGAGGAAAGTCTAATAAAAACGATCTTCTCATTGTCGCATTAATCAAATTTATACATTTTAAATATGTTATATCTACTTCTTCTACTTCTTCTTCTTTTCTTCTTCATTTGCCTTTCAGCGTCGAGGGAAGATATAATTTGCTGTCTTTTTGATCATACGTTCGCCTCTGCTGCTGTTATGTTTCCTAGTGCTTCTAATATTCCACCGATCCATCTTTTTCGTGGTCGGCTCTTGGGTCCGGTACTCTCGCAACGTTTATTGAGGGCTCGTTGTGTTGTGTTTTGATCACTCTGCCTTGTCACATGGCCAAACCATTTTATCTGTTGTTTTATATATATATATATATATATATATATATATATATATATATATATATATATATATATATATATATATATATATATATATTCTATGGCGGGGGCTATTCCTAACTTTTTTCTCAGTTCTTCATTTCTGATCTTGTCTCTCAGGCTGTTTCCTGACATTCGTCTAACACATTTAATATCTCAGTTGAGATTATTTTTTGCTTATTGTTCTTGCATATAGGGTCCAGGACTGTCATTGTTAGCACAACTTTGAAATGGAGATTGTATTGTACAATGCTCGATGTTATATGCATAAGGTTGTATTGTACAGTGCCCGATGTTATATGCATAAGATTGTATTGTACAGTGCCCGATGTTTACCATAAGATTGTATTGTACAGTGCCCGATGTTATATCCACAAGATTGTATTGTACAGTGCTCGATGTTATAAGCATAAGATTGTATTGTACATTGCCCGGTGTTATAAGCATAAGATTGTATTGTACAGTGCCCGGTGTTATAAGCATAAGATTGTATTGTACAGTGCCCGTTGTTATAAGCATAAGATTGGATTGTACATTGCCCGGTGTTATATGCATAAGATTGTATTGTACATTGCCCGGTGTTATATGCATAAGATTGTATTGTACAGTGCCCGGTGTTATATGCATAAGATTGGATTGTACATTGCCCAGTGTTATATGCATAAGATTGTATTGCACATTGCCCGGTGTTATATGCATAAGATTGTATTGTATATTGTCCGGTGTTATATGCATAAGATTGTATTGTATATTGTCCTGTGTTATATGCATAAGATTGTATTGTACATTGCCCGGTGTTATATGCATTTGTAAAACTACTTTAAAATTCACTTCATTTACTGAAATGCGACTAAGTAAGAATGTTCATAATTCTGAATGCAGCTAAGAAAATTACTGAAGGTTGCAGTCAAAGAAAAGCAGTGCCAAAGAGAGAACCCGTCACGTATAAAAAGAACTGTAATTATTTTCTCGTACAGAAATCTTTAGACACATTATGAAAACATTAAAATTCCTGGAAAGATATACAAAGGAATATGGAAATAGAGTTCCCGGACATGACGTAGAGATGTGCAGGTGTTTCATTAAAAAAAAAATGTCATTATTATGGAATTTATTCTTGTTTTTGGATCTGCTATAATGAAGCAGCGCTTATGTGGAGGCGGTAGATTAAAGCTTCCATGTGCTGTAGAACCGCAGTGTCTTGTCAAAGTAGTTTACTTTTAACGGCAGTGATTAAAGCAAAACAAGATATATCATCTCGAACATAACATCTTAGAGACTTGGAACAAGATGTTCAGATAGGGAAAACGACTTGGAATAAGAAGTTGAGACAGGGAACACGACTTGGAACAAGATGTTCAGATAGGGAACACGACTTGGAACAAGATGTTCAGATAGGGAACACGACTTGGAACAAGAAGTTTAGACATGGAACACGACTTGGAACAAGATGTTCAGATAGGGAAGACGACTTGGAACAAGATGTTCAGATAGGGAACACGACTTGGAAAAAGAAGATGAGACAGGGAACACGACTTGGAACAAGATGTTCAGATAGGGAAGACGACTTGGAATAAGAAGTTGAGACAGGGAACACGACTTGGAACAAGATGTTCAGATAGGGAACACGACTTGGAACAAGATGTTCAGATAGGGAACACGACATGGAACAAGAAGTTTAGACATGGAACACGACTTGGAACAAGATGTTCAGATAGGGAAGACGACTTGGAACAAGATGTTCAGATAGGGAACACGACTTGGAACGAGAAGATGAGACGGGGAACACGACTTGGAACAAGATGTTCAGATAGGGAAGACGACTTGGAACAAGAAGTTGAGACAGGGAACAAGACTTGGAACAAGAAGTTGAGATAGGGAACACGACTTCAAACAAGATGTTCAGTTTGGGAACACGACTTGGAACAAGAAGATGAGACAGGGAACACGACTTCGAACAAGATGTTCAGATCGGGAACACAACTTGAAACAAGAAGTTGAGATAGGGAACACGACTTGGAACAAGAAGTTGGAATAGGGAACACGACGTGGAACAGGGAACACGACTTGGAACAAGAAGATGAGACAGGGAACACGACTTGGAACAAGAAGTTGAGATAGGGAACACAACTTGGAGCAAGAAGATGGGATAGGGAACACGACTTGGAACAAGAAGTTGAGACAGGGAACACGATTTAGAACAAGAAATTGAGACAAGGAACACGACTTGATTTAGAATATGAGATAGGAAACATGACTTGGAACAAGAAGTTGGGATAGGGAACACGACTTGGAACAAGAAGTTGGGATAGGGAACACGACTTGGAACAAGAATTTGAGACAGGGAACACGACTTGGAACAAGAAGTTGAGATAGGAAACACGACTTGGAGCAAGAAATGGGGATAGGGAACACGACTTGGAACAAGAAGTTGAGACAGGGAACACGAATGGTAACAAGAAGTTGGGATAGGGAACAAGACTTGGAACAAGAAGTTGGGATAGGGAACACGACTTGGAACAAGAAGTTGAGATAGGGAACACGACTTGGAACAAGAAGTTGGGATGGGGAACACGACTTGGAACAAGAAGTTGGGATAGGGAACACGACTTGGAACAAGAATTTGAGACAGGGAACACGAATTGGAACAAGAAGTTGGGATAGGGAACACGACTTGGAACAAGAAGTTGGGATAGGGAACACGACTTGGAACAAGAAGTTGGGATAGGGAACACGACTTGGAACAAGAATTTGAGACAGGGAACACGACTTGGAACAAGAAGTTGAGATAGGAAACACGACTTGGAGCAAGAAATGGGGATAGGGAACACGACTTGGAACAAGAAGTTGAGACAGGGAACACGAATGGTAACAAGAAGTTGGGATAGGGAACAAGACTTGGAACAAGAAGTTGGGATAGGGAACACGACTTGGAACAAGAAGTTGAGATAGGGAACACGATTTGGAACAAGAAGTTGGGATGGGGAACACGACTTGGAACAAGAAGTTGGGATAGGGAACACGACTTGGAACAAGAAGTTGAGACAGGGAACACGAATTGGAACAAGAAGTTGGGATAGGGAACACGACTTGGAACAAGAAGTTGGGATAGGGAACACGACTTGGAACAAGAAGTTGAGATAGGGAACACGACTTGGAACAAGAAGTTGGGATAGAGAACACGACTTGGAACAAGAAATTGGGATAGGGAACACGACTTGGAACAAGAAGTTGAGATAGGGAACACGACTTGGAACATGAAGTTGAGATAGCGAACACGACTTGGAACAAGAAGTTGAGATAGGGAACACGACTTGGAACAAGAAGTTGAGATAGGGAACACGACTTGGAACAAGAAGTTGAGATAAGGAATACGACTTGGAACAAGAAGTTGAGATAGGGAACACGACTTGGAACAAGAAGTTGAGATAGGGAACACTAATTAGCATAGATTTGAGAAAGTGTAGCTAAAGATTAGCATACATATGAGCAAGTGTGGTCAAGAATTAGCGTAGATATAAGAAAGTGTAGCTACGAATTAACATAGTTTTGAGAAAATGTAGCTAAAAATTAGGGTATATTTGAAAAAGTGTAATTAAGAATTAGCTTTGATATGGGAATGTTTAGCTACGAATTAGCATGGATTTCGAGAAAGTGTAGCTAAGAATTAGCATAGATTTGAGAAAGTTTAGACAAGAATTAGCATATATTTGAGAAAGTGCAGCCAAGAATTAGCATAGACTTGAGAAAGTGTAGCCATGAATTAGCGTAGATTTGAGAAAGTGTAGCCAAGAATTAGCATAGACTTGATAAAGTGTAGACAAGAATTAGCGTAGATTTGAGAAAGTGTAGCCATGAATTAGCGTAGATTTGAGAAAGTGTAGCCATGAATTAGCGTAGATTTGAGAAAGTGTAGCCAGTAATTAGCTTAAATTTGAGAAAGTGTAGCCAAGAATTAGTGTAGATTTGAGAAAGTGTAGCCAATAATTAGCGGTAATTTGAGAAAGTGTAGCCAAGAATTAGTGTAGATTTGAGAAAGTGTAGCCAAGAATTATCGTAGATTTGAGAAAGTGTAGCCAATAATTAGCGTAGATTTGAGAAAGTGTAGCCATGAATTAGCGTAGATTTGAGAAAGTGTAGCCATGAATTAGCGTAGATTTGAGAAAGTGTAGCCAATAATTAGCGTAGATTTGAGAAAGTGTGGCCAAGAATTAGCGTAGATTTGAGAAAGTGTAGCCATGAATTAACGTAGATTTGAGAAAGTGCAGCCAAGAATTATCGTAGATTTGAGAAGTGCAGCCAATAATTAGCGTAGATTTGAGAAAGAGTAGTAGCTCGTGAATAGGAATAGTCCTTGACTTGGTCGCATTGGTTAAAATATTCTCTTTGTATTGGATTGTTGTTTTTTTCATGAATCGGGGAAAAGATGAACTAGAACAGGTACAATAATTAAATTATGACGCCACGAAGTGGAAGTTACCTACTGTTGAGCTCGGTTTAAAGCTGCCATCTGTCCTAGGTCATATTCACTGTAATCATTCCCACAATTCACTTTTTGTTACCACCATTTAACTTCATTACACTTCAGTGCCACAATACACTTCTTTTTACTACGATTTCACTTCATTTCCACAGTTAACTTCTTATTACCATCAATTCACTTCAATCAGACAGGTTACCTCTTGTTACCAGAATTTCACTACAATCCCACAGTTCACTTATTGTTACCATCATTTCATTTCAATCCCACAGTTCACTTATTGTTACCGCCCTTTCATTTCACTCCCACAGTTCACTTCTTGTTACCATTATTTCATTTCAATCCCCACAGTTCACTTCTCCTTACCGTCATTTCACTTCAATCCCACAGTTCACTTCTTGTTACCATTATTTCACTTCACTCCCCCCACAGTTCACTTCTTGTTACCATTATTTCACTTCACTCCCCCCACAGTTCACTTCTTGTTACCATTATTTCACTTCACTCCCCCCCACAGTTCACTTCTTGTTACCATTATTTCACTTCACTCCCCCCCACAGTTCACTTCTTGTTACCATTATTTCACTTCACTCCCCCCACAGTTCACTTCTTGTTACCATTATTTCACTTCACTCCCCCCCCCACAGTTCACTTCTTGTTACCATTATTTCACTTCACTCCCCCCACAGTTCACTTCTTGTTACCATTATTTCACTTCACTCCCCCCACAGTTCACTTCTTGTTACCATTATTTCACTTCACTCCCCCCACAGTTCACTTCTTGTTACCATTATTTCACTTCACTCCCCCCACAGTTCACTTCTTGTTACCGCCATTTCACTTCACTCCCCCCACAGTTCACTTCTTGTTACCGTTATTTCACTTCACTCCCCCCACAGTTCACTTCTTGTTACCATTATTTCACTTCACTCCCCCCACAGTTCACTTCTTGTTACCATTATTTCACTTCAATCCCCACAGTTCACTTCTTGTTACAATTATTTCACTTCACTCCCCCCACAGTTCCCTTCTTGTTACCATTATTTCACTTCACTCCCCCCACAGTTCACTTCTTGTTACCGCCATTTCACTTCACTCCCCCACAGTTCACTTCTTGTTACCGCCATTTCACTTCACTCCCCCCACAGTTCACTTCTTGTTACCGCCATTTCACTTCACTCCCCCCACAGTTCACTTCTTGTTACCATTATTTCACTTCAATCCCACAGTTCACTTCTTGTTACCATTATTTCACTTCACTCCCCCCACAGTTCACTTCTTGTTACCATTATTTCACTTCACTCCCCCCACAGTTCACTTCTTGTTACCATTATTTCACTTCACTCCCCCCACAGTTCACTTCTTGTTACCATTATTTCACTTCACTCCCCCCACAGTTCACTTCTTGTTACCGCCATTTCACTTCACTCCCCCCACAGTTCACTTCTTGTTACCGCCATTTCACTTCACTCCCCCCACAGTTCACTTCTTGTTACCAAGGTGTCCGGTTAGCGCAATCGATAGGCGGTTGGCTTACCACGGCAACAGCCGGGGTTCGTACCCTGGCGAGGACACCTGGGTTTTACTAATTCCCTAAAAATGAGTACCTCTGAAGTCGGAGTAAATCTGCCTGCATGGCGAGGGGCATCCTGTAATGGGATAAAACAGACTTTACACGCAAAATTCAGTCCCACAAAATTGAGTGGGTGGGACTTCGTCAGAGGTCAAAGCTGACGAAAGCGAACGAACGAACTTTTTATTACCATCATTTCATTCCTTGTTGACGTCTCTGTATCCTTTGCCCTGTACTTCTATAGGGTGTTTATAAAGTCTCACTACACTTGGTATCTAGGTCAATTTGAAAAAAATGTTTATGACGTCATCACAATATGTGCTCAATGGTAAGTTCACTTGTTGCGACAGTTTTCTTAATGACTTGTCTGGACTTTTAAGGATTCTGTCTTGGATATCTAAACATATTTCATCATTCACAGCAGGCCTACCAGATCGTGGAGCATCTTCCACATTTCCAGTAGCAATAAACTTATTCAACAAATTTCATTGACAGTGGGAGCACATATTGTGATGACGTCATAAACATTTTTTTTTTCAAATTGACCTAGATACCAAGTGTAGTGAGACTTTATAAACACCCTGTACTTTCTAATGCTGTCTTCTACATGTTATAGCTCATTCTAAATCCAAACATGTCACTTCAGATATTCCGACTGAGATGCCATTTTTTTCACAAATATCCTAGGGTAACACCACGTCACAGGCCAGGAGTTTTTATTTATTTTGTGCCATCTTTAACAAAATGCGCAACCTGGCAACAACCGACTATAGCTTCCCTAAAGTTTGCGGGCTGAGAAGGTTTTTTTTTTTTCGTAATCACCCAAAACATGTGACGTCTTCAGCGACGCGAGCTATATACAGTCTGCCGATGTCATTTTACCCACAACTGCCCCTGCTCGTAATGCTGAAAACGTCACAAACTTTGGGTGATCATGTCAGCCCGAAGGCCACAGTAAACTATTCCTTCAATCATCCTGTGCCATACCGGTTGGCGCAGGCGATCATGTCCCTCCACAATCTTCTATCTACAGTGCATCGTATCAATTCTGTTGCTGACTGTTTTCCATGCTATGAAAACAATCTATCTAGTACCTTCTCTCTTTGTTGTCCGCGATCTCTCTTTCTTTTATTTTGCCAGTTGTTACCAAGTATTCCAACTTTCCTCTTCTCGTGATGTGCCCGAAAAATGTTTATTGTTTCTTTCTGATGTTATTCATGAGCTCCCTTTTTGTGTTGGTCTCTTTGAGAACTTCCTCATTGGTCTTTTTAACTTTCCATGGAACTTTCAACATTCTTCTGAGAAATTCCATCTCTGTGGCCTCTAATAGTCTTTGCATTTGTTTGTCTACTGTCCATGACTCGCTTCTATTGGTCAGGATTGGCTCTATAGAGTACCGATGAACTATCTTCTACTCCTTAGTAAAACTTTAGTTGACTGAATTCTGGCAATAGAAATATTAGTTGCATTAGTTTTGAGATCCGCTATAAATGGTACATAAGTTTGAGACTAAGAGTTGTTACTGAATCTCTCATAATTGAGCGTTTTGCTCCAAAGCAGTGTTTCTCAACCTTTTTTCTACCGTAGCCTCTCAATAATGCCACTTTTACCCGTGGCCAGCTGGGAATTTCCTATGGCCCCCATTGGGCTGGAGGCCATATGGCCCCCGGTTGAGAAACACTACTCTAAAGCGACTCAGAATTGTTTAACTCTTTCTATACGTTTCGCCGCACAGTGCGTCACTCACGATTTGATTAGTGTAAACCGTCATCACACCATATTCTTTTTACATGTCTTGTATCATCTTGGCATTGGTGAAATTTAATTCGCTGTTCAATTATCTAAACATTCAAATATAATATGTTATATGTTAGATAAATATAAACATGTAGATTAACTCTTTAAAACATGAACAATTTTGTTTCTGACATCTCTTCCGTTGCATTGATAAAAAGCTTCCGTACGGAAAGAGTTAAAGAATGTGTAAGGAGCTCACAATATGGAGCATGTGTTAAGTGATGGACAGATCACTTCAAGGAAGGAGAAGCATCAGTAACTAACAAACCCTTGAACGGTCGCCTAGCAACAGCAACAGAGATAAACAAATAAACAGTTTATAAACTGACAACAGACTAATTGCAAGTTAGTTGTGTTGCTGGTATTGGACACCACGCTGTTGAGAGGATTTATTGCGGATTTCGGTTAGAAGAAAACCTCTACACAATGTGTGCTTTAAATTGTAACCTTGTTGGCGTATACCGTCTAATATACCGTTAATTGTCATCCAAAGTCTAGTTTTCTGCAATAAATAATAGGAATGAAGATTTTGGATCGACCAATGTATTATTATTTACTTATTGCATGTGGGCTTGCCTTAATTGTGTTTCATAGATTTCATAACCGGTTGCTTTGAGAACTTCAAACTCTGTTTTCTTCTTTATCCAATTATTTACCTTTTTTTATCCACTTAATTATTTACCTTCTTCTAGGAATCAAAATAGGTATGACTTCCATTTTCTTCTCTGTTTATTTAACTAATTGTTCTCCACTTAAACTTTGACTTTATTATGACAGATTAACTGAATCTAAAATAAATATTTGTACGAAAATACCAAAAATGCTCAAGAGGGACACCATTCCTGCAAAAAACCAAAAACACTCAATGTGAACCTGACCGGTTCTTTTACCTACTCCGTTGGGGTATATATTCCTCAGTAAATAAAGCGCTGACGCGACTCAATGAAATCCTGTCTTACGTCGCGGGCTATCGTGCAGGTTGCTGAACTTCCGCACTGAACTGTCGTGACATTGTTAAGTATCTAGATTTGGATCCGTCAAATGAGATCTAGAATGTGACGTGATGTATTCACTGAAGTGAATAATGTACGAGTTACGACTATTATAATAAATAACTTTATCACGTAGAAATTATCAATATTGATATCGCTGTTAACTCCTTGAAAATAAATACATTATGATCGTTATGTCATATTGTATATGTTCTGTTCTAATATTTTACTCTATAACAAGGCTGACTGTTTCTCCTCGAGCCACAAACGAGACATTGGTATGTCAAGGGTGGACTTAACACGAAATAAATTATATTGTTCACTCATGGTAAAAAGTTAAAGGATAACAAATATAATTACAAAATATACTGAGTTTACCATTACTTGTCAGCGACAGGACCATATGACTTTTCACTTTAGACAAATGTAGAGAGGCACCGCGTATCATTACGATAGTTCCATTAAAGTTTCTTCCATGCCATCTCACGCTGAAAATTGTCATCTATAAACATTTAATAATCTGTCACTCCATGACACAATTATGCTATAATCCATGATCAAATAAATTAATGGTATCCATAATTTTTATAGAAAATTATAGGTTACGATTTATAATTGATTATTATTAAACTATATTTAAGAAATGATATTTTAAAAAAGGGACAAAATTGTAATTTTTATTAAAACGACAACCCGATTGTCTATGAAAGGAGCTTTACTGCCGTATTCTTAGCGGTACGTACGACAGCTTAATAAAGATCATCTTTACCCGACTTTTTCAGATTTTGAAAGCAAACTGTTGACCTGCTTGCGTTTCCCGAGGCAATTATTACAAAGTTTGCCCACGCCACACAAAACACACTCGACTCATCCTCAAATAGTTCCCAGGGAGGAACACAGTTCCAAAATTTGAAACTGAAACTGAAATACATGGGGTGCCAGGAGATTAACAGGATCGACCGCACCATGAACTGCCACAGGACTCTTCCCTGTGGACATTCTGACTTGCATGACATGGTTTACTCTCGTAGTCTCTAACAGTCACCCGCCCACAAGGCAGTGGGGCTGTCAATCACACGAATTTCTTTCTGCTGTCGCACTATAGGAGCCGAACCTGACCTGACTATCAATAACATGTCCGCTCTGTCATCAACAACATTTTAGGAGCCGATGGCAAGGTGGATTACATAGGTTGTTTTGTAATTACTTGGAAAGAGGATAAGAGGGTTAAGAAGAGGGTCAAGAAGAAGAAACCCTGGCATAGACAGTATGTGGCTAACATTAGGTGAATTCTATTAACTCTCTCAGCCCACTGGATAACCTTTCTTAGGGCTAGGGACAGGAAACAAATAATAATAAATGAATATCATTATGGATGGAAACTTCCGAGGCGATAGATCAGCGAGTCATTTCAGGGGAAAATGTATGTTTACAGAACTCAGAAAAAAATCACAAATAATCAACAACAGAAAAAAAAACGAACACTAGATGGTCGGAAGCAGGATCGAACCCCGTACTCATCGGCACAGCGCCTTGCCACGAGAAACCAAATGCTAGAGTACACGTTTTTTATCTAAAGTTAAAAAAATATCTATCATTGGCGATGTCTTTCACGCAGGTGTACTAATGACTATAGCATTGGGTTACGATCACAACTCGGGAATAAATTGTGTATCTGTAGTTTTCATATTAAGTCAAGTATCTCCCGGATAGGATAGGGCTCAATACTTGCGTTGCAGACAAACAGTTATAGGACGAAACAGCACGAATCGTAGTTTCCAATGGTTTAGACCGGACACAAATAATAATAAATGAATATTATTATACAGGGAAACTTCCAAGACAATTGATCAGCGAATCATTTCAGAAGCATCTGGCCCTTCCTTAGGACTGGACGCTTTGGAGATATAATCTCGTCCAGTGGTTCTCAAAGGTACGATAGTGGCTTTCATTGACATTTTTGAAGGACAAGAGCGGTCTAGTCACCTATAGCACAGCGGTTTCTCATTTGTACTTTAGTTGATTTGTCCATTTGGGTCTCTCTATGAAGATAGAATACAAATTATTCTTCTATTATACATTACAATTTATTAAAAGAAGCTGTCTCTTGAAATTCAAAAACGTGTGTGTGCTCATCATCAAGTACCGGGCCTGCTGGCGTAGGTGATCATGTCTCTCCACAACTTTCGATCTCGACAGTTATTTATCATTTCTGTTGTTGACCTTCTGCCAAGCCATTCTCTTAAGCTGTCTGGTATTTTTTCTCTTCGCTTCCCTCTATCTCTATAATTGTTTTAGGTCTTTAGGATTTTCTGCTAGTAGTACAGTATCATCAGCATATCTTAGGTTATTGATTATCTTTCCATTAATTTGTAGGCCTGGCATCTCTATGATGTTTTTAAAGATTTGCTCAGTGTATAGATTGAACAAGCTTGGTGATAGGATGCATCCCTGTCTTACTCCTCTTTTTATATCAATGGGTGTAGAGTTCTCTTTGTTATATTTTATTATTGCTGTTTGCTCCCAGTATAGATTACATATTAGTCGTATGTCCATGTTATCTAGATGTATCTCTTTTAGGCATTATATAAGTTGTTTGTGGTGTACTTTATCAAAAGCTTTGATGTAGTCTATGAAGCAAGCATATATTGGTTTGTTTACTTCTGTGTACTTTTCGATTAATGTTCTCATGCAGAATATGCCTTCTTTTGTCCCGCGATATTTCCTAAATCCAAATTGCTGCTCATATAATTTAATATTGATTTTATTCTGAATCCTTCCTTGTCTAACTTTTAGCAAGATTTTTGTAACATGGTTCATTAGGCTTATTGTTCCAAAGTCACTGCATTCAACTGCACCATTCTTTTTAGGCAATGCAATGAAAGTTGATGTTTTTAGTTCATTTGTTATGTATCATGTATGGTATATGTCGTTGCATATGTCTGTAATTACTTCAATGCCAAAATCTTCTAGTGCTTGTATCATTTCTATCTGTATGCTGTCAGGTCCTGTTGCTTTTCCCTTTTTCATTGTTTTTATAGCTTTTTCCACCTCAGATTTTAAGATTTTATAGTCTGATGTATATTTTATAACTGGTTTCTTGTCCCTTTGATCATGAAATAATTATGTTATATATTCCTGCCATCTATCTATAATATCTTTATTATCTGTTAGCATTTTTCCTTTTTTGTCTGCAATGCATCCACCTTCTGTGGCTTTTTTAAATTTTTATTAGTCATTCTCTTTATTTCTGTGTGCATTCCTCTTAAGTCTTGTTTACTTTCCATATTTTCTATTTCTATACTTCAGTTTCTAATATGGCGGATCTAGTCCACGTTCTCTCGATCGCTGCAGAAAGTGCATTCAATGTCTGATTAATTTCGGTTCTCCATCGCACTCCTATGCGTTAAAGTCAAGATGATGATCTACTTGTTACATCTGCGCAGATAAAACAATGTCGTACGCCGGCAATATTCCATTTCCGACAAATAAAGTGTTGTGAATGCGACCTTCCATCGTCTAGGCTTGTTCTGCGCTTTACGTCACATTGGTGCTGTTCATGACCGTTGTTGGATTTGCTTGACGCAAGTTATTTCCATGTTACTCATTAATATGAAATGCTTCGTCAGCCACAGTTTTATCTCATTAGGGAATTTGCACCGTGTTCTGTTCGTCGTAGGCTACATTCATTAGC
This sequence comes from Megaustenia siamemsis, assembly GCA_032433765.1. NCBI lineage: Eukaryota > Metazoa > Mollusca > Gastropoda > Stylommatophora > Ariophantidae > Megaustenia > Megaustenia siamemsis. The sequence continues at coordinate 59,471,915 of JAVIAB010000024.1, forward strand.
GGGCGCGTCATTGCAGTGTGTCCGTTGAGTGCTACGTCATCGTAATGGCTCATCGTAAATCCCCAGACCGGCCGTACGGTAATCTTACAGTCTGTTGTTTGATGTGCGACGGGGATAATCTGACGACAAGCTGTGTGTTTTTATTTTCGGAATTGGAGGTAACAACGATGGCCTAACATCATCAAACGCTATACATTTTTAAAGAAATGTGACGATCATCACTTTCGGGAGGACGTGAACTTCTGGTATATGGTGGATAGGCGGCAGGAACCATTGCAGGCTATGCATGAAAAAATGTTCCTTGTAGCAGTTTCCTCATATTCCAAGTCCACGCGGTACTGGTTGGACTCGAGGCAAGACGTTGGCCTCGGGACAGAGGTTGTAGGTTCAAATCTCGGCTACACCGGTTGGGATTTTTATTTATGATTTCTCTCTGCGGCAACCATCCCTGGTCTCAGCAGCGAGACCCGGCTTGAAACATCAGTTACTCATCGACGGAAAAAAGCATGAGTACCTACGAAGTCGGAGTTATCTGCCTGTGTGGCGAGGGACCCCTGTGCACACGGCTGTCAGGGAAAAATGGATTAACACGCAAAATTCAGTTCCTACTCTCTAGGGATTTCGTCAGAGTTGAAAGCTGGCGAACGCAACAACAACAATTTCTATACATTTTTGTCTGTGCCTTTTTTACCGTTACCTTTACCTTTACCTTTACCTTTACCTTTACCTTTACCGTTACCTTTACCTTTACCTTTACCTTTACCGTTACCTTTACCTTTACCGTTACCTTTACCTTTACCTTTACCTTTACCTTTACCACTCTTCTAAAGACGTGGTAGTACGCAATTGAAAAGTCTGGACAAATTTGTTTGTCAGTTCAAAGTGGAAGCATATCATAATGAACAAGGGTAGTAAAGATTCCTTACAAGGGTGACAAATGTGAAAGTCAAGTAAAGGAAAGTTGGTGTTGTGGCTAAAATGAATGTATAGAAAGAGAAACTGGTGCGGTGACAAAGATGAAAGTACTGTAAAAAAAAAAAAGCTAAAGCGGTGAGTAAAATTAAGGTACTGTAAAGAGAAACTTGCGGTGACAAAAGTGAAAGTACTGTAACAAGAAGCTTGTGCGTTGACAAAAGTGAAAGTACTGTAAAAAGAAGCTTGTGCGGTGACAAAAGTGAAAGTACTGTAACAAGAAGCTTGTGCGTTGACAAAAGTGAAAGTACTGTAAAAAGAAGCTTGTGCGGTGACAAAAGTGAAAGTACTGTAACAAGAAGCTTGTGCGTTGACAAAAGTGAAAGTACTGTAAAAAGAAGCTTGTGCGGTGACAAAAGTGAAAGTACTGTAAAAAGAAGCTTGTGCGGTGACAAAAGTGAAAGTACTGTAAAAAGAAGCTTGTGCGGGAAGTACAATTAAGTTAATGTAAAGAGAAGCTTGTGTGGTGACAAAGAGAAGCTGGTGTGATGAGTAGAATGAAGGTACTATAAAAACAACTCGGTGTGATGACTAAGGTGAAGTTACCGTAAAGAGAATCTGGTGTGGTGACGAAGGTGAAGGTCTGTAAAAAGAAGATGGTGTGGTGACTAGAATTTGGGGTACAATAAAGGAAAGCCTGGAGTAACGGATGAATGTCTGCAAGGAATGCAGTGTTACGGAAAAAACGATAAAGGAACAAACAAAAGAATGGGGACAAGTGACAACATATAAATGGGTAAAAACTAGAATGAAAGCGCAGTAAACAAGAGGGATATTCTTGACGTGGCTCAGAAATAAGCCCGCATGCACAGCCCAGTCGAGATAAAATGATCGGATTATATTTATTTAACTCGGATAAAAAAGAAACTCACTATTTTAACCCTTTTGTATTTGGAACGCGCGTTCACTTTAACCTGAGAAGGACAATAGAAGAGTAAGGTGAGACAGGTTTTTCTTTTTTAGTAGTAGAGAAATGTTTGCGGTCTTGAAAAGCCCCAAGCAGGCCTGCTACTTTTATCTTCGGCATCTTCGTCTTTGTATGTAAATAATTTGTTGAATTGTATCACAATTTATCTCGAAACTGATATCTTTGTACACCTTTCGACCAGACACATCCGACTTCGTCACAGCATATTTTTATGATATAATTCACTTTCTAAACGTGCTACAAACATAGAAAAATAAGTAACCATTTGTTGAACACAGCACTGTTGTATGAAGTTTAAAATCTTTTGGAACAACTGACACACTTTTAGACAGTTATTACAGGACACTTGTATCACATCAGGAGAATATACATTGAACAGTACGTGATTTATGACTTGGAGGAAAAAATTAAATAAAAAACATAAGAGATCGATGTAATTATCTTAAACTCAAGACCAACAAATACAATCAGACAATGTTTGACTTAATATAACCTTATAAAGAAGGTCAAAAAACAACAGAAAAGATAGATAACTCTCAAGATGGAAAGCTGTGGAGAGACATGATCACCTACGCCAGCAGGCAAAAAAGAAAGTTGGCCTGGCGTGATATCGACCACATTACCCCAAAATCTCCCATGGTCATGCACAAATATGGCCAATAACATTATATTCCTCAAACGCCTAGAAAGACGAATGGAGTCTTCACTTTTTCAACAGTGAACAATGGATGGAATGAATTGTAAGTTACAAGAGGTCACAATTTGTTACGGGCACTTATGTTGATCAATGGCCAAGAACAAAGAAATAAAGAACGGTCGAAAGCTGTTTATATTTTTTGTACAAACAAAACCAGTTTTAGACCCAAGACGAGAAGACGTGTTAAATGTGAAGAAAGACAATGAGACACGTTCTCTGGCGCTCTTTCAATTGTCGTGATAATTGGCGAAAACCCGGGTTTGAAATTCGCAGCAGGGTTTCTCAATTTGATAATAGGACTCACCAGCATTGAAACAGTGGAATTTGGGAGGGGATAACAAGAGTCAATACTTTTATTTAAAGGCTTGCAGTTACTATGTTGTTATTATTCGAGTCATGAAGTGGGGAGGTCTTAATTTTTACAAATCTTAACGTGGAATCAATATTTATGCACCAGAGTGATATTCTTGTGCGTTGTGTCATCGTTATAATCATGTGCCGTATCGGTTGGCGTAGGCGATCATGTCCTTCCACAATCTTCTATCCATAGTGCATCGGATCAATCCGGTTGGTGACTGTTTTCCATGCCATGACACCACGCTAACTAGTATTTTCTCTCTTTGTCGTCCGCGATCTCTCTTTCCTTTTATTTTGCCAGTAGTAACCAAGTATTCCAACTTTCCTCAACTCATGATGTTCCCGAAAAATGTTGAATATTTCTTTCTGATGTTTTTTAGGAGCTTCCTTTTTGTATTGGCCTCTTTCAGAATTTCTTCATTGGTCTGTTTAGCTGTCCAGGGAACTTTCAACATTCTTCTGAGAAATCCCATCTCTGCGGCCTCTAATAGTCTTTGTATTTGTTTGTCTTCTGTCTATGATTCGCTTCCATAGGTCAGAATTGGTACTATATAGCACCGGTGAACTCTCTTTCTCATTTTTATTGACGTAGATTTGTTGCATAAGATATTTTTCATTTTCTGAAATGCTATTTTGGCCTGAGCTATTCTGCTTTTTATTTGTGTGGTACATCTTCCATCTGATGTTATTATTGTATCCAAGTATTGCTGTAGAGTCCCCGTTAACGTCGTTAGCTGTTGATATTAAGTTGTGTTTTGACATAATTATACTAGGCGATATAAGAAGGTATTTTGTCATTCCTTTCCTTCTTGACAGTGAATATACTAGTCGGAGATTGCAGCTATTGTCTCTATACATGAGATCCTCTGCCTGCCATCGCGGAGTGAGGACCATAACCGGCACTACTTGTCGTCTGCTCCTACAACACCATCCACCACCTGCTGCGTTGTGTACTAAGGACAAGCGTAGCAACAAAACGTTACGTCTGTAAGAGCCTGTATTTTTCCCATAGCAACTTATGGCTGTGAAACGTGGACTATTGACAAATCTGAAATGCCTGCCTTTGAATACAAACATTATAAAATACCAAGGAAGGAGAGAGAACACACACGTCAATTTTGCAATATTCTAGATGACTTGTTAGTAAATAACATAAAAAGCAAGTACAGTAAAAATATATGTGTCAAGCAAAGCAACGTAATAGCCTAGATTATATAATTATGGAGGGCATACTTTCAAGTAAAAGAGAAAGAGAGAGAGAAGACCCAGAAAATAGCGAGTGCAAAACATCACAGGGAAACTAGGATTGGCTGCTGCGGCGGCTGGGCATCTAGCGCAGGACAGAGAAAGTTCCAGAAAAACTACCAAGGGAGTCAAGTCGAACAGGGGCAAACTAGATGATGCTGAGAATGATGATGATGACGAGTGTACTAACGATGATGAATTACATAGAATGTAATGTTGGATACATTTGTAATAAGTTTATACATTCTGTCAACAAGAATATAGTACCAGTGTTTGTCTTTAAAATAATGCGCCATAATGTTTTATAACGTTTGGCAGCTCAATGTATGTGAGAAACAGCGACAGTGAGACATTGAATATGGCCATTGAAGAAAAAAAAAACTTGTCTCCCTTGTAATACTTAAACCCCACTCTCCCCCCACCCCATGCTTCTTCTAAGGGACCCTGTTAGTTCTCTTATTGTCTGGAACACGGACAACTCGATATCCCAAGTTGTAAACTGCGATGTCTCCTAACCCTTTTATCCCCTTCATTATTTGGTTGAGCATTAAACAATTATGTGACGATAAACGAAGCAACTAACCTTCCACATTTTCCTTTGTATCCTATAGATTCTAATTAAAATGCATCAAAATATAGATCCAACTAAGGAAAGAATGCTGCTGTAAATACTGATGGTAATGAAGAATAAATTATATATGGACATAAAAAAGTAAAGTAAGTACCCCCGTCACGCCAAGTGGCGTATAGGGAACATGGTGTTAGTGACCACCAATTTTACAGTGGTCGGTATTACGCCCGTGCCGCTTTACTTTCCCATAAAAAAATCCGGTACCCATTTAAGTCTGGGTGAACCAGGAAGTCTTCGGTTGGGATCGAACCCTACCTCTTGTCCTTTGTAGTCAAGTTCACTAACCACTGAGCTATCGTGTCTTAAATGTTAGTAATCATCCGCAATATAAGTTGTAATCATCGACAATATAAATGTTTATTTTTAGTAATCATCGATAATCTAATTATAAGTTGTAGTAATCATTGACATATTAAAACGTCTTAAACATTGCAAAAGAATTGGCTTTCAAATGACATCTTACATAGTAAATTAAAATACTATGGTCGCGTCAAGAGACACAGCGGGCTGGAATAAGGTAACAATAATGGACGGTGTGGTTTCTGAAAGACCAAGCAAGGTTAGATCAAAAAGAATGTGGTTTCAAAGCATCAAAGTCACCTTGAACATGACAACAGAAGAAGTTGAAGATCTTGTTGGAGACACAATTCTTTACGACGCACGTGCTGCAAAGGACATGCAACACAGTAATGACTAATTATCGACAAATTGTTTTAATAATCACTTTACCATTCTTTAACTTTCAATATAAATATTTGCATGCTTTTATTATAGTGGAATTTATACCGATCAAGAAAGAATAGTTGCAAAAAGTGTGATGTTTTTCGTTTCGTTTTAAGTTAAAACCATCGGATTACCTACAATGTCTCTGTCCAAGACAGTTCCATTCAGGTTAGTCAATACAAGTGTTGTAGTCGTTCTATTGTCTTCTTTTTCTTTCTTCTTCTATCCTTCCTCCATTGCCGCTGGCGTCGAGGGGAGATACAATCTGCGATCCTTTGCTCTTCCGTTGGCCTCTTCTGATGTTATCCCTCCTAGTGACTCTAGTATTCCCTTTATCCATCTCTTTCTCTGTCTTCCTCTTACTCTGGCGTTTTCGTAGCGTTTGTTTATGGCTCTTTGAGTCATTGTTAGTTCTTTTTGTCTTGTTACATGGCCGAACCAATGTATATGTTGTTTCTTTATGTATTCGATGGCTGATTCAAATTTGAGTTTCTTCCTCAGGTCAGTGTTTCTTACTCTGTCCCTTAAACTGTTTCCTGTCATTCTTCTGACACATTTCATTTCGGTGGCCGTTATCTTTCTTATTGTTCTAGAGTCTGATAGCACTGATAGCACAGTTGGTAGAAAAATTGATTTGTATATTGCCCTTTTTGCTTCCGTAGTTATTGCTTTGTTTTTCAATAGTGTTGATACTTGGCCGCGTTCTATCACACAAGTCCAGTAGAATTCCTTGTCTTATGTTCAAACACGGTCTCCTGTTCCTTCGTTGCTTTATTTTGGCAGTGTACGCCTGACCCCTGAGACTACCGGGTCAAGGCCACGGTCAGTGGTTTATAGGAATTAAGCCACTTGGTAACGTCACGCATGTCGTCAGAGGCACCTAAAGAGCTTGGGGCTCAGGTTGTTGCTGATGCTGCGGAGTTCGTGCATCTGAGTGAAGCCATCTTCAGTGCTTTCGCTAGTGTGTGGCAGGCATGCTTCAAACCGAGCAGCGTGCTGAGGAGGGCATCTGAATATTTTGGAGTAGTCCGTTGCGCAGTGAGGATGATCTGTCGACAAGTGCACGCTGGTGTCTGTCATTGGTCTGTATAAGCTGTTCTCCAATGTCCTTATAGTCTTCAAACTCTCCCCTTCTGAGTTTTGCCTTATTTCACAAACCTAGAGTTCCTTTAGATTTGTGGTAGAGTGCTCAACTCTCGCATATAATTCCAGGCTTCCTGCATGTGAAGTAATCAGGTATTTTAATGGGTTTTTTTTTATTTGATGAGATCGAATATAATTTTCTTATAGAATACTTGCCGATAAAATGATGAGTCGTGATGAAGTCGAGTCATGTTGAAGTCGAGTCGTGTTTAAGTCGAGTGGTGTTTGAGTCGAGTCATGATGAAGTCGTGTTTAAGTCGAGTGGTGTTTAAGTCGAGTGGTGTTTGAGTCGAGTCATGTTGAAGTCGAGTCGTGTTTAAGTCGAGTGGTGTTTGAGTCGAGTCTTGTTGAAGTCGAGTCGTGTTTAAGTCGAGTGGTGTTTGAGTCGAGTCATGTTGAAGTCGAGTCATATTGAAACCGAATCGTGTAAAAGAACAACGGTAGCTGTTCATACAAAAACAACGAGCCTCTTCTTGCTGGCAAAATAAAATTTGTCAATGATAAAATTCCAATCATCGCTGACATTTTTATAACCACAATGTTCAAATACCTCAACGCCACTTGCCAGAGCTAATGGACTCATGTTCTATGTCGGTATTTATTTATGTTATCAGAAATTGCAAAACTAATTTAGACAATTATTGATGAACCTGAATACAAGGACAAAAACGTAGTGGACTACAATGTACTGTACTGTTATCAAACATCTTGTATCTATCTCCACATGTTTATTTCTGATTAAAAAAGAAAAAAAATTACCCCCGTCACGCCAAGTGCCGTATAGGAAATATGGTGTTAGTGACCATACATTTTACAGACCTTCGACACATGATTTTTTGGGGTAATGTGGTTTATTTCTGATATACGATGTTAATTTTTTTTTTTAACGTGAAAGCAAAGGACTATATTTGATTCATGTCTCACATGAATCCGAGTACCCAAAGACTATTCATTCATTGATTACCGTATCCGAATCTAAGGTTGGCCACCATGGAGCGCCATTCCGCTCTGATTCTTGCTTTGATGGTGCAGGTTGTCATGGACTGACTTGCCTATCTTTTGATGTTATTCGTCCATGTTAGTCTTGGTCAATCTCTGCTTCTTTTACCTTGTATTTTCCCTTCCAAGATTACTTTTAGTAGGCTGCTGTGTCTATTAAAATGCCTCCGAAATCTCGTTTGTTTTGTTTGAATTGAGTTTAGTAGTTCTCTTTTCATTTATAAAAGACTATTGTTATTGGTTAAACTGAAGAAAAATTACATCACTCTTCGGTGATCCTGGCAACTACAAATGACAACCCTAAGGCACCCCACAAAGTACCCCCATAGAACCAACCCTGGTCAATAAACACAGCGCCGACAATGAAAAACACGCCCTCAGGGACTGGGAAAGTCTTCATTTGGGCAGTGAACAAGTGTTAGGACAGTTTCAACATAACCACCACCAAACATGTTTAGCAAATTGGAGTATTCCCAAGCCTTTCTTTTAAATAAAGAGTAAAAAACACCCACAGGAGTGTCTTAAAAGAACGAACATGAAGAGATAAAGTGTGAAGTTGTTCCAAATAGCGTTTAGAAGTGTCAAATAATATATAATTGTTTCCGGCAGAAACATCTTTTAGAAGGAAAACTCGTGAAATAGTCACGTGTCTCTTTTGTCTATTGTTAGATGGTTATTATTTTTTTTTATAAAACCATCATCATGAACTGTGTCCATAAGCACTTTGATCTCGTACCTGCTTGCACAAAAAGGTCTCGATGTAGCGCACATATACTGGCAACATCATCATCATGAACTGTGTCCATAAGCACTTTGATCTCGTACCTGCTTGCACAAAAAGGTCTCAATGTAGCGCACATATACTGGCAACATCATCATCATGAACTGTGTCCATAAGCACTTTCATCTCGTACCTGCTTGCACAAAAAGGTCTCAATGTAGCGCACATATACTGGCAACAAGTAAACAAAAAAGTAAAGATTTCTTCCACACCTTGTTAGGCGTATGGGGAATATGGTGTTAGTGACAATATGTTTTGCTATTACCACAGCGCATTTTTTGGGATTATGTGGTCGGTGTCACGCCAGGCCGCCTTTACTTCCCAGAAAATTATCTGGTACCTATTTTTAGAGGCTGGGTGAATCCTGGTGCCTTGTCAGTCTGAAAAAAAATCCACCACTGCTGGGGATCGCACCCACACTATTCTGGTCAGGAAGCGAGCATACTAACCACTCAGCCACCAAGGCTCCTACTGACAATGCTCGCAACAAGAGGCAGTCAAAATAACTTCACATCAATTGGGAATATTTCATCAAATACAACAAGATACTAGGCAAGAGTGTGTTCTATCACTAGATTTATTTAATATATAGAGCGAGGTTATACTAAGATTCATAAACAACATATCCGGTACATCAGTCGACGGTCATAATATAAACTAACCTGAAATATACTTATGCCGCTGTTTTAATAGTAAAGGGTGCCAAAAGTTACACAAAATGAAATTCTATTCATCATCATCACCATCAAGTACCATGCCTGCTGGCGTAGGTGATCATGTCTCTCCACAACTTTCGACCGCGACAGTTATTTATCATTTCTGTTGTTGACCTTCTGCCAAGCCATTCTCTTTAGCTGTCTGGTATTTTTTCTCTTTGCTTCTCTCTATCTCTTTGTCCCTCAATTTTTCCAGTTGTTACAATATATTCCAGTTGTTCTCTTCTCATTACATGGCCAAAAAATGATGATTGTTTCTTCCTAATATTGGAAATTAGCTCTCTTTCTGCTTCAACTTCTTTTAGAACATTTTCATCACTCTTCTTAACTGTCCTTGGTATTCTCAACATTATTCTGTAAAATCACATTTCTACAGACTCCAGTGATTTTTGTGTCTGTTGTCCATGATTCACATCCATATGTTAAGACTGGATCTACATAACATTTAAGAACTCTTTTTCTTGTTTCTATTGTCAAAAATGGATTGCATAGTATCTTCTTCATTTTTAGGAAAGCTGCTTTTGCCTGAACCATTCTACATCTCACCTCTTTTGTACATCTTCCGACTGAGGTTAACAAAGTTCCCAAGTATCATAAATTCATTTACCTGTTTTAATATTGTCCCACTTGTCTTTATTTTGCACTGAGGTGATGTCTTTTTCTTTGTTGTTACCATTACTTCTGTCTTTTTGCTATTGAGGCTGAGTCCTTTATTTTTGCTTTCTTTCACTATAATGTCTAACATTTCCTGTTATTCTATTTGTACACGGTTAAGTTCATCAGCAAAGAAGACAGGCGCAACTGTTGCATAATAGACATTTCCTAAATGTACGTTTGAAGTAAATGAGACAGTATTAAAATAGATCAACTGATTTAAATAACTTTGGAGCGATGTTAACTTCGGATGATAAATGCACCAAGATGGGAAGGTGCAAAGAGGCTCAGACAAAAGCATCATTCCAAGGAATGAGAAATATATCATTCAATTTCTGTGTAAGTAAATAAAGGATAGGGTTCTTCAGTGAGCTATGGGGGGCAGTCTTGGCTTGAGGATGCAGGCCGTGGACAATAGAACAACAGACAAGACACTCGTTGGAAGCTACAGAAATGTGGTTTTACATAAGAATGTCGAGAATACGATGATTTGCTAAATGAAATTGAAGAAGATGTTTTGAGAGAGACCTAAGCAAAAAAGAAAGCGTGTTGCCAACATCAGGAGGAGACAAACATTAAGTTTATGTGCATGTAATGAGAAAGCAACACCAGAAACATATTGCAACAACCTGGCAAAATTGAAGGTAGAATCGACGGAAGAAAATAGAGAGAAAATATATAGATCAGTTAAAGAGAATGTTTGATAGTTTGTCAACAGCAGAATTGGTAAACATACAGCAGAATTGATAAACAAACAGCAGAATTAGAAAGTTTGATGAAGTGATAACAATTTCAGCATGCTCGGTACTTGACAACGATGATAATACACAAACTACTCAATTCCTGGGTCTTGTTCTGTTTTGTTGACTAAAACGACTGAGCGAGAGTTTGTAGACTATCACCTGACAGTGCATACCAGAACGACATTCTCATAGGCGTAAACATTGGCTAACTTGTGTTCTATTTTAACAACATTCTCATAGGCGTAAACATTGGCTAACTTGTGTTCTATTTTAACAACATTCTCATAGGCGTAAACATTCGTTAACTTGTATTCTATTCTAGCAGTATTCCCATAGGCATAAACTTTCGCTAACTTGTTTTATATTTCGGCAACATTATCATAGGCGTAAACATTCGCTACGCTGTGTTCTACTTTAGTAACATCCTTTGTTTGCCCTGTTGTTGCTGTTGTCCATGAGTGTTATAGTATACTCTTAAATAAAAGCTCAATACAAAATCTCCTTTTGTATTGAGCTTTTTACAAATCTCCTACAAAATGTATTTCCTGCAACAATGTCATCTCTGTGCTGGGCGTCGTAGTGACAGCGTAGGGAGAATATAAAGGGTGATTGCCCCAGGCGCAAACTTTTAAAACAAATAAAAGCTAGAAATAATAAATAAAAATAGTTGGTAATGGAGGGATATGATACTTGGCTTGACTTGTCCAGGGTACTGGTAACCCACGCTACGCCACTGGACACTGGTTGAACCGTGACCTGTCGACGAGTGCGATGTGTTAAATGTTTAACTTGCAAATTGACCACTTCCAGATGGCGTCCATATCGTTTTATCTCACAGATTATCTTACCCTGAGTAATCTCCCTTCTCCATGTTAATCGAATATCAATAATGCTGCTCCCAGCACTATTACCGACACTTGGTATTTTAGTGAACTCGTCAGTGCACCTCATCCTTTCCTTGTGTCCATCTTCTGCCTTTTTCATTCGCTATAAAATTGTTTCTTTGGTATACATTAATCTGACATGCAAACCACGTGCCAGACACATCTCTGTAGTTCTCTTCCAAGTATAATGCCTGTCCAATGATATTTCGCCCGCGCATTCTGATAGTCTATTTAAATCTTCTTTGACAAAAATACCTGACGCTTTCAATCTGATACCTCTCTCAGACGGTGGCAGACACAACACGCCTCTTTTGATTCGCATACCCTTGATGTTGGACGTATTTATATGCAGTGGGTACCGCTTGCCGTCAGATCGGTATCTCTTTTTATCAGTTAAAAGACTCTCTTAAAACTTCTACTACAACACACAAGAGATGAGACTAGATATTTGAACCCTACGGCAGGATCAAAAATAATAACCAATCACAGATAGATAAACATCCATTACAGCCCGCCTGTTGTGGACAATCATGGTCGTCATTGCCAGCATACGCCATACTTGAGAAGATCAAAAGAACTTTATTTCGCCCGAAGCACAGACATTAAAAGTAAGAATGAGATGGCTCCCATTTCTCTTCATCCAAAAGAGCAGAGCACAACTGTTTGAATTAGCTTAATATGGAGCATTAGTTATAATGCTTGACCAAGAGCAAAGTCGTTTGTGTGTCAAGGTTTCTTTTATCTGGTACATCCTCCTCGTATATAAAATTCAAGATTACTGCAGTGGTTTTTAATTTTTTTTTTTTTTTTTTTTTTTTTTTTTTTTTTTTTTTGCATTTGCATTTGCCAGCTTTTCCCCCTCTTCTTCCCCCATTGCTGAAAGAACTGAATTGTGCATGTTAATCCGTTTTTATTCCTGGCAGTTGTGTGCACACAGAGGTCCTTTGGGGCATAGGCAGATAACTCCGTCTTCAGAGATACTCATATTTTTTTCCCGTCGATAAGTAATTGACGTTTCAAGCCGGACCTCGCCGCAGAGGCCAGGAGTGGTTGCCGCAGACAGAAATCATAAATAACAATCCCAACTGGTGCAGCCGGGGTTTGAACCTATAACTCTCTGTCTCGAGACCGCCGTCTTGCCTCGAGACCAACTGAGTCCCCAAGGAGTAGTTCTAATTTGTTGTAATGCATGGAATGTAATCTAATATATAATGTCTTAATAGAGAGATTAGCATACAATTTCATTGTAATAGGTCAAAGGTTTGGGGGCCTTGGTAGCCTATTTAGGAAAACTACTCGACTGGACTACCGACGTTCGGACAACCCGTGTTCGATTCCCGCTGGGAGTAGTGTGAATAGTACTCGTGGTTGGGAAAAAAAATACCCCCACTGTCGACCAAGCCGTTGGCAGAAATGGGTACCAGGGTATTACTCTGGGAAGGTGAGGAATGTCGCCTCGCATCGTGAGTTTCAATGCTTGAAGTGACACTATCCAGAAGTCTCCGAACTTTTCTGGATAGGCGACCGAGCACATATGGGTGGAAACTCGCGTGCTAAGACGCCGATTCAAGTCTCGTACTTTACCTTTAGGTCAAAGTATTTGAAGGTGAAAATGTCAGTGCTCTTCTAAAGTTGTTTAATTTAGTTTAGTTTAGTTTAGTTTAGTTTAGTTTAGTTTAGTTTAGTTTATTTAAAGTAGTTTAGTTTTCTTTAGTTGACAGATCCACTTCATTGCATCGCATACAGCTCTACACTGTCATGATCCTCCTCCTCGTTCCCTAGTTTTGAGCACCAATCCATCCACCCCCCACACACACACACACACTAATGAAAGCACTGAAGATGGCTTTAACTCAGATGCACGAACTCCGAACAACAAGCGAAAATATAGACCCAACGCAAACTGCATAGTCGTCTCTTATTTACGACATGCGCGACGGATGAGTGTGGCGGTACTCTTTTTTCCCCTCACAGTGATCGGGGCGACAGACTGGCGGCTGTTAATTGCATTCATCGAGTCAGGTACCCATTCTATGGAAGCGAGTGTATGTGTTTAATCTCATTCGCTACAAAGCGGAAGCTGAAATTGAGCCAGTGTTCACTCTAGCACCGTGCCAGCGCTAACTGCTATTGGCCCATCCTTTAAACTTTGGCATATAAGCAAATTCGAAAACATCAAATCCCGAGTTGTACGAGAAAAGAAACGTTCGTGATTCCATTTTCTGTCACTCATTACCCCTACGTGCTTGTTTGAAACAGGCAACGCTTTGATGCTCAATTTATGTTACTAATTTGAGGAATTGTGTACTTTCGTCCTTTGTACAACAGAGGAGAAATGCAGAATAGCTTAGGCAAAAGCAGTTTTCGTAAAAATGAGGAGATACTGTGCAATCCATTTTTGACAATAGAAACAAGAAAAAGAGTTCTTAAACGGTATGTAACACCATTCTTAACATATGGATGCGAATCAAGGATACAACAGAAAAACATACAACAAAATCACTGGAAGCTGTAGAATTGTGGGTTTACAGAAGAATGTTGAGAATACTTAGGATAGTTAAGAAGAGTAATGAAAATGTTGTGAAAGAGGCCAAATCAAAAGGAGAGCTAATTTCCAATATTAGGAAGAAATAATCATCATTTGTTGGCCATGTAATGAGAAGTGAAGAGATGGAATATATTGTGACAACTGGGAAATTTGAGGGACGAAGAGACAGATGGAAGCAAATAAAAAAAAAATACCAGACAAGGTTAAGATAGCAGAAGGTCAATAACAGAAATGATAAATAACTGTCGAAATTGAATATTGTGGAGAGACATGATCTCCTACGCCAGCAGGCATTATCGCTGGGAAAAGTGCCGTCTTAAATTTAGTATTTGTGTTTCTTTAGGTTTGTTCTAGTAGATTACCGCCAGGTACTAGGATATTACTGAATGGTGTACAGCTTGTTTTTCTCATTAGCAATGCAACATCTTTAAGAACACCATGGCCAAATCAAGCAAAACCTCCCATCACAACCCTTTGCCTATACATGTTACTTTAACCATCGGCACATTTTGTTAATGAAGTCAGCATTACGCCATTCTTCTTCTATCCTTCCTCTATTGCTGTTGGCGTCGAGGGGAGATACAATCTGCGATTCTTTGCTTTTCTGTTGGCCTCTTCTGGTGTTATCGCTCCTAGTGATTTTAGTATTCCCTCTATCCATCTCTTTCTCGGTCTTCCTCTTAATCTGGCGTTTTCGTAGCGTTTGTTTATGGCTCTTTGAGTCATTGTTAGTTCTTTTTGTCTTGTTATGTGACCGAACCAATTTAGCTGTTGTTTCTTTATGTATTCGATGGCTGGTTCAATTTCGAGTTTCTTCCTCAGGTCGGTGTTTCTTATTCTGTCCCTTAAGCTGTTTCCTGTCATTCTTCTGACACATTTCATTTCGGTGGTCGTTATCTTTCTTATTGTTCTAGAGTCCATCGTCCAATTCTAGCACTGGTAGCACAGAGTTGGTAGAAAAATTGATTTGTATATTGCCCTTTTTGCTTCCGTAGTTATTGCTTTGTTTTTCAATAGTGTTGATACTATAACTTGGCATGCTTTGTTACACCTTATATCTATCTCTGTCTCTTGGTTATTGTCTTGTGTTAACGTGCTACCCAGATATTTAAAATTGTCTACTTGCTTCAGAATCGTATAATCTATTATGATGTTTAGTTTTTCTTTCTTTCTCGCTATTGCCATTACTTCGGTTTTGTTTATGTTGATCTTCATGTTGTATTGTTTACAAGTGTTGTTTAGCCTGTTGATATGTTCTTGTAGGTCCTCAGTTGTTTCATGTATCAGAACTTGGTCGTCTGCAAATAGTATTTCATTTATTTCTTCCTCTCTTCTGCTGTTTTCTGGTACGTATATTTCGTTCTCTTTTGTGTTGTCGCTTGTTATCATCCTTGTTGGCATACTTCCTTTGATTGGGCATTCTCATTTGCATATATTGTCCATATATGTGATGAAAAGTAAGGGGGAAAGCACGCAGCCTTGTCTTACTCCGGAGTTAATGGTGAAGTGTTTAGAGTAACCTGCTGAAGATCTTACTATAGTGCGACTACTTTCATAGAGGCTCTTGCATATCTCTACTAGGTGGTGACTAACTCCGCACAAGGGCAATACGGATCACAGTTGTTCCCTGTCCACCCTACCGAACGCCTTTTCTTGGTCAATAAAAGCTATATATAGTGTTTTATTATGCTCTATTGTTTTCTTCCCTAGTTGTTTTATGACAACTTAGTTATTACGCCATTACCGTCCTTTTTCCCCAACAAATATTCCAATAATTCAAAGAGAAGACAAGAAGTAAAATAATTCCAGCTTGGGCCCTGCTGGTTTACACTGTAAGTAAGACGTAGGACTCGGGACAAGAAAGTTTCCAGTTTGAATCCCGGATAACGTGTTGGTTTTTATATTTTTTGTCTAGTCTTCTTCTTGGATTTACACACCCCACTCCCCCCTCCACATCCCCATTTTTTCCAATCTCTGGGTAGTGAGATCCGATGTCTAGCCCTCTCTGGGTAGTGAAATCCTATGTCTAGGTCTGTCTGGGTAGTCAGATCCCATGTCTAGTCCTCTCTGGGTAGTGAGATCCGATGTCTAGCCCTCTGTGGGTAGTGACATCCTATGTCTAGGTCTGTCTGGGTAGTCAGATCCCATGTCTAGTCCTCTCTGGGTAGTGAGATCCGATGTCTAGCCCTCTGTGGGTAATGAGATCCTATGTCTAGCCCTCTCTGGGTAGTGAGATCCGATTTCTAGCCCTCTCTTGCTAGTGAGATCCGATCTATAGCCCTCTCTGGGTAGTGAGATCAGATGTCTAACCCTCTCTGGGTAGTGAGATTCGATGTCTAGCCCTCTCTGGGTAGTAAGATCCTATGTCTAGGCCTATCTGGGTAATGAGATCCGATGTCTAGCCCTCTCTATTGAGATTCGATGACTAACCCTCTCTGGGTAGTAAGATTCGTTGCCTGGTCCTCTCTGGGTGGTGAGACCCTATGTCTAGGCCTATCTGGGTAATGAAATCCGATGTCTAGCCCTCTCTAGTGATATTCGATGCCTGGTCCTCTCTGGGTAGTGAGATCCTATGTCTAGGCCTATCTGGGTAGTGAGATCATGTGCCTTGCCTTCTCTAGGTAGTGATATCCGATGCCTAGCCCTCTCTGGGTAGTGAGATCGCAAATATAGCCCAAATTAACAACAGCGGAAACCAGGTTTGTGCATGTGCACTTTCCAAACGTTAAAAAACACGACGAGGGCGATGTGTTAAAAGGTTTAACTACCATGTAGCGCCATTCTGCTCTGTCTCTTGCTTTGATGGTGCAGATTGTCATAGGCTGATTTGTCCATTTTTTTTTATATTACTCGTCCATGTTAGTCTTGGCCTGCCTCTGCCTCTTTTACCTTCCATTTTCCCTTCCAATATTACTTTGAGTAGGCTGTTGTGTCTGACGTGCGCCAAAAATCTCGTTTGTATTGTTTCAATTGTATTTAGTAGCTCTCTGTTAAAGAGTCACAATTATAAGGAATGAGCAAGAAGATAACTAAAATGTCGGCAACAAACAGGGG
This sequence comes from Megaustenia siamemsis, assembly GCA_032433765.1. NCBI lineage: Eukaryota > Metazoa > Mollusca > Gastropoda > Stylommatophora > Ariophantidae > Megaustenia > Megaustenia siamemsis. The sequence goes on from JAVIAB010000024.1 coordinate 59,488,990, forward strand.
TGAGAGAGAGGTAGTTGTAAGAGTCGATTTGACTGGAGTGGTCACCATTGATTTAATCAGATGTCTTGTCGGAGCAATTTCCGCGCGGACATTCCAGTGAGTGGCAGCTTCTAATAACAGCAGGACCGGTCCTTGCGTGTTTGTGGAGAGTGAGGACAGTCCACAGCAGAACCCACGGGATAATGTGTATGGTTGGTTGGATATTGATCTCGCAGCCTGCCAGCTCTTGCCTTTTTAGTCAATTGTTATTTAGTGTTGGCTGGACATTTTATTGTCAAAAATGTGTGTTTGTTCTCAGAGAAGAACTATCACATCGATCTTGTCGTGTCATCGCATCGAGTCATTGAGTTATTAGCGAGTCATTGAGTTATTTGCGAGTCATTGAGTTATTTGCGAGTCATTGCCATTGCACTCCGAACATGTCCATAGGTACTCAGATCCCCTCCTCAGCAAGATACGTCTTCTTACACGCCCACTAAGTTTTTCGTTTAGGCTGTCCCATCTTAACTCCCCATCTCCTTCATCCAAAGGAGTGATGTGGAGTCATCATTGTCAAAGTCCTGTGCCCATCCCACATCTCGGAGGGCATCGATGACGTACGCCCGATCCATTGGTTGATCGTCTTCAACGACAGCACAGCTAGCCAACCTGTCCGCTCTTTCATTTCCCCGTACTCCAGCATGTCCAGGGGTGTATACAAATGTGACTCTTCGTATTTTTTACTTCTGCAATGACCCATTGCCAGAACCCCCCTCCACTGTTTTCATAATGTATCTCATATCTACGGACAGTAACGCCTAGGGTTGCTGGCGCCCTGGGAAAGCTGAACTTCGGCGCCCCTTTTATGTTTGATTCTAAAAATTCTCACAAGGAAAAAGCAAACAATTTTAGAGGACCTTTGATTGTGCCCCTAAATACATGTCGCGCCCCCGACAACTGCCCGAGTTGCCGGTCCCTTGATCCGGTCCTGTCTGCGGATCTCTCTTATCTTGTTATTTCCTATTTTTAAAAAAAGTAAGTTTTCTGGAATTTCGCGTTGAAAAAAGTCAACCTGCCAATCTTGAGCTGACAGCGTTATAGCTACCGCCAGACTTTTGCGGAAACTTATGAGTCATCATCATCAAGTGCCGTCTCAGAATCGCAGGTTGGCTACCATGGAGCGCCATCCCGCTTTGTCTCTTGATTTGATGGTGCAGGGTGTCATAGGCTGACTTGTCCATCGTTTGACATTACTCGTCCATGTTAGTTTGGGTCTGCCTCTGCCTCTATTACCCTGTATTTTCCCTTCCAATATTACATTTAGTAGTCTGTGTGTCTTTTAACATTCCCCAAAAATTGCATTTGTCTTGTTGTATTTGTGTTTAGTAGTTCTCTTTTAATTTTTAGTTGTCTTAAAATTTCATTATTTGTTCTCTTTTCTTTCCATCCAATTCTACCTATTTTCTATAAATCCGCATTTCAAAGGCTTCAATTTTCTTTTCTGTTTTCTTGTTTAATGTCCATGTTTCTGAACTATACATGAATATTGAGAAGATAAAACATTTTGCTATTCTTAGTTTTATCCCTGGTGTTATTTGTTTTGATTTTAGTATACTTTTCATGGCATTAAAATTACTTTTTGCCATTCCTATTCTTATATTTATTTATGAGTACTGAGTTGAATTTTGTTCAAAAACTTTCTAGGAACTCCGATTTGTGCAAAAAGAGAGGCGTTTGCAATTCTATTTTCTTTTGCTCATTATCCTCAAAGTGTTTGACTATCATAGTCAATGTTTCGACCCCTAATCGTGTTACTAATGTTGAAGTACTATGCGCTTTCGTTCTTTACGATGAACTTTCAGCAACCAGTAAATTCTAAATGCTAATTTTATTTTTCCAAAATATTCTGAGAACTTTCCTGGGACAGGTTGTGTGAAATAATGTCTGGACGTTTACTTTCTATTATTCTGGGACATTCAGATTTCAATAAAAGCACGGGAAGCTCTCATATTTTCTTACTTTGGCTTTTGTGTTGTACAGGCCTGATCTCCAGACTTTGTTTAGATTGCCAGACTCTATTCTGGTTTTATTCCTGTAGCTGATATCTTCACTAGCCCGCCTCGCTTACCCCAGCACCCAAAACCTTATGAGAGTGTGTTCGTTGCTGCAAGATTTTGCTTTCTCTATTTTGAGCGATGTCGAGTCTGTTTATATTTAGTGTCATGACTTCAGTGCTTTTGACATATTTATATTCAATGCAACTTGGCTGCTGTATTTGTAATCATAAAAGTGCTGTGCACATTTCCTTCTTCCTGCCCCCTGTGTTGTGCAAAGTGATATTCTTTCATTATCAACCACATAATGTGAACATATATTGGTCAGTAGAAAGCTGATTTCTACCGATGAATTATTGCGAATTTGTATGAACTAATTTTATCATTTAATTATAAAGATACTAATTTACTTTACCAATGCGTGTAAAGATATTTTTTTTGCTCTTTCAATGAGAGAGTTAACAGATCTGATTCATTCTAAGAATGTCTATAACGCGAGCTAGATGTGGAGGGCGGTGAATAACGAGGGCTGGATATATTCCGGTGTAATATATTACAAGTCAGTGCATACTTCGGTAAAAACCGTCCCATAGGACATCATTTGTAGTGGAACCTTTGTGAATCCGTTGTATATAGATATATAATTCATAATTAATCATTTGACCTCACTGCACTCATGGAGAACAAACAAATAATTGTTTGCTCCTTTTTAATAGAATACGAATGGAACGGCGACAGTTCCAGGAACGTGCTGGTTACATACATATATTTTAATTCTTCTAATCGCCTGGTATTTCAGTATTTCTGCCTAGCAAGCCTTACTCTTGATTCTTTTATATATTATAGTTGATACCTCATTGATCTACTTGTCATTCACTCATTCAATTCGCGTTAGGCCACACACACACATACTCACACTCATATATATATATGATATAAATATATATATATATATATATATATTTTATATATATATATATATATATATATATATATATATATATATATTGAAGAGAGAGAGAGAGAGAGAGAGAGAGAGAGAGAGAGAGAGAGAGAGAGAGAGAGAGAGTGAGTGATAGGACAAATTCATAGAAATGAATGGATTGAAAATGATGACACTAAATTATATAGCGACCAATTAAGCAAATGCATGCCAATAAAACGCAACTGCCAAGAAGTAATATCACTCATCATTTGAGCATCATGTTATCGCTTTGAGGTTCGATGCTTGCCTAATCGAACATTGCAAATCACACATTTTTTTTCACGTCTATGAGTTACAGTGGACACATCAGACATGATTGAGGACATGTATTCAACTTATCATTGACGATATATTTATATCTATATTTATATCTATATTTATATATATTTATATATATTTATATATATATATATATATATATATATATATTTATCCTCATAGGTTTTTCGGAGAAAGGTACATATCATCGAGGTTGGGTATGGAGTAATTATCATCATAAGGAAGCAGCTTACAGTGTACATGAGTCGTAATAGAGCCATGCATAATGTTATACCATACTTAGGATGGAAGGACGGGTTGAATACCGATCTGCCGCTTCTCAGTTCACCTTGTATTAAATGGATGTTGATATCTTTTATTTAAAAAATTCAATGTAAGCTTAAATGTTAGTTTTTTTTTTCATTCTATCTTGCAATGATCTTGAACGTTCTTGCAATAATCTTGAATGTTCTTTCAAAGATCTTGGATGTTCTTGCAACGATCTGGAATGTTCTTCCAATTATCTTGAATATTCTTGCAATGATCTTGAATTTTCTTGCAATGATCTTGAATATTCTTGCAATGATCTTGAATTTTCTTGCAACAATCCTGGAATGTTCTTTCAAAGATCTTGAATGTTCTTTCTAAGATCTTGAATGTTCTTGCAACGATTTTGAATGTTCTTGCAATTATCTTGAATGTTCTTCCAATTATCTTGAATGTTCTTGCAATACTGTCCGTGACTGAAATCAAAAATACCCTAATTAATTAATCAACAGCACAATCTGTAAGATACCAACAGAAAGGACCGAATTCACTGTCAAGAAAATATCGCTTCCCAATTCAAACTTCAACACAAAATAATCCTTCTGGACTGATCAGCGATAATTACAATCATGTCCTCACTTGAAACATGCAAGCTCTGATTGATCGCATCAGCCATCTGCGAAGTTTCTCCTATAGGAAATGATGGTAACACGATCTTTATTGATATTGAACGTTATCATTGAATACATGTTTGAATCATCATATGTAACATTCTACTTTATTTATAATGTTGTCTTTATTATAGTTTATGTATCCTTAGTAGTGTCACATTTCACTTAATTGTCACTTATCAAGTCTATTCGTACACCGCTTTTTTTTAAAACTCCTATATCAGTTAATTGTGTTTATTTCATTTCTTTGGTCCCATATCTCACTCTATATGCTTATCCTCAGTACGCAAGGAACTGGCTGTTCTAATGGTCAACGTCGACATCTCAACAGCAATGTCCTGGGTTCGAATTACGCCACTGGCCGCGGGAATTTCCAACTCGAATGTTTCGTCTTAATTTTACCGCCTTCTGCGCCCAGTGAGATCCGAAGTCTAGCCATCTCGGAAAACGAGGAAAAGCAGGAGTTCTGTGCACTCCTGAACGTTAAAAACTCATTCGGCAGTTAAAAGTCGAAAAGAATAGGCCATTACCGCTGGAGGTTGGAAGGAGTGAGTGCCTCGGGACGGGAGATAAGGAGGACTCGCTTGAGGGCAGACTGGAGGGTCGAGTCTGGATAAAGCTGACGGCTGAAGAAACCTAACATGAGGTGAGCCTGTTGGAGGAAATCTTGGTCATCCTGGCAGATGCGACGGAGACGCAATAACTGGGAGAACGGAATAGAATCACGACAAGAAGGTGAATGTGATGAAGTATAGAGGAGATAACAATGGGCGTCTGTGGGTTTATAGAAAACCGAGGTGTGGAGGCCCGAGGTACACAAGGAAACAGTAAGATCTAGAAAGGTAACAGAGGAAGAAGATATACAAGATGTGATCTTAATAGCTTTGTGATAGCTACCAATGTAGTCGATAAATCTGGAGAGGTCATCCTCAGGTAGATCGGTAAGTCCGAAGCTGTCATCAATGTACCGGAGGTATATGATGGGAAGGGGACCTTGATATGAATTGAGAATTTGGTGTTCAAGGTAACCCATGAATAGGCAAGCATAGCTAGGGCCCATCTTGGTGCCCATGGCTACTCCACTAACTTGGTCATAGAAGATACCATTGAACTCAAAGGTGTTGAGGTTGAGTACAAGCTCAGTAAGGCGGAGAAGAGTGGCAGTATCAACAGAGGGGTGTTGCCTCTGGTCAAGAAAAAACCGTAGAGCCAGGAGGCCGTCGGAGTGAGGAATAGAGGTGTAGAGAAAGCGAACATCAAGGGCGAAAAGTCGGTATGAGCGACCACGGGAGAGAGAGATGGAAGAGACGATACTCAAGGCATGGTTAGTTGTCCTTGACATATGAGGGAAAACTAACTACCATTGGCTGGAAGACACTGTCTAGATAGTCAGATATGTGTTCAGTCGGACAAGCACACGCTGACACGATGGAACGTCCTGGATTGTCGATCTTGTGAATTTTGGGGAGCATGTAGAATCATGGTTTCCCAAGAACACTATTGGGGATAATGAGGCGGGACGCACTTGGAGGAAGTAGGTTGTCTCGGATCAGTTCCTTGATGGTAGCTTGGACCTGCTTGTTGTGAAGGAAGGAGGTTGTCTCGGATCAGTTCCTTGATGGTAGCTTGGACCTGCTTGTTGTGAAGGAAGCAGGTTGTCTCGGATCAGTTCCTTGATGGTAGCTTGGACCTGCTTGTTGTGGAGGAAGTAGGTTGTCTCGGATCAGTTCCTTGATGGTAGATTGGACCTGCTTGTTGTGGAGGAAGTAGGTTGTCTGGGATCAGTTCCTTGATGGTAGATTGGACCTGCTTGTTGTGGAGGAAGTAGGTTGTCTCGGATCAGTTCCTTGATGGTAGATTGGACCTGCTTGTTGTGGAGGAAGTAGGTTGTCTGGGATCAGTTCCTTGATGGTAGATTGGACCTGCTTGTTGTGGAGGAAGTAGGTTGTCTCGGATCAGTTCCTTGATGGTAGATCGGACCTGCTTGTTGTGAAGGACAGTGGCGTCGTCAGGGATCAGTTCCTTGATGGTAGATTGGACCTGCTTGTTGTGGAGGAAGTAGGTTGTCTCGGATCAGTTCCTTGATGGTAGATTGGACCTGCTTGTTGTGAAGGAAGTAGGTTGTCTCAGATCAGTTCCTTGATGGTAGATTGGACCTGCTTGTTGTGAAGGAAGGAGGTTGTCTGGGATCAGTTCCTTGATGGTAGATTGGACCTGCTTGTTGTGGAGGAAGGAGGTTGTCTCGGATCAGTTCCTTGATGGTAGCTTGGACCTGCTTGTTGTGAAGGAAGGAGGTTGTCTCGGATCAGTTCCTTGATGGTAGCTTGGACCTGCTTGTTGTGAAGGAAGCAGGTTGTCTCGGATCAGTTCCTTGATGGTAGCTTGGACCTGCTTGTTGTGGAGGAAGTAGGTTGTCTCGGATCAGTTCCTTGATGGTAGATTGGACCTGCTTGTTGTGGAGGAAGTAGGTTGTCTGGGATCAGTTCCTTGATGGTAGATTGGACCTGCTTGTTGTGGAGGAAGTAGGTTGTCTCGGATCAGTTCCTTGATGGTAGATTGGACCTGCTTGTTGTGGAGGAAGTAGGTTGTCTGGGATCAGTTCCTTGATGGTAGATTGGACCTGCTTGTTGTGGAGGAAGTAGGTTGTCTCGGATCAGTTCCTTGATGGTAGATCGGACCTGCTTGTTGTGAAGGACAGTGGCGTCGTCAGGGATCAGTTCCTTGATGGTAGATTGGACCTGCTTGTTGTGGAGGAAGTAGGTTGTCTCGGATCAGTTCCTTGATGGTAGATTGGACCTGCTTGTTGTGAAGGAAGTAGGTTGTCTCGGATCAGTTCCTTGATGGTAGATTGGACCTGCTTGTTGTGAAGGAAGTAGGTTGTCTCGGATCAGTTCCTTGATGGTAGATTGGACCTGCTTGTTGTGGAGGAAGTAGGTTGTCTCAGATCAGTTCCTTGATGGTAGCTTGGACCTGCTTGTTGAGGAGGAAGGAGGTTGTCTCGGATCAGTTCCTTGATGGTAGATTGGACCTGCTTGTTGTGGAGGAAGTAGGTTGTCTCAGATCAGTTCCTTGATGGTAGATTGGACCTGCTTGTTGTGGAGGAAGTAGGTTGTCTGGGATCAGTTCCTTGATGGTAGATTGGACCTGCTTGTTGAGGAGGAAGGAGGTTGTCTGGGATCAGTTCCTTGATGGTAGATTGGGCCTGCTTGTTGTGAAGGACAGTGGCGTCGTCAGGGCGGGGTTAATAACACGTGGTATTGGATAGCTGTTTGTTGCCCTCTGAAATGTATAAGTCTTTACGCCAAACTACCCATGCCAGAGACAGCTGTGTCGGGCCGAAAGACGCCACAACGTATCCACGCCCACTTAACGCCTGAGCGCTAAGAGGAGAAGACATCACACATTAAGCTCTTTGTTCTGTTCTTATATTGAGGATTATTCTGAACGGTTTTCCCGTCTCTCATTTCTGATTTAGAATGAGAAAGGCAAATTTTAATGGATCAAAACACTAAACCCCAAAGTAGATAGTTATGGTTATGGAAGGCCCCGGTATCAATGCATACGAACTAAAATCCATAATCGCTCAAACACGCGTGTCAGTGGAATCATCAAAATTAATATCTCATCTCCCAAACAAAGAAAGGTATCTGCAGTCCCTATCATAGCAGTCTCAGCACACGTCAAAAGACATAAGGCGAAACCGCACAGAAAGTGAACACAGCTATCTGTTCCCCGTCATAAGATATCATCATTCATCGTAAGCAATCGGAATATCGAATCACGATCAAAGCGGATGAAACGCACAGCTCATGGTTTGCACAGAGCACTTAACTCATTAGCTTCTGCATCAAGAAGTAGTAGATAGTTATAGCAAGTAACCATCATCAAGTACCATGCCTGCTGGCGTACGTGTTCATGTCTCTCCACAACTTTCAATCTCGACAGTTTTTTTTTTTTATCATTTCTGTTGTTGACCTTCTGCCAAGCAATTCTCTCAAGCTATCGGTTATCTTTTTTCTTTGCTTCCTCCTATCTCTTCGTCCTTTTTTTCCCAGTTGTCATAGTATTCTCCAGCTGTTCCCTTCTCATTACATGGTCAAAAAAAGTGATGATTGCTTCTTCCAAATATAGTAAGTTCGAACAAGCAACTATATGTGTTTAATGTTTAAATAAAAAATAACACGTACGTACAAAATTGTTATGCAGAGGAAGGTGCATCTCTTTAGTGAGACATTAATTTCAGTATTTTGTGAGCGATCATTCAGATTAGATCTCATTCTAAACAACCCTTATCTCAGTCCTCTGCTCAACTAAATCCTGAGCACTCCCTTGAGACTCAAGATCGACAGTGAAGAAAGATCTGTCGATCACAGGAAATTGCAAGTATGTTGAGGTGCTAGCAACATGGACACCAGAGCAGAGGAGCAGGATATGGCTAAAATTAAAGGCGGTTTAAGGCGGAAATTATGGCAATGTTGTCTGTAAGGAATAAAGAGACTAGCAGTATCAATGGTTAAAGCTGTTTTTTTAATTAGTAATGAATGATAAAAAATGTGTAAATTACAATTTTAAATTGTCGTTTGAGCAAAAGCAAGCTTACTGTAAACTGCAATGCAACTCATCTACTCTTATTTAACTTTTTTCAAGAACTCACTTCTATGAGTTTTTTTCTCTCTTTATTTGTCGAGTGAATACAGATGTCAAAATAATTAAGAATGTGAAACAATTCACAAGAATATTTAGAAACAAATAATACATTTTAAAAAGTGGCATATCAACTTTATAAGATTAGGTAATGGTAAAATTGCATATAGAAGTATGAACATTTATGTATGAACATTTATGTATGAACATTTATGTATTAAAATTATCGATAAAATCTAATATTGATATAGTTACTTACGCATTGCCATAACTTATCATGTACTTAATAAGTAAAGTAAAGAGCCCCCGTCACGCCAAGTGGCGTATAGGTTATTGGTAATATGGTGTTAGTGACGATAAATTTTACAGACCATCGGCACATGATTTTTGGGGTAATGTGGTCGGTATTACGCCTGTGCCGCTCTACTTTCCCAGAAAAAAATCCGGTACCCATTTAAGGCTAGGTGAACCCGGAAGCCGTCAGTTGAGATCGAACCCTACTCCTTGTCCTTTGTAGTCCAGTTCACTAACCACTGAGCTATAGCGGCTCCCCATGTATTTAATAATAGCATAATTTTGGGCTAAAGCTAAACAATGATATAATAATGAAATTGAAGACTATAATTAAGCAAAGACGCATTAAAAAAAAAAAGACTATACATGTTTATGCGAGACGAAATAAAATTGAAAGATTAAAGTAAAGAACATTATGGAACGATTAAAAATATATCAGGAAATGAAAATACATATTCACAATTAAAGCTAGTGTTCACTTTAAAAATTATTGGCAAATCTTACATATTTACAATATGATTATTTGCTTAAACAACGTCACCATACTTTGAGCAAAATTATGGGGCAACAGTTATATAGGTTCCCGTGTGTTACAGGGGCTTCGTTATGAGGGAAGTAACGAATAGTGACATTGTGACCTTACAGGCATTTCGTAAGAGGCGACTAAGGAGGTTGATCGATGGCTTGGCAAGCTGTCATTGTAAAAAGTATTGTTATGGAAACAGAGCTATAGATTTTAAAAGCAGTGATCTCTGCAATATGTGCCATTTTGGCACGCAAGGTTTCTGTTTTTGAGATTGTGGTTCTGACCTATGTGCCGTCTTCAGCTCGAAAGGACAATAGATAGACAGACAGACAGACAGACAGACAGACAGACAGATAGATAGTTATATTGGGGAAATCACAGTTGAACTGTGTTGGTTTCTTGTTGGCTAGAGGTCGGTTACATTGTTCTGACCTATCTAGTTTATATTTCTAGTTTTCTGATCATCAAACATTAAATGATTTAGCTCATCGTGTGTCCTGATGTTGTTCCTACCTCTCCCACTTGATGCTAGAGAAAAAGACAAGGTCCCATGATTAGAAGAAGACTTCAACGTCGAGAAAAAAGAAGAAATAATAGAAGAAGGAGAAGAAATAATAGAAGAAGAATAAGAAGAAATAATTAAGAAAGAAGAAATAATAGATGAAGAAGATGAAAAAGAAGAAGAAGAAGAAGAGGAAGAAATAATGAAGGAAGAAGAAATAAAAAAAGAAGAAATAATAGAAGAAGAAGAAGAAGAAGAAATAATAGAAGAAGGAGAAGAAATAATAGAAGAAGAAGAAGAAATAAAAGAAGAAGAAGAAGAAATAACAGAAGAAGAAGAAGAAATAATAGATGAAGAAGGAGAAATAATAGGAGAAGGAGAAGGAATAATAGAGGAAGAAGAAGAAATAACAGGAAAGGAGAGGAAAAAGTAGAAGACAAGAAGAAATAATTGAAGAACAAGAAGAAGAAGAAGAAATAACAGAAGAAGAAGCAGAAATAAAAAAAAAAATAGGAAGAGGAAGAAGAATAACCCTGGTTGAACGGCTTTCAGATTACCCTAGCCTTAAATAGCTTCCAAGAATTTTTTTTTCATTGCAAAAAAAGTTAGAAGACGGCCTAGCGTCGTTCTGACTACACTGTCCTGGAACGTACCGATAGTTACAAAGTGTTGGCATTACATCTATATTCCGTCTGCGCTACGCCGCACTATCGTGTTATAAAAATAATGGATTCACTCTGCCGATCTACATATATGCAACAGAAATACATCTTCTTCAAAAATATATATATAGTTTATCTTTACCAAATTTATCATATACAAACATTCATAAAATATCTCTACTGGCGTCATTAAAATAAATATTTTGTCCATAACTCGACAATCAACGTCAATAAAAGCAATACACATTATATTAAACCTTAATTTGATAAAACCACGATAATGTCTGGTCCAGACTTTTTCTAAGGGTAGCCCTGCCTGGTAATTGTAATGCCACATCTACTTTAAGTTACGGCTGCATTTCAAAAAAAGTCCAGACACTACAAAACTGACGAAGCCTTTTTTGTTTAATTCAAAAGTCGTTCACATAATTACCAGAAGTCCTCTAAATGGAAGAAATTTCCTAAAAGGACTTCGTATCCAAATATACTTCTATTTTTTCTCGTCAGTAAAACATGGTCTGTTAACACACACAACTTTACATATTGTACTAAGAAGAATCGGCGTCCCTTTTTTTGTAGAAGTTCATTTCGATGAAATAGAAATTGAACACATATAAATGTTCATTTGCTGACAACCGTATAAATACTGGACACAGTTAAATGGAAGTTTTTTAAACAATAAAATAAATTACTAGATGAGTGCGTTACAGATTTGTCCCTTAACATTTTTCTTTTTATTTCGCCAGAATAGTTTTATTTAATAGGAGAAGGCTTTCTTTCTCATCAAGCTACAGCTGTTGTTTCTTCTCAAGAATAGATGTATATATAGAATCTTCTCGGATGTAAAGTTGTAGCTAATTTTATAGATGGTCGAATTGATATGGCTTCCGCTTCCACTTATCTTGAAAATTGGTTCTAGAGATATATATATATTTTTTTTTTTCGTTTGGAGTGATACTGATACAAATGTGCGGCTCATATAAATAATAATTATTATTATTAAGTATTATTATGTAATATAATTTTTTTTAACATAATAATAATTATCATTAAATAATTAATAATTATGTCTATTATAATAAGTATAATCCTTATTAATGTTTAATTATTATTTAACAATTATCATAATTATTATCATATCATATATGTCATATATGTTATATATATTATATATATAAGAAATATTATATATATTATAAAAGACCAAGAGGAAGACCCAGAAGAAGATGGATAGATGCAGTGACAGAGACATGTAACAACAAAGGAAAATCACTAATTCAGACAGTTCGAGCAGCTCAAGAACGATAAATGATATAAACCACGACACCTTTTAGGTATCAGTGAAAAGTGAAAAGAAGAAGATATATATTATATATATTATATATATTATATATTAATAATAATAATAATAATAATAATAATAATTATTATTATTATTATTAAATAGTTAAATCAAACGAGAACTAACACAACATTAAGCGAACAGCGCCAGACGTAATGAGTGCCATTAATATTTATTCTGTAAACCCTTTTCCACTCAAGAGGAGAAGAAACTCGCGATAGAACACAAGGTTTGTACACTAGGCTGCTGATTACAAGAGATCGAGTTTAAACCCACACCTTCTCCTCCCCCCCCCCCCCAACCTCCTTGTGTGGCTACTAGGGCCCTCAAGGAGAGGGAGAACAGCAAAAAGTCACTGTTCCCTGCCACGCATGTCGATAGAGCCGACTAATTTCAATTTTGGTTTGAAATCATCGCCTGTACAGTGGACTAGGGCGTGCACGCAGCGACCGCGTCAATTGGATTTATCTATGCATTTTAAGAAATGCTTTGACAAGTGTTGAGGCGGTTTGGGAAATTCCTGACTGCAATTAAACTGTTTCCATGGACAGAATCAAATAAATAGAATAGAGCTATACCCAGAACGACAGTTTGAAGGTTCACCTAACCATGTATGGGCATCGGCTAATTTGTGTTTTTTCTCTTCTAGAGACGAAAGGCTCTTATTGTAGTGTCGACAACGTTATCTTCATAAAATGGTTAATAGTCTGATTGCTAAAACAAACAACAAAATCACATGCACTAATACTCTGTTGTGTATACGCGATGCATGAGTAGTGACGGGGCTAATTTTGTTTCCTTTCACTTGTAGAAAATGAAGAATCTGTCAAAGGCAAATGCCTGCGCTACAAATATTCACTATTTAACAAACAATGCAACCCGTTTAATAGTAAGCTGGATGATATAAGTAAATAAGTCTTCGTTAGCACATTAAATCATGCTGTATTAATGACTGCCGTGGGTGTTCAGTCTGTTTCATAGGATGGCTGTGAAAGCTATTTTATGGTGGTTTCTGTAGCTTACTTCTACCATACCCTGTGTCTTAATCCGGTAATTTCTTCTTACTGGTACTAAGTTTGATTCCAAATAATTCTAGTCAATATGCCTATTTTACCTTTAACCTTTCAATCCTCCATTTTAAAGTGCAGCTAAATAAAGAAAAAAAGGTAGCGAAGTGGCTAAAGATAAGCTCCAATCAACACATCTGTTCAAGTATAAATCTGTTAGAGCTGTACAAACAATAATGATAAAACAAACACTGGACTCACCATCTCCTGCTGAAGAGAATTCATACTTCAGTTAAAGTATATGTAAACTATCAGTAGCGAAATAGTTACAGCACTCGCCAACTATGACGAATATTTTCCTGATTAACAAGGTCTCAGTTTTTGTCCAAACCCACATTTCGTATAAGATTCCTCTGGAAAAGCATGACGACCTGTCGTTATGCTGAGCACATCAATCATAAATGTCTACACTCGCGAAAAAATAAAGGTATAATACGTTGTTCTCCATGCACGCCAAGGCTTGGAGATTATTATTTATTTTTCTTTATTCTGTTCTGCTTTGATTTACTGTAATAGTTTATGTAAAGGTAAAGCAAGAGACTTGAACCGGCGTCTTAGCACGCGAGTCTCAACCCATATGTGCTCGGTCGCCTATCCAGAAATGTTCGGAGATTTCTGGGCAGTGCCGCTTCAAGCATCGAAACTCACGATACGAGGCGACATTCCTCACCTTCCCAGTGTAATACCCTGGTACCCGTTTCTGCCAACGTCTGGGTCGACCATGGTGGTATTTTTTTTCCAACCACGAGTACACCTCACACTACTTCCAGCGGGAATCGAACACGGGTTGTCCGAAAGTCGGTAGTCCAGTCGGCTGGTTTTCCCAACTAGACTACCGAGGCCCCTAATAGTTTATGTGTTTATATGTACCATGATTTAAAGTTTGACACGATAGGACGTCTCTTCGTGTTTGATTGCCAACTTCAACGACGTATTTCTCATCTGCGGGAAGTACTTTCTGGTGAGAGTTCAACCGCTGACTACCCTTTCATCTTCCACCCTAAAAATGATGTCAGTCGCGGGTTTTGTTGTGAAAAATTCCAATCTGCGATGGTTGCGCCTTTCAATTATACACATCCTTCTTCAGCACGATAATTTTGAGCACGTGGTTTCCTGCCATCTTGATCCTTACTCGCTTGGCTAGAGTGACTAATTACTACTTACTTGCGTTCATCCGATGACTAAAGGAATACACCTCTGCCTCATCCGCCCTTAAAGCAACGTTAAGTAGCGTGTATATGTTTGTTGTTTCCTTTAAAACTGTGATATTAGCGCCCTTCAGCCCAACACATCCGACTTCAGCATGTTATTTTCGGGTTGTCTTCCCTTTTCGATCCCTACTCGCTTGACCAGACTAGACAGGTTAGTCTTTCTGGACTAACCACGGAGAGTTGGAGCAGGGTCTGGATGGTTCTGGTTCACCAATCCTTGTGCAAGCCATCAGCAGTGGGTCCCTGACAACTTCCAGCTCTGCTGCTGCTAGACGTCTTTGCCTCCGAGTGACTAGTTAATTGCTAGGACCTCCGCAAAGGGCTAGGACCTCCGCAAAGGGCTAAGACCTGGAACGTTCAGGCTCAGCTTTCTTGGCGCAAACAGCCAGCATAAGTGTCGCTAACCGTTTCCAGCCCTGGTACCTTAATTTGTAATTGTTTCCTTCTATAAAATACATATGGTAAGCACATTTCATGGTAAGATAATAAGTGAGACAAAAGTTTCCAATGTGTTATAGCAAAATAAAGCGGTCCACGCGAATGAAAACGTAATTAGGTTCCATGTTAGCGCGCTGGTTATGCCACATGGCGATTACGGTTTATTTCCTGTTTGAAACTTTCCAGTCAATTCAGTGAAGATGTAGGATTTAAATAATTATATAAATACAATAATAAAATATATCTCGCAGAATTGAGGAAGTTGTTAAAAAGCGTGGACAAATACATATCCTCCTCTACTTCAGAGCTTGAGTTCTTCCACCCTTTCCACGACATATCTCCGCAATATGGTGAAGTTTAATCCTGCACACTCCTAAATCATTCTATTTTATATGACTTGATTTATCCAAACTCTAAAGACAATGCAGCAACTTTATATGACTTCATTTATCTAAACTCTAAAGACAATGCAGCAACTTTATATGACTTCATTTATCTAAACTCTAAAGACAATGCAGCAACTTTATATGACTTCATTTATCAAACTCTAAAGACAATGCAGCAACTTTATATGACTTCATGTATCTAAACTCTAAAGACAATATAGCAACTTTATATGACTTCATTTATCAAAACTCTAAAGACAATATAGCAACTTTATATGACTTCATTTATCTAGACTCTAAAGACAATACAGCAACTTTATATGACTTCATTTACCTAAACTCTAAAGACAATGTCGCAACTTTATATGACTTCATTTATCTAAACTCTAAAAACAATACAACAACTTTATATCACTTCATTCATTTCAACGCTAAATACAATGCAACAACCTTGACAAGTGGACATTATCTTAAAAGACAAACAAACAGCCTACACGCTATAGATTGCTTGTACACATATAATGAATTTAGAACGAATGTATTTGCAATTGTGTATATATGATCATCGTAAATGTATTTGAACGGTTCCATTTAGTACTCGAATTTCAAGCCAGATTACTCAAGGACAAATAGCGATAGTGCACGAGTTATACAGATCAAGTGAAAGCTCTACACAAAGATGCATGACTCATTGTTAATATTATTCAGTCACGTGACAACACCTTTTAGTTAACTTTAAAAAAAAATATATCGATTACGGCTTTCCCCCATTTCTCGGATTTTCTAACGAGTTAACCGATGAAATGTGAATAGAGGTTGTATGGCCAATGTTGTTACAACGTAAAATAAAATGAAATTTAATTTAGTGACTATATTAGAGAGAGCCCGGTCATGTTGTAGTTAGGGCACTCGCCTGTCTATCTGAAGATTCGGAGTTTAAATGACATTTGAGGCGACACAATTTTCGGACCTAAAGTTGCTAAAAAGCTGCTGTGATTCACCCAGCCATTTAAATAGGTACCTAGTCATACAGTGGATTCCATCACACAGCAGTGTACAAGGAAACAAATGCGCAGACAAACTAGCTAAGACAGGAGGGAGATTTGCGCGTGAGAACCATCCAATCAGCTAAGAAGAGGCTAAATCCGTCATTAAAGGCTGGTACCATGAAACATGGAAACTGGAACACCCAAAGTATAACGAGTGGGATGAATACTGAAATACCAACTATCAAGGAGAGATCAAGTCAACATACTTCGTCTATGCACTGGCCACAACAGAATGGGTAATTAAATGTTCATTAAACTCAAAATAGGAACTACCAGCCAATTCCACTTGGATTTACCCTGAATGACATGATAAGAAAACACGTTCTACATGATTGCCCTCAGCACACAGTTCTGAGGAGGTCAATGTGACCCACCTCCACCTCCCTTAAAGAGAAAATATATGGGACACCCGAAACACTCCAACAGACAAATGCATTCATAAAATTGTCCTGAGTCCCAATCTGAATGATCTATGACCGCAGCAGAATAAGAAGAAAATAGGTACAAGAGCTAATTGGACAGAGATACTAGGAAGGGAATTCAGCGAGGACGGTAGCTAGACACTGCACGTTATGAAGTTAATGCTTGGTACAATGACGTCACTAACACTTCATTGTCAAACGATAATTGCTCTGTGACCACCTTTCACCAGTAAAACCAAATTGAAAGAAAACATTAGTCTTTGCTATCAACTTTTAATGACAAATACGGTCAATCTAATATAAGACTGAATAAGGCTGAGTGGGTCGTGTCTTGCTAAAAAGAAGGCACACATATCAAGGCCAATCAGCGAGTATTAAACAATTATATATATATATATTTGCATTCGCCAGCTTTTATCTCTGACGAAGTCCTTAGAAACTAGGAACTGGATTTTCCGTGTTACTCCGTTTTTCCCTGGCAGCCGTGTGCACAAGGGTCCCTCGCCGCACAGGTCTCCGTCTTCGGAGGTACTCATATTTTTTCCGTCCATGAGTAATTGACGTTTCAAGCCGGGGCTCGCTGCTGAGACCAGGGGTTGTTGCCGCAGAGAGAAATCATAAATAAAAATCCTAACCGGTGCAGTCGGGATTTGAACCAACAACCTCTCTATCTCAAGGCCGGCGTCTTGCCTCGACACCAACCAATCACCGTAATGAACAATTTAAGATTTGTATATCCCCCCTTTCGATGAAAATCGGACCCGGATGTAGCTGATGAGAAGACGACATTACTAAACCACACATCCACCCACTCTCTTTTAGTTAATGAGGGCTCCATGATCGTGAACAGGCACAGATGGAAGATGACATTACTAAACCACACATCCACCCACTATCTTTTAGTTAATGAGGGCTCCATGATCGTGAACAGGCACAGATGGAAGATGACATTACTAAACCACACATCCACCCACTCTCTTTTAGTTAATGAGGGCTCCATGATCGTGAACAGGCACAGATGGAAGATGACATTACTAAACCACACATCCACCCGCTCTCTTTTAGTTAATGAGGGCCATGATCGTGAACAGGCACAGATGGAAGATGACATTACTAAACCACACATCCACCCACTATCTTTTAGTTAACGAGGGCTCCATGATCGTGAACAGGCACAGATGGAAGATGACATTACTAAACCACACATCCACCCGCTCTCTTTTAGTTAACGAGGGCCCCATGATCGTGAACAGGCACAGATGGAAGATGACATTACTAAACCACACATCCACCCACTATCTTTTAGTTAATGAGGGCCCCATGATCGTGAACAGGCACAGATGGAAGATGACATTACTAAACCACACATCCACCCACTATCTTTTAGTTAACGAGGGCCCATGATCGTGAACAGGCACAGATGGAAGATGACATTACTAAACCACACATCCACCCACTCTCTTTTAGTTAACGAGGGCTCCATGATCGTGAACAGGCACAGATGGAAGATGACATTACTAAACCACACATCCACCCACTATCTTTTAGTTAATGAGGGCCCCATGATCGTGAACAGGCACAGATGGAAGATGACATTACTAAACCACACATCCACCCACTATCTTTTAGTTAACGAGGGCTCCATGATCGTGAACAGGCACAGATGGAAGATGACATTACTAAACCACACATCCACCCACTATCTTTTAGTTAATGAGGGCCCATGATCGTGAACAGGCACAGATGGAAGATGACATTACTAAACCACTCATCCACCCGCTCTCTTTTAGTTAACGAGGGCCCCATGATCGTGAACAGGCACAGATGGAAGATGACATTACTAAACCACACATCCACCCGCTCTCTTTTAGTTAACGAGGGCCCCATGATCGTGAACAGGCACAGATGGAAGATGACATTACTAAACCACTCATCCACCCGCTCTCTTTTAGTTAACGAGGGCCCATGATCGTGAACAGGCACAGATGGAAGATGACGTATCTGTAATGTCAGAGTATTAAATGTCAAGGTAGAGCAGTCAATATTTCATGAGCGTCTTGAGAATTTGCTAATAAACCAGTACATGAGGCATAATATTATACGTGGCGAAGACTTTAACTGCATCATAACAGATACGGATATTATTGATGTGAGGACGCAGATACTGATGACAAATATGGTAGAGGAACACGAGCATGCTAATCTACAGACTACAGTTTATACCCACAGTTCTAGGGATGGACATAAAAAAAAGTGAAGTACTTAAAACGTCAACTTAAGGAGCTTAAAAAGTCAAGCAGAAAAAGAGGGAGGAACAGAAAATGATTCCGAAATAAGGATATCAAAAGCAAGAGGAGCATTTGTTGCACAGGGAAACATATGGAAGTCCAAAGAAATTGGTCAAATACAAAAATAAAAATGTTCAACTCCAATGTTAAGTCAGTCCTACTATATGGCTGTTTAACATGGAGAACAACAAAATTGATAATCATGAAGATACAGACTTTCATTAATGGATGCTTACGCAGAATAAAAGGATAGAAATGGCAGGACAAATTCACTAACAAAATTATGGAAATGTACCAGTCAAATACCAGTGGATAAAGAGATACAGCGAAGACGATGGCGCTGGATAGGACACACACTGCGGAAGCCAACTGAGAGTATTACACAACAAGCCCTTTTTGGAATCTCCAGGGGAAAAGACAAAGAGGAAGACCAAGGAATTCTTGGAGAAGACAGATAGAAGCAGAGATGAAGATAATGGGGAAGACATGGAGTGATCTTAAAAGAATGGCAAGAAACAGAACGACTTGGAAAGTGTTTGTTGAAGACCTATGCTCCACAGGGAGCTGAAAGGTAGAAGAAAGAAGAAGAAGAGACCCCCGTCACGCCAAGTGGCGTACAGGGAATATGGTGTTAGTGACCATAAATTTTACAGACCCTCGGCACATGATTTTTGGGGTAATGTGGTCGGTAATACGCCCGTGCCGTCTTACTTTCCCAGAAAAAATCCAGTACCCATTAAAGGCTGGGTGAACCGGTAGCCGTCTGTTGAATTTGAAACTTATCTCTTGTCCTTTGTAGTCCAGTTCACTAACCACTCAGCTATCGCCACTCCCAGGGAGGGTCACAGACACGAAAAATCTGACGTCAGATCGTTCCACATTGATAAAAAAAAGGTTCAGCAACATCCAAGGAAATGATGATCTCATAATCAGATGACACAAGACGCAGGGGAAATGAAATGATGATCTTAGAATTAGAAGACAAAAGGCGCAGGGGAAATGAAATGATTATCTTAAAATCAGAAGACAAAAGACGCAGGGGAAAGGAAATGATGATCTTAAAATCAGAAGACAAAAGGCGCAGGGAATAGGAGCTGATGATCTCAAAATCAGAAGACAAAAGACGCAGGAGAAAGGAAATGATGATCTCAAAATCAGAAGACAAAAGGCGCAGGGGAAAGGAAATGATGATCTTAAAATCAGAAGACAAAAGGCGCAGGGGAAAGGAAATGATGATCTTAAAATCAGAAGACAAAAGGCGCAGGGGAAAGGAAATGATGATCTCAAAATCAGAAGACAAAAGGCGCAGGGGAAAGGAAATGATGATCTTAAAATCAGAAGACAAAAGGCGCAGGGGAAAGGAGCTGATGATCTCAAAATCAGAAGACAAAAGGCGCAGGAGAAAGGAAATGATGATCTTAAAATCAGAAGACAAAAGGCGCAGGGGAAAGGAAATGATGATCTCAAAATCAGAAGACAAAAGGCGCAGGGGATAGGAAATGATGATCTTAAAATCAGAAGACAAAAGGCGCAGGGGAAAGGAAATGATGATCTCAAAATCAGAAGACAAAAGGCGCAGGAGAAAGGAAATGATGATCTCAAAATCAGAAGACAAAAGGCGCAGGGGAAAGGAAATTATGATCTTAAAATCAGAAGACAAAAGGCGCAGGGGAAAGGAGCTGATGATCTCAAAATCAGAAGACAAAAGGCGCAGGGGAAAGGAAATGATGATCTCAAAATCAGAAGACAAAAGGCGCAGGGGAAAGGAAATGATGATCTCAAAATCAGAAGACAAAAGGCGCAGGGGAAAGGAAATGATGATCTCAAAATCAGAAGACAAAAGGCGCAGGGGAAAGGAGCTGATGATCTCAAAATCAGAAGACAAAAGGCGCAGGGGAAAGGAAATGATGCCAGCTGCCAAACATACATCTTGTTCTGCGGTCGCATCTGTCTGTCCAATATTGGCAAATTCAGCCACGAGAGAAGCTACTCAGTAAAACAACATCCAGTATAAGACACTAATAAATTGATCCATCGAACCATCCATCCATTCATCCAATCTATCCAATACATATAATCTATCTATCTGTCTGTCTGTCTGTCTGTCTGTCTGTCTGTCTGTCTGTCTGTCTGTCTGTCTGTCTGTCTGTCTGTCTGTCTGTCTGTCTGCCTGCCTGTCTGCCTGTCTGTCTGTCTGTCTGTCTGCCTGCTGTCTGTCTGTCTGTCTGTCTGTCTGTCTGCCTGCCTGCCTGTCTGTCTGTCTGTCTGTCTGTCTGTCTGTCTGTCTGATAATCAATAACATAAGATATGCTGATACTTAATATTAGCAGAAAATCCTAAAGATATACACCAATTACTTCATGAAATAAACATGACAAGCAAACAATATAGATTGGATAAGAATATCAAAAAGACTAAAACTATGATCATAAGCAAAGAAAATACTCAAAACAAGTGGATCTCAAAATTAAAGGAATAGACCTGGAAACAGTTAAGAACTACAACTGCCACGGACACACTATAACCAGTGATGGAAAATGTAAAACTGAAATAAACAAAAGAATATTAATGGCAAAAATTAATTTTAATTTCAATAAAAAAATATAATAACATCAAAACAAATAACACCAGGGCTAAAACTAAGAATAGCAAAAAGTTATATCTTCTCAATATTCATGTATGGTGCAGAAACATGGATATCAGACAAGAAAACAGAACATAAAATTGAATCCTTTCCTTGAAATTTGGATTTATAGAAAAACTGGAGGAATTTAAATGAAAGAAAATAAAACAAATAACTAAGTCTTACAGCTAAAGATGAAAAGAAAACTACGAAACATACTTCAAACAAGACAAATGAGATTTTTGGGGCATGTTAAAAGACGCAACAGCCTACTAAAAGTAATCTTGGAAGGGAAAATACAAGGTAAAAGAGGTAGAGAGAGACCAAGACTAACATGAACGAGTAACATCAACAAATGGATAAGTCAGCCTATGACTACCTGCACCATGAAAGTAAAAGACAGCGTTGAATGGCGCTCCATAGTAGCCAACCTTCGATGCAGATACAACACTCGATGATTGGCTTCCTTTAGTAAGCTGCTGTATTCTATATACATCTTTATATTTAACTGTCCACGCTTCATCCAGCTTGATGAAGCGGCCTAGCGTGATACTATAAGATTGTGCCTATCTTCCTCCTACTGCCTGCCTATTCACAAGCCACTTAAACAAAGATTTATTAACTTTTTCAATACCGAATTAAAACAAAACACACAAGTTTTGTTTTTGTTTCTATTTCTTCCTTCCTCAGTGTCTGTGTAATAATTGTGCTACATCCACAGCTGTTTATCACTAATACTATAGTTGATTTGCCCATTGTTGCCTTTCCATGAAGATAAAATGCACGCCCTTCTGTTGTTCATTTCAATCAATTTGAAGAAGCTGCATCTGAAAAGTTTGAACATGTTTGTTGTTAAAAATTGAATATTGCATCCCCGGAGACTCTCAGATTTGTCTAAATTTGATTGCGAGTGTTAACTATTAAATTAACACCCACATAATTAATATTTTAGTTGTAAAGTTAACGTTGTTGTTGTTGTTGTTGTTGTTGTTGTTGTTGTTGTTGTTGTGTGTGTGTGTGTGTGTGTGTGCGTGCGTGCGTGTGTGTGTGCGTGCGTGCGTGCGTGTGCGTGTGGTCACGAATTAAAACCATCTCCACAAAATATGCATTTTAAGATTAAGTGAAATATATTCGATTCTTTTTTTTTCTTTTTTTCGTACGCCAGCTTTTACCTCTGACGAAGCCCCTAGAGACTAGGAACTGAATTTTGCGTGTTAATCCATTTTTCCCTGGCAGCCTTGTGCACAGGGATCCCTCGCCGCACAGGCAGATAACTCCGACTTTGTAGGTACTAATATTTTTCCCGTCGATGAGTAATTGACGTTTCAAGCCGGGCCTCGCTGCTGAGACCAGGGGTGGTTGCCGCAGAGAGAAATCATAAATAAAAATCCCAACTGGTGTAACCGGGATTTGAACCCACAACTCTCTCTGTCTCAAAGCCGACGTCTTGCCTCGAGACCAAAAAGCCCCCCCCCCCACCCACCATACTAGATCCAAGACATCTTCATTCATAAACGCCGCAAAATTTCCAAAATTAGAACTAAATTGCCACTTTGAGATGAAAACAAACAGCTGTGTATAAGATTTAATGTTTGTGATATTTTTTTAACGACAATTTATTTTATGAATATAAAGGAATGCTATCTTACAACATTATAACTCCAAAAAATAAATTTCCTACATAAGATAAGTCTCATTGCAACTAAAGTGTTTTTGTTATTTTATTTAGAAGTTGAAGAATTCCCTTCACATTTTAAACACAAACACGAGCTCTTTCCTTCTGTTCCCATTAAAAAAAAAAAATAATAATAAAACAAAAGAAAACAAGTCTTATCGAAAATGTCATTTATCTTCCTTCTTTCCAAAACAAATGTAAAAGGAAGAATTAAAACTATGCAGCAACTAATAAAAGCATCGAAATGGAGAATTAATGCGATCCTGTAATATTATTGTCTGGCTACATCAAATACATCATAATAAGCATTAAACCGTGATATAGCCGAAGAGAAAACTTACACTCTAGAAATTTATCCAATATATTTATATACAATAATACGTCAAAGTCAATAGAAAACTAAGTTGAATGTAAAGTGTATAAAGAATGTTAATATTGAAAGAAAAATAGAAATAGTTGTCTATAGAGTGCACAGTAAATATTGATGAATGATGAAGTATGATATTAATTTCACTGCAATATCTCACAGTATTTGAAAGTAATGAGGCAAGTGATTTGTCTCGTTGTTTTACATTCACCGGGCTGGGTAGTCTTAAGGTAAGACGACTGTATCTGGATAAGAAGGTACAATGTTTTTTTCGTTCTCCAGCTTTGACCTCTGACGAAGTTCCTAGAGACTAGGAACTGCATTTTGCGTGTTAATCCATTTTTCACTGGCAGCCGTGTGCACAGGGGTCCCTCGTCGCACAGGCAGATAACTCCGTCTTCGGAGGTACTCATTTTTTTTCTTTCGATGGGTAGTTGACGTTTCAAGTCGGGCCTCGCTGCTGAGACCATGGATGGTTGCCGCAGAGAGAGATCATAGATAAAAATCACAACTAGTGCAGCTAGAATTTGAACCCACAACCTCTCTGTCTCGAGGCCGGCGTCTTGCCTCGCGACCAAACAGTCCCCGTACAGGGTTTGATTCACGCGAGAGGAGGTGGACTTTTTGTAAACAATTGAATCAGTGGTTTCTTCGTGGCTTTACCCATCCTTGGTGTCCGGGTAGCGAGATCCGACGTCCAGCCCTCTCGGACAACGGCAAAAAGCAGATCTTGTGTGCATTCAGCGCACGTTAAAGAATCCTTGACGATTGGAAATCGATAAGAGTAGGCAAAAAATGGCCGCTGTTCGGGCAAAATTTTAAAGAAAAAAAAATACTCAAAACGTTAACATTCTCGGCAATAAAAAATTGAGAGCATCTCAGAAGTCGAGTAAATACTGCCTGTATGGCGGGGACCATTTGATCACACGGCTGTATAGCTGTGTGAAAAAAGAGGAGATTTTCACGCAAAAAAAAAAAAAACAGTCCCTCGGGACCTTACTAGAGCTAAAAGATGACAAAAAACAACAGCAACAACTCTCCCCCAGCTTAGCGAGTCAGGTACTTATTTTTTAGACTAGATCTTACTATTTGCATGATGAAAGAACCATGCTTCCCAATGGTGACCCTGGAAACCAGTCTGAGCAACGGAGTAGGGATCCTAGTTGGTAAGCAATCCGGCATATCAAATTACACGTTAAATACAGGTGTGTCGAGCTAAATGTCACATATATCTCAGGTATGTCGTAAACTAGAGGCACAGCACAGCCATGCCGTCGACGATGACGATGCCAAAAGTACGCTTAATAATATTAAGAAGAAGATGGATATGAAGAAACAGAAATAAAAACAGAAGTGGTGGCTAGTTTGATTACAAGGCGACAGAATGGATACGAACACACGTTCACAACATTGCAGGACCAAAGCGATAACCACCACGTTGCTGAATCTCTTGAGTAAAGTACACACATGTGTGTATTTTTTTAAACATAAAAGATCTTTTATTTAAAATAAATTATATATATAATGATATACTCTTCAAACACAATTCAACTATCAAATATTATCTATAGTATACGAGTTTTTACAATAAACTTAACAGTGCACATGGCAATTACATTATGAAATAGGCTTTCTTACAAGCCATTATAGATTGTCTAAAATTATAACAAAAATATTAAACAAAATATTTCACACAAAAATGTTTGTATTCATGACATTTATCCAATTATCTCGTGTCCTCGGGGACGCGGGGATGAGGAATAACCTGGGTGAGAATACAGTCCGCAAGCCCCAGTGAAGTAACGTCAGTTTCGTGTCAAAGTTTTAATTTAGAACTGATGATTTTTTATTCAACCAGGTATTCGAACCTAGCCCACCTAAATGTAAAACACAGGTCTAATTCACTCAACCACTCGCTCCTCAGAAGAGGAAGAAAACATAAACTTAAATAAAAATCAATTTCATAAAATATGGTTATTTTTTATATGGAAAGGAAAATAATAAACGAAAAAAGAGAGTGTTAGCCTTCATTGAAGCGACTTTCAAATATGATTATGGTAAGTATGGGTCAAAGTTGCATTTCAAATAATGAAAAACATTTTGTGCACAAGGTCTATGTCAATGGAAGTGAAAAAGAGAATCCATTGGTGCTATATGGAGCCAGTTCTGACCAATGGAATCAGATTATGGACAGCAGACAAGCAAATAAAAAAAACGGTTAGAGGTCAAAGCGATAGATTCTCGGAAGAATTTTTAGAGCTCCCTGGGCAGCTAAAAGAACCAACGAGGAAATTCTCAAAGCTGCTGACACAAAACAGGGGATCCTGAATAAAACAGAAGATATTAATAAACTACATTTTTTCGGACACTTCGTGAGATACAGAAAGCTGAAGTATTTGGTTACAACTTGCAAAATACTGGAAAAAAATCGTGGACGACAATGAGAGAAGATACGAGATAACTTGCTGTCGTGTCATGGTAAACAGTCAAAGGCAGAATTGATATGGTGCACTGTTTTCAGACAATTGTGGAAGGACATGATCGCCTACGTCAACCGGTATGGCACATGATGGTGATGAAGTATGGACCCCCATTTCGTCAGTGCTATGTACAATACATAGCACTGGCGAAATGGGGGGTCCACACTTGGGGAAAATAATATCGGTGCATATGTTTTTGAATTGCCGTGAAAATATTTATGGGTGTTCATGTGATTATCAGAGATTTCTCTGGTACTTTCAAATTCTGGGCGAAAAAAAGGGAGGAGGGGGGAGGAGAGAGAGACAGAGAGAGAGAGAGAGAATACAGTATTCATTTGAAGGAAGCAAAGTTCAGTTCTGACTTAATATCTCCAAATTGTCAGTTCCATTATCACACTTCATGCAATGGATTATCCGGTCAATATGGCGGATAGACGACAGGAACCGTTCAGGCTCTGTTTGAAAAGTGTTCCTTGTTGCAGTTTCCTCATATTCCAAATCCGGCAATGCCGGAGCTACTGAGTTTAGTGCTCTGTTCACACCGTGAGCTGTGTATTTCATCGGGATTTTGTTTCGATATTCTGTGTGGTTACGATGAATGATGATATTGTACGACGAAGAACAGTTTGGTTGCGTTTACTTTCGGTGTGGTTACGCCTTTAAGTCATGTCCTTTGGCGTGTGCTATAAATGCTGTGATGGGGACTGCAGCTGCCTTTCTTTCTTTAGAGCCTTTAATGCGATTAGATGTTAATTTGGATGATTCCACTGGCACGTGCGGTTAATCAATTATGGATATTACTTCGTTTGCAGTGATACCGGGCCTTCGACTAACTATAACTACAACTACTGTAACTATTTCATACCATGGTCATCAATATTTTATCATTAAATGCTCATTTTTTTTAACTTTCGTGATGTTTAAATTTGCTTACCGAGCATAGACATTTCAAATGAGAAATAGAAATCTCATCCCCTATTTAAAATAATAAAAAACCATTCAGATCAGCAGTCCATAAAATCAAACAAAATCACTAACATAGAATTATAGAATAGTACCGATCAAATATCAGTGGGTAAAGAGATAAACAAAGACGATGCGATGGGTAGGACACACACTGCGGAAGCCATCTAAGAGTATTACACGACCGGCTCTTTTTTTGAATCCCCAAAGAAAAAGACAATGAGGAAAACTAAAATATTCCTGGAGAAAACAGATAGAAGCAGAGATCAAGATGATGGGGTAGATATGGTATGATTTTAAAAGATTGGCAAGAAATAGAACGGTTCGGAAAGTGTTTGTTGAAGACCTGTGCTCCACAGGGAGTTGAAAGTGTTTGTTGAAGACCTATGCTCCACAGGTAGTTGAAAGTGTTTGTTGAAGACCTATGCTCCACTGGGAGGTGAAAGGTAAAAGAAGAAGAAGATTAGCAGTAATTTAATGAGACCCATATATTTGATCCTACGTCATTCTGAAAGGGAACTGTGAATAAAAAGAGAAGGAAAGATAGGCAGAAAAAAAATGGAAAGAACAATATTTTTTACAATAGACAGGCAAGGGTCCCAAAGAATGACTGGAGATAAAAGAAAAATGGAGAAAGTTGACGAAATGTGTCAGTGATATCCCAACGAACCTTTGGGGTTATGGGATGAAGGGTAAACGAAGAAATGGTTAGAACAATTTAAACATTAGACAGTGACGGCTCCCAAGGAACGACTGGAGATATAAAAATAATGAAAGTTGACGAAGTGTGTCTGGGGTGCCCCAACCGCCACTGGGGTTATGGGATGAATAAAACAGAAGAAGAAACCTGAAGTTCACTAAGTAAATGTTGGGTAAAAAAAAAAGTGAAGTACCCCCGTCACGCCTAGTGGCGTTTAGGGAATATGGTCTTAGTGACCATATGTTTTACAGACCTTCGGCATATGATTAATGGGGTAATGTGGTCGGTATTACGCCCGTGCAGCTTTACTTTCCCATTTTAAAAAATCCGGTACCCATTTAAGGCTAGGTGAACCGGAGGCCGTCGGTTGGAATCGAACCCTACCTCTTGTCCTTTGTAGTCCAGTTCACTAACCACTGAGCTATCGCGGCTCCCTATATCTTGTGTGCCTGGATATAATTATTATTAATCCAGCATTTGTGTTAACTTATTCATTAATACAGAATATTTACTATTATAAATTTAGTCAGTATTATAATTTGCTGAAATGATAACATTAAATAAAGTTTAAAAATTAGTCTGCCCTGAAGGTGTGATGGATGATCAGTATATTTGAAACTAAAAAAAAACAACACAGAGATTGAAAAGTACATATATATATATATATATATATATATATATATATATATATATATATATATACATGTACATGTATATATATATATATATATATAATTATATATATAGTAAGTAAAGAGCCCAGTCACGCCAAATAGCTTGCAAGAAATATGTTGTTTGTGAACATAATTTTTACAGACCTTCGGCACATGATTTTGGGGGCAATATGGTCGGTGATATATATACCTGGAATATTTTATGAAGTTGAATAATAAAACAGACAAAAAGTTAAAAAAAATACTTCACTTTAAAACTTCTTTACAAAATGAAAGCAACTTTTCTTTTTATAGATACAATTTCTCAGAAATTAGCATTTATATTTGTTGATGTGACACAGGACCACCAATAATGCAGGGTGAAGTGGAGGACGCAATTCAACACATGAAAAGAGGCAAAGCTTCAGGTCCCGACCATATAACAATTGAAGAGATAAATGCATTAGGAGAGCTGGGAGTACAAGTCATAACAAAACTACTCAATGACATATATAACACTGGACACACCTGAAGATATACTAAAATCTATCTTTGTAGCCATACCGAAGAAGTCAGGCGCCACTGATTGTGAAGACCATCGCACTATTAGTCCCATAAGCCATATGACTAAAATATTACTAAGAATCATCATGAGACGTGTAAGGAACAAAATAAAACCAGAAATAAGTGAGGAACAATGTGGATTTGAGGAAGGAAAGGGCACCAACAATGCAATATACATCTTAAGAACATTGATAGAAAGATCTATAGAATTAAAGAAAGATCTATAGAATTAAAGAAAGATCTATATATGTGCTTTATAGACTACACGAAAGCATTTGACAAAGTAAAGCACGTGGAAATAATAAATATGCTGGAGAAATTAAACATTGATGGCAAGGATCTGCGAATCATAAAAAAACATGTACTGGCAACAAACAGCAGCTATACGAATTAACAACCAAACAGGACAATTCCAATATATAAAACAAGGAGTCAGACAAGGCTGTGTTCTGTCACCGGACTTGTTTTCACTTTACAGCGAATATATTATGAGATAAATAGTAGACAAAAAAGGAATTGAAGTCAGCGGTCATAACATAAATAGTTTACGATATGCGGATGACACAGTCTTAATAGCAGAGACAGAGAATGAACTACAAGAAATGAAAGATATAATAGTAAAAGAAACAACAAGAAAGGTCTCAGTCTGAATAGTAAGAAAACAGAAGTAATGGTTATATCGAAGAAACAATCATCACCATAAAAATGCCATGAAAATAAACAAGACAAATCTGAAACAAGTGCAACGTTTGAAACACTTGGGCACAGTGATAACATCAGATGGAAGATGCAACACAGAAATAAAAAGCAGAATAGCTCAGGCCAAAATAGCATTTCATAAAATTAAAAATATCTTATACAACAAATCTATGTCAATAGAAATGAGAAAGAGAGTTCATCGGTGCTATATAGAACCATTTCTGACCTATGGAAGCGAATCATGGACAGTAGACAAACAAGTGTAAAGACGATTAGATGCAACAAAGATGGGATTTCTCAGAAGAATGTTGAAAGTTCCCTGGACAGCTAAAAAGACCAATGAGAAAGTTCTCAAAGAGGCCAACACAAAAATGGAGCTCTTAAAAAGCATCAGAAAAAAGCAATCAATATTTTTGGGCACATCATGAGAAGAGGAAAGTTGGAATACTTGGTTACAACTGGCAAAATAAAAGGAAAGAGAGATCACAGACGACAAAGAGAGAAAATACTGGATAGCTTGGTGTCATGGCATGGAAAACAGTCAACAACAGAACTCATACAATGCACTGTTGGTAGAATATTGTGGAAGGACATGATCGCCAACGCCAACTGGTACGGTACATGATGATGATGATGTTTTATTACAGCTTGAAATAAATACAGGTTCATTCTAATCATTGAAATAACACATCAGTGGGCGTGGCACGGCTTAGATTGAAGGACTCTGCTTCTGCTTGCACCAAGGAAAATAGAGAATAAAGAAGCTTACAATAATAAACTCACTGATATACTTTTGAATGCAAGTAACACCATAATGGAGGAGCCCGCGAATATATCAACAAATAGATCTACAGGAATAGAATAAATCTTCCAGCGCTTGAAAACTCACCCAGTACAACATAACATCAAAATTAAGGATGTATAAAAGCTACATATTTTATGTGGGTATGAATACTGGGAAATAACGGAAGAATAAACATTGAAGCTGTTATCATCTCAGACAGGCTGCCCACGTACAATTCCCTGAATATTTTGGTCAAACAAAAACAAGCACCAAGACATGCATTCTCGAAGAAAAACATCGTCATAATGGGCAGACGCTGGAGATGGATAGGCTCTGTCCTAAGAAAATGATTCAGGAACAATATCAAAGACCAGTGTTCAGTGGATAGCAGAGGAAAAGCACAAAGATGAGTCTATAAACAATAACAAAGACTAGCATTCAGTCAGTGGATTGATGAGGAAAACTAAAAATGTAAGAGAGACATCTAAAAATACAGGGCGGAAAGGATCAGAGAAAGAAATAACAGTGTGGATCTTACATCCCTATGAAGGATAGCTGCATATAGTGCACAATATTAATGTTGTAGTTTGTGTCCGATCATGAGATATTTTGATGTCTCTGGTTTCAGTCTGATCATGAAATATTTTAATCTGTTTAATTTCAGTCTGATGATGAAATATTTGAATCTGTCTGGTTTCAGTCTGATCATGAGATATTTTAATCTGGTTTCAGTCTGATCATGAAATTCCTTAAACTAATATGAGATATATGAGACTAGACAATACTTTCACTCTTACATGATCTGAGTCTGAATAATTGCTACCTTGTGCTGTGGTAGCAGTCTGTGTTATTTTACTGGTGACCCAGGCTGAGTTGTGTAGCGTGGCACGCCCTGGGAGACAGCTATTAAGATTGCAGCACAAAGAACGGAGATCCCCAGAAAAAAAGAAAGGAGAAAATGTTAAAGTACGGATAGGTGTCTGATGTCAAGTGTTTTAGGTCCTGGTGTTGTTGTATAAAAAAAAATAATAATGTAGTGCGTTGATAAATGCACAGCAGCATATAAAACCAAAGATAACATCTGTTTATCAATTACTGGATAGATTTTACCATTACTGTCCAACAAAGAAGTAACGTTTGATGTAAAGCGAGCTATTTATAAGACTCTCTTTATCCCAACGTTGTGCTACCTGTGCCAGACATGGACCTTAGACTCAAGAACTTAGAAAAATAATTACCGCAGAAATAAAGTGTATCAGACGCATGGCAAGAAACGGCCTGAGAGATAAAATTATAAGAGAAAGTTACGAAGAAGACTTAGAACTGAACCAGCTATTGAATATATAAAGTGACAACAAATCAAGTAGTTTGGGCATGTGATAAGACATAAAGAACTAAGTCTAATACAATGAGTTACCAACAAACGATACGAGAACACCAGACGAGGCCAACCAAGAAAAATATGGATAAATGGATTATTAGAAACACTCATAGGTTGGGGCCTCGGTAGCCTAGTTGGGAAAACCACCCGACTGGGCTACCGACGTTCGGACAACACGTGTTCGATTCCCGCTGGGAGCAGCGTGAGTTGTACTCGTGGTTGGACAACAAAATACCCCCACGGTCGACCCAGCCGTTGGCAGAAATGGGTACCAGGGTATTACTCTGGGAAGGTGAGGAATGTTGCCTCGCATCTGAGTTTCGATGGTTGAGGCGACACTATACAGAAATCTCCGAACATTTCTGGGTAGGCGGCCTAGCATATATGGGTGTAAACTCGCGTGCTAAGACGCCGGTTCAAGTCTCGTACTTTACTTTTACCTTTACTCATAGGTACAACAACTGAAGAGTCCAATAGAAGGGCAGGAAACCGCGAACCAAATCTCCTCTCGACACCAGAAGGCAAATGAAAAGAAAGAAAGAAAGAAAGAAAGAAAGAAAGAAAGAAAGAAAGAAAGAAAGAAAGAAAGAAAGAAAACAGCTGTTTCAAGAATTATTTTCTGGATCGGTTCTCAATTTATTCTCTAGTTACCTGTCTATACGTATCAAATAGCTGTCAACAGAGCTCGTGGCTTAGCTAGGCAGGAGCCACGAAATTTCAGTAGTTAGTGAATGGTTTACTCTATATACTTATAGATTACTCTGAATGGCCCTAGAGTTTACACAGAAGCCTTACATGCCAAGGGGACCTGATTTAATGCTTGTCCCAGAGTCGGACTCCGTGGTGCGACTTGTCTCGGCCAACACCCCGTTCTGCCATCAAGAAGGCGAGGATCACGCCGGATAAACAACGTTAGGAAGGAACAGTTTTGCGCTGCGAAACGGAAATACGTCCAGTCAACCGGAAGTGCATCAAAACCATTGAGGTGATCAGAACAGCATGGAGCTCATCGAGCAACCTGGTGATTCTAGCACGTGGATATTGGGTGTAATTAGTAATGTGCAAAATAAAAGATGGGTGGATGACATAAGAGAATTGATAGGAACGTTTTTTGATGTATCGCAGAGAGCTTCTCTAAATCGCAACGATTGGAAGCAAATTTTTAAGCTGCCGCCTACGGTGCCACAACGATCGACAAGATTACCATATAATTGACTGAACAAGCATAATACGATCCTTCGGTAGGGCTATAGTACCAGTCTTGTCAGCACCATCATCGCCGACACCTTCAAACAAAACACCATGGCTGTAATGTCATAGTTTTCTGAACCACCATCATTCTTCCTGGCTTCCCAGCTCACAAGTTTGCCCTCAAACTGGATAACATCATGTTTGTTAAAAAAACGATATGTATTTACATTTATTTTGTTCATGTTCTTTTATGTTTATTCATCACAATTTATGTATTCATTATTCACTCCTTCATCAATAATTAACAGGCTTGTCTGAAACAGGGAGTTGCATATTATAAATAATAAATGTAAATCTTTTTAATTGAAATCAGAGATATGTGTGTATGTATGTACGTATGTTTGTAGTTTTATATAAGTTTTACAATTCAGTCGGCATGTACATCTCGATTACTGGTTAAAAAGAAAAGAATAACAAATCAAAGATAATTTAATTGGAGCTATGACTTTAAAGTACTTAAATCCCGTAGAGAAGCACGGACATAAGGCTAGCATATGTTTGTCTTTATGTATGCATGTATGTACGTATGTTTGTAGTTTTACATAAGTTTTACAATTCAGTCGGCATGTACACAGCGATTACTGGTTTAGAAAAAAATAGCATCGCTCCAATAAATCATAATTAGATGCGCTTGGATTTTCCCTACAGATATAAAGTACGGATTCTGGTAGCTCTCGTTTCTTGCTGGTTACACGCGTGATCATCTGTGTCCTTATCATACACATATTAAAACGAGAATTTCAAGTCTGAAGAAATTTTAATAGATCGAGGAGCCACTCGAGGAAAAAATGTACTGTGATCATGTTATAGGGGAAAAAGCGGGCAGTGTGAAGTCGGCAATGTGAAGTTGGCAGTGTGAAGTAGGCAGTATGAAGTCGACAGTGTAAAGTTGGTAGAGTGAAGTACACAGTGTGAAGTAGACAGTGTGAAGTAGACAGTGTGGAGTAGGCAGTGTGAAGTAGGCAGTTTGAAGTCGGCAGTGTGAAGTAGACAGTGTGAAGTAGGCAGTTTGAAGTAGACAGTGTGAAGTAGGCAGTTTGAAGTTGACAGGGTGACGCAGACAGTGTGGAGTCGGCAATGTGAAGTAGGCGGCATCAAGACAACTTTAAAATGTTAGAATTAAAACAAATAAGGAAAAAATTGCAGATAGAAGGTATGAGACAGTTTAGTATAACAACATGGGCATAGCAGAAAAATTGTGGTAGCCTCCAGTTTGTTTAGATCTGCTTGCATTAATGCGAATATAAATTGTTGCAGATTTCGCAACTGAAAGGAAATAAAAGAGGCAAGATAAAATAAGAATAAATTATGTGGAAAGATGGAGAAAATAATAACAAGAGAAGAAGAACTAAATTTAAATGGAAAAGAAAAGGGACGACATACATAATTGGAAAGAATGAAAAGAAATGAAGACTGATAGAATGGAAATTATTATTTCCATTAACAATATACAACAGCCGTAGTTGAATGAAAGTCATACCATCAGCGAGGGAGGGGAGGTTGGATGGTTTTGAGGCAACACGTAGGCCCCTGGACAAGAAGGTCCCGGATTAGATTCTCACCACAGTGGTGGAAAAATAAAAACGAACCCGTGGTATTTTCGTGGCATTACTCTCACTTGGTCTCAGGGCTGTGAGATCCGATATCTAGCACTCTCGGATAACTGCGAAGAAACTGGAGGTTCCGTTGTGCACTTTGCGTACGTTAAAGAAAGAACTCTTGTTGGAAATCGAAAAGAGAAGACTAAAAGTTACCTGCCCTGACAACAAATTAAGATGGGGTTGGGAAAAGGGGAGGGAGGGGAGGGGGGAGAGAGAATCTAGCCAAACCGTTAAAACTCTCGACGACAAAAATGGGAGAGCACTTTTGAAGTCTGAGAATATCTGCCTGTATAGTGGGGGACACCTGAGGGCTGCCGGTGTGAATAAATAGGAAAAAATATACTGAAGCAAAATTCATCCCATGGGGTCTTTTTCTAGAGACATAAAACTGGCGAACGTAAAGTAAAACAAACACAGAATGTACAGCAGTTCCGGCTACAAGCGCAAAGACAACACATTCCATGTTGTGACCAATATATAAACGTATGGAAAGAAAATCAGGTAGAACATGATTGAATGACTGTTGAGTGTCTGACTGAATAAGCAAAATTTCAAGGGGAAATAAAATTTAAAAATTAACAATGCAAAAATATAACATGTATGTGTAAAATATGTCAACTATTATATACATATAATATATGCAGAAACATGGACATTAGGCAAGAAAACAGAACAGAAAATTGAAGCCTTTGAAATGTGGATTTATAGAAGAATAGGTAGAATTGGATGGAAACAAAAGATAACAAACGATAAAGTTTTAAAACAACTGAAAATAAAAAGAGAACTACTAAATACAATTAAGACAAGACAAATAAAATTTTTGGGGCATGTTAAAAGACACAACAGCCTACTAAACGTAATATTGGAAGGAAAAATACAAGGTAAAAGAGGCAGAGGCAGACCAAGACTAACATGGACGAGTAACATCAAAAGATGGTCAAGTCAATCTATGACAGCCTGCACCATCAAAGCAAGAAACAGAGTAGAATGGCGATCCATGGTAGCCAACCTTCGTAGCGGAGAAGGCACATGGTGATGATGATATATATATATAAGTATGTATGTATGTATGTATGTATGTATATTGTACACTGTTTTAATTGCTAAGTATGAGAATAAGTTACAAAAATTGATTGATATAATAGTGATGGAAAGTAAAAATAAAGCTTTCAGACTCAACAGGAGAAAAAACAGAAGTAGTGGTTGCAACAAAGAAAACAACATCTCCTACAAGCACTATAAGGAAAAATGGAATAACATTGAAACAGACCAATTAATGCAGACACCTGCAAACTATGATGACCTTGAATGGTAGGTGAACAACACAGGTGAGTTGTAAGATACCTCAGGTAAATGTGGTAGTTCATAGAATGTGGAAGATAGTGTACCATACTTTTTTCACTTAATGGAAATAAGAAAAAGAGTTTTTCAATGTTATGTAGAGACAGTCTTGACGTATTGTTGTGAATCGTGGACATTAGGACAACATACAAGAAAATAGCTGTAGGTCACAGAAGTTTGGTTTTACTGAAGAATTTTGAGAATACCATGGACAGCTAAGAAGACTAACAAGGATATTCTAAAAGAGGCCAACGCAAAAAAAAGAAAGTTTATTTCAAACGTCAGACAGAAACAATCATTTCTTGGTCATGTAATGAGAAGAGAACAATTGGTATACATTGTTACAACTGGAAAAAACTGTCGCGAAAAAGACACGACAGAAATAGAGAGAAAAGACAAGACACGGAATAGTTTAGGAGGGTCGTCTCTTAGGAAGTCAATGGCAGTTAGCTGTAAAGATAGAAAACTTGGAAGAGATATGATCACCTACGCCAGCAGACATGGAAAATGATAATGTGTGAAATATATAAATATAAATGAAAGAGGGTGAAAATAGACAATCATAATATGTCGGGAAATAGACATGAAATGTGCAACAAAAAATACATTGAAAGTGTGCGACTAAAGACATTGGAAATAGAAACTTAATTAGGTCAGAAAGTTGTACGTCAAATAATGGAAACAATACTTCAACTGCAAGGAATATTAAGATCCCCAATCAGATGTAGACTAGAAAACTGCTGACTGAAAATGCTGAATTAAAACATGATATGCTATCAAGATTTGTAAAAGCCAAAATAAACTAATATGTGCACGAACATAAAGTAGACGAGGTAAAAAAAAAAATTAAAAAGATGAAAAAAGATAAGTTGAAAGTGTTAAAATTTGATGCTAAGTAAATTGGTTTTTTTTTATTTAAAAAAATAAAAACATAAAGAAAAGGGCAGAACCAGATATTTAAGGAAAGCGAAATTAGTTTTTAAAAATGAAAAAGAAATTACTAGAAAATGTAAAAAAAAAAATAATGACATTATTTTAGAAACTGTGTGGAAAGCTCAGTGGCTTTAATAATGAGACTATATAGAGATTTTAAAGCTTAAGGTTTTTGAATTAAGAATTATAATGACAATTTATGGGTTACAAAAAAATGTGAACTGAAAACAATATAAGGTGCAATAACAATATAAAAATATTTATTGAAATTTTGATGGAAAAATCCAGTAGTGATGCGATTTATCATTTTTATATTTCATTTTCAAATTTATAAGATCTCACAAGACTAGAGATGAAAAAAAACATGTACTAAATGAGGTGATGACGAGAACAATGAAATTAATAGACACAGTTCGGATTGGGTTAGATATGTGTTGAATCAGAAGCCAGAAAGAAAGAAAAGAGTGCACGGTACAGACTTTACAAGTTAGTGGGGAAAATGAAGCATTCAGACATTAGCGGAAAGGCAAAAAATATAGAACACTGTTTAGAAATTGATGGAAATAATATTAATCTAGTGTGTAGAGTGTAAAACCATTGATTAAGAAATTGATGGAAATAATATTAATCTAGTGTGTAGAGTGTAAAACCATTGATTCAGAAATTGATGGAAATAATATTAATCTAGTGTGTAGAGTGTAAAACCATTGATTCAGAAATTGATGGAAATAATATTAATCTAGTGTGTAGAGTGTAAAACCATTGATTCAGAAATTTATGGAAATAATTTTAATCTAATGTGTAGAGTGTAAAACCATTGATTCAGAAATTGATGGAAATAATTTTAATCTAATGTGTAGAGTGTAAAACCATTGATTCAGAAATTGATGGAAATAAAATTAATCTAGTGTGTAGAGTGTAAAACCATTGATTCAGAAATTGTTGGAAATAATATTAATCTAGTGCGTAGAGTGTAAAATCATTGATTCAGAAATTAGTGAAATGAAAAATAATCTATATTACTATTAAGAAATTAGTGAATTCAGAAATTAGATGGATAGACCATGAAAAAAAAAACCCATGAAATTGTATTGAGCAGCTAAACTAATAGGAAACCAGGACAAAATATAATATTGGGACCAAATATGTTCGTCACAAACAGGACAATAAATAACAAATAAACAATGGAAAGAAAATTGAGTAAAATGAATATAAAGCTATTTTTAAAATACCTATGTGCGTAATAATGGAACAAACTGATTCAAAAAGGTGGACGGGAGTAAAGAGTTAGAATGCAAATATAGATAGTTCGTGAATAAAATACTAGAAGAAAAGAGTCTGATTCATGAACATATATAGAGAGGTCGGAAAAAATACAGATTTAGACAATTGATAGACAAAAGCGGATACAGTTTTAAGAATATTACCAGGTATGAAAATAATACGCTGTAAAGAAGATTAACATTTCCATAAAAATAATGCTTCATACAAACAAATGTATGCTGTACCAATCCTGTAGACCTATACCACTTACAGTTTTTAAAAATATATTCTTTATAGTACCGGATTTTTGTTAATTGAGAAAGTGAAACACACATTTGTGAACATATTGCATTCGCAAATAACATAATTTTATCATTTATAATTTACAAAACATTACATTATTTTACAGATACACATAACATGTAATTAGCATGTGAGAAGCTTAATTTATGTAACAATGTTGTTTTGATTAGACACTGTGGTCTATGTTTACAAGTTCCACTTTAACGGTGTTAATAATTTATACTGTGATTTATATAAGAAAGAATATTGAGATGTGACCCGATAACGTAAATTGTAAAAGTAAGCGATAATCCTGTAACTTAATAATTAACACCATCGCGAGAAATGTTATCTCAGTAGAAATAAACTAGACATAATATATTTAATTAAAATATATCAGATATGCAGTGAAACTCAGTTTTATTTAATCATCTTATGAAATGAAACTAATTACTAATCAAGTGACATCGATAAATTCGTTCAACATAACATACACCTTATTTTCTAAATAAAAATATAAGATTGTTATAAATTAACCCTGAAAATTTGTTACAACTTTGTTAAATGTAATTTCAAAATTATTTAACTTAACGTCGATTTTGTTATGTAAAATTTGTTTTCACGAAGATGCTAACATTCGACAGGAAGCAGTTGTTGGTGTATATGATTAAAGTTAATGAAACGATTATTCTGTTAGAACAAGTTGATATCGTTTATTCGATCTATTTTAGTGACAAATATAAGAGTCACTAGCATGAACAATAATTTTGATATGAAACTTACCTTAATTTAATCGAAAACAGTCAAATATATGAGTGGTAATATCCTGATCTCTCCGATTGCACTTGCACAGAGAATGATTGATATTCCTCGATAAGCTGTGATCTACGGCCAGGCGCAACTAACCTGCAGATCTGGGACTATTTATAACCCGTTGCTACGTAATCAAGCTTGAATAAAATCGTTTAATGCGGTTTGATTTTTGCGAAGATGAAAATTAATAGTCCATTTTTTTCGACCAATGGAGTCTATCAAAGACTTGCGATTGCAAATGGTTGGACAAAATCTAACAATGAGCCAGATGGGTGTCCATAGACTTAAACCGTTGCAACCAAGGAAACGATAAGTGTTGGAAGTCTGTCCGGCGAGCACTCACTCACCAATCTACGGCAGATATTGTTCACACTATTGGTAATTTCCACCGCCCGTAGATTCCCCCCATCCCCCGATCTGTGATATTAAACCTGATTTCTGTTCTCTTACGTTTCTTGCCGCGATCTGATTGGTCTGTCGTAATTTCCTTCACACTTCACCCAGGTCCCACCCTCGGGAAAACATTTACTCGAAGAGTGGTTTTAAAGCAACAAGAGCTGGTGAAATTTGCATGTCTACTTCTCCTTGTTGCTTTGCCTGTCAAAAGTACGTCCTTGTCTGCCCTCCCTTTTATCCAAATCCTTCTCTTAAATTCAAGCGCTCCTCATTTTACACTTGTTCTTCGTGTCTCCACTACCCCTTCACCTTCACAGGTTAAACACAGGAACTTCTAAACACCCGGACAGAAACGCTACACCTGAGCCCTCGCGGCAAGTTCGGTCATCAAATTATTTCTT
Organism: Megaustenia siamemsis; assembly: GCA_032433765.1. NCBI lineage: Eukaryota > Metazoa > Mollusca > Gastropoda > Stylommatophora > Ariophantidae > Megaustenia > Megaustenia siamemsis. Next base: position 59,529,205 of record JAVIAB010000024.1, read on the forward strand.
CAAAGACGCGAGCCATGGATTCTCGCGGACAACATTAGCAGATGTTCATCCTCTTGCGGGAATAAAAGCAAAGAGGAAAAGAAAAGAAGTTAAGATCGTTTTTATGGTAGCCAGTTTTAAGATGCATACAAAAGGTAAATACATTTCCGCATATTTAACTCTGTTGATTAAATAATTTTGCAAAAGGTGTGTTTTATACTCACGGTATTAATAGCACGCAACACAGTACACACGCTTTGTAGTGAGTGGTGTTTACCATGGACGCGCCGCATGGAATGATGCGCTAAAATGATAATAATACTTTCTTAAAAAGTCTTTTACCTCATTTAAAATTAGCATTAGGATTTGTTTAAAATGTTCAACAATGAAGTATCTTATCATTGCATTATTTGCAAAAATAAATAGTAGTAATGAATATAATAACAATTGTTAATTATAATGATAATATTATAATGTTAATCAATCGGTAAACGCCTCGAGACAGAGAGGTTGTAGGTTCAAATCTCGGCTACACCGGTTGGGATTTTTATTTATGATTTCTCTCTGTGCCAACCACCCCTGGTCTCAGCAGCGAGACCCGGCTTGAAACATCAGTTACTCATCGACGGAAAAAAAACATGAGTACCTCCGAAGTCGAAGTTATCTGCCTGTGCGGCGAGGGACCCCTGTGCACACGGCTGCCAGGGAAAAATGGATTAACACGCAAAACTCAGTTCCTAGTCTCCAGGGACTTCGTCAGAGTTGAAAGCTGGCGAGCGTAACAACAACAACAACAACAACAACAATAATTCGGTAAATGTACTCTATGCACGCGATACAGTTGTGTGTATGTGTGTATACGTGCGTGCGTGTGTATGTATGTGTGTGTGTGTGTGTATGTATACGTGCGTGCGTGTGTATGTATGTGTGTGTGTACGTGTGTAATAATGTGTGTGTGTGTGTGTTTGTGTGCGTGTGTGTAAACAAACGTAACAATCAGATGAAGCCAGAAAAATGGACACTCATAATAACAGTCACCTGACGACTGTTCACTCTAATTCTGGCTATAATAGCAGGGGTTTTCTGAGCCACAGATTGGGTGAGATAACCTCTAATGAGTCCCCGCTGGCGTAGATTTTCTCAGTCAGTAAGACGCAGCAGGTTGGCAGAAAAACAATTCATTAGTGGGAGAAGGTGGGAGATTCCATTCTCTGCCCATCATCAGTCTCTTTGACGGTTGTTATAGCGCTTCTGCCGACGTCTTCACAATTTTATTTCAATCTTAACGATTAAGAGCTGCTTTCTGAGAAATCTGTGAAATTTAATTCTGTCTTGTTTCTGATGTTGTATTCCAACCTCTTTCCTTGTCTACCATATCTTCTTTTGCATGATACTTTGCTCTACAATAGTTTTCGCAAGACTGTAGTGTTAGCCCGTACGTAATAGAAATAATAGGTATTGAAAAGAGTTTTTTTTTTAATTTCTACCATAGACTCTCTAGTACTGTCGAATGGTACTCATTTGTAGATGGGTTGACTATGGTTTAATTTCAACTACAAGATTCTGGTTGAAAAGTAAATAAACCAACCCATCTATCAACTTTAAAAAAAACATGCAAACCAAATGTTAGCTAGAAAAATAATACATGTGAAAAGTGATTATGATGACTCATTGTCAATTTGAGAATTCGAAACTAATACATGTGAAAAGTCATTATTGACTTATTGTCAATTTGAGAATTCGAAACTAATACATGTGAAAAGTCATTATAGACCCATTGTCAATTTGAGAATTCGAAACTAATACATGTGAAAAGTCATTATTGACTCATTGTCAATTTGAGAATTCGAAACTAATACATGTGAAAAGTCATAATTGACTCATTGTCAATTTGAGAATTCGAAACTATGTTGATCTACAGTTCCTAGACACAAAACGATAGTCGACATCATAACTGACTACATCATTTATGGTCAGTGTACAATAACTGCTCAAGATAGTGCATGCCCCTGCCAGGGGTCTGGAATCTCAACCAATTTGTCAAGAGTGTCGATTACAAATAGATGAAGAAATCGTGAACTCAAAAATGTCACATTAAATTCGGATATTATGGAGCGAAAGACGCAGATATCAAAACTTGCTTTAAGCAAAATCACAGTGTATCTACAACATGTAACGTCCTGATAAGGATCTACGATGAGGAGTGGACGTTGTGGAAAAGCAGCAGAAAAAGAAGACAATAGAACACTAGAAAAGCCAGAGGGTTAATTCATTGACAACTTCATAAATACAATAAAATTTAATATAAAATTGTATATAATTTATTGTAAAATAAACAAAACATTGTTTTAAAAAAAACATAAAAGTGTATTTATTTTATTATAAAATAATTGTTTAACATAAAATTGTAAAATAAACAAAACTGTAAAATAAACATAAATTTAAAAAATATGTTTATTTTACATTTATGTTTATTTTACATTTATATTTATTTTAAAAGCAAAACGAGAAGTAATAAAGCCAAGATAACAGGAAGCTTACACAGAGGTAAACAAAGAAGTGAGAAGACGCATTAAAAGGGATAAGAGGAAATATATAGATGAACAAGCTAAAGAGGCAGAAGAAGCAGCAAATAAAGGGAATATAAAAGAACTGTACAACAGCACAAAGAAATTAAGTGGAAAATACAAACAGATCAATGCCTTTATTAAAGATAAGAAAGGAAATCTGCATAGTAATATAAGGGAACAAATGGAGAGATGGAAAGAGCACTTTGAAGAACTTTTGAACAGACCCGGCTCAAATAATCTTCCAGATATGCTACCAGCAGAAGAGTTACACCTTAACTGTGGAAAACCAAACAAAGAAGAAATAATGATAGCCATCAAACTATTAAAAAATGGTAAAACCACAGGACCAGATGAAATTCCTTCGGAAGCCATCTAAGAAAATATTAACACCTCTACCAAGATGCTACATAATCTATTAGATAAAATTTGGGAGAGGGAAGAAATACCTAAAGAGTGGAAAGAAGGTTATATGATCAAACTACCAAAGAAAGGAAGTTTACAGGAGTGCACAAATTATAGGGGAATTATGCTACTATAGGTGCCAGGAAAATATTAAGCGGAATAATTCTGGAGAGACTAAAAGAGGCCATAGAGAAACATTTGAGAGAGGAACAATCAGGTTTTCGGAAGAACAGATCATGTGCTGATCAAATAACTACTCTACGTATAATAGTTGAACAAAGTTTAGAACTAGAATCCCCACTTTATATCGGATTCATGGATTACGAAAAGGCATTTGATAGTTTAGACAGAAGAATGCTTTGGAAGTTGCTGAGTCATTACGGAATCCCCATAAAGTTTATTAACCTGATAAAAAACAATGTATGAAGGAACGAACTGTAGTGTGGTGCATGAAGGACAGCATACAGAAGCATTTGAAATAAGAACAGGAGTAAAGCAGGGATGCCTTCTGTCTCCATTTCTCTTTCTACTGGTCATAGATTGGATTATGAAAATAGCTCAAAACAACAGAAATGGGATCCAGTGGTCCCTGACCAAGCAACTTGATGATTTAGACTTTGCTGATGACATAGCTCTCTTATCACACAACCATCAACAGATGCAGGAAAAAATGAGCATATTTGATGAGAGATCACAACAGCTAGGACTGAAGATAAATTGAGATAAGACCAACATTATGAGAATTAATGCAGTTGGCAATAACCAAATAAAATTAGGAGAAATACCTCTAGTAGACGTACAATCGTACATATATCTGGACAGTAATGTAGATAAAGAGGGAGGAACAGAAAATGATACCAAAATAAGGATATCAAACGCAAGAGGAGCTTTCGTTGCACTGGGAAACATATGGAAATCCAAAGAAATTAGGTTAAATACAAAAATAAAAATTTTTAACTCAAATGTTAAGTCGGTCCTATTATATGGCTGTGAAACATGGAGAACAACAAAATTGACAATCACGAAGATACAGACTTTCATTAATGGATGCTTACGCGGAATAAGAGAATGGAAATGGCAGGACAAAATCACTAACATAGAATTATGGAAAAGTACTAGTCAAATACCAGTGGATAAAGAGATACAGCGAAGACGATGGCGCTGGATAGGACACACACTGCGGAAGCCACCTGAGAGTATTACACAACAGGCCTTTTTTGGAATCCCCAGGGAAAAGACAAAGAGGAAGACCAATGAATTCTTGGAGAAGACAGATAGAAGCAGAGATGAAGATGATGGGGAAGACATGGAATGGTCTTAAAAGAATGGCAAAAAACAGAACGACTTGGAAAGTGTTTGTTGAAGACCTATGCTCCACTGAGAGCTAAAATGGTAGAAGAAGAAGAAGAAACATAAATTTGTAAAATAAACATAAAATTGTAAAATAAACATAAAATTGTAAAAAAAACATACATGTGTATTTATAAATGTTCTTTATTCGTGGCCCCGCTAGTATTTAATATGTTACATATTTTTATACTTGTGCTTAGTAAAAAAAAAAAGTCAAGTTACCCCGTCACGCCAAGTGGCGTATAGGGAATATGGTGTTAGTGACCATAAATTGTACAGACCTTCGGCACATGATTGTTGGGGTAATGTGGTCGGTATTACGCCCTCGCCGCTTTATTTTCCCAGAAAAATCCGGTACTCATTAAAGGCTGGGTGAACCTGGAAGCCGTCTGCTGGTATCGAACCCTACCTCTTGTACTTTGTAGTCCAGTTCACTAACCACTGAGCTATCGCGGCTCCCCGAGTGCAATAAGATGGATACATTTGTATGAAGGAATAAAATAATATGAAAGAGGAGAAATATTTGTATGAAGGAATAAAATAATATGAAAGAGGAGAAATATTTGTATGAAAGAAGTAGGTAAAATAATTTCAACTGTCATTATTTCGTTTACATTGATATGATCTGCATATAGAAAGCCTGTACTGTTGGCCAGGATAAAATGCCATCACATTAGCATTCGCTTGCCAGTGAGATGGATCAATTGTAACCAATCCATAGCATCCACAATCAGGAACAGCTGCAAGCTTGGACTACGCTACAGCAGCGGCTAGGCTACACAAGGTCGCTCATTTATGCGCGCTATGCGCTTGCTTTAATATAAACAACAGTCAGCATTGTATCAGGCCTTTCTGAGTAAAAGTGAAGGTAGTGTCTTTGTTCCTATCAGATTTGATATTTGTTGACAATGTCTGTTTTCATATAAACGCTTGTCCCTGTTTCTGAGTGAAATACGTACAAATTAGCACAACTTATGACAATTTCTTCCCAACTATTTTTTTAATTCTATCTTTTCTATAATGTAAAATAAACACAAAATGGTATTAAGCAGCTAAACTAATAGAGAGGCGAGATAATCAAAGACGTGTACTTTAGTAGAGGCTATTGTGTATTTTTTATTTGAAGGTTTTGTTTTTGTCGAGCACCTTCTCTTATTGCTGATTCTACCAATGTTTGACAAACACATTCGGCCACGGAATGAACAAGTCAGGCCAACTGATCCACAATTTTTCCATCTTTTTTATGAGTCTTTTCTCTTCTATGTTTTGCCGTAATACAGCCTCAAATGATTTTATGCCATTGTTTTTTTTTTAATACAGACTATCTATGATGTGCGATCTCTTGCAGATGTTACCATTCATTTTCATAGATGAATAAGTCATTCAGAGATGATTTATAAATATCTCAATATGGTAGCTTAGTTCTGCCGATTTGTCTTTTTTTTCAGTGTATTAGTTCACCATATAGTATTTTCTTAGGAATGTGGTTTTCTTCCGTTCGCTGGACGTGCCCCAGCCGTTTTAACTCTTTGCAGCGTTTCAACGCCATGCTGATTTCGCTGTACGTTTCGCCGCAGAGTGCGTCACTCTCAGTTTGATTACTGTCAACTGTCATCAAACCATATTCTTGTTATATGTCTTGTATCATCTTTTATTGGTGTAATCTAGCATCTTGTTCAATTATCTAAAAATGAAAATATAATATGTTATATGTTAGATAAATATAAATATGTGGATTGATTATTAAAACCATGGAAAATGTTATCTCTGAAATCTCTTCCGTTGCTTTGATAAAAGGATTCCGTACGGAAAGAGTTACCCTTCGATTTCTGAGCATTATTCACATGATTGTTAGAGTCTTAGCACCTCGCAGGACTGTTCAATTGTTTATACATGTAGAGTCCATGATCGTGTGCCATACCGGCTGCTATAGGTGATCATGTCCTTCTACAAAACTCTGCCCTCAGTGCATTGTGTCAATTCTGTTGTCTGTTTACCATGCACGACACTATGTTATCAAGTATCTTCTCTCTTTGTCGTCCTCGATAATTCTATTTCCCTGTAATTTGCCAGTTGAAATCAAGTTTTCCATCTTTCATCCTTTTGAAAATGCGCCCGAAATGTCGATTGTTTCTTTGTGGTGTTTTTTTTTTTTTAATGAGCTCTCTGTTTTGTGTTGGCCCCGATGATAATTTCCTCGTTTGTCTTTTGGGCCGTCATAGAACTCTCAACATGCAGTAAATCAAGGTTAATGTCTTGTTCAAGGGTCATCATCATCAAGTACCTGACCTGCTGGCGTAGGTGATCATGCCTCTCCACAACTTTCGATTTCGACAGTTATTTATCATTTCTGTTGTTGACCTTCTGCCAAGCCATTATCTCAAGCTGTATGGTATTTTTTCTCTTTGTTTCCCTCTATCTCTTCGTCCCTCAATTTTCCCAGTTGTTACAATATATTCCAATTGTTCTCTTCTCATTACATGACCAAAAAATGATGAATATTTCTTCCTAATATTGGAAATTAGCTCTATTTTTGCTTTGACCTCTTTCAGAACATTTTCATTACTCTTCTTAGCTGTCCATGGTATTCTCAACATTTTTCTGTAAAACCACATTTCTACAGACTCCAGTGATTTTCTTGTCCGTTGTCCTGTTGTCCATGATTAACATCCATATGTTAAGACTGGCTATACATAACATTTAAGAACTCTTTTTTCTTGTTTCCATTGTGAAAAATGGATTTCATTGTATCTTCCTCATTTTTTGGAAAGCTGCTTTTGCCTGAGCCATTCTGCATCTCACCTCTTTTGTACATCTTCCGTCTGAGGTTAACAAAGTTCGCAAATATTTAAATTCATTTACCTGTTTTAATATTGTTCCACTTGTCTTTATTTTGCATTTAGGAGATGTCTTTTTCTTTTTTGTTACCATTACTTCCGTCTTTTTGCTATTAAGGCTGGGTCTTAATAGCAAAAATTGTTGCATTTTCCCTTCATTATCGTTCAAGGGTTAAGGCAAGAAAACTGTAAAAGCCTCTTAATTCCGCCATTCCCTGGCTCCTGAAGGTTGAGTGATGAGACATACAACAGGTGGTTTTACAGAAGAAACATGGTGTGACCTTGAACTTTATTCTGGAATATCTCGATTAGGTGGATGACGTAACTATCCAGTCAACTCCTTTGAACATTACAGAAAGAATACACCACACAGATTACAGCCAACAAAATTGTATATTCAGACTTTACTCCACCTCTCAGTAGTGCCGCTGGAAACAGACAAACCAGGCTGACCAAGCGAACAGGGATCGAAGAGGGAGTGTAAAAAAAATATAGTTCCAAAGTTTATTAGTATTAGTTAAGCAGTCATATGTGATTTAATTATAAATTATTATAACACAGCAATACAAAATTCAGAGCTGAAGTTGAATACGTTAGAATGAAAGTACAAATATCACAGCTTTGGTCCAAATTACAACACATCCCATATACGTCCACTCAACGACCTTTTACAGCGGATGATGAAGAGCAGTATTCATCGGATGAACATCAAGAAGAAAGGAAAGTTTTCATTGGCCGCTCACTGTCTGAGACGTACTTCCCGATTCCCAAAAAAACAATAAACAGTGGACAATTTAAATAATGCTATGTTGAAAGCTATGTAGATGTTTCTGTATACTCGAATATACATTAATTACAATGAGTTTACGTCCTTTGAACAATATTCCACTCTTGATCCTTTGTAGTTTCAAACTGGCGTCACATTACACAGAGGGTATATCAAATTATATGCAATATGTGCGTTAATTTGTTGTTTCTATATCCTCTATTTCTAAATGTTCCTATTTCTATTTTTATTACATGTATATTTTGCTTGTCTTATGAATATTATTTGCAGTTTATGTGTGTGTATATATATATATATATATTGTAATTAATTTTGGGAGGAAGTTTATCGTGCTTCTACTATTTTTATAATAATTTGATATTTCTTTCACTTTGTTGTGTCAACAATGATGGCTTATAATATAATACATGTTACATATAATTATAAGATAATGTCTTATATAAAATAGTGTCTCACTCGCTACCGAACCCGTACCGGGTTCTCAATAATTTCTCAATAATTCTCATCATCTTCGTCATCATCATTGAGAGCGGTCACCGCATCGAAGGTTGGCTACCATAAAATGCCATTTCGCTCTGTCTCTTGCTGTGGTGGTGCAGGTTGTCATAGTCTGACTTGTCCATGTTTTGATGGACCCTCTATACTCGTCCATATTAGTCTTAGTCTGCCTCTGCCTCTTTTACTATGCATTTTCCCTTCCAAGATTACTGTTAGTAGGTTGCTGTTTCTGAGAAAGACTGTTTCTTATTCTTTATGAAAGTATTCAACAAGGCAAAAATAAAATTGCCTTCAAAAGTCTAAAGTGAAGACAATGTTGTTGTGGTTCTGCGACAATAAAGGACGTATCCACAAAGAATTTATTCCAGAAGGAAATGCTGTCACTGCCAAAGTTTACTGAAGTCTTTTAAAACGCCTGTTGAAAAGGATTCTCCGAGTCTGACTCGAGCATTCAACACATTGCAGTTATTTTCCTACTTTATTATAGTGAATCAGCCCAGCGGGCTTTAGCTGTACACGGATTTTTGGCCCCAAAACAGGTATGTGTTCTCAACCATCTACCACATTCACCGGATTTGTCTCTCTACAATTATTTTCTATTCCGAATATTAAAGTTACGATTGAAAAGACATGTCTTTGACGATACTGATGACATCAACAAGGCTGTAACCTCAACGTTAATGGCCATATCAACAGAAGGAGAGGTCGTTCCATTGTTTGTTAAATCGTGCCACTCACTTTATCAATGTACAAGGAGCTTACTTTGAATAAAATACACGTTACATCTTCAACTGTTGTTTATTTCATGTTTTATAGAATTAGTCTCATTACTTAATAGTCGACCCTGTATTATTTATATTTTGTATCTGCTTGCTCTTTTTTCCCCATCTATACTTCTTCTTTTTCAGCATTCAGGATGATAATGGAAACTTGACTACGTCCTGTTTGATGATGGAGGTGTAACATCATGACACAAGTTGTTCACACACTCAGTACAAACTGTACAAGGCGTCTTGACTTTCGAAAACAATGCAATGTGATATATAGCCAGGGAATTTGTGCATATCTTGTTCACGCACGTTTATTTTTCTCACAAGAGAGTGCACACGTACATGTTATAAGCATAGAGTGCACACGTACATGTGATAATCATAGAGTGCACACGTACATGTGATAAGCATAGAGTGTAAATTTATATGTGATTAGCAATTTTTGGAGATGGGACGGTGGGATTTTTGTTATTATTTTTTTTTTTTACCCAAATAGCAAAAAAATTGTCTGTTATTACAGATTTTCTTTGCCAAAGATTTAAAATTATTCAACAATAACAATTACTCTTTTTTTTACCATCGGACTCCGATATGCCTAGGCAGTGATCAGCTTTAACCACAAAGAAACAACTATTCACATTCCGCACATTTGTCATATCAGCTTTAACCACAAAGAAACAACTATTCACATTCCGCACAATTGTCATGTCAGCTTTAACCACAAAGAAACAACTATTCACATTCCGCACAATTGTCATATCAGATTTAACCACAAAGAAACAACTATTCACATTCCGCACATTTGTCATATCAGCTTTAACCACAAAGAAACAACTATTCACATTCCGCACAATTGTCATATCAGCTTTAACCACAAAGAAACAACTATTCACATTCCGCACGGTCATCGTAATGGTTCCCTAAACCGGCCGTGCACAAATCTTACGGTCTGCTGTTTGATGTGCGACGAGGATAATTTGACGACTGACTATGTGTCTATATGTTCGGAATTGGAGTCATCAACGTTGGCCTAACATCATCAAGTGCTACGATGATCATCATTTTCAAGAGGACGTGACTTACCGGTATATGGGGATAGGCGGCAGGAACAATTGAAGGCTATCCATGAAAAGTGTTCCTTGTTGCAGTTTCCTCATATTACAAGTTGCATGTCTGTGTTAGTCACCTCTAGTGACTCGGGCAGATGGTGCTCGTAAACCAGGGAAGGCCGACCATCTAAGGGCAGAATCCTCCTACAGAAAAGATCATCTGCTGCCTTGCAGGAAGATTGGGGACAATCAAAGGCTAAGGAAAGCAAACCTGAACAAAATGCTGGCTGAAATCGGATGCACTGGGCCACTGGCGCAAAACACAGTGCAACGTTTAAACAGGTATTCAATCGGAGTGGATCTAACAGGCTTAAACAGACAGCTGTCTTCGTGTCAGAGTCTGGAGTCCTACTCTGATTGAGTCCTGATCGCAGAGAGAGAGAGAGAGACATTCCTCACAATTGTCATATCAGCTTTAGCCACAAGGAAACAACTATTCACATTCCGCACAATTGTCATATCAGCTTTAGCCACAAGGAAACAACTATTCACATTCCGCACAATTGTCATATCAGCTTTAGCCATAAAGAAACAACTATTCACATTCCGCACAATTGTCATATCAGCTTTAGCCACAAGGAAACAACTATTCACATTCCGCACAATTGTCATATCAGCTTTAGCCGCAAAGAAACAACTATTCACATTCCGCACAATTGTCATATCAGCTTTAGCCACAAAGAAACAACTATTCACATTCCGCACAATTGTCATATCAGCTTTAGCCACAAAGAAACAACTATTCACATTCCGCACAATTGTCATATCAGCTTTAGCCACAAAGAAACAACTATTCACATTCTGCACAATTATCATATCAGTTTTAACCACAAGGAAACAATTATTCACGATAATTGGAAAAATACCACCTGCCAGTGAAACGTCAGCAAACATCAAGAGTGTTCCACGATACTTGGAAAAATACCACCTACCAGTAAAACGTCAGCAAACATCAAGAGTCATCAAAGAAAATTTGTCACCAAATATAAATTTAAAAAGCCTAGAAATATGTATAAAAATATAAGACAGAATAGCTAAAAGTGCTGGACCAGTATCAATAACAGCAGCCGCAAAGAAAACCCATCGATATTTATCCAGATAACAGGATACATGTATATACTAATGGTGCAGCCACAAAGGCAACTGTCAAAGCTCGATATGGGATTGTTATCCATTATTCAAATGAAACAAGAGAAGAACTATATGGTCTATGTGGTGAATTTATGCAAAAATTGTGAATTAGAACAGAAATATCAGCCTTAGAAACAGTAGTGTATTATGTGAATACTGTTTTTAATACAATATCATAAGAGAAAAGAAGTATAGTCATATTTACAGATTCATCGCAATGGGGGGAAAGCTATAGAAAAAGGGAAAAGCTGCAGCACCTGACAACATACAGATCATCATCATCATCATCTTCAAATACCGGGCCTACTGGCGTAGGTGATCATGTCTCTCCACAACTTTCGATCGCGACAGTTATTTGTCATTTCAGTTCTTGACCTTCTGCCAAGCCATTATCTCAAGCTGTCTGGTATTTTTTTTCTCTTTGCTTCCTTCTATCTCTTCGTCCCTCAAGTTTCCCAGTTGTTACAATATATTCTAGCTGTTCTCTTCTCATTGCATGGCCAAAAAATGATGATTGTTTCTTCCTAATATTGGAAATTAGCTTTCTTTTTGCTTTGGCCTTTTTTCAGAACGATTTCATTACTCTTCTTAGCTGTCCGTGATATTCTCAACATTCTTCTGTAAAACCACATTTCTACAGACTCCGGTGATTTGATATACAGATAGAGATGATAAAAGCACAAGCTGATTTGGCTTTGAAGTGATCACAGGCATATTCAACGACATATACCATACAGGATACCTAGCAAATAAACTAAAAACATTAACTTTCATTGCATTGCCTAAAAAGAATGGTGCAGTTGAATGTAGTGATTTTAGAACAATAAGCTAATAAACCATGTAACAAAAATCTTGCTAAAAGTTGTACAAGGAATGATTCGGAATAAAATCAATATTGAATTAGAAGAACAACAATTTGGGTTTATGAAAAACAGTGGGGCAAAAGAAGCCATATTATGCATGAGGACATTTTTTAAACGAAAAGTACACAGAAGTAAACAAGCCAATACATGCTTGCTTCATAGACTACACCTAAACTTTTGATAGAATACACCATAAACAACTTATAGACTGACTATTTTTTTTTTTTAATAAAAGATGTACATCTAGATGACACGGACATACGAATAATATGTAATTTGTATTGGGAGCAAACAGCAATATAAAATATAGAACGAAAACTTTACACCTATTGATATAAAATATAGAACGAAAACTTTACACCTATTGATATAAAATATAGAACGAAAACTTTACACCTATTAATATAAAATATAGAACGAAAACTTTGCACCTATTGATATAAAAAGAGGAGTAAGACGGAGATGCATCCTATAACCAAGCTTGTTCAATTTATCCACTGGTGACATTTTAGAAACATCACAGAGATGCCAGTCATAAACAATGGAAAGATAATGAATAACCTAATGTAAGCTGATGATACTGTATTACCAGCAGAAAATCCCAAAGATCTACAACAATTGTTTAACGAAATAAACATGACAAGCAACAAATATGGATTAGATATGAATATCAAAAAGAATAAAACTATGATCATAATAAACAAAGATAATACTCAAAACCTATAAGTTGATATCAAAATTGAAGGAATAGACCTGGAGACAGTTCAGAACTACAACTACCTTGGACATACTATAACCAGTGATGGAAAATGTACAACTGAAATAGACAAAAGAATAGAAAAGGCAAAAAGTAATTTTAATGCCATGAAAAATATACTAACATCAAAACAAATAACACCAGGGCTAAAATTAAGAATAACAACATGTTATATCTTCACAGCATCCCTATTTGGTGCATAAACATGGACATTAGACAGGAAAACACAACAGAAAAATGAAGACTTTGAAATGTGAATTTATAGAGGAATATGAATAATTGGATGGAAAGAAAAGAAAAAAGAAAAATTATTGAAGTCTTAAAACAACTAAACATGAAAATAGATTTACAAATCACAATTCAAACAAGACAAATGAGATTTGTGATGTATGTTAAAAGACACAGCAGCCTACTAAAAGTATTCTTGAAAGGGAAAATACAGGTTAAAAGAGGCAGAGATAGACTAAGACTAACACGGGCAAGTCACATCAACAGATGGACAAGTCACCCTATGACAACATGCAATACCAAAGCCAGAGACTGAGAGTGGCGCTCCATTGTAGCCAACCTTCGTTGCGGAGACGGTATTTAACGTTAATGATTATTATTAATTCTAAATCAACCCTCCTGGCACTAAAGTAATACAAAGAACCCATAACTCGCACAGCTCACCGTAGACATAGATAACCTTATTAACACATGATGTACAGGACACCCCAACACAGGACATCCCAGCAAACTGGGAAAAGACAAACCAGATACATTAGCTAAGAGTCGATCCAGAGAGACATAATTTTACACCGTCATCTCATGAAACACAGTCAAACAAATCATAAGCTCCAGTAGCAGAGAAGATTGCTTGGATGGATGGGCCTTGGGAAAAATCAGGAAGAGTTTTTTTTTTCTTCTCAATGACATGTCAATGCCAAACCCCCATGACAACATTAACAACCTAAAATGAAGAGACCAAACCACCATCTTCAGACTGAAAAACGGTCACGTACCACTGAACAACCGCATGAACAGAATTCAACGAAACTAAACTTCAGCATGTCCACTCTACGAACACCCACATGAAACAGTAGAACATCTTTTTGACTGCCCAAAGCTCACTGACATCAGCGAAACTAAACTTCAGCATGTCCACTCTGCGAACACCCACATGAAACAGTAGAACATCTTTTTGACTGCCCAAAGCTCACTGACATCAGCGAAACTAAACTTCAGCATGTCCACTCTGCGAACACCCACATGAAACAGTAGAACATCTTTTTGACTGCCCAAAGCTCACTGACATCAGCGTAACTCTATTTCCTCAAATATCTGATAGATGGAACTACAAGGGAACTCGGAAATATCTGCAGATATCATTACATGGCATTGGGCCAAAGGGTGTCGGGTACAAGGCTTCTGGATCCATAACAACAACAACTAATCACGATCCACGCAGTTATCATATCAGCTTTTACGAAAAGGAAACAACTTTTAATGATCCAAACAATTATCATATCAGCTTTCATCACAAAGAAACAGCTATCCACGATCCATAGAGCTACCAACAAAGGTTAGGGGAAGCAACTCGCCGGTCTTCTTGAAGAAACAAAAAATGAACAGACTGAATATTAAAAACAGAAATGGCCAATGGAAGTGTAAAAGACCACAAACTATCTCAACCCTCGACGCTGACATTTTTATCTCACATTTTCTATTTTCCATTTAAAGCGATTAGAAGAAGCTGTTTCTTAAAACTCATAAACTGTTGTGATTAAATAGGGAATTAGAGCATCCATCAAAACTCTCAGATTTGCCAAACTTGTATTGTTACGAGCATAAACTACTTAAATATAGTTGGTGCGCGAACGTTGACTTTACCTAAAAATGGTACGTTGAGTGTGATATGACAGATTAAAGTCACATTCACAAAACGACAATTATAAAAATGAGTGGAGTGTCACTAGGCTCATGACGTCATCCATAAATGCTTCACATTTCCAAGACTGGAACTAAAATGTCAATTTGAAGTGGTTTAAAAAAAAAGCAGCTGTGATCGGTGGCAGTGCAGTTCCTTGTTTCTGTTACTTTCTAAAACTCAGCAAAACAATATCTATTTTTGTTTAACCTTTGACACAACTAGATAGTTTTCACCAGGAAATGACCCCATGACCTCGACTTCGTTTTTCAACCCGGAACCAGAAGCTTATTCTCGCGTGCGGTGACGTCTTGTAAGGTGACATAAGTACTAGATTTCGTGAACTATCGTGCATTTCCGGTAACTGCTTGCCACTTGTGTTGGTTATCAACTCGGTTGTTTCTTTCACGGCGTGTTATAGTCTCGGTCAGTCTGAGAATTTTCTCTCTCTCACATTCATTCTCTCACCCACTCACCTATTAACTCACTCACTCACTCTCTCGCTCGTTCATTCAGTTGCTCACTCTCTCTCTGCGTGTCGTGTCTTCGTTGTCATATGACATTTGCCTTGTGTTACAATCATTATTTCATGCATCCCTTTAATATTGCTCAAAGTCCCTCCCCGTCCCCGAATTTTTCTTCCGTCCTTCCACAACCAGAGAAAGAAAAAAAAGACAAAAAAGACGCACTCCTCTTATTTGAGAAAACAAATGTTCTCGTGCATTGACCAATGACGTAATTATGTTTTTTTTTCTCTTTTTTTTTTGTAAGCAACCCTCTTTTTTATACTAGGTCATAGATTATTATTATTATTTTTTTTTTTACATTTTCCTGGAACATGCCTTTCTTAGAAATAGTAGCCCTTGGCATCGGCAGCTGATTTGTTCCTGCCAGCTGCCACAACTTCATCGTTGTATCCGTATTCAATGAAACATCTGAGACGAGACGTTATTCCAAGTGCTAAAGAGAACATGCCTCAGGTCAAACATTTCAGATCAGACATTTTGAAAATGGCAAAGTTTAAAATTTTCAGACGGAAATTAATATCCAACTCTTTTGTAACAATTCTTTCTCGATTACCGTTACACAACTCTTGGACAACTGAAAGAAGAAAATAAAGATACCCTGTGGCACATATAGTGAACGAACAACATAGTGAATGGAAAACATATAGTTTTTATCGGTTTCAAGTGTTCGTTGAAACTGTGTCTACATAAAACGTCGATTTCGCTTATTGTCGAGCCCGGCAATATTGGTGGATACCTACAGTTATTCTTCTTCTTTTATCTAGTTGCTGATGCCTTTACGCTTGGCAGAGAAATGAGGTTGTTGTCGGTATACTATCTTCTTCTTTTATCTAGTTGCTGATGCCTTTACGCTTGGCAGAGAAATGAGGTTGTTGTCAGTATACTATCTTCTTCTTTTATCTAGTTGCTGATGCCTTTAAGCGTGGCAGAGAAATGAGGTTGTTGTCGGTATACTATCTTTTTGTTTTATCTAGTTGCTGATGCCTTTACGCTTGGCAGAGAAATGAGGTTGTTGTCGGTATACTATCTTTTTCCTTTATCTAGTTGCTGATGTCTTTAAGCGTGGCAGAGAAATGAGCTTGTTGTCAGTATACTATGGTGTCTCTAAATATTATGTTGCTTTGTTAAACCAAGCAGGTCGATAGGGTATCTCTCGTCTTTATCAAGTACCGTCACTTGATGGTACACATAGTTGGTGTAGGTGATCATGTTTCTCCACAATTCTCCATCTCGACAATTATTTATCATTTTTTGTTGTTGACCTTTCAGCCAAATCATTCTCTTAAGCTGTCTGGTATCTTTTCTCCTTGCTTCCCTCTATCACTTCGTCCCTCAATTTTTCCAGTTGTCACAATATATCCCATGTGTTCTCTTCTCATTGCATGGCCAAAAATGATGATTGCTTCTTTATAATTTTGGAAATTAGAGCTCTTTTAACTTTGGCCTCTTTCAGAACATTTTCATTACTCTTCTCAGCTGTCCATGGTATTCTCAATATTCTTCTGTAAAACCACATTTCTACAGGCTCCAGTGATTTTCTTGTCTGTTCTCCTATTGTCCATGATTCACATTCATATGTTAAGACTGGCTGTACATAACATGTAAGAACTCTTTGTATCTATCCTATATAGTTATAAATTGCTAGTGAGTAATTTCTGGGGACAGGAGGATTATGATGTTAAGTGAAGATCATACAACATGGCGGACAGTGGTGTTGTTTACAAACAGCGATTGGTAACATAAACAAACGGACAACTCCGAGTTTCTTCACAGAAGTGTCATCATCCCATCGTAGGTGCCAAAGTATAATAAATAGGTTGATTGTAGGAACGAGAGACAAGTTTTTAATCTGATACATGACTAATGTGGTATATGTCGCTGGAGTAAAGGCACCAAGATGGACCAAGATGCATAGAGATGCGAATCTGCTGTAAAGCTGATGATAATGACATTTTTTTTTTTAAAAAAGAAGAAAAAAGTGGTATGGTTTCAGCTTTACGTGGTAATTAACAAAATGAAAGTCGACGTTTCGGCTAAGTAGGCCTTCATCTGGAACAACAAACAACAATACACAAATATATATACATAAGGATATGTACTCAAATCTAACTACATGGCGATAGTATGCTAGATACTCAAGAAAGGAAATATATATATAAAAAAAGGTCACTTCCCTGTGGTCCAGAGCATGGTCAGCTTATGAATGAAGTAAAATAAGTAAGCGGGATGACCAACTATATATCTCACTGACCAGGCAGTCAGGTGAGAAGACGGAAGGGTTATGTTAGTGACTGGAGATACGGACGGATATAAAATATCAAGAAATTATTTATAAATATATATAATATATATATATATACATATATATATAATGTAATATAATATATAAATAATTAATTATTATTAAATACTATGTGGAACCGCAAGTATAGCTGCATTAAACATATAGAATAACAATAAAATGGAATAGAGCCCCTCATCATCATCATCATCATGTGCCATACTGGTTGGCGTAGGTGATCATGTCCCTCCACAATCTTCTATCTACAGTGCATCGTATCAGTTCTGTTCTTGACTGTTTTCCATGCCATGACACCAAGCTATCCAGTATTTTCTCTCTTTGTCGCCCACGATCTCTCTTTCCTTTTATTTTGCCAGTTGTAACCAAGTATTCCAACTTTCCTCTTCTCAGGATGTGCCCGAAAAATGTTGATTGTTTCTTTCTGATGTTTTTAAGAGCTCCCTTTTTGTGTTGGCCTCTTTCAGAACTTCCTCATTGGTCTTTTTAGCTGTCCTGGGAACTTTCAACATTCTTCTGAGAAATCCCATCTCTGTGGCCTCCAATCGTCTTTTCATTTGTTTGTTCACTGTTCCTGATTCGCTTCCATAGGTCAGAATTGGTTCTATATAGCACCGATAAACTCTATAGCACCGATAAGATATTTTTAACTTTCTGAAATGCTATTTTGGACTGATAGAGCCGCTAGACTAACAGAAAGACAAGAAACTACGTTTCGACAAAAGCATTCCTGATGTATATCAAACAAACTATACACATAAAATGTATTTATAGAAAAAAAGTAAAGTACCCCCGTCACGCCAATTGGCGTATAGGGAATATGTGAATATGTTGTTAGTGACCATAAATTTTACAGACCTTCGGCACATGATTTTTGGGGTAATGTGGTCGGTATTACAACCGTGCCGCTTAACTTTCCCAGAAAAAAAATCCGGTACCCGTTAAAGGCTGGGTGAACCGGAGCCGTCGGTTGGGATCGGACCCTACCTCTTATCCTTTGTAGTCCAGTTCACTAACCATTGAGCTATCGCTGCTCCCAAAATGTATTTATGCACATCAAAAATTATTTCTGCCTTGGATGTGTGTGTGTGTATAGTTTGTTTGCTAATCCTGAGGAAGGCTTTTGCTGAAACGTTGTAGTTTGTCTCGTCTCTGTCATAGTCTAGCTGCTTAGTACCATTTTTATAATTTTCTTAATGGTACTTTAGTTCATTTCCTCATTTGTGTCGTTCCAGAAAGATAAAATACGCACACTTAACATTATGCCATCGTTAACAAATGCATAGTTATGAATGACAACCTGCAGCATAGAATTAGTTGGAAAAGACAATCTGCTGAGTAGAATTAGTTGGAATGACAACCTACAGTATATAATTAATAGGAATGACGACCTGTGGAGTAGAATTAGTTGGAATGGCAACCTTCAGAATATAATTAGTAGGAATGACGACCTGCGGAGTAGAATTAGTTGAAATGGCAACCTGCGGAGTAGAATTAGTTGGAATGACAACTTGTGGTGTAGAATTACTTGGAATGACAAACTGTGGAGTAGAATTAGGTGGAATGGAAACCTGCGGAATAGGATTAGGTGGAATGAAAACCTGCGGAGTAGGATTAGGTGGAATGAAAACATGCGGAAAAGATCTAGAATGACAACCTGCGGTGAAGAATTAGATGGAATGACAACATGTGGAGTAGAATTAGTTGGAATGATAACTTGTGGTGTAAAATTACTTGGAATGACAAACTGTGGAGTAGAATTAGGTGGAATGGAAACCTGCGGAGTAGGATTAGGTGGAATGAAAACATGCGGAGTAGATCTAGAATGACAACCTGCGGTGAAGAATTAGATGGAATGACAACATGTGGAGTAGAATTAGTTAAAGCGACAACCTGTAAAACTGGTCAAAGATGCTTGTAAAAACAGCGAGCTACAGAAATCATGAATTTGCACTCACTTCGCCATTTTTTCAAAGCGACTAAAGCACATATGGGTTTTCCAGTATTGTTGCAACGTTAATTCTAACTACGGTAAACCAAGAGCACTAATAGGTCCGAGGCCGAGACAATAATTAAGACAAGTATATATTCAGCGATGAAGTTATCAAACGATGAAGTTTTAAAACAGCTGAAAATAAAAAGAGAACTACTAAACACAATTAAGACAAGACAAATGAAATTTTTGGGGCATGTTAAAAGACACAACAGCCTACTAAAAGTAATATTGGAAGGAAAAATACAAGGTAAAAGAGGCAGAGGCAGACCAAGACTAACATGGATGAATAACATCAAAAGATGGACAAGTCAATCTATGACAGCCTGCACCATCAAAGCAAGAAACAGAGTAGAATGGCGATCCATGGTAGCCAACCTTCGTTGCGGAGAAGGCACATGATGATGATGATGATGATATATTCAGCAAGCTTAGAAAGCAAATTGAATAAATAACATTGAGAGCGCCTATTGGTCTGCCAATAGTGTTGTGGTGTCGATTCTTTCATTCAACAACCAGTACTTGAACAAAGTGATAATTTATGAAGCTGGTTAAGCTGGAGTAACTTTATGAATATTGTCATCAAAATTTGAGTCCAAGTAAAAAAAATATGAATAAATCATAAATTCCAACATATTCATCATTTAAGCCAATACAACACCTGGTTGCAATTATTAATCGTTCATCTCTTATGCCGGTTCTTCTATATAAATAAAATGTCACTCAATGAAAAAAATATGTGGCATTTTCCGAAACACACGCGACTGAATCTGAAACAGGCCTCCACTTCAACCCGTCCATGCTTCATACTTCTTCGTTAAGAGCTCACATTTTACAAGAGCTTTCAGACACTGACAAAACACAAATTCGCGCCCCTCGCAAAAATTTAAAAAGTGTTCGCACTTATTTATTTCACAGTTCATTGAGCTTGAATGCGGATTAAAAGAGTGGTTTATTGTAGTCGAGACAACCTCTCCACGGAAACTAACCAGCTTAACAGCGGGTGTTACATCCGCTATTGGAGAGATCAGGAGAAGTAATAACGATATTTCTATTGGTTATTATAACAATTTTAGTTTCATGAAAAGCGAGAGCTAGGTCTGTGTAAGGAATGAGTCAAACGTGTTAGAAAGAAATCCCATCCAAATGGGTTTGAAGAAAATGTAATATTTACTTTCTTATCTTCACCCCTCCCTAAGTTGTTCCACAATATCGCTTGCCAATTTGTAATGTTTGGCTCATGCTAGGTCTAGTCAACTCTTGTGACGACTAATGGATAATGTTTCTCTTCTTTGTAAACTTTGTTCCGAGAACTTCCAATTACTTGTGGACTTTTATGAACATCAGATGATATGACAAGGTCAGAATGATGACATCTAGGAGAGAACAATGACATCTAGGAGAGAACAATGACATCTAAGAGAGAACAATGACATCTAGGAAAGAACAATGACATCTAAGAGAGAACAATGACATCTAGGAGAGTACAATGACAAACGTACACTACTACATGGTTATGGTGACAGCTTTACAAAAAAGGAACACAATAAAATATTGGCATGCGGCCTTCCTCAGGCAACGCGAACAACATAAAAGAAACAATGAACTCTACACTACATTTAGAATGAGATGGACGGGTAAAAACAAGGAGAAATAAAGAGAGAGAAAGAGATAAGAGATGAAATTCATAGAACGAAAGAGAGATGTGCTACATGTCGGTGGAAAAATAAAATTGATAAAATGTGAAAATTGGTATGTAGAACATCTCTCTTTCGTTCCATCTTTACCGCATCACTGCAATTATTTGCCTGTTCCCACCTTAAAATATCGTGAAATTGACGTTATTTACTTCGAGTTAACACTACATCTTTCAGACCAAAACATTCCAATTCTACAGGGATGCTGTGGACAGTAGCCTAGTAGTAGCCTCCGTCAGTCATAGTTGACTATGAATTTGCCGCGCCTCCAGGAAGTGTTTTTTTTTTTCCCCCTTTTCTTTCGCCGTGTACTCTTTTTTTCTAAGAATCTGTCTGCTTCTGGCTTGAGTTGGAGCTTTGGAATGTTTTTCCAAAGATTACGGTCTGGAGCTGTCTATTCTCAGACTGCATGGTTTATGTTAATAGTTGTCATGTTACGTTTACATTCGTCTTTAAATCGACGTTTTGTGCACCCCCTAGATATTTTGCCATCTGCTAGTTGCCCATAGAGTATACTTTTTTTTGGTACGCAGCCATTTTCCATACCGTGTACTTGCCAAAGCCAGTGTAACCAACGTTGTTTGTGTAGCGTGTAGATGTTCGGGAGGCCTGTGCGAGTGAGGACATCCACGTTTGTCACTTTAATCTTCTAGTGATGTTTTGTGTATCTTTATATATAAAGTATTGTCAACTTTTAGTTAAAGACGAGTTTTTTTTTTTTCAAAATACTGAGCCGATCATACTTAATGGCGAACAACATGGCCCAGGTCAGTCATTCTACATTTCTCCACCGTTATTTTACTACAGCTAGTAATTTGACAGTTTTTATAGATGATAATATTTTATTTTCTATATGTTGTACAAGTCGTAATATAAAAAAGACAGAAGTAATGGTAACAACAAAGAAAAAGACATTACCACAGTCCAAAATAAATACAAGTGGAACAATATTAAAACAGGTAAATGAATTTAAACATTTGGGAACTTTATAAATCTCAGACGGAAGATGTACAAAAGAGGTGAGATGCAGAATGACTCGGGCAAAAGCAGCTTTCCAAAAATTGAGGAAAATATTATGCAATCCCTTTTTGACAATAGAAACAAGAAAAAGAGTTCTTAAATGTTATGTAGAGCCAGTCTTAACATATAGATGTGAATCATGGATAATAGGACAACAGACAAAAAAATCACTGGAGTCTGTAGAAATATGGTTTTACAGAAGAATGTTGAGAATACCATGGATAGTTAAGAAGAGTAATGAGAACGTCGTGAAAGAGGCCAAATGAAAAGGAGGCACATTTCCAATATTAGGAAGAAATAATTATCATTTTTTTTGCCATGTAATTAGAGAAAGACATCAAAAGAAGCAAGATTTGAAAGCTGTTATCAACTCATAGCTGACTGCTGGTGTCAGGAACAAGTTGCAAGAAGTTATCATAATCTGACTCCACCCTTTAGCAGTGCTTCTAGAAACAGACGAACTATTCAGTTAAATGAGTATGAATTCAAGATGACAGGCATGTCCGAGACCAAGAAATGCCGTGTTAAAAAGTCGGATGTATGGTCTGAAACAAGTGTGTATTGCGACTGCTTCGATGCAATGTAAACTATCCCCACTTAAAATTCAAGCAAAGAAAAAGTTGAGGAAAAATCATCGTTGGGTGAAAGTCAACATTTTATGTGTTAATACACATTCGAATAGAGCTCTTTACAGCGTGCTGCGGACTTGTTAGAGAACTTGAGCGGTTCCGAAATATTTTATAAGTATATCAGAAATGCCGCTTCTTTCAGAATGTTTCCAAGATGGCGGATCTAGTCCACGTCCTCTCGATCGCTGCAGAAAATACACCCAGGGTCTGATTAATTTCGGATCTTCTTTGCACTTTTCTGTGTAAAAGTCAAAATGATTATATGCTTGATACATCTGTGTCGCTAAAGCGAGGTCGTAGGCCGACAACAGTCCGTTTTTGACGAATCAAGTGTTGTGAATGAGACCTTCCACCGTCTAGACTTGATCTGCGCTTTACGTCACATTAGTGCTGTTCAAGACCGTTATTGGGGTTCTTTGACGCAAGTTATTTCCATGTTACGAACCAGCCGTGGGCAAATCTTACGGTCTGCTGTTTGATGTGCGACGAGGATAATTTGACGACTGACTATGTGTCTATATGTTCGGAATTGGAGTCATCAACGATGGCCTAACATCATCAAGTGCTACGATGATCATCATTTTCAAGAGGACGTGACCTACCGGTATATGGGGATAGGCGGCAGGAACAATTGAAGGCTATGCATGAAAAGTGTTCCTTGTTGCAGTTTCCTCATATTACAAGTCGCATGTCTGTGTTAGTCACCTCTAGTGACTCGGGCAGATGGTGCTCGTAAACCTGGGAATGTCAACCATCTAAGGGCAGAATCCCCCGACAGAAAAGATCAACTGCTGCCTTGCAGGAATATTGGGGACAATCAAAAGCTAAGGAAAGCAAACCTGAAAAAATGCTGGCTGAAATCGGATGCACTGGGCCACTGGCGCAAAGCACAGTGCAACGTTTTAACAGGTATTCAATCGGAGTGGATCTAACAGGCTTAAACAGACAGCTGTCTTCGTATGAGAGTCTGGACGTCCTACTCTGATTGAGTCCTGATCGCAGAGAGAGAGAGAGAGAGAGAGAGAGAGAGAGAGAGAGAGAGAACGTTTACATTACTCTTCTTAGCTGTCGATGATATTCTCAACATTCTTCTGTAAAACCACATTTCTACAGACTCCAGTGATTTTCTTGTCTGTTGTCCTATTGTCCATGATTCACATCTATATCTTAAGACTGGCTCTACATAACATTTAAGAACTCTTTTTCTTGTTTCTGTTGTCAAAAATGGATATCGTGTATATATGATATATTATAGTGAAGCTTAAAAAGGGTAGTCCAGATTTGTGAGTCATGTGTGGGAAACAGGCAGGTTGGAATACTTAGTAACAACAGCGTAAAAAAGAAGGTTGGGGAGATAGAGGTAGGCAAAGGAAAAGATAATGAATTGGTTTGACGGTGTGCACGAGAAATATCAAAGGGAAAAATGTAACATAGAACACAGGGTTATTTATAGAGGAGCATGGTATCTAGTCACTCTCGACATGGGAGTGTCTGAAAAAGAATGTACTTATTTCAGTAAATTATTGTTATCCCATCTGATGTGAATTGATTATCCTTCTTATACCAAACATAATATAATACCTCAAAGTCTTTTATCTTACGTTACAAAGATTAAATATGGGCGCCCTTCGTGATACGGCAGATATCAAGTTGGTTGTCCATTTCCTCCCATACTCGATATCTATTCTACAGCAAAAAAAATACTCTCGGTTGTTTTGTGGGCACCATCTTGGAAAATCTGCTTACGGCTAGTATTTCAACTTAAATTTGTATGCTTCAGTTTCAGTCGGTGTTTCTTACAAGTCTCTACACACCCTGGTCATCAGGGAAAAAAAGGGTACGATCTTTTTCGGATACTCGGTTATATTATATGCAGGTTTATTTACTTGCACATACATAATCTGTTCAGATTTCCACTTTGCAGAAGAAAATTATTTGCTTTATTGTATTAAAGTATATTTTATGTTATATATAAGTATATATCACGTGTCTAGCCGTATCGGAGACGAACAATATAACATAAGGCGCTTGTTCAAGTAGTAGTGTCCGCCGCATAAGTAGCCATTAGTGTGATTTATATCTCAAAAAATGATTGAGGATTACTGTCTTAAACCAATAAATATTTCATGCGCTCAGCGAAACACGAGGAGAGAGAGAGGGTATGTCTGTGAGTGAGGGATGGGAGAATGACAAAGAGAGGCGGGAGTGGAAGTTGATTTTGGCCAAGGAATGAAAAGCTCACTCTCAAAGGAGCTTATAAAGGACTTGAGATGATGAAATGTCGCGAAATCGACTTCTGGAGAGGAAAAGAGGGACTGATGAACAGAAAGAAATAGGGAAGGGATGAAGCAAGAACTGGTCTGATTCGCAAAATCATCACGCCGAATAATCAAAACAAAAATCGTGATCCTAATGCAAACGAAAGATTTTTAAGAGCTGCAGAAATGAAAGCATCAGTCGCATTGAATGCACCCTTTGTTACAACCAATCATTGGCCAGATCATATCTTTCGAAAACTTTCTAACGGACAGTATCAAAGAACAACCTCCTTAGCAAAGCGCTATGGAAAATATCGTTTGCTGGTGGATGTCTGAAAAGCTGAAGAGGATGGCGATAGAAACACGACTGGATCATGACGATACGGTGGAAAAGATGTTTGAATGACCTGAGCGTGTTTAAACAGAAAATTAATATTAGCGGGAGATTATGTTGTGGAAAGCTGCGGTGACGATTTCTCCCGTCTTCCCTTCATTTTTTTTTACATATCCTGAGGGGCAGGCATTCATCTGTCTCTCCTCCCTTCTCGTGCCCCATTCTGGATCAATCTCCTGATCGTCTGCCCTTGTTTGTTTTGTGTCAAAAGTGTGAATTGTGTCCCCTTGGCTAAGGTTTTCCAGCTGTAACTTTCCCTTTTGGTTTCTGTTGATTTTTTTTCTTCATTTCTTTCTCTTTTCTCATTTTATTTTGATTGAAGCGGTTTTCCTTTGACTGATAGAAAATTGCAAGGTACGGGAGATCTCATATTGAGCCTTGGAAGCGCCCAAACTCCTTACACAAACACTCGTGCCTTTCTTTCATTCTTTCTGAAGTGCGAAAAGAAAGCAAGAGATAGACTGGGATTTCGCTATAACTTGGAGTAATAAAAGAAGGTCCAGAATGCAGGCTCAAACTAGAAATAACAAGATTGCTGAGGAATATTGATGATTTTTCATCAAATCACTAAATAACAATGTAAACTTGAATTGCACACTAATATTTTTTTATGTCTTATCATTTTAATAATCACAGTGTAAACTTGTGGTGCATATAAATGACAGTTTTTGTTGGTCATTAATTTATTAATCGCAGTGTCTAATTATGTTATTTGCATAAATGCTTAGTTTTCTTTTAATGGTGTGGTATATAATTATCACTGTGTTCTTCTTCTTCTTTCCTTCCACATTTGCCTTTCACCGTTGACGGGAGACACATTTTGTGGTCTTTTGCTCTTCTGTTGGTTTCTTTTCTTGTTACGTTTCCTAGTGTTTCTAATATTCCACCATTTTAATTTTTTTTTTCGCCGTCGCAACGTTTATTGAAGGCTTGTTGTGTTTTAATACTTCTGTCGTATCACGTGGTCAAACCATTTTATCTGTTGTTTCATTGTTATGTATTAATGGGCGGGGATTATTCCTAGCTTCTTTCTGAGATCTCCATTTCTGATCTTATCACTTAAGCTGATCACAGTATCATCCCGTGATATTTGGGAATACCGGTCACAATGGGGGATAGGCGGCAGGAACTGTTAAAGGCTGTGCCTGAAAAATGTTCCTTGTTGCAGTTTCCTCATGTTCCAAGTCCGGTTTGCTGCTGGAGCTACCGAGTTAAGTGCTCTGTGCACACCGTGAGCTGTGTATCATCCGGGATGTGTTTCGATATTCCGATTGCTTACGATGAATGATGATATCATATGACGGGGAACAGATGGCTGTGTTCACTTTCTTTGCGGTTTCGTCTTATGTCTTTTGGTGTGTGCTGAGACTGATATGATGGGGACTGCAGCTACCTTTCTTTGTTTTGGAGGTGAGATATTAATTCGGATGATTCCTCTGGCACGGGCGGTTGAGCAATTATGGATTTTAATTTGTTTGCAGGGATACCGGGGTCTTCCATAACCATAACATCATAATAGGCACCTTCACAATAGACACTTATTTGTAATTCTTGTATGTCTGTTAAACATTCTATTTTATTCTATCCATGGAACCAAATTCAACGAGATTCAAGAATTTGCCATATCCGCTATGTGTGTGGGTGTGAGGGGGAAAGGGTGGGGGAGGAGGGTAGTCTAGAGGTACGTCGTCGGCCCCAGGACTCGAAGGGAACTAGTTCAAAGCCCACCAGAAACGGTGTTGATTTTTTTCAAAAATAGTCAAAATTCATCCGTAGCTTCTTGATGACGATATCATCCTTATATCTGTTTAGTAGAGAGATCCGATGCCTAGTCTTCTCAGATAACGACAATAAACACGAGGTTCTGTGTGTACTCGCGCACGTTAAAAATCTCTCTGACAGTGAAAAATAAAAAAAAAAGAATAGGCCATAAATGTGGCCGTTGCCTGGGCAAAATTGTCAGAAAGAAATCTCTCCACACCATGGATCCTGGGCCGTGCCACGGAGTTCGTGCACGTGGGCTAGCATTCTACTCGGATAGTGCAGAGATTCTCGAAAAGGGGGGGGGGAGGGGATATCGGAGCACCTATCGATTCTAGCAGTGATGATTGTCCTAACAACAAACGAACAAACAAATAAACAAACAAACAAACAGATAAACAAACAAACAAACAAACAAACAAACAGAGGTTATACTTGAACTAATCAAACTTGGTAGAGAACATCAATTGTTTATTCGTTTCATCAAATGACGTGCTATCAACGCGGACCTATTGTATTGGAGCTTGTCACAATAAAAGAAGAATTACTCTCATTCCGCCTCGAGCAGAGTAGGAAATAGAGTGCTTTTGTCCACATATGTCTTGTTCATAGACACGCATTTTAGGGTAATGCGATCAGCACTCCGCCAGGCCGTCTTTTCGCAGAAAAAAAATAATTCTATACCAATTTCAGGGAAAGAAATATCGCGGAAGACAAAAGAGACGAAATACTGGATAGCTTGGTGTGATAGCTTGTGTCAACAACAGAATTGATACGGTGCAATGTAGATAGAATATTGTGGAAAGACATGATCGCCTACGCTTGCCGGTATGGTATATGAGGATAATGATACCAATTTCAGGTTTGGTGACCCTAGATACGAACCTAGATATGAATTTAGATATGAACCTAGATACCAGTTAGCCTAAGTTGTGTTAGTTTTAGCCAATTGAAACTGAAATCGTGATAAACAAGCTTTTTGTGCTTTCAGCATATCAGTAATGAAATGAGCACTCAAATTCTAACTTATCATACACGAATTTAGTTTTGGGCTTTTTTTAATATCGTGTCATTACAAATAGCAATGTGTGTACACGAGTTGATTCAATTGTTTTCTTTCAACGCAAATAAAATACGTTTGACATTATATTATTGTTCAATTACTTCCCTTGGAGTGAAAATAATTCGGATTGTTTCTGTGGTTACAGGATACAAGATAGCCAGAGAAAGAACAAAGAAGAAAGAACAAAAACAAACAACAATTAATATCTAAGCAGAAGGACATTTATTTGAACAGATGTGTTGTAAAAAACGAGCACTAGGAGAAATATCTCTTTTTCTTTAATCCTTTCTGCTCCTTGTGGAGCATAGGTCTTCAACAAACACTTTCCAAACCGTGCGTTGTCAGGGTCCGAAAGGGAAGAAAAAATATTGTAGCTCTGTTCTCTACCAAGCATGATTGTAATAGGCGACTAAGGAGGGTTGGGTATGGGACTGGCTATCATTTACTGTAAAAAGAGAAGCTGCAAACCTTCACAAGCATGAAGAAGAAATATCGTCATGTATATTCTTATTCTTGTTATTCGCTTCAAGTTACAAAACTAAATAAACACCTGTTACAAAACTAAATAAACACCTGTTACAAAACTAAATAAACACCTGTTACAAAACTAAATAAACACCTGTTACAAAACTAAATAAACACATGTTACAAAACTAAATAAACACATGTTACAAAATTATCGTTCTGTTCTAGTCTCTTAGGTTTGTTTCTCTTGTCACTGTCAAGTTTTTTACTCATTGGGACCGGGACCACGCGATCATGCTGCAGTTCTCGTGGAACAGACAGTACTAGAGCATATGTTCTGCTGCTTGCTTGTATTGCACACGCAGTCATGCGTCAATTGTTTATTTCATTTAATATGTATGTAGCAGTTCGGTATACAGTTCCCTCCCTTTAAGATCTTTGCTCGATCCTTCCTGGATTAATATTGTCATACTTAAATGTCAGTCAATTCATAATTTATACTCATCATCATCAAGTACCGGGCCTACTGGCGTAGGTGATCATGTCTCTCCACAACTTTCGATCTCGACAGTTCTTTATCATTTCTGTTGTTGACCTTCTGTCAAGCCATTCTCTTAAGCTGTCTGGTATCTTTTCTCTTTGTTTCCCTCTATCTCTTCGTCCCTCAATTTTTCCAGTTGTTACAATATATTCCAGTTGGTCTCTTCTCATTACATGGCCAACAAATGATGATTGTTTCTTCCTAATATTGTAAATTAGGTCTCTTTTTGCTTTGACCTCTTTCAGAACATTTACATTACTCTTCTTAGTTGTCCATGGTATTCTCAACATTCTTCTGTAAAACCACATTTCTACAGACTCCAGTGATTTTCTTGTTTGTTGTCCTATTGTCTTTATATTATCTTCGCAATTCTTCTCTTTCCTTCTCATCTCTCTCTCTATCTTTCTCTCTGTCTCTCTCTCTCTATCTGTAACGTGTTAATACTTGCTTTTTGTCTCTGCTTCAAGGAATGTATCCACATTGAACTCTCCCTATGCAAGATTATGTAAAATTGAATGTAAGCAGTTATGAATCTTTCGGTAAATTGTAAAATGCAAATATGTCATCATGTTTTCGATTTGTTTAAAATCTACTTTTTCCGTGATTTACATGAAAAATGTGTGCACCATATATTTCGTTGACTTTTCCCCACTGTACCGTGATAGAGAACTATTATTATTACCATGATCACCACCACAATTATCATCATTATCATCGTCGTCATCACCATCATTATAACTATCATCACAACCACCATCATTATCACCATCATCACCATCAGCTGCACCATCATCACCAGCATCGTCATCATCATCACCCTCACTATCACCATCAACATCATCGCCATCATCATAATTATCACCATCATCATTAACATCATCATTATCACCATTTTCATCATCATCACTAACAACATCATCACTATCGTCATCACATTTAAACTTTTCCCTATTGGAACGTAGCTCTCTTTACAGCTTCTCTGAAATATGTCTTGCTCGAGATGCACAGCGTCTGCTGCACTCATGCCCAGTTCATACATGACACCTTGACCCGTCATCTTTTTTCTTTTCACTTTTCTGTCTACTTCGTACCATACCTTCCATAACAGCTTTCTCTTGACCATCGTGTCGTTTTATATTACCAATACTATAATCAAATTGTCCTTATTTTTTATGTTCTTTAATAACACATTAACTGGAACATTTTACTGTTGCAATGTGGATATATTTGTGCTTTTTATCTGTCTATGATATTCTGAATATTCTTAGTTTGAGTATCCACTTACCTTCTTTGATTTTCAAGAGATATGTCAATGTGATTTAGAAAAGAAAGCAGCCTTGCCGCATTATTACGTTGCTCTTATGTGGGAGCCTCGGCAGCCTATTTGGGAAAACCACTTGACTGGGCTAGTGACGTTCCGACAACCCGTGTTAGATTCCCGCTGGAAGCAGCGCAAATTGTACTCGTGAATGAAAACAAAAATACCCCCACGGTCGACCCAGCCGCTGGAAGAAATTGGTACTAGGGTAGTATTTTGGGAAGGTGAGGAATGTCGCTTCGCATCGTGAGTTTCGATGCTTGAAGCGACACTATCCAGAGGTCTCAGAACACTTCTGGATAGGCGGTCGAGCAGATATGGGTGAAAACTCGCGTGCTAAGACGCCGATTCAAGTCTCGTACTTTTACCTTTATCTTATGTCTCTTCGGACTGTCTCAGAAACTTCGACTTAATTGAGGCTAAATAGGGGAAGTACTAACTGTAATGAAACCAGATATTTGGGTGACAATAATACAAGAATAATCACAACTTATGGCGGTTAATATTATGTCAGTGTAGGAAAATATATAATTCCTCTTCTTCTTCTACTTCTACTTTTTCTTCTACTTTTTCTTCTACTTCCTCTTCTTCTTTTTCTTCTACCTTTAAACTCCCTGCGGAGCATAGGTCTTCAACAAACACTTTCCAAACCGTTCTGTTTCTTGACATTCTTTTAAGATCATTCTATGTCTTCCCCATCATCTTCATCTCTGCTTCCACGAGCCTTCTACAAGATTATTTCGGTATTCATCTTTGTCTCTTCCCCTGGGGATTCCAAAAAAAGGACCTGTCGTTTAATACTCCCATTTGGTATTCCCAGTGTGTGTCCTATCCAGCTCCATCGTCTTCGCTGTATCGCTTTGTCCACTGGTATTTGACTGGTACTGTTCCATAATTCTACGCTAGTTATTTTGTCTTGCAATTTCCATCCCTTTATTCTGCGAAACCATCCATTAATGAAGGTCAGTATCTTCGTGATTATCGTTTTTGTTGTTCTCCATGTTTCACAACGAAATAATACAAATGACTTAAAATTGTAGTTGAACATTTTTATTTTGAAATATATAATAAGCTAACTTATTTGACGTATTAAACAAAAATGTAACACTAAAGAATGGAGATAAGCAGTTCAAGTCCATAGAATCTGGACATATAAACAATGGCCCTGAAGGCTGGAGATGTCCGATAGCACCAAATATTCTGATCAAGCAAAAAGAAGACATAATTGGCTGGAAGACTGGTGTACATCTAATATAATAAGCGGAATGGATGACATAACAAGCTTCTGCTCCAGAACAACGGTGGCCAACAAAAGGTTGACCTTGGATTATAGCCAAGGATGGGACCAGAGGGCCAAACTTAAGAGTTTAAAAATTACATGATGTGATTTAGTAATATATGCTTGCACTTTGACTGATATATTTCATCTTTTGTAAAAAAAATAATGAATTATTTATTTCAATCTTACCTTTATATTGTTTTTTAAACCAACTGGAACATTGATTTTTATTTATATTTATTTAGTATCGTAGTTTCTGTGGAGGTTTCAAGGGCCAAGAAAAAAATAGACTTGCGGGCCGGATCTGGCACGCGGGCCGAAATTTAGTCATCTCTGCTCTAGAATATAACTCACCTCTTCCGTTACAGACTCTGCCCTTGACAAGGGAACCATGAAACACACGATTAACAGGATGCTCTCAACCAACTATCTAATAGCGATCACAGAGACAGTCTTATTTAAATAAATATGAAGTACGCCCCGATGAAATAAAGCCAACGTCCCATCGGAAGTACAAGAAAGCTGACTGGGACACATTTGCAATGCTGACGCACGGTAATACCATCAATGCGCGAGGTAACAAGATTAAGCCAATAATTGCCAGTCTCACTAGACATTTACTACTGGCAGTTACCAAGTCGATATCAAGGGGTGCAAAGACAAAATTACCAAATTACCAATTACAATTATTTAATGGAGGCGCTATATGAGCTTCAACCCTGAGCCAGAAAAATACAAGAGAAAAACAAGTCATAATACAATACATTTCACTACATGGATTAAAGGGGGAAAAAAAAAGAAAATTAAATTAAACTTGGAGAGTACAAAGAAGTTGTGGGAGATAGTGATATGTTTACATCAGGAGTGATTCAGCAACAAAAATAGTACAATCAAATATCAAGTCACAGCAATCTATATTTTTACTAAGGCCTGTGGGTGAGAGGAAAATCCCCAAGTCATCCAAAATGTGTGACGTTTTCAACTATTCGAGCTATAAACGGATCTTCTTCTTTTTGCTTCTTTCCTTCCTCATTTGCCTTTCAACGTCGAGGGGAGATATAATTTGCGGTCTTTTGCTCTTCTGTTCGCATCTGCTGCTGTTATGTTTCCTAGTGCTTCTAATATTCCATCCATCCATCTTTTTCGTGGTCGACCATTGGGTCTGGTATTCTCACAACGCTTGCTGAAGGCTTGTTTTTTTAATCCTTCTGCCTTGATTGAATATAGTGTTTCCCACGGATTTCTAAAAAGTTGTGTAAAGTTTTCTACCAAGGAGGAGGATAAGATCCGATAGGTACTTTATAAATGTAAACAGCTAACATGTTATAGTTAGAGCGTAAATGATCGCATGTGAGACCTTAGCGATCAAACACGTTGGGGAAACATCAGCCGGGCTAAACCCACAACGTGTGTTTTTCTTAAGTTAAGCCCTTAACTTACGACTGACTCAGCAGGTCGGTAAGGGATAAATGTTTTATGCTCAGAGAAATACACAGAAGATGGAGATAGATAAATACAAAGTAGCTATAGTCGGATGAAGTCATTATACCCATAACCGACCATTTTCACAAAGCTGAAAATATCACAAACTTTGGGTGATTCCCTTCTGCCCGTGGCCTTACAATACTATAGATGGATGTTCTACAAGTTTTCCGAGAGAGTGATTAATGTGTTATTAAATTACTTGAGCAACGCCAGGTCGAGGTAAAGCTGGTTATTAAACTGGATAATTGAGGACAGCAGTTTCGATTCGAATCTTTCGATTTCTTTTAGGTTCATCCAACAATTAAGAAGGAACCAATTTTTTTCTGGGAAAAGAAAGACGTCACTGGCGTAATACTGACCACAAGGTGTGTCTATTGATCGTAAACAACAGTAAAGTGAGTCCTATATAACTAACTATTTCCTCTACGTCAAGTCATGTATCGGTGTTCTTTCACGTTCTTTCACGTTCTTTCACGTTCTTTCACGTTTTTTCACGCTCTTCTCTTTAGGTTTCAGACTAAACTGAGGGTGCTGGATAGTCTGGACAGGTTCTCTGGACAAGATGGGTCCAGGCTCAATCCCCAACATGGGAATTTTTCCAAAATCGAACCCGTGGTTTATTCGTCGCTTTACCTTCCTCTGGTCTCTACGTAATGAGATCCAGTATCTAGTCCTCTCTAGGTAATGAGATCCAGTATCTAGCCCCCTCTAGGTAATGAGATCCAGTATCTAGTCCTCTCTAGGTAATGAGATCCGGTGCTCGGTGTCTAGCCCCCTCTAGGTAGTGAGATCCAGTGTCTAGCCCTCTCTAGGGTGTGAGATCCGGTGTCTAGCCCTCTCTAGGTAATGAGATCCAGTGTCTAGCCATCTCTAGGTAGTGAGATCCGGTGTCTAGCCCTCTCTAGGTAATGAGATCCAGTGTCTAGCCCTCTCTAGATAGTGAGATCCGGTGTCCAGCCCTCTCTAGGTAATGAGATCCGGTGTCTAGCCCTCTCTAGGTAGTGAGATCCGGTGTCCAGCCCTCTCTAGGTAGTGAGATCCGGTGTCCAGCCCTCTCTAGGTAGTGAGATCCGATGTCCAGCCCTCACTAGGTAGTGAGATCCGGTGTCTAGCCCTCACAGAAAACGGCGAAAAACAAGAGGTCCCGTATGCACTCGCGCACGTTAAAGAACCCTTGGTAAATAACAATCGAAAATGGAGGGACAAAAATTACCGCTGTCCAGGTAAAATTTGTTAAGCAAATCTACTCATCGATGTCAAAGACGGATATCGCGGGCTGAATGACGCAGATATCGCAGCGTTACCGTAAAATAGCGACACAACGCATCCACGCCCACTTAACAGCTCAACGCTAAGAAGAGAAACTACACTGGTGGCACAGCAGGCACGCGGAGAGGAGGAGCGCTGAAACCGTCCGCGATAAGCCGAGAGATTACGAGAATACAAGTTTCACAGCGGGGAGGAAAAGTGCACAAAGGGGAACAATGTAATATTTACAAAATGACACGGAAACAATGTTGCTGTAGGAGGAAGTATGCCACGGCAGTACTCGACGTTATGGTCAAGTGTCATTTATCAAATAACCTGAGAACTAAAACTACGCGTGGATGAATACTGTATTTACATATTCATGTGTAGTGCGGAGACACAGGCCTTAAATAAGAAAACAGAACAGAAACTTGAAGCATTTAAAATGTGGATCTATAAGAAAATGGAGAGAATTGGGTGGAAAGAAAAAAAGGACAAATAATGAAGTATCAGCTGAAATTGACCCAAAAAAAACTACTTAACACGATTCGAAAAAGTCAACTGAAATTTGTTGGACATGTAAAGAGACATAATACATTTCTAAAAGTCATCCTGGATGGGAAGGAGCAAGGCAGACGATGCAGAGGCAGACCAAGACTAAAGTTGGCTGATAACATGAAAAAGTGGTCAGGTTGAACCTATGACGAACGTGCACCATCTAGACAGGACACAGAGTAAAATAGCTCCCCGTGATAGCCAACCTTCGATGTGGAGACGGCACCCAATGAAGGACTGTCCTTTATCGAGAGGATAAATAACAAAAGCTCAACACAAATTACATAAAGATCATCATCATCAAGTACCGGGCCTGCTGGTGTAGGCGATCATGTCCCTCCACAACTTTCGATCTCGACAGTTATTTATCATTTCTGTTGTTGATCTTCTGCCAAGCCAT
Organism: Megaustenia siamemsis; assembly: GCA_032433765.1. Lineage (NCBI taxonomy): Eukaryota > Metazoa > Mollusca > Gastropoda > Stylommatophora > Ariophantidae > Megaustenia > Megaustenia siamemsis. Next base: position 59,565,099 of record JAVIAB010000024.1, read on the forward strand.
TCTCTTAAGCTGTCTGGTATTTTTTCTCTTTGCTTCCCTCTATCTCTTCGTCCCTCAATTTTTCCAGTTGTTACAATATATTCCAGTTGTTCTCTTCTCATTACATGACCAAAAAAATGATAATTGTTTCTTCCTAATATTGTAAATTAGCCCTCTTTTTGCTTTGACCTCTTTCAGAACATTTTCATTACTCTTCTTAGCTAATATTTTCATTTTGACTATCGCTCTGGTCAGATGTAAAGATATGAACCAATTATAAAAAGGGGGGGGGGCGGAGTTAAGTTTCCATCATGCCTTGAGTCGTAAAATGAGAAATATGGTGATAGTGCCAATCTTTGTTAACAACAGCACCTACTAAAGGTCATGTTGTCGGTATCCAATCCTATTTGGAATCTTCTTCGCTGTTCTATTGTAACATGCATTCTCAAATGCAAATGAAGGAGTCTATCTAGAAACTAGATCTGATAATCTGTTGTTCAAACTCGCAAGACTAAGGCAAGGTCCAAAATCAGACATATCAGAGACCTGTTATTTGCTAACGACGCTGCGCTTGTTATGTAAAGTCAGTAATAACTCCAGAGCATGGGACATCACTCTTAGCATGCCTGCAGAGACTTTTGTTTAACAATAAGTTTGTAGAAAACTAATATACTCGGTTATGACGTCGAAGCAACACCTGCAATCTTTATCGATAACTACAAACTTGACGTCGCGCTGCAGTATAACTACCTGGGGTCTGTCATCAACAACAAACTATCTTCAGATACAAAAATTGATGCCCTCATTTGGTAAAGCTGCTACCATCTTGGCCCGTCTTTCTAAGCGTGTTTAGCGAAACAGAAAACTGACAATTAAAACAAAGACCGCAGTTTACAATGTCAAAATCATAATATCTTTCGTATAGCAGGGAACCATAGACAACTTATGCAAGGCAGAAGAGAAGGCTAAATGCATACCGCACGCGATGTCTGCGCCGTATTCTTGTTATCACCTGAACAAAGTGACAAACGCGGAGGTCCTCACCTGTACAACCTCCCGAACATCTACACGCTGCTACACACGCTGTTGTAAACAACATAGGTTACTTTGGCCTGGCCACGTACACCGTATGAAAGATGGCCGCCTGCCAGAAGATATACTTTATGAACAACTAGCAGGTTGAAAAAGAACTAGGTGGCGCAAAAAAAAAACTTCGATTTGTAGTCGTGTGTAAACGTGACATGAAGACTCTGAACATAAACCCTGCAGCCTGGGAAGACATAGGTGCAGACCGCAATCTTTGGAAACACACTTTAAAGCTCCAACTCAAACAAGATGCAGACAGATTCATAGAAAAAGAGAAAAGACGGAGAAAGAAAAAACAAAAATAATTCTAGTGGCGCTGAAAAACCCATAGTCAGCTATGACTGACGGTGGTTACTACTGTCGTCATCAAACCGGACTGCCAGAATTTTCTCGAAAGAAAAAAAAATCGTCTTGTACCCACTTTTAGAGGTTGGGCAAACCACAGCCACTTATAGATTTAGGTTTGCGGACTGAAGGGGAATTTACGGAAAACCTCCAACTAGCGTGACGTATTATTGGTGGTTGTTGCTCGAGTGACGTCAGCTAATGTTACTATAGCTGATAATGTCAAGCTAGTTGGAAGGTTTTCCTATTTTATTTTCTGCCCGTGGGCCTAATAAGCCAATAGTTGACCGTGGGTAAACCACGAAGTCATGCCGGTTAAAAAAAAAAAATGCCTGCCACTGGAAACGAGCTCATTCCCTTCTGATCAGCCACTTACTTCTAACCCACAGCGGTTTCATCAGTAAAAGAACAACAGGCTAAAACCACACTATGAAGGTGGTTATCAAGCAAAAATAATTCGTATTTTTCTTTTCCGTCTTTGATTCGTCAGTACCGGAAGCACCCCCTATTTTCGAGGTATCATACATTTGTTATTCAGCGTAGAAATTAGCATGAGAGTCCTGGCATCAATAAACTGGAACGATACAGCAAACAGCAGGGAGACTAGGCTCCAGTCTTGATAGCTCTACCAGACGGCGACCACCCAGATATTGCTGCGTCCCTTAGTCAAGATCTCCTTATGAGGTCCTATTCAAGGATGGGTAACGTAGCCAATCGACGGAGCGCCGGGCGGACAGTATAAACAAACTCAAAGGGTTTGACGGCAAATACACCGGGGCAAACGAAGTGATTATTTAGCGAATATGTTTCAACCTAGTCAAGCATGAATTGTAAGCGGCAGTCTCGGAAATAAAATGTTTGAAGTAAGTTATTGAGAATACCTGGCGCTCAGCGGATAGAATGTTTTCAACGTCTCGCTCAAATATAAACAGATGAGTCAACATTTCGCTCCTTGTTTGATATCCGTTAAGTCAAAGCACGCAGAATGAATGTTCTAGGTCACCGTACGTTGAGGTTTTATTTTTCAAATGTGAAGAAATAACATGTAAAATATGTAAAAGAAGAACATTAATAAAAAGCATGAAAAAACAAGCTGAAAAACCAACTGAATATCGGGTAATCTTATTTTTTTTTTAAATTGCCACTGGTTGTTTAATCTAAGTGTCGATTCAGACACACTGAAACGCTGATCGCTCACAGGCACACATATTTCCACACTTAATTTTCTATTGAACCGTCTTTCCCAGTCTAGTTTCCTTTTAAATTAAAAAAAAAACACATCGAAAATGACAAATTTTGAGGTTTTCTGACATTTTATATTTGCAAATAAATGGCAATAAGAATGATAAACTTTACAGTCAATGGACCTGGTACGGAACAAGAACAAATGGAAGAAAAAAAAACAATTCCACCATCCAGCTTTCCACCTAGGAAATTTGATATTTGTGCATACATTTTTTTTTAACCAGTAATTTCTGCGTAATGTGGTCAGAATTACTTCAGACCGTCTTTCTTTCCTATAAAAAAAAACTCGTGTGTATAATTAAAGATGGGCGAACATTGAGGTTGGTCTATTGTGTAATAATCCTAACATATTATCCTTGAGTTCTCCCACTACAGCGCAACCGCTGGTTGTAAGGGGATCCGGTTTAGTGAGGACAAACGTTGTGATCAAGTAAAATATGTTTATGTGTACCTGAAGAGTCGGTGTATAGATCTGAATATTCAGAACCAACATACACGCGCGACAATCGTTGATCAAAAATCAACTCCAGGGGACTGGAGATAATCGCATTCGAGACAAGAAAAACATGGGTTCGAATCCGCGACAGCTGGCGGGAATTTTGTCAAAAATGGAGAACGTGGCTTCTTGGTGGCTTAACCACTCTAGGTCCCTGGGTAGGGAGATTCGATTTAAGACGCTGTCAGGTAACGGCGAAAAAACAGATCCCGTGTTCATTCAACTTTTGTTAAAGTATCCTTGGCAATTAAAGTTGAACAATGCATGTCCAAAGTAACCGTTGCCCAGCAGAATTGTTAAGCAAATCTATCCGTGATGAAGACGAATGTTTTGGGCAGACATCGTGATTATAGATGATCAGATTCCCGCGTTGCCTCGTTAATAAATGAACCATTTCATTTTTCCGAGGCAATCATTTTTTCCGAGGCAAATCATTTTTTCCGAGGCAATCATTATTTCCGAGTGCTAACACATACCTTTTCCTTCTATTATTCCCTATTATCGCATCGGAAGTGTCCCTATTTAATCATATTTATTTATTATTATTTGTCTCCAATAAATGAACCAACCTGACCAGACGAAAAGGAGCTGAAAATGGAAGGCAACACGATATCCAATTGAATGAAGAAGTGGAAAGTTTGGCAGAAAAGTGCAAAATACCGCAACTCGCTGTAAATGACAACACAAGAATTCTACGCGAAATACATGTCATTTTAAAGGCGACCAATGAAGAAGAGCAGTTGTCGACACACATACATATATACACACATATATACACACATATATACATAAACACGTGCATACATGCATACATACATACATACATACATACATATATACATACATACATGCATACATACATACATGCATACATACATACATACATACATATATATATATACACACATACATATATACATAAACACGTGCATACATGCATGCATGCATACATACATACATACATACATACATACATAAATATATACACACATACATACATACATACATACATACATACATATATACATACATACATACATACATACATACATACATAAATATATGTGTATATATACGTGTATATATACATATATATATGTATATATATAATACATGGTTGCATACTTACATAATATTAGATGCATACCTTAAGAGTCCAAGAAATGTCTTGCTTAAAAAATCGACATTTCATTATAGAGACTGATTGCAAATATATGTTTGTTTAGTTTAAAGGGTCAACAAAAATACTGTCCTTAATCATTGCAGAAAAAAAATCTTGGCGCATGTTTTTTTTTAGACAAACACTTTCAGAAATCAAAGCTTTCATTTCCTTTCTAATTCAGAGGGGAACAAAGAGCGAAACTTTGAATCAGCTGAAATAAAGTAGAAAACTGAAGACAATTTGAGCAAGACAACAAACATATGTAGGACAAGTGAAGAGATACAACACACTCCTGAAGGGTATCATGCGCGGGAGGGGGGGGGGAGTACAAGGTAGAGGAGGAGGGAGAGGCAGACCAAAACAATATTGGACTTCTTCTTCTACTTTTCAGCTCCCTGTGGAGCATATGTCTTCAACAAACACTTTCCAAGTCGTTCTGTTTTTTGCCATTCTTTTAAGATTATTCCATGTCTTCCCCATCATCTTCACCTCTGCTTCTGTCTGTCTTCTACAAGAATTTCTTGGTCATCCTCTTTGTCTTTTCCCCTGGGGATTCCAAAAAATTGCCTGTTGTATAATACTCTCAGTTGGCTTCCGCAGTGTGTGTGACCTATCCAGCACCATCGTCTTCGCTGTATCTCTTTATCCACTGGTATTTGACTGGTACATTTCCATAATTCTATGTTGGTGATTTTGTCCTGCCATTTCCATCCTTTTATTCCGCGTAAGCATCCATTAATGAAAGTCTGTATCTTCATGATTGTCAATTTTGTTGATCACCATGTTTCACAGTCATATAATAGGACTGACTTAACATTGGAGTTGAAAATTTGTATTTTAATATTGGACTGATAACATTAAAAGATGGACAGGTGAACTTAGACAACATGCACTATCAAGATAAGAGACAGAGTAGAATGGCACTTCATAGTAGTCAACCTACGATATGAACACGGCGCCCAATGAATGAACGAATACTATAGAGTTGATAAAATTGTACAATAGAAGAAATGCAGTAGTAAACAAACAAACAAATAAAATAAAACCAATCGTTAACTCATGTTTATTTTATTTTACGATATCACGAAAGATGTGAATCATTTCGCTTCACGAAGATCGTCCATGTTTTGGGACGACGGAGAGCAAGCGACAGACGAAGTTTTAGAAAGGGAATAGTGAAAGAAAAAAGCTCCACATATAAGCAAGATGAGGTGGCACGTACTTTATTTGTTCAAGAAAAGGAAACCATACAGAATGAAGGAATCCGATAAAACGTGATTGTTTTCTAGTGTGAGACTTATGGGTCTTACACTCTTACATCAGTCAGACAGAAATTTAAGTCCAAAATACGGGACCTTTCTTCTGGGTGTCCACAAAAACACTGATTTATTATAAGTAATTATAAAATTAAAACTAATTGAAATTTTCTTATGCAAATTGTGACTACAGTCACATCATCTCATTAACTTTTACATGGTTGGTATCAAACACACACACTCGATGTGCGCCCCAGCCGGTACTCGGCAAACATCGATGAGATAATCTAGGACCGGATTCTCTGCAGCATATCCGCGTGATCGACTTTACAGCTTTAGTGACGCGTTCCTGCAAATCATGGATGTTTTCTGTGGGTATTGGACGTACATACACTCTGTTCTTCACGTACTTTTAAAAAAAAAGTTGCAAATGAGTTAGTCCAGATGATCTTGGGACCATTTGCAGAACACATGGCTATTCTGCCCAGAGCGATCAATCCACTCTTTAACAGGTGGATTTTGCGGAATTTTATGTAACAGAAAAGAATATATTTGAATTAATTTATCTGCGGTCACTATACATATAAACATATTCCAATAAATTTTTATGCTATAACTACTTGAAGTCATGCATTGTTTTGTGGGCACCCTGTATTATGGTTAAGAGTGAATGACTGTTTGTATGTTTCTATGTGAATTATTTATGCACCAGCGCATGCCACTATTTATATATGAAACTGAGATGAAAGTGATACAATAATTACACAATGATAATTAGCGAGTATGTCTACAATTAACAACAACAAAACAACAGGTACGAAACATGCACGTTTATTTAGTTGTAAGCAGCGCAAGTTTCTTCTTTTTCCATCTCCTGTTAGGGATGCTATACTATCTCAATGATAACCTATCTCAATGATAACATACCACAGTGATAACCTATCTCAATGATAACCTATCTCAATGATAATCTATCTCCGTGATAACATACCTCAGTGATAACCTACCTCAGTGATAATATACCTCAGTGATGATCTATCTCAATGATAACATACCTCAGTGATAACCTATCTCAGTGATAACCTATCTCAGTGATAACCTACCTCAGTGATAAAATACCTCAGTGGTTACCTATCTCAATGATAACATATCTCAATGATAACACATCTCAGTGTAACCTATCTCAATAATAACCTCATTGATAAACATAACATGTTTGTCTTTAGTTTTTTTTTTTTCGAAAATGGCTGAAGATCTTCTTATCCCTCAGAACTATCTTTGATAGCTAGTGTTTCTTTCCTGCATGTTTATACGGACGGTTAGACAAGAGAGTGAAACTACTTCTGTGGAGAGAGACGCAATGGTCGTTATCTAAAAGATTCATTATTTGTTGTAAGCTGAAATGTCTAAGACTGCTGTGACCAGTTCACAGCTCAAATATTATCTGTTGCTCTTTTCTTGAAATGGTATCTATAAGTCATTAGACAAATGGAAGACGAATGAGAATCATTGTAGACATCAGAAATGTGATTTAACAGACAAATGGTGAGAATACCATGGGGAATTAAAATAGTGTAATGTGGACTTAAATAACTGTCGAGATCGAAAGTTGTGGAGAGACATGATCATCAACGCCAGCAGGTCCGGTACTTGATGATGATGAATGTGGACATAATGAAGGAAACTAGAAAGTGATTTTCTTGTCTGTTATCATGGACAATAGGACAACAGACAAGAAAATCACTGGAGTCTGTAGAAATGTGGTTTTACAGAAGAATGTTGAGAGTACCATGGACAGCTAAGAAGAGTATTTAAAACGTTATGAAAGTGGTCAAAGCAAAAAGAGAGCTAATTTCCAATATTAGGAAGAAACAATCATCATTTTTTGGGCCATTTAATGAGAAGAGAACAATTGGAATATATTGTAACAACTGAGAAAATTGAGGGACGAAGAGATAGAGGGATGCAAAGATAAAAAATACCGGACAGCTTAAGAGAATGGCTTGGCAGAAGGTCAACAACAAAAGTGATAAATAACTGTCGAGATCGAAAGTTGTGGAGAGACATGATCATCTACGCCAGCAGGTCCTGTACTTGATGATGAATGTGGACATAATGAAGGAAACCAAAGAAAAATACAGATTATTTTCAACATCAGGAACAATCAATCTTGTGCCACAGTAATGATGAGAGACAACTGGAATATGTGACAACTTGAAGAATTATGGGAAGAAGAGATAAAACGATATAGCGAGAAGAGGTATCAGACTGTTTAAGACAAATGCCTGGTATGAAATCAAGAGGAGAAGTGATAAACGACTGTAGAAATAAAAGGTTGTGCAGAGACATCATCAAATACGCCAGATGGCCCTTCATATTTTCACTAATAAGAAGCCTGTGAAATACAAGCAGTAAAATATATTTCTTCATTCGTTAATCCTGGAAATCATTATATATAGAGACATATATCCCATCATATTTGCTCTCTATTTCATCTGTTAGGCATTTCATATGCAAATTCACACGCGTGAATATATTTTGTTCAATGGTGAGTCCTTCCTGTGTAGTCCATCTCCTTTGTTCGTCTCTACGTCTTCACTAGTTCTACTGTTTTGTGAAGCAAATCTGATAAGTTATTAGAATGGCCCTCTTGACACCTTACATTTATCACCGACTCTTTTATTATTTTGTTTACATCTGGATCTGTAAACTACGGCCATTTATTTCAAATAAAATATTGATTGCAACAGTTATCATCAAATATCGTGCTGAAGTCGGATGTGTTGGGCCGGAAGACGCAAATATCACAGTTATACTGCAAACCACAACACAACGTAGACACGCCCACTTAACGTCCGTTTAAGGGCGGATGACGGAGAGGTGTGCTCCTTTAGTCATTGGGCGAACGCAAGCAAGCATAATAAAATATGAATATTATCGATAAATTTAAAAAAAAAAAAACATAAAGACTCGTCTTATTCTGACTTTTCTGTGTTGGATTGTGATGAAACGCAGTTTTTAATAAAAAGTAGAATGTGTCGCTAATGGTCGTTGTTAGAGCAATCGCGTGTACGATAACTGTAGCTGCCTTCCTCTAACTTCTAAGCCAAAACGTTGACTGTTGTAGACGCGAACTGATAGCTGCTTCACTGCAATATCATCCAAACACTTTATTTTCTGTTTTCAATGCTTGTGATGCTCGCACATGTTGCATTGCATCGTTCTGCTGTGCACACGCCATCATTTCTCATTCTGTCTTATCTGGTGACATTAATGACTTTCTTTAGACATTCAACCTCACATGTTTCATCTTTCTCTATTACAGTTAACGAACTTGTTTGACGCTGGTAACGTCACATATGGGAGACGTTATTTATCATTTGCTGGTTATTTTTGAAAAAAAAAACATAAGTTTGGTCTTTGGTTATTAGAAAAAAGATAAATAAAAGTTGGTCTGTATGTCACACTGTTTGCTTTATGATATCTTTTATCGTTTCATTTATCATTTTTCATTTTCAGCGCATATGCTCAGCAGGAAACCTGGGATCTGTTTAAACTAAGCACACGCCCATGTGAATGTTGCATTGGTCGTGTGATCTATTTATATTTATGTTTCTGTCTTGGGTGTGCTAACTTTCATCTTTGCCGCTTCACAAGCTAGATTATGTGTACATGATGTGTACATGTGCAATGTTCCATTTTATTTCAGTAATATGTTCTCCACTTGTACGTTAATATATCAGAAGATAGCATCTGCATTCTGAACTGAATGATACAACTATAAATAGAATACATTTTAAAAATGAGGGAGAGATCTAAACAAATAAAAAATAACTGTCTCACTTGCTCATTAATTATATTTTGTTAGTAAATACTGATGTTTATGGATTTTTGTAAAAACATGTTGTTGTATAATTGTTGGCATGAAATGCACTCACAGTAGTCAGAGGACGTCGTTGACGATGTGTGCCTTGTCCCACATAAACAATAACAGTGACGTCACGCTCAAAGTAAACTTGATAGAATCTCAGAAGAGGCAGAGAAAACCGGTTTGAATATCAAGTTACCTTAGACAGAGTTGATAACATTCAAATCCAAAGAACAGATGTCATTCCTTCTTAAAGGAACAAATATTAAAGAGACAGAACAGTTAATTTATTTAGGCAGCATAGTTATCATAGAAGGTGGAACTGACGAGGACATTACAAAGAGAATTAACAAAACCAGAAGTGTCTGGAGTACTCCACGTCTTGTGTGCAAGCCCAAGATCTCTCTCTGCGGAACAAAGTCAGGAATTGTAACACAAATGTCAAGGTAGTCCCACCATGATACGGAAACGTGGAGGGAAAGATAATATCATAGGACGCCAAACTTTCATACACATAAGGTCACATTCTTCATATTCAATGGCAAAAAAAAAAAGAACAATAAATAAAAAATGAAAACCTTTGAAAAAGAATTGCCCAGGTACTAATAGAAACGGAGATAAAAAGAAAAAGGAAGTGGAGACGGACTGGCTACTCATTTGGAAGACAACTAAGCAATATTGCAAGAAAGAAAATGAACTGGAATCCACAAAGGATTAGGAGTGGTGGAAGGTCCAAGCAGCCATGGAGAAGAACCATCGAGACAGAAGCAAAGGCTGCAGGATGGATGTGGGCTCATTTGGAGTAGATGACACAGAACAGAGTCTGTTGGCAGGGCATCGATGCAAAATTTGCTTCACGAGCAGATGTGATGCGTAAATGAAGTCAGTAAATGTTCATGAGTTATACTCGTACCTTTATTTGAGTGATAGGAAACGATTTATATAAACATTAACAACAGGGGATAACATGGTCATCAGAATTGAATCCCCATCGAGCTCCGGTCCTTTTGCGTCTTGACAAATAAATACAGAAAGAGATACCTACTGCTGCTTCTATGGAGAAAGCTCGAGAAATGTGCCTACTCATAGGCACGTACTATTGTACTATCAAAATATACTACAATCCTATAATCAGTTCCCTGGAAGAGAAACTATATGAGGCAATCGAATCGCTTAAACAGACAGCTGACTTCATAAGAGAGTATGGAATCCTACTCTGATTGAGACTTGATCGCAAATAGAGAGAGAGAGAGAGAGAGAGAGAGAGAGAGAGAGAGAGATCAGTTCAAAAAGTTCCATGCTCAAAGCTAATAATCGCTAAATAAACATAGCTATTTGTATATATAATTGTTTACGGACAATTTTAGTTTATATATAATTTTTACTGAAAGAAATTTCTTTTTAAAATTAGTACTTATTGTTATTCTTGGAATCCTATATTTTCTACAGCTTGTGTAGTGAAGCTTTGCAGCGAAGCGGGTTGTGTAGTTTCCTTGATATCTCCTGGTAAGTTGAATAATTTGGTGTTTCTGATTTCGTAAATCCAACTTCTCCTGGGTAGACCTTTCACCTTGTTTTATAACCCTCCTTGTAGCATCTCATGTAGTATGCTCGTGTTGGTTTTCCTTCATTCAGATTTCAGATATTCAGATCATCGACTCTTATGTTCAAGATAATCAGTTACTGACACTGTTTTTTACAATTTTTAACAGACTGTCGATCTTAAATCTGCCTCTCTTTGATTATTTTGTTGTTTTTTCTGTTTTTTATTTCTTTATTATCAGCCCTAAAAGGGCCATTATATGAGTGTAGACGGGCGATGACATGGTTTATAGCATTATATGAGCGTAGACGGGCGATGACATGGTTTATAGCATTATATGAGCGTAGACAGGCGATGACATGGTTTATAGCATTATATGAGCGTAGACAGGCGATGACATGGTTTATAGCAACTTGCAAAATCTACGTCCCCATCTCATACTTCATTGCGAGATTTCACGTTACCTGTTTGTCTCGTTCGATCCCTACTAGCTAGGCCAGTCTCGTTCGATCCCTACTAGCTAGGCCAGTCTCGTTCGATCCCTACTAGCTAGGCCAGTCTCGTTCGATCCCTACTAGCTAGGCCAGTCTCGTTCGATCCCTACCAGCTTTGCCATTCTCGTTCGATCCCTACTAGCTAGGCCAGTCTCGTTCGATCCCTACTAGCTAGGCCAGTCTCGTTCGATCCCTACTAGCTAGGCCAGTCTCGTTCGATCCCTACTAGCTAGGCCAGTCTCGTTCGATCCCTACTAGCTAGGCCAGTCTCGTTCGATCCCTACTAGCTAGGCCAGTCTCGTTCGATCCCTACTAGCTAGGCCATTCTCGTTCGATCCCTACTAGCTAGGCCATTCTCGTTCGATCCCTACTAGCTAGGACATTCTCGTTCGATCCCTACTAGCTAGGCCATTCTCGTTCGATCCCTACTAGCTAGGCCATTCTCGTTCGATCCCTACTAGCTAGGACATTCTCGTTCGATCCCTACTAGCTAGGACATTCTCGTTCGATCCCTACTAGCTAGGCCATTCTCGTTCGATCCCTACTAGCTAGGCCATTCTCGTTCGATCCCTACTAGCTAGGCCATTCTCGTTCGATCCCTACTAGCTAGGCCAGCCTCGTTCGATCCATACTAGATAGGCCATTCTCGTTCGATCCCTACTAGCTAGGACAGTCTCGTTCGATCCATACTAGCTAGGCCATTCTCGTTCGATCCCTACTAGCTAGGCCAGTCTTGTTCGATCCATACTAGCTAGGACAGCCTCGTTCGATCCCTACCAGCTTTGCCATTCTCGTTCGATCCCTACCAGCTTTGCCATTCTCGTTCGATCCATACCAGCTTTGCCATTCTCGTTCGATCCCTACCAGCTTTGCCATTCTCGTTCGATCCCTACTAGCTAGGACAGCCTCGTTCGATCCATACTAGATAGGACAGTCTCGTTCGATCCCTACTAGCTAGGCCAGTCTCGTTCGATCCCTACCAGCTTTGCCATTCTCGTTCGATCCATACCAGCTTTGCCATTCTCGTTCGATCCCTACCAGCTTTGCCATTCTCGTTCGATCCCTACTAGCTAGGACAGCCTCGTTCGATCCATACTAGATAGGACAGTCTCGTTCGATCCATACTAGCTAGACAGTCTCGTTCGATCCATACTAGCTAGACAGTCTCGTTCGATCCATACTAGCTAGACAGTCTCGTTCGATCCCTACTAGCTAGGACAGTCTCGTTCGATACCTACTAGCTAGGACAGTCTCGTTCGATACCTACTAGCTAGGACAGTCTAGTTCGATCCCTACTAGCTAGGACAGTCTCGTTCGATCCCTACTAGCTAGGACAGTCTCGTTCGATCCCTACTAGCTAGGACAGTCTCGTTCGATCCCTACTAGCTAGGACAGTCTCGTTCGATCCCTACTAGATAGGACAGTCTCGTTCGATCCCTACTAGCTAGGCCAGTCTCGTTCGATACCTACTAGCTAGGACAGTCTCGTTCGACCCCTACTAGCTAGGACAGTCTCGTTCGACCCCTACTAGCTAGGACAGTCTCGTTCGACCCCTACTAGCTAGGACAGTCTCGTTCGATCCCTACTAGCTAGGACAGTCTCGTTCGATCCCTACTAGCTAGGACAGTCTCGTTCAATCCCTACTAGGTAGGACAGTGTCGTTCCATCCCTACTAGCTAGGATAGTCTCGTTCGACCCCTACTAGCTAGGACAGTCTCGTTCGACCCCTACTAGCTAGGACAGTTCGATCCCTCCTAGCTAGGCCAGTCTGGCTCCAGGTCCACCAAATGGAGTTGGAGTAGGATCACGATCAGTAGTGGTTCACATAGTATGACGCAAACAATCAGCTATGATTCGCTGACTACTTTGAGCCGTGTATTCTGTAAAATAAGGTAAAGAGCCCCGTCACGCCAAGTGGTGTGAAGGGAATATAGTGTTAGCGACCATAATTTTTATAGACCTTCGGCACATGATTTTTGGGGGTAATGTGGTCGGTATTACGTCAGTGTTGCTTTACTTACCCAGAAAAAAAAAAAAATCTGGTACCCATTTAAGGCTGGGTGAACCTGGAAGCCGTCAATCAGGATCGAACTCGACCTCTTGTCATATGTAGTCTAGTTCACTAACCACTGAGCTATCGTGGCTTCATGCGTTCTGTGTCCGTTAGAAATGCTGGAAATCTAATCGAGTTAGAGCTTTTTTGTAGATATATAATTGTAGCCAGTGGTTTCTTGTGTCTATTTCGTTACTCATTTGGAACGATAGCTCTGTGGTTAGTGAAATGCACTACTGTGAACGAGAGGCCGGGTTCGATCCTAATCAACGTTTTTCATGTTCTTTGTTTAATTTTCTTCTTTCTTTCTTTCTTTCTTTCTTTCTTTTTCTTTCTTTCTTTCTTCTTTCTTTCTTTCTTTTCTTTCTTTCTTTCTTTCTTTCTTTCTTCCTTTCTTTCTTTCTTTCTTTCTTTCTTTCTTTCTTTCTTTCTTTCTTTCTTTCTTTCTTTCTTTCTTTCTTTTTCTTTCTTTCTTTCTTTCTTTCTTTCTTTCTTTCTTTCTTTCTTTCTTTCTTTCTTTCTTCCTTCCTTCACTTCCATCTTGTACCTGTTCGGGTGTCGAGTGAGATACAGAGTTCTGGTTCTCGCTCTTTTGGCGGCATCCCTCATTGTCAATAGATGTTGTTGTATCCCTCATTGTCAATAGATGTTGTTGTATCCCTCATTGTCAATAGATGTTGTTGTATCCCTCATTGTCAATAGATGTTGTTGTATCCCTCATTGTCAATAGATGTTGTTGTATCCCTCATTGTCAATAGATGTTGTTGTATCCCTCATTGTCAATAGATGTTGTTGTATCCCTCATTGTCAATAGATGTTGTTGTATCCCTCATTGTCAATAGATGTTGTTGTATCCCTCATTGTCAATAGATGTTGTTGTATCCCTCATTGTCAATAGATGTTGTTGTATCCCTCATTGTCAATAGATGTTGTTGTATCCCTCATTGTCAATAGATGTTGTTGTATCCCTCATTGTCAATAGATGTTGTTGTATCCCTCATTGTCAATAGATGTTGTTGTATCCCTCATTGTCAATAGATGTTGTTGTATCCCTCATTGTCAATAGATGTTGTTGTATCCCTCATTGTCAATAGATGTTGTTGTATCCCTCATTGTCAATAGATGTTGTTGTATCCCTCATTGTCAATAGATGTTGTTGTATCCCTCATTGTCAATAGATGTTGTTGTATCCCTCATTGTCAATAGATGTTGTTGTATCCCTCATTGTCAATAGATGTTGTTGTATCCCTCATTGTCAATAGATGTTGTTGTATCCCTCATTGTCAATAGATGTTGTTGTATCCCTCATTGTCAATAGATGTTGTTGTATCCCTCATTGTCAATAGATGTTGTTGTATCCCTCATTGTCAATAGATGTTGTTGTATCCCTCATTGTCAATAGATGTTGTTGTATCCCTCATTGTCAATAGATGTTGTTGTATCCCTCATTGTCAATAGATGTTGTTGTATCCCTCATTGTCAATAGATGTTGTTGTATCCCTCATTGTCAATAGATGTTGTTGTATCCCTCATTGTCAATAGATGTTGTTGTATCCCTCATTGTCAATAGATGTTGTTGTATCCCTCATTGTCAATAGATGTTGTTGTATCCCTCATTGTCAATAGATGTTGTTGTATCCCTCATTGTCAATAGATGTTGTTGTATCCCTCATTGTCAATAGATGTTGTTGTATCCCTCATTGTCAATAGATGTTGTTGTATCCCTCATTGTCAATAGATGTTGTTGTATCCCTCATTGTCAATAGATGTTGTTGTATCCCTCATTGTCAATAGATGTTGTTGTATCCCTCATTGTCAATAGATGTTGTTGTATCCCTCATTGTCAATAGATGTTGTTGTATCCCTCATTGTCAATAGATGTTGTTGTATCCCTCATTGTCAATAGATGTTGTTGTATCCCTCATTGTCAATAGATGTTGTTGTATCCCTCATTGTCAATAGATGTTGTTGTATCCCTCATTGTCAATAGATGTTGTTGTATCCCTCATTGTCAATAGATGTTGTTGTATCCCTCATTGTCAATAGATGTTGTTGTATCCCTCATTGTCAATAGATGTTGTTGTATCCCTCATTGTCAATAGATGTTGTTGTATCCCTCATTGTCAATAGATGTTGTTGTGTCCCTCATTGTCAATAGATGTTGTTGTATCCCTCATTGTCAATAGATGTTGTTGTGTCCCTCATTGTCAATAGATGTTGTTGTATCCCTCATTGTCAATAGATGTTGTTGTATCCCTCATTGTCAATAGATGTTGTTGTATCCCTCATTGTCAATAGATGTTGTTGTATCCCTCATTGTCAATAGATGTTGTTGTATCCCTCATTGTCAATAGATGTTGTTGTATCCCTCATTGTCAATAGATGTTGTTGTATCCCTCATTGTCAATAGATGTTGTTGTATCCCTCATTGTCAATAGATGTTGTTGTATCCCTCATTGTCAATAGATGTTGTTGTATCCCTCATTGTCAATAGATGTTGTTGTATCCCTCATTGTCAATAGATGTTGTTGTATCCCTCATTGTCAATAGATGTTGTTGTATCCCTCATTGTCAATAGATGTTGTTGTATCCCTCATTGTCAATAGATGTTGTTGTATCCCTCATTGTCAATAGATGTTGTTGTATCCCTCATTGTCAATAGATGTTGTTGTAACATTTCTTTAATGATGTCTGTCCATCTTACTCTGACTCTCCCTCTTGCTCTTCTCCCTTCTCCTCTTGTTATATATGTTTTCAGATTCACCAGGACTTAAATGAGAAATACATTTTTATGTGGAAAAAAAAGCTGAAAATGCTCAATACTGATCTCGTCATCCAGAAATAATTTGCCGAAAGTCTGTAAAAGAAATATGGGCACAACACCATGTTTCCTATACTCCACGTCATATGACGGGGATCTTTTCTTTCTTCTTCTCCTACATCATTATCTTAGGGGGACTGGTTGGTCTCGAGAGAAGACGCTGGTCTCAAGACAGAGAAGTTTTAAGTTCAAATCCTGGCTGCATCAGTTGGGATTTTTATTTGTGATTTCTCTCTGCGGCAACCAACCCTGGTCTCAGGAACGAGGCCCTGCTTGAAATGTAAATTACTCATGGACAGAAAAAAAATATGAGTAACCCCGAAGACGGAGTTATCTGCTTGTGCGGCGAGGGACTCCTGTGCACACGGTTGCCAGGGAAAAACGGATTTAACGCGTAAAATTCAGTTCCTTGTTTCTAGGGACATCGCCAGAGGTGAAAGTTTGCGAACGCAAAAAAAAAATATATATATATAAATAAATAAATAAATATATATATATATATATATATATATATATATATATATATATATATATGTATTATTATTATTCGTGAATTATTATGTTCTTTAACTCTTATTTATAACTATTTACGATCTATAATTATTTTAAGTTATATAACTGTTCACATTATATATATATATATATATATAATCGGTTGTTGTATGTAAAAAGATATAATATGAGTTCTACGGGAGAAATATTACATCAACTGTGACAAAATGATCCCCTCATTCCGGCTATAACCATCTCAGCAGAGTAGTTTCTGACCAATGAACAGGCACTGTAAGATCATCTGTCAGGAAGGAGCCATTAACAAACCCACGTCAACGGGACATTGGTGTACAAGTTAAATTACTAACAACTATCAGGAGCTGATGCAAAAGGCTGCATTTTCATCAGATAAAAATGTAAAATAAATAAATACAAGAAAGAGAACTTTGTCCCTATTGATTTAAAAAGCGGAGTGAGACAAGGATGCATCCTATCACCAAGCTTGTTCAATCTATACACTGAGCAAATCTTTAAAAACATCATAGAGATGCCAGACCTAAACATTAATGGAAAGATAATCAATAACCTAAGATATGCTGATGATACTGTATTACTAGCAGAAAATCCTAAAGATCTACAATAATTATTTAATGAAATAAACATGACAAGCAAAAAATATTTATTAGGTACGAATATAAAAAATACTAAAACTATAGTCATAAACAAAGATAATACTCAAAACCTACAAGTGGATATCAAAGTTGAAGTAATAGACTTGGAGACAGTTCAGAACTACAACTACCCTGTACATACTATAATCAGTGATGAAAAATGTAAAACTGAAATAAACAAAAGAATAGGAATGGCAAAAAGCAATTTTAATATCATGAAAAATATACTAACATCAAGGCAAATAACAACAAGACTAAAACTTAGAATAGCAAAATGTTATATTTTCTTAACATTCCTGCATGGTTCAGAAACATGGACATTAGACAAGAAAACAGGACGTGCTAAAGAAAGATATATTTAACAACAAAAACAGAAGAGACCGAATCATAATCTTCAGACTGAGAGCCGATAATGTGCCATTGAACAGTCACGTTAATAAATTACTTCTTCTTCCTCTATCCTTCCTTATTTGCCTTTCAGCGTAGAGTGGACATATCATTTGTGGTCTTTTGCTCTTCTGTTCGCATGTGCTGCTGTTATGTTTCCTAGTGTTTCCAATATTCAGTCACTTCATCTTTTTCGTGGTCCACCCTTGAGTCTGGTGTCCTCGCAACGTCTATTGATGCCTCGTATAGAATACAAAGAAATCAATAGAATACAACGATACCAAACTCTAACATGTCCACTCTGTGAACACTCACATGAAATAGTAGAACATCCAAAGCTCAATGGCATCAGAGCAACTCTACTTCCTCAAAGATCTAATAAATAGAACGCCTTGTACTGAACTATAAGAAAACTCAGAAACACATGCAGAGATCATTACATGGCATT
The DNA here is from genome assembly GCA_032433765.1 of Megaustenia siamemsis. Classification (NCBI taxonomy): domain Eukaryota; kingdom Metazoa; phylum Mollusca; class Gastropoda; order Stylommatophora; family Ariophantidae; genus Megaustenia; species Megaustenia siamemsis. The sequence goes on from JAVIAB010000024.1 coordinate 59,583,445, forward strand.
GGGTCAAAGAGTGTCAGCTCACAGGCTTCTGGATCCATAACAACAACAAAGAAATATTTCTGCTATAAGAAGAAAAAAAAATAAGATGAATTGAATATAAACAATATAACACTATTAACAACCCGACAGTGTCTTCATGCACGTTAATTCCACGTTTCCCCGACAAGGTCTAAAGCAACAGCAGAAAGAAAGACAATCCATAAATTAAATTATATCCGGGAGACACGTGTTATTTTGTAGTTACCTCCCTGTTTTACCATAGTAAAGTTCCTTCCACACTTTTCTAGGTGTGTATATGGGGAATAAAAGAGTTCTTAAATGTTATGTAGAGCCAGTCTTAACATATGGATATGTATCATGGACAATAGGACAACATACAAGAACATCATTGGAATGTGTAGAAATGCGGTTTTACAGAAGAATGTTGAGAATATCATGGACAGCAAAGAAGAGTAATGAAAACGTTCTGAAAGAGGCCAAAGCAAAAAGAGAGCAAATTTCCAATATTAGGAAGAAACAATCATCATTTTTTGGCTATGTAATGAGTAGAGAACAGCTGGAATATATTGTAACAACTGGGAAAATTGAGGGACGAAGAGATAGAGGGAAGCAAAGAGAAAAGATATCAGACAGCTTAAGATAATGGCTTGGCAGAAGGTCAAGAACAGAACTTATAAATAACTGTCGCGATCGAAAGTTGTGGAGAGACATGATCACCTACGCCAGCAGGCATGGTACTTGATGATGATGATGATGATATGGGGAATATGGTGTTAGTGATCAGATTTCTACATGATAACGGGCACATTTTTGGATGATGGGGTCGGTATCACACCATGCCGTCTTTACTTCCCAGAAAAGTACCGATTTTTAGAGACTGGGTGAACCCCGAAGCCCTGTCGACCAGAAAAAAAAATCGTCTACTTCTGCGGATCGAACCCGTCCCTTCTGATCAAGAAACGAGCATACTAGCCACTCGGCCACCGAGGCTTATTTTAGCAAAGTGTCAGAAATTAATCGCATCTTTTGTGATAAGTCCTAATAGGTTTCCAGTTTATTTTTCTTGAGCTCACATAGATGACATCGATGTGCTGTGATAAAGTTAAGACATGTAAGTATACCTATAAGTATAGAGACTAGATTCGAACAGAAGTGTTGCTTAGAGTAAGTGTAGTTATTTTGTACTGAATATATATATATATATTTTTTTTTTATTATTAAAAGAATTATGGAAATGTACCAGTCAAATGCCAGTGGATAAAGAGATACAACGAAGACGATGACGCTGGATAAGACACACACTGCGGAAGCCAACTGAGAGTATTACACAACCGGCATTTTTTTTAATCCCTAGGGAAAAAGACAAAGAGAAAGACCAAGAAATTCTTGGAGAAGACAGACAGAAGCAGAGATGAAGATGATGGGGAAGACATGGAATGATCTTAAAAGAATGGCAAGAAACAGAACGGCTTGGAAAGTGTTTGTTGAAGACGTATGCTCTACAGGGAGCTGAAAGGTAGTAGAAGAAGAAGATATATATATATATATATATATATATATATATATATATATATATATATATATATTGTAAGCTTTTGAGTTTAATGCAGCAGGAGGTCAACACCTGGAAGTCATGACCCAGGCTGGCCCACCTCCCTTAGAGTGTCAAGAAGCTAAAGGGCCGAAACATTTGATTTCAATGGTGGGCCACTTCTGATGATCAGTTTGCTTCCTGCTGCAAAGCTCTGTATAAAGATTTTCCTATTACTTATTATTTAGATAATGATTTCCTGTCCAATTTAATTAATAGCAGATACCCACTACACACCACTTAGACGACGATGTATTAATGTCACAGAGGGCACAACAACGAACAGAACACCATGGTGGTGGCACTCTATAGCGAAGTGACTCATATGTTTAATATTCCCTCGACTTATACAGACATAAGAAGGTAAGTAAATTAACAAGACGCAGTTTAATTATGTTTTCTTCTTTTACCTCTTCTTCTTTCCTACCTCATTTCCTTTTCAGGGCCGAGGGGAGAAATAATTTGACGTCTTTTGCTCTTCTGTTCGCATCTGCTGTTGCTATGTTTTACAGTGTTTCTACAATTTTGTCAATCCATCTTTTTCGTGGTCGACCCTTGGGTCTGGTGTTCTCGCAACGTTTTTTTTCAAGGCTTGTGTTTTTATCTTTCTGCCTTATCACGTGCCCAAAACCATATTTTCTGTTGTTTCTTTACATGTTTTATGGTGGGGGGGCTATTCTTACCTTTTTTTAAACAGGTATGATTAATTTCTGATCTTATCTCTCAGGCTGGTTCCTGTCATTCGTCTAACACATTTCATCTCGGTAGTAGTTATTTTCTTATTGTTCTTGCATCAAGAAGTGTCGTACCTTCATCCATACTTTGGTGTCGTACTACAGATCCATCTGTACAGATGACTGCATCTTCCTCTTCAGATGACTGCATCTTCCTCTTCAGATGACTGCATCTTCCTCTTCGGTGTTATCACAGATGAGACCGTTGGCCTCTGAATTAACCACGTCTGAGTTGTGTTTGCTACACTTCCTGTCGAGTGTAACAATACACGAGAATGTGCCCCTGAACGACGTCGGCGCCAGTATCCACTCCTTCCCAGTGTTGACCTGTTGGATGCCATCTTCTGCTTAGCCCAAGATTTACCTCTTTTTATACTGAGACAAATAATAATAAATTAATATTATTATAGAGGGAAACTTCCATAGCGTTCGGCTTCTCGTGGCAAGGCGCAGTGCCATGGAGTACGGGTTTGATCCTGGTTCGGACCATATATTGTTCTTTGTTTTTTTTCTGTTGTTGTTTATTTGTCATTTTTTTCTGAGTGCTGTAGTACATACCTCTTCCTCCTATGATTCCCTTTACCTCTTTTTAGCCTGACACCTTTCCCTGTGTTGAGATCGTGGCACACATAATGGTAATAGCTGTCCAATTATTGAACAAGCTTTGTTGCATCTGGAATCTATTTCTGCTGTTAGTGAATTGTTGTTTGTCACTAGATTTCCTAGAGATTTCAATTCTTATACTTGTTTGTGTTATCTGCCGTGTAGAGTTATGTTGATGTTCTGTTTCTCTTTTGCGAAGTCCATGACTTCCGTTTTTGATATTCATATTTTATATTGTGACTGTACTGTTAAGTCTGTTTAGCTGTTCTTGTGGGTCTTCTATTTTTCCTTGTATTAGTGCCTGATCATCTATAAATAGAAGCTAGTTGATTTCCTCTGTCTCTGATAGGTTGCCTAACTTACATATTTAGTCAATTATTCTTTCTGACCTTTGTTGTATGTGTTGACTTCCCAGATACCGATAACGTTAGAGGATAAATAGTTACTACAGCAAGTGTTAGAACACAGTGTGGGAACAAATGTAAACAAAAAAGAAAAACAAGAAGAAACCATATGGAAAAGAAAACATATATTTCAACAACCTTTGTTTATCAACGACGGTGATTATAATAACAACGATCATCACTGAGTGCCGTCTCCGCATTGAACGTTGGCTACCATGGAACACCATTCCGTTCTGTCTCTTGCTTTGATCATTTTGTTGTCATAGACTGACTTGTCCATCTTTTGATGTTACTAGTTCATGTTAGTCTTGGTCTGCCTCAGCCTCTTTTACCTTGTATTTTCCCTTCCAACATTGCTTTTAACAGGTTGTTGTGTCTTTTAACATTCCCCCCAAAATCTCATTTATCTTTTTCAATTGTGTTTTTGTAGTTTTCTTTTCAGTTTTAGTTGTTTTAAGACTTCGTCGATTGTTTTTTTTCTCTCAAAACAATTCTTCTATAAATCAACATTTCTAAGGATTCAATTTTGTGTTCTGTTTTCTTTTCTAATGTCCATGCTTTTGCACCATACAGGAATGTTGAGGAACTATAACATTTTGCTATTCTGAGTTTTAGCCCTGGTGTTATTTGTTTTGATGTTAGTATATTTTTCATGGTATTACAATTACTTTTTGCCATTCCTATTCTTTTATTTATTTCAGTTGTACATTTTCCATCACTGGTTATTGTATGTCCGTGGTAGTTGTAGTTCTGAACTGTGTCCAGGTCTATTCCTTCAATTTTCATATTCACTTGCAGGTTTTGAATATTTTCTTTATGACCATAGTTTTAGGATTTTTTGATATTCATATCTAATCCATATTTTTTGCTTGTCATGTTTATTTCATTAAGTAATTGTTGTAGATCTTTAGGATTTTCTGCTAGTAGTACAGTATCATCGGCATACCTTAGGTTATTGATTATCTTTCCATTAATCTTTAGGCCTAGCATCTCTGTAATATTTTTAAAGATTTGCTCAGTATATAGATTGAACAAGCTTGGGGATAGGATGCATCCCTGTCTTACACCTCTTTTTATATCAATTGGTGTGAAGCTCTCTTTGTTATATTTTATTATTGCTGTTTGCTCCCAGCATAAATTACGTATTAGTCGTATATCTATGTCATATAACAACGATAACCAGTCATTATATTTAACAAATTTGTTAAGGGAGATAATTCTATGAACTTTTCACACTGACATAAAGACTTTGTTTGTTTTGTTAATATTCTCTTCTTAGTAAAAAAAAAGTAAAGTACCCCCGTCACGCCAAGTGGCGTATAGGGAAATATGGTGTTAATGACCCTATATTTTACAGACCTTCAGTACATGATTTTTGGGTAATGTGGTATTCTCTTATTACAGTATCATTAAATGAAGTAAAGTTTCATATTTCTTCTGTTATTACATTCTTCCTCTTCCCTTCCTTATTTACAGTTGTATTTCGTAATCTCAGTGATCAATGTTCTATGTGAACTCTGCGGGCTGATTACAGACAAGAAAAGAGGCTATGTTAATGACGTTACCAGTTTTTCTTTCAAAAAAAAAAAAATATTACCCGGAAGGGTTAAAAGGATACCCGAAAATAATTTTGATAAAAAAGAAATGAAAAAATAAAAACACAAAAAAGAAATATTGCAATCACTCAAATATGTGGCAAGTTGCTAGAGTGTGGCAAAATGTTGAAGATTAACTAAGGGTTCATGTTCGCTGCAGGAAACATCTCCTCACATATTCTGAGCAAGAGCGTTTTAGATGTCTCTTCCTGATGGGAGTTGATTAGCGAAGTGATCTCACACAATTTTGTTTTCATGAAAGCTCTGCACTCAGTTTCAATTCCTAGACATTTGTAAATTTTCAAGACTTGTTCCACAGCCTGATCATTCTCTTGGCCATAGTTCCTCTGAAATTCAGAAATGTGGATATTATTGTATGTGGATATATAGTATTACTTGTTTATTTTATTGCTTCAGATTTATCTATGAACCACACAAGTTTAATAGTCTCATCCATCTCAGTTGTTATCCAAAGAGACATTCAACACAGAAATACATTGGCCACCAGGGTTAGAGTTGATCACGTCAAAAGGGTTAGGGTTGATAGATGGCCACCAGGGATAGGGTTGATAGATGGCCACCAGGGTTAGAGCTGATCACGTCAAAAGGGTTAGGGTTGATAGATGGCCACCAGGGATAGGGTTGATAGATGGCCACCAGGGTTAGGGTTGATAGATGGCCACCACGGTTAGGGTTGTTAGATGGCCACCACGGTTAGGGTTGTTAGATGGCCACCAAGTTTAGGGTTGATAGATGGCCACCACGGTTAGAGTTGATAGATGGCCACCACGGTTAGGGTTGATAGATGGCCACCAGGGTTAGGGTTGATAGATGGCCACCAGGGTTAGAGTTGATAGATGGCCACCAGGGTTAGAGTTGATAGATGGCCACCACGGTTAGAGTTGATAGATGGCCACCAGGGTTAGAGTTGATAGATGGCCACCACGGTTAGAGTTGATAGATGGCCACCACGGTTAGAGTTGATAGATGGCCACCACGGTTAGAGTTGATAGATGGCCACCAGGGTTAGAGTTGATAGATGGCCACCAGGGTTAGAGTTGATAGATGGCCACCACGGTTAGAGTTGATAGATGGCCACCACGGTTAGAGTTGATAGATGGCCACCACGGTTAGAGTTGATAGATGGCCACCAGGGTTAGAGTTGATAGATGGCCACCACGGTTAGAGTTGATAGATGGCCACCAGGGTTAGAGTTGATAGATGGGCACCAGGGTTAGAGTTGATAGATGGCCACCACGGTTAGGGTTGATAGATGGGCACCAGGGTTAGAGTTGATAGATGGCCACCAGGGTTAGAGTTGATAGATGGCCACCACGGTTAGAGTTGATAGATGGGCACCAGGGTTAGAGTTGATAGATGGCCACCACGGTTAGAGTTGATAGATGGGCACCAGGGTTAGAGTTGATAGATGGCCACCAGGGTTAGGGTTGATAGATGGGCACCAGGGTTAGAGTTGATAGATGGCCACCAGGGTTAGGGTTGATAGATGGGCGCCAGGGTTAGAGTTGATAGATGGCCACCAGGGTTAGGGTTGATAGATGGCCACCACGGTTAGAGTTGATAGATGGCCACCACGGTTAGAGTTGATAGATGGCCACCACGGTTAGAGTTGATAGATGGCCACCAGGGTTAGAGTTGATAGATGGCCACCAGGGTTAGGGTTGATAGATGGCCACCACGGTTAGAGTTGATAGATGGCCACCACGGTTAGGGTTGATAGATGGCCACCACGGTTAGAGTTGATAGATGGCCACCAGGGTTAGAGTTGATAGATGGCCACCACGGTTAGAGTTGATAGATGGCCACCAGGGTTAGGGTTGATAGATGGCCACCAGGGTTAGGGTTGATAGATGGCCACCAGGGTTAGGGTTGATAGATGGCCACCAGGGTTAGGGTTGATAGACGGCCATCATGGTTAGTGTTGATATACGGTCATCAGGTTTTAGAGTTGATAGAAGCAAACAAGGTTGGGGTTGATCGATGACAAGCATGTTTACAGTTGATAGACGTCATCAGGGTTAGGGTTGATAGATGGCCACCAGGATTAGTGTTGATAGATAGCCATCAGGTTTAGTGTTGATAGATGGCCACCAGGATTAGTGTTGATAGATAGCCATCAGGTTTAGTGTTGATAGATGGCCACCAGGATTAGTGTTGATAGATAGCCATCAGGTTTAGTGTTGATAGATGGCCACCAGGATTAGTGTTGATAGATAGCCATCAGGTTTAGGGTTGATAGATGCCACCAGGGTTTTGCGTTGATAGACGCCACCGGGGTTAGGCTTGATACATGGCACCAAGGTTAGGGTGAATAGATGGCCATCAGGGTTAGTGTTGATAAATAGCTAACAGGGTTAGGGTTGATAGACGGCCACCAGGGTTAGGGTTGATAGACGGCCACCAGGGTTAGGGTTGATAGACGGCCACCAGGGTTAGGGTTGATAGACGACCACCAGGGTTAGGGTTGATAGACGGCCATGGTTAGGGTTGATAGACGGCCAGGGTTAGGGTTGATAGACGGCCAGGTTTAGGGTTGATAGACGACCATCTTTGTTAAGGTTGGTAGATGACCAGCAGGTTTACAGTTGATAGATGGCCACCCAAGTTAGGGTTGATAGATTTAACACTGGTGGCCTTCTATCAATCCTAACACATATTAGAGCTGACATTAGACAAGGAGAGCTGACATTAGACTAACAGAGCTGACATTAGACTAGCAGAGCTGACATTAGACTAGGAAAGGTGACATTAGACTAGGAGAGCTGACATTAAACTAGCAGAGCTGACATTAAATTACCAGAGCTGACATTAGACTAGTAGAGCTGACATTAGACTAGCAGAGTTGACATTAGGCTGGTAGAGCTGACATTAAACTAGCAGAGCTGACATTAAATTACCAATTACCAGAGCTGACATTAGACTAGTAGAGCTGACATTAGACTAGCAGAGTTGACATTAGGCTGGTAGAGCTGACATTAGACTAGCAGTGCTGACATTAGACTAGTAGAGCTGACATTAGACTAGCAGAGCTGACATTTGACATTAGACTAGCAGAGCTGACATTAGACTAGTAGAGCTGACATTAGACTATCAACTTGTCACACCTCATGGTTAAAAAGAATGAATGCGTGCCACATGCTCTAAATTAAAAAAAAAACACGTTTTAAACACTTGAAAGTGGACCAGGTTGTGCTAAGGTTCGCATCATGTTTAAATTGAGTTATTGAGTTATTGAGTTATTTGCGGGACATCATCATTGCACTCCGAACATGTCCATAGGTGCTCAGATCCCATCCTCAGCAATTCCCTCAGTGTCTCGACTGACGACTCCAGTTCTATGTTGGTTGATAAGTCTTCTTACACGGCCACTAAGTGTCTCATTTCTGACTGTGCCCAACTTAACTCCCATTTCCATCATCCGAAGAAGCGACGTGGATCTGTGTTTGTCGAAGTCCTGTGCTCTTCCCACATCACGGAGTGCATTGATAATGTCCGCCCGATCCATTGGTTGCCCGTCCTCAACGACAGCGCAGCTAGCCAACCTGTCCGCCCTTTCATTTCCCGTACTCCCGCATGTCCAGGGACATAGACAAAGGTGACCTTACGTATTTTGGATTTCTGCAACGACTCTACCCATTGCATGCGTACAGAGCCCGCCACAACTTTTTTTATCATGCTCATCGAATCACTCAGTATACATGCGTGGGTGTAGTCTTGTGACTCTAACTATTTGAATGCCTTGGTCACTGCCATCGCCTGGGTGCAATGGATGCTCTGTATCTGTACTAATCTTCAGGTATGCTCGTGCTCTCCAGATCTTGATTCTGTCATCCATGGTTGGGAAGTCAAGAAGATACCTCATTGCTACACAGGGAGTGTCCCTCGTACATCCCAGGATAATACGCATGGCTTCATTTTGTATTTTCTCCAGCCTATCAATTTGAGTCGTACTGACAGTAAAAATTGCCAGGGCATATTCGATTGGTGCGAGGACTAATCCCTGGAACAGAAGAGTAAGTAGCCTCTGCTCGATGTTGGCAGCTGCCATGACCTTCAAGGCGGCTAATCCTTTGCGGGATTTTGTTATCACATGGTCGACGTGGTCCCGAAAACACAGGCTGCGATCAAACTTAACTCCAAGGTATGTCATCAACTTGTCCCTGGTCACCTCATCAGCTCCCATTCGTACTACCGGTGTGGTCTTATTAACGATATGATTGTTAAGGGAGAACCATGAAACTGATGCTTTATTAGGATTAACCAAGGCACCTGAAACCCCACACCAGGAAGAAATGCGATCGGGTTCGTCTTGCATTGTGGAGGCAATTCTCCTTCTGTCTCTTCCCTGTCGATATACCAGAACATCATCAGCAAAAGTCATAGTTCTTCCCCTCCCATCCAGCTGTTGTTCCGTGATCGTTATTGTGTACACGTTAAATAGAACTGGTGACAATGGTGAGCCTTGTGGCAGTCTTGGACAAATGGATGTTGGCTCGGAAGACCAACTTCTACATCTGAGTATCACCTTCCTCTGAAACAGTGCCGCAGCGATCCATCTAATGAGGAAGGGGTGCACCGCCAGTTTGAGGAGCATATGCATGAGATATTCAAATGGTACCCTGTTGTATGCATCCTCCAGATCTATAGCAGCAGCACATGTCTCCTCTCGTCTGTGGAAGCCTTCGAACACGTCATAGGCAAATACTGCCGCATTGAGCCATGTCTCTTTGTTATATCTATAACCTCCGAGTGTAGGTGGGAATACACGTTTCTGTTCAAGGTGACAGGTAAGGACACGGGCAACTATTTTCTCCAGCAGCTTTTCCGCAGTGTTCTGCATTGTGATGATTCTGTAGGCACTGATCTGAGAATGGTCCATTGTTTGGCTTCGGTAGCGGTAGTAAGTAGCTGTGTAGCCAGTCCTCCTTAATCTGGCCACTCCGAATACTGGCATGTTTAAATTCATCAGCCAGTGTTCCCTAAGATGGCTGAACAAAATATGCCGAATAAAGGAAAAACATCTAAATGACAAGCCAGATCGAGAACTGATATATAGTGAAAGATCATCATCATCAAGTACCGGACCTACTGGCGTAGGTGATCATGTCTCTCCACAATTTTCGATCTCGGCAGCTATTTATCATTTCTGTTATTGACCTTCTGCCAAGTTATTCTCTTAAGCTGTCTGTTATTTTTTCTCTTTGCTTCCCTCTATCTCTTCGTCCCTCGATTTTTCCAGTTGTTACAATATATTCCAGTTGTTCTCTTCTCATTACATGGCCAAAAAATGATGATTGTTTCTTCCTAATATTGGAAATTAGCTCTCTTTTTGCTTTGGCCTCCCTCAGAACGTTTTCATTACTATTCTTAGCTGTCCATTGTATTCTCAACATTCTTCTGTAAAACCACATGTCTGCAGACTCCAGTGATTATAGTGAAAGATACAAAGATACAAAAGAAGACACTTTCATCACATTAACTATGTCTGGGAGCACGACATGAAGGAGCTGGACAGGAAAACAACTAGTTGTTGCGTGCCAACCAAAGGCAGGTCCATCGAGACACCGGCAATAAACATTCAGACAGGATAACAGGGAAGTTGAAACTTTGAAACAGAGACAAGCTGCCGACTCTAAAACAACACGAAGAAGCAGCAAAGTGCTCGAATGGGCACTGAATTCACTGTCTCTTCACAGCTACACTTTACAACAGTATAATTATAATTTCATTGATTTATTATCATCATCATCAAGTACAGGGCCTGCTGGCGTACGTGATCATGTCTCTCCACAACTTTCGATCGCGCCAATTATTTATTATTGACCTTCTGCCAAGCCATTCTCTTAAGCTGTCTGGTATTTTTTTTCTTTGCTATCCTCTATCTCTTCGTCCCTCAATTTTTCCAGTTGTTACAATATATTCCAGTTGTTCTCTTCTCATTACATGGCCAAAAAATGATGATTGTTTCTTTCTAATATTGGAAATTAGCTCTCTTTTTGCTTTGTCCTCTCTCAGAACATTTTCATTACTCTTCTTAGCTGTCCATGGTATTCTCAATATTTTCTGTAAAACCACATTTCTACAGATTCCAGTGATTTTCTTGTCTGTTGTCCTATTGTCCATGATTCACATTCGTATGTTAAGACTGGCTATATATAACATTTAAGAACTCTTTTTCTTGTTTCTATTGTCAAAAATGGATTGCATAGTATCTTTCTCATTTTTTGGAAAGCTGCTTTTGCCTGAGCCATTCTGCATCTCACCTCTTTTGCACATCTTCCATCTGAGGTTAACAAAGTTCCCAAATATTTAAATGTGACGATTCATGATCATACAAAGAAGTTACAACGGTGGTTTTCTGTTGCTTTCCGTCGGTTTGTTTACGGTTGGCTCCGCTGAGTACCCTCCTTTAGCCTTTTACTCTCCCGAGCTTACCTGCAAGGCAGCAGGGCAGCCACAGGTTGTACTGTTTACTGCATACAGTAGCAGGTGTTATAGATATTTGATTTTATTATAGAGACATCGTTACAGTGACATGCTAAAGAGAACTTAAATGTTTCTGCGTGTTGGCTTGATCCTTTCGGGCTTTAAATATTGTCTGCATTCTCCTCATGTTTATAACACTACTATCAATATTGTATGATCACTTTTTACTATATTTTTTTTGTTCTTATTTTTGTAAACCAAGATTATCATCATTAAGTTCCAAGTCTGCTGATACTGACGACCATGTCTCCTCACAGCTTTCTGTCTAAATAGTTGTTTATCAGTTTAGTCGTTGACTTCTTACGAGAAAGTCTATCCTTTCCTCTCTTGTCTTTCCTCTCTTTTAATCTCTTTCTCTTCTACCCTCGGTTTTTGCAATTGTCCAAATATACACCATGTGTTTTATTTCATATTAAATGACAAAACTAATAAATGTTTGCTCCTACTGCTGGGATGAAGTTGTAATTTTGCACTGGTATCTTTAGGAACAACCTCATTGTCTGCACATGTTCAACATCATTCTGTGAAACCACATTATACAGAGTGTCTTGTCTGTTGTGTAGTTGTCCATGATTGGTGTTTAATAGAGCAGGTGAATAATGACATCGATCATAGTACTCCATGGGAGAAGATCTCGTAAAATTATAATAAAATTAACACGTGTGACATTATATTTTATGTGGCTGTCTTTACCATATTAAAATTAACTTTCTTTTTCAAAGACAGCTCATTGCGAATTAAAGCTACATTCAGTTACATGGCTAGGCTTACGACCCAACAATACCTCACTATCAAAGCTATCCTCACACCAAACATTACAACAACACCTCACTATCAAGGCTATCCTCACACCAAACATTACAACAACACCTCACTATCAAGGCTGTCCTCACACCAAACATTACAACAACACCTCACTATCAAGGCTATCCTCACACCAAACATTACAACAACACCTCACTATCAAGGCTGTCCTCACACCAAACATTACAACAACACCTCACTATCAAGGCTGTACTCACACCAAACATTACAACAACACCTCACTATCAAGGCTGTCCTCACACCAAACATTACAACAACACCTCACTATCAAGGCTATCCTCACAACAAACATTACAACAACACCTCACTATAAAGGCTGTCCTCACACCAAACATTACAACAACACCTCACTATCAAGGCTGTCCTCACACAAAACATTACAACAACACCTCACTATCAAGACTGTCCTCACACCAAACATTACAACAACACCTCACTATGAAGGCTGTCCTCACACCAAACATTACAACAACACCTCACTATCAAGGCTGTGCTCACACAAAACATTACAACAACACCTCACTATCAAGACTGTCCTCACACCAAACATTACAACAGCACCTCACTATCAATGCTATCCTCAAACCAAACATTGCAACAACACCTCACTATCAAGGCCATCCTCAAACCAAACATTACATCTACAATTGACCAGCACGCTTAACCATACACTACCATTACGTTTAACTGCATTAACCGATCATTGTTTGTAGCCTCAAAACTAAAACTTGGAAGGTACTTTACCTGCAAGGTCTCCTTCTGTTTGTCTGAGACAAGCTCCAGAGCCCGAGCCAGCATCCAAGTACACCTCTTACTTCTTATATGACTGCCCCAAACTCTAGAGGACGCTTCCTCGCAAAAACAATTCCTGAAGTCTTCCTATAAAGGAAAATTCTCTCCCTTATCAGGACAATCGAGAGAGGTAATGTTGGCTATAGCCTCCAAATTGATATTATTTTAATCTCTAGCAATAGACTACCTATCTGTTATACATCATCTCTTATTATTATCGTATCATGAATGAAAAAAAAATTAGCAAAGAGATACAGCAAGAAATTTTGATAATGAGATTACGACTATTACGAAGAAATGCAGAAATAAATAGTTTGCCACTTGTCTAGATTATTAGCCTGTCGAAGACCATTTGCAAGGAGCTGTGTTAAGAGGAAGACAGAGAAATAGGAAGAAAACATCTAATAATAGACAGGCCTCGACTTCGTGACAAGGCAGATTGATCAAAACATAAAACAACGAGCCTTCAAGAATGTTTTGATCAATTGCCTTGTTACGTTGTCAAACCATTACATCTGTTGTTTCTTTACATATTCTATGGCGAAGGTTATTCCTAGCTTGTTTCTCAGTTTTTCATTTCTGATCTTATCTCTCAGGCTGTTTCCCGCCATTTGTCTAACACATTTAATCTCAGTAGAGGTTATTTTTCTTATTGTTCTTGCAACTAGGGTCCAGGACTGACATTGGTAGCACAAAGTTGGAATGAAGATTGTATTGTATAGTGCCCGGGGTTGCTTCTAGAGTTATTTATTTGTTGGATAATATGGTGACATCTGTCCAATGATTTGGCAAACTTTGTTGCACCTTAAGCCTATTTCTGCTGTTTGTGATTTGTCGTTTGTCACTAGACTTCCTGCGTTGCGAGAACACTAGACCAAGAAGCAAACCACGAAACAGATGGATTGACGGAATATTAGAAATATTAGGAAACGTAACAGTAGCAGAGGCGAACAGAAGAGCAAAAGACCGCAAAATATATCTCCCCTCGACGCTGAAAGGCAAATGAAGAAGAAAAGAAGAATTGTGATATTTAATATTTTGTCCGTTGGCGTTCACAAAACGTGGAAATTCATTGCATTCTCAATTTAATTCAGTCTAGTCTAGTGGACTTATTATTGCCAGTACGTATAGAACCACTCTGCAAAGCACATATGCCACTCCCCTAGTGTGTTGCTACAGATGATCCCAGTTATTGCCACCGCTTTTCCATTCAATTTTTTAGATCTTCCTCAACTTGTTCCGGTGCTACATCTGATTGCTAATGCTTGCTACAATGTTATGAGATTCTATTTGACAGTAACTGTTTTACATGCCCAAGCTGGATAACGTATTGTTTATTTATAAATCTGGGCGTGCTACTCCTGGACTTGTTACTTCTGGACGTGTTACACTTGTGGATGGTTTACTTCTGGACATGCTACACTTGTGGATGGTTTACTTCTGGACATGTTACACTTGTGGATGGTTTACTTCTGGACATGTTACACTTGTGGATGGTTTACTTCTGGACGTGTTACACTTGTGGATGGTTTACTTCTGGACGTGTTACACTTGTGGATGGTTTACTTCTGGACGTGTTACACTTGTGGATGGTTTACTTCTGGACATGTTACACTTGTGGATGGTTTACTTCTGGACATGTTACACATGTGGATGGTTTACTTCTGGACGTGTTACACTTGTGGATGGTTTACTTCTGGACGTGTTACACTTATGGATGGTTTACTACTGGACATGTTACACTTGTGGATGGTTTACTTCTGGACATGTTACACTCGTGGATGGTTTACTTCTGGACATGTTACACTTGTGGATGGTTTACTTCTGGACGTGTTACACTCGTGGATGGTTTACTTCTGGACGTGTTACACTTGTGGATGGTTTACTTCTGGACGTGTTACACTTGGGGATGGTTTACTTCTGGACATGTTACACATGTGGATGGTTTACTTCTGGACGTGTTACACTTGTGGATGGTTTACTTCTGGACGTGTTACACTTATGGATGGTTTACTACTGGACATGTTACACTTGTGGATGGTTTACTTCTGGACATGTTACACTCGTGGATGGTTTACTTCTGGACATGTTACACTTGTGGATGGTTTACTTCTGGACGTGTTACACTCGTGGATGGTTTACTTCTGGACGTGTTACACTCGTGGATGGTTTACTTCTGAACGTGTTACACTCGTGGATGGTTTACTTCTGGACGTGTTACACTCGTGGATGGTTTACTTCTGGACGTGTTACACTTTTGGATGGTTTACTTCTGGACGTCTTACACTTGGGGATGGTTTACTTCTGGACGTGTTACACATGGGGATGGTTTACTTCTTGACGTGTTACACTTGTGGATGGTTTACTTCTGGACGTGTTACACTTGTGGATGGTTTACTTCTGGACGTGTTACACTTGTTGATGGTTTACTTCTGGACGTGTTACACTTGTGGATGGTTTACTTCTGGACGTGTTACACTTGTGGATGGTTTACTTCTGGACATGTTACACTTGTGGATGGTTTACTTCTGGACATATTACACTTGGGGATGGTTTACTTCTGGACATGTTACACTTGGGGATGGTTTACTTCTGGACATGTTACACATGTGGATGGTTTACTTCTGGACATGTTACACTTGGGGATGGTTTACTTCTGGACATGTTACACTTGGGGATGGTTTACTTCTGGACGCGTTACACATGGGGATGGTTTACTACTGGACGTGTTATCTCTGGATGGTTTACTCCCGGACGTGTTACTTCTGAACGCGTTACTTTCTTGATATTTTGCTCCAGGATGTGTTACTTTCTTGATGTTTTACTCCAGGATGTGTTACTTTCTTGATGTTTTACTCCAGGATGTGTTACTTTCTTGATGTTTTACTCCAGGATGTGTTACTTCTGGATGTTTTACTCCAGGATGTGTTACTTTCTTGATGTTTTACTCCAGGATGTGTTACTTTTGGATGTTTTACTCCAGGATGTGTTACTTTCTTGATGTTTTACTCCAGGATGTGTTACTTCCGGATGTTTTACTCCAGGATGTGTTACTTTCTTGATGTTTAACTCCAGTATGTGTTACTTCTGGATGTTTTACTCCTCATCATTAAACCCAGAACTTTATTCACTGAAAAGTTTAGCTGGGTAGAGGTATGCCCTACCAAGGGATCTCCGAGTAGTACAGTCACCGCCAAGAGGGCAAGAAATGGCAAAATACCTTCTTATATTCCCAAGTAAATTCATGTAAAAAAAAACGTCCTATACAACACGTCTATATTAAATAGAAGTGAGAATGAGAGTTCATAAGTGTTTTTAGAGCCAATTCTGACCTTTGGAAGATCATGGAGAGTAGACAGACACATGAAAAGACGATTAAAAGCCACATAGATCGAATTCCTCCGAAGAATGTTGAAAGCTGTTTGAACAGCTAAAAAGACCAATAAGGGCATTTTCAAAGAATCCAAAACAAAACAGGAAGTCCTAAAATATCAGAAAGAAACAATCAACATTTTTCGAGCACATCATGAGAATATGGAAATTGTAATACTTGGTTACAACTGGAAAAATACATGGAAAGAGAGATCGCTGGCGACAAAGAGCGAAGATATTAGACAGCTAGGTGTCATGGCATGCGAAACAGTCAACAACAGAATTGATACGATGCATAGTGGATAGAAAAATGTGAAAGGACATGATAGCATACGTCAACGATATGGCACATGATGATGATGATGCGCTGAAAATCAGAAGCGAGCGGATCAATGGCCCAGGGAGGACACTGTCGTATGTTGACGATGCTTTTGTTAACGCCTGGGATAAGACGGGGATAAGGTTTCTGCGGAATTTCAGGGAGAACTCGACCGCTAAGCATGTGATGTAGGGACGCAGGAGCACAAAGGGACATGGCGAAGGCATTATACTATGATCATATAAAAACAAATAGCGAGCTGGGAAGAACAATAATGGAAAGTATAATCCCATGATGTCGCAGCATTGACAGGCCAAGAAGAATGTGGTTTCAGGACATGACAACAGAAGAAGAGGGACATCTGGCTAGAGACAGAGACTTTTCCAGACGGACTTTAGTGAATGCAACGTTCTGAATGGGACATACGACTTCATGTTGGATTACTATATACAACGCAGTCACTGGCATTCTTCAGTAGTTTAATCTTGCTGTTTGTCTGGGCTCATCAATTATTATGAAGATAAGCAGACGCTACTCCTGTTTGTCCCATCTATATATCAGTTGTAATCTGAATCAATTAATGCCGTTCCCCCAGGCATCTCTTCTTCACCTTCATCCATTAACCGATGGGATCTTTGGGGCACCGCTGACAGACTTAATTAATCTTCATTTGGTTATGGAAGAACCCGGTATCACTGCAAAGGATTTAAAATCCATAATTGCTCAACCGCCCGTGCCAGCGTAATCATCCGAATTAATATCTCATCTCCCGAACAAAGAAAGGTAACTGTAGTCCCCGTCGTAGCAGTCTCAGCACACGCCAAAAGACATATGGCAAAACCGCACAGAAAGTGAACACAGCCAACGGTTCCCTGTCATACGATGTCATCATTCATCGTAACTTAATTAATCTTTTCTATTTCTATCTTCATTCCTTCTTTAGGACTCTGCAAAATCTAAGTCTGTCCCTTATGTTATGGTATCATCCCATCACTTTCTCAGTCGATCTCTACTTCTCGCTCCTTCTATAATTCCTAGCAGAACGATGTTTGGGTGGCGATCCACCACCTGTCTTCGACCAATATCATTTAATCAGACTGCCTCTGGATAACTCGATAAGATATTCATCTTCCATCACTCTCTTTCACATTATTTGTACCATGTCACCCACCAAAAGCTTCAACTCGTCAATTCTCCTAACCATTCCACAAAATCCTCATTATAAACAGCGACTTACACTTTAAAATGTCGACATGTCTATCTCTCCGTTTAGACAGATGTATTGTCACCAGATTTTCTTACCTGTATCTGCGCAAGGAGGCCAATATCGAGCAGCATCTCTTTGATCTCCAACCAACAATCTTCGTCTTTAAACCCCGCCTGTAAGAGTTTGTCAAATTTTCTTCATTATATGATATATGGATCCTATATTGTGTACGGAGTTCGTGCACACGGTTAAGAGTTCTCGGATTTTCTCGAGAGGGATATAAGAGCAACTATGGATTAGTGTGGTGTGCATGGTTGATGATCTTAACAATAACACAGTTGGGATGTGTGCCTTCATAATTTGTTTCACAAAGACTATATGTGGCTTGTGTGTCAGTTTTCTTAATGAAAACATGAGAGAGAGAGAGAGTGAGAGAGAGAGAGAGAGTGTGTGAGAGACAGAGAGAGAGATGGAGTGGGGCGGAGAGATGAAACTGTTAGTTGGTGATGTACACTCTGAAGGTTGCAGTTAGGTCAGTATAGCATCATCATCATAAAATACCATGCCTGCTGGCGTAGGTGATCATATCTCACCACAACTCACGATCTCGACAGTTATTTATAATTTATATTGTAAACCTTCTGTCAAGCCATTCTCTTAAGCTGTCTGGTATCTTTTCTCTTTACATCCCTCTGTCTCTTCGTCCCTCAATTTTCCCATTTGTCACAATATATTCCAGCTGCTCCCTTCTCAATGCAATTCCAAAAAATGATTGTTTCTTCCTAATATTGGAAATTAGCTCTCATTTTGCTTTGGCCTCTTTCAAAACCTCTTCATTACTCTTCTTAGCTGTCCATGGTATTCGCACCATTCTTCTGTAGCATCACAATTCTACAGCCTCCAGTGATTTTGGTATCTGTTGTCCTATTGTTTACGATTCACATGTTTGTTAAGACTGGTTCTATATACCAGTCTATATAACATTTATGAACTCTTCTTCTTGTTTTCATTGTCAGATCAGTATATAAATAAATTCTAATGACTAAGTTCAATAGTCTAAAGAAGATAAATTAGTAAAATATTGGGAATAGAATGGATAGCTAAATACATTAATTGCATTTAATAACATTTCATAGGAACGTCGTTAGCTCAGTGGTTAGTAAACTGGACTACCAAGGACAAGAGGTCAAATTCGACCCTGATCAACTGCTTCCTGATTCACCAAAACTTAAATGGGCTCCGGATTTTTCTAGGAAAGAAATGAAACAAGGGCGTAACGCTGACAAGATTACCCCCCCCCCCCCCATTCCCGCAAAAAAAAATGTGATGAAGGTCTATTTAAAAAAAAAAAACAACATAACATAAACATTAACACCATATAAGCCACATGGCGTAAGCTTTTTTTTCCTATCAAAACATGCATTCAGAATACTCTGGTATATGGTGGGAAAGGGGGACTAAAGATGGATGAAAACACTTGGGAAGTCGGCAATTGAGTGAGAGAAGAACGATTTTGATTAACCAGAGAAAGTTGTTTGGGGGAAAAGGAACAAGGGGGCATTTAAATTATGAAAATGTAATTGGGTAATGATTTCATTAATAATCACCGTTTTGTTATATAACTCTTCTTCTTAATCTTCATCCCAACGTTGTGCTACCAATGCCAGACCTGGACCCTAGATGCAAGAACAATAAGCAAAATAACCTCTACAGAGATGAAATGTGTTAGACGAATGACAGGAAACAGTCTGAGAGATAAGATCAGAAATGAAGAAGTGAGAAAAAAGCTAGGAATAGCCCCCGCCATAGAATATATAAGGAAACAACAGATAAAATGGTTTAGCCACGAGACAAGGCAGAAAGAACAAAACACAACACAACGAGCCTTCAACAAACATTGTGAGAACACCAGACCCAAGGGTCGACCACGAAAAAGATGGCTCGATGGAATATTAGAAGCACTAGGAAACATAACAGCAGCAGAGGCGAACAGAAGAGCAAAAGACCGCGAATTATATCTCCCCTCGACGCTGAAAGGCAGATGAGGGAGGAAAGAAGATTCTACTTCTTTGGCGTTCAAGTCTTGTGATCATGCGAACTTGACTCGTTGTCCTGTTTCATGAGGGAGGGGTAAGAGTTTCATCGGGACACGCGATGAGCTGGTCGCATGGTCTGTAGTCGTTGTCCTGTTTCATGAGCGAGGGGTAAGAGTTTCATCGGGACACGCGATGAGCTGGTCGCATGGTCTGTAGTCGTTGTCCTGTTTCATGAGCGAGGGGTAAGAGTTTCATCGGGACACGCGATGAGCTGGTCGCATGGTCTGTAGTCGTGTACGTGTGTGTACCCCGATGTTTCCCCTGCATCGTGGCTAACCCCACCTCGCCAGCCGGGACCGTTATAGAATCATTAGTTCCCTAGCGTTTGGCTTTTGGTGGCAAGGCGCTGTGCCACTGAGTACGGGTTCGATCCTGCTTTGGTCCATATTTTTTCTGTTGTTGATTATTTGTCAATTTTTCCGAGTGCTGTAAACATACATCTTCCTCTGAATTGATTCGTAGAATCATTATTACACTGACCACAAGGATCTTGTTAAAAAAAAAAAAAACACCGCTTGAAGCCTCAAGTTTACACGCAACACTCTCGGTCTACAGCACATATTCGTCTTCTTCCTCTTCTTCTACCTTTCAGCTCCCTGTTAAGCATAGGTCATCAACAAACACCTTTCCAAGCCGTTCTGTTTCTTGCCATTCTTTTAAGATCGTTCCATGTCTTCCCCATCATCTTCATCTCTGCTTCTATCTGTCTTCTCCAAGAATTCCTTGGTCTTCCTCTTAGTCCTTTTCCCTGGGGATTCCAAAAAAGGACATGTTGTGTTGTGTCTCTCAGTTGGAGACCACATATTGCACTCCATACATTGTTTTTTTCGTCTTTCCTCCCTCATGTGTCTTACAGCGCTGAGGTGACAGATAAATTGTTGCTTTGAGCTGTTTAGTTCTGTTGTTACATTTCCGAATATGTTTAGCAGTGTTCTGCCTCTTCATTTTTTTTTTTCAGAACGTCCTCTCCGACTGTTTTCGTGCTCCTTGTTCTAGCAGTGTTGAGTTTGTTTATCTGCTTCTATTTGAGCCAGCAAATCATTTCTTGTTTCATTATATATTCTACTGCATGATCCTAATCTTCGTAGTTGCACACTTATAAATGTGTCCCTAAAGCTTGCGCCCATCATGTCTGACATTTCATTCAGCAGTATATATCTTACTGATTCTTCTACTTCTTCTTTTCTCTTTTCACTGAAACCTAAAAGGTGTCGTGGTTTATATAGTTTGTCGTTCTGCTCGAACGGTCTGAATTAGTGATTTTCCTTTGTTGTTACATGTCTCTGTCACTGCATCTATTCATCTTTTTCTGGGTTTTTCTCTTGGTCTTTTTCCATGCATTTTCGAGAAGAATGCCCTTGATGGTGATTGGTGAGGATTCATTCTGACCAGGTGGCCAAACCATTTAAGTTGTTGTTGTTCTATATATTCTTGGCAGGGTTTTGTTCCTACTATTTTTCGTATGGTATCATTTGGTATTCTATCTCTTCTTGTGTTGTTTGTTACTATTCTCAACAAGCATCGCATCTCACATGTATTGATCTTTCTTAATTTTTTTTAGAAAGGGTCCATGTTTGACTTTCATAGCACAAAGTTGGTATGAAAATGCTATTTATCATTTGTTGTTTAGCTGCCATAGAAATGTTTGGATGTCTTAGCAATGGTGAAAGCTGGTATGTGACAGCATTTGCTTTTTGTATTCTCATGTCAATTTCTCTGTCTAGTTTTCCATCTTCTGTGAACATTGTGCCCAAATACTTGAATTCCTCTACTTGTTTTATTTCTTTATCTTTGTTCTTGATGTTTAATGGGTGTCTTAATTTGCTTATTCTCATAGCCTCTGTTTTTGCTGTGTTAATTTTCCTACTGTAGTTTGTGCAGCTTTTATCTAGAGATGTTATATGCTGTTCTAGCAGGCTTTCATCCTCATATATTAGGCATTGGTCATCTGCGAATAGTAGCTCTTTGATGTTGGAACTTTCTACCTCTATATTATTATTTGATTTTTCCTTATTTTTGGTTGTTTTGATTTATTTGTTTTGGTGAATGCATTGATTGATGATTTATTTTGTCCATATATGATGAAGAGGAGTGGTGAGAGGACACTGCTATTGTAGCAGGCTTTCATCCTCTTACGGATTACCAGGACTAAAACTAAGAATAGCAAAATGTTACACCTTCTCAATATTCCTGTATGGTGCAGAAACATGGACATTAGACAAGAAAACAGAACAGAAAATTAAAGCTTTTGAAATGTGGATTTATAGAAGAATTGGATGGAAAGAAAAGAAAACAAACGATGAAGTTTTAAAACAACTAAAAATGAAAAGAGAACTACTAAACACAATTATAACAAGACAAATGAAAATTTTGGGGCACGTTAAAAGACACAACAGCCTACTAAAAGTAATACTGGAAGGGAAAACACAAGGTAAACGAGGCAGAGGCAGACCAAGACTAACATGGACGAGTAATATCAAAACATGGACAAGTCAACCTATGACAATCTGTACCATCAAAGCATGAGACAGAGTGGAATGGCGCTCCATAGCAGCCAACCTTCGATGCGGGGACGGCACACAATGATAATGATGATCTTGCGGATTCTTCTAGAATGTACAGAATGTTGAGCACAATTCTGATCCTGATAACTCAATGTTGGGACAAAGATTGTTAATAAGGGCTCTTTTTTTGTTTCTACCGGGATTTTGTTTTTGGCATGATGTTATTTGGCATGATTAATAATGCTATTTCGTCCATAATTTGGCGTCTGCACCTGGAGTTGATTACCGCTTCTTGCTTTCGCAAATAGGAAATTAGAAAATTAAATTACAAACCACAGATATTTGTCACCGCATTTTCTCTTTCCTTCGTCCATACCTCTTGACCCGGTTGGGGTCTAATTTATTTTTTATATTTTATTATTAGGAGGATACATATTTCTGGTTCTCGTTTTTTTTGGCGACTTCACTCACTGTTAATTGATGTTGCTGTTGAGTTTCTTTTTATATTGTCTGTCCATCTTATTCTGAGTCTGCCTCTTGCTTTTCTCCCTTCTCCTCTTTTAATATATCCTTTGTTTGGTAAGGAATCGCACGGCATTCTTTCTAGATGGACAAACAAGTTTATTTGTTGTTTCTTCAAGTAGCTTAGGATTGGTTCAATGCCTACTCTTTCTCTTATAATATCATTTCTAATTCTGTCTTTTCTGGTCACTCCAAGCACTTTTCTCGGACATCTCAAGTATTAACTACTAAAATATATTAATGCAAATTATTATATAATAATAATATATTATATTAAATATTTACTAAAATTAATTAATTAAATTATTGTTTATTAAATATCTACTTTAGCTAGATATTTTACTTTTTATGTGTGGCGTTACAAAATGAAACCACTTCAATAAAATATCAATTTAAAAAATAAGTGGAATGTACCAGGCTCAGGACATCTTCAAACAAAAATAACCCACAGCATTTCTAAGATTATAACTAAAATACCACTATGATATGAAAACAAACAGCTGTGCAATAAATAAATAGATAAAATAATATTAACTTATACCAGATCTATTAAACGTGTACATATATTTACAATTTCCATAGCACATGCCACAGGCAGATAACATGAACGGAAGGCATGTTTAAATACAGCTATGCTTGTGTATCTGCTCATCGTCAATAATTCCCAGTCCATATTTTGTTCTGCACAAACAACGAACTCCATATTTTCGCCAGTTATTCTTTTCAACATGGCCTGCAGAAATCAATGCAAGTATGTGCTGTGATGATAGTATATTTTATCTCTGTTATACACGATATAAATACACGAACAAATCAATACTGTTTTTGGTAACAATTTAGCCCACCGGATTAATATTATTTAAAGTAATTTAGGTAAAAAATTACAAACAAAATATTAGCATGTATAAAGATGGTTGTTTAAAATCAAATTATCAATAAGCTTTTATGACAATAATTTAACGATGTCGAAAAATGCTGATTTACCTAACCGATGAAAGGGACACATTTAGCGAAAGTTTTTCAAGAAAAAACAGAAGCCAAAAACCATGACGACAGTGATGGCGATAACACGGAAGAAAAAGATCCAATTTCACCTCTGGATAAAATAGAATGGATCATATTAAGCCTAGAAGACGGTAAAACACCTGGATGTGACGAGGTAACAGCATAGCTCATTACCAGGAGAGAACAGTGCATTACAGTAGATCAGGCATTATTTTACAAGATTGGAAACAGCGGGTAATGGTTGAAAGATTGGAAGAACTCATCATCATCAAGTGCCGTCTCCGCAACGAAGGTTGGCTACCATGGAGCGCCATTCTGCTCTGTCTCTTGCTTTGATGGTGCAGGTTGTCATAGGCTGATTTGTCCATCTTTTGATGTTAGTCGTCCATGTTAGTCTTGGTCTGCCTCTGCCTCTTTTATCTTGTATTTTTTCCTCCAGGATTACTTTTAGTAGGCTGTTGTGTCTTTTAACATGGCCCAAAAATCGCATTTGTCTAGTTTGAATTATGCTTAGTAGTTCTCTTTTCATTTTTAGTTTTTTAAGACTTCATCGTTTGTTTTCTTTACCTTCCATCAAATTCTACCTATTCTTCTATATATCCACATTTCAAAGGCTTCAATTCTCTTTTCTGTTTTCTTGTCTAATGTCCATGTTTCTGCACCATATAGGAATATTGAGAAGATGTAACATTTTGCTATTCTTAGTTTTAGCCCTGGTGTTATTTGTTTTGATGGTAGTATGTTCTTCATGTTAGTATGTTCTTCATGACATTAAAATTAACTTTCGCCATTCCTATTCTTTTGTTTATTTCAGTTATACATTTTCCATCACTGGTTATAGTATGTCCAAGGTAGTTGTAGTTCTGAACTGTCTCCAGGTCTGTTCCTTCAATTTTGATATCCACTTGTGAGTTTTGAGTATTCTCTTTGTTTATGATCATATTTTAGTCTTTTTGATATTCATATCTAGTCCATATTTTTTGCTTGTCATGTTTATTTCATTAAGTAATTGTTGTAGATCTTTAGGATTTTCTGCTAGTAGAACAGTATCTTCACCATATTTTAGGTTATTGATTATCTTTCCATTAATTTGTAGGCCTGGCATCTCTATGATGTTTTTAAAGATTTGCCCAGTGAATAGATTGAACAAGCTTGGGGATAGGATGCATCCCTGTCTTACTCCTCTTTTTATATCAATGGGTGTAGAGTTCTCTTTGTTATATTTTACTATTGCAGTTTGCTCCCAGTATAGATTACATATTAGTCGTATGTCCATGTCATCTAGGTGTATCTCTTTTAGGCATTCTATAAGTTGTTTGTGGTGTACTCTATCAAAAGCTTTGGTGTAGTCTATGAAGCAGACATAGGTTTGTTGACTTCTGTAGGAAACGAACTAAATCTTAAAAAAGGTCAATCTAAAAGAAGGCACTAATTACAGCGGCATTAATTAGCTATGCAAACAAGATCAAACTTAAAATGATCATGAGAAGAATCCAAGGTAAACTTGAAGCAGTTCAGGCTGATTTTCAGAGTCGGGAAAACAAGAGGCTATACATTTAATATGAGAAAAAAAATATTGAAAAATGTAAAGAGTGCAACATAAATTTGTTTATGTGCTTTATTAAGTACAAGCATTTCACTGCTTACAACATTCAATTTTGTGGAAAATCCTGATATAGACTTTAACCTCATCTAGTGCATATGACGATGATGCTTTTTTAATAATAACATGAGTGGTCGATTAAAGTGGTTTGGTCATGCGAGAAGAGTGGACAATGGTCATGTAAGAAGAGTGGACAATGGTCATGTGAGAAGAGTGGACAATGGTCATGCAAGAAGAGTGGACAATGGTCATGTGAGAAGAGTGGACAATGGTCATGTGAGAAGAGTGGACAATGGTCATGTGAGAAGAGTGGACAATGGTCATGCGAGAAGAGTGGACAATGGTCATGCGAGAAGAGTGGGCAATGATGGTATTCTTAAACAGTTATTGTTCATTCTGTGGTCGGATCTGTCTATACAACATTGGCAGATTCATTCATGAGAGAAGTTGATCAGTAAAACAGCGTTCACCAAAATACATTAATACATTTTTAAAATAATGATAAATCATGATTGCTTGCTTGCTAGCAACTATCTGTCAAGACGATAAAGATCATACGAATTATAAATCATATATTATGTATACCCATATATAAAAATATATTATAAAATATAAAATATAATGAATCATAAACATATGACAAACCATCAATTCGCTTCTTAACTACATCATTTGACAAAGGTATTAAGAAGCGCTTGTATGGAACAATGAGCTAGACACCATATCATCTTATCCATTCAACATATATACAGAAAATATACTGAGAAATCTCAGAGATGCAAAACAATTTGACACTCTTACGTTAGGAAGTCATGCACTAGCAGTAACTCGATAAGCTACTCTTTCATGTACATAAATCAGTGGCACACAGAAACTAATATCTGTTGAGCATTATAGTTTTTAAAAAACAACACCTTTATCTCAATTTAAGAAAAAAAAACCTTTTACAACAGATAAAACATATTAAAAATGATAAATGTATGAATGGACAAACATTAGAAAGGGTAGAAGTTTTGAATATATTGGCTCATTGATTCAAATCTGTGGAAAAACTTTCAAGAAGGCTAAACAAAACAGAATAAATTAAAAGAGCTGCACAGAATATGCCAAGGACCTAATATACGAGGTAACAAAACTTCGGTTTTCAAGAGCCTGTTTTCTTTTGCATAGTAACATCATATAGCATGGTCATGAGAAACATGGGCAATTGCCATATGTCCTGGAATAGACATCAATGTTTTTGAAGTAAGCGTTACAGACGAATATTCAGAAAACCATGAATGTAGGAAAGAACAAACATATCAAGTTTGCAAGAGCTTTAAATTCAAGAAAACTGGTTGATAAAGAACATAAAAATGAAGAAGATAAAATATTTGTGACCATGTAAAATGAAATAATGGTTCCGAGATGATAATTCTGGGGTAAATAGTACGAGATAAACTAGAGGACAGCAAGACTTAGAAGAAGGCGGTGGGTACAATATATCACAGAAGAGCTGGGATTGACTGCTGAAAACGCTGGACATCTCACGGAGGATGGAGAAATTCGAGATTAGCTGTGACAAAGCCAATTTTCAAAATGGACAACTAGATAATGATGATCACAATTCTTGCAGGAAATACTGCAACTAACAGTACAAATATTTAGATTCGTTACATAAGTTCAGTTCGTTGGTTAACACTCAGTGGACAGAAGAAAGAGGGTACCGGTAAACACTCAGTGACAGGTGAAACAGGGCATCGGTAAATACTCAGTGACGGGTGAAACAGGGCATCAGTAAACACCCAGTGACGGGTGAAACAGGGCATCAGTAAACACCCAGTGACGGGTGAAACAGGGCATCAGTAAACACTCAGTGACGGGTGAAACAAGGCATCGGTAAATACTCAGTGACGGGTGAAACAGGGCATCGGTAAACACCCAGTGACGGGTGAAGCAGGGCATCAGTAAATACTCAGTGACGGGTGAAACAGGGCATCAGTAAACACTCAGTGACGGGTGAAACAGGGCATCGGTAAATACTCAGTGACGGGTGAAACAGGGCATCGGTAAATACTCAGTGACGGGTGAAACAGGGCATCGGTAAACACCCAGTGATGGGCGAAACAGGGCATCGGTAAATACTCAGTGACGGGTGAAACAGGGCATCGGTAAATACTCAGTGACGGGTGAAACAGGGCATCGGTAAATACTCAGTGACGGGTGAAACAGGGCATCAGTAAATACTCAGTGACGGGTGAAACAGGGCATCGGTAAATACTCAGTGACGGGTGAAACAGGGCATCAGTAAACACTCAACTAACAGAACAAAGAGGACATCGATAAACAAACACTCAACGCACAGTAGAAAAAGGGCATCGGTAAACAAACACTCAACGCACAGTAGAAAAAGGGCATGGGTAAACAAACACTCAACGCACAGTAGAAAAAGGGCATGGGTAAACAAACACTCAACGCACAGTAGAAAAAGGGCATGGGTAAACAAACACTCAACGCACAGTAGAAAAAGGGCATGGGTAAACAAACACTCAACGCACAGTAGAAAAAGGGCATGGGTAAACAAACACTCAACGTACAGTAGAAAAAGGGCATGGGTAAACACCCAACGCACAAAACAAAGAGGACATCGGTAAACATTCAGCTGACAGTACGGAGAGGACATCGGTAAACACTCAAAGCACAGTACAAACAAGGCATCGGTAAACACTTAACGTAGAATACAAAGAGGGCACATGTATACCTCGAGGAACAAACTAAGTATTTCCCTGTAGTAAAACTTGTCCGACAAAAACAACTTGATTGTCCGGAACATAACACCCTTTATGAAGGCTCCATCGGTGACCGCTAACATTCCATTGTCGTTCTGGCAAGAAAATTAAAATAAAGACAGCGTCTGATATAGCCCATGCAGGGTTTAGCGATAACGATAATGTAAACATTTGGTATCATAAGCATGTTTATTACTTAGAAAGAATGAAAGACAGAAAGAAAGTATATATATACACACCACATACATACTTATAAACGACAATCATCTTTTTTTAGGCCATGTATTAAGAAGGGAACAGCTGGAATATATTGTAACAACTGGGAAAATAAGGACGAAGAAATAGGGGGAAGCAAAGAGAAAAGATACCAGACAGCTTAGAGTATGGCTTGACAGAAGGTCAAAAACAAAAATGATAAATAACTGTCGAGATCGAAAGAGACATGATCATCTACGCCAGCAGGTATGGTACTTGATGATGAGAATATATATATATATGTGTGTGTGTGTGTGTGTGTGTGTGTGTGTGTGTGTGTGTGTGTGTGTGTGTGTGTGTGTGTGTGTGTGCGTGTGCGTGTGCGTGTGCGTGTGTGCACGCACATCATTGTTTGTCCATTGCAGAACGCTGCATTCACCACAGCCCGTCTGAAAGAATCTCTGTCCATAGCCAGATCTCCCACTTCTGTTGTTATGTTCAAGGTCTCCTTGATGTTTTGAACCCACCTTCTTTTTGATCTGCCTCTGATGCGTCGTCCAGGAACCATGCCTTCCATTATTGTTCTTTCCAGTTTGTTATCTTTTGACATGATCATAGTATTTTAATTTTCTTTGTAGAATGATGTTTATAAGCCAGTTTTTTTTTAAATATTTAAATCTTTTAATATGTCTTCTTTGCTCTTTTTTATTATCCAAGGTATTTTAAGGAGTTTTCTGTTGCATTTTGTTTCGAAGGAATCGATTTTATTCCTTGCTGTTTGCGATATTATAGATATATACATGGTCTGGATTGAAAGAACAATTATGAACACATCCCTTTGCTTGCAGTAAAGTTTTTTATAACTAACGGTGTCAAAGCATTTATTTCATTAGTAAACCATTATTGACTATAGAGTTTTCATATACTTACCCAAAGAGATGTTGTGCTTGATCTAAGCTAAGACATATAGCACAAAGATATGTTGCTGACCGTAAAATCATAACTTGTCCTCCACACCTTGTTAAACATATGGGGAATATGTTGCTGTCAGTGACCATATTTTTTCATGACCTATAGCATATATATTGGTGATATGGTCGGTATAACTTTAGGCAGCTCTTATACACCATACAAGTATTTTAGTAAACATTTTAAAGGGTTGGATAAACATCGAATCCTTGACGGTCCGAGAAAAAAAAACTTATATGAATTGAATCAAGACCATTTTGCACAGAAGTAAGTGAACTAACCAATCGGTAACTGAAGCTGCAGCTAATGATCGTGTTACAACAAAAAAAAACATGGTAAACGACGTCATTTATTAAGATATAGTATCGAAGGGAATCTTGTTTGAACCACATCCCTTGTTATGCTAAGCCAGTACACTTACCACCATGACATGTGAAATGGTTTATAATTTTACAAATTCACATTTCAGGGAGATCTTACGATTGTAAGAGATCAAACATTGTTTGATGTGCGACGGGGATGATCCGATGACCAACTGTGTTTCATATGTTCGGATTTGGAGTCAAAAACAATGTCCTAACATCATCGAGCGCTATACAATTATATAAAAAAATGTGACGATCATCATTTCCGGGAGGACGTGAATTTCCGGTCAGTATGGTGGATAGGCGGCAGGAACCATTAGAGGCTATGTCTGAAAATTGTTCCTTGTTGCAGTTTCTTCATATTCCAAGTCCGGCTAGTTGCATGAGATACTGAGTTAAGTGCACACTGTAAGCTGTGCGTTTCATCTGTTTGGATCGTGTTTCGATATTCCGATTGTTTACGATGAATGATGATATCGTATGATGGAGAACAGATGGCTGTGTTCACTTTCTGTGCGGTTTTGCCTTATGTCTTTTGGCGTGTGCTGAGACTGCTATGATGGGGACTACAGCTACCTTTCCTTGATTGGGAGATGAGATAGTAAATCGGATGATTCATCTGGCACGGGCGGTTGAGCAATTATGGATTTTAATTCATTTGTAGTGATACCGGGGTCTTCCATTACCATAACTTACCACCACGCCACATACACACTTATGTTGTATTATAAAAGTATTATAGATTGGTACATTTTCTGTTAACTTGGTAAATGTCTTTCTTGCCGTTCTCTGTTGAAATGGCGTTATCTGTTCTCTACCATTGTTCACACTAAGGTTAAAATAGATACACTTTTCAGCAATATTTGCCTATTTTCGGCAGACAGAATACTTTTCTGTTAAAAAAAAACGATGAAAACAATTTAGAAAAAAAAATTGTTCAGTTTCTATTACTTTTACAACGTTGTGACGTAAGTCGTATTATAAGACTATTATAGTAAATTAGTAAATATAATGCTCGCATAATGCATTAAAATTTCGACTTTTTTAGTCAATTTAAAAAAAAAAGCACCACAGAACATTCCGAACAAAAAACTGAAGATATACTGACACTATATTCATCTTAAAATAGCTGGCAGAAAAGAGAACACAAAAACAGAACACAATCAAAATGTGTACATAGCTTTCATTGACCAGCAAAAAGCATTCGACCGAGTAAATAGAGAACAACTGTGGGAGATACTAACAAATTTTGGCTTTTAGGCCAACATCTAATCAACCTAATTAAAAGTCTCTACATCAATAGCAGCTGCACAGTCAGAACAGGTTACACAGATCACTTCGAAATTCCGTTGTAAAAATGGTGGATCTAGGTCACTTTCACTCGATCGCTGCAGAAAGTGCATTCGGGGTCTGATTAATTTCGGTTCTCCATTGCACTTTTCAGCGTTAAAGTAAAAATGATGATCTACTTATTACATCTGAGCCGCTAAAGCGAAGTCGTACGCCGGCAACAGTCCCTTTTTGACAAATCAAGTGTTGTGAATGAGAACTTCCACCGTCTAGACCTTGATATGCGCTTTACGTCACATTGGTGCTGTTCATGACCGTTGTTGGAATTCCTTGACGCAAGTTATTTTCATGTTACCCATTAATGTAAACGTTTTCGTCAGCCGCAGTTTTATCTCTTTAGGGAATTTGCACCGTGTTTTGTTCGTCGTAGGCTGCTTTCACTAGAGTAATCAGGAATCTAAAGGGAGCGAAATTGATGTGTGTACCGTACGACATTGTTGTGTGCTACGTCATCTTAATGGCTCATCGTACATCCCTAGACCGCCTTACGCTAATCTTACGGTCTGTTGTTTGATGTGCGACGGGGATAATCTAACGATGAACTGTGTGTCTATATGTTCGGAATTGGAGTCAACAACGATGGCCTAACATCATCATGCGCTATACATTTTTTAAAAATACGACTATCATCCTTTTCAAGAGGACGTGAACTTCCGGCATATGGTGGATAGGCAGCAAGAATAATTGAAGGCTATGCATGAAAAGTGTTCCTTGTTGCAGTTTCCTCATATTACAAGTCCGGCTTGTTGCAGGAGCTACTGAGTTAAGTGCTCTGTGCACACCGTGAGCTGTGTGTCTCATCCGTTTTGATCATGTTTCGATATTCCATTTCTTTACGATGAATGATGATATCGTATGACAGGGATCAGTTGGCTGTGTTCACTTTCTGCGCGGTTTCGCCTTATGTCTTTTGACGTGTGCTGAGACTGCTACGATGGGGACTACAGTTACCTTTCTTTGTTTGGGAGATGAGATATTAATTCGGATGATTACGTTGGCACGGGCGGTTGAGCAATTATTTATTTTAATTCGTTTGCAGTGATACCGGGGCCTTCCATAGACAAATAACCAAAACTTCGAAGTTAGATCTGGTGTAAGACAGGGGTGCATACTATGCTCCCTGTTTATTACATACATTGACTATATATGCAAGATAGCCAACCCATCAGAGACAGAGAAGAGCAACGAGCTTCTATTTGCAGACGATCAGGCACTAATACATGAAACAATAGAAGACCTACAAGAACACTTAAATAGGCTCAACAACACAGGCACAAAATACAACATGAAACTCAACATTAAAAAAACATGTCCTGAATATCGCAAAAGAGAAACAGAACATCAACATATCTATAGAAGGCAGGCAACTAAAACAAGTAGTGGAATTCAAATACCTTTGAAGTTGAGTGACAAACGATAATCCACAAACAACAGAGATAGTCTCTAGATGCAACATAGCTTATCAAATCTTCGGACAGCAATCACCACTATTATCCAACAAAGAAATAACTCTAGAGGAAAAACGGGCACTCTACAATACAATCTTCATCCCCAACGTTGTGCTACCAATGCCAGACCTGGACCCTAGATGCAAGAACAATAAGAAAAATAACCTCTACAGAGATGAAATATGTTAGACGAATGACAGGAAACAGTCTGAGAGATAAGATCAGAAATGAAGAGCTGAGAGAAAAGCTGGGAATAACCCTCACCATAGAATATATAAAGAAGCAATAGATAAAATGGTTTGGCCACGTGAGGCAGAGTGATCAAAACACAACACAACGAGCCTTCAATAAACGTTGCGAGAACACCAGACCCACGAGCCGACCACGATAAAGATGTATTGACGGGATATTAGAAGCACTAAGAAACATAACAGCACCAGGGGCGAACAAAAGAGCAAAAGACCACACATTATATCTCCCCACGACGCTGAAAGGCAAAGGAAGAAGATAAGAAGAAGGAAACCACAAGACATTCCAAAACAGAGAAGTCTTATTCAGTTTTTCTTTTCGTATATTATACAATCTATTCTTTATATATTTTCATGCACTAATTTGAGTACGTGTGTCTTGTCCATTGTTTTAGAAGAAGACCTACCGAGCCGCTACATCGTTTTCGTTTCGTTTTGTCTCCCATTTACACGAAGCTGCTACTATTCAATTTCTTCTACATATTCATTTTCAGTTATCGCCAGTTTTACCGCAGCTACGAGTTTTTAAAATGCCTTTTTACTCTTGAATCTGTCGATATTAGATCCACGGGTCCGGTCGCAGAAGGAGAAAGGTGTAGTTGTACTTTCATGTTCGAAACTGGATCTGTTTTCTTATCTCTTTTAGCGAGGACTTCCGTTTCCAAGATGGCGGATCTAGTCCACGTCCTCTCGATCGCTGCAGAAAATGCACCCAAGGTCTGATTAATTTCGGATCTTCATTGCACTTTTCTGCGTAAAAGTCAAAATGATGATATGCTTGATACATCTGTGTTGCTAAGGCGAGGTCGTAGGTCGACAACAGTCCGTTTTTTGACGAATCAAGTGTTGTGAGTCAGACATTCCTCCGTCTAGACTAGATCTGTGCTTTACGTCACATTAGTGCTGTTCAAGACCGTTATTGGGATTCTTTGACGCAAGTTATTTCCACGTTACACATTAATGTAAACTACTTCGTCAGTCGCAGTTTTGTCTCTTTGGGGAAGTTGCTTCGTGTTTTGTTCGTCGTAGACTGTTTACACTTGAGTAATCAGACATAAGTCTAAAGGTATCGAGATTATGAGTTTGGCGACATTGTGTCCTACGTCATCGTATTGGTTCCCTAAACCGGCCGTGCGCAAATCTTACGGTCTGCTGTTTGATGTGCAACAAGAATAATTTGACGACTGACTGTGTGTCTATATGTTCGGAATTGGAGTCATCAACGATGGCCTAACATCATCAAGTGCTACGATGATCATCATTTTCAAGAGGACGTGACTTACCGGTATATGGGGATAGGCGGCGGGAACAAATGAAGGCTATGCATGAAATGTGTTCCTTGTTGCAGTTTCCTCATATTACAAGTCGCATGTCTGTGTTAGTCACCTCTAGTGACTCGGGCAGATGGTGCTCGTAAACCTGGGAAGGCCGACCATCTACGGGCAGAATCCCCCGACAGAAAAGATCAACAGCTGCCTTGCAGGAAGATTGGGGACAATCAAAGGCTAAGGAAAGCAAACCTGAAAAAATGCTGGCTGAAATCGGATGCACTGGGCCACTGGCGCAGAACACAGTGCAACGTATTAACGGGTGTTCAGTCAGAGTGGATCTGACAGACTCTAATTGTGATGTTCTGTCTGTGGGGGCGATCAACACACTTAGCCTGACAGCTGACTTCATATGAGAGTCTGGAATCCTTACTCTGATTGAGTCCTGAACGCAGAGAGAGAGAGAGAGATCTCTTTTAGCGGTTATAATTTGACATCTTTATATCGTATTCTCTGTCTTATGTAGTTTCTCCTCTCTATATCTCTGATCTCTTTTAGCGGTTATAATTTGACATCTTTATATCGTATTCTATGTCGTATGTAGTTGCTCCTCTCTATATCTCTGATCTCCATACGATATAATCTGTCTACATATTCGCAGTCACTTCCGTTCTTGAAGAAATCCCTCATTGATCCTTTACAAATAACTCTATACCTAAGCTTTGGTCTACCCGTAGATCATTTGCGATCCCTAAGCTTCCCATAAAGTAAGTGTTTGGGAATGTTATTAATGCCCGTTGTTCTAACACGACCCAACTACTTCCGTCTATGTGTGTGTGCGTGTGTGTGTGTGTGTGCGTGTGCGTGTGCGTGCGTGCGTGCGTGCGTGCGTGTGTGTGTGTGTGTGTTTTCAGGAAAAGTTCACTGGAGAAATGTCATTCTAGAACGAGAAAATCAGAAAATTGTGATAAACCAGACATTTGAAGCTCTGAAGACAAAGACGAATAAATGAATATTATTATGAAAGGAAACTTTCTGAGGTGACAGACCAACGCATCATTTCGGGAGAAGAGATATATTTACAACCCTCGGAAAAATCCACAAATAATCAACAATAGAAAGACGGGATTGCTTTGTTCGCACTGTACTCGTGGCAAAGCGCTATGTCGATGAGTTCGGGTTCCATCTTGTTCCAGGCTGTCTACAGTTCTCTGTTTCTTTTTCCTCTATGGAGTTCTAGCGTGTAAAGGTAAGAGGTAAAGTACGAGACTTGAACCGGCGTCTTAGCACGCGAGCTTTCACCAATATGTGCTCGGCCGCCTACAGAAGTGTTCAGAGACTTCTGGATAGTGTCGCTTCAAGCATCGAAACTCACGATGCGAGGCGGCATTCCTCACCTTCCCAGAGTACTACGCTGGTACCCATTTCTGCCAGCGGCTGGGTCGACCGCGGGTGGATCTTTATCTAACCACAAGTACATCTCAAACTGCTTCCAGTGGGAATCGAACACGGGTTGTCTGAATGTTGGTAGCCCAGTCGGCTGGTTGTCCCAACTAGGCTACCGAGGCCCCAGTCGGCTGGTTGTCCCAACTAGGCTACCGAGGCCCCAGTCGGCTGGTTGTCCCAACTAAGCTACCGAGGCCCCAGTCGGCTGGTTGTCCCAACTAAGCTACCGAGGCCCCAGTCGGCTGGTTGTCCCAACTAGGCTACCGAGGCCCACTTCTGGTGTGTTTAAGCTAGTACGGAGAAAGATCAAATGAAAGCTTCAAGTT
The DNA here is from genome assembly GCA_032433765.1 of Megaustenia siamemsis. Lineage (NCBI taxonomy): Eukaryota > Metazoa > Mollusca > Gastropoda > Stylommatophora > Ariophantidae > Megaustenia > Megaustenia siamemsis. The sequence goes on from JAVIAB010000024.1 coordinate 59,619,507, forward strand.
TCTGGAACTTTCTCTTATTCTCTATTATCACTCCTTTAAAGAGCCTGCTCCAAAAATGGCCTCAACGATCGTATATTTAAAGTCGACACTACTGACAGTGAACCTGTTTCTTTTAAACTTCAACTATTAATGATACAACATCAAATAGTTAGTATTGGTAAATACAAAAGTGGGCCACATGTTTTTACAAACAACGATACTGAAACCATTAGTGCACATGCACTTCGTGATATATTGAATTTTTATCATTTCAACTCTTATCCCTCTGTTAATTCTCCTCTTATTTCTCCTCTTATTTCTCCTCTTATTTCTCCTCTTACTTACCTATATCGCTCATTGTAGATGTAGGAGAGTTTATCTGTACTTCGCTTATTTTGTTCTCGATTTCTGAGGAAGGCCGCATGTATGCCGAAACGTCAGTATTTTGTTGTGTTCTTTTTATGTAAAGCTGTCACCATAGCTTGTGGGAGTGTACGTTACACCCCACTACTTGCTACTGATACCAGCTTTACCGCAGCTATGCAGTTATATGCCTGTTCCCTATATGTTGATGTTGACTGATCACCTATGTGTTTGACCTGACTGCATTGATGCCAGGGTTAGCTGTATGGTCAAAGTTTCCTCTAAGCTTTATTGCGTTTGGAAACACAGCGTTAGCGCCCATATGTTTCAATGAAAAAACAGCACATACATTGATCATGTGGTTGGTATTTGGGAAACGTCGTCATACTTTCCCAGACAAAAAAAAATCTCTGGTACCCATTTTCAGACGCTAGGTAGTTCTAGAAAAAAAAATATATGGGAACTGAACCCAAAACCACCTGGCCATTATTCAGCGCTGACTACTCATCCAGTAGTGCTTTCCCTAACATTGAACTGTATCTTCGTTTTGTTGTAATCAATGTATCCAACACAAACAATATATTTTGCACTAACCAATAATATTCATTTCCGTTTTGTCATTAAATTCAGCAGCTGGGTTAATTGTTCCTGGATTAAATCAGCACCTAATTTATCACACTTTCTATGGGATAACACATCCTATAGTCGTATCAATATATATCATGAATAAATTAGAGATTGATCATAAGTTCTAAATTTCCATTACTTGATACTGTGGATGTTTATAGGACATCGTTTTGTATAACAAGCCAAGTCTGTGTATCACTTCATTGATTAACTACACAAAATGCACATATTTATCAGTATTGGCCAAATATAGATTGGTTAGGCGAATAGGGGTGGAAAGGAGTGGCGGATGGTTGCAGGTTTTAGCAAAAATTATTGAACATGTTTCTCTATAATATAAACATTGACATAGTATGTTTTATTTCTTTCTTGCTTTTGGTGATTAAGTGTGTCAATGATAGAGTGAGAGACAATGTGTGTCAATGATAGATAAAGTGAGAGATAATGTGTGTCAATGATAGAGTGAGAGATAATGTTTGTCAATGATAGAGTGAAAAATGGTGTGTATTAATGATAGAGTGAGATATAATATGTATTAATTATATAGTAAGAAATAATGAGGAAGGACTGAGCGAATGTTTCCCAATAGAAACTGGGGTTAAACAAGGATGTATTTTATCGCCCTTGTTATTTGGAATTGTTATGGACTTCATAATGAAGAAATGCTGCACTGGTAATAAAGGCATCGAATGGATACAAGGAGACCATTTGGAGGACCTCGACTTTGCTGATGACATAGTTCTCATCAGCAGTCAGATAAAAACGATGCAGGAAAACACAAATGAACTATCATCAATAGCCAGCAAAATTGGGCTTGAGGTCAATCATGAAAAGACTAAAGTCATGAAAAGTTTAATTCCAACAAGTGACAAAATATACATGGAAAACAAACCAGTAGAAGAGATCGATCACTTTATCTATCTTGGAAGTCACATTGATCGAGAAGGGGATACGAGCAAAGAAATTAGAATCAGACTGGCTAAAGCAGCAATGTCTTTCAGAAGCCTTGAAAAGTTGTGGAAATCAAAACTCATTAGCACAAACACAAAACTTAGGCTATTCAAATCAAATGTACTATCAACCCTTACGTATGCGTGTGAAAGCTGGAAAACAACAAGAGATATAGAAACAAAGTTGAACGCATTCGAAAATAAATGTCTAAGGAAAATACTTGGTATAGAATGGAACGAATTCAAAACAAACGAGGAAATTAGAGAAATCGCCAATCAACCACTAATATCTTCAGTAATAAAGAAAAGACGATGGTCATACGTTGGACATGTGATGAGAAGAGATAATAATCGAATAGCAAAGCAAGCCCTCATATGGGAAACAACAGGTAAAAGAAAAAGAGGAAGACCCAGGGAGACACTGAGAAGAACATTGATGAGAGAGGCAAGAGCAGCAGGAATCGGCTCCCTCAATGAGATAGAACTGCTTGCACAGAACAGAGACAGATGGCGAGATTTAATAAAATATCTTTAAAAGAAAACTGCTAGAACAAAAATTCATATAGGAGAAGGTGTATCTTGGTCTACGCCCTATGGGCCGGTTACGGCTCGAAAGGTCAATAGATAGAAGAAATAATGTGAATTAATTATAGAATGAGAGTTGAATAATGGGTATTAATGATATAGTAAGAGATAATGTGAATTTATGATAGAGTGAGAAATGATGCATGTCAAATATAGAGTGAGAAATTATGTGTATCAACGATAGAGTGAGAGATAATATTTGTTAAAGATAGAATGAGAGATAATATTTCTTAAATATAGAGTGAGAGATAGTGCATGTCTTCTGAGCAAATACTCTCTCTAGCTGAGGTATTCATCTGTGTGGTAACACTTCGTGCATTTCTACTGATAGCACAATGATCTTATTATCCAACATGTAACAATGTCTACCAAGATCGTAGTTAAGAAATGTTGCAATATCAAAACGTTGACCTCTCCACAAATGATGTTTCAGGAGTGTATGTATTGAAATTGAAGCACTATGATATAATACTTACAGACCAATCACTTATATGAAACTTAATAACAAATAAGACATAGGTAGCGAAGTGGTTAGTGCATTCATTTAGTGCAGGAGGGTCTGAATTCAATTATATAAGTGTGCTGAACTTTCAGAGCTTCATATAGCCTGTGGTTGCCAAATATTTTCTGGGGAAAAGTAAGGCGATCTGGATTAATACTCACGACCTGACCTATCTAAGCATCGATAATAAATATCAATTATATTGTCCTTTATACCAATATGCCTATACACCATACGACGTTACTTATTCATCCTTTACTTTAATAACAAACACATCAGCTCCATAGAACAATTTCGACTTATGGAAGTGAATTATGGATAGTAGACAAACGAATGAAAATACTATTAGAGGACACAGAGATGGGATTTCTCAGAAGAATGTTTAGAGTTCCATGTACAGCTAAAAAGACCAACGAAGACATTATCAAAGAGGCCAGCACAAACAGGGAGTTCCTAAATAACATCAGAAAGAAACAATCAACATTATCACGGCACATCGTGAGAAGAGGAAAGTTGGAATATTTGGTTACAACAGGCAAAATACAGAGAAATAGAGATCGTGGACGACAAAGAGAGAAGATACTTGGTAACTTGGTAGTGTGGCACGTAAACAAGTCAACAACAGAATTGATATGGTGCACTGTGAAAAAAAAAGTTGTGGAAGAGCATAATCGCTTAAGCCAACCGGTACGGCACATGATGATGATCTTACCACTTTGTACCAGCTTTCTTTCCCTTGGATGTTTATCGACCGTTGGGAGATATAGTCAAAACACATCTCAAAATGGACTTCAAGCTGCGTTTAGAAGACAAAATGTTGCAATTAAGCTCTTGAGAAAGACGGCATGCCTGCTTGCGTTCATCCGATGACTAAAGTATTCTAGAGTGTTCTAGTGGACTATATAATTCCTCTTCGTCGTCCGCCCTTAAAAGGACGTAAAGTGGGTGTGTCTGCGTTGTGTTGTGGTCTGCAGTATAACTGTGATATTTACGCCTATCGGCCCAACACATCCGACTTCAGCACGACATTTTTGAGTACCGGGTTGTTTTCCCTCTTCGATCCCTACTCGCTTGACTATACAGGTTAGTCTGTTACTGGAGGCACCACGGAGAGGTGGAGCAGGATCAGGATGGTTCTGGTTCGCCGATCCTGGCGCAAGCCATCAGCTGTGGGTCGCTGACAACTTCCAGCTCTGGTGCTGTGGGTCGCTGACAATTTCCAGCTCTGGTGCTGTGGGTCGCTGACAACTTCCAGCTCTGGTGCTGTGAGTCGCTGACAACTTCCAGCTCTGGTGCTGTGAGTCGCGCCTTCGTCTCCAGTAAAACTGTTATTTACTTTTTTAACTTTTAACAAAATTAAAACTCTTGAATTAACAAAAGCTGAATAGAAAGTAATAGGACAAGTTAGCACAAAGAACTGCTTCCCCTGTGGAAGTGGAACTGGATCATCATCATCATGCGCCATACCGGTTGGCGTAGGTCTTTCCACAATCTTCTATCTACAGTGCATCGTTTCAGGTCTGTTGTTGATTGTTTCCCATGCCATGACACCAAGCTAAGAGTATTTTCCCTCTTTGTCGCCCGCGATCTCTTTCTCCTTTTATTTTGCCAGCTGTAACCAAGTATTCCAATTTTCCTCTTCTCATCATGTGCCCGAAAATATTGATTGTTTCTTTTTGATGTTTTTTTAGGAGTTCCCTTTTTGTGTTGGCCTTTTTGAGAATTTCTTCATTGGTCTTTTTAGCGGTCCATGGAACTTTAAACATTCTCCTGAGAAATCCCATCTCTGTGGCCTCTAATCGTCTTTTCATTTGTTTTCTACTGTCCATGATTCGCTTCCATAAGTTAGAAGTGGTTCTACATAGCACCGATGAACTCCCTTTCCTACTTCTATTGACATAGATTTGTTGCATAAGATATTTTTCATTTTCTGAAATGCTATTTTGGCCAGAGCTTTTTAACTGGAACTGGACACGTTTATTTAATTCCGTATTTCATTACACGCCTTGTACCTCATGAAGACAGTCTTTGTCTATAATTTGGAATATTCTAAATATCCGACTTCAGCAAAGCATTTTTAAAATACCAGGTTGCCTTTCCTCTAGTTCTCTGCTCACTTGGCACGACAAAACAAATTAGTCTGTTTTTAGGGGCACCACAAAGACGCGGGGTAGTGTCTGGATAGTTCTGGTTCACCGATCATGGCACAAGCCATTAACTATGATTATCTGACAGCCTTCGGCTTAGTTGTTGAGCAGAGATTTTGCCCCTTCATCAGTTTGTAACGCGATTTTGCATAATAAAATCGTGAATGCTGTAAAGCTAGCGATAATGATGAATGCAATAATAAATACAAATGGTATGGTTTCATCTTTATTTAGTTCAACAGATATATGTCTCTTACTGAAATAAACTGAAGCTCTAGCATATTGTGTTGATACAACTGTCGTTCACCTACTTGTACTACAGCTCACTTTGTGGTTTATCAGAAGAACACTACGAATTACAGGGTTAACAAAGATCACCAATGAAAAGTGGTTAAAAAAGAGCTGGAGAAACGAGAAATAACATCAGAATCATAAGAAAAATACAATTTACTACGCTTATTGGGTATGTGATGCGAAAAGACGATTGAAAAGTCGATTAGAGGCCACAAAGATGGGATTTCTCAGAAGAATGTTGAAAGTTCTCTGGGCAGCTAAAAAGATCAATGAGGAAGTTCTCAAAGATGCCAACACAAAAAGACAGCTCCTAAAAAAACATCAGAAAGAAACAATCAATATTTTTCGGGCACATCATAAGAAGAGGACAGTTGGAATACTTGGTTACAACTGGCAAAATAGAAGGAAAGAGAGATCGCGGACGACAGAGAGAGAAAATACTGGGTAGCTTGGTGTCATGGCATGGAAAACAGTCAACAACAGAACTGATACGATGCACTGTAGATAGAAGATTGTGGAAGGACATGATCGCCGTCGCCAACCGGCATGACACATGATGATGACGCGAAAAGAAGGCGTTGCGAATACAACGAGTAGATGAATGGAAAGGGGAACAGAGGGAAAGTTAAAAAAAAAAAAAAGTAAAGTACCCCCGTCACGTCAAGTGGCGTATAGGGAAATATGGCGTTAGTGACCCTATATTTTACAGACTTTCAGCACATGATTTTTGGGGTAATGTGGTCAGTATTAAACAGAGGGAAAACCAAGAGAAGTATATTGAACAGCTTATTTAAATGCATAATAAAAGATCACCAAGTAAAATTATGACAAGCGTGAGGGACCGAGTGATGTGGAGAGAGAATTGATTGCCTACGCCGTACGGTGTGACGCCTAATGACGATGATGATGGTGGTTATTCTACTGGTATATTGAAGCAAAGGTTGCAATGTCAGGACTTTCAACTATTGAGTAAGCACGCAACAATATCCTTGTGGTGCCTCTGCCACAGTTTGAAAACCGCTGTTTTATCGACACTACAACATGCCAAAGCCTGTGCTAAAGACCATCTTAATTACTTAGTAGACTATATATTTGTCTTTGTTAACAAATGGCGTTCAAAGAAGATTTTTTTTAGACAATTTGTTTTTCACTGTTTGATTTCTTTTTTGTTTAAATTTCAAAATATATATTAAAACAATACCATTTCAATACACCATCCCAACGTAGTGGCAACTTTCAGATCCGAATTGTCTGGATTTTTAGAGAAAGCTCTTAAGGCCATCCTGATTAACCGGCCACGTTCGTTCTTGCTACGGTTCATGTTGTACTTTAATGCCTGAATGTTAGAGAATAAAGACAAGATTCTAACATGTTTACCTATTGGGCCAAAATATTTAACAATTAATAGTTATAATTATTACATTAGAATATATAGACATGTTGTAAAATGCGTATTTTTGAGTCAGAATATTTAACAATTAACAGTTATAATCATGACATGTTTGAATATATAGTCATGTAAAATGTTTACTCCTGAGCAAAACATTTGACAGTAAACCATTATAATCACAAAATTAATTTGCGAAATTTAACACATTAAGATACCAAAATATTAAGATATTAAGATACAATCTTTCTCTGCATTTTGGGAAGATGAAGGATGTTGTCTCCCTTATGTTTGATATGGATGGAAGGTTTCCGACACTGAAATATAAATCCTGACTCCTAAATCTTCTTTTTTCTTCTTCTTCTTCTTCCTCTTTCCTTCCTCATTTGCCTTTCAGCGTCGAGGGGAGATATAATTTGCGGTCATTTGCTCTTCTGTTCACCTCTGCTGCTGTTACGTCTCCTAGCGCTTCTAATATTCCGTCAATCCATCTTTTTCGTGGTCTACCCTTGGGTCTGGTGTTCTCGCAACGTTTATTGAAGGCTCGTTGTGTTGTGTTTTGATCACTGCCTTATGACGTGGCCAAACAATTAACGACCCCTAAATGATGAAGATAATTAATCCAACATTAGGAGTTGGAAGGCCAAGAAAGAATACATCAACTCCGTCACTTTGCAGGGAAAATAAACCTTCAGATCAACATGGAAAAATGTCATAAATTTAACCGAAACAACCAATGACATCATCATCAAGTACCAAGCATGCTGACCTAGGTGATCATGTCTCTCCACAACTTTTGATCTCGACAGTTATTTATAATTTCTGCTGTTGACCTTCTGGCAGGCCATTCTCTTAAGCTGTCTGGTATCTTTTCTCGTTGTTTTCCTCTATCTCTTCGTCCCTCAGTTTTCCCAATTGTCACAATATATTCCACCTGTTCTCTTCTCATTACACCGTAAAAAAAGTTGATGAATGTTTCTGCCTCTTATTGGAAATTAGCTCTCTTTTTGCTTTGGCCTCTTTCAGGACGTTTTCATTACTCTTTTTACCTGTCCATTGTATTTTTAATATTATTCTGTAAAACCACATTTCTACAGACTCCAGTGCTTTTCGTGTCTGTTGTCCTATTGTCCATGGTTCATATCCATATGTGAAGACTGGCTCTTCATAAAAATTAAGAACTCTTTTTCTTGTTTTTATTGTCAAAAATGGGTTGCACAGTATCTTCATTTTTTTTAAAGCTGCTTTTGCCTGAGCCATTCTGCATCTCACCTCTGTTGTACATCTACCATCTGAGGTTAACATTGTTCCCAGATATTTCAATTCATTTACCTGTTTTAATATTGTTCGTAGTGCACACCCACCTCCCTGGAAGAGAAACTATATGGGGCAATCGAATCACTTAATAAGACAGCTGACTTCATGAAAGAGTCTGGAATCCTACTCTGATTGAGTCTTGATCGCAGAGTGAGAGAGAGAGAGAGAGAGAGAGAGAGAGAGAGAGAGAGAGAGAGAGAGAGAGAGAGAGAGAGAGAGAGAGTGAGAGAGAGAGAGAGAGAGAGAGAGTGAGAGAGAGAGAGAGAGAGAGAGAGAGAGAGAGATTGTTCCACTTTCTAAAACTGACATACAATCCAATACAGAATTGCAACACTCCACTCCATGTCACTTTTAGAGGAACATTTCGCTGGATGGAAACATACTAAAATTATCATCTGCATCGCGAGGACAACAAGTTGATTTAACAATCTGACAAGAATATGGAGATCAAAATATTTAACAAGCACACGAAACTCAAGGAAGTCGCGATAGCTCAGTGTTTAGTGAACTAGACTACAAAGGACAAGAGATTGGGTTCGATCCTGATCGACGGCTTCCGGGTTCACCCAGCCTTAAATGGGTACCTGATTTTTTTTCTGGGAAAGTAAAGAGGCACGGACGTTATACCGACCACATTACCCTAAAATTCACGTGTCGAGGGTCTATAAAAATTATGGCCACTAACACCATATTCCCTATGAGTCACTTGGCGTGACGGGGGCTCTTGACTTATTCACGAAACTCAGACGGTTCAACTCTTGTGTGATACCCGTGCTAACATACACAATCGAGAGCTGAAGATGATCTCAGTTGTTTAAAAACATTACCTTTGAAAATAAATGCTTCAGAAGTCTCCTAGACATAAACTGGAGATACTTCACGCCAAATGAAACTATCATCATCAGGTGCCATGCCAGTTGACGAAGGGCGATCATCTTTCTCCACACTACTTGGTCTTTCATGCATGTCATAGTTTCAGCCTGTCGTTTTTAATTCTGTATTTGGATAACATCATCATCATCAGCAAGTGCCGACTCCATTTCGAAGGTTAGCAACCATGGAACGCCATTCAGCTCTGTCTCTAGCTTCGATGGTGCATGTTGTCATAGGCTGACTTCTCCATCTTATGATGTAACTCGTCCATGTTAGTCTAGGTCTGCATCTGCCTCTTTTACCTTGCATTTTCCCTTCCTAGATTACTTTTAGTATGCTGGTGTGTCTTTTAACACGCCCCAAAAATTCCATTTGTCTTGTTCGAATTGTATTTAGTAGTTCTCTTTAAATTTTTAGTTGTTTGCATTTTGGATAAGCTGTTCAATATTTGTTATCTTGGTTTTCCTCTGCTCTTCTTTCCATTCATTATGCCTGTTGTTATAGTATTCTCAATGCCTTCTTTTCGCATGACATACCCAATAAATGTCGATTATCTCTTACGTATGATTTTGAAGATATTCTAGTTTCTCCAGCTCATTTTAAACATTCTTCATTTGTAATTTTTGCTATCCGTGGAATTCGTACCATTCTTCTGTTAAACCACACCTCAACTGCCTCTAAATTTCTTTGCGTTGTTTTTCATAACGTCCATGATTCACTTCCATATAGTGCAACAGGTCCGATGTAACAATTTAGGACACGTTTTCTGACATTAATTGACAACGATTGATTGATTGACAATGAAACTATAAGAGAAGAAATTAAAATAGAATATATAGCAAGTTTTATGCGGAGAAAACGCAGGATGTGCATGGGTCATGTGCTCAGAATGAACGTAAGAAGACACCTGCGCTAAGTCTTTGGGTAGGACACCAGGTGAGAAAAATAACAAGGTAGACCAAATGAAACCATAAAAATAAGAACTAATTTAGAGGGCCCAACTATGGGCTGAAGCAGAAAGCAAGACCTAGCATGAGCAATGACTCGTAGACTTAGCGAGTTACAATGTCTGTCCTGTGTGTTGTATTTAACTTGACGGGAACTAATTAACATCTCAATCAGCTCCCTGAACTTGTAAATGTTGCTGACAAAGTAAGTATAGTGATTAAACTATTTCATTGACATTCTTTCAGTTTTCACTGATTTATGGCTCGTTGTATTGCATTTCATTGTCTTTATTTTATCTATATTAATATGTAGTTCCACTCTAGCTGTGTAGTTCCACTCTAGCTATGTAGTTCCACTCTAGCTATGTAGTTCCACTCTAGCAGAATCTATTCTTAGTACCTGTAGCTTGTCTTTCATTTGACTGTGGCTTGGTGTATGGTGTAAAATGTCATCGGTAAAAACCAAGTTTTTCAATGGTTCTCTACATTCTCTCCATGTTCTAATAAAAACCTAACGCTTCTTTGTATTTTTTTTTGTTATATCTTCTCCCTAAAACCTCTATATCTTACAAAGATGGCTTCGTGGCTCTCCAGTTCTTTCTGGAACGAATGAACCACCTCGGTCCCTACCTTTGCTCTTATTCGTCTGACTGAACTAGTCTTAACCCTCGACTCATTTGAATTCAACAGACGATTCTTCAACCAGACTAGTGCCGTTGCTATGGGGACCAAGACGGGCTTGCTTATTCATGGGCTATCTATCTAGAGCACCAAATTTCTTTCTTCATTTAACAGCCACCTTCCCCTCAAGGATTACCGATACATCGTCGGCGGTTTTGGTGTGTCTGGTCTCTCAGAACCTGATTTGTCCAACTTTTTAAACTTTGTAGGCTCGTTTAATTCCTCATTCGGATTTCATACTCTTTCTCTTTCTATCCCTCGCTCTCTCTCTCTCTCTCTCTCTCTCTCTCTCTCTCTATCTCTCTCTCTCTCTCTCGCTCAACTTCCTCAGTTACCTTTCTACACACAACGGTCTCTCTTTACCTCTTAAGTTTACAAACCTGCGTATTTTATAAACCGATGCCCACTCCTCTATTCCTCTTCGCATCCTCGCACCTGTCGTGAATCTCAATCTTTTTAACACCTACACCTCAGACGCCTCTGTGACCAAGACAATGATTGTCTCCATTGTTATAGTTAGCTAAGGAAGCAGGTAATTTAGTCGTTACCGCTCTTTGAATGGACGATAGAAGACTATGTAGTGGCGACCAGCAGATTTTAACTATGGCAATTTTCCAGGAATAACAGTTAGTCAGAGTGAGAGAGTAAGTTCAGGTAGGGGTAGTAGACACCCACCAAGAGGAGGTGATGACCAGTATTGTGGACGACACGATGAAAGTTTAGTTACATGGAAATTTTCCATGCAGTGGAAGATGACGCAGTGTCTGTGGGGATAGGGTCCTCAAGACATAACAATGTCACCCACCGAACTAGTTAGAGAGGGTCATGACTTGGCCTGGATATAATAGTTGAGGGGATTTTCCATGAGTCTCCACTCGCCCAGTTGTTGTGAGAGTGACCAACACATAGATAACATGCATCGACCTCGTGATGTTGTTGTAAAATCTCCACGATTGTCCATGCAGGTTCGTTGTTATAGTGAGTGACCATCACACGATACCATGCACCGAACTCATGGTGTTACTCTGCCAGGTAATTAGCTACCAGGAGAGGTCAGTGTCATGAGGTAATGTTATTCCAAATAGGTCATAGAGATTTCGTGGAAACAGGGTGTTTGTCGCCAAATTTGGGGAAGTTCAGGTGTGAGACACAGATAGTGAGCAAGCGACAAACTCAGGTGACCAGATCACGTTGCGAGTGGTCAATTTGCGATGATCTTATTGGTCACTATCTTGCAGGTAGAAGAGAGTTGTTGGGTACTTAAAAGTCCTGCACAACAGTTTGAGTATGTTAAGCCAGAGGAGCAAAAGAGAAGTTAGAATGTAGACTAGGTCAGTCAGAAAGTTAGGACAGAGCGAACCAGAAGTCAGTCAGATGTTTAGAAGTAGAAGCAGTTAGGCTAGCAGTTCAGGATGAAGTAAATAAGTTAGACAAGAAGCAGTTAAGCAGTTTAGATACAGTTAGAGTCAAAGCAGTTAGAAAGTTAAGAGTAGAAGTCTTGAGTTAGCAAGTCAGTTAAGAATCATCAAGTTATAATTATAGGTGTGAAGTAGCTTTGAAAGACAGTGAAGATTAATTCAAGTTGTGAGTGTTCATAAATTCTCACAAGTGTAAGTAGACCATGCTGAATAAATTGTATGATTAGGATGCTGGAATATCTTCATAACTATTCGGCGACTTGCCTCCGAAATATTCCTAAATTAATGAACATTAATTTAATAATTGCATCCAAGAACTATAGATCACGTGTACCAGGCGAATAAATCAATAAACTTGATTATCATTGTTGTAACAAGAAAGACTCTGTCATGATCTTAAATGTTACCTCAATGTTGTGGTGTGGTGTGACCATTAAAGAAAGATAAAGAGATAAAGATATAATACAACAAAAGAACAAGTCGACGCTATAACATCCATCACGTCCACATTATGTTGGAATTCCTTTGCTGCCCTCTTTACCCAGAATCTTTCCTGCAATCCGCTCTCCAAAAAAGTTCGCCCTATTATCCGCACCCTAGCTCTAACCTCTAGCACACGCCCTCTTTACCCAGAATCTTTCCTGCAATCTGCTCTCCAAAAAGTTCGCCCTATTATCCACACCACAGCTCTAACCTTTAGCGAACGCCCTCTTTCGAACAGTTCTCGCTCTTACCCATCACTCTCACAAACTAGCTGCACTCCGGATCCTAAAACGACGCCTACCTATCCTCCACTCCGAACCTACCACTCGCTTCCCATTCTCCGACCCACCATTGGTAGCTTGTAAACGCGATAGAAACCATCCGGACATTTTAGTTAGGCCTCTGAAACCCTGAAATCTTCTAGGTAGGCCTGTTCAACAGATCTTATAGTACTTGGCCTTTCGTGCTACAGACCTACAAAGGCATGTTTCCGAATGGCTCATTCGATATTTATAATGAATTTACGTGTATATCCCGAAATCTGATATACACCAAAATCTGCTAACGCTGTCTTAAAATATTCATTGGCCAAACAGGCAGACGCTTATGATATCAAGTCTGTGAACGCATATATAACATCGAACGTGATTCAGGCACTCCTGTCTGCTCCCATTTCAGAACTCCAGGCCATAAATCCTCTGATGACTTTCAGCTCCCTATGGAGCATAGGTCATCAACAAACGCTTTCAGCTGCCTGTAGAGCATAGGTCTTCAACAAATACTTTCCAAGCCGCTCTATTTCTTGCCATTCTAAAAGAATCATTCCATGTCTTCCCCATCATCTTCATCTCTGCTTTCACCTGTCTTCTCCTATTTTGGGCTTCCTCTGTCTTTTTCCTTGGAGTTCCAAAAAAATGGCATGTTGTGTGATACTCTCAGTTGGCTTCCGCAGTGTGTGTCCGATCCAACGCCATCGTTTTCGCAGTATCACTTTATCAACAGGTATTTGACTGGTACATTTCCATAATTCTATGTTAGTGATTTTGTCCTGCCATCTCCATCCTTTTATTCTACGTAAGCATCCATTAATGAAGATCTGTATTTTCATTATTGTCATTTTTGTTGTTCTCCATGTTTCACTGTCATATACTTAAAATGACTTAACATTGCAATTGACAAATTTAATTTTTTCATTTAGCCTAATTTCTTTGGGCTTCCACATACTTCTGTTTTCTTACTATTCAGAATGATACTTTTTTTTGTTGCTTTCTTTTAATATTATGTCTATCATTTCTTGTAGTTCATTGTCTCTGCTCTTAAGACTGTGTCATCCGCATATCGCAAATTATTTATGTTGTGACCGTTGACTTCAATTCCTTTTTTTGTCTACTATTGATCTCATAATATGTTCGCTGTAAGGTGAAATCAAATCCGGCGACAGAACACTGCCTTGTCTGACTCCTTGTATTATATATTGAAATTGCCCTGTTTGGTTGCTAATTCGTATAACTGCTGTTTGTTGTCAATACATGTTTTTTTATGATTCGCAGATCCTTGCCATCAACAAAGTCTAACTATGTCATCAGCAAAGTCTAAATCATTAAGTTGCTTGGTCAGTGAATAATGGGTTCCATTTTTTGTTGTTATGAGATATGTTCATAATCTAATCTATGGCCAGTAGAAAGAGAAACGGAGACAGAAGGCATTCCTGCCTTACTCCTGTTCTTATTTCAAATATTTCTGTAAGCTGTCCTTCGTGTACAACACTACATTTAATTCCTTAATACATTGTTCTTATCAGGTTAATAAACTTTATGGGGATTCCGTAATGACTCAGCAACCTCCAAAGCATTCTTCTGTCTAAACTATCAAATGCCTTTTCATAATCTATGAACCCGATACAAAATTGGGACTATAGTTCTAAACTTTGCTCAACTATTATACGCAGGGTAGTTATTTGATCAGCACATGATCTGTTTTTCCTGAAACCTGCTTCTTCATCTCTCAAATGTTTCTCTATGCCCTCTTTTAGTCTCTCCAGAATGATTCTGCTTAATATTTTCCTGGCACTGATAGTAGCATAATTCCCCTATAATTTGTGCACTTCTGTAAACTTCCTTTCTTTGGTAGCTTGATCATATAACCTTCTTTCCAGTCTTTAGGTATTTCTTTTCTCTCCCAAATTTTATGTAGTAGATTATGTAACATCTTGGTAGAGGTATTAATATCTATCTATCTATCTATCTATCTATCTATCTATCTATCTATCTATCTATCTATCTATCTATCTATCTATCTATCTATCTATCTATCTATCTATCTATCTATCTATCTATCTATCTATCTATCTATCTATCTATCTATCTATCTATCTATCTATCTATCTATCTATCTATCTATCTATCTATCTATCTATCTATCTATCTATCTATCTATCTATACCTATCTACCTACCTATCTACTATCTATCTACCTACCTACCTACCTACCTACCTACCTACCTACCTACCTACCTACCTACCTACCTACCTACCTACCTATCCTATCTATCTATCTATCTATCTATCTATCTATCTATCTATCTATCTATCTATCTATCTATCTATCTATCTATCTATCTATCTATCTATCTATCTATCTATCTATCTATCTATCTATCTATCTATCTATCTATCTATCTATCTATCTATCTATCTATCATCATAATTATCAAGTTCCAGGCCTTCTGGCGTAGGTGATTGTGACTCTCCACAACTTTTGATCTCGACAGTTATTTATCATTTCTGTTGTTGACCTTCTGACAAGTCATTCTCTTAAGTTGTCTGGTATCTTTTCTCTTTGCTTCCCTCTATCTCTTCGTCCCTCAATTTTTCCAGTTGTTACAATATATTCCAGTTGTTCTCTTCTCATTGCATGGCCAAAAATGATGATTGTTTCTTTATAATTTTGGAAATTAGCCCTCTTTTTGCTTTGGCCTTTTTCAGAACGTTTTCATTAGTCTACTTAGCTGTCCGTGGTATTCTCCTGTGATTTTCTTGTCTGTTGTCCTATTGTCCATGATTCACATCCATATGTTAAGACTGGCTCTACATAATATTTGAGAGCTCTTTTTTATTGTTTCTGCTGTCAAAAATGGATTGCATAGTATCTTTCTCATTTTTTGGAAAGCTGCTTTTGCCTGAGTATTCTGCATCTGACCTCTGTTGTACACCTTCCGTCTGAGGCTAACAAAGTTCCCTAATATTTAAATTCATTTACCTGTTTTAATATGCATATATATATATATATATATATATATATATATATATATATATATATATATATATGAAGAGGCTTAATACCCTTCTAAAAGTCATCTTGCAAGAGAGGTACAAGGCAGACGAGGCAGAGGCAGACCAAGATTAAAGTGGACAGATAACATCAAAAGATGGACACGTGAACCTATAACAACGTGCTCCATTAAGACAAGAAACAGTACAATGGCGCTCAATGGCAGACAACCTTCGATGTGGAGACGTCACCCAAAGAATGAAATGTTCTTGGATAGAATTCCATAACGCTCTGTCAGCTTCTACATTCGTTAACTAGATACACTCTCAACAATCTTCTCGTAGTCAATAAATATTACCAGAAGTGGGAAGTTCCATTCACCACATCAATGTATTACTACTCTTATCGTGGCAATATTGTCCGTACATCATCTACTTTATCTGAATCTTGCCCGTTTCTGCTTTGTCTACTGATGCTTCAACCCCATTTATGAAAATTCTACTGAAGACTTTACTAGGCATTGAAATCATTGAGATCTATAGATCTTACAATCTGCTAGGCCTCCTTTCTTTGGAAGCTTGATAAGATATGACTATTAAGTCATTAGTAACTCTTATTTATTCTTAAATCCTGTTATGCAATACTGAGATAGTCTATGTTGTTATTGCTTCTGCCTTATTTCTTTTGAGAGCTGAAAATCTGCCCTTGAAATCTGCCATGCTTTGGGAGTTTTGTGTTGAAATCAAGTCTATCCTCTGGCTCAGAAATTTGATATATCCAGTGTTTCCCTATGTGGATGCCTGATATTCCTGAAATATTCTAACAAATGTTGTATTGTCTGAAGATGATAAGGATTGCAAAAATTGGTTTCGCAAAAATTGGTTTCACTTGACCGTACCAGGACACTTTGATGTAATAGTGAATGAACAGTCATTTTGGCGTGACAGTTGGGGTGCGCGGACGAGCATTGAACCGAATCGGGACATTCAAATAGCCCTCAGGGGAAAGCGAGTCAATTATCCAGGCAATGAGTGTGAGCATATAACCTTGAACAGACTGTAAGAGAGTTAAGTCAAAAGTGGTGATGAGCGCAACCAATGGCCCAAATAGGCTAGTAAACCAGCACAGATCTAAAGTTGTCAATAGCTACATGTTGAGGGATACACTGAGATAGGAACATGTGGTGAGGTGTAACATACGCTTCTACAAAGTATTGTAACAGCTTTACGAAAAGGACTATACAGAATATTGACGTTTTGAGCTGATATCAGAGTGCAAATGTAGCTGTCCAATATGCAAGGGATATTATCTGTGGACTAATTACCATTATTTAAATAAGTAGTATTCACAGATACATAAAACAACAATTTGTGTATTCGTATATAACTAATTAAACAGTTATGGCATGTCATGTCGGGTAATTTTACCTGCTACTGTATGCGGTAAACAGTACAACCTGTGGCTGCCCTGCTGCCTTGCAGGTAAGCTCGGGAGAGTAAATTGGCTAAGGGAGGGTATCCCGAAGTAAAACAACCCTACTGCCTTGTGGGTGAGACTTTTTAGTCAATGGCTAGCGTAGCTAACCGTAAACAAACCGACGGAAGGCAACAGAAAACCACAGTCGTAACTTCTTTGTACAATCATGAATTGCCACAACAATAGAAATCACAACAACAACGTTAAGGGGTATTCCAATGGAAAACCCTCGTTCGGTAAGGGACATCATGTGCTACAGGTGATACCCGATTGTCATCAAGCTATATCGTAAGCAAAATAAAGATAAAACAAACTCTAAAGATAGATGCTTGGAATGTGAGAACACTCATGCAGAAGGGTAAAATGGAAAACATCATACAAGAAATGAAAAGAATGGGTTTACAATTACTGGGACTTTGCAAAATGAGATACACCGGATCAGGGGAGATGTATTCTGATAAGTAAAAAAAAAGTAAAGTACTCCCGTCACGCCAAGTGGCGTATAGGGAAATATGGTGTTAGTGACCCTATATTTTACAGACCTTCAGCACATGATTTTTGGGGTAATGTGGTCAGTATTACGCCCGTGTTGCTTTACTTTCCCAGAAAAAAAATCCGGTACCCATTTAAGGCTGGGTGAACCCGGAAGCCGTCGGTTGGGATCGAACCCTACCCCTTGTCCGTGGTAGTCCAGTTCACTAACCACTGAGCTATCGCGGCTCCCCGTATTCTGATAAACATAAAATAATATATTCTGGAGACACAGAACACCAAAGAGGAGTAGGTACCATCTTGGATGCAGAAAGTGCAAGAACAGTGAAAGGCTTTTACCCAATAATCTAAGGTATGCTGATGATACAGTCTTAATCGCTAAGAGTGAAAATGAGTTACAAGAAACGTTGGACATTATAGTGAAAGAAAGCAAAAATAAAGGACTCAGCCTTAATAGCAAAAAAGACAGAAGTAATGGTAACAACAAAGAAAAAAACATCACCTCAGTGCAAAATTAAGACAAGTGGAACAATATTAAAACAGGTAAATGAATTTAAATATTTGGGAACTTTGTTAACCTCAGACGGAAGATGTACAAAAGAGGTGAGATGCAGAATGGTTCAGGCAAAAAGCAGCTTTCCAAAAAATGAGGAAGATACTATGCAATCCATTTTTGATAATAGAAACAAGAAAAAGAGTTCTTAAATGTTATGTAGAGCCACATCTTAACATATGGATGTGAATCATGGACAATAGGGCAACAGACAAGAAAATCACGGAAGTCTATAGAAATGTGGTTTTACAGAAGAATGTTGAGAATACCATGGACAGCTAAAAAGAGTGATGAAAATATTCTGAAAGAGGTCAAAGCAAAAAGCGAGCTAATTTCCAATATTATGAAGAAACAATCATAGTTTTTTGGCCATGTAATGAGAAGAAAACAACTGGAATATATTGTAACAACTGGAAAAATTGAGGGACGAAGAGATAGAGGGAAGCAAAAAGAAAAAAAATTAAATAACAGACGGCTTAAGAGAATGGCTTGGCAGAAGGTCAACAACAGAAATGATAAATAATTGCCGAGATCGAAAGTTGTGGAGAGACATGATCGCCTACGCTAGCAGGCTCGATACTTGATGATGATGAATTAAACAATTAGGCTTTGTATAGCGTATTATTGTGTAGTTATAGTTATGGTTATTCGAAGGTCCCGGTATCACTGCAAACGAATGAAAAATCCATTATTGCTCAGCCACCCCTGCCAGTGGAATCATCAGAATTAACATCTCATCGAATATCCAAACAAAGAATGACAGCTACAGTCCCCATCGTAGCAAAAACAGCACACGTCAAAAAATCGTAAGGGATAGTCGCACCGACAGTGAACGCTACTGAACTGTCCTTCATCATACGATATCATCATTCATCGTAAGCAATCTGAATATAGAAACACCATCCGATGAAACACGCAACTCACGTTATGCACAGAGCACTAATCTCAGTAGCTCCTGCAGCAAACCGGACTTGGAATATGAGGAAACTGCAACAAGGAAATCTTTAGACATTGCCTCAATTGTTCATTACCGCCTATCCGCCATATTGACCGGAAGTCCAAAAAAACATATTATGCAGTGTATTCAGTTAGGAAATAATACGTAAGAAGATAACTTCGTGTATTTGTAAAATTAATGTTTGGAGGGAAATGTAGATGTATCTACAATCAACATCTTGCAGGAACAATCAGTGTGCAAACGCTTTGAGAAATGCTGGGACGAGCACTTGTGCTGACACGGGGGTGTTTTTGCGTTCGTCAGCTTTTACCTTTGACGAACTCCCTAGAGACTATGACTGAATTTCGAGTGTTAATCCATTTTTCCCTGGCAGCCGCATGCACAGAAGTCCCTCGCCGCAGAGGCAGATAACTCCGTTTTCGGAAGTACTCATATTTTTTCCGTCCATGAGTAGGGGGTGGATGCCGCGGAGAGAAATCATAAATAAAAATCCCAACTGGTGCAGCCGGGATTTGAACCCACAACCTCTCTGTCTTCTTGAGTCCGGCGTATTGAGACCAACCTGCCCACCCCCACCTGACTTCAATGAAACTGATTACATAAATAGAATATAATACTTAAATAGAATAGAATACATAAATAGAATAGAATAGGTTAAATTTTCAAAAGAATTGACCTTCTGGCAAGATAAATAAATAAAGAGAAGCATGAACCCGTCGCGCACGAGTGTGGTGTTAAAGGGATACAGGCAATAGGAAATACATATTTATATTTGATCAACACTTTACTTTGTAATGTGGTCAGCACTTTTCCAGGCCGTCTCTCTTTTCTACAAAAAAAATAGAGCATCATATACCAATCTTAAACTAAAGATGAAAACTCTGAATATGTATGAATACTGGGGAAGATTAAACCCTGCCAAGAATATATAGAACAACAATAACTTAAATGGTTTGGCCACCTGGTCAGAATGAATCCTTACCAATCACCATCAAGGGCGTTCTTCTCGAGAATGCATGGAAAAAGACCAAGAAGAAGACCCAGAAGAAGATGGATAGATGCAGTGACAGAGTCATGTAACAACAAAGTAAAATCACTAATTCAGACAGTTCGAGCAGCTCAAGAACAACAAATGATATCAACCACAACACCTTTTAGGTATCAGTGACAATAGAAAAGAAAGAAACTGGACAAGATTAGTGTTATTGTTTTACAAAAACTGTCTGGGAAATGCTCACGGTTGGCAAAATAAAATCAGATTTCAAGAATTGCTCAAACGGTTGCCAAGAGGAGATATGAAAAGAAATAACAGCCAGAGTTGGAGTTGAAAGTTTGCCAAAAGTAGATATGAAAAGAAATAACAGCCAGAGTTGGAGTTGAAAGTTTGCCAAAAGTAGATATGAAAAGAAATAACAGCCAGAGTTGGAGTTGAAAGTTTGCCAAACGGAGATACGAAAAGAAATAACAGGCGGAATTGAAGTTGAAAGTTTGCCAAACGGAGATACGAAAAGAAATAACAGCCAGAGTTGGAGCTGAAAGTTTGCTAAACGGAGATACGAAAAGAAATAACAGGCGGAATTGAAGTTGAAAGTTTGCCAAACGGAGATACGAAAAGAAATAACAGGCGGAATTGGAGTTGAAAGTTTGCCAAAAGTAGATATGAAAAGAAATAACAGCCAGAGTTGGAGTTGAAAGTTTGCCAAACGGAGATACGAAAAGAAATAACAGGCGGAATTGAAGTTGAAAGTTTGCCAAACGGAGATACGAAAAGAAATAACAGCCAGAGTTGGAGTTGAAATTTTGCCAAACGGAGATACGAAAAGAAATAACAGGCGGAATTGAAGTTGAAAGTTTGCCAAACGGAGATACGAAAAGAAATAACAGCCAGAGTTGGAGTTGAAAGTTTGCCAAGCGGAGATACAAGAGTAATAATAGGCAGACGTTGGAATTGGATATATCAAGTGATCAGAAAGGATCCAGAAACAATCATAATAATTGTCACGCAATAGACTATAAAGAAGATGGGAAGACAGGTCGATCAAGGCTAAACTAGTCGATATAAGGAACAAAGATGAATAGTGTTAGCAAGAAATAGGGCAGTTGGTGAATATAGGCGCTAACTGGACAAAGCGCAGAAACTTTGTTGTTATCTACACGATCACTGACTATTGTTCTATAGTCTATAGCGACTTCTGAGGGGGAGCATAAGCGCCTGCAACATGCGGTCGCAATAGCAGGGTCGGCGCACCATCAGCTGACCAAGACCTAACATTTCTACCTCCTCGTGGTCTCCCCTAGAAACAGTCTCAGACTGGCTAACAGAAGCTAGGATCGCCGTGTTCTCTGTAGTGGTGGCTGTTACTGATATAGAGGACCCAGTATTGCAGTACCTCTGGGCTGGACTAGTAGTTTCCCAGCATAGCCTGGGACAGACGAAATCCAACCTCTCAAGTAAGAGCCGGGAATGTCAAGAAAGCCATTACGACCCGCCACATCTTATGAGTCAAAGGGCAACCTGCCCGCATCAACTCGTGGCAATCCGTCAACATAGCGACTTCTGAACAAATGAAAAAAAATGTAATGTAAAACACAAAATCGAACATGTTTCTCAACATTCATGCTACAATAGACCTCTTCCGGCCTTGTTGTTTACTTGTGACTCCCACGCTCTTTCATGAAAAGAGATTATTATGTGTACGTTTTGTTTGCAAATATATCGTTTATCTCTCTCTCTATATATATATATATATACATATATATAGAGAGAGAGAGAGACTGACGGAACAATTCACTGAATTGAACAAGAAGTATCCAAGCGCTCTATTCTACAAACAACTGCATCCCTATGCATAGCATCCTAGTCTCGTGCCCGTGCCACCCCCCCCCCTCTTACGAATTAGCAATTTTTACCTGTGAAATTCCCCCCTCCTCTCAAGAATATCCATGAACCATACGGCAATTGGGCAACACTTATCTAAATGATGGTGTCATGATCTACATTGTGTACGTTTGTTTGTTAGGACCATCATCACCGCACACTGAACGAATCCATAAAATGAGAATCTCGAGAAAATCCAAGGAGAAACCTGACCCACGTGCAACCAAACAAAGATATTGTGCAAAGCTCTCACACCCGAACCATGGTCCAATTTACAAACAAAGATATTGTGCGAAGCTCTCACATCCGAACCATGGTCCAATTTACAAACAAAGATATTGTGCGAAGCTCTCACATCCGAACCATGGTCCAATTTACAAACAAAGATATTGTGCGAAGCTCTCACATCCGAACCATGGTCCAATTTACAAACAAAACTACAATAATTCTTCATGTTCCAGGAATAGTCTCCAAAACGAGTAACCCGAGACCGAAGTGAGAGCCCTGTCACTCGTTATACTCCAGAAATATACTTCAGAGATACATAAACACAGGTTTTCACTGATGGATCCGCAGCTGAAGACTGAAAGAAGAAAGGCAGAGGCATCTGTATAACCTATCAGGCAGGGGCATCTATATAGCCTACCAGGCAGGGCATTTATGCAGGACATCTATATAACCTACCAGATAGGGGCATCTATATAACCTACCAGGCAGGGGCATTTATATAACCTACCAGGCAGGACATATATATAACCTACCAGACATGGGCATCTATATAACCTACCAGGCAGGGGCATCTATATAACCTACCAGGCAGGACATCTATATAACCTACCAGGCAGGGGCATCTATATAAACTACCCTAGTGACAGAAACATACCCTCTTCCAGCCGAAGAAAGGTGCACAAACTTTAGAGCAGAGGCAATGAAACCTGAAACAGTCATATAAACTCTCAACACACCATTCTGTTCATGGAATCAGTTTCATTGCAGTTGGGGCATCTCCATATCCGCCCCAAAGACCGTCCCAGCATTTTTCAAAGCGCATTCAGGCAGTTTTTGTAAGGTGTTGATTATAAATACATATGCTTTTCCCACCAAGCACAAAGGATCGACCAGATCTCTTTTTCCAGCTTTACACTCCTCAGCCTAACAACATATACATTATTGTCCCACCCATTCTCCTCTTAAGGAGTGAAGAATAAACTTGGCGATGTCCTCTTTGTCTAGAATGAAGCCACAATCAGCGCCAGAGCAGCAAGCGAGCCATTGCAATGCATACCAGCATGCCTTAGATAGTACACCCATGTTAATGCACTCACTGTAGAGCCATCCAAGAGCTGCATCCACTCTTGCCGCAGACACTGTTTGTCAATCTTCTGTTGTTTACTTTGTGAGTGACTGACACCAGGACGGTGTGAACCACGTCCTGTGCAACCAACCAGGTTATCGTCACCGTTCCTGCTTCTATCTCCATTCTCATGCTGGAAACCGTAATGCTACACTTGCCAGATTTCCAAGCCGCTTCTCGGCCATGTTAGTATGCCACATAATTCCTACCACTGCGCGGTCCGCGGGATACATAATCATCCGTGTAGATGACAGGATCCTCAGGTGTCGACACTTTTTCAGTGGATTCCCTTATTACGACATCGTTAGCTCCATGCGCCCACTTGCGACACTCCTTACTGATCTGAATGATTACTTTGTTTAGCTTACATTGTTACTTCTACCCAATCCGTGCCAGCCCTAATGTCATTCAGGTCACATACTCTCCTTATGAACTCCTCCGCCTCACTCATCCAAGTTTGTCCACGCCCGTGGCACCTGTTCTTAGTCGCATCCAATTCTGAAGGCAAGGGATGATTTATGTTCCTTACCATGTTCAAATATGCCTGGACCTGAGCAGATCTATATCGTACTCTAATGCTCGGTAAGGCAAGTAAGTACCTCATTGAATGGATAGGTGTATCTGGTGCATCCGAGAACTGCCCGTAGGCCCTCATTTATGACCTCCTTTCAACTACAAAGCACTCATCAACCGAAACAAAGCTTCTGTAATATAACGTTTGCTAAGCAACAGAATAGTGAAAGACTCTCTCCCAGTCATAAACTGGAATGGTGTAACCATCGTGAGGAGTTCGACTAGTAAGTATTTATGAGTAACATTCGGTAAGTCCCTTTCTTTCAATCGACGCGTGATCGATGATATTAAAAAGGCAAGGAGCGGTGTCAGCACGACCAAGATCATATAGCAAGAGCTACTATTCTTGCTCATGCGGGCTGTGGTGTTCTCATTCTGGATTATCGTTTAGGTATACTCACTCTCTCGTCAATTCAGGTCAAAAGGTTGGAGAGGGTTCTCAACACACAAGAGATCCTAAGCTCAGTAATTGTCATTCTCACTGTTGTAAAGTCAGTCTTAAAGCCATGTCAAGTCCAAAACAGGACAAACGTATTCAAGAAATAAAGGAACAACATATACTCGTTGTCAAAAAGACGTAACTTGTCCTGCAGTGGAAACAATTTATTTCTGGAAATTAGAAAGCAGATGAACTTATAAAAGCAGGTAGGAGCCTAGGCAGTCCAATCAACGCCAGAAGGAAAAAAAAAGTCAAGTACCCCTGTCACGCCAAGTGGCGTATAGGGAAATATGGTGTTAGTGACCCTATATTTTACAGACCTTCAGCACATGATTTTTGGGGTGATGTGGTCGGTATTACGCCCGTGCTGATTTACTTTCCCAGAAAAAAATCCGGTACCCATTTAAGGCTGGGTGAACCCGGAAGCCGTCGGTTGGGATCGAACCCTACTCCTTGTCCTTTGTAGTCCAGTTCACTAACCACTAAGCTATCGCGGCTCAATCAACGCCAGACTCAAAGAAATAAAAACAGCCACGAAACAAGCCAGGAAAACCAAATGGAGGAAGTTGCACGGAAAATGTGAGCCAGAACATGACGGCTTAAACACAATAGACACGAACTGACTAAGATAATCAGACTCAGAGCAGGTATTGTGGCGTCAGAGCACATCTACATAAGACATGACTCTGTGACCTAGCAACATGTAACTGTGGAACATCCAGACAAACTCTAGAGCACATCCTACAGGACTGCAGCACACTCAACACCCTAAGAAGACAAATATGGGCAACAGAAACA
This sequence comes from Megaustenia siamemsis, assembly GCA_032433765.1. Classification (NCBI taxonomy): domain Eukaryota; kingdom Metazoa; phylum Mollusca; class Gastropoda; order Stylommatophora; family Ariophantidae; genus Megaustenia; species Megaustenia siamemsis. The sequence goes on from JAVIAB010000024.1 coordinate 59,644,851, forward strand.
ACCCTACATGACAAGCTATGGGGAACCGGTGATGACCTCAAACGCAAGGTCTTGTTCGTGACACAAGCTGGTCTAAATGTCTAAATGCAAAGCAATAGCTGATCGGTGAAGAAGAAGAGGAAGATATGATGATGATGATGATGATGATGATGATGATGATGATGATGATGATGATGATGATACGGGTAGCGTTATAAAGAAGCAATGGATTCATTTTTCTAATTTATAAAAAAAAAAAACACCGTTTCTGGTATACTTTAATCCCGGGTCCTTGCTGTCCCGAGGCCATGGTGTCTACCCAACCCCAGCGGATGTTATATTTTAAAAGAGTTTCTGTTCAAACAGTGGATGCAGATGACGGGATCAACAAAGAATACCAGAATCACAGAATATCACAATTAAAATACTTACTGTGTCAATTCTGTCGTAGATATGTCTGCTATCTGCGTCCTCCACATCACATCTAACCACCTCATATAAAGACTGGAAGTCAAGCTCCTCTGATGACGGCACTGCCATTTTCCTTTGTGGTAATCTATTCTGATAGCAACATCGTGTCGTTTCAGAAATATGGAAATAAAATCGTGTGCAGAAATACAAATCTTCTTTATCTTCTTCTCTGCGTTCGGCCAACAACTATTCATCTTAAAATGACGCTAAAAGGGCGAAGATGTGTTGCGAGGTCGTTTATAGTAAAGCTGCGATACTTGATGCCTTATACAACTTCAGCAAGGCATTTATTCTTTCCGGGTTGAATTTCCTCTTCGCAACTAGGTTGTCTAGATCGGTTGGTGTGTTTCTCTGGACACTAGAGGGAGGGGTAGGATATTGATCATATCAAACCACCGACCCTAATGCAAAGACAGATATGAGTCACTAACTACCTAAATCTCATTTTTTGTTGAGTTTCTAGGACCCCAGAAAACAAAACTACTACAAAGACTGAGCCATCTTCCATAAGATGAAACAGTCCGTTCCAGATCAAAGAGACAGCATTTACAGGAGAACGTAGTCGGGTGTAACGTACACTCCTACAAGGTATGGTGACAGCTTTACAAAAAAGGCACACAACAAAATACTAACGTTTCTGCCAACATGCTGGCTTCCTCAGAAAACATGAACAACGAAATCAAGTAAACTCTGCTATATCTAGGATGAGCGGGACAGGTAAATGAAGAAGAAATAAACAGAGGGATATCGTTCGTTCGTTCGCTTTCGTCAGCTTTGACCTCTGACGAAGTCCCACCCACTCAATTTTGTGGGACTGAATTTTGCGTGTAAAGTCTGTTTTATCCCATTACAGGATGCCCCTCGCCATGCAGGCAGATTTACTCCGACTTCAGAGGTACTAATTTTTAGGGAATTAGTAAAACCCAGGTGTCCTCGCCAGGGTACGAACCCCGGCTGTTGCCGTGGTAAGCCAACCGCCTATCGATTGCGCTAACCGGACACCCACAGAGTGATATGAGATTAAATGAAACAAAAGACAGACGTGCTACATGACAGAATATACAAATGGATAAAATGTGGAAATTAGTGAGCTATATATATATATATATATATATATAAAGCTAGACTTCACAGAAGACATCATATACAAAGCATTTTCAATCTCAAATGATGAAACCAGTGCTAAATGTGGTTAGTCACGACGGAAAATAAGTTAGAATTAGTCACCGCATCAAGAAAATGTGTACTGATGCAGCTGTGATGTCTGAAAGAGGTAAATTAAAAAACGAGATCACTGAAGAGAAGTATCGCCAAAGAACAACTCACACAAAACAAACAAAAGTTTACCTATATGGGGAAAATGCGTTGTGAATACGCGTCATACAAGTAAAAGACATATATTCAGAGCGGAGAGCACATACTTTGATGCTGAACCAGAATACGATGAAGTGACAGCATCAAGGAAATTTTACAACAGTGCAACATGATAATGATTGAAGCTGTCTAAAAGAGCGAGAGTCCAGTGACAGCCTAAGTGGTTTTAAAAATGAAGAGAAACTGAATGTTTTCTTACTTGTTGAATCTTGTCGGTAGTAAACAAGATAGATAAGGAAAGAAAGTTGTATTATATGTGAACGAGAAATAGAAAGGCAGTAAAACTTAAATACTGAGGATACGTATCTTCTGATCAAAACATATGGTTGTGAATTATGGACAATCTCGCAAACAGGAATGAAGAAAATTGGTTCATTCGAAACAAAATGCTACACAAAAGTTGATAGTGATGAAAAGCAATAAAGACATATTAAAAGATATAAACATTGAAAACAACTAGCTTATTATAAACTATATGTTACAGAGAGAATTAAAATTATGATGACAGTTCGACAGAGGCAGACAAAGAAGAAGGTGGTTTCAAGATATCAAAGGTACCTTGAACATGACAACGGAGGATTTGTTTAGAGACAGAAACTCTATCTTTCTAGATGTGATGAGTGCGACATTCTGTAAAGAATACGCAATCCGATGATGATATTTATATGTATAAGTTACTGTATGTGTACCATAGTATATGTACTCATATGTGCACAAGTAGCTGTATCATGAGGGATGGCCGAACTGGTTACTTTAGCTTAAAAATAGTTTCCCCTGTCAAGTCAGTGGTAGTGAGGTCGCATTCACCTGACTGCATAAACCAACAGGGTTTCAGCGCCAGCACGCTGAGATAGTGCTGCAGGCGACTGTCCAAGAATGTAGTGAAACTATATCCCGACTTTGCCCTGTGACTGAATGTGTTATCTGTGTTCCACTGCAAATGTACAATCAGCTGGATTGCGGTTGGATCGGGGGTCTCATCGAAGTAGAGGCCTGGGTTCATTAGTTGGGACAGCGATTCTTGGAGCACGCTCACCAATGACCATGACACACAGGTTACTTTTTCGGGATTGTCGTGAGGAGCATTGTGATTATTTTGCCCATGACGGTCGTTACGGCTCCCCGGAGGTATCTATTTTGGTCCATACGCCATTTATACACTTAATGCAGCACATTCAATAGCACATCTTGAATTTCACCACCATTTATACACTTAATGCAGCACATTCAATAGCACATCTTGAATTTCACCACCATTTATACACTTAATGCAGCACATTCAATAGCACATCTTGAATTTCACCACCATTTATACACTTAATGCAGCACATTCAATAGCACATCTTGAATTGCACCGCCATTTATACACTTAATGCAGCACATTCAATAGCACATCTTGAATTTCACCACCATTTATACACTTAATGCAGCACATTCAATAGCACATCTTGAATTTCACCACCATTTATACACTTAATGCAGCACATTCAATAGCACATCTTGAATTTCACCACCATTTATACACTTAATGCAGCACATTCAATAGCACATTTTGAATTTCACCACCAATTATACACTTAATGCAGCACATTCAATAGCACATCTTGAATTGCACCACCATTTATACACTTAATGCAGCACATTCAATAGCACATCTTGAATTGCACCACCATTTATACACTTAATGCAGCACATTCAATAGCACATCTTGAATTTCACCACCATTTATACACTTAATGCAGCACATTCAATAGCACATGAATTTCACCACCATTTATACACTTAATGCAGCACATTCAATAGCGCCGCTTGAATTTCACCACCATTTATACACTTAATTAATAGCAGAATTTCACCGTATACACAATGCAGCACATTCAATAGCACATCTTTTCACCTCCATTTATACACTCAATGCAGCACATTCAATAGCACATCTTGAATTTCACCACCATTTATACACTTAATGCAGCACATTCAATAGCACATCTTGAATTTCACCACCATTTATACACTTAATGCAGCACATTCAATAGCACATCTTGAATTTCACCACCATTTATACACTTAATGCAGCACATTCAATAGCACATCTTGAATTTCACCACCATTTATACACTTAATGCAGCACATTCAATAGCACATCTTGAATTTCACCACCATTTATACACTTAATGCAGCACATTCAATAGCACATTTTGAATTTCACCGCCATTTATACACTTAATGCAGCACATTCAATAGCACATCTTGAATTTCACCGCCATTTATACACTTAATGCAGCACATTCAATAGCACATTTTGAATTTCACCGCCATTTATACACTTAATGCAGCACATTCAATAGCACATCTTGAATTTCACCGCCATTTATACACATGAAAGAGGAAATAGAAGAAGTAATCAAATATGCACCAAGAAACAAAGCACCGGGTATAGATAACATTCCAATAGAAATAATAGCAGCAGCGGGAGAAACAGGAATGCAATGGCTGCACAGAATATTTAATGCAGCATGGCACCAACAACAAGCCCCAGAAGACTGGCAACAGGCAATCATCATACCAATATGGAAAAAGAAAGGTAGCAAAAGAGACTGCAATCAATATAGAGGTATATCTCTGCTCAGCCATGTAGGAAAGCTATACGCCAAAATCTTGGAAAAAAGACTGAGACCAATAATAGAACTACAGTTAAGCGATTCTCAAATGGGGTTCCGAAAAAACAGAGGATGTACCGACGCACTATTCACACTAAAACAGCTTGCAGAAAAAACGACAGAACACAACCAAAACTTATACATAGCCTTCAGTGACCAGGAAAATGCATTCGACAGAGTAAACAGAGAACAACTGTGAGAGATACTAACAACATACGGAGTAAGCCAACATCTAACCAACATTATTAAAAGTCTCTACGCCAACAGCAGCTGCAGGGTCAGAACAGCAACAGGCTACACAGACCACTTCGAAGTTAGATCAGGTGTAAGACAGGGGTGCGTACTATCCCCCCTACTGTTTATTACATACATGGACCATATATGCAAGCTAGCCAACCCATCAGAGACAGAGGAGATCAACGAGCTTCTATTTGCAGACGACCAGGCACTAATACATGAAACAATAGAAGACCTACAAGAACACTTAAACAAACTCAACATCTTAGGAACAAAATACAACATGAAAATCAACATCAACAAAACAGAAGTCATGAATGTCGCCAAAAATAAACAGAACATCAACATAACTATAGAAGGCAGACAACTAAAACAAGTAGAGGAATTCAAATACCTAGGAAGTCTAATGACAAACGACAATTCCCAAACAGCAGAGATAGAATCAAGATGCAACAAAGCTTGTCAAATCATCGGACAGTTATCACCACTATTATCCAACAAGGAAATAACTCTGGAGGCAAAACGAGCACTATACAATACAATCTTCATTCCAACGTTGTGCTACCAATGCCAGACCTGGACTCTAGATGCAAGAACAATAAGCAAAAAATAACCTCTACAGAGATGAAATGTGTTAGACGAATGACAGAAAACAGTCTGAGAGATAAGATCAGAAATGAAGGGCTGAGAAAAAAGCTAGGAATAGCCCCAGCCATACAATATATAAGGAAACAACAGATAAAATGGTTCGGCCACGTGACAAGGCAGAAAGAACAAAACACAACACAACGAGCCTTCAACAAACGTTGTGAGAACAACAGACCCAAGGGTCGACCAAGAAAAAGATGGATCGATGGAATATTAAAAGCACTAGGAAACATAACAGCAGCAGAGGCGAACAGAAGAGCAAAAGACCGCAAATTATATCTCCCTCGACGATGAAAGGCAGATGAGGAAGGAAAGAGGAGGAAGAAGATTCAATAGCACATCTTGAATTTCACCACCATTTATACACTTAATGCAGCACATTCAATAGCACATCTTTAATTTCACCACCATTTATACACTTAATGCAGCACATTCAATAGCACATCTTGAATTTCACCGCTATTTATACACTTAATGCAGCACATTCAATAGCAAATCTTGAATTTCACCACCATTTATACACTTAATGCAGCACATTCAACAGCACATCTTGAAATTCACCACCATTTATACACTTAATGCAGCACATTCAATAGCACATCTTGAATTTCACCACCATTTATACACTTAATGCAGCACATTCAATAGCACATCTTGAATTTCACCACCATGTATACACTTAAAGCAGCACATTCAATAGCACCGCTTGAATTTCACCACCATTTATACACTTAATGCAGCACGTTCAATAGCACCGCTTGAATTTCACCACCATTTATACACTTAATGCAGCACGTTCAATAGCACAGTGTGAATTTCACCACCATTTATACACTTAATGTAGCACGTTCAATAGCACCGCTTGAATTTCACCACCATCTATACACTTAATGCAGCACATTTAATAGCACCGCTTGAATTTCACCACCATTTATACACTTAATGCAGCACGTTCAATAGCACAGTGTGAATTTCACCGCCATTTATACACTTAATGCAGCACATTCAATAGCGCCGCTTGAATTTCACCGCCATTTATACACTTAATGCAGTACGTTCAATAGCACCGCTTGAATTTCACCGCCATTTATACACTTAATGCAGTACGTTCAATAGCACCGCTTGAATTTCACCACCATTTATACACTTAATGCATCACATTCAATAGCACATCTTGAATTTCACCACCATTTATACACTTAATGCAGCACATTCAATAGCACATCTTTAATTTCACCACCATTTATACACTTAATGCAGCACGTTCAATAGCACCGCTTGAATGTCACCGCCATTTATACACTTAATGCAGCACATTCAATAGCACCGCTTGAATTTCACCACCATTTATACACTTAATGCAGCACGTTCAATAGCACCGCTTGAATTTCACCACCATTTATACACTTAATGCAGCACGTTCAATAGCACAGTGTGATTTTCACCACCATTTATACACTTAATGCAACACGTTCAATAGCACCGCTTGAATTTCACCACCATCTATACACTTAATGCAGCACATTCATTAGCACCGCTTGAATTTCACCACCATTTATACACTTAATGCAGCACGTTCAATAGCACAGTGTGAATTTCACCGCCATTTATACACTTAATGCAGCACGTTCAATAGCACCGCTTGAATTTCACCGCCATTTATACACTTAATGCAGTACGTTCAATAGCACCGCTTGAATTTCACCACCATTTACACACTTAATGCAGTACGTTCAATAGCACCGCTTGAATTTCACCGCCATTTATACATTTAATGCAGCACATTCAATAGCACCGCTTGAATTTCACCACCATTTATACACTTAATGCAGCACGTTCAATAGCACAGTGTGAATTTCACCACCATTTATACACTTAATGCAGCACGTTCAATAGCACAGTGTGAATTTCACCACCATTTTTACACTTAATGCAGTACGTACAATAGCACCGCTTGAATTTCACCGCCATTTATACACTTAATGCAGCACATTCAATAGCACCGCTTGAATTTCACCACCATTTATACACTTAATGCAGCACGTTCAATAGCACAGTGTGAATTTCACCACCATTTATACACTTAATGCAGCACGTTCAATAGCACCGCTTGAATTTCACCACCATTTATACACTTAATGCAGCACGTTCAATAGCACAGTGTGAATTTCACCGCCATTTATACACTTAATGCAGCACGTTCAATAGCACAGTGTGAATTTCACCTCCATTTATACACGTAATGCAGCACATTCAATAGCACCGCTTGAATTTCACCGCCACTTATATAATTAATGCAGCACGTTCAATAGCACAGTGTGAATTTCACCGTCATTTATACACTTAATGCAGCACGTTCAATAGCACAGTGTGAATTTCACCACCATTTACACAGTTAATGCAGCACATTCAATAGCACCGCTTGAATTTCACCGCCATTTATACAATTAATGCAGCACATTCAATAGCACAGTGGGAATTTCACCGCCATTTATACACGTAATGCAGCACATTCAATAGCACCGCTTGAATTTCACAGCCATTTATACAGTTAATGCAGAACATTCAATAGCACCGCTTGAATTTCACCGCCATTTATACACGTAATGCAGCACATTCAATAGCACCGCTTGAATTTCACCGCCATTTATACACGTAATGCAGCACATTCAATAGCACCGCTTGAATTTCACCGCCATTTTTACAGAACGCAATATGTTCAATAGAACAGTTTTAACAATCCGTATGAATATGTTTTTGGTTTTTGGTTGCTAGAACGGGAACTGATCGAATTTGGGAATACCCCACCTGCAGTGAAGCCCTTCCGTTCTAAAGTCTGTCAAGACGCTGCGCAGTGTACAGGTTAAGCTTCCTACTTCACCTCAGATAGAGACACATTCTGAATTGATCTGACAACTGGCAAACGGCTCTTCAGTCACACTTAACCATCCAAAATGATACAGCTTTACCTGAAATTAAACCTATAATAAGCGACGATATATTCACCAGATGGTGTTTAAAGAAAAAAGTAAAAACAGCTTTACATGTGTTTGTATAACATGTTTTCTTTGAATCTTCTTTCTTCACTTTGTTTAAAGCTTTTATCCAATGACTTTTATAGAAATTGTTAGCCCTCTTCGTGAATAGGACAGGCGGCATTCAATATACGTGACAACGGTTAAGTTATTGCCATTTATTGAGGTAATATAGAGGTAGAACTCGATCACAACCGACGGCTTCCGGGTTCACCCACCCTTAAATGAGTACTGGATTTTTTTCTGGGAAAGTAATGCGGCACGGGCGTAATATCGACCACATTACCCCAAAAATCATGTGCTGATGGTCTGTAAAATGTATGGTCACTAACACCATATTCCCTATACGCCACTAGGCGTGACGGGTGTACTTTACTTTTTTTTTTTTTAATGAAAGTAATATTATATTTACCATGAAGGTAATGGTAACGTACGAGACTTGAACCGACGTCTTAGCACGCAAGTTTACACCCATATGTACTCGGCCCCTGTCCAGAAATGTTCGTAGATTTCTGTATAGTGTCGCCTCAAGCATCGAAACTCAGATGCTAGGTAACATTCCTCATCTTCCCAGGGTAATACCCTGGTACCCATTTCTGCCAACGGCTGGGTCGACCGTGGGAGTATTTTTTTTCCAACCACAATTCACACTGCTCCCAGCGGGAATCGAACACGGGTTGTCCGAACGTCGGTAGTCCAGTCGGATGGTTTTCTAACTAGGCTACCGAGGCCCACTATTATATATACCTAGTCTATTATATATATTTATCATACTTTGTGGGAGTGTATGTTACATCCCACCACTTGTTCCCTGCTACCAGATTTACAGTAGCACTGCATTTATTTGTCTGTTCCCTCTATTGAAGTAGGCCTGAGGTCTGAGAGGGAAACGCTAAAAACAAGCGTGCTAGCGCGTGACGTTTTCTGCTATAGGAGCTTTACGTAGCTAGCATTATTCTAGGAGAGATGAAAAAAAAAATAGCGATAGAAGAAATAGAAAAAAGAAAACAGTATGGTTAAAGCTTCAATAACAAGTGGACAACACAAACCAGAACGACGTTTCGGCGCAATAGACCTTCAACAGGAAGAAACATACAACACATTTACAAATATGTATTTAAAATTTTAAAAAATAAATATAATAATTTCGAACGAGAAGGAGAAATGAAAGGAAAATAAGAATAAAGTCTTCCCTGTATGCTCTGATGTGGTGAGCATTATTACTGACGTTATTCTATCAGCAACTGCCACTATTCGTAAAGCTGAAAACGTCATACGGTAGTTGGGGTTGTTTCAGGGTTTCCCTTTCAGTCCTCACGCTCACTTCTACAGATGGTAATGTGTAAATGATTTCGATAAAACATGACCTTTTGTTCTCAGTAAACTAATTCGCCAAACATTATCTCCAGTTTCTTTCACAATGAAAAGATGTGATGGCCAATAATTAACGTTGTTAGTATGAAGGTAGGCAATCATATTTAAAATATTAAACACTATGCGGAACAACGAGAAGAGCTGTAGAGAACATGTAAAATAAAAAAGAAATTTTATCTAGCAGCTAAATTACTAAAGTGTTAGAGAGAAGGCACAAACAACGACGCTTCGTCAAATCCTTCATCAGGTATAGCTGGGTATATCAGGTTTATTATCAGATTTCCCGGTGAAGGCTTGTTCCGAACCGTTGTTTGTTTCGTCTCTCTAATAATTTACCTGCTGGACACAATTTAAAGTTATTTAACATTGTTAATATACATCATCGTGACACGTTGAATCAACAAACACACGAAGGTAAAAATGTAAAATGTACGTACCTTTTTTACAAGTAAATTAACTTATTTCTTTTATTTATTATTATAACTTATATCACCTATTAGTCTTGATGAAAGATAGTGACATCTATTTTATTAACATGTTTATAGTGGTTGTGTTAGTTTATTCCTGTACAGCTCATTAATTATTTTACCAATCATTACTGGATCAAGCTGCTTGAAGGGTCAACGGTTAAAAAAAACAAACTGAAATATTGATAGCTATAATGGCATATAATATTATAGGCCTGAAATTGATATTTTTATTTATCATATGTCATATGATAATACTAATAAACAAATAATACTTGATCACAGGGTCGACAATGAAAAAGAATAATAGAGAGAGAAAATTGCAGACACTAGGAAACATGTACATTTTTGTTTATTTGTATTAGTTTTTATGAAAAATGTATTTTATACTGGGAACAAGTATCAATAATAAAATACAACCAGGAGAACTCTACACCTATTGATATAAAGAGTTCGGGATGCATCCTATCACCAAGCTTATTCAATCTATATATTCTGAGCACATTTATTGTTGTTGTTGTTGTTGCGTTCGCCAGCTTTCAACTCTGACGAAGTCCCTAGAGACTAGCAACTGAATTTTGCGTGTTAATCCATTTTTCCCTGGCAGCCGTGTGCAATGGGGTCCCTCGCAGCACAGGCATATAACTTCGACTTTGGGGGTACTCATGTTTTTTTTTCCGTCCGTGAGTAATTGACGTTTCAAGCCGGGCCTCGCTGCTGAGACCTGGGGTGGTTACCGCAGAGAGAAATCATAAATAAAAATCCCAACCAGTGTAGCCGGGATTTGAACCTACAATCTCTCTGTCTCGAGGCCGGCGTCTTGCTTTGAGACAAACAAGTCCCCCATGGACTTGGAATATGAGAAAATTGCAACAAGGAACACTTTTCATGCATAGCTTTCAATGGTTCCTGCCGCCTATCCACCATAAACCGGAAGTTCACGTCCTGCTAAAAATGATGGTGGTCATATTTGTTTTTAATGTACAGCGCTTGATGATGTTAGGCCATCGTTGTTGACTCCAATTCCGAACATATAAACACACAGTTTGTCGTCAGATTATCCCCGTCGCACATCAAATAAGCCGTAAGATTCGAGCAAATTGAAAAAAACGTAATAATATAATCAACAGGTGGTAGGAATATATAACGGAATTATTTTATGACGAAAAGGGAAAGAAGCCAGTTATAAAATGTATGTCAGGCTATAAAACCTGAAATGGAAAAAGCTATACAAGCAATGAAAAAAGGGAAAAGCTAGAGGACCTGACAACATGCAGATAAAGATGATAAAGGTACTAGCACATTTTGACATTGATCTGATCACAGACACGTGTAACGACATATCATCATCTACATTGAGTGCCGTCTCCGCATCGAAGGTTGGCTACCATGGAGCGCCATTCCACTCTGTCTCTTGCTTTGATGGTGCAGATTGGCATAGGTTGACGTGACCATCTTTTGATGTTATTCGTTCATGTTAGTCTTGGTCTGCCTCTGCCTCTTTTACCTTGTATTTTCCCTTCCAATATTACTTTTATTAGGCTGTTGTGCTCCAGCTATTTCATTTTACTTGTTCTAATTGTGTTTAGTAGTTCTCTTTTCATTTTTAGTTCTTTTAAAAACTTCATCGCTTGGTTTCTTTTCTTTCCATCCAATTCTACCTATTCTTCTATAAATCCACATTTCAAAAGCTTCAATTTTTTGTTCTCTTTTCTCGTCTCATGTCTATGTTTCTGCACCATACAGGAATATTGAGAAGATGTAACATTTTGTTATTCTTAGTTTTAGCCTTGGTGTTATTTGTTTTAATGTTAGTATATTTTTCATGACATTAAAATTACTTTTTGCCATGTGCCATACCTATTCTTTTGTTTATTTCAATTTTACATTTTCCATCACTGATTATAGTATGTCCAAGGTAGTTGTAGCTCTGAACTGTCTCCAGATGTATTCCTTCAACTTTGATATTTATTTGTAGGTCTTGAGAACTTTCTTTGTTTATGATCTAAGTTTTAGTCTTTTTGATATTCATATCTAGTCCATATTTTTTGCTTGTCATGTTTATTAAAATTATTACATTAAGTAATTGTTGTAGATTTTTAGGATTTTCTGTTAGTAATACAGTATCATCAGCATATCTTTGATTATTGATTATCTTTCCATTAATGTTTAGGCCTGGTATCTCTGTGATGTTATTAAAGATTTGCTCAGTGTATAGATTGAACAAGCTTGGTGATAGTATGCATCCTTGTCTTACTCCTCCTTTTATGTCCATGGGTGTAGAGTTCTCTTTGTTATATTTTATTATTGCTGTTTGTTCCCAGTACAACGTACATATTTATTAGTATTTCTGTATCGTCCAGATTTATATCTTTTAGGTAGTCTATAAGTTAATTATGGTGTATCCTATCAAAAGCTTTGGTGTAGTCTATGAAGCAGGCATATATTGCTTTGTTTACTTCTATGTATTTTTCAATCAATATTCTCATGCTGAATATGGCTTCTAGGGTCCCACTGTTTTTCCTGAATCCAAATTGCTGCTCATTTAATTCAGTATTGATTTTATTCTGAATCCTTCCCTGTATAACTTTTAGTAAAACTTTTGTAACTTGGTTCATTAGGCTTATTGCTTTAAAATCACTGCATTCAAGTGCACCATTCCTTTTAGGTAATGCAATGAAAGTTGATGTTTTTAGTTCATTTGGTATGTATCCTGTATGATTTATGTCATTGCATATGTCTGTGATCACTTCAATGCCAAAATCTTCTAGTGCCGGTATTATCTCTATCTGAATATTGTCAGGTCCTGCAGCTTTTTTTCCTTTTTCATTGTTTTTATAGCTTTTTCTACTTCATATTTTAGGATTAGGATAGCTGGACGTACATTTTATAAATGGTTTTTTGTCTCTTTCGTCATGAAATAATTATGTTATAAATTCATGGTATCTATCGATTATATATTTGTTGTCTGTTAGCATTCTTCCCTCTTTGTTTGCAATATAACAGTTTCCTGCAGCTTTTTTGTCTTTATTAGTCATTCTCTTTTTTTCTGTGTGCATACCTCTTCAATTTTGTTTATTTTCCATAATTTCGACTTTTAGACATCTTTGGTTGAGCCAGTCTTATTTTGCCTTTTAGCACATTCTCCGTATTTCATTATCAATTTCATTGTATCTGGCAGTTTTCTTCGCATGTCTTCTTTCTTCCATTTTTCTAAGATATTGTCAGTTATCCATTTTTTTTCTTGTTTTTTTCCTTTTTGGGTAAGGTGTCACAAGATATTTGTATGCTGCTTTTTATGCATTGCCATTTTGTTTTGACATTGTCTTCAGGATTTTCTCTTTTTCTAGTAGCTCAATCCCTTCTTCTAGTAGCTTCTGATATGTGTTTTTTACTTGTACTGTATACATTTTTTGTAACATCTTTCTGATTTAAAGCTGTTATATCTATTGGTATTGCTGAATTAGATTTTTACTTGTTTCTCTTTAATTTGATTTTCATTTTAATCATTGCAGGATTGTGATCTGATTTAAAATCTACTCCTGGAGAGGTTTTGGCTTTCTTGACTGTTTTCCAGAATCTGTCTTTTATCATTATGTAGTCTATTTGATTCCTCTTTCTATCTTCAGAGCTTTTCCATGTGTACAATTTCCTTTTCTCTTGCTCAAAGAAGGTGTTACATATTATCAGCCTGTTTTCTTCACAAAATTGTATTAATCTTTCTCCTCTGTCATTCCTTTTTTTTTCCTAAACCATGATTTCCTGTCTTATATCTACCTTTTCCTACTTTTGCTTTCATACCACCCATTACAATCAAGATGTCTGATGATTTCACTTGCTTCATAACTATATTTAGATCATCATAGTATGCCTCTATTTGTTCATCTGTATAATCTTGAGTAGGTGCGTATGTCTGTATTATTGCTATTTTAAATGGGTTTGCCTTCATTTTTAATAGTATAATCCTAGCATTGTATGTCCAGTGGGTATTTATATATTTTTGTAGCTCTCGTTTTATTAGTATGCCTACTGCTCTTTGATGTTCTGTTGCGTTGCCCGAACATATAAATATATATTTATCGTCTTGTATGTAACCACTTTCTTTCTATCTTGTTTTTGATGTGACTGAAATATATATGTTTAATCGGTTAACTTTTTAAAAAATATGGAACGCTTCACGAATTTGCGTGTCATCCATATGTTTAATCGCTCTGCTTCTACCATCATCATCATCATCAAGTACCGGGCCTACTGGCGTAGGTGATAATGTCTCTCCACAACCTTCGATCTCGGCAGCTATTTATCATTTCTGTTGTTGACCTTCTGTCAAGCCATTCTCTTAAGCTGTCTGTTATTTTTTCTCTTTGCTTCCCTCTATCTCTTCCCTAAATTTTTCCAGTTGTTACAATATATTCAAGTTGTTCTCTTCTCATTACATGGCCAAAAAATGATGATTGTTTCTTCCTAATATTGGAAATTAGCTCTCTTTTTTGCTTTGACCTCTCTCGGAACATCTTCATTACTCTTCTTAGCTGTCCATGGTACTCTCAACATTCTTCTGTAAAACCACATTTCTACAGACTCCAGTGATTTTCTTGTCTGTTGTTTCTTGTCTACCATAAGATTTTCTAATTTTCCTTCTTGGTATAAGGTCCTAGCATTCCATGTAGTTATTTTTAGCTCGTTCTTAAAACAATAGTTAGCATTTCTCTCCATGACTTTCTTTGGAGTGTTACGTGATGAAGCTCCTATCTCTTTCACAGTTGTCTGCCATATTCGTCTTTTGTGTCCTGAATATGCCTCATGTGTACGACATACTTTGCTGTGATATATAGCATACAGGATACATACTAAATGAATTTTAAAAACCCAGGTTTCATGGAAAATTCATAAAAAAGAATGGTGCAGTTGAATGGTATGATTTGAGAACAATAGCCCTAGTGAGCCTAATAACAAAAATCTTGCTAAGAGTTATATTAGGAAGAATTAACAACAACATCAATAGGGAATTAGAGAAACAACAATTTGGATTTAGGAAAAACAGTGGGAATAATAGAAGCCATATTCTGCATGAGGTCGTTAATCAAAAAGTACACAGATGTAAACAAACCAATATGTGCTTGCTACATAGACCGCGCCAAAACTTTTAACAGAATGCATTAAACAACTAAGAGACTGCCTAAATAATATATATATATATATATATATATATATATATATATATATATATCAAGGTGGCACAGATATACGACTATTATGTAATTTATACTGAGAGAAAACAGCCGCGATAGCTCAGTGGTTAGTGAACTGGACTACAAAGGACAAGGGGTAGGGTTCGATCCCAACCGACTGCTTCCGGGTTCACCAAGCTTCAAATGGGTACCGGATTTTTTTCTGGGAAAGTAAAGCAGCACGGGCGTAATACCGACCACATTACCCCAAAAATCATGTGCTGAAGGTCTGTAAAATATATGGTCACTAACACCATATTCCCTATACGTCACTTGGTGTGACGGGGATACTTGACTTTAACTGAGAGAAAACAGCAGTAACAAAATATAACAAAGAGAACGTTACACCTTTTGATATTAATATAAAAAGAAGAATCTGACAGAGATGCATCCTTTAACCAAGATTGTTCTATATACATACTGAGGAAATCTTAAGACAGAGATTCTTTCAGACGGGCTGTGGGGAATGCAACATTCTGTGGGAGATCTGGCTAGAGACAGAGATTCTTTCAGACGGGCTGTGGTGAATGCAACATTCTGTGGGAGATCTGGCTAGACACAGAGATTCTTTCAGACGGGCTATGGTGAATGCAACATTCTGTGGGAGATCTGGCTAGAGACAAAAATTCTTTCAGACGGGCTGTGGGGAATGCAACATTCTGTGGGAGATCTGGCTAGAGACAGAGATTCTTTCAGACGGGCTGTGGGGAATGCAACATTCTGTGGGAGATCTGGCTAGAGACAGAGATTCTTTCAGACGGGCTGTGGTGAATGCAACGTTTACATGAGACCTCAAGATGATGATAATCGGAAATCTCCTGTGGTGAATGCAACATTCTGTGAGAGATCTGGCTTGAGACAAAGATTCTTTCAGACGGGCTGTGGTGAATGCAACATTCTGTGGGAGATCTGGCTAGAGACAGAGATTCTTTCAGACGGGCTGTGGGGAATGCAACATTCTGTGGGAGATCTGGCTAGAGACAGAGATTCTTTCAGACGGGCTGTGGTGAATGCAACGTTTACATGAGACCTCAAGATGATGATAATCGGAAATCTCCTGTGGTGAATGCAACATTCTGTGAGAGATCTGGCTTGAGACAGAGATTCTTTCAGACGGGCTGTGGTGAATGCAACATTTTGTGGGAGATCTGGCTAGAGACAGAGATTCTTTCAGACGGGCTGTGGGGAATGCAACATTCTGTGGGAAATCTGGCTAGAGACAGAGATTCTTTCAGACGGGCTGTGGTGAATGCAACATTTACAAGAGACCTCAAGATGATGATAATCGGAAATCTCCTGTTGTGAATGCAACGTTTACATGAGACCTCAAGATGATGATAATCGGAAATCTCCTGTGGTGAATGCAACGTTTATATGAGACCTCAAGATGATGACAATCGGAAATCTCCTGTGGTGAATGCAACGTTTACATGAGACCTCAAGAAGATGATAATCGGAAATCTCCTGTGGTGAATGCAACGTTTACATGAGTCCTCAAGATGATGATAATCGGAAATCTGTGGTGAATGCAACGTTTACATAAGACTTCAAGATGATGATAATCGGAAATCTCCTGTGGTGAATGCAACGTTTACATAAGACCTCAAGATGATGATAATCGGAAATCTCCTGTGGTGAATGCAACATTCTGTGAGAGATCTGGCTTAAGACAGAGATTCTTTAAGACGGGCTGTGGTGAATGCAACATTATGTGGGAGATCTGGCTAGAGACAGAGATTCTTTCAGACGGGCTGTGGGGAATGCAACATTCTGTGGGAGATCTGGCTAGAGACAGAGATTCTTTCAGACGGGTTGTGGTGAATGCAACGTTTACATGAGACCTCAAGATGATGATAATCGGAAATCTCCTGTGGTGAATGCAACATTCTGTGAGAGATCTGGCTTGAGACAGAGATTCTTTCAGACGGGCTGTGGTGAATGCAACATTCTGTGGGAGATCTGGCTAGAGACAGATTTTTTCAGACGGGTTGTGGTGAATGCAACGTTTACATGAGACCTCAAGATGATGATAATCGGAAATCTCCTGTGGTGAATGCAACGTTTACATAAGACCTCAAGATGATGATAATCGGAAATCTCCTGTGGTGAATGCAACGTTTACATAAGACTTCAAGATGATGATAATCAGAAGTCTCCCGTGGTGAATGCAACGTTTACATAAGACCTCAAGATGATGATAATCGGAAATCTCCTGTGACGCCGGTTCCAAACCGATGAACGTCTTCACGGCAAACTTCTAATCATGACGTCATTTGCTTTGACGCCATTTTGTTATTAACATTTTAATGTTGCACACGCTATCTTAATTAATTCTTAGCAATCAATTTGCTCTACCAAAACTACTCTATTAAATTAACTCACCATTTAAACTAGGTTCACATATTTACTTGCATATTTTATGGTTTGAAATGGAGCATGAGGTTAGTCTCTTAAAGCATGTCTTGTTTGAAATAGTAATAGACTTTTTATTGTTTGTTTCTATTATTTAATAAGAAATTCGTAACGTTTTTTCTATTGACCGTACTCATATGATTAATGTATCATTAAGTTTGTAATGTCAGGAGCGATCTAGCTATTGGTTTTCAATTGTTGGTCATCTTATTGTTCTGCGATCGTCATTCAGTGAAACCATGCATTCATGATTATCTGAACAAGTTTAATCGATGTCCCTTGGTGTGTTTGAATTCCACCAGACAGCTTCTATTGAAAGGAGGTTTGAGCGACTAATATGCTAAGCTCCAAGTCTGGCCATCCAGAAGGTTCTGCTGGACATGTTCCTGCATGGCGAGGTAGGTCCTGTAGGACATGTTCTGGAATGATAGAGTTGGTCCTGCTGTACATGTTCATGCTTGGTGGAGTAAATCCTGTTGTACATGTTTCTGAATGGTGGAGTAAATCATGATGGACATGTTCCTGAAAGGTGGAGTAAATCCTGATGGACATGTTCCTGAATGGTGGAGTAAATCCTGTTGGACATGTTCCTGAATGGTGGAGTAAATCCTGTTTGATATGTTCCTGAATGGTGGAGTAGGTTCTGTTGGACATGTTCCTGAATGGTGGAGTAAATCCTGTTTGATATGTTCCTGAATGGTGGAGTAGGTCCAGTTGGACATTTTCCTTTATGGTGGAGTAGGTCCTGTTGGACATGTTCCTGAATGGTGGAGTAGGTCCTGTTGGACACGTTCCTGTACTGTGGAGTAGGTCCTGTTGGACATGTTCTTGTATGGTGGAGTAAATCCTGTTTGATATGTTCCTGCATGGTGGAGTAGGTTCAGTTGGACATGTTTCTGCATGGTGGAGTAGGTCCAGTGGGACATTTTCCTGAATGGTGGAGTAGGTTATTTTGGACACATTCCTGCATTGTGGAGAGGTCCTGTTAGGCATAATCCTGCATGGTGGAGAGGCCCTGTTGGGCATGATCATGCATGGTGGAGAGGCCCTGTTAGGCATGATCCTGCATGGTGGAGTAGGCCCTATTGGGCATAAACCTGCATGGTGGAGTAGGTCCTGTTAGGCATGATCCTGCATGGTGGAGAGGCCCTGTTGGGCATGATCCTGCATGGTGGAGTAGGTCCTGTTAGGCAT
This sequence comes from Megaustenia siamemsis, assembly GCA_032433765.1. Classification (NCBI taxonomy): domain Eukaryota; kingdom Metazoa; phylum Mollusca; class Gastropoda; order Stylommatophora; family Ariophantidae; genus Megaustenia; species Megaustenia siamemsis. The sequence continues at coordinate 59,663,933 of JAVIAB010000024.1, forward strand.
AATCCTGCATGGTGGAGTAGGCCCTGTTAGGCATGATCCTGCATGGTGGAGTAGGCCCTGTTAGGCATAATCCTGCATGGTGAAGTAGGTCCTGTTAGGCATAATCCTGCATGGTGGAGAGGCCCTGTTGGGCATAATCCTGCATGGTGGAGTAGGCCCTGTTAGGCATAATCCTGCATGGTGGAGTAGGCCCTGTTGGGCATAATCCTGCATGGTGGAGTAGGTCCTGTTGGGCATAATCCTGCATGGTGGAGTAGGCCCTGTTGGGCATAATCCTGCATGGTGGAGTAGGCCCTGTTGGGCATAATCCTGCATGGTGGAGTAGGTCCTGTTGGGCATGATCCTGCATGGTGGAGTAGGTCCTGTTGGGCATAATCCTGCATGGTGGAGTAGGCCCTGTTGGGCATAATCCTGCATGGTGGAGTAGGCCCTGTTGGGCATAATCCTGCATGGTGGAGTAGGTCCTGTTGGGCATAATCCTGCATGGTGGAATAGGTCCTGTTGGGCATGATCCTGCATGGTGGAGTAGGCCCTGTTAGGCATGATCCTGCATGGTGGAGAGGCCCTGTTGGGCATGATACTGCATGGTGGAATAGGTCCTGTTGGGCATGATCCTGCATGGTGGAGTAGGTCCTTTTGGGCATAATCCTGCATGGTGGAGAGGCCCTTTTAGGCATAATCCTGCATGGTGGAGAGGCCCTGTTGGGCATGATCCTGCATGGTGGAGTAGGTCCTGTTGGGCATGACCCTGCATGATGGAGTAAATCCTGTTGGACATGTTCCTTAATGATGGAGTTAAATCTCTTGGACTTGTTCCTGAAAGGTGAAGTAGGTTTTGTTGGACATGTTCCTGCATAATGGAGTAGGCAATTTTGGACATGTTCCTGAATGGTAGAGTAAATCATGTTGGACATGTTCCTGCCTGGTAGAGTAGGTCTTGTTGGACATGTTCCTGCATAATGGAGTAGGTCATTTTGGACATATTCCTGCATGGTGGAGTAGGTCCTGTTGGACATGTTCCTGCATGGTGGAGTAGGTCATATTGGACATGTTCCTGCATGGTGGAGTAGGTCATGTTGTACATGTTTCTGCATAATGGAGTAGGTCATGTTGGACATGTTCCTGCATGGTGGAGTAGGTCATATTGGACATGTTCCTGCATGGTGGAGAAGGTCATATTGGACATGTTCCTGCATGGTGGAGTAGGTCATATTGGACATGTTCCTGCATGGTGGAGTAGCTAATATTGGACATGTTCCTGACTGGTGGAGTAGGTCATGTTGGACATGTTCCTGCATGGTGGAGTAGGTCATGTTGGACATGCTCTTGCATGGTGTAGAAGGTCATGTTGGACATGCTCTTGCATGGTGTAGAAGGTCATGTTGGACATGCTCCTGCATGGTGGAGTAGGTCCTGTTGGACATGCTCCTGCATGGTGGAGTAGGTCGTGTTGGACATGCTCCTGCATGGTGGAGTAGGTCATGTTGGACATACTCTTGCATGGTGTAGAAGGTCATGTTGGACATGCTCCTGCATGGTGGGGTAGGTCCTGTTGATCACGGTCATGGTTAGAAAGCGAATTAAATTCCATAATTGCTCAACGGCCCGTGTCAGTGGATTCATCCGAGTTAACAACTCATCTCACTGAAGGATCCAAACAAAGAAAGGCAGTTGCAGTCCCCATCATAGCAGCTACAGGTCACGCGAAATTGACATAAGATCAAGCGGCACCGAAAGTGAACGCAGCTGAACTGTCCTTTTTCTTACGATATCATCATTCATCGTAAGCAATTGGAATAACGAAACACGATCCAGATCTATATAGACATAGATAATATCATTAATGTGCATGACATACGGCTAGTGATGCTATGGATCCCAGGACACCCAACACGCAGGAAATGATAATGCAGATATATTAGTTAAGAGAGAATCCAGACAGATACTATTTCACACCATCTCTTTAAACAAATCATAAACTCCACCGTTGAGAATATTGGCTAGATGGATGGACCAAGGGATAAACAGGGAAAGAACTTTGTAAATACACGATGAGGCTAAGCCCTCATGACAACATTAACATCCTGAAATTATCGGCCCAAATCACCATCTTCGGACAGAGAACTGGTCAAGTTTCATGAACAATTACAACAATAGAGTACAACGAAACACAATTCCAGCATTTCTACTATGTGAACAACCACATCAATAGAGTAGAACGAAACCAAATTCCAGTATTTCAACTCTGTGAACAACCACATCAATAGAGTAGAACGAAACCAAATTCCAGTATTTCAACTCTGTGAACAACCACATCATAAGAGTTGAACGAAACCGAATCCCAGTATTTCAACTCTGTGAACAACCACATCAATAGAGTTGAACGAAACCAAATTCCAGCATTTCAACTCTGTGAACAACCACATCAATAGCGTAAAATGAAACCAAATTCCAGCATTTCAACTTTGTGAACAATCACATCAATAGAGTAGAATGAAACCAAATTCCAGCATTTCAACTCTGTGAACAATCACATCAATAGAGTAGAATAAAACCAAATTCCAGCATTTCAACTCTGTGAACAATCACATCAATAGAGTTGAACGAAACCAAATTCCAGCATGTACACTCCGTGAACAATCACATCAATAGAGTAAAACGAAACCTAGTTCCAGCATTTCAACTATGTGAACACCCACATAAAACAGAATAAAATCACCTTTTTGAATCTCCAATGCTCACTGACATCTGAGCAACTCTTCTACTTCAAAGAGCTGATAAATGGAACACTTTGTGCGGAACAACAAAGGAACTCAGAAATACCTGCGGATATCGTAACATGACATTGGGCCGAAGAGCGTCAGCTCCCAGACTTCTGGATCCATAACAAACAACAAGAACATCCTGCGGAGAAGCCATGATGTTCATCCGCAATTACGCTGAATGCGGTCAACGATCCACAGCTGACTGCATATGTCAGGACCAGCAAACAACAGAGCTGACCGAGATTCAACTTCACATCCCAGTATTGGTCCGGGAAATAAACTAACAAGTCTGGCCAAGCGAGCAGAGATCGAAGAAGTTTGGAAGCCCGCTACTAAAAAATGATGTGCTAATGTCCGATGTGTTAGATCGAAAAAATATCAAATATTACAGTTTAGCTACCACAACGCATCCACTGCCACTTAACATTATTGAAAGAGCGGATAATGAATGGGCTATTTATTAAGTAGTGGTTCGGTGCACGCGAGAATATAAGCGAGATAACCTTGCTCTGTATTGCTCTTGAGTCGATCTCCTTCTACTTTCCATTGTTTTTTTCCTCTAGTTATAAATTTTACTTCTTTACAGATGACTAGCTAATCCTCTAGTGAATTCTTAGCTGCTTTGGTCAGTTTTTTTAAATTTTGTGCTTCTTTATTTTATTTTTTTTTGTTTTATTGTGAGAGTTTCCTTCTGGTTACTTCATTCTGGACATTATAAAAACAAATGCACTAGAGTTGTCATTCACTCATTTAATTTGCTTTTATTGGGAGATATTAATTTTCTTTGAATCAGTCAGCAGCATCATTTCGCATGCATATTATTGATGAACTGAATAGCTATTTCTGTTGTAGTTTTGAGAGCTTCGTTTATATCCTTGCAATGTTACTGAAGATTGTCCATTTGGTTGTATCACTTGCTACGTTATGCAGTGGCTTTGACGGAATTATTGTATGTACTGGTGGGCCAATGTGAAGATGGATGATTGAGTGGGGAATGTCTTTTAACATTTGAGATACCGCATCTTCTTCTGCTACTTCTTCAGAGTTCAAGCCGTTTGACCATGCCAATTTCACTTATTGTCCTGTTTCATGATGGAGGGGTAAGAACAACATCATGACACACGATGATATGGTCACATGGTGGTTAATTGTATGCGTGTTTCTCTTGATTTTACCTCTAAATATGTGCCTTTGCTGACACAGAATTAAAGGCATCAAGATGCGTAGAGATGCAAAGCTGCTGTAAAGCTGATGATAATAGCAATTCTAAAAAAAAAAGAAGAAAAAAGTGGTATGGTGACAGCTTTACGTGATAATGGACAAAACAAAAGTCGACGTTTCGGCCATGTAGGCCTTCAGCTGGAACAACAAACAACAACACAAAAAATATATATAAGGATACTTGTAAACAAATCTAACTACATGGCGATAATATACTAGATACTCAAGAAAGGAAATAAAAAAGGGTCACTTTTATGTGTTCCAGAGCGTGGTCAGCCCGTGAGATATATAGTTGGTCATCCCGCCTTCTCATTTTAGTCTATTCAGTAGCTGACCACGCTCTGGAACACAGGGAAGTGACCTTTTTTTATTTCCTTTCTTGAGTATCTAGCATATTATCGTCATATAGTTAGATTTGTTTACATATCCTTACATATATTTTTTGTGTTGTTGTTTGTTGTTCCAGCTGAAGGCCTACATGGCCGAAACGTCGACTTTTGTTTTGTCAATTACCCGTACAACTGTCACCATACCACTTTCTTCTTCTTTTTTTTTTTTAGAATTGCCTTCACTGACACACGTCTTCGGGAGGCTGGATCTTAGTGTAACGAATGAGTTTTTATTCTTGCAGGATAGATGTCGACCAGGGATGCAGGACCCACTTGGCCCTGATTTATGTATGTGTTTTCTCTTGCGGGCATTCTTTCCCCCGATGGTAACTGCTTAGCAGCAATGGTTTGTTTTCTGGGTTGTCCTTCTCTGTGAAGTTTTGAAATGCTGATCCTGTTCGCGTGAGACTTACCTCGTTATTGGCCATATAGGTTTTTTTTTATTTTTAAAGAGATGCAGCAATGGTTGAGAAATGAAGGGATTACCTATTAGCCACCTCCAAAGAGAAAACGGATTTTAAGACAGCCCCTGTAGGTCAGAACTGCCTTGCCACAACCTCGATTTAAAAAAGCAATCGCGCTGGACGTTCGCGTGGTCATGAACTGATGGCAGCGTCACATAGGGGCAAGACGTTACAACCTACAACTTCCAAACTTGTGTTGATCTACTCGAGCCCATCGACAATAAAAAGGCTGACATGTTTGTTTCGAGGCCACTAGTAGAAGTAACGTGAGACATACGTTTATACAAGTACCAAGTAAATATTAACACACTACACGCAGGCCGGAACTGTCCGGAGCGCAATCAGGTAAACATTCAGGACTCAAACGGACCATACACATCTATCGATTTACAAAGGCTCAAGGTCTGAAAGGATATTCTTGGAAAAACTACAACTAATGTGACGTTTTCAGCTTTGCGAGCAGAGGTGGTTGTGGTTAGAGTGACGTCAGACGTACATAGATCACATAGCTGATAACGTCACGCTAGTTGAAAGGTTTTCTGGTTTTATTTTCTGCACTCAGGCCTTTGTGAATCTATAGATGGCTATGAACGGACACTGAAACTTCACAAGTGACTGCCTGTTTTTCACCTAATGAGATACGTGTAAACTTAATCATACATTAAAAAAAAATAATGCGATACCCTTTGTTGTATCTGCTACAGAACTTCAAGAGTCTGCATATCACGATTTTATTGGGCTTTTTATGGGGAGGGGAGTGGAGGTGGGAAGAAAAGTACTAATGGATAGGATACTATGATAGAGTTCCGGTAAACTTTCTAAAAAGAAAAAATATATATATATATATATATATATATGAGTAAAGTACCCCGTCATGCCACGTGACGTGTAAGCAATATGGTGTTAGTGACTATAATTTTTTACAGATCTTCGGCACATGATTTTTGGGGTAATGTGGTCGGTATTTCGCCCGTGCCGCTTTGCGTTTTTAGAAATTAATCCGGTACCCATTAAAGGCTGGGTGAACCTGAAAGCCGTCGATCAGAATGGAACAAACTCTTGTACTTTGTAGACCAGTTCACTAACCACTGAGCTATCGCTGCTCCCTATATATATATATATATATGTATATTGTATATGTACATTACTTGTACATGCACATGTGCATTGTATATCTGTAAAGACGGGGTTTTTTTTGTTGAGAATGTCACTACCATTAATAAATATGCACTTAACAGGAGCCAAGAATAGGATAACAAGGTGAGTACAACTACCATGAGTGTGACTAAAGAGAACGACCCAAAGGTGTGTGTAGCCAACGAGCAAAAGAGACTACCAAAATACAGTCCCTACACCGTGTATAAGGAAAGCCTGGGTATCTACATCTCTGAGGCCAACAAGCACTTCCTGACACCTTCTATGATAACAGTAACATTGATCGACCTTACCAGACCTCTATCCACCATTCGCGGTGTACACCTGGTCCACACTGTACATCTTTATATCAAGAGTTATCTATATGGTTCTCTCAGATGACATATTTAATAAGGGACAAATTATAAATATTTGTCATCATCATCGCGTGCCTTCTCCGCAACGAAGGTTGGCTACCATGGATCGCCATTCGACTCTGTTTCTTGCTTTGATGGTGCAGGCTGACATAGATTGACTTGTCCATCTTTTGATGTTACTCGTCCATGTTAGTCTTGGTCTGCCTCTGCCTCTTTTACCTTGTATTTTGTCCTTCCAATATTACTTTTAGTAGATTGTTGTGTCTTTTAACATGCCCCGAAAATTTCATTTGTCTTGTCTTAATTGTATTTAGTAGTTCTCTTTTTATTTTCAGTTGTTTTAAAACTTCATCGTTTGTTATCTTTTGTTTCCATCCAATTCTACCTATTCTTCTATAAATCCACATTTCAAAGGCTTCAATTTTCTGTTCTGTTTTCTTGTCTAATTTCCATGTTTCTGCACCATACAGGAATATTGAGAAGACGTAACATTTTGCCATTCTTAGTTTCAGCCCTGCTGATATTTGTTTTGTTGTTAGTATATTTTTAATGGCATTAAAATTACTTTTTGCTATACCTATTCTTTTGTTTATTTCAGTTTTGCATTTTCCATCATTGGTTATAGTATGTCAAAGGTAGTTGTAGCTCTGGACTGTCTCCAGATGTATTCCCTCAACTGTGATATTTAATTGTAGGTCTTGAGAATTTTCTTTGTTTATGATCATAGTTTTAGTCTTTTTGATATTAATTTCTAGTCCATATTTTTTGCTTGTTTAGTTTATCACATTAAGCAATTGTTGTAGGTCTTTAGGATTTTCTGCTAGTAGAACAGTACCATCAGCATATCTTAGGTTATTGATTATCATTCCATTAATATTTAGGCCTGGCATCTCTGAGATGTTTTTAAAGATTTGCTCAGTGTATAGATTGAACAAGCTTGGTGATAGGATGCATCCTTGTCTTACTCCTCTTTTTATGTCCATGGGTGTAGAGTTCTCCTTGTTATATTTTATTATTGCTGTTTGCTCCCAGTACAAATTACATATTAGTCGTATGTCTGTGTCGTCTAGATTTATATCCTTTAGGCAGTCTATAAGTTGGTTATGGTGTATTCTATCGAAAGCTTTGGTGTAGTCTATGAAGCAGGCATATATTGGTTTACTGTGTACTTTTCAATCAATGTTCTCATGCCGAATATGGCTTCTTTTGTCCCACTGTTTTTCCTGAATCCAAATTGTTGCTCATCTAATTCAGTATTGATTTTATTCTGAATCCTTCCCTGTATAACTTTTAGTAAAATTTTTGTTACCTGGCTCATTAGGCTTATTGTTCTGAAATCACTGCATTCAACTGCACTGTTCTTTTTAGGCAATGCAATGAAAGTTGATGTTTTTAGATCGTTTGGTATGTATCTTGTTTGGTATATGTCATTGCATATGTCTGTGATCACTTCGACGCCAAACTCTTCTAGAGCCTGTATCATCTCTATCTGTATATAGTCAGGCCCTGCTGCCTTTCCCTTTTTCATTGTTTTTATAGCTTTTTCTACTTCAGATTTCAGGATTTTATAGTTGTATGTACATTTTATGTCTGGCTTTTTGTCCCTTTCGTCATGAAATAATTCTGTTACATATTCTTGCCATCTATCTATTATATATTTGTTGTCTGTTAGCATTCTTCCCTCTTTGTTTGCAATACATACGTTTCCTGCAGTTTTTTTGTCTTTATTCGTCACTCTCTTTATTTCTGTGTACATCTCTCTTAAGTTTTGTTTACTTTCCATAGTTTCGACTTCTAGACATCTTTGGTTGAGCCAGTCTTCTTTTGCCTTTTTGCACATTCTCGGTATTTGATTGTCTATATCCTTGTATCTGGCAGTGTTTTTCGCTTGTCTTCATTCTTCCATTTTTTCTAAGATTTTGTCAGTTATACAATTTTTTTTTTTTTTACTTTCCTTTTTGGGCAAGGTGTTGCAGGATTCTTGCATGCTGTTTTTTATGCATTGCCATTTTGTTGTGACTTTGACTGGATTTTTTCTTCTGTACTGCTCAATCCCCTCTTCTAGTAGCTTCTGATATGTGTTCTTTACTTGTACAGTATACGTTTATTTTACATCTTTCTGGTTTAACACTGTTATATCTATTGGTGTTGCTGAATTAGTTTTTTTGTTTGTTTCTCTTTAATTTGATTTTCATTTTTATCATTACAGGATTGTGGTCTGAATTAATATCTGCTCTTGTGTAGGTTTTGGTTTTCTTGATGATATTCCTGAATCTATCTTTTATCATTATGTAATCTATTTGATTTCTTTTCTTATCTCCAGGGCTTTTCCATGTGTATAATTTCCTTTTCTCTTGCTCAAAGAAGGTGTTGCATATTATCAGTCTGTTTCCTTCACAAAATTGTATTAATCTTTCTCCTCTGTTATTCCTTTTTCCTAGACCATGATTTCCTATAATGATCTTATATTTAACTTTTCCTACTTTAGCGTTCATATCACCCATTATAATCAAGATGTCTGATGATTTCACTTGCTTCATAACTGTGTTTAGATCTTCATAGTATGCCTCTATTTATACATCTGTATAGTCTTGAGTAGGTGCGTATGTTTGTATTATTGCTATGTCGAATGGTTTTGCCTTCATTTTTAATAGTATAATCCTATCATTGTATGTCAAGTGAGTATTTATATATTTGTGTAGCTCTCGTTTTATTAGAATATGCCTACTCCTCTTAGATGTTCTTTTGTGTTACCTGAATATATAAATGTATATTTATCGTCTTGTATGTATCCACTGTATATTTCAAATATATATATATATATATATATATTTTTTTTTTTTTTTAAACAGCTAGATATGGTGAAAGTAAAAGAAAAAAAATAAAGTAAAGAGCCCTGTCACGCCAATTGGCGTAGGGAATATTGTGTTAGTGACCATAATTCGTTATAGACCTGCGGTACATGATCTTTGCTGTAATGTGGTCGGTATTACGCCGTGCGTGTAATGTCTCCTTAGTGTTGCGTACACGTGAACCAATGTAGGTTTTGTGGCGAAGAAAGCTTTATCTTTGTTTTTTTTTTTACATGTTTTTTTCAGAATCAAGCTGAAATCATTGGCCCAACAACAAATGAAGGTAAAACCAAATAAACAACAGTCTTTATTCGTTATGTTCTCTTACATTTCAAACTTATAACATTTCAATTCATCGTTTGTTTGTGTGTATATATGTATGTGTGTATGTATTTTTGTTTATGTGTGTATATGTATGTGTGTATATATTTTTGTTTATGTGTGTATATGTATGTGTGTATATGTATGTATGTGATTGATTTTGCTATTTTAAAAGGTGTTATTCAGGAGATTACAAAAGGAACAGTAAAAAAAAAAACCGTGAGAAATACAAAATGCTGTGATTCATGGTTTACAAATAATTGTTGTAAATATAAAACTGAGAAGATTTATAATATTGTAGAAGATTGTATTTACCTCAAAGTATGTGACTTGACGATTGTTGTTTTTAATGCTTAGTTCAAATATGTCAAAGTTTGTCTTGAAAAGTGACTTAGTGTGATCATCTTTTTTTTCCAGTTGTGACGAGAATGTGAAACAAGTTGAAATCCGTTTCTGTATGTATGTGTGTGATGTGTGTTTCGATGGTTGAGTTTATGTGGGTGTTTATAAATGACATCTAATAAATATGCAAGTAATGTACGATAAATAATATGTCACATGTGTGAATGAATGTTGAAGTTTTATAAGAATCACCCAGTCTCCTCTTTGGAGTATATCACACTGACAAAATCGCTCCATCCATCCGTGTTCTTGGATACTTTTCTTTCTATTTCCTTCCAATCAAGGTCAGGCTCCAAGGTTATCATGATTTCTCTTCTGCAAGTATTCGTGCGCCTTCACTGTTTTCCATTTTCTTGTGGGTTCCGTGACAACGTTTGTTTTGTTAGTGTGGTATCAGTATTTCTTCGTGTTCATATAGAGTAAAGCTTAACATTTCAGAATGGAGTCAATCGGTCAGAAAGTTCCACATGTAGCAGGGCATTCTCTAGAAGGGCACATTTCCGTGGTGACGAAACACAGACTCTTCAAAATTCTCATCAAAGATGTGTTTCCTTGCGTTGCTGTTGTTGATGTTAGGATCATCATAACAGCACATCGAACGAATCAATAGCTGCTCCGATATCCCCCTAGAGGATCTCGAGAAACTCCGAAGAGAACCTTGACATATGTGCACGAACTCCGTAGCACAGACTTAGATCTGCTATGTGAGTAGGCTTCTGCTGAAAATTTTGCCCGGGCAGCGGCCATATGTTTGGCCTACTCTTATCGTTTTTTTTTAATTGTCAAGGATTCTTTAACGTGCGCGACCACACACAGAACCTCTTATTTCTTGCTGTTATCCGAGAGGACTGGACATCGGATTCTACTATCCAAGATATCAGGGGAACATAACGTCGTAAAGAAACCACGGAATCATTTTTCTCATTAAAAAAAAAACCACCAAGCTTACGGTAGGTTTTAAACCCGGGCCCTTCCTGTCTTGAGGCGACGTTGTACCTACCTGGACTACCCATTAGCCTCTTTGAGTGTTTTCTGCATCTTCGTCATCGAACATTTATTAAGGGGTTATCTCGTGCTGCTTTTTGTACTTAAGAGTCTAGCCAACTCGGTCTTAAATGGCATTCATCCATACACTCTTCAAGACACTTTCCTACATCCCATCTTAAACAGACATTAATTCATCTCGTCGTCAACAAACGTTCATACATCCCATCTTATACAATCATTCATTCATCTCGTCGTCAACAAACGTTCATACATCCCATCTTATACAATCATTCATTCATCTCGCCGTCAACAAACGTTTATATATCCCATCTTAAAGAAACATTCATACATCCCATCTTAAACAAACATTCATTCTTCTCGTCGTCAACAAACGTTTATACATCCCATCTTAAACAAACATTCATACATCCCATCTTAAACAAACATTCATTCTTCTCGTCGTCAACAAACGTTCATACATCTCATCTTAAACAAACGTTCATACATCCCATCTTAAACAAACATTCATACATCCCATCTTAAACAAACGTTCATACATCCCATCTTAAACAAACATTCATTCTTCTCGTCGTCAACAAACGTTCATACATCTCATCTTAAACAAACGTTCATACATCCCATCTTAAACAAACATTCATACATCCCATCTTAAACAAACATTCATACATCCCATCTTAAACAAACATTCATTCTTCTCGTCGTCAACAAACGTTCATACATCTCATCTTAAACAAACATTCATACATCCCATCTTAAACAAACATTCATTCTTCTCGTCGTCAACAAACGTTCATACATCCCATCTTAAACAAACATTCATTCTTCTCGTCGTCAACAAACGTTCATACATCCCATCTTAAACAAACATTCATTCTTCTCGTCGTCAACAAACGTTTATACATCCCATCTTAAACAAACATTCATACATCCCATCTTAAACAAACATTCATTCTTCTCGTCGTCAACAAACGTTTATACATCCCATCTTAAACAAACGTTCATTCTTCTCGTCGTCAACAAACGTTTATACATCCCATCTTAAACAAACATTCATTGTTCTCGTCGTCAACAAACGTTTATACATCCCATCTTAAACAAACATTAATTCATCTCGTCGTCAACAAACGTTTATACATCCCATCTTAAACAAACATTCTTTCATCTCGCCGTCAACAAACGTTCATACATCCGATCTTAAACAAACATCCATACATCCCATCTTAAACAAACATTCATTCTTCTCGTCGTCAACAAACGTTCATACATCTCATCTTAAACAAACATTCATACATCCCATCTTAAACAAACATTCATTCTTCTCGTCGTCAACAAAAGTTCATACATCCCATCTTAAACAAACATTCATTCTTCTCGTCGTCAACAAACGTTTATACATCCCATCTTAAACAAACATTCATACATCCCATCTTAAACAAACATTCATTCTTCTCGTCGTCAACAAACGTTTATACATCCCATCTTAAACAAACATTCATTCTTCTCGTCGTGAACAAATGTTTATACATCCCATCTTAAACAAACATTCATACATCCCATCTTAAACAAACATTCATTCTTCTCGTCGTCAACAAACGTTTATGCATCCCATCTTAAACAAACATTCATACATCCCATCTTAAACAAACATTCATTCTTCTCGTCGTGAACAAACGTTTATGCATCCCATCTTAAACAAACATTCATACATCCCATCTTAAACAAACATTCATTCTTCTCGTCGTCAACAAACGTTCATACATCATATCTTAAACAAACATTCATTCTTCTCGTCGTCAACAAACGTTTACACATCTCATCTTAAACAAACATTCATACATCCCATCTTAAACAAACATTCATTCTTCTCGTCGTCAACAAACGTTCATACATCCGATCTTAAACAAACATTCATTCTTCTCGTCGTCAACAAAAGTTTATACATCCTATCTTAAACAAACATTCATTCTTCTCGTCGTCAGCAAACGTTCATACATCATATCTTAAACAAACATTCATTCTTCTCGTCGTCAACAAACGTTCATACATCCTATCTTTAACAAACATCCATTCTTCTCGTCGTCAACAAACGTTTATACATCCTATCTTAAACAAACATTCATACATCCCATCTTAAACAAACATTCATTCTTCTCGTCGTCAACAAACGTTCATAGATCCTATTTTAAACAAACATTCATACATCCCATCTTAAACGAACTTTTATACATCCCATCTTAAACAAACATTCATTCTTCTCGTCGTCAAGAAACGTTCATACATTCTATTTTAAACAAACATTCATACATCCCATCTTAAACAAACGTTCATACATCCCATCTTAAACAAACAATCATACATCCCATCTTAAACAAACGTTCATACATCCCATCTTAAACAAACATTCATACATCCCATCTTAAACAAACATTCGGAGGCGAAGGCGCGCCCCACCCAGCACCAGAGCTGGAAGTCATCGGTGACTCATAACTGATGGCTGGCGCCAGGATCGGTGAACCAGAACCATCCAGACCCTGCTACACCTCTCCGCGGTGCCTCCAGAAACAAACTAACCTGTCTAGTCAGGCCAAGCGAGCAAGGATCGAAGAGGGAAGACAAACCCGGTACTCAAAAATGTCGGCTGAAGTCGGATGTGTTGGGCCGAAAGGCGCAAATATCACAGTGTTACACTGCAAACTTCAACACAACGTAACTACGTCCACTTAACGTCCTTTTAAGGGCGGATGACGAGGAGGAAGTCTACGGTTCGTATCCGCTAGAATACCTCAGATCATCGGGCGACCGCATCATCATCATCATCATCATCATCATCATCAAACAAACATTCATACATCCTATCTTAAACAAACATTCATACATCCCATCTTAAACAAACCTTCATACATCCCATCTTAAACAAACATTCATACATCTCGTCGTCAACAAACATTCATATATCCCATCTTAAACAAACATGCATACATCCTATCTTAAACAAATATTCATACATCCCATCTTAAACAAACATTCATACATCCCATCTTAAACAAACATTCATACATCCCATCTTAAACAAACGTTCATACATCCCATCTTAAACAAACATTCATACATCCCATCTTAAACAAACATTCATACATCCCATCTTAAACAAACATTCATACATCCCATCTTAAACAAACATTCATACATCCCATCTTAAACAAACGTTCATACATCCCATCTTAAACAAACATTCATACATTCCATCTTAAACAAACCTTCATACATCCCATCTTAAACAAACCTTCATACATCCCATCTTAAACAAACATTCATACATCCCATCTTCAAACATTCAGTTCCGCTGTCGTAGTAAATTATTTCTGCTTAGCGAGTGATCTCCCCTGACTGATCGCAAGTATTTGAATGTATTAACTGACAACTGCTTCTTAAAGTTTTCGTGCATTTAATTCTATTTTTTGTCAACAAGGTTAAGGGTTAGTTTAAGAATACCCCTAACTATAACTATAACCCAGGAATCTTCTATTGATAAATTAGAGAACGGCCGAATAATTTGCAAGGAGACGTTACTCAGAGCAGAAATAATTTACGAAGCTTAACTCGTAAATTACTCTTAAGCTAACTGTTGTGTTTATGTCACTCTGAAAATGCCCCATACATGTTGCGTTCCTGACTGCAAATTGTGTTAGACTAATGGTGATGAGCACGTCAGTGTGTTTCAGTTTCCTAAAAATATCGAAGTGAAAAATGCATTTGTAAGGGGACGTTACTCCGAGCAGAAATAATATGCGATGCTGAAATTCGTAAATTACTAACGTAAGTATGTCGACATGCTTGAAAATGAAACACTCCAGAAGTGTACTCATGTCAAATTCCTCCCCCCCCCTTCTCCCCCCCTCCCCCCCCCCCCCCCAAAAAAAAAAATAAAAGAAGTAAATACGTCATACTGTTGTCACAGTATGGTGTCCCAGTTATAGATTCCCACTGGCATTAGTACACTCTACACGGATATTTATAGATATTTTGCAACAACTGAATAATGTAAATCCAAATCACTCCAATAAATGCGATAGATAAACACAGTTCAGCCATTTTGTGTAGAAAACAACACTGTGTCCCTACTGGAATATAATGTCAGCATTTGCGTGGCTTGACCTATTTAAAGTTATCACCATCATCATTGAGTGCCATCTCCGCAACGAAGGTTGGGTACCATGGAGCGCCATTCTGCTCTGTCTCTTGCTTTCATGGAGCAGATTGCCATAGGCTGACTTGTCCATCTTTTGATTTTACTCGTCCATGTTAGTCATTTAAAGTTATATATTTAATATATTATATTTATTATATTCATTATATTCATTATATTTATTATATTTATTTTATTCATTATATTTATTCGAGCGTACACGAATTATACCATAACAAACTCAGGAGTTAACACCAACGAAGTAGCAAACACGGAATAGGATTCATTGTAGACCCAGAAACGTCCAAAAACATCATAGAAAAACATCATCATTCAGAAAGGATAATTACCCTAAGAGTAATAGAAAACAACGTCAATATAACATACATCCAAATATATGCACCTTGCAACAATAACAACGATGAAAGCGAAGAATTCTACGAAACACTTAATGAAATCATAAACAAAGTAAATAAGAACGAAGATCTACTGGTGATGGGGGACTTTAACGGGAGACCAGGGAAACGCAATTATGAGAACTCCAAATATCTGGGCCCTTTTGGAGATAACACAAATAGAAAGAACGAAAATGGCAACCGATTGCTTGAATTATGCAATCAACGTGAATTATGCATAACTAATACTTTCTTTAACAAGAAAACAATCCGAAAGGACAATACAATTAAACCAACTTAAAATAGAAGACAAACAGAAAGAAATAGAAAAACAACTAAAAAGCCAAGTTAAACAACTACAACAACAAATAACTACAGTAGATATCGAGTGGCTCACATTCAAAAAATCATTAACGAAAATAGCAACCGCAATATGCGGAACGAAGCAAAGGAAGAAGGAGGGCAAGATGAGCACTCCATGGTGGAATGATATAGTCAAGAACGCCATAAAAAGAAAGAAAGAACTATACAAAATCTGGCTAAAAACTAAAAAGCAAAGCGATGATGATATATACACAATAGAAAGAAGAGAAGTGAAGAAGTTAATCAAGAAGAAAAACATAAAGCATGGGTAAAATTTGGAGAAAGGATTAGTAACAATCACAAATCAGCATCCAGAGACTTCTATAGAACAATTAAAGCCATAAGACAAAAGAAAGACAATTATGACCCAACTGAAATCATCAATGATAAACGAGGCGAAGCAATAACAAACAAAACGCAAATCTTAACGAGATGGAAAGAATATCTCGAAGAACTTTTGAATGTAGAAACAACAAGTCCAAAACACATAAAAAGCAACTAATAGTTGGCGATAAAGAACCAAATATACTATTTGAAGAAATAGAAGAAACATTGCGACTCGCACCAAGAAACAAAGCCCCCGGAATCGATAACATCCCAGTAGAAATTCTATCAGCAGCGGGAGAGGCAGGATGTAAATGGCTACACAGAATATTCAACGCTGCATGAATACAACAGCAAGTCCCAGACTATTGGAAACAGTCCATTATATTACCAATATGGAAACAGAAGGGCAGCAGAAGAGCCTGCAAACAATATAGAGGAATATCGCTATTAAGCCACACAGGGAAGTTATATGCCAAGATAGTTGAAAAAGATTGAGACCAATTATAGACCCACAACTAAGCGATGCTCAGATGGGCTTCAGGAGGATCAGAGGTTGCACTGATGCCCTATTTATCATAAAACAACTAGCGGAGAAAACAATAGAGCATAATAAAACACTATATACAGCTTTTATTGACCAAGAAAAGGCAGTCGATAGGGTGGACAGGGAACAACTATGGTCCGTATTGCCCTTGTACGGAGTGAGTCACCACCTTGTAGAGATATGCAAGAGCCTCTATGAAAGTAGTCGCACTACAGTAAGATCTTCAGCAGGTTACTCTAAACATTTCACCATTAACTCCGGAGTAAGACAAGGCTGTGTGCTTTCCCCCTTACTTTTCATCACATATATGGACAATATAGACAAATTAGCATGCCCAATCAAAGGAAGTACACCAACAAGTATGATAACAAGCGATAACACAAAAGAGAACGAAATATACGTACCAGAAAACAGCAGAAGAGAGGAAGAAATAAATGAAATACTATTTACAGACGACCAAGTTCTGATACATGAAACAACTGAGGACCTGCAAGAACATATCAACAGGCTAAAGAACACTTGTAAACAATACAACATGAAAATCAACATAAACAAAATCGAAGTAATTGCAATAGCGAAGAAAGAAAGAAAAACTAAACATCATAATAGATAATACAACTCTGAAGCAAGTAGACAATTTTAAATATCTGGAGAAAAATTAAAAAATAACAAAATGGTATGTAAGAAGCTTTACGTGATAACGCCATACCATTTTTTTATTTTTTAATTTTTCCTCACATTCAGCGTTACTGCAGCTTCACATTTTTATGCCTTAACCATTTAAATATCTGGGCAGCACGTTAACACAAGACAATAACCAAGAGACAGAGATAGATACAAGGTGTAACAAAGCATGCCAAGCTATAGGCCAAGTATCAACACTATTGAAAAACAAAGCAATAACTACGGAAGCAAAAAGGGCAATATACAAATAAATTTTTCTACCAACTCTATGCTATCAGTGCCAGAATTGGACTCTGGACTCTAGAACAATAAGAAAGATAACGACCACCGAAATGAAATGTGTCAGAAGAATGACAGGAAACAGCTTCACCGGAAACATCGACCTGAGGAAGAAACTCGAAATTGAACCAGCCATCGAATACATAAAGAAACAACAGATAAATTGGTTCGGCCACATAACAAGACAAAAAGAACTAACAATGACTCAAAGATCCATAAACAAACGCTACGAAAACGCCAGATTAAGAGGAAGACCGAGAAAGAGATGGATAAAGGGAATACTAGAGTCAATATTAGGGATAACACCAGAAGAGGCCAACAGAAGAGCAAAGAATCGCAGATTGTATCTCCCCTCGACGCCAACGGTAATAGAGGAAGGATAGAAGAAGAAGAAGATTATATTTATTATATTCATTATATTCTTTATATTTATTATATTCATTATATTTATTATATTAAATATATTCATTATATTCATTATATTTATTATATTTCACACGGAGAACGGGCGGCCTGATTGTTAACTTATCGGGGTACAACCCATGAGAACTTCTTCTTTCCTTCCTCATTTGCCTTTCAACGTCGAGAGGAGATATAATTTGCGGTCTTTTGCTCTTCTTTTCGCCTCTGCTGTTATGTTTCCTTGTGCTTCTAACAATCCGTCAATCCTTTATTTTTTTCTTGGTCGTCTCTTGTGACTGGTATTCTCACAGGTCATATTATTGAGGACTCGTTGGGTTGTGTATTGATCACTTTGCCTTGTCACGTGGCCAAACCATTGTATCTTTATATTCACAGTTTCTTTATATATTCTATAGCGGTGATTATTCCTAACTTCAACCAGGAGAACGCGTGTTCGAATCCCGGTATGGTGAACATTTTTTTCCCTATGGGGGGAAGGGGGGGAATCAAAACTGAAACCCCGAACACCTCGCGGCGACTGCGCTGGGACAAGCGGTCTTTATTCTCCGGTCCTACAATTCTCCCCGGCAGACTCCAGTAATGTGGAGAATGTCGAAAAGAAAGTTTATGTATATATATCTAAGTAGGCTATAGACTGACTATATATAAGTAGGCTATAGACTGACTATATATAAGTAGGCTATAGACTGACTATATAAGTAGGCTAAAGACTGACTATATATAAGTAGGCTATAGACTGACTTATATATAAGTAGGCTATAGACTGACTATATATAAGTAGGCTATAGACTGACTATATATAAGTAGGCTATAGACCGACTATATATAAGTAGGCTATAGACTGACTATATATAAGTAGGCTATAGACTGACTAAACATAAGTAGGCTATAGACCGACTATATATAAGTAGGCTATAGACCGACCATATATAAGTAGGCTCTTGACTGACTAACCTGAAAAGTTACTCCAGAGAGGGGACGGGAAATTTATGAGGGGTCAAGGCAAAGAAATGCAAATAAATGCATAAAAATGCGAAGCTGCAGTAAAGCGGAAATACGTGAGCATATTATTTGTACACGGGTTTTTGATCTGGCAAGGAAGAAAGCTTCTCCAGATAGGGGGCCAGTGGAGAAACATGACTAGACCGTCCAGATAGGGGGCCAGTGGAGAAACATGACTAGACCGTCGCTATCCATATTTTAGAGCCTCCCCGCTGAGGAGGGGGGCGGACCAATAGCTGTGACGTTTTCAGCATAGCGATCAGGGGTGGTCGTGGGTAAAGTGAGGTCAGTCGTCTATAACTCGTTACGTCACATGTAATGGGGGTGTTTTCGAGGAAACCACATCAGTGCGCAGACTCTACAAATATGGATGTCGACGGTCAGACAATTCAACAACACAGTTCCTTGCCCATTTTGACCACGTTATACCACAATGGCATAGATTGAACACATGTGTAAAGTCATGATGTGTATCTACACAGCCATGCCCAGTATACATACGAGCGAGCGGTGTGTTTCGCGTCCTGGGGAAAGTGATAGTAACGCTAGGATGGAAGAAGATGAGGACGTGAGTAAGCACACTATAAGGGATGCTTATTATCATCGTCTTTATCTATTCATTTACCTCACATCTTTCTCACCAGTATCGTTATTATCATTGATATCATACTGCATTATGTTACAATCATCAACCAGTCGCACATTATTTGCTACATTAATCAATACATCCTACATTATTTGCTACATTAATCAATAAATCCTACATTATTTGCTACATTTATCATTCAATCAAAAACATTATTTGCTGCATTCATCATCCAATCAGACATTATTTGCTACATTCATCATCCAATCAGACATTATTTGCTACATTCATCATCAGTTCAGACATTATTTGCTACATTCATCATCCAATCAGACATTATTTGCTACATTCATCATCCAATCAGACATTATTTGCTACATTCATCATCCAATCAGACATTATTTGCTACATTCATCATCCAATCAGACATTATTTGCTACATTCATCATCCAATCAGACATTATTTGCTACATTCATCATCCAATCAGACATTATTTGCTACATTCATCATCCAATCAGACATTATTTGCTACATTCATAATCCAATCAGACATTATTTGCTACGATCATCCTCAAAACGAACATTTTTTTTTGCAAAAATATTCATCAAACCGGACATAATTTTGTTCTGACACTATCAAACAGACAGAGACCCTGGAGAAAATTAACGGAAGAAAGAATAAGAAAGCAGACATAAATAAAAGCAAAACGAGAAGTACTAAAGCCAAGACACAGAAACTTACACGGTGGTAAACAAAGAAGTGAGAACATACATTCAAAGAGATAAGAGGAAATATATAGATGAACTAGTTAAAGAGGCAGAGTTAGCGACAAATAAAACAAAACTGTAACATAACTGTACAACAACATACACGAAATTAAGCGGGAAATATAAACAGATCAATGCCTTTATTAACGATAAGGAAGGAAATTTACTTAGTAATACAAGGAAACAAATGAACCGATGGAAGGAGCGCTTTGAAGAACTCTTGAACAGACCCGACACAAATAAGCCTCCAGATATACTACCACTAGATGAAGAGTTGCACCTTAACTGTGGAAAGCCAAGCAAGAAAGAAATAATGAAAGCCATCAAGCTGTTTAAAAAAATGGTAAAGCCACGGGACCAGATGAAATTCCTTCAGAAGTCATCAAAGCAGATATTAACACTTCTACCAAGATGTCTATTCTATTAGATAAGATAGGGTAAAGGGAAGAAATACCTAAAGACTGGAAAGAAGGTTATAAGATCAAGCTACCAAAGAAAGGAAGTTTATAGGAGTGCACAAATTATAGGGGAATTATGCTACTATTATCGCCAGGCGCTAATGCTAAACAGAATCATTCCGGAGAGACTAAAAGGGGTCATAGAAAACATTTGAGAGATGAACAAGCAGGGTTTAGGAAAAACAGATCATGCTACTTTTAGTAGGCTGCAGTTTTTCCAAACTTTCCATAGCCTTTTTCCACTTCAGATTTTAAGATTTTATAGTCTGATGTACATTTTATAATTGGTTTCTTGTCCCTTTGATCATGAAATAGTTCTCTTATATATTCCTGCCATCTATCTATTATATCTTCATTGTCTATTAGCATTTGTCCCGTTTTTGTCTGCAATGCATCCCCTTTCTGTGGCTTTTTAAAAATGTGTATTAGGCATTCTCTTTATTTCTGTGTGCATCCCTCTTAAATCATGATTACTTTCCATAGTTTCGATTTCTAGATACCTTTGACTGAGCCAGTCTTCTCTTGCCTTTGTTCATATTTTGCGTATTTTATTATCTAATTTTCTTGTACTAGGCAGTGTTGTTCGCTTGTCTTCTTTCTTCAATTTTTTAAGTTGGTTATGTTTGAATTAAGAATCGACATATTTACACATAGGAAATATAAGTATTGTCATTATCATAAATAAGTATCATTTTCATAATTAAGTATCATTGTCATAACCGAGTATCATTATCTATCATATGAGCATTATTAAAGTTGTATGCAACTTCAAAAACAATTCAGACATAAATTCGTATATTGCCAGATCATGCAAATGCTGCCTACTGCCATGCTGCGTGTGCCAGAATTTATAGACATTTTACAGGAAGATGAGGAGTATGTTCCAGAAAGCAGACCTGATATCTCCAATTTGCCGGAACTTGATGGTCTCCTCGAAACTGTAATTCGTGTTGGGTTTTTGTAGAGTGTGGCATTGGTGTGGGTGGAAAACGTGGTGTGGCATAGATGTGGTCGGGTTTGAAAAAAGCACATGGCGTGTTTCTTCTTCTTTTATCTTCTTAATATTATTATTCATATTCTTCTTATTATTATTATTCAACGATCAGCTACTGCTTGCTTTTATGCATTTAGACTAGTTTTTTTTTCTTCTTCTTCTTATTATTATTATTATTCAACTATCAGCTACTGTTTTGTGTTTAGGCATTTAGACCAGCTTTTGTCACGAAAACGACCATATGTTTGAGGTCTTCACCCGTTCCCCATAACTTGCCATGCAGGGTTTTTTTCTGTGGGCCATATTTGTGTTTTTACGTATTTTTTTTTTTTTATGTTCAGAATAATAAATCCTGTAGTATATGCTCAGAAGTTTGTCTGGATACTCCCCAGTTACATGTTTCTAGGTCAATTAGTCCTGTCCTTTATATGTGTGATCTAAGGCCACAGCGACCTGTTCAGAGTCTGAGTCTGTTTATGTCTGCTAAGTTTGTTTAAGCTGAGATGTTCTGGTTCATATTTTCCATATATCTCCCTCCATTTTATCTTCCTACCTTGTTTCCGGATTGTTTTTATTTCTTTGTACCTCTCTGGTTGGTTGGACTGTTGAAGGCTCCAACACACCTACTTTTGCATCTGCTTTCTCGTTTCCAGGGATGTCATAGAATGCTGGTATCCACTGCAGGAGTAGTTCTGTCTTTTCTGACAACAAGAAAATGTTCTTTTTTCCGAAATGGGTTTGTCTTGTTTCGAGATTGACAAATTCTGTATGATTGGGGTGTGGCATTGACATGGGCGGGTTTGATAAACAGTACACGGGGCGTGACATACAAGTAGGAGGGCTGACAACCTGTATATGTGATGTAGTATAGATGAAGGCGAGGCTGGAAAATTGACATTATAGTCATAGTTGTTTGTTATTTTTTCAAAGTGACATCTTTAATTGTCAACATTTATAGATGCAGCTGTCTCAGACCTATTACATTCTAATCAAAATTAAAACGGATATTGCATGGGAGTGGTTTCAATTTGTGACACAAAACATAAAACATATTTGTTCTAACAACAGTTTTTTTCTGCATAAATGTTATTTTAGAAGTCGATTAACTTCATGTAACAAACGGAAGATAAAAGATTTGCATATCTGAGAGTTTTGAGGGTTACAATATTCATCTGCATCTTTTTAACCCCTTTACATTAGATTTAGTTGTACATTAATTTTGAAATTGGGTTTGCATTCCTTTATCAATCTCTAACAATTCTCATCTTGGTCTCTTTCTAAGCTCAGCCGTTAAGTTGTTTAGTATTTCCTGGGATGTTCTTCCTTCCTTCCTTCCTTCCTTCCTTCCTTCTTTCCTTCCTTCTTTCTTTCTTTCTATTTTGCATGTTGTAACAAGATTTTCCTCTTCTTGTGACATGGCCAAAGATAGTAGATTATTTTTTAAAATAATTTTCAAAGGTCAAGGTTAAAGGTAGGGAGAGAGTTAACTGTGAATTTAAGACTGAGAGTTAACTGTGAATTTAAGACTGAGAGTTAACTATGAATTTAAGACTGAGAGTTAACTGTGAATTTAAGACTGAGAGTTAACTGTGAATTTAAGACTGAGAGTTAACTGTGAATTTAAGACTGAGAGTTAACTGTGAATTTAAGACTGAGAGTTAACTGTGAATTTAAGACTAAGAGTTAATCAAAAACAGTGTGAAGACTGTCCACTAACGTGCAGTTTCTGGTTTATCATTTACAATTATAGATGATATCATCATCATCATTACCAAGTCGTTACCTGCCAGAATAGGTGATCTTATCTCTCCATAACTTACTGCCTCTATAGTCGTTTATCATTTCTGCTATTTATTTTCTAGCGTGCATCATTATCAATTTAAGCTATTCTATTTTCTCTATGTTTTCATCCATTTTTCCTTTTCGCCTTTCCTTGATTTCCCCACTTGTCAGTAAATGTTTCGACAGTTCTCTTCTCATTACATGACAAGAAAATGATGAATATCGCTTTCTGAAGTTTGAATAGAGCAATTTTGTCTTGGCCTCTTTAAAAACATTATAATGACTTATTTAACTGTAATATTCGCCCTCTCATTATGAGATCAATAATAGAGCAAAACGTAATTGAAGTCAACGGTCATTACAGACACAATTTGCGATATGCAGATGACACAGTCTTAATAGCAGAGACAGAGAAGGCACTATAAGAAATGATAGACATAATAGTACAAGAAAGCAACAAGACAGGTCTCAGCCTGAATAGTAAGGAAACAGTAGTAGTGGTTATATCGAAGAAACAATCATCACCATCATGCAGCATAAAAATAAACGAGACAAATCTGAAACAAGTGCAACGTTTCAAAACATGTGCATACACAAAAAAATCAACAGCAGATAGAAGATGCATCACAGATATTTTTTTTTTTAAATAGCTCACCAACATAACATTTCAAAAATGAAAAACGTCTTATGCAATAGGTCTTTGACAATAGAAGTAAGAAATGGAGTTCATCTGTGCTATATAGAGACAATTTAGACCGATGGAAGTCAATCGTGGATAGTAGACAAACAAATGAAAAGACAGTTAGAGGCCACATAGATGGGATTTCTCAGAATAAAGTTGAATGTCCCCTTGATAGTTAAAAAGACAAAGGAGGAAATTCTCAAAACCTACTTTGAAGAAAATGCAGAGGAAGCATCACTGATATTGGTTATTTATTTTTAATCAAACGTTAACTTAGTAGCTTAATTCCCCATTAAATATCTAGGACTAATTGCAAAATGCGTTACATTATTTTTCGTTCTCCCATAATTCTTACACATCGAAAATAAATAATCGTTTTGATTTCAAACATTCTCAAATATTCGCGAGGAAAGATAGATGCGCTTTTTCAAAAGTAATGTCAACAATAAACTGCAACTATAGTCCGTTCAGAAATTCATAATCACACCTGAATTAGTTTTGCGTGATAACCGCTTGTTATTTTGGTTTCAAAATTTGCATGCAATCTTAGAATATTGATGACGTTATAGAAATAATTTTTGCTCTGAGAAATTTGATCTAGTTTAAAAGTTTCCTTCTTTAGGCTATATTAAATTCACCCTGTTCGAATTTGACAACATTTTAGGATATATACATTAATTTGGTGCGGTCGTTCACGTAAAATAGTTTGGCTATTGCAGAAACACTAACTTCAGGAAAATCCCGTGCGCAAAACTGAATTGTTATTTAACGACATGACGCACCACGGCCTGGGTATTAATTACCGAAGAGAAGGCGTATTTTTATTAATTTTGTGAAGACTCAGTAGAAAATTTGTTGACTTTAAATACCAACATTTATATCTAAATTACAATGAGTTTGAAATGCAAATTTATAACTATGCAAAAGCTTACTTTTTTACTATATCAGCAATTGTAACCAATTGAATTCATGTTTGCAAATACACATAACGAACAACACCCACAATTAAGCACTATGTAGATACGCCTCTGACAAGAATTCCAGTATACTGTAAAATTTAACACGATTACTGTAAACTCAAAAATTTAAATCAACTTGTGTGAAATCGTCATAAAAGATCAAAGGAATTCGCTGATGTGCAAAATCTGTTGTGTTTGTGGAATAAAAAATACCAAAATCTTTGCGTCATCAATATTCTAAGATTGCATGCAAATTTTAAACTAAAATAACAAGCGGTTATCACGCAAAGCTAATTCAGGTGTGATTATGAATTTCTGAACGGACTATAGTATCGAATATGGTTGAGACACGCAATAGTACATTCCCACCTCCAGTGGATCCTACCTTCGATTAAACTTTCCATTTCAGATATCCAATCTTGGATTAAAACATCTTAAACTTGCTTTCTTAAACTTTATTAAATCTTCAGTTTCTTTCTGTTATCTCAACCAACAAATTTATTAGCACCATTATTTATCTCATTGTTCATAACTCATTACACTACTCTAAAGAACTTGATTACAAAGTAAGATCAAATGAATTATCAATCAAATCATCAGCTACTCAAAAATATATAGTTTATGTACTTTATTTACAATCAAACTCACTTTCCTCAGATATATAGAAAAATAGAGCAAAACTTCTCTAAGAAAACGGTTTTCCAGGAAGTGGCCACCTTATATGAGATGTTGGTATATTGCAGGAACAGCGAGAAATTGTTGCAGGTAAAACAATGGAAACTTATGAACATGCTGATTTTACAGAACACACTTGTAATCGCAAAGGAGATCAATATTTTCATTGTACATTAGACTGACTTTTCATCTTCACCCTCTACCTTTAGATGAACGTTAAATCTCCGTATTTACGTTACATTGTGGTCTACAGCACACTGCAATATTTGCGCCCCTCGACCATACACATCCGACTAAAGCATAGGGTCAAGGCATAGAAATGCATCAAAATGCGAAGCTGCAGTAAAGCAATTATAAAGACTGAAGCAAAGAGATTGTTAACAGCCTTTACTTTCAATCATTACTCACTAGCCAGACTAGTCAGTATGTTTTCAGAACGAATGTTTTCATTGGCGAATAGAAATAACTAGTAGCTGACACCTTTCAGCACAGGTGCTGTTGAACGCCCTGGACCCGCAAGACGACTGTTTTTATAAAGCTATGGTCTCAAACCTTATGAATTTACTCAGTGTTTTAAGTTCATTTTTAATGTTTCCTGTTTGGGATAATTTCCTCTGTATTTTTTTTTTATTGGATAAAGTATAGACACATTTTTGGATAAAGATATACAACAAAAAAGATGACGATAGATAGAACACACACTGCGGAAGCGAACTTATAGTATTGCAAGACATGCCCTTTTTTTTATTCCCATGGGAAGAGGCAAAGGGGAAGACCAAAATATTCTTGGAGTAGACAGATAGTGGCTCTATTCTTTTTTCCTGTGACTGTTGTAGGGCCCATTTCGCTCGTAAGAAATCAAAGTTTCATTTAATTCACGTAATCTTATTATGAGGATAATAGATAGTATTTGGTTATAGAAGGCCCCGCCCGGTATCACTGCAAACGAATTCTTCTTCTACTTCTTTACTTCCTCATCTGCCTTTCAGCGTCGAGGGGAGATATAATTTGCGGTTTTTTGCTCTTCTGTTCGCCTCTGTGGCTGTTATGTTTCCTAGTGCTTCTAATTTTCCAGCGACCCATCTTTTTCGTGGTCGACCCTTGGGTCTGGTGTTCCTCACAACGTTTGTTGAAGGCTCGTTGTGTTGTGTTTTGTTCTTTCTGCCTTGTCACGTGGCCAAACCATTTTATCTGTTGTTTCCTTATATATTCTATGGCGGGGGCTATTCCTAGCTTTTTTCACAGTTCTTCATTTCTGATCTTATCTCTCAAAAAGCCAGTGTTGGGGAGTGTTAGACACTCCAAGGTATGGTGATAGCTTTACAAAGAAGGAACACAATACTGACGTTTCGGCCTGTTGCCTTCTTCAGAAAACAGGGACAACGACAACAAACGATGAAGCACAATTATCTATAACTACATGTTAGATGATCAGGTGAATGGAGAGGTGGACAGAAAAGAAGAGAAGAAAATAGGATGTTGAAATAAGAAAGGAGGCTACATGAGGGGAGGTAGGATGAGAGTCAAGATGTGTAGAAAAGAAAGATATGAAAAATGAGGAAGAGATAGAAAATGTCAATAGTACAAAGTGGATAATGTATCATATAAAACGTATAAGAAAAATCAAAAACTTAGCTGGGATAATTTGACTGTCCGCCGTGAAGCAATCGAGAGAATGGACACGATACCTACAACAGGATCGTGAGGAAACGATAGAGAGGGGAGAAGGGGGGTTAATTAGAGAGGATGGGGAGAGAAGAAAAGGCGGGTAGCCAGACTAGTGGGAAAACACTGGTAGAAATAAATAGTGTTTCTTTCTATTGGTATGTTATCTATCCCTGGTGCTTTATTTCTTGGTGCATATTTAATTACTTCTTCGATTTCCTCTTTCATGATGTTGGCTTCAGTATTTGTGAGTTCTAGCGTGGTTTTTGTTGTCTTATTGGGTAAGTGGTATGTTTAACAGGTCTTCAAAATATTCTTTCCGTCTCTGTTGCATACATTGGTTATTTGATATTGGCTGTCTGTCTTTGTCATTTATGAGCTCAGTAGGATCATGGCTTTCTTTTCTCACTCTTGTGGCTTTTACTGCTTTGTAGAAATCTCTTGTGGCTGTCTTGAAGTCCCTGCTCATGTTTTGTCCGAATTCTGTCCAATTCTTTTGCTTAGCTTCTTTGACCAAAATTTTAACTCTTTTTCGAACTAAGACATATTTTTGTATATTTTTTTTCATATTTTTCTTGGTTCTTGTTCTCCCTCCAATTTTTAAACAGTTTCTTCTTTTCTTTAATTGCTTCTCTGATTGTTTCGTTCCACCACGGGGTGCTCTTTTTCCCTTCTCTTGTTCTTAGCTTCGTTTCACAAACTGTTTTAGAGATGTTGGTTACTGTTTCCTTAAATGTTTCCACTCTTCTTCTACTGTGCAAACTTCGTTAGGGAGTTTTTTGAATTCCTCTGTTAGTTTTTCTTCTAGGGTTTTCCTTGTTTCTTTATCTTTTGATTGTTTTATTTTTATTGTCTGTTCTTTTCGCTTCTTTTGTTTGTTTTCGTATATTCTCTTTATTTTTGGCTGTCTTAGTGTGATCATAACCATCTTGTGACCCGCGTCATCTGTAATATTTGGGATTGCTGTACTGTCGGTTACTCTTTTCTTGTTCTGTTGTCTTGTTGGTATAAAATCTATCTGGCTTCTGCATGTTGTGTCATTCCATTTGTACCAGGTGTATACTTGCGACTCTCTGTGTTTGAAAAATGTGTTGGTGATAAATAAATTATTTTGATTGCATAGTTCCAGCAGTCTGCTTCCATTTTCGTTTATTTCAGCTGTTTTACCGCTAAAGGGTTCTAAGATATCACTGTTCTCACTGTTTCGTTTCCCAAGCCTTCCATTAAAATCTCCCATCACTAACATGTCGTCGCTTTCGCCAATCTTGTTAATGATTTCATTCAATGTGTCGTAGAATTCTTTGCTGTCTCTCTGCCGGACTTGAAATATGAGGAAACTGCAACAAGGAACTCTTTTCACGCATAGCCTTCAATTGTTCCCGTCGCCTATCCATCATATACCGGAAGTTCACGTCCTCTTGAAAGTGTATAGCGCTTGATGATGTTAGGCCATCGTTGTTGACTCCAATTTCGAACATATAGACACACAGTTAGTCGTCAGATTATCCCCGTCGCACATCAAACAACAGACCGTGAGATTAGTGTACGGCCGGTCTAGTGATGTACGATGAGCCATTCATAGATGTTCTCAAAGACACTAACAACGACAATAACAAACATTCTCTAATATATTTCCTAGGATAAACTAATCACGTGTGATGAGGAGGTATCTAGACTGAGCGAAAGACAACGACGAGACCCGAGAGTGATGAAAGCCTTGTTGTTGGCTGAATCTTGGCGTCTGGGAAAAGCTGCTGAAGAACAGGTGACTGTTATCTTAATTAGTAACAATAATAAGATTATTTTATCATAACAAAACTACTTAATGGCATATGTAACACTGGACACATACCCGAAGATATACTAAAATCTATCTTTGTAGCCATACCGAAGAAGTCAGGTTCCACTGATTGTGAAGACCATCACGCTATTAGTCTCATGAGCCATATGACGAAAATATTACGAAGAATCATCATAAGACGTATAAGGAACAAAATAAAACCAGAAATAAGTGAGCAATAATGTGGATTTATGGAAGGAAAGGGCACCAATAATGTAATATACATCTTAAGAGCATTGATAGAAAGATCTATAGATGTAAAGAAAGATCTGCATACGTGCTTTATAGACTACACGAAAGCATTTGACAAAGTAAAGCATGTGGAAATAATCAATATACTGGAGAAATTAAAAATAATTGCAAGTATCTGCGAATCATAACAAATATGTACTGGCAACAAACAGCAGCTATACAAATTAGCAAACAAACAGGACAATTTCAACTTATAAAACAAGGAGTCAGACAAGGATGTGTTCTGTCACCGGATTTGTTTTCACTTTACAGCGAACATATTATGAGATCGATTGTAGACAAAAAAGACAACATAATTTGTGAAATTGAAGTCAACGGTCACAACATAAATAATTTGCGATATGCGGCTGACACATTTTTAATAGCAGAAACAGAGAATGAACTACAAGAAATGAAAGACATAATAGTAAAAGAAAGCAACAAGAAAGGTCTCAGTCTGAATAGTAAGAAAAAAGATATAATGGTCATCAAAGAAACAATCATCACCATCATCCAGCATAAAAATAAACAGAACACATCTGAAACAAGCGCAACGCGTCAAATACTTGGACACAATAATAACAACAGATGGAAGATGCACCACAGAAAAAGCAGAATAGCTCAGGCCAAAATAGCATTTCAGAAAATGAAAAATATCTTATGCAATAAATCTATGTCAATAGAAGTGAGAAAGAGAGCTCATCGGTGCTATATAAAGCTAATTCTGACCTATGGAAGCGAATCATGGACAGTAGACAAACAAATGAAAAGACGATTAGAGGCCACAGAGATGGGATTTCTCAGAAGAATGTTGAAAGTTTCCTGGACAGATAAACAGACCAATGAAGAAATTCCCAAAGAGGCCAACACAAAAAGGGAACTCCTAATAAACATCAAAAAGAAACAATCAACATTTTTCGGGCACATCATGAAAAGAGGAACGTTGGAATACTTGGTTACAACTGGCAAAATAAAAGGAAGAGAGATCGTGGTAACAAATAGAGAAAATACTGGATAGTTTGGTGTCATGGCATGGAAAACAGTCAACAACAAAACTGATACAATGCACTGTAGATAGAAGATTGTGGAAGGACATGATCGCCTACGACAACCGGTATGGCACATGATGATGATGATGATGATGAATAAGATTATCGTAACGCCACTGCCACAGTAGTGAGATTATCATAAAGCTGCTACTACAGTGAATAAATGGTTGTCATAGTATATCTTTTTAACATTCCAGTATGGTACAGAAACTGGGACATTAGACAAGAAAACAGAACTGAAAATTGAAGCCTTTGAAATGTGGATTTATAGAAGAATGAAAAGAATTTAATGGAAAGAAAAAAAAACAAATGATGAAGTCTTAAAATAAAACAAAGTGAAAAGAGAACTACTAAACACAATTCAAGCAAAACAATTGAGATTTTTAGGACATGTTAATAAATACAGCAGTCTACTAAGTGTAATCTTGGAAGGGAAGATGCAAGGTAAAAGAGGCAGACCAAGACTAACATGGACGAGTAACATCAAAAGATAGACAAGTCAGCCTATGACAACCCACTGTCAAAGCAACCTTCGATGCGAAGATAGCACTCAATGACAGTGACTACAAAAGCAATGAGATTATCGTAAAGCTACTACAAAAGTAATGAGATTATCGTAAAGCTACTACAAAAGTAATGAGATTATCGTAAAGCTACTACTAAATTAATGCGATTATCGTAAAGCTACTACTACATTAATGAGATTATCGTAAGGCTACTACTACATTAATGAGATTATCGTAAAGCTACTACTACATTAATGAGATTATCGTAAGGTTATTACCGCAGTAATGAGGTTATCACAGCGCATTATCTCAGTAATGAAACTAACATAGCACCTTATCTAAGTAATCATCATCACCATTGATGGCCGTCTCCGCATCGAAAAACCCTGCGGCCTGGGAAGAAAGCTGCAGACCACAATCTTTGGAAACACTCTAAAGCTCCAATTCAAACATGAAGCAGACAGATTCATAGAAAAAGAGAATACACGGCGAAAGAAAAGGAAACAACATATTTCTAGGGGCGCTGGAAAATCAATCGTCAACTATGACTAACGGAGGCTACTATAGTCAACTATGACTAACGGGGCTACTATAGTCAACTATGACTAACGGAGGCCACTAAAGTCAACTATGACTAACGGAGGCCACTATAGTCAACTATGACTAACGGGGCTACTATAGTCAACTATGAATAACGGGGCTACTAAAGTCAACTATGACTAACGGAGGCCACTAAAGTCAACTATGACTAACGGAGGCTACTAAAGTCAACTATGACTAACGGAGGCCACTAAAGTCAACTATGACTAACGGAGGCCACTATAGTCAACTATGACTAACGGGGCTACTATAGTCAACTATGAATAACGGGGCTACTAAAGTCAACTATGACTAACGGAGGCCACTAAAGTCAACTATGACTAACGGAGGCTACTATAGTCAACTATGACTAACGGGGCTACTATAGTCAACTATGATTAACGGGGCTACTATAGTCAACTATGACTAACGGGGCTACTATAGTCAACTATGACTAACGGAGGCTACTATAGTCAACTATGACTAACGGGGCTACTATAGTCAACTATGACTAACGGAGGCTACTATAGTCAACTATGACTAACGGAGGCCACTAAAGTCAACTATGACTAACGGAGGCTACTATAGTCAACTATGACTAACGGGGCTACTATAGTCAACTATGAATAACGGGGCTACTATAGTGAACTATGACTAACGGAGGCTACTAAAGTCAACTATGACTAACGGAGGCCACTAAAGTCAACTATGACTAACGGAGGCTACTATAGTCAACTATGACTAACGGAGGCTACTATAGTCAACTATGAATAACGGGGCTACTATAGTCAACTATGACTAATGGAGGCTACTAAAGTCAACTATGACTAACAGAGGCCACTAAAGTCAACTATGACTAACGGAGGCTACTATAGTCAACTATGACTAACGGGGCTACTATAGTCAACTATGATTAACGGGGCTACTATAGTCAACTATGACTAACGGGGCTACTATAGTCAACTATGACTAACGGAGGCTATTATAGTCAACTATGACTAACGGGGCTACTATAGTCAACTATGACTAACGGAGGCTACTATAGTCAACTATGACTAACGGAGGCCACTAAAGTCAACTATGACTAACGGAGGCTACTATAGTCAACTATGACTAACGGGGCTACTATAATCAACTATGAATAACGGGGCTACTATAGTCAACTATGACTAACGGAGGCTACTAAAGTCAACTATGACTAACGGAGGCCACTAAAGTCAACTATGCCTAACGGAGGCTACTATAGTCAACTATGACTAACGGGGCTACTAAAGTCAACTATGAATAACGGGGCTACTATAGTCAACTATGACTAATGGAGGCTACTAAAGTCAACTATGACTAACGGAGGCCACTAAAGTCAACTATGACTAACGGAGGCTACTATAGTCAACTATGACTAACGGGGTTACTATAGTCAACTATGAATAACGGGGCTACTATAGTCAACTATGACTAACGGAGGCTACTAAAGTCAACTATGACTAACGGAGGCCACTAAAGTCAACTATGACTAACGGAGGCTACTATAGTCAACTATGACTAACGGAGGCTACTATAGTCAACTATTTATTCTAAACAAAACATTGCTATTTTAAAGTAATAAAGGCACTCTGCCATTCTCCAGTGACAATATACTCCATGTACTTATGATGACCTTGATGCTGTTCTGCATAGCGTAAATGTATCAACAGAGGACGCAGATATAAATATTACAGTTAGAGAGTATCTAATAACAAGATTCTCCGAAAACGGCAAAATGGATAAGGAAATTCATATTCGGTGCAGTACGGCAAAGTGTTCGGACATCGAGCCCCTGTAGTACAACACAAGAAAGAAAAATCCTAAAAAAACATATTTATCCCCACAGTATGGCAGTAAAACAGCATTCAGCATAGACGCTACTATTTTACCTAACTACTGACTTATGATTGCTTGCTACCATCCGTATGTCAAGACGCCGAAGGCTATATACATATGTTACCAGTGCCATCATGGGCACTCGCAAGTATGTAAAGAAGGTTAGTCACCGCAGAAATTAGATTTTTGAGAAAAGCTGTAGGAGTGACCAGATGAGACAACATCATAAAGAAGGTTATAAGAGAAAGAAATGACATAGAACCAATTTTGAAATACGCACAAAGACAACAAAAATGGGTTGCCCAGCTGGAGAGAACACATAGTGGTGGCATATCATATTTTTAAAAAGTAGAAGAACAACAAGTTTGAGTTACAGACTCACACTATGTTGGAATGACATTAGAGAAACTCTTCAACAGTTTCAAGTGCCACTGACAGGCTGTCAGAAGTGCAAAACCAGAACTCTGCATCTCCATCGACAACCGAAGCGATGCATGATGAAGAAAACAACTCGTCACTTTTCCCACTTAATGCTATTCTGAATCGTTAGTCATGTCCGCTTATATTCTGTGTACTTTTATTCTTCCAAGAAGAGTGCCTATATATTTAATTTGAGGTAAAGGTAAACTGGAAAACAACAAGAGATATAGAAACAAAGTTGAACGCATTCGAAAATAAATGTCTAAGGAAAATACTTGGTATAGAATGGAACGAATTCAAAACAAACGAGGAAATTAGAGAAATCGCCAATCAACCACTAATATCTTCAGTAATAAAGAAAAGACGATGGTCATACGTTGGACATGTGATGAGAAGAGATAATAATCGAATAGCAAAGCAAGCCCTCATATGGGAAACAACAGGTAAAAGAAAAAGAGGAAGACCCAGGGAGACACTGAGAAGAACATTGATGAGAGAGGCAAGAGCAGCAGGAATCGGCTCCCTCAATGAGATAGAACTGCTTGCACAGAACAGAGACAGATGGCGAGATTTGATAAAATATCTTTAAAAGAAAACTGCTAGAACAAAAATTCATATAGGAGAAGGTGTATCTTGGTCTACGCCCTATGGGCCGGTTACGGCTCGAAAGGTCAATAGATAGATAGAAAGGTAAACTACGAGACTTGAAGCAGCGTCTTAGCGCGCGAGTTTCCACCCATATGTGCTCGGCCGCCTATCTAGAAATATTCGGAGATTTCTGTATAGTGTCGCCTCAAGCATCGAAACTCAGATGCGAGGCGACATTCCTCACCTTCCCAGGGTAATACCCTGGTACCCATTTCTGCCAACGGCTGGGTCGACCGTGGGTTGTTTTTTTTTTTTTTTCAACCACGAGTACAATTCACACTGCTCCCAGCGGAATCGAACACGGGTTGTCCGAACATTCGTAGTCCAGTCGAGTGGTTTTCCCAACTAGGCTACCGACTTCCAATTTGAGGTAATGTTCTTAAAGTAATGAAACTCGAGTGTTTAATAATATCAGTCACTCCCCTGATAAATCTTTGTCTAAAATAAACCAACCAGTTCTTATTTCTTCTGATAAAAAGTTTTAAATACAGGAACAAGTGGCATAGCTTTTACGAAAGGTGAGAAACAAAACAAAAAGTAGAACTACATGACGATAATATGCTAGACCCTCAAAAAAGGGAAATAAAGTCACTTCCATGTTGTCCGAAGCATGGTCAGGCATCGACTGAACTGACATTGATATGGCCAGCTGACAGGGCGGACACAGGTCTGAAATACAATAAATGGAAAGGGTTCTAAAAATATGTGGAGGTGGGTACAAAATCCCAGACTCTGCTATTACTGGAAACGTTTATAATAGTTGATTCCCAATAAATTAATCCACTTGCAACATTTTTTTAAGTACCCAAGCGAACACGTACATATGTATATCTGCAACTATGGGTGTACGCACCGAACAGGTGTACACAAAGGCATGCGTACATAACCATACATTCATAAACGCATACGTATGTATATATTACCACAAAGCACATAAAAAAGAAACACTTAAATGTGTCCAAATGTGCAAGTACACATGCAGACAAGTATATACACATATACAGGCGCAGGTGCGCATGAGTGTAAGAAATGTGTAGCAGGTATTCTATGAATATGAGGAAACAAGACACTTAGTTCATAGTTGCAACAGCTTCACTTTTCTATGTAGCTTGCTGCATCTTAAAGCCTTTACTCCTCTTATTTCTTTTCAGGCTTCAGTAGAAAGTCAGATTGCTCTGAGTGCTATCAAAAGTGACATGAAAAATTTGGAGAGTAAAGTGAATAGTTTGCAAATAATGAACTTAAAACTTCAGAAGGAATGCGAAAAGGCGAAAAAAATGGAGTAAGTGTTGTATTCTCTCCTTTATTTTTTTAGTATAACTTCAATTGCTACCAACTTTCCATGTCTTTTACAATACTTTCTTTATATTATCTTGTCCGTGTTTTTGTTTCACCTAAGTATTATTTATTGTATTATTGTTGTAGCTATTGTTGCTGCTCAACCATGAGTCAAGTCACTCCTTCGTATAAAAGAGATGGGAGTTAAGATGGGCACAGCCAGAAGCGAGAAACTTAGTGGGCGTGTAAGAAGACTAATCAACCAACACAGAACTGGAGTCGTCAGCGCTGGACACTGCGCAACTTGTTGAGGAAGGGATCTGAGCACCTATGGACATGTTCGGAGTGCAATGATGATGACCCGCTAATAACTGAATATTACTACTGCTGCTACTACAACTAGTAGTTCATTTTCCACAGAGTTTATATGAAGTCATTATTCTATCCTATAACATGACCGTAACAGACCTTTCCTCTAATCCCTGGTGTATACACATTTGTATTGTCATCGCCAATGATCATGCCATGAAAATGCAAGCTGGCAACAGATCTAGTTTCCGTTTACTTACACAATGGAACTTAAGTTATCGTGGTAGGGAAAATACAAAGTAAAAGAAGCAGAGACAGACCAAGACTAATACGTAGAGTGGCATCAAAAGATTAACAAGTCAAATAATGACAACCTGTACTATAGAGATGAGAT
Source organism: Megaustenia siamemsis (assembly GCA_032433765.1). NCBI lineage: Eukaryota > Metazoa > Mollusca > Gastropoda > Stylommatophora > Ariophantidae > Megaustenia > Megaustenia siamemsis. The sequence goes on from JAVIAB010000024.1 coordinate 59,700,753, forward strand.
TTATCAGAAGAGTGTTGAGAGTTCCAAGGACAGCTAAAAACACCAACGAGAACATTCTCAAAGAGGTCAACAAAAAAGGGAGCTCCTAAAAACATCAGAAAGAAAGAATCAACATTTATCGAGCACATCATGATAAGGGGAATGCTGGAATATTTGGTTACAACTGGCAAAATACAGGGAAGGAGAGATCACAAACGACAAAGAGAGAAGATACTGGATAGCATGGAAAGCAGTTAACAACAGATTTGATACGATGCACTGTGGATAGAAAATTGTGGATGGTCATGATCGTCTACGCCGACCGATATGGCACATGATGATAAATGTGTACTATAAATAATCTATCAACCATCACCATCATGCAGCATAAAAATAAACGAGACAATTCTGAAACAAGTGAAACGTTTCAAATACTTGGGCACAATAACAACTTCAGATGGAAGATGCACCACAGAAATAAAAAGCAGAATAGCTCAGGCCAAAATAGCATTTCAGAAAATTAAAAATATCTTATGCAACAAATCTATGTCAATAAAAATGAGAAAGAGAGTTCATCGGTGCTATATAGAACCAATTCTGACCTATGGAAGCGAATCATGGACAGTAGACAAACAAATTAAAAGACGATTAGAGGCCACAGTGATGGGATTTCTCAGAAGAATGTTGAAAGTACCCTGGACAGATAAAAAGACCAATGAGGAAGTTCTCAAAGAGGCCAACACAAAAAGGGAGCTCTTAAAAAAACATCAGAAAAAAGCAATCAACATTTTTCGGGCACATCATGAGAAGAGGAAAGTTGGAATACTTGGTTACAACTGGCAAAATAAAAGGAAAGAGAGATCGCGGACGACAAAGAGAGAAAATACTGGATAGCTTGGTGTCATGGCATAGAAAACAGTCAACAACAGAACTGATACAATGCACTGTGGATAGAAGATTGTGGAGGGACATGATCGCCTAAGCCAACCGGTATGGCACATGATGATGATAGCTTAAAATGCTAATGGCAGCAGTGAGAGCTCAGTCGTTAGTGCATTGTACTACCAAGAACGAGAGGTCGGGTTCGATCCTTATCGATGGCTTTCAGGTTCATCCAGCCTTAAAAAGTCACCGGATTTATTTCTGGGAAAGTAATGCGGTACGGGCGTAATGCTGACCACATTATGTTCTCAATACATTGTGTAAATTCTATTGTTATCTGTTTACCATACCATGACACCAAGCTATCTATTATCTTCTCTTGCTGTCATCCACGATATATCTTTCCCTATATTTTCTCAATTGCAACCAGGTCTTCTAACTTTCCTCTTCGTTCAAGAGTGACCAAAATTGTTCGAGAATATCACTTTTTCCAGATCTTTCACACATGCAGTCGTGTGCTAAGGTGTCTTCCGCCATGTCGGCAGATATTCTCCGACTTCAGTGGTACTCTCATATTTTTATCGTCGAGAGTTTTAACGTTTTTGAGTGGATTTATTTTCTTCTTATTGTTGCCAGGGCAGAGACAATTATTTGCCTACTTTTTTTTATTTCCACCTGATACGGGTTCTTTAATGGGCACAGAATGCACAATGGGTCTCCTGTCTTTTTTTTCCCTTTTTTCCCGAGAGGGCTAGACATCGGATCCCACTATCTAATGATAGGTGGATGATAATACCGCGATTTCGATTTTTTAAAAACATACATTTATAATATAATATAATATAATATAATATAATATAATATAATATAATATAATATAATATAATATAATATAATATAATATAATATAATATAATATAATATAATATAATATAATATAATATAATATAATATAATATAATATAATATAATATAATATGATATGATATGATATGATATGATATGATATGATATGATATGATATGATATGATATGATATGATATGATATGATATGATATGATATGATATGACATGACATGACATGACATGACATGACATGACATGACATGACATGCCATGACATGACATGACATGACATGACATGACATGACATGACATGACATGACATGACATGACATGACATGACATGTCATGACATGACATGACATGACATCATATAATATAATATAATATAATATAATTATAATATAATTATAATATATTATAAGGTCCGACCACGAAAAAGATGGATTGACGGCATATTAGAAACACTAGGAAACATAACAGCATCAAAGGAGAACAGAAGAGCAAAAGACCGCAAGTTATATCTCCCCTCTACGCTGAAAAGCAAATAAATATGGAAAGAAGAAGAAAAAATATATATGTACACACACAACCACAAAACGGTTAAACTCAGTTTTCCCCTGCTATGTTATATTTATCATTGACATTCTTTCCTTTACATTTTCTTTTCAACTTATAAACTCTCTCTTTCTCCAATTCTTCATCACATGACATAGTTTTAATGATTTAATTTCCCTGTCACTCAGAGATTATGTTCGACAGTTAGAGGAAAGTATTATGTCAAAGGAAAACAAGATAACCGAAATGCTAGCAGAAATTCGTGCTCTCAAAAAAAGTTCACAGACTAACTCCATTGAAATGCAAGATAAATCGAAAGGCTTGAAAGTAGATGTAAGTAATTTTGGCGCAAAGACTTTGTTGTCTTTTTGTGTTTCAGTTTGTTTTTTATGTTTATCCACAGCTGATATTAACATCAAAGCAAATAACACCAGGGAGGGCAAAATGTTACATCTTAATATTCCTGTATGGTCCAGAAACATTGACATTAAACAGAAAACAGAACATAAAATTGAAGCCTTTCAAATGTGAATTTATAGAAGAATTTGATTGAAATAAAAGAAACAAATTATGCCGTTTAAAAAAAAAATAAAAATAAAAAAAGAACTACTAAACACAATTCAAAAAAGACAAATATGATTTTTGGGGCATGTTAATAGACACAGTACCCTACTAAAAGTAATCTTGGAAGGGAAAATACAAGGTAAAAGAGGGAAAAGCAGACCAAGACTAACATGGATGAATAACAAAAGATGAACCAGTCAGTCTATGACAACCTGCACTATCAAAGCAAGAGATATTTCGAAATGTCGCTCCATAGTAGCCAAATTTTGATGCGGAGACGGCACTCTACGATGATGATCTGCAGCTTATTTTAGAATCCTTTTTGACTGTTTATTTATTTATCTATTTGTTTATTTATTTATCGATTTATGTTTCTATGAGGTCTCTCATATTAATTATTTAATTTTGTGTGAGACACTTTGTTCTCTGACCGCACCACCAGACATTGTGTGTGAGACACTTTGTTCTCTGACCGCACTACCAGACATTGTGTGTGAGACACTTTGTTCTCTGACCGCACCACCAGACATTGTGTGTGAGACACTTTGTTCTCTGACCGCACCACCAGACATTGTGTGTATGGTGGTCGTGATCTTCTGTGTACTTTAAATTGAGGCAGACATTTTTTTTTAAATATACAACACAAACTAGAACGACGTTTCGGCGCAGTAGGCCTTCAACTGGAACAAACATGCAACACACGTACAAATATGTATTGAAAATATAAAATATGTGATAAAAATATATAATAATTTTGAACTAGGAGAAATGGAAAGAATAATAAGTAAAAAAATCGTCCCTCTTTGCTTGGATGTAGCATAAACAGAAAGGGAGGCAGCACTTAAAGGGAGGCAGCACTTAAAGGGAGGCAGCACTTAAAGGGAGTCAGCACTTAAAGGGAGGCAGCACTTGAAGGGAGGCAGCACTTAAAGGGAGGCAGCACTTAAAGGGAGGCAGCACTTAAAGGGAGGCAGCACTTGAAGGGAGGCAGCACTTAAAGGGAGTCAGCAATTAAAGGGAGGCAGCACTTAAAGGGAGGCAACAGAGGTGAGATGCAGAAGGAGACAGCGCACGCAGGCAAGAGCAGCTTTCTAAAAAATTAGGAAGAGATACTGTGCAATCCATTTCTGACAAAGGTAACAGGAAACAAGAGAAAGAGTTTTTAAATGCTATGTACAACCAGTCTTAACATGCGAAAGTGAGTCATAGAGAATAGGACAACAGACAAGAAAATTACTGGAGGCTTGAAAATTGTGGTTTTACAGAAGCATATTGAGAATACCATGGACAGCTAAGTAGAGTATTGAAAACGTTCTGAAAGAGGCCAAAGCAAAAAGAGAGCTAATTCCCAATATTATGAAGAAACAATCATCATTTTTTGGCAATGTAATGAGAAGAGAACAGCTGGAATATATTTTGACAAGTGCGAAAATTGAGGGACGAAGAAATAGAGGGAAGCAACGAGAAAAGATGGACAGCCTAAGAGAATGGTTGGCAGAAGGTCAACAACAGAAATTATGAATACATGTTGAGATCAATAGTTGTGGAGAGACATGATCACATACGCCAGCAGTCATGACACTTGATAATGATGAGTCAACAACATGGACAGTCGTTCTCTTGCCTGTCAAACAATTTTCATTAAACCATTCTCTAAATATTTGTTACCATTCACTTCTCGAAGTTCTTTGCTGACCTGAAAGGTAGTAATTCTAGAGTTGGTTTACCTAAATCAGAAATTAATCATTCTAGAGTCGGTTTACTTTAAGTCAGAAAGTAGTAATTCTAGAGCCGGTTTACTTTAAGTCAGAAAGTAGTAATTCTAGAGTCGGTTTACTTTAAGTCAGAAAGTAGTAATACTAGAGTCGTTTACTTTAAGTCAGAAAGTAGTAATTCTACAGTCGGTTTACTTTAAGTCAAAAGTAGTAATTCTAGAGCCGGTTTACTTTAAGTCAGAAATTAATCATTCTAGAGCCGGTTTACTTTAAGTCAAAAGTAGTAATTCTAGAGCCGGTTTACTTTAAGTCAGAAAGTAGTAATTCTACAGTCGGTTTACTTTAAGTCAGAAAGTAGTAATTCTAGAGCCGGTTTACTTTAAGTCAAAAGTAGTAATTCTAGAGCCGGTTTACTTTAAGTCAGAAATTAATCATTCTAGGGCCGGTTTACTTTAAGTCAAAAGTAGTAATTCTAGAGCCGGTTTACTTTAAGTCAGAAAGTAGTAATTCTAGAGCCGATTTACTTTAAGTCAGAAAGTAGTAAAACTAGAGTTGTTTACTTTAAGTCAGAAAATAGTAGTTCTGGGGTCCGTTTTCATAATTTGAAAAGATGTTAATTTTGCTACATGTTTCTCATCTTTCTGGAGTTTGTTAGTTCCAAAGTATGTTGCCGCAACCTAGAGCCTGTTAGTTCTATAGTACTTTTACAACCTATTTCTAGAGCCTGTTACTTCTATAGTACTTTTACAACCTATTTCTAGAGCCCGTTAGTCCTATAGTACTTTTACAACCTATTTCTAAAGACTGTTAGTTCTATAGTACTTTTACAATCTATTTCTAGAGCCTGTTAGTTCTATAGTACTTTCATAACATATTTCTAGAGCCTGTTAGTTCTACAGTACTTTTACAACCTATTTCTAGAGCCTGTTAGTTCTACAGTACTTTTACAACCTATTTCTAGAGCCTGTTAGTTCTACAGTACTTTTACAACCTATTTATAAAGCCTGTTAGTTCTATAGTACTTTCACAACCTTTTTATAAAGCTTTTTCATATAACTCATGGGGCAGTAGTTTTCGATTGTGTCTTTGTCATTCATGAAACATGGCAGCAAAAGGCCAACAGAAGAGTAAAAGATGAATTGAAGGAATACTAGAAACATTATGAAACATGACAGCAGAAAAGGTCAACAGAAGAGTAAAAGATGAATTGAAGGAATACTAGAAACATTATGAAACATGACAGCAGAAAAGGTCAACAGAAGATTAAAAGATGAATTGAAGGAATATTAGAAACACTAGGAAACATGACAGCAGAAAAGGCCAACAGAAGAGTAGAAGATGAATTGAAGGAATATTAGAAACACTAGGAAACATGACAGTAGCAGCGACCAACAGAATGGCAGAAGACAACATATGATAAGGACCCTCGTCGGAGAAAGCAAATGAGGAAGGAAAAAAGAAAAAATAAGAATGTCTGAATCAATATAGACGGAATAAATTCTTGCTCGGATCTTTTTCGTTAACACACATATACTCTCTCTCTCTCTCTCTCTCTCTCTCACACATTCACACACACACATAACACTCTCTCTCTCACACACACATACTCTCTCAAACACACATACTATCTCTCTCACACACACATATATATACTCTCTTTCTCGCACACACATACTCTGTCTCTCACACGCAGACTCTCTCACACACACACTCTCTCACACACACATACTCTCTCACACACATACTATCTCTCACACACTACACATACTCTCTCACACACACATAATCTCTCTCACACACACACTCTCTCTCACACACACATTCTCTCTCACACACATACTTTGTCTCTCACACATACACATACTCTCTCCCACACACATACTATCTCTCTCACACACATACTCACATGCACATACTCTCTCTCTCTCACACATATTCTCTCTCACACACATACTGTTTCTCACACACATACTGTATCTCTCACACATATACACATACTCTCTCTCACACACACACACATACTCTTTCACACACACATACTCTCTTTCTCACATACACATACTATCTCTCTCACACACATACACATACTCTCTCACACACATACACATACTCTCTCACAGACATATACTCTCTCTCACACACATATACGTACTTGCTCACAGACATATACTCTCTCACACACAAACATGCTCTATCCCTCACACACACACACACATACGCTCTCGCATGCACACATTCTCTCTCTAACACACGCGCACTCTCTATCTCACACACATACAAAAACTCTCTCGCAGACATATACTCTCTCTCACACACACAAGTACCCTCTCCTCACACACACATACTCTATCTATCGCACACACACAGGGTCTCTCACTCGCTACAGAACCCAGAATTTCTTTAGTAGTTAAGCACTCACACCTCCAGAGTATGCCGCACATTTTCCAGCTATCATGTGTGACATCACTGTACATAACATTCAGGAACAACAACCGCATAGGCACCCTCAACCATAACATGACAGAGATCGTCAGGGTAGGCGCGTGTCGCAACAAATAAGCGTCTCACACACACACACCAACACATTTCATTTTTCACACAATGAACGTGCTTCTATTGAAATTTCGTTGCAATATCTTCATTGGCGCTTCAATTATTGTGGGAATGCCAAATTGTGCAACAAATGAGTCACGCAGTGTATATGTAGGCAGCTAACAACGATCCATACACTGAATATGTCAAGTCACAGGCATCTTTGAATATCTTAACCGCAAGATGTAAATCACATCGGTACGCATTTTGCTAATTAGCCACTATTCTTTTTTTGTAATATTTATTTAAATTCATCTGACGTCACTTAATTATCAATCAAATTCTATCTCCAACATCATCACCCGTATCGTTCTTATCGTAACTCGCAATTTACTAAAACAACGCAAATAAGGGATATTTTCGTTCGGCGGAGAAAACAAACGTAAAGAAACCAAACCAACATTTCTACTTTAAGCAATGTTCAACAGGTAACAAACAAGCCACCAGGTCTAAAGGTAACAAATTTTCATATCTTCTTATTTTTCTCAAGATTATAATCTAGTTTTTTCTCCATTAGAATAATGCTAAAGCCGATCTATTACTCTAACATTCCGCTAGCCAAATCAAAAGCAGGTCGACAGCTTGCAGGAGATGGGGGCAGAGCAGCAATTGCTTAAAAAGAAGACTACCTTGATACAAGAGAACGTAAAGAAGATCAAAGAGCTGGAGCAACGTCTCGATATTAGCAGACGCGTGGAGGAGGTGGCAATCAGGAATTTTCGAAATATATCGATGTCTATTAAATCCTTGAAGGTAGGTTTTCAGATTATTATATAAGAACTGGAAACCAATTGGGAATGTTTCAACAAATAAAACAGGGTGTTAGACAAGGTTGTGTGCTGTCACCAGATTTGTTTAATATTTATAGTGAGATTATTTTAAGATCCATAAGGGGCATGCCTGGAATAACAATTGGAGGTCATAATATAAATAATCTAAGGTATGCTGATGATACAGTATTAATCGCTAAGAGTGAACATGAGTTACAAGAAATGTTGGACATTGTAGTGAAGGAAAGCAAAAATAAAGGACTCAGCCTTAATAGCAAAAAGACAGAGGTAATGGTAACAACAAAGAAAAAGACATCGCCTCAGTGCAAAATAAAGACAAGTGGAACAATATTAAAACAGGTAAATGAATTTAAATATTTGGGAACTTTGTTAACCTCAGACGGAAGATGTACAAAAGAGGTGAGATGTAGAATGGCTCAGGCAAAAGCAGCTTTCCAAAAAATGAGGAAAATACTATGCAATCCATTTTTGACAATAGAAACAAGAAAAAGAGTTCTTAAATGTTATGTAGAGCCAGTCGTAACATACGGATGCGAATCATGGACAATAGGACAACAGACAAGAACATCACTGGAGTCTGTAGAAATGTGGTTTTACAGAAGAATGTTGAGAATACCATGGACAGCTAAGAAGAGTGATGAAAATATTCTGCAAGAGGCCAAAGCAAAAAGAGAGCTAATTTCCAATATATTTTTTTCCCATTATTATGAAAAAAAATCATTTTTTGGCCTTGTAATGAGAAGGGAACAGCTGGAATATATTGTAATAAAAGTAATATAGTGTAATAAAAATGGTAAAAGTTTAAAGATCGAGGGACGAAGAGATAGAGGGAAGCACATAGAAAAGATACCAGGCAGCCTAAGAGAATGACTTGGCAGAAGGTAAACAACGAATATGATAAATAACTGTCGAGATCGAAAATTGTGGAGAGTCATGATCACCTACGCCAGCAGGCACGGTACTTGATTATGATGATGATGATGATGATGATGATGATGATGATAATAATAATAATGATACCAATGATCACCCCACTTAGTGACACCACGTGGTCATGTTTTAATCTCTGTTATATGTTGACAGCTCCAGATAGACAAGCTAGAAGCAGCAATGCGAGACTCCAATAATAGAAACGAGCGGTTACATGCCATCTTGAACCAGAAGGATAAGAAGATCACTATTTTGGAGCAACTGGTGCACCAAGGAAAGCTCAACCAGGAGGTACTATTTGATAAGTTTCAATCATCGCATGGAGACTTTTCGGCTATAGTTGACGTTCGTGAATATTCGCACTCTTAATTTCCTTTTTTTATCAGCACATCTATTGATGAGTGTCCTCAGTTCTGTTCTGCCTAAGTGACCATGATTCTTTTACAAAATAATGCGTTATAAACCCCTTCAATTAACTTGTGTCTGCTTAAATCCTTTCTTCCGTGTGCTACCGGGGCCTCATTATGATATTAGAGAAGTAAAGACTGGTGACACTGTAACCTACGAGGGATGTCGTAAGAGGCGACTAAGGAGTTTGAGCGATGGCTTGACAAGCTGTCATTGTCAAGATTATTGTTAAGGAAAAGGAGACAGATTTTAGAAGCAGTGATTTCTGCAATATGTGCCATTTTGGCACGCAAGGTTTCTGTTATTGAAATTGTGGTTCTGCCTGGCTAAAAAAAGACAATAGATAAATAGATAGAAATCCTCTTCACATCGTCATCATTATCATCATGCCAATAGTGATTTTTATCACAACACAACTTCATAATGCTTTTACTTTAAGCTTTTATTATTTTTGTTTTCGACTTCCTTCCACACGATTCTCTTTAGGATAATTTATTTCTGTTTATCACCTGCAGTCATTAGCTACTCTTGTTGTTCCTTTATCATGGTCATGGTAAAAAACAATTATTGTTTTCTGGTGATGTTGATAATGAAGTCGCACAACTTCTTCATTATTCCTTTTAGCTATTCATAGTAATCTAACATTATTCTGTAAAACCACAAATCCGTGGCCGCTAACGATTGTCATAACCGTTGTAGAATAAGATTTTCAGATATCTTGTCACGTGATCATAATCATATTGTCTGTCCTTTACAGAACGTGACACTCGTTATAACTTGCCTGAAAAAAAATATATCTTCAGCCAGATCCTTAACTCTTGTTGTCACGTTCAGTGTATGTTTCATGTCTTGGAATCACCTTCGTGTTGATCTGCCCTGTTCTCGTTTTCCTGGGACACTACCTTCCATTACTGTCATTTCCATTCCACTATATCGTTGGACAACAGACAATACAATAGGACAACTGTCAAGAAAATCACTGGAGTCTGTAGAAATGTGGTTTTACAGAAGAATGTTAAGAATACCATGGACAGCTAAGGAAAGTAATGACAATGTTCTGAAAGAGGTCAAAGCAAAAAGAGAGTTAATTTCCAATATTAGGAAGAAACAATCATCATTTTTGGGCCATCTAATGAGAAGAGAACAGCTGAAATATATTGTAACAACTGGAAAAAAATGTGGGTCGAAGAGATAGAGGTAAGCAAAGAGAAGAAATACCAGACAGATTAAGAGAATGGCTTGGCAGAAGGTAAACAACAGAAATGATAGATAACTGTCGAGATCGAAAGTTGTGGTGAGACATGATCGCCTACGCCAGCAGGCCCGATACTTGATGATGATGATGATGTCGTTGGATGTGGCCGCAGTGCTTTAGTTTCATCTGTAAGAAAAAGAGACGGAGATCCTTTACAAGTCAGTTCCTGTGTTTAAGCCTTTTAATATTTCTTTTATTTCTCTTTTTTCATTTTCGATCATTATCCAGGCAAGATTTTTTTTTTCTGCAGCATTTTGCTTTAAATTAACCAATATTCTTTATCGTTATTTGTGAGATTTTCAACGATTCACAACCATATGTTGCTATGGGAAGATACATAATGTGCTTTCAAAATATAGTTTCTATGTTTCTAATGTTTGTCTTATTAATGTGTCTTATTTGTCTAATTGTCCTCTCTAATCATGATTCATTACACATTTAAGTTAAGCCGTTCACGCGTATTTTCACACACATATGCAAATGTATATATCTCTGTGATCTTGTTTATTTTCTGAAAATGTTTTTCAATCTTGCTTCAAACCAGAGCATGAAATTGATGCTAACGAAGATGAGCCACCAAAATGAACAGCTGAAGACGCAAATGAGGTAAGCGGTGATGCTGTCCAGATGTGACGATATGTTTGTCAGCATTGATTTTGTTTTTCTGTTATAAAATGGTACCGGTACTCACCCTGAAAATGTTATTTCTACTTCTACACTTTTAACATATATTTTATATACTCGTGGTGTCTCTAGATCGCTTCTTGCTTAAGGTATCAGCAGCAGAATAGCGACCTACGAGCAGCCTTCTACATAATTGCTGGAGTTGAACGTAAATGTTATATTACTACAGTGGGTTTTTATGGGGGAAAAGTGCATTAGTCACCAAGAAGATTTTACACCAACTTCCACACTTTCAAGATGTTCTCTGATAAACACTCATCGTCTCTAGATCGCTTCTTGCTTTTGGTATTAGCTGCAAAATAACTACCTCGGAACAGTCATTAATCCACAAATTTGGTATGAATGAATATGATGATAGAAGGACCCACTATCCTGATGAACATCAGTGCAGAGGTTGTCCGTACAAGCAGAGATGACCTAAATGAAGTTACTAGAAGGTTCGCCTGAGAGAAACCCCTTTCACATTCACTGGAAAATACTGTAAACAAAATAAATATAAAATGGTAGTGACTAACAGAAAGTAAGACAAGCTGCAGCGTTTCAGCAACAGCCTTTATCAGGTACAACAAACAAACTATACACATTAAACATAAAATTCTGAGTTAGAATACACAACTACACCGTTCTAAAAATGACGGAAAAGACAGTGGCCAGGATTTTCGTACAGTCTGGTTAAAGGGTTAATAGACAATATAGCAGGTAGGATTTAAATAGACCAAAGTAACCAAACAATGAAAAATTGGAAAAATGAAACGTGTCCCATAGGGTACAAAGAAAACGGGAAGAAGAGTAAAAGAAAGAGAGGATACAGGGTGACATGCAGGAAGAAGAGCAAGAAAGGTAATACAGATAACGCAAGGAGGAACAGAGATAGGATACAGGAATTACATGTAGAGGAGACCAGAGATTAAAGAGAAGAGTGTAGACAGTTTAATCCTCTCGGTTTGAGAGTACCAAAGCCGGCTACGAGTCGGTTCACGAAACAGGAATCAGTTATGGGTATCAGAGTAACAAGAGATGATAACAGTAACACAGAAATCATCAGAGATATTATGTTCTTGCAATCTAAAATGGGAGGAGACAGGAGTGCCAGACTCATGTTTGATGTTATATAAATGTTCACATATTCTGACTGCCAAGTGTCGACCTGTTTGGTCAATACATTTTTTGAAACAACAGTAGCAGATGATGACGTGTATCACATTCCGAGAAATTCTCTTAAAGCCTTCCTGGATAACAAAAGAGCCATTCGGGAACAAGACTAAGTCTGTAGTACGAAAGTGGACGTATTGCATGATCTGTTCCAGCGGGTCGTACCCAGAATGTTCTGGCCAGAGTTGCGGGGGTGACTCATAATAAAAATAGCTCAAAGGTTTCTAATGCATTTAAAAACCGCCAATGGCGGGTCGGAGAATAGAAGGCGAGTTGTAGGGTCAGAGTGGAGGATAGGTATAGTTTCAGTATCTCGAATGCAGCCAAATTGTGAGGGTGATGGGTATGAGGGAACAGTTCTGTTAGAACGAGGGCGGTTGGTGGAGGGGGGGGGGCGGGGGCAGCTATGATGCGGGTAATAGAGAGAACATTTTGGAGAACAGATTGAAGGACAGATTCAGGGTAAAGACAGTGACAACAGAATTCCAACATAAGGTGGTCAAGATGGAGAAAGTCATCGTCTTGGTCAGGCGTCTGAGGCGTATGACGTGAGAAAAAAATGTAGAATCACGACAGGTGCTAGAGTGGGAAGAGGAATAAAGGAGGTAGTAGTGGGCATCAGTCGGTTTATTAAATACGAAGGTGTGTGAACCTGATGGGTGAATAGAAACCGAGTTGTGTAAAAAGGTAACCGATGAGGTAGAGATAGAGTACGAAATCCGAATGGGAAAGTGAAACAAGTCCACAAAGTCCAAATAACTTGGTCAAATCAGGTTTGAAAGATCAGATACCCGAAAATCGTCATCAATGCACCGGTGATACGTGAGAGGAAGGTGACCACTGAATGAGGAAAAAAAAATGGTGTTCTAGGTTGCCCATGAATAGACAGACATAGCTAGAACCCATCTTGGTACCCAAAACCATCTCAAAGATACTGCAATCGTGCCTAAAGTGTGCTTTTTAGGAAGTTGTAGGTCTGAGAATTTATTTTCTTGAAGATATCCACGAAAACTACTAAGTATATTTTAGGGTCAATAAATTGAAATTGTAATATAAAAAGGTGCCGCTACTGCGTACACAGAAAAAAGCACTGGTTGTCAGGAGACTGTTGTCAAGATACTGTTGTCAGGATACTGTTGTCAGGAGACTGTTGTCAGGATACTGTTGTCAGGATACTGTTGTCAGGATACTGTTGTCAGGATACTGTTGTCAGGAGACTGTTGTCAGGATACTGTTGTCAGGATACTGTTGTCAGTGCTTGCTGATTGCTTGCTTACGTTTACCCGGTGACTCAAAGAATACAACTCTTCTTCATCCGCCCTTAAAAGAACGTTAGGTGGGCATGTCTGTGTTGTATTGTGGTTTGCATTACAACTGTGATATTTGCGCCTTTCGGCCTAACACATCCGACTTCAACACGATTGTTGCCAGTGATTAGGATCTACCTTTCTTTTGCCTGAAATATTGTGTGTGTATATATATATATATAGATATATACTCCCGTGTGTTACCGGGGCCTCATTATGTGGGAAGTAAAGAATAGTGACACTGTGACCTTCCAGGCATGTCGTAAGAGGCGACTAAGGAGGTTGATCGATGGCTTGACAAGCTGTCATTGTAAAAATCATTGTTATGGAAACAGAACCATAGATTTTAGAAGCAGTGATCCCTGCAATATGTGCCACTTCGGCACGCAGGGGTTTCTGTTTTTGAGATTGTAGTTCTGCCCTATGTGCCGTCTTCGGCTCGAAAGGACAATATATATATATATATATATATATAAATATATATATATATATATATATATATATATATATATATATATATATATATATATGAAGTGTCATTTGTTTTATAAATGTTACTGTATTTTATTTGTAATTCTTGCAAGTGCTCTATTGTGATTAAGATGATAGTTGATGATTATGAGATTGATACGTTAAGTTATAAGGAAGTCAATAATTATGTTGAGAGTGCTATATCCACTGATTGCTATTTGATTGTGATTTTTAAATGTGTATAGTTAGATATGGAGATCTGAATCGATTTAGAAATGAATATGTGTTTACGTAGAGTTGTTTACGTAGAGTTGTTTACGTCGAGTTGTTTACGTAGAGTTGTTTTCGTAGAGTTGTTTACGTAGAGTTGTTTTCGTACTTGTATCATCATCATCATCGAGTGCCGTCTCCGTAATGAAGGTTGGCTACCATGGAGCGCCATTCTGCTCTGTCTCTTGCTTTGATGGTGCAGGTTGTCATAGGCTGATTTGTCCATCTTTTGATGTTACTCGTCCATGCTAGTCTTGGTCTGCCACTGCCTCTTTTACCTGGTATTTTCCCCTCCAGGATTACTTTGAGTAGGCTGTTGTGACTTTTAACATGTCCCAAAAATCGCATTTGTCTTGTTTGAATTGTGCTTAGTAGTTCTCTTTTCACATTTAGTAGTTTAAAGACTTCATCAAAGTTCTGTTATCTTTCCTGAGTATATAAATGTAAATTTTTCGTCCTTTATATACCCACATTCTTTCCATCTTGTCTCTGATATGCCTAAAATATATATATTTATTCCTTCTACTTCTTGAATCAGATTTTCCAATTTCCCTTCTTTATATAGAGTCCTAACTTTCCAAGTACTTATTTTAAGTACTTGTATATTGATTGAAATATAAAGAGTATAGCTAGTATATTCAAAGCTGATGATCTGTATAGTGACTGAAAGATAAAGAATATAATTGGTATATTTATGGGTGGTGGTCTGTATAGTGATGTTAAGACAGAGGAAGATTTTTAGAAATAGAGAAAGAGACGTGTGTACTGATTTACTAATTTGTGTTTTGACTTACTGTTGTGTATTTATATATTGATATGTGTACTGATTTGTATATTGATTTACTGATTTCTGTATTGATTTGTATATTGATTTACTGATTTCTGTATTGATTTCTGTATTGATTTGTATATTGATTTACTGATTTCTGTATTGATTTGTATATTGATTTACTGATTTCTGTATTGATTTGTATATTGATTTACTGATTTCTGTATTGATTTGTATATTGATTTACCGATTTGTTATTTGATTTGTGTATTAATTTACTGATTTCTGTACTAATTTACTGATTCTTTTTTTCGTTCGCCAGCTTTTTACCTCTGAAGAAGTCCCTAGGGACTAGGAACTGAATTTTGCGTGTTAATCCGTTTTTTCCTGGCAGCCGTGTGCACAGGGGTCACTAGCCGCACAGGCAGATAACACTGTCTTCGGAGGTACTCATATTTGTCCATCTATGAGTAATTGACGTTTCAAGCCGGGCCTCGCTGCTGAGACCAGGGGTGGTTGCAGCAGGGAGAAATCATAAATACAAATTCCAGCTGCTGCATCCGGAATTTGAACCCTTAACCTCTCTGTCTCGATGCCAGCATCTTGCCTCGAGACCATCCAGTCCCCCATTTACTGATTTATGTAATAATACATGTAGTACAGTACCCCCGTCACGCCAAGTGGCGCATAGGGAATATGGTGTTAGTGACAATACATTTTACAGACCTTCGGCACATGATTTTTGGAGTAATGTGGTCGATATTACGCCCGTGCAGCTTTGCTTTCCCAGAAAAAAAATCCGGTACCCATTAAAGGCTGGGTGAACCGGAAGCCGTCGGTTGGGATCGAACCCTACTTCTTATTCTTTGTAGTCCAGTTCACTAACCACTGAGCTATCGCGGCTCTCAATACATGTAGAGATGCACATTTATTTTGTGCTTTATAGATATAAAATAAAGTATATAGTGGTTTTATAAAAGGATATTTGTATCGTTTGTAAAGTGATTATTTTAAATGAATATATCTACATATTTTTTTTGTATATGAGCGAAATCAGTAATAATTGGTTCGGTTGAAACAATAATGTCCATTATTGCTTGCTTGTTGCATTCGCCCGATGACTAAATGAGTATACCTCTTCATCATCCGCCCTTAAAAGGACGTTAAAGGGGCGTGTCTGCGTTGTGTTGTGGTTTGCAGTATAACTGTAATATTTGCGTCTTTCGGTCCAAAACATCCGACTTTAGCTTTTAATGGTGTCCATTATGAAATTAATTCCCTATAACAGCACGACCTGTCTTGCTTTGCTTCCCTCGTGTACATTAAAGACACTCTTGATTATGTTCAATATATTATAGGTCTCAGGCACTTCTTGAGAAGAAGCTCGCAGGGCACGAGGACATGAAGAGAGCTCTTCGAGACAAGAAGCACGAGATCGCACTGTGCCGGAATGGTAAGTAAGGAATGGAACTGTGTAACAAGTTTAAGAAATTATGGCGCTGTGTAACAAGTGTAAAAAATTATCGGTGGTGAAACAAGTGTAAAAATGATGGCGCTGTGTGACAAGTGTACAAAAATTATCGTGAGGTGTAACAAGTGTAAGAAATAATCGAGCGGTGTAACAAGTGTAAGAAATTATCGCGCCCTGTAACAAGTGTAAGAAATGATGGTGCAGTGGTACAAGTGTAAGAAATGATTGCGGTGTAACAAGTGTAAAAAATTATCGCATCCTGTAACAAGTGTAAGAAATGGTCGAGCGGTGTAACAAGTGTAAGAAATGATCGAGCGGTGTAACAAGTGTAAGAAATGATCGAGCGGTGTAACAAGTGTAAAAAATTATCGTACAGTGTAACAAGTGTAAGAAATGGTCGAGCGGTGTAACAAGTGTAAGAAATGATCGAGCGATGTAACAAGTGTAAAAAATGATCGAGCGGTGTAACAAGTGTAAGAAACAATCATGCAGTGTAACAAGTGTAAGAAATGGTCGAGCAGTGTAACAAGTGTTAGAAATGATCGAGCGGTGTAACAAGTGTAAGAAATTATCTCGCCCTGTAACAAGTGTAAGAAATTATCTCGCCCTGTAACAAATGTAAGAAATTATCGCGCCCTGTAACAAGTATAAGAAATTATAGCGCCCTGTAACATGTGTACGAAATTATCGCGCCCTGTAACAAGTGTAAGAAATTATTGCGCCCTGTAACAAGTGTAAGAAATGATCACGTCCTGTAACACGTGTAAGAAATGATCACGTCCTGTAACAAGTGTAAGAAATGATCACGTCCTGTAACACGTGTAAGAAATGATCACGTCCTGTAACACGTGTAAGAAATGATCACGTCCTGTAACACGTGTAAGAAATGATCACGTCCTGTAACACGTGTAAGAAATGATCATGTCCTGACACAAGTGTAAGAAATGATCTCGCCCTGTAACAAGTGTAAGAAATTATCGCGCCCTGTAACAAGTGTAAGAAATTATCGCGCCCTGTAACAAGTGTAAGAAATTATCACGCCGTGTAACAAGTGTAAGAAATTATGGTGCAGTGTAACTAGGGTAAGAAATGATCGTGCAATGTAACAAGTGTAAGAATTGATCGCACAGGGTAACAAGTGTAAGAAATGATCGTGCAGTGTAACAAGTGTAAGAAATGATCTCACGGTGTAACAAGCGTAAGAAATTATCGCGCCATGTAACAAGTGTAATAACTTATCGCGCGGTGTAACAAGTGTAAAAAATTATCTCGCGGTGTAACGAGTGTAAGAAATTATCATGCCCTGTAACAAATGTAATATGTGGTCAGGCAGTGTGACAAGTGTAAGAAATGATCACGCGATGTAACAAGTGTAAGAAATGATCGCGCAATATAGCGAGTGTAATAAAACTGTCGCCTGTGTAACAAGTGTATGAAATTATCGTACAGTGTAACAAGTGTAAGAAATGGTCGAGCGGTGTAACAAGTGTAAGAAATGATCGAGCGGTGTAACAAGTGTAAAAAATGATCGAGCGGTGTAACAAGTGTAAGAAATAATCATGCAGTGTAACAAGTGTAGGAAATGGTCGAGCAGTGTAACAAGTGTAAGAAATTATCTCGCCCTGTAACAAGTGTAAGAAATTATCTCGCCCTGTAACAAGTGTAAGAAATTATCTCGCCCTGTAACAAGTGTAAGAAATTATCGCGCCCTGTAACAAGTATAAGAAATTATAGCGCCCTGTAACAAGTGTACGAAATTATCGCGCCCTGTAACAAGTGTAAGAAATTATTGCGCCCTGTAACAAGTGTAAGAAATGATCACGTCCTGTAACACGTGTAAGAAATGATCACGTCCTGTAACACGTGTAAGAAATGATCACGTCCTGTAACAAGTGTAAGAAATGATCACGTCCTGTAACAAGTGTAAGAAATGATCACGTCCTGTAACAAGTGTAAGAAATGATCACGTCCTGTAACACGTGTAAGAAATGATCACGTCCTGTAACACGTGTAAGAAATGATCACGTCCTGTAACACGTGTAAGAAATGATCACGTCCTGTAACACGTGTAAGAAATGATCACGTCCTGTAACACGTGTAAGAAATGATCACGTCCTGTAACATGTGTAAGAAATGATCACGTCCTGTAACACGTGTAAGAAATGATCACGTCCTGTAACACGTGTAAGAAATGATCACGTCCTGAAACAAGTGTAAGAAATGATCTCGCCCTGTAACAAGTGTAAGAAATTATCGCGCCCTGTAACAAGTGTAAGAAATTATCGCGCCCTGTAACAAGTGTAAGAAATTATCACGCCGTGTAACAAGTGTAAGAAATTATGGTGCAGTGTAACTAGGGTAAGAAATGATCGTGCAATGCAACAAGTGTAAGAATTGATCGCACAGGGTAACAAGTGTAAGAAATGATCGTGCAGTGTAACAAGTGTAAGAAATGATCTCACGGTGTAACAAGCGTAAGAAATTATCGCACCATGTAACAAGTGTAATAACTAATCGCGCGGTGTAACAAGTGTAAAAAATTATCTCGCGGTGTAACGAGTGAAAGAAATTATCATGCCCTGTAACAAATGTAATATGTGGTCAGGCTGTGTGACAAGTGTAAGAAATGATCACGCGATGTAACAAGTGTAAGAAATGATCGCGCAATATAGCGAGTGTAATAAAACTGTCGCCTGTGTAACAAGTGTATGAAATGATCAAGCCTTACAAATGTAAGAAAAATAACTGCGCGCTATAAAGAATGTAAGAAAGCGATCGCACGGTGTAACAAGGGTAAGAAATTATCACGTAATGTAACAAATGTCAGTAAATGATCGCGTAACAAGTGTAAGAAAGCGATCACACTGTGTAACAGGTGTAGTAAAGAGATGCATAGAGTTACACGAAATTATGAATGAAGCTGTGGTGGGAAGAATCATACGAAAGTGGTTTGTTATTTTGTTCATCCATCTTTTCTCCATTACAGTAACCGCTTATCCCACTTATCTTATCTCAGTATGTATCAACTACAATGTCCTACCATTCCTATCTCCAAATTTCCAACATCTGGTAACAATCAACAAAGGGGATTCCTAAAAAAAACATCAGAAAGAAACAATCAACAATTTTTGGGCACATCATGCGAAGATGAAAGTCGGAATACTTGGTTACAACTGGCAAAATAAAAGGAAAGAGAGATTGCAGGCGACAAAGAGAGAAAATACTGGATAGCTTTGTGGTGTCATGGCATGGAAAACAGTCAACAACAGAACTGATACGATGCTCTGTAGATAGAAGATTGTGGAAGGACATGGTCGCCTACGCCAACCGGTATGGCACATGATGATGATTTTTTTTTTCCTAATTGGAGGAGGGAACGGCTGAAATACATTGTGACGTTTAGAGAAAATGAGAAATGAATACAAGACAACAAAGGAAGTTGGTTTAATAGGAAGTCAATAACAGGATAGATAAGCGCGTGCAGAGGTAGAAATTTGTGAAAGACATGATCATCTAAGCAAGGACACACAGTGCTTGATGATGATGTTGATGGTGATGATCGTGATGGTGATGGTGGTGATGACGATGTTGTTGTTGGTGATAGTAATGGTGATGACGATGTCAATAATGATGATGTGATGGTGTTGATGTTGATGATGATGGTAGTGATGACGATGTTGATAATGATGATGTGATGGTGTTGATGTTGATGATGATGATGATGTGATAGTGTTGATGATGATGGTAGTGATGACGATGTTGATAATGATGATGTGATGGTGTTGATGTTGATGATGATGGTAGTGATGACGATATTGATAATGATGATGTGATAGTGTTGATGATGATGGTAGTGATGACGATGTTGATAATGATGATGTGATGGTGTTGATGTTGATGATGATGGTAGGGATGACAATGTTGATAATTATGATGTGATAGTGTTGATGATGATGGTAGTGATGACGATGTTGATAATGATGATAATTTGTATTGGTGATGGTGATGGTGATGATGTTGATGATAGTGGGGCTGCTGATGATGATGGTGGTCGTAGTAATGATGATGATATTCATAGTATTCATTATCGTTAAATCATCTACCATAAGTCCCACTCTTGAGCTATGGCCCTAATTTGTTTATCTCGTTTAGTTGAGAGCAAGCTTTCTGAGGATTTGAGGTTTTTGTTGCTGAGGCTGGGAGACGCGAGGAGGCATAGCGCAACAAAAGAGCGGGTGAGTGGCGGAGAGTTTACCTCTCATTCTAACAGAAAATGCACATAATAACTCTCATTCTAACAGAGAATTTAACATCCTATCTCTCATTCTAACAGAGAATTCACATCATACCTCTCATTCTAACAGAGAATGCACATCACACCTCTCATTCTAACAGAGAATTCACATCATACCTCTCATTCTAACAGAGAATTCACATCATACCTCAGTAGTGAGACATGTGGTTTTGACACCTATGACGTAACAAAGAAATATAGGTAGGATGAAGGATAACGATTTTACGCTGATAAGTACAAGAGTTATATAGTCAAATACCACAGCTCTTGCATGGTGGAGAGTGGTGGAACCTCCTGCAGAGTGATGCAATGATATATATGTATAGGACTTAGAAGAAGAATGGTGGGTGTTAAGTTCATGAAGGGGTAGTTGGGGAATAATTGAGTAGATTGGTTGATGAGTCATGTAATGGACATCAGTGTTTCGTGCCATTTTCAACTACCAATAGGGGAGCGTGTATGTTGTCCGGCTATAGACCATGCCCACTCCGGAAGCGAAACTACCATATTAGGAAATCGCGTTGTGTCAGTTATTTCATAGATATATTGTTCATATATACTTATATTAATAATAAATTAATAATTATTATATCCTTGTGGACGTAAAGGGACCATATTTAAGATAGCTACGGACCATAATCAGGTATATATTGGCTAATCTGGCTAATGTAATAAACATATGTATTTCACATTTTCTCCTACCATGGCACATAATGAACCAATCGATACAGCTCTCCTGTGAGAATATCGATTTCTAGATGCTTATAAGAAACTGTAACAGTTTGTTATTTAAACTAATGAGTGGTCTGTCTCGCTACGTGGCTAACAGACAATACGGCACAGGTTATTAACAATACTAATGGGCTCATACGCGTATCGCGTGAGCGTGTGAATTGCGTCCCCAGTGTGAACGTGTTATCAAATAAGGTTCGTAAGTTATAAAATAGCAATATAAATGTACCTCACGACAGTCGTAGGTATGAATCCAATCTGGAAACATCCACTTACAGCGTTAGTCGCAGGGCCGACGGGGTGCGGAAAAAGTGTGTTTGTTAGGAGACTTCTTGAACACGTGTCAGAAATGATCAATCCCGCACCTAAGGAAATAATTTACTGTTGTGGCGAGTGGCAACCGATGAACGAAACGATGAAGGGTATTCAGTTTAACGAACCCGATATGGATCAATGGCGATGAGATAGGAGACGCCTGGTGGTCATAGACGATCTGATGGACGAAACTGACGATAGGGTCGCGAAACTATTTACCAAGGGAAGTCATCATAGAAAAAGAAGCGTTGTGTATTTAGTACAGAATCTCTTTAGCAAAAACAAGGAACAGCGGACGATAAGTCTCAACAGTCATAACATTGTTCTGTTTAAAAACCCAAGAGACGGATCTCATATTACGAATCTGGCCAAACAAATGTACCCAGGTCGCGTGTTATATATGCAAGAAAGTTTTAAAGACGCGACGTCGACTCGACACGGGTATTTGTTATTCGACCTTCGACAAGAGACACCAGATCATTTAAGACTCCACACCAATATCTTTGCTAAAGAACATCAGGTAGTCTGCGTATAAGTAAGGAACATGGGCGATTCGGTGAAAAGACACAGAGAGATGTTGTATTTTCTGCTCTCGGCTAAACCACCAGGGGTAAAGGCCGTGATGAAAACAGCATTTCCTGATCTCATAGGAACTCTGACAAACACCACTGCTGCACCAGTTGTCGATGTACCCATTAGCTGGGACTACGTTACAGCAGATCTTTAAATGGTCAAACCATTGACTGCGGGGCTGAAAGTGGCGTCTATGTCTTCATACAGAGGGTCGACTATGTATTCGAAAATTTTTCAGGACATCGGATTTAAAATATCCCACCAAGTTTTGGATCACGTTGAATCGATCAGAATTTTAACAGCTCGTGTCTATGCAGGACGAGTTATTGGTCGATTATGATCGTCTCGAAGCTATTGCATCAACACTCGAGACTCATACAGTGAACGACATGACGATCAGCCTAGATCACCGACTCACAGTAGTTACGTCACTAACCAACGATCTTATTCGATAAATACTGGTTCTTACATGGCTCCTGTCAACGATATCGACAACATTGAAAACATTCAGCCAATACCAGCGCTAGCTCCTGGTCATCATAGAAGAAAAGAACAGATCGTGGCTATGCAGGATGAGTTATTGGCCGAGGTTGGTCGTCTCGAGGCTAATACAACACCACAGCCTCTTCCCTTGAACGAGCCGTCGACCACGTCAGATCATAGACTTCCAGTATTTATATTACCAAGCAACGAGCCTTATTCGATAAATAATGGTTTTTACAGGGCTGCTGTGTACGATACCGACAACATTGAAAAGATTCAGCCAATAACAACCCTTGCTCCTGGTCAGCGTAGAAGAAAAAGGCTAAGACTGAACATTTAGACTTTCGTACACTAGATGTTGTGTTTTTATATCGTGTCTAGATGTGCTGCATACGCAGTACCGGTGTTGTGTTGTATCATTAAAATATATATAAATTACAAAACATGCCTCGTGTTATTTGTCATTTATGTGTACGTATATAATGGACTGTGTAGCTGTGAAATTAATAGACGTTGGTAATCGTATATATATTTTTTTTCTATTTCACACACACACACAGGTTTACAACCAAGGACACTGATAGTATTCATATTATTCTTACGATAAAGTACCACATGACATTTATATACAATAGAAAAAAGCAACATACTTTTGATATATTTTTTATACAATTGTAACGTGACAACGACACAAACGTATGTCCATTATCATTGTATATAAAACTATCACAGAAGTATCTTTATCTTTGTATATACATATAAATACTCTTAGATACCTCACGGGAAAGTCATCACATTTTCCTTGTGCACACTGCGTTTGATGTAGAAATAGGTAAAAAATGTTACATCTTCTCAAAAGTCCTGTATTTTGTCCAGTTTTCCTGTATAATGTCCAGAAACATTGACATTAAACAAGAAAACAAAACAGAAAATTGAAGCCTTTGAAATGTTAATTTATAGGAGACTAGGTAGAATTGGATTGAAAGAAAAGAAAACAAACGATGAAGTTTTAAAAGAACTAAAAATATAAAGAGAACTACTAAACACAATTAGAACAAGACAAATGAAATTTTGGGGGCACGTTAAAAGACACAACAGCCTACTAAAAGTAATATTGGAAGGGAAAATACTAGGTAAAAGATGCAGAGGCAGACCAAGACCAACATGGACGAGTAACATCAAAAGATGGACAATTCAGCCTATGACATCTTGCACCATCAAAGCAAGAAACAGAGTGGAATGGCAATCTATGGTAGCCAACCTTCGTTGCGGAGACGGCATCCGATGATGCTAATTTTGGTATGCGGTCATTTTTCATCGGTGTAAATGGCCAAGTCAGCGTAAACTACGTTGTTGGAGCAGCGTTTGGGGAGTCCTGTTTTGTTTATAGTAAGAATCCACTTACATGTAAGAATTTTTGTAGTCATTATTAATATATATTTTATTTTGTGTGCTAACATGTGTTATCTAATACCTGTTTCTATGCGATATATTTATGGTTATGGTTATGGTTATGGAAGGCCTCGGTATCACTGGAAACGAATAAAATCCATAAATGCTCAACCGCCCGTGCCAGCGCGAATTATCCGAAATAATCTTTCATCTCCCAAACAAAAAAAAGATAGCTGCATGCCACATCATAGCAGTGGTGTATACTAGTTTTGGGGTCTGGGCTACCGCTGACATAATAAATAAAGAAATACATTATATTATGTAGACTAACATGAAGTAATATTTGCTAATGACATCACTGCATCTTAAATTACTTATTTATATGTAAACTCTATCCATCTTGTTTGGGACGAAAATATATGGATGACCGTGTCATTGAAAGTACTGTTGGATTTGTTTCTAAGTTTCTAAAAGAATTATTTCTCAATGGACACTATTGTCATACCAGATAAGCGTTCCTCTCTCTTTCTCTTTCTCTCTCTCTCTCTCTCTCTCTGTGATCAAGACTCAATCAGAGTAGGATTCCAGACTCTCTATTATAATTAGAGTCTGTTAGATCCAGTCTGATAGTCCAGTGTTCTTGTGTCTGAGTTGAGCGACAATAAGATTTTATTCTCTTGAGAACAGAAAAAGTTCTTTCTACAGAATCTGATGCGCATAACTTAGTTATGAATATGTTAGGAAGTTCCGGTAATCAGACATAGTTTCACTTTCACTTTGTGACGCTTCTGATTGGCTAGAGCTAAAAATAACCCATGAAACCGCATTCCTCAAGCGGTAACTTCCTCCCGTATTATTTTCACTGGAATTTTTTAATGTCAAGGTCATTAGTTCTAAGTCGGAGAGAAGAGAACTGTACCGCTGGTTTTTAGCGGTTTCATGTGCTATATATAGAGTAGTTTCTGTTTTATTTACAAATGTTATAGTGGCCATAGGAAAACCTTGCTTTAATAAATGCAAATCAAAGCAAATAAATAATATTGGCCTACGAAATGTGTAATAGAATATTCGAAAATGTGTAATATAATTATGAAAAAAATATAATAAATTATCATTTCCTTTTGTATTTCGTTAATATGTTCAGGCTACTGGCGGTAGCTGCGGTAGCATAGAGAATACGCCACTGCATCATAGCAGTCTCATCACACGCCAAAAGACATAGGGCGAAACCGCGCGATATGTCTATCTCTACTATATGCTCTACAAATAAGAATACTTTCGTATGTGTACATTTTACTTTGTGACTGGCCTTAGTAATCTCAACATATTGTTTGTTCTACCAGACATTGAACAATACAAAAATAGAAGTCCTTGAAAATCAGCAAAGCCTGGCGGAAGCCGTTAACTTCAATAACTCATTGATAAAGAAGATGGAGATAGCAAATTCTTTGTTGGTGCACTTTAAGAAGAAATTTGAGGCTTGCAGCTCCCACCACCATGATATCATGAACACCATCACGCATTTGGATCATCTGGTAATGAGAGTTAGGTGTGTGAGTTGGTGTGTGAGGAGATGTGTGTGGAAGTGTGTGAGGAGATGTGTGAGAATGGTGTGTGAGAAGGTGTGTGGGGAAGTGTGTGAGTATGGTGTGTGAGGAGGTGTGTGTGGAGGTGTGTGAGTAGGTGTGTGAGTAGGTGTGTGAGTAGATGTGTGAGTAGGTGTGTGAGGAAGTGTGTGAGTATGGTGTGTGAGGAGGTGTGTGTGGAGGTGTGTGAGTAGGTGTGTGAGTAGGTGTGTGAGTAGATGTGTGAGTAGGTGTGTGAGGAGATGTGTGATAGGTGTGTGAGGATGGTGTGTGATAGGTGTGTGAGGATGGTGTGTGAGTAGGTGTGTGAGTAAGTGTGTGGGGAGGTGTGTGAGTAGGTGGAGGTGTGTGAGTAGGTTTGTGAGTAGGTTTGTGAAGAGGTGTGTGAGTAGCTGTGTAATTAAGTGTGTGATTAGGTGTGTGGGTAGGTGTGTGAGGAGGTGTGTGAGTAGGTATGTCAGGAAGTGTGTGAGTAGGTGTGTGAGTAGGTGTATTAGGAGATGTGTTAGGAGGTGTGTGAGTAGGTGTGAGTAGGTGTATGAATAGGTGTGTGAGTAGGTGTATGAGGAGGTGTGTGAGGAGGTGTGTGAGTAGGTGTGTGTGGACGTGTTTGAGGAGTTTGAGGTGTGCGTGTGGAGGTATGTGAGTAGGTGGAGGTGTGTGTGGAGGTGTGTCAATAGGTGTGTGAGGAGGTGTGTGAGTAGGTGTGTGAGTAAGCATGTCATGAGTGTGTGAGTAGGTATGTCAGGATGTGTGTGGGTAGGTGTGTGAGGAGGTGTGTGAGTAGGTGTATGAGTTGGTGTGTGAATAGGTATGTTAGGAGGTGTGTGAGTAGGTTTGTGAGTAAGTGTGTGAGTAGGAGCCATGGGGAGGTGTGTGAGTAGGTGTGTGAGTTGGTGTTTGAGGAGATGTATGAGGGGTTGGAGGTGTGTGTGGATGTGTGTGAGTAGATGGAGGTGTGTGGAGGTGTGTGAGTAGGTGGAGGTGTGTGGAGGTGTGTGAGTAGGTGTGTGAGTAGTGTGTGAGTAAGTGAAGGTGTGTGTGGAGGTGTGTGAGTAGTTATGTGAGGTGTGTGAGGAGGTGTGTGAGTAGTTATGTCAGGAGGTGTGTGAGTAAGTGTGTGAGTAGGTGTGTGAGGTGTTTGAGTAGGTGTGTGAGAAGGTGTTTGAGTAGGTATATGAGTTGGTGTATGAGTAGGTGCGTGAGGAGGTGTGTGAGTTGGTGTGTGAGTTGTATGTGAGTATGTGTATGGGCAGGTGTGTGAGTAGGTATGTGAGTATGTGTATGGGCAGGTGTATGAGAAGGTGTGAGTATGTGTGTGAGTAGGTGTGCGAGTGGGTATGCGAATAGGTGTGTGAGTAGGTGTGTGACCCAACCCCTTGTCCTTTGTAATCCAGTTCACTAGACACTGAGTTATAGCAGTTCCTGGAAAAATACCTGTCCTGGATGATTTTAATTTTATTGCAATCATTGATTTTGAACCCATGTTCCTTATGGCAATGAAATTTTTTTATTACTCAATACTAGTTTTCTTTTGATCGTCTACTGGTATTCTTATATATCCACTTTTTTCAAGAAATTGTTACGGCATGCGAAATGCAATGTAACTTTAATGACACACTGTTGGTTGAAATTTCTAGCAAGATGACAGCTTGTCGAGTAGCGCGTGTAAGAGAATTGGCGGGAAACTGCTAGTTATGTACGAGTATCAAGTGGCATAACTCTGTCAACAATAATTTTTACATTTTAATATGAAGAATTCAAGTTTTTAATTGGTGCGAACTTTAGTCTTTCTCTACGTGTTCACTCCTCACGACGATGTACTTCTCCCGTCGGATCTTCATCCTTGTGGTGCCCTAAATTTAGAACTCCTTAAAGTTGAACCCGGAATGACGTCACCATTAATTCAGTGACAAAATCATCAATTTCTCTTTCATACAAATTCCCGCGAGAGCCATGTAGAGTAAGTAAAGTGCCTGTCACGTCAAGTGTCGTATAGGGAATATGGTGTTAGTGACCACAATTTTTACACACCTTCGGCACATGAATTTTGGTATTGCGCCGCTTTACCTTCCCAGTAAAATAATTCAGTACCAATTTAAGGCTGGGTGAACCCGGAAGCCGCAAATCAGGATTGAACCCGACCTCTTGTCCTTTGTAGTCCAGTTCACTAACCACTGAGCTATCGCGCTCCCACGACAACCAGGTACTCGAAGGAAATTCCAAGCAATAGTGTATCTCTACAATGATAATATACAGCATTCCCGTCTGCCTTATCGATATTTTAGTAAAGAGTAAAACCTTTTGATACCTTCTTCCTCTTCACAAACATTTACACATCGATATTAATAAGTTCGGAGAAAGCATTCGTCAACTGGTGACATCTCCAGATAGCTGGTCCCGGTATAGTATCGCTCATGGCCACAAAAGCCTTCCCTGCAATTTTCTTTAGTATTCGAGTTTGGTCAATAGCTCTTGCTCTTTCTCCCTGTGCCTTAACTCCACAACACAGAGGAAAGTGACTCTCAGTAGCATTGGGTGGGTCTTTTCGAGACAAAAGATCCGGCACTCTGGTCACCCGGCTGGGCTCCATAGGGTGTGCACCATATCGCTTTCTTCTAGACCGTAGGGTGTGCACCATATCGCTTTCTTCTAGACTGTAGGGTGTGCATCATATCGCTTTCTTCTAGACCGTAGGGTGTGCACCATATCGCTTTCTTCTACACCGTAGGGTGTGCACCATATCGCTTTCTTCTAGACCGTAGGGTGTGCACCATATCGCTTTCTTCTAGACTGTAGGGTGTGCACCATATCGCTTTCTTCTAGACCGTAGGGTGTGCACCATATCGCTTTCTTCTAGACTGTAGGGTGTGCACCATATCGCTTTCTTCTAGCCTGTAGGGTGTGCACCATATCGCTTTCTTCTAGACTGTAGGGTGTGCACCATATCGCTTTCTTCTAGACTGTAGGGTGTGCACCATATCGCTTTCTTCTAGACTGTGGGGTGTGCACCATATCGCTTTCTTCTAGACTGTAGGGTGTGCACCATATCGCTTTCTTCTAGATCGTAGGTGTGCACCATATCGCTTTCTTCTAGATCGTAGGTGTGCACCATATCGCTTTCTTATAGATCGTAGGTGTGCACCATATCGCTTTCTCTGATGTTGTCATTGCGAGAATTACGTTATATGTAGCCCAGTGCATCCATTAAAAAATTGTTTGTGTCTCTTTTCTAGTCTTAGCCCTTTGGCCTGTCCAGCTTGGGTAACCTCTTGGTAACATTGCACCCTTTAGAACAGCTCTTAGGGATATGAGAACACGGTCTCCTCTACAACTTGATGGTGGGGACACGTCAGATGAGCAAGTTTGTAAAGATGCTCTACTGGGAAAGCATAAATGCATAAAAAATCATTTTATAGTAAAACATCTATGATCGGCCATGGCTGAGACTGTCAAAGTTAGCTCAAGCCAAAACTTGTTTATATAAAAGTTAAAAGTGCATTATTACATTTTTAGAACCTTTTACGGGGACTGGTTGGTCTCGAGGCAAGGCGCCGGTCTCGAGACAGGGAGGTTGTGGGTTCAAATCCCGGCTGCGCCGGTTGTGATTTTTAGTTTTGATTTCTCTCTGCGGCAACCACCCCTGGTCTTAGCAGCGAGGTCAGGCTTGAAACGTCAATTACTCATGGACGGAAAAAATATGAGTACCTCCGAAGTCGGAGTTACCTGCCTGTGCGGCGAGGGACTCCTGTACATACGGCTGCCAGGGACAAACAGATTAACACGCAAAATTCAGTTCCTAATCTCTAGGGACTTCGTCAGAGGTCAAAGCTGGCGAACAACAAAAAAATAATAAAAACCTTTTACAAGAAGGGTAACGCTATTGTAAACATTTTCCTCAGTGCCGAGAACACGTAAAGACTATAAGGATCAAAGACGCCAAAAACGACGCTCTTGTGATATCACTGACCAGCCTACGGGATCTGCTAAAAGAATCACATTTACATTCACACCTCCTTAGGCAGAAGAACATGATTTCACAGGATACTAACAGGCACCAAATGGTAAGAAAGTCATCTACATTAAAATACACAGATAAGAAGTTCGAAATGTCATGTTTTATGTTTCGTCTATCAATTGGCCTTTCGAGCCGTAGCCGGCCCATAGGGCGTAGACCATGATACTCCTTCATCTGAATTTTTGTTCTAGCAGTTTTCAATTCTTTTAAAGATATTTTATCAAATCTCGCCATTTGTCTATGTTCTGTGCAAGCAGCTCTATCTCATTGAGGGAGCCGATTCCTGCTGCTCTTGCCTCTCTCATTAATGTTCTTCTCAGCGTCTCTCTGGGTCTTCCTCTTTTTCTCTTACCTGTTGTTTCCCACATGAGGGCTTGCTTTGCTATTCGGTTATTATCTCTCCTCATCACATGTCCAACACATGACCATCATCTTTTCTTTATTTCTGAATATAGTAGTGGTTGATTGGCGATTTCTCTACTTTCCTCGTTTGTTTTGAATTTATTCCACGCTATACCAAGTATTTTCCTTAGACATTTATTTTCGAATGCGTTCAACTTTGTTTCTATACCTCTTGTTGATTTCCAGCTTTCACACGCATACGTAAGGGTTGATAGTACATTTGATTTGAATAGTCTAAGTTTTGTGTTTGTGCTGATGAGTTTTGATTTCCACAACTTTTCAAGGCTTCTGAAAGACATTGCTGCTTTAGCTTTTCTGATTCTGATTATTTGTATTTCCTGCTAAATGGAAATAGGAAGTTCGAAATGTCATGTTTTGTATTTCGTGTTGAACAGAAATAGGAGGTTCGAAATTGCATGTTTTGTATTTCGTGCTGAATGAAAATAGGAAGTTCAAAATGTCATGTTTTGTATTTCGTTTTGAACACAAATAGGAGGTTCGAAATGTCATGTTTTGTATTTCGTGCTGAATGAAAATAGGAAGTTTGAAAGGTCATGTTTTGTATTTCGTTCTGAATACTAGACTCTCAACAACAACAAAAAAGAAAATACGTCACTTCCTTGTGGTCCGGAACGTGGTCAGGCACCGACTGGACTGGATTGATAGGGCCGGCTAGTAGGGCGGACCCAGATGTGAATTACAATAGAAGGGAATGGTTCTAAAATGGGTGGAGGTGGGTACAAGATCCCATACCCTACTATTATTTGAAACGTTTATATGAGTTGATTCCCAATAACTTAATCCACGTACAACATTTTCTTACGTACCCAAGCGAACACATAAATCTGTGTATATCTGCAACTTTGGATATCCACACCAAACAGATGTACACTAACGCATGCGTACGCAAACATACATTCACAAACGTGTACGTCTAATTCTGCTCCATATTTTTGTTGCATCTCTTTGTCCACTGACATTAGTCTGGTACTTTCTCATGTTAGCTGTTAGAAATTTTTTTAGAATTAATGTTAGATTGATACAAAATATTGAGGAATCCATCTCTTAGGCGATATATAAACATGAGAGTTTATGTGTATGCAGTAGAAACATACGAAACTGTTATATGGTTTCAAAATTGATTATCTATATTATGTGGTACAAAAATGTGCGAATTCACGTCATGTTGTTCATTGATTGGATAGTCGTGTTTGTTGGGTGGTAGAGCATATGGAAAAGAAATCAAAGTTAAGTCGCAGACAATTTGGAAAATTATAGTTAGAGGAGAAATTGGAAAATATTTGTTGAGCAGTTAGAAAATAGATGGAGAATGGGAAATAGTAGAAAAACTGAAGATGAAAATTAACAGAAAAAAATCAAGGAATGGGAGAAATTAGTAGAAAAAATGGAGAATAGACATAAGTCAGTTGGATAACTGGAAAATTAAAATAAGTCAGTTGAAAATTGTGAGAATTGAAGCAAGTCAGTTGAATAATAAGATAGATTGAAACAAGTCAGTTGAATAATAAGATGGATTGAAGCAAGTCAGTTAAATAAGTGGAGGATTGAAGCAGGTCAGTTGAACAATTGGAGGATTGAAGCAAGTTAGTTGAATATTTGAAGAATTAAAATAAGTCAGTTGAAAACATTGAGAATTGAAGCAAGTCAGTTGAATAATTGGAGGATTGAAGCAAGGCAGTTGAATAATTGGAGAATTAAAATAAGTCAGTTGAAAACTTTGAGAATTGAAGCAAGTCAGTTGAATAATTGGAGAATTAAAATAAGTCAGTTGAAAACTTTGAGAATTGAAGCAAGTCAGTTGAATAATTGGAGAATTAAAATAAGTCAGTTGAAAACTTTGAGAATTGAAGCAAGTCAGTTGAAAACTTGAGAATTGAAGCAAGTCAGTTGAATAATTGGAGAATTAAAATAAGTCAGTTGAAAACTTTGAGAATTGAAGAAAGTCAATTAAATAATTGAAGAATTAAAATAAGTCAGTTGAAAACTTTGAGAATTGAAGAAAGTCAATTAAATAATTGGAGAATTAAAATAAGTCAGTTGAAAACTTTGAGAATTGAAGCAAGTCAGTTAAATAATTGGAGAATTAAAATAAGTCAGTTGAAAACTTTGAGAATTGAAGCAAGTCAGTTAAATAATTGGAGAATTAAAATAAGTCAGTTGAAAACTTTGAGAATTAATGTCAGTAGAAGATGTGTTGTAATCAGTTGAAGCGAGTTGAACATGTTTTATATAAAATAATAATTAATAATTAGATAATAAAATAATAATTAGATAATAAAATATTAATTAGATAATAAAATATTAATTAGATAATAAAATAATAATTAGATAATAAAATAATAATTAGATAATAAAATATTAATTAGATAATAAAATAATAATTAGATAATAAAATATTAATTAGATAATAAAATAATAATTAGATAATAAAATATTAATTAGATAATAAAATATTAATTAGATAATAAAATACAGTTATACAGCGGAGAAAAAAATTAGAATCAGAATGAACCAGTACCAAGTAGAGTAGTAATCGGAGTAGATACTTCAATGTGCTTACTCACAGCGCTGGATGACGCAACTTTCACTGTAGCTATTTGTTCATATCTGCTCATGCTTGTATTAGAATTCCCTGTGTTTTGTAGGAACGGAACGAAATCCTACAACAAATTCTGAGATTCACTGAGGCTGAAAGAGAGGCTGCTGTTTTTGAGTGCAGCAAGAGCGCAGATACCGTGGTGGTAAGTCATATATGTACACTGTGCGTTCGTCTTGGCTAATTAATTCATTTATTACTAAAACATGAAAAGGAAAATGTTATATCTTCTCAGCATTCATATATGGTGTAGCCGCGGTAGCTCAGTGATTAGTGAACTGGACTACAACGGACAAGAGGTAGGGTTCGATCCCAACCGACGGCTTCCAGGTTCACCCAGCCTTTAAAGGGTACCGGATTTTTTTTCTGGGAAAGTAAAGCGGCACGGTCGTAATACCGACCACATTACCCCAAAAATCATGTGCCGAAGGTCTGTAAAATTTATGGTTACTAACACCATATTCCCTCTACCCCACTTGGCGTGACGGGGGCTCTTTACTACTTTTTGTTCCTATACGGCGCAGGAAAATGGACATTAGACAAAAGCGCAGAACAGAAAATTAAAGACTTTAAGATGTGGATTTATAGATGAATATAGAGAATTGGATGGAAAGAAAGGAAAACAAATGATGGAGTTTTAAAACAACTAAAAATGAAAACTACTAAATACAATTCAAACAAGACAAATGCGATTTTGGGGCCATGTTAAAAGACACAACAGCCTATTAAAAGTAATTTTGGAAGGGAAAATACAAGGTAAAAGAGGCAGAGGTAGACCAAAACTAACATAGATGAGTAACATCAAAAGATGGACAAGTCAGCCTATGACAACCTGCACCATCAGAGCAAGAGACAGCGGAATGGCGCTCCATGGTAGCCAACTTTCGTTGCGGAGACGACACTATGATGATGAAAATATGTAAAAATTTGAATAAAAGGTAGTGTTATTATTTAACGATGGTAATTCCATAGTAAGCGTTGAAGTGCTAGGGTGCTGGCCCTGTGATGTCATATCTGAATAAAGAGGGGAACTGTGTGGTCTAGAGGTAAGATATCGGTCCCTAAATAAGAAGATTGTGGTTCGAATAGACGGTTGGAGTAGTTCACTTCCAATCTGTGATTTCTTCACGGCTGTACTCTCCCCGGTCTCTGAATAAGAAGATTGTGGTTCGAATAGACGGTAGGAGTAGTTCACTTCCAATCTGTGATTTCTTCACGGCTGTACTCTCCCCGGTCTCTGAAGTGAGATCTGATGTCTAACGGTGAAAAAATAGGTGGTCCTGTGTGCAACCTGCGCACCTTAAAGAGTCAATGCCAGTTAAACATCGAAAAGAGTAGTCAAAATGGCAGCTAAACTGATAACATTTTTATGCAAATCTACTCATGGACATAAATGTCGGATCGAAAGACATGCCGCAAATTAGCGACATAACGCAACCACGACATTTAAAGGGTGAACGCTAAGGAGGAAAAGGGCAGAAGGAAAGATGTATGAAGATAGTATATTTGGTCTAAGCTGACAAGGCTCTGATGAAAATGGGTACCTATATTAAGAGAAGATAATAAAACAAGAAATGAGCACTGGCCTTTTCAACTCTTCGCTGTTAAGGTTAATATACTTATCATCATGTACGGTCTCGGAAACAGAGGTTCGACTACTATTGAACATTATTCTAATCCGGTCTTAGTTTCGTCTCTCAATCTATAAAAAAACTACCCGATCAACCTCTCCATATAGTCAGTCCATCAGAGTCTTTACCTGCTTTTGTTGCTTCCCTCCACCCACCACGCACTTTTCCTTCCAAAATAAGGTTTAGTATGTTCTTCTGTTTTTGTTTTTTTACATCCAAAGTACTTCATTTGTATTGGTCAGCTGTTCAATAATTATTTTTTTGTTTTATTTTGCTTCATAACTTCATATTTATTTTCTTTTTAACTGTTCTTTCTTTCTGGTGTTCATTACGCTATTAGTAAACGATTGATAGTCCTATTTGTCATTAGCCCCTAAAAGAACACTAAGTGGTCGTTGATGCGTTGTGTTTGCAGTTAGACTATGATATTTACGTCTTATAGCTTCTTCATTCAACAAACTCTTCTCATCCTTCCATTATAGTTCACATGTACAGAACTTTACTTCTCATTCTTCCATTAAGGTTCACATCTACAGAAATTTACTTCTCATTCTTCCATTATAGTTCACATGTACAGAACTTTACTTCTCATTCTTCCATTAAGGTTCACATCTACAGAACTTTACTTCTCATTCTTCCATTCTTCCTCTTCTTCTTCTTTCCTCTATTGTCGTTGGCGTCGAGGGGAGATACAATCTGCGATTCTTTGCTCTTCTGTTGGCCTCTTCTGGTGTTATCCCACCTAGTGACTCTAGTATTCCCTTTATCCATCTCTTTCTCGGTCTTCCTCTTAATCTGGCGTTTTCATAGCGTTTGCTTATGGCTCTTTCAGTCATTGTTAGTTCTTTTTTGTCTTGTTATGTGGCCGAACCAATTTATCTGTTGTTTCTTTATGTATTCGATGGCTGGTTCAATTTCGAGTTTACTTCTCATTCTTCCATTAAGGTTCACATTTACAGAACTTAACTTCTCATTCTTCCATTATAGTTTACATATACAGAACTTAACTTCTCATTCTTCCAATATAGTTTACATATACAGAACTTAACTTCTCATTCTTCCATTATAGTTTACATATACAGAATTTAACTTCTCATTCTTCCATTATAGTTTACATATACAGAACTTAACTTCTCATTCTTCCATTATAGTTTACATATACAGAACTTAACTTCTCATTCTTCCATTATAGTTCACATATACAGAACTGCACTTCTTATTCTTCAATTATAGTTCACATTTACAGAACTTCACTTCCAATTCTTCCATTAAGGTTCACATTTACAGAACTTCACTTTTCTTTACCGTTGTCCTATTCTTGGCCCATTTAACTTACACAATTTCTGTGTTTAACTTTTGTGTTTATATTTATTGCTTCGGCTTAATATCGTATTGTTTTGTATCAGATTAAGGATTTTGCTGAAACGTCTTAGTTTGTCTTGACTCTCTATTAGTATAGCTGCTTTATACCGTTTTATGTTCATTTTCCGCAATTCCCACTCTTATCCTTATGACCGCTAGATAAGCATTGTGCAGTTGATATATCTTATTATTTCGTCCTTGAAGAAGACCTCGGGTTGAAACCTTGGTTGTGTCTGATGTTGTGAACATATACTTGTATGTAAGAAGTAGCAACGTCTTTTTCCTTCTTATACTGACTCCGCTCACTAGAACAACAAGGCACCGCCGCTTGGAATGTACACACAATAATGTGTATATGGTGTGCGTATGTCTGTGCCTGCTCCGTGTATGCGTCTGTATATATGTATATATTGGTACGTATGGATATATCATCATCATCATCGAGTGACATCGCCGCAACGAAGGTTGGCTACTATGGAGTGCCATTCTGTTGTGTCTCTTGCTTTGATGGTGCAGGGATATATGACGGCTATAAAATCTATTGGATGCCTTGGTAGTGGACGATTAAGGATTTCCTTGAAGTGTTCGGTTCATCATGACTTTAATTTCTTCTCTTGATCTTCATATGGTTCAATATTTGCTCATAACAGGTTCGCTACTAGATGTAAATGTGTTATTTAGCTTCTTCTGTACATTATACTTTTACTCTCACCTGCCATTGCTGCTCTCTCCATATTTATGTCTTTATTGTTATGTTATCTGTATAGGTTATCTTGTCTCTTCTGGTCGAGGTCTTTACTTTTTTCTCTAAAAAATGAAAGTAAAGTTAAGAGCCCCCGTCACGCCAAGTGGCGTATATGAAATATGGTGTTAGTGACCATACATTTTACAGACCTTCAGCACATAATTTTTGGGGTAATGTGGTCGGTATTACACCCGTGCAGCTTTAATTTTCCATAAAAAATCCGGTACCTATTAAAGGCTGGGTGAACCGGAAGCCGTCGGTTGGGATTGAACCCTACCTCTTGTCCTTTGTAGTCCAGTTCACTAACTACTGAGCTATCGCGGCTCCAACTATTTTGTCTAGTTCCTAGCATATTGCTTTTGCCCAGGAGTTCTTTAAAAAAAACTGTCTTTACAATCATCATAGCTGTATTTGCTTCTCTCCTTTCTTGTATGTGATTTCATATAATGTCATAAATTCATGCCCTTCTGTCTATTTTCTTCAACCCAACACTTGCTTTTGTCGACGACATTAGATCTGTGGAATTCCCACATGTTATCTATGGTCAACTCATCTAGCTCGCCAAGCACTTTCATAGCGCTTAATGGTCCCAACTTTCGATTTTAGGATATCTATCTTCTTAGGCTTCTATTGTTTTTGCTTCGGTTTCTCAGTTTTAATTTTATCTTTCCAAACGTATAAATTATGATCCCTGTTAACATCCGCCCCTCTATATGCTCTTACGTCATTTAAAGCTGTTATAAATTGCGTTCACATGTGGTCAATCTGGTTTTTTTATTCTATCATCAGGAGATAAGCACGATTTTTCTGTTGTGTGTTTCCCTTGTAAGGTGTTTCACCTGTAATCAAATCTTCTATTACACATAAATCAATTAATATTTCTCCATCGAATGGATTGACACTTGAATTTCAATTAGAAGACCTTGATTTTGCGGAGGACATAGTTCTTATAACTAGCAATGTGAACATGATGCAAGAAAAACAAATGCCATGTCATCAATGGCTAGAAAAAAAGGATTTGAAATCATCCACGAAAAGACGAAAAGAAGTAAAGAAAAATCAAATTCGTCCGGATGAAAACATATACCTTGAAGGAAAAGCAGTAGAAGAAGAAGTAGATCATCTTGTATATCTTGGAAGTTGCTTAGATCAAGAAGGAGATACAAAGAAATAAATAACAGACAGACAGACACAAACAGACAGACATACGGACGGATTGTATGGATGGATGGACGGGCAGGCGGACGGATAGATTTTACTATTGGTATATTTATGTTAATATAAGATTAGAAATTACGAATAATCCTGTGTTTTTTTTCTTTTTTCTTTTTTCTTTTCTCATAGGGACAAGACTCCCTCCTCTGCAGTAATAGACCCTATCCCACATATTTCCCTACCTTTACATGTGCTATTGTGTGCAAGCGCGCAAATTCGTGTGGCTGTGATACATTAGAATTATAAATATAGCGAACAGAGCGCTTAAATAACATAATTTGATCCACTGTCTGCTTTCAGCTTCTACAGAAGCAACAAATACTACGCTTAAGCAAAATCGCAAATCTATATAGGGAGGTCTGCGGTCTCAATAAGGTAGTCACCACACAGATGAAGATAATGGACATACAGAAGAAGGAGACAAACGCAGTTAACATGTTACTGAACACGGTACAGGAGGAGCATTCCGCCTTGAAAGTTAAGATCAAAGCGGTCAGTTCTGATTTATTTATTGTTTTCTCCCCAGTTTGCATCTTCATATGTACTA
Organism: Megaustenia siamemsis; assembly: GCA_032433765.1. Classification (NCBI taxonomy): domain Eukaryota; kingdom Metazoa; phylum Mollusca; class Gastropoda; order Stylommatophora; family Ariophantidae; genus Megaustenia; species Megaustenia siamemsis. Next base: position 59,739,307 of record JAVIAB010000024.1, read on the forward strand.
TCATTCCTTAGCTGTCACTCTCTGTAGTTTTTACTCAGAAAAGGTAAGCCTGAAGAAGTGGATCCTGAACGTTGTGTATGGCGTTCGTTCAGTGAGGATCTGAGAATCCTACAAAAAGTTAATTTTTTATTTGAAATATATTTTTACTTCCTTATTTTTTACTAGTTTTAGCTACTTCATATGCAAAGTAAAGTAAAGGTTCCCTCCACGCCTTGCTAGTCGTATGGGAAAATGATGTTACTGACCATATTCTTCTAAGACCACGGCACATGTTTGGGTGATATTGTTGGTATCACACCAGGCCGCCTTTACTTCCCAGAAAAATTTCTGGTACCCATCTTTAGAGGATGGGTGAACCCCGGAGTCTTGTTAATCTGAAAAAAAATCAGCCACTCCTGGGATCGAACCCGGACCCTTCTGGTCAGGAAGCGAGTACACTAACCACACAGCCACCAAGGCTTCCTATAGTTCGATTATATTTCCATGAGTGTCCGTTTATTTTTGTTGTCGGTGCTTTCTGAGGAAGGGCGTATGTAGGCTCAAACATTAGTAGTTTTGAAGTGTTCTCCAATGTATGTTATAGCTGGTGATTAATATTTTATCTTATGATCTTGATGTTATTTGTTCACATCATATCACATTTATAGTTGACAACATCGATCATCACATACTTCTCATTTATATTATATATATCATAATCATGTTTATTGACTTCTATTATTCTTGGCACATGATACAATATAGTGGATGCACTTCTCTTGAATTAATGTTCTTTAATTCTGGACGTTCAGAGGTTTACCACCGATTATTATTGAACAGTTCATAAACGCATATTATACATTCAATATCTCTATCTACTTAATTACGATTATAAGAAATATGAAACACAACTTAGAAACTCTCAAAACACTTTCACAACTAAATTCATATGCTCTAATTTACTTGTTCTGTCTTACTATATCCCAACTAATTGCTTAAGTCATTGATATCTTTACTACTCTCTAGTCTGTTTCTTAATAACTTGTCAAGTAACTTCGAACTACAAACTTGAAGATTCCTAACTTCCTAACTAACTTCACTTCTATTTTCCTAATCCCTGACTTAACTTCCTAACTAACTTTCTGTCCAGGTTCTAACTTTCACTGACTACATTGCGGACCTGACTTGTTCTACATTGCGGGCCTGACGTGTCTACACTACCTTGCGGGCCTAACTTACTTAAAACCTATTGTGTCGAAGTTTAAATACCTCAACATCACTCTTCGCGTGAAATATCTTTAGCCAATGAAATTGTTGCAAAGTGACAGCTTGCAATTGCTGCTAGGCTGTCCGCTCTGTGATTTCCACCTTCAAACTTGACCGTTCCATGACTTCAGTCTCAAAGTTGTCAATACAAACTGCTTGTGACCATCATGCCCTATGGTCAGTTTTCTCTCCTGGGTTTCAAAATAATGATTACTTCATGACATTGACCTGCCCTGGAGTTGTTTGTCACCTGTTTACCGGACAGTAAAGCCATGAGTTCAAGACATGCTTATTTATCCCCATTTCCACAACCTGCCTGGAAATTTCCATTCTCAAAACTTATTATGTCCAGTACTGTTCTGGACCTTTCCTTTACCTTAGCTCGGTGGGTGTCCTCGGCTTCGTCCACTACCCCCTATGAACTTTCCATTCCCACAACTTGTTATGTCCGAGTATTATCTGCACCCACTCTACACCTTATTCCTCGGTGGGTGTCCCTACCCACTATGAACTTTGCGTTATCTCCACTTCCACTGCCAGCTTGGAAAATTCCATTCTCTAAACTTATTATTCTGTCACTAACTACTGATGATCACTATCATATGTCACTGCTATAGTCTATTAAAGAAGCGGGTAACGGCTAAGTTACCTGCCGTACTTTCATTCACCTTTATTGTTACATGTAATGCTGTCACCATGCCCTGTGTTCAGCTCGTTAACTGCATACCAGCTTTACCGCAATTATGTTTCATTTCCTTCATTGAGTGCCGTCTCCGCATCGATGGTTGGCTTCCAATTATTTACCTGTTCTTTATTGAAGGAATTTGAGAAACAAAAAAAAAAACAATAACTCGTGTATTACATTTAGCCGCGACAGAACAAGTGATAAGCAAACTGATCAACTAAGGAAAGAGTGAGAATCAAATCCTTTCAAAATCTTGAATACATTTAACAAAAGGAGCTATAGAGCAAAGACCAATGATGATTGGGTATTTATCCAGACGCTGTCCTTTTTGGCAAGGGTGCCGCACCAAATATATCGTCGTGTGCCTATTCTTCTTCCTCTTCTTATTCTTCTTCTTCATATTTCTAATTTGCTTTTCCGCGTCGAGAGGAGATTTAGTTTGCGATCTTTTGCTCTTCTGTTGACTACTCCTACGGTTGTGTTTTCTAGTGTTTCTAATATTCTATCAATCTACCTTTTTCGTGGTCAGCTCCTGGGTCTTGTGTTCTCGCAACGTTTATTGAAGGCTCGTTGTCTAGTGTTTTTATCACGATATGCCTTATCACGCGGCTAAAACATTGTATCTGTTGCTTTTTTTTTACGTACTCTATGGCGATAATTATTCTTAGCTTTTCTTCTCAGTTTTTCATTTCTGATCTTGTCTCTCAGCAGGTTCCTATCATTCGTCTAACACATTTTATCTCAGTAGAGGTTATTTTTCTTATTGTTCTTGCATCTAGGGTCCAGGTCTGGCAGTGGTAGCACAACGTTGAGACAAAGATTGTTTTGCAGAGTGCCCGTTTTACCTCTAGAGTTATTTCCTTGTTGGACAATTATGGTAATAGCTGTTCAATGATCTGACAAGCTTTGTTGCAACTTGAGTTTAATTATGATGTTTGTGAATTGTCGTCTGTCACAGGACTTCTTAGACATTTAAATCCCTTCACTTGCTTTAGTTGTCTGCCATTCATCTTTATGCTTGTTGTTTTTCTGTGTCTCTTTTGCGATATTCATGTGTCTGTTTTGTTTATGTTGATCATTATGCTGTATTGTGTGATTGTGATAAAAAGTATATTTAAATGTTTTTGTAGGTCTTCTGTTTCTGCGTGTATTAGTGTCTGATCATCTGCAACTAGAAACTCGTTTAACTCTGTCTCCGAGATCTATTCAGTGATTAGAAATCATAAAAAAAAAAACTTACATAGATTTAATATTAGTTAGTACATAAGCGAATTTTAACAGGACAGTGTTAATTATATTGTCATTTATCATCATACATATCCTATCATTATTTTATCCTTAACCCTCCATCATGAAACAGAACAAAGAGTCAAGTTCCCATGATCACAAGGCTTAACGCCGAAGAGGAAGATATATAGATATATTGTGTGCTTTCGCCAGCTTTTACCTCTGGCGAAGTCCCTAGAGTCTAAAAACTGAATTTTGCACATTAAATCGCTTTTCCCTAGCAGCCCTGTGCACAGGGGTCACTGACCACATAAGCAGATAACTCTGTCTTCGGAGGTACTCATATTTTTTTCCGTCGATGAGTAAGTGACGTTTCAAGCCGGGCCTCGCTGCTGAGACCAGGGGTGGTTGCCGCAGAGAGAAATCATAAATAAAAATCCCAACTGGTGCAGCCGGGATTTGAACTGATAATCTCTCTGTCTCGTGATCGCAACCAGTCCCTCGAGGAATATATTTTAAAAATAGATTCTATTAAAACCCTAACCATATTCTTTGTATCGATACATGTTTCAGCTAACCAACGAGAGAGACCTGTTTGGTGCAATGGTCGTTCAAAAAAACGCTTATGTTGAACTTTTAAAAATGAACATCAACCTATTAAACTCAATATTGGAACGAGGTATTTTAATTTTTTGTCCTTTTTTTAAAAAAAATCTATAATGTATCTATCTACTCTGTCTAGCTAGGCAAATTGAATTATATACTTGTATCTTTGTCAGTTTGCTTCTATCAATCTCAGAATGTATTTCTTCTTTCTAACTTATAACTTATATTATAATTTACGTTACTCTGTTTTTATTTTATTATTATGAAAAACATCTAGAGCAACAAGTCTATGTCAATAGAAATGAGAAAGAGAGTAAGTGGTACTAAACAGAGCCAATATTGACCTATGGAGGCGAATCATGGACGATGGACAAACATATTAGAAGACGATTAGAGGCCACCGAGATGGGTTTTCTCAGAATAATGTTATGAGTTCCCTGGACAACTAAAATGACCCAAGATGACATTTTCAAAGAGGCCAGTACAAAAGGAAACTCATAAAAAACATCAGGAAAAAAATCAACATTTTTCATGCGCATCATGAGAAGAGGAAAGTTGAAATACTTGGTTACAACTGGCAAAATGTAGGGAAAGAGAGATCGCGGACGAAAATGAGAGCAGATACTGAATAACTTGGTATCATGGCACGGAAAACAGTCAACAACACAACTGATACGAAACACTGTGGATAGAAAATTGTGGAAGGACATGATCGCCATTGCTAACCGGTATGCCACATGATGATGTTTGTATTATCAGTATAAGAATGTGCTGTTCTAGCCGCACAACCACAGACCAGGACCTTCTGCATTTATTAAAATGTGTTTGATTGTTCACAGTGTGCCACATTCCCGATTTTTTCGAAATGTACACACACTCACAGTTTTTCTACAAGTATGCATATATGAGAGAATGTTAACACGTTTCTTATATTGTAAGATTAAACCAAGTCTTGAAGCACATGATAATAGTAGACATACATACAGGAGTGTAATATATTACTTGTCTAACATTTTGGTGTGATCGTTATGTCTGTGTAAATACGTTTAATAATTAATTTCGAATGGACTGCAAAGTAAGAGCCTCCTAGACTGGTCATAGCGGAAATTTATTCCTCTTATTCGTGTATGTATATATATATATTTGTGTTGTGGATATTGTTCCAGCTGAAGGGGTCTACTAAGCCGCAACGTCGTTTTGCTTTTGTTTTGTTCTTTATCTACGTAAAGCTGTAGCCGAACCTTACGTCATTTATTCCTTTTTTTAAATAAAACTTTCTTTCTGATCATCAGCTTTGCAACAGCTTCGCATTTGTATGAATCTTCATGCATTTGTATGAATCTTCATGCATTTGTATGAATCTTCATGCATTTGTATGAATCTTCATGCATTTGTATGACTTTACCCAATATTTTTTTTAGCATTGTTATGTCTTGTAACATCTTCTACTGTTTATCATCGCATCAACGCTGAATTTTCCATTCAAGGAACAAGCAAATACAGACAGCTCAATAACGACGTCTACATTTTGAAACTGGAGATAAAGAACCTGAGAAAAAAGTTGCGCGCCAGGGAAGCTAACTACACTTTGACTGCCAAGTTCAGGTAACTAGGGGGGTACTTTACTTTACTTATACACAAAATTGATCATATTGATAGTAACAAATATTGAGTTATTGGGTTATTTGCGGGTCATCATCACACTCCGAACATGTCCATAGGTGCTCAGATCCCCTGCTCATCAATTCAAGGGACGTTAAGGTCCTACCTGTACTTCTCAACAGCAGCCATCATCATCATCATCTTCATCAAGTACAATGCCTGCTGGCTTAGGTGATCATGTTTCATCACAACTTTCGATCTCGACAGTTATTTATAATTTCTGTTGTTGACCTTCTACCAAGCCATTCTCTTAAGCTGTCTGGTATCTTTTCTCTTTGCTTTCCTCTATCTCTTTGTCCCTCAATTTTCCCATTTGTCACAATATGTTCCAGCTGTTCTCTTCTCATTACATGGCCAAAAAATTATTGTTTCTTCCTAATTTTGGAAATTAACTCTCTTTTTGCTTTGGTCTCTTTCAGACCGTTTTCATTACCCTTCTTAGCTGTCCATGGTATTCTCAAAATTCATCTGTAAAACCACATTTCTACAGCCTCCAGTGATTTTCTTGTCTGTTGTCTCATTGTTCATGATTCACATCCATATGTTAAGACTGGCTCTACATAACATTTAAGAACTCTTTTTCTTGTTTCTATTGTCAAAAATAAATTTCATAGTGCGTTCCTTATTTTTTGAACAAACTGCTTTTGCCTGAGCCATTCTGCATCTCACATCTGTTGTACATCTACCTTATGATTTTAACGTTTCAACAGCAGGCAACAGAAGTAGCGCCTTAGAAAACCTTCACCTTTGACCTGACTATCAAGTGGCGTAGCATCAGTCACCAGAGTCCGGGACAAAAATCAAGTACTGAGCCCCCGACACCGAAATGATCTCTTTATTTGTTACAACTTTATTTTATTTCTTTTGAAATGGCAGCAACCGCCCCAACCCTCATTCTACGCCACTATGAAAATCATTGCGTCCGGCATGTGTAGACAAGCCTTCGTGTCACCTCTTGGTGTTATCTTGATAATCATGTTTCCTTGTTACCTCTTGGTGCTATCTTGATAATCATGTTTCCTTGTTACCTCTTGGTGCTATCTTGATAATCATGTTTCCTTGTCACCTCTTTGTGCTATCTTGATAATCATGTTTCCTTGTCACCTCTTGGTACTCTCTTAATAATCATACCTTCGTGTCGTCATCTCTTGGTGCTCTCTTGATAATCATACCTTCGTGTCGTCACCTCTTGGTGCTCTCTTGATAATCATACCTTCGTGTCGTCACCTCTTGGTACTCTCTTAATAATCATTCCTTCGTGTCGTCACCTCTTGGTGCTCTCTTGATAATCATGTTTCCATGTCAATTAATTCTTGGTGCTCTCTTAATAATCATACTTTCGTGTTGTCATCTCTTGGTGCTCTCTTGATAATCATACCTTCGTGTTGTCATCTCTTGGTGCTCTCTTAATAATCATACCATCGTGTTGTCATCTCTTGGTGCTCTCTTAATAATCATACCTTCGTGTTGTCATCTCTTGGTGCTCTCTTAATAATCATACCTTCGTGTTGTCATGTCTTGGTGCTCTCTTAATAATCATACCTTCGTGTTGTCATCTGTTGGTGCTCTCTTAATAATCATACCTTCGTGTTGTCATCTGTTGGTGCTCTCTTAATAATCATACCTTCGTGTTGTCATCTCTTGGTGCTCTCTTAATAATTATACCTTCGTGTTGTCACCTCATGGTGCTCTCTTGATAATCATACTTCCGTGTCGTCACCTCATGGTGCTATCCTGATAATCATGCCTCCATGTTGTCACCTCCTGGTGCTATCCGGATAATCATGCCTCCATGTTGTCACCTCCATGTGCTATACTGATAATCATGCCTCATGTCGTCACCTCCTGGTGCTATCCTGATAATCATGCCTTCATGTCGTCACCTCCTGGTGCTATCCTGATAATCATGCCTCCGTTTGGTCACCTCCTGGTGCTATACTGATAATCATGCCTCTATGTCGTCACCTCATGGTGCTATCCTGATAATCATGCCTCCGTTTCGTCACCTCTTGGTGCTCTCTTCATAACCATACCTCCGATCCACTAATACTCTAATGATTATTATGTCACTTTGCCCTACACATTTTGCAAACATTGCATCTCATTCCCCACGTCGTTGAACAAAAGACATTCATGAGAACGGGTAGGTTAAAGTAGACAAAGTGAAACCAGGTCCAGTAATGGCTATCTATCTCTCTTGAAATTTGTATTCCAGGCAGGAATTTGTTCAGGCTCTTAGAGAACTTGCACTTGAGCGAGCTAAACGGGCAGCTATCGAAGATTTCAAGCTAACCAAAATTCATCACTTGAGGACTATTATGGTAAGTTAGTGAGTTTATACATAGATAGGTGGGTTTTATGGTTTATGCATATATATATATATATATATATATATATATAGTGCGACAGAGAAAGTGCGGGGGAGGGGGTGAGGAAGTGACAAAGTCAGACTAGTTGATATAATACATATACATAGAGAGAGAGAGAGAGAGAGAGAGAGAGAGAGAGAGAGAATAGCAGGTGGGCATTTAAAGAGACGGGTATTGATATAAAGAAAAGCAGGTGAGTCCATTGACAGGTGAACCAATAAACACAGAGAAGATGTGATCACATTGAAACATAGGTAGGTATGAAGAGGGAAGGATGATAATATGGACAGGTAAGTGTGCATATAAAGAGATAAGTTGGTACATAAAGTAATAGGTGAGTATATAGATAGACAGGCAAGTATATAGAAATACAAGTGTGTAAAAGAGAGAGAGAAGGGGCGGGGGGGGGTGAATATATAGACATGACTTTTGACACTCTCCCCCAAAATCATGTGCCGAAGGTCTGTAAAATTGATGGTCACTAACACCATATTCCCTATACGCCACTTGGCGTGACGGGGGATACTTTACTTTTTTTTTTTTTTTGGACACTCTCGAAGATGAGGCCAGTGAAGGTGAATGCAACATGGGCAAAGCTCTAGTTCGATACTGATCGCACAGTCAAATGAATATACCGCTCGCTTTCAGTGCGGACACAGAGAGCATGTAGTGACTTCACACGGTTTATAAATCCTAGGACGATGCGATATCTTAAACTGGTCATGTTTATTTCGCTGCCTGGACATCAATCAGCTATTGACAGAATCTGTGAAAACAATATACAAATTCCAAACAGCGTCTGAGCAAAACGTCTGTATCCAGTTGTCAGTAACGGTAAAAAATGGCGGACTCATACAGGACATATACAGGACACATAGAGTACACACATGCTGCATTTTTCTAAATAAAAGTTTAGTAGAATCGCTATCTTCCCATATTATAAAAAGGATACAATCGTAATAAGCCAAGACTATAAATACTATTGGGAGCCGCGATAGCTCAGTGGTTAGTGAACTGGACTACAAAGGACAAGGGGTAGGGTTCGATCCCAACCGACGGCTTCCAGGTTCACCAAGCCTTTAATGGGTACCGGATTTTTCTGGAAAAGTAAAGCGGCGCGGGTGTAATACCGACCACATTACCTTGAAAATCATGTGCTGAAGGTCTGTAAAATGTATGGTCATTAACACCATATTCGCTATACGCCACTTGGCGTGACGGGGCTCTTTACTTTTTTTTTACTTACATTATATATACCACTGCTGAACTAAAAATGCCGAAAAGTAATTAAATATTCATGTTTCTGCCCAAAAATTGTATCTTAATTAAGTGAACAAACACTATCAAAAGGTTAATTTTAAAGTATGCAGTCCCTTGATAATAGAGTAGACGACAATTTATATTGTTTTTGGTAGAAAATGAAGGAAAACACTAATATGCCAATATTACTGACCTTGAATATGCTGAGCGGACTGTCTACAGCAAAGTTGTGAGTAAAGTAAAGCTATTAATGGAATCGAGCGAAAAGATGGCAGTGGGAAGTCAGTAATTCTGGACACAAAAAAAGACCATTGGCGTATAGACCAAATTGTTCGAGCCGGTCAAAAAAGGTAGTACTCTTCAACGCCTCTGTAACAGCGACCAAAACACACCCACAAGTTCAATATTTGGATGGAGATATCAGCAAGATGTGTATTTTCACAGGAATTCTCAAGAATTAACAATCATTAGCCAGATATTTACATCGACATACTAGGGGGGCACCTGACATTATGAAGGTCATGTACTCCAATGAGCAAAGACTTCAACATGTCAATGACCCAAAGCTTACAGCACATACCGCCAAGCATGGCTGCAAGAGAAGGACATGACAGTGGCTGCAAGAGAAGGACATGACAGTGGCTGCAAGAGAAGGACATGACAGTGGCTGCAAGAGAAGGATATGACAGTGGCTGCAAGAGAAGGACATGACAGTGGCTGCAAGAGAAGGACATGACAGTGGCTGCAAGAGAAGGACATGACAGTGGCTGCAAGAGAAGGACATGACAGTGGCTGCAAGAGAAGGACATGACAGTACTGAAGTGGTCCCTAAACAGTTTTGACTTAAACCTGATTGAAAACGTTTGGAAACTATTCAAGTATATATATATTTTTTTTTTTTTTTTTTTTTTAATGAGTGGACTCAGAGGCGATAAACAGCTGAGGGAGGTAGGTGACAAATACTGGGGAAGTCTGACTCACATTTACCTACAAACACTTGTGGGAAGCACGGCTCGCGGTATATAGGCTTTTTGGAGAAGGTAACATTACTGAAGGACTTCCGATCAATATGGCGGATAGGTGGCAAGAACCGCTGAGGCTCAGTTTGAAAAGTGTTCCTTGTTGCAGTTTCCTCATATTCCAAGTCCGGCTTGCTGCTGGAGCTACTGAGTTTAGTGCTATATGCACACTGTGAACTGTGTTTTTCATCCGGATCGTGTTACAATATTCCGATTTGCTTACGGTGAATGATGACATCGTATGACGAAGGACAGTTCAGCTGCGCTCACTTTCGGTGCCGCTTGAATTTATGTCTTTTGGCGTATGTTGTAGCAGCTATGATGGAGACTGCAGCTCCAATTCTTTGTTTGGATCCTTCAATGAGATGAGTTTTAATTCGGGTGATTTCAGTGACACGGGCGGTTGAGTAATTATGGATTTTAATTCGTTTGCAGTGATACCGGGGCCTTCGACTAACCATAACCATAACATTACAGAAACCATTGTTAGTAGACAAGGGAAATAACAATCTTCCTCTGGACATAGTTGCTATTGCTATTTGCTTCTATGACAATTAAAACAACTAAAACAAAGGCCATAGTTTAAAACGTCTGCATCATCAGTATTGTTTTATATGCCAGCGAAATGTGGACATCTTATACAAAGCAATATAGAAGGCTAAATGCATTCCAAATGCGAAGCCAGCACCGTAGTCTGGATATCAACTGGAAGGACAAAGTGACAAACGTGGAGGTCCTCACTTGCACAGGCCTCCCGAACATCTACATGTTGCTGAAACAACGTAGATTACGCTAGTTTTGCCATTTACACCGTATGAAAGATGGTTGCATACCAAAATATATACTTTACGGACAACTAGCAGATGGTAAAAGAACTAGTGGACTTCCAAAACTCCGATTCGTGGACGAATGTAAACACGACATGAAGGCTCTGAACATGAACCATGCAGCCTGGGAAGACATAGATGCAGACCGCAATCTTTGGAAATTAACTCTAAAGCTCCAACTCAAGCAAGAAGTAGACAGATTCAAAGAAAAAGGGAATACACAGCGAAAGAAAAGAGAGAGAAAAACATTTCCTAGGGGCACTGAAAAATCCAGTCAACCATTGCTGACAGAGGCTACTAAAGTCAACTATGGCTGACAGCAGCTATTATAGTCAACTATGACTGACGGATGTTACTATAGCCAACTATGACAGACAGCGGCTACTATAGTCAACTATGGCTGACAGCAGCTATTATAGTCAACTATGACTGACGGAGGTTACTATAGTCAACTATGACTGACGAATGCTACAATAGTCAACTCTGACTGACGGAGGCTAATATAGCCAACTATGACTGACTATTGTTACTATAGTCAACTATGACTGACGGAGGCTACTATAGCCAACTATGACTGACGAATGCTACTATAGTCAACTATGACTGACGGAGGCTACTATGTTCCTCTATGGGGGTGCTGTGTTGTGAACATATGACTGCCATTTGGGGGGGGGGGGTGATATATATCGTGTGGGGTGTGTGAGAGAGAGAGTACCATATAGCCCACTGGAGGGAGTGGGGATTTCTTAAATAGAGAATGGGGGCGGGGAGGCTTGGAGGAAACCAGTGAATATACACAGAGATATCGGTACAGACAGAAGCAGAGATGAAGATGATGGGGAAGACATGGAATGATCTTAAAAGAATGGCAAGAAACAGAACGGCTTGGAAAGTGTTTGTTGAAGACCTATGCTTTACATGGAGCTGAAAGGTAGAAGAAAAAAGATATCGGTACATAATCATCAGAGGGGTACGTAGCTAAATCAGTGTGTATATAATAAATAATATGTATGTAATAGGATAATATGCAGGATGTTTATAAAGTCGCTGTGCAGTGAATATATTTTTGAAATTACGGAAACTGTGACGCAATTTTTTATTATTCATCTAGACACTACTGCTTTTGGCTCTCTTGTATTGGGTAACGTGGCTGTTCACACATTGAAGTTGTGTCTACAGCATTTGTTCAAAATGTCCACCACGGGCCTCAAGACATTTGTTGACACGCCTCTTCATGTTTTCGAAAACCTTCTAGATAATGGCCGGTGATATTTGTTTCATTTGGACAACGATTTCTGTCTTCAGATCTTTAACTGTTTGAGGATTATTTAGATAAACCTTTCCTTTCAGCTCACCCCACAGATAATAGTCGGGCGGAATTAGGTCTGGTGAACGAGCAGACCAGATTTCACGTGAAATAGGGTAATTTGCAAATATATTTATAAATAAGTAAGTGATGTTGCGGCTGTGTGAGTACGGTAACGTTCGTTCTGAGTTGATTGTTGCATAGAAAAATATTGGCCCAATAATCCACATCGCATCACACTCAGAATTTTTTATCGTGAAGCGGCACTTCATATAATTCATGGGGGTTTTCATTGCTCCTCGCACGATTTTTCTGACTGTTGACGTAACCGGAGAGATGAAACCATGCCTCATCAGTGAAGAAAGTCACGTCAAGGACTTCATCACCTTGTTCAGCAATAAGATTCTGAAACCACCTGCTGTAGTTCAATCGGGATTGGTAATCTCTTTCATGGAGTTGAGACGATTCAGTTGAGACGATTCAGTTAATCTGTAAGGACGAAAAGGCAGCTTACTCTTCCCAACCTTGTGGGCGGTACTCACTGGCAAGTGTGTCTGTTGAGACAACCACCTTTAAGATTTATTAGGGCTCATTATAATTCTGGTCTGGATATCACAAGCACTATGTCTTCTGAAGTTGAAGGCCTTCCACATCGGTATGTGCTACCACACTACCCGTAGCACCAAGCTTGATCAAATTCCTAACCGCATTGCGGTCGAGAACTCGTGATTCTGGAAATTTCAACAAAAATTGTCGAATTGCTTCTTCAGTATATTGGCCACCATTACAGAAAACACATTCAACCAAAAATACACAGTTTTCAATGTTTAACACCATTTCCTTTCAGCAATGAAACCGTGAATATAACAACGGCTTGTTGTGCTACAGACGGGATTGTGGACATAGAATATCATGACGTAATTTCACAAATATTTCTAAGTCACTGCACAGCGGCATTATAAACATCCTGGTGTACATATATATGGAGAGGGATGGGGGAGAGAAAGAGGGAAAATAATAGCTGTATATAATATATAATAATGTAATATATATATAGACAGATAAATAAACTGAGACAGATGAGTCAGTACACCAGAAGGGGTAACATAGAGAAAATATAATAAAAGAAAACACTGTGATGTTTCAGAGAAAATATAATAAAAGAAAACACTGTGATGTTTCAGAGAAAATATAATAAAAGAAAACACTGTGATGTTTCAGAGAAAATATAATAAAAGAAAACACTGTGATGTTTCAGAGAAAATATAATAAAAGAAAACACTGTGATGTTTCAGAGAAAATATAATAAAAGAAAACACTGTGATGTTTCAGAGAAAATATAATAAAAGAAAACACTGTGATGTTTCAGAGAAAATATAATAAAAGAAAACACTGTGATGTTTCAGAGAAAATATAATAAAAGAAAACACTGTGATGTTTCAGTTTTGCAGACAAGACAATACTAAACACAGAACCCAATTTTCGAACGAGAGGTCATCCATCAACGGGGTCGAAAACAAACATAACATGATACACATTTGCGTTCTCGTCACGGTTGAAGACAGTCCTGTCGAAACGTTGGTTCTTTGTCTAGTCTTGACAACAGCAAACTGAAACGTCTGCTATTGCCTTTTACTGTATCTTAGCTGCGTCTCTGCATGTTTATTTCGATATGAATATAGAGATGAGACGATCAGTTAATGTGCAGAAAGACTTATCAATGTGCATACCCCGTACACATAACCGTGAATGCCTGTGCGTGTACATTTATATTTGCATGCGTGTTATACACACATTTTTTTTAAAACGTATATTATCAACATTTTGTTATATTTCATCGCTCTCCCTCTCTCCAAATACAGAACAGAAACCCTTCGGAATATGAGAAGATATTAAAGATCCGTAAGCTACAGAAACTTCTTATCATGAAATGTCAAGAGTTAGCTCGGAAAGAGAAGAATATCTGGAAAAGAGACCTTGAGATAAAAACGGTAAATATATTATACACCTCGCTAGGTGCGGGGGAGATATGTTCCCGACCTCATGTACAAACAGTCCAGCTCACTGACTATTATTGTCTGCATCGTGGCCTCAATTTGATAAAACTACTACAACATTAACATTGCATGTTTTCTCATTTCTTTAATAACCACGTTTTTTTTCTTTTCTTTAGTAACCGTTTTTGTTTCTGTTCTTTAAAAGCCGCGTTTTTTTCTTTTCTTTAATAGCAACATTTTTTTTTCTTTTCTTTAATAACAGTTTTTTTTTTCTTTTCTTTAATAACCGTTTTTTTTCTTTTCTTTAATAGCCACGTTTTTTTTTTCTCTTTTCTTCAATAGTCACGTTTTTTTTCTTTACCCTTTTCACAAAATTGTATGTTCTGGAGAATATGTTTACCTGTCCTCACCTGTTGGACACAAGTCCGTTTAACCAAACTACACTTTATTTTGCGTGTGGTGGTGATAGAGTATTGTATAAATAATACACCACAACATAAATTCCTCTGTAATTTATGCTTGTCGTGTCGTTTCCTTCTTTAAATATTTGTCTATTCATTATCTTCCGACCACCTACTTATGTAAAGATTCCACACTTTGCTGGGCGTATAGGGAATATGGTGTTAGTGACCATAAATTGTACACACCTTCGGCACATGATTTTTGGGCTAATGTAGTCGGTATTACGTCCGTTCCGCTTTACTTTCACAGAAAAAAGCAGGTACCCATTTAAGGCTGAATGAACCTGGAAGCCGTCGATCAGGATCAAAACCCCTTGTCCTTTGTAGTCCAGTTCACTAACTACTGAGCTATCGCAGCTCCCTTTCCAGCATATGTTTGATATATGTTCGTATCATCATGCCGTCTCCACATCGAAGGTTGACTACCATCGAGCGCCATTCCGCTCTGTCTCTCGCTTTGATGATGCGGTTATCACAGGCTGATTTATCCATCTTTTTATATTACTCGTCCATGTTAATCTTGGTCTGCCTCTTTTACCTTGTACTTAGCTTTCCGTGATTACTTTCAGAAGGCTGCTGTGTCTTTTAACATAGCCCAAAAATCTCATTTGTCTTGTGTTTAGCACTTCTCTTTTAATTTTTAATTGTTTTAAGACTTCATCGTTTCTTTTTTTTTTTCTTTCCATCAAATTAGCCATATTCTTCTATAAATCCACATCTCAAAGTCTTCAATTTTCTATTTCGTTTTCTTGCCTAATGTCCATGCTTCTATTTTCATATATATGTTTCAATAAAATAATCAATAACGTTTTCACACTTGAATTTGTTTTCAGTTGAAGACCAGGTTTAAAAACAAACCAGATAGTGAACTGGCAGCAGAAAGCAGAGTTATCATCACCCACAAGAACAAACAGATAAAGGTCTAGTATTTGTGTCACTTATAACCTACTGAAATAACACCCATTAAGTTCATTTCAACATATTTATCTTGTTGGACACTCACTTCTTACCGCACGTTAAGTCACCCCACAATGTTTGGTCAGTAATATTGTCATGTATAATTGATACATTAGGATATTTTTAAATCCTTACAGAAAGTGACAGATAGTGGTAGCTCAGATAGAAAGAGAGGGAGAAGATGCCCATTGGAACCTGGTCTGAAAGAATGCAGTAACTCATGGTTGACTGAGACAGCAACAGTGGATCAGGATAATGCTCTATCTCTCAGCAGTGCACCAAGATACAGACTAATCAGTGATCAAACAGGGAGGAGATATCCCACGTGATTAAATATTGCAATTCAATTTGTTGGGTCTTCCTACAGGATCAATAATAAAAATAAAATGTGAATCAATTTCATGGACTACAGGACAAGTTCTTGCAGTAAAATTTGTTGTGGTGTCCTGCAACAGTAAATAATGAAACAAAAATGGATGAAGTGACCTATTGGATTTTCTTCTTATCCGTTAAGTGGGCGTGGCAGCGTTGCCTTGCTAGTTTACGCCAATGACACCCTGCACTCTTCGGTATAAACCAGTGGTGGCCAACTTGAGGTTGCCCGAGGGCCGGATTAAAGCCAAGGCCAAGACCCGCGGGCCACACTTAAGAATATCGTCAAAAATGACAGTAGGGACCTATGCGATATAGTAATATATAAATAATGCTTGCACTTTGACTACATATTTGATTTGTAACAAATCCATTAATTATTCATTTTAAAATTACCTTTAATGTCTCAGTGCGACGATTGTGACTTGTCACAGCTTTCCACCAGAGATTTGAAGTCCACTTCCATTTTTGACGTGGCGATTCGGAGAGTATGGGACAATGTCGAATCGGTCATTCTGTTCCTGGTCTTAGATTTAATTAACTTCATGGAAGAGAATGTTGTCTCGCAGAGATATGTGCTGCCGAATATAGAGCACATCTTTAGTGCCCATTTTCTCAGACACGGGTAACGTTCATTTGGTAGCAATTTCCAGAAGTCAGCTCCTAATGCCTTTACAGTACTGAGGAAGGGGTCACACTGAAGGTCACACAACTCTAGTTGAAGATCTGATGGCTGGCACTCCACTGTGCACTTAATTGGGTTATTAAAAAGTTCCGTTTGCGGACGAAACATTTCAAAATCTTGAAATCGTCGATCAAATTCACAAATCAAATGTTCAATGTCAGCTGCGTACTTACTGAAGTTTGCACTTTCTATCTCTGACAACAACTGCTTACAACTTGAAAAATGGAACAGATCATTTTTTTGCAAAGAAAGTCTAAATAGATTCAGCTTCTTTTTAAAACCATCAACATATCCCATCAATTGAAAAATGGTTTGCTTTTCCCCTTGTAGCTGCAAATTCAATATGTTCAAATGTGTGATGTCTGTGAGATATGCCAGATTATGAAGGAAATTAATGTCTTTGAGTTCATGTTGAAGATCAATGGAGCATGGTAAGTTCTCTCGCAGGAAGTCATAAATGTCATTCTTCAGTTCAAAAAATATTATTAAACATTTCCCTCGACTAAGCCATCTTACTTCTGTATAAAGCAGGAGATCACCGTAGCTAGAATCTACTTCCTCTAAAAATGATAAAAACTTCCTGTGATTTAAAGACTGGTGTCCTCCTCTTATCAAATTTGTTATTTTCACAACAGTAGCCATGGTGTCTTTTAGATTTATGGACTTTGCACAAAGGGCCTCTTGATGAATTATGCAATGCAATGTAGGTACGTTAATTTTGTTTTGCTTTAGAAGTCCAACAAAACCAGTATTTGAACCAATAAAAGCTTTGCAACCATCAGTACACACTGCAGACAACTTTCCAAAACCACCTACTTCATCTACGGCACTATGAACTGCAGAAAATATGTCTGTCCCTCTACAAGTGTCATGCAAAGAGCAAACTTTCAACAATTCTTCAATAACAGTAAAATCCTCCTGGATAACTTTAACAAAAATAAGAAGCTGGCAAGTGTCAGTGATGTCAGTACTTTCATCAATCGCGAGCGAAAAATATTAGCAGTTTTCAATACAAGATTTTAAACTTTGAGACAGTTGCAGACTGATGTCTTCTGTTCTTCTGGCTACAGTTTGTTTTGAAAGAGACACAGATTCAAATTCTTTGGCTATTTTTTCTTGACCGAATGCCTTTGCCATTTGAATCGCACATTTCTTCACAAAATTTCCGTCAGTAAAGGGTTTTTTAGATTTTGCAAGCTCATAGGTAACTGTATATGATGCAATGATCGATGACTCTTTAATTTTATTGCCCTTTGTATACATACTTTGCTGTTGATTCAACTTTGTCTTCAGCTGTTCAACCAAAAGCTTCCTAGCTTCAATGCTATGTTTCTCAAACATGTTTTGATGATGTGTGGCATAGTGCCGTTTTAAATTATATTCCTTCAAAACGGATAACACTTGAACGCAAATTAAGCACTGAGGTTTACTATCCTTATTGGAGATGAACAAATAATCTAATTCCCATTCAGGTTTAAATATGCGATTTTCACAATCAACTTTTCTACGTTTTAACATGATTTAATACAAAATCTCACATCAAAGTTAAAAGTCACAGAATGTTGGTCCACTATCGAAAATAAGTCCAGATTTGACAGTTATACACAGACTTGTGTTTGACAATGAAATCAAAAGATTGTGACCAAATAAACACGTTGCAGTCATTTTATGGACAAGACAAGACGATGGGATCAAAGGGAATGAAGGCGAACAGTGAAACATTTTGAATGTAACTTCAAAGACAGAATTAGAGCTACGAAGTCCCCTCACCCCTGTCCCTCCCAACCTCATTAACCCCTTACCGCGAAATGAAAGAGCCACCACAAGTCCAGACGACAAATGTTGAGCCAAAGATCTGACGCTATCACCGCACTGACAATAAAGCAACTTTGCGGTACCAACTCGAAGCAAAGACTTTGAATATTGTCGGCACCATTAGTTGTGCAGTGTGTGTGTGTGTGTGTGTGTGTGTGTGTGTTATTTGAAATTATGTTGCCAATCTAGCTGTTGCGAGAAATTGACAGAGATTTTCAAATTGTGTATTCTTGAACGATAGAAGAGTTAACTCCGACACGGATTAAAACCAGGAGAAATCCGCTATTAGGGGTAAAAAATGAAGTAAGTCCGTGGAGCTTCGCGGGTCAAGAAAACTAGGCTGGCGGGCCGGATCCGGCCCGCGGGCCGCCATTTGGCCACCCCTGGTATAAACCATCTGTCCTCGACATAGGTAGATTTGATTAATGGTTTCAGCCTGGACAACGGCCATTATGACCTACTCTTGTATTTTTTAATTGCGAATTGTTTCTGAGCATGGGCCAGTGTAGAGATTCAAACTCGGGATCTTCCTGCGAGGAGGCTGACGTTTTACCTATAGATCATCCATCCGTCCTCTCGTATTCTATCTATCTAATCAATTATATCTATCTATCTATCTACGTTAATAGCCAATCAACCACTAATATCTTCAGTAATAAAGAAAAGACGATGGTCATACGTTGGACATGTGATGAGAAGAGATAATAATCGAATAGCAAAGCAAGCCCTCATATGGGAAACAACAGGTAAAAGAAAAAGAGGAAGACCCAGGGAGACACTGAGAAGAACATTGATGAGAGAGGCAAGAGCAGCAGGAATCGGCTCCATCAATGAGATAGAACTGCTTGCACAGAACAGAGACAGATGGCGAGATTTGATAAAATATCTTTAAAAGAAAACTGCTAGAACAAAAATTCATATAGGAGAAGGTGTATCTTGGTCTACGCCCTATGGGCCGGTTACGGCTCGAAAGGTCAATAGATAGATAGATAGATAGATCTATCTACGAAGTTCTAGCCCTATACTTGAAGCAAGAATATATCTAATAACTAACATTATGGATATAGAGAAGCGAGAATAATAATTATTTACCAAAATATACGATTTACAGGCCTTGTTGAGTGAGGTCAAAATTCTAACCTTTGACCTCAGCAAATGCAATGCAATGTTGGATGATGCTCTGGGAGAAATAAAAGTTTCCAGGGAAGAAATTATAAAACTCAAACGCCAGACAACGTAAGGTTTCTTTTTCCTCTCTGTTTATTTTGAATTCGTTCCGCATGTTTTTCATTGGCATATATATGCATTAACCTCTTTAAATAGCCTCTTTGGTTATTTCACTTTTTAATGATAATTTATGTTTCACTGTAGTAAGCCACATAGTATTTATCGTTTAGAGGTTTAGCTTAGTTAAGTCCAAAAGATCATTTTAGTTTAGTTGAAAGATCATCAGTTTAGTTGAAATATTATCTTAGTTTAGTTGAAAGATCATCAGTTTAATTGAAAGATTATCTTAGTTTAGATGAAAGATCATCTTAGTTTAGTTGAAAGATCATCAGTTTAATTGAAAGATTATCTTAGTTTAGATGAAAGATCATCTTAGTTTAGTTGAAAGATCATCAGTTTAGTTGAAATATTATCTGTTTAGTTGAAATATTATCTTAGTTTAGTTGAATGATCATCAGTTTAGTTGAAATATTATCTTAGTTTAGTTGAAAGATCATCAGTTTAGTTGAAAGATCATCAGTTTAGTTGAAAGATCATCTTGGTTTAGTTGAAAGATCATCAGTTTAGTTGAAAGATTATCTTAGTTTAGATGAAAGATCATCAGTTTAGTTGAAAGATTATCTTCACTGGAGAACATAGTGCTCAGATCCCTGCTTGAGCCCATTCACCAGTATGAAGCATCTATCTATTGACCTTTCAAGCGGTGGCTGGCCCATAGGGCATAGACCCTGATACTCTTTCTCTCTTCTAGGAGTCTCAACAAGTAACTTTTTTCAAAACAGAAATATGAGAGAAAGATTATGTCTATAACATAAAAGAAATAATGACGCAAATAAAAATCCTCTATTAGATGAAGTAACAATAACTAACGGAGGGAAAACGTCAATCTTCTCGATCACCTAGACGAGATACAGAATATAACAGAAGACCAAGAAATGACATCGCTAGAACCAGAAATACTGTCAGAGGTAGAAAGGGTGGTTAAACAGTCACTGAAACACAAATCATCAGGTACATATTACCAACAGAAATAATCAAACCAGTAGAAGAGTTTAACAATAGATGGTTACATAGAAATGTCAATGCAGCATGGGTACAACAGCAAACACCTACTGACTGGCAACTAGCAATAATAATTCCCCTTTGGAATAATAAATGGAACAAAAGAGAAGGTTCACAATACCATTTCACATCACTGTTGAGACACGTAGGCACAACGTACGCCAAGATTATAGAAACAAGATTAAGACTTGTTACAGAACTCCAGTTGGCGGGAGAACAGACGGGGGTTTAGAAAAATATAAAAGTTAACACAGAAGCAATATTTTTGCTCAAGCAGCTAGTGGAGTACATATATATTTTTAAAAATCAATGCATAGCATTTGTGGACCAAGAGAAAGGTTTTGATAGAGTGGATAGAAATATATTATGGCAAACATTGGCTCATGGAGTAAATGACCACTTTATTAAATGTTGCAAGAGCTTGTATCATCATCATCATCAAGTACCGGGCCTACTGGCGTAGGTGATCATGCCTCTTCACAACTTTCGATTTCGGCAGCTATTTATCATCTCTGTTGTTGACCTTCTACCAAGCCATTCTCTTAAGCTGTCTGTTATTTTCTCTCTTTGCTTCCCTCTACCTCTTCATCCCTCAATTTTTCCAGTTGTTACAATATATTCTAGTTGTTCTCTTCTCATTACATGGCCAAAAAATGATGATTGTTTCTTCCTAATATTGGAAATTAGCTCTCTCTTTGACCTCTCTCAGAACATCTTCATTTCTCTTCTTAGCTGTCCATGGTACTCTCAACATTCTTCTGTAAAACCACATTTCTACAACATTCTTCTGTAAAACCACATTTCTACAGACTCCAGTGATTTTCTTGTCTGTTGTCCATGATTCACATCCATATGTTAAGACTGGCTCTACGTAAAATTTAAGAACTCTTTTTCTCGTTTCTATTCTCAAAAATGGATTGCATAGTATCTTCCTCATTTTTTGGAAAGCTGCTTTTGCCTGAGCCATTCTGCATCTCACCTCTTTTGTATATCTTCCATCTGAGGTTAACAAATTTCCCAAATATTTAAATTCATTTACCTGTTTTAATATTGTTCCACTTGTCTTTATTTTGCACTGAGGTGATGTCTTTTTCTTTATTGTTACCATTACCTCTGTCTTTTTGCTATTAAGGCTGAGTTCTTTATTTTTGCTTTCTTTCACTATAATGTCCAACATTTCTTGTAACTCATTTTCACTCTTAGCGATTAAGATTGTATCATCAGCATACATTAGATTATTTATATTAAGAACTCCAATTGTTATTCCAGGCATGCTCCTTATGGATCTTAAAATAATCTCACTATAAATATTAATATATTGTAGTATATACTATAATATAAATATTACTGTTTTATTTGTTGAAACATTCCCAATTGGTTTCCAGTTCTTATGGCCGCTGTTTGTTGCCAGTACATGTTCTTTATTATTTTTAGATCTTTGCTGTCTACGTTTATGCTTTCTAAAATTTTGATTATTTCTTGGTGCTTTACTTTGTCAAATGCCTTGGTGTAATCTATGAAACATAAGAGCTTATATAGTAACTGTAGAAGTGTGGTTAGAGCAAGTAAAGGAACATCAAAACCATTCACAGTAACATTTGGATTAAGAAATGGCTGCATGTTGTTACCACTCTTGTTTATCACTTATATTGACAAAATATACAAGGAAGCCAAATCACAGTGTGAAAATATACATGCCCTAGTGATGACCATATATTTTAGAGCAGTGATCTCTGCAATATGTGCCACTTTGGCACGCAAGGTTTCTGTTTTTGAGATTGTGGTTCTGCCCTATGTGCCGTCTTCGGCTCGAAAGGACAATAGATAGATAGATAGATAGTGATGACCAGGCCCTAATAGATTTTGAAGAAAGAGAACTTCAAATGTAAACAAATAACAAACTTTAAATATCTGGGAAAAATATTCTCTGAAGATGGTAAAATTGACAAATAAATAGATATACGATGCAATAAGGCAAACCAAATTGCCATATTGGGACAGCTATCCCCTATACTTCAACACAAAGCAATACCTATTATCATAAAAAAATATCTTATACAGAGTAACTTCATTGCAACATTGTGCTACATATGCCAAATATGGTCTCTTACGTTTAAGCACAAAAGAAAGCTTGTCACTACATGCGATGTCTGAGAAAAGCCCTTAGAGTGGACCAGGAAAGACAGAATCAGAAATGACATTATAAGAGAAAGAGTAGGCACTTCCATTCATAAGATACATACAGAAACAACAAATAAGATTTAATGTTGTGTGATTCGGCTCCCTCAATGAGATAGAGCTGCTTGCACAGAACAGAGACAAATGGCGAGATTTGATAAAATATCTTTAAAAGAAAACTGCTAGAACAAAAATTCAGATATGAGAAGGTGTATCTTGGTCTACGCCCTATGGGCCGGCAACGGCTTGAAAGGTCAATAGATAGATAGATTCCTTATCATACAAAACATACATTAAAATAGAAGAGAGGAGAGCAAGTGGTAGACCCAGAGTAAGGTGGACAGACAATATCAAAGAAACATTACAGCAGCATCAATTTACAATGAGCGAGACCACCAAAAGGGTGAGAACCAGAACTTTGTATCTCCCTTGACTCCTGAACAGATACAAGAAGAAGTGAAGAAAGAAAGAGTGAGAGAGTCAGTAGTGTAGAAACAACATACTGGCTTGGTAATATAGTGAAAATGGGTTCAAGTGCAGCATGTTGTTTTCCATACCACCCAATAGAATAAATGGGTACCCAACTCAATGAGTTTGAGGTATGTAAATAAAAGCAGAGAAAAGCACTGGTCACTTCATCTTCAATAGCTATGATCTAATGCAATTGAGTTGGACACTTCACTCCCCTTATTATTAAAATGTAACTGTACACATTTTTTAATGTGAAAGTGCATACTATGATATTAAATCCAGGATTTGAGGATTTCTGAACAATATTTCTTTTCTCCGGCTTGGTATATAACCGTTGATCAGAGGTTTAACAAGCCGCTATCGTAAAAACTATGTTGTTAATGAAACGTAGACCTGATACAGAATGTGTAAATTAGCAGTAGATAGTTGTGATAGTTTTTTCGGCCCTAAAACAACAACAAAAATAGGATTCTGGAATGTTCGAACAATGGCCGCTCCGACGAAACATGCACAGGTCGCGAGCGAGATGGAGAGATACGACCTAGATATTTTAGGATTAAGCGAAATGCGCTGGCTTGGAACAGGTAGGAAATCTGTTGATAATAAAATAGTAGTTTTTTCTGGAAGGGAAGATGGAAAACACCGTGAAGGAGTAGGCATAATGATGACAGACAAAGCTGCAAGAAGTTTATTAGAATGGAACCGGTAAATAGCCGTCTGATACGAACACGATACAAAACAAAACATGGAAGACTTTCAATTATTCAATGTTATGCGCCTACTAACGAAGCTGATGATGAAGTTAAGGACGATTTTTATAACCAACTGCAACAACTTATAAACAAAATACCAAAACACGATCTTTTAATTGTAATGGGAGATTTCAACGCCAAAGTGGGACAAGATAATGCAGGAGTGGAACATGTGATGGGGAGAGAAGGCTGTAATACAACAAGTCAGAATGGAGAAAGATTAATAGAATTATGTTTAATAGAAAATTTAGTTATAGGTGGGACATTATTTCCACACAAAAATATTCACAAAACAACATGGATATCTCCTGATGATAGAACCTCCAATCAAATTGACCACCTATGTATTAAACAACAATTCAGATCATCATTAATAGATGTAAGAGCTTACAGAGGTGCTGATGTTAATAGTGACCACAACCTGTGCATTGGGAAAATAAGATTAAAATTTAGAAACCAACAGAAGAGGTCAATTACACATAAAATTGATAGTCATAAACTGAAAGATGAAGCCATAAAGGAAAAGTTTAACATAGAGCTAAGTAATTGTTATACAGCACTCGGTGAAATAGACTTAGATATCAATGAGATGTGGGACTCACAGAGCAAAATACTAATGACAGCAGCAGAAGCAAGTGCTGGACTGAAGAAAATGGAAAAACGAGCTTGGATCTCAGACACCACGTGGAAATACATCAAAGAAAGAAGAGAAGCGAAGAGAGCCATGACTAATGTAAAGACAGATCTTGGAAAGGTTCTGGCAAAAGCAACATACAAAGAATTAGACAACAAAGTGAAAAGTTCAGCAAGAAGAGATACAAGAGCTTATATAGACAATTTGGCAGAGAAAGCAGAGACAGCTGCAATTACAGGAGACAGCAGAACTCTTTATACTGTGCAAAAGATGCTGACAAACACCTATACATCCAGTGGAACACCAATGCTAGACAAATCTGGATCAATGCTAACAACAAGCGCAGACATAAAAGCCCGTTGGGCGGAACACTTCAAAGAAATTCTTAACCGTCCACTACCCACAGTTTAATAGATTTTGAAACTGAAACACCAGCAGCAGAATTAAATGTAAATTTAGATGACTTCACCTTGAGTGAAATAGAAACCACCTTAAAGCTTATGACCAATAACAAGGCTGCTGGAGAGGATAAGTTAACAGCTGAGATCCTCAAGGCAATTGATAGCCATAATCTAATACATCTCCAAAAAATGTTCAACATCATTTGGAAAACAGAGAAGACGCCTCATAAATGGAAAAAAGGAATCATTGTTAAGATCCCAAAAAAGGGCAATCTTAGAGATTGTAACAACTGGAGAGGCGTGACACTTTTGTCAGTTGCCTCAAAGTTATTCTGCAAAATCATCCTAAATAGAATACAGGATTCAATAGATACAGTAATGCGTGAAGAACAGGCTGGGTTTAGAAAAGGGAGAAGCTGTATTGACCACATTTTCACTCTACGACTTATATTGGAGGAACACATTGAAAAGCAAAAAACTTTTGTACTTAACTTCATCGACTTCAAAAAAGCATTTGATAGTATTCATAGAGATTCTTTGTGGAAAATTCTGAAGCAATATGGTTTACCATCAAAAATCATAAATATTATCAAAGACATGTATGATGGTTACACATGTGCAGTTCGAACAGAGGAAGGACTGAGCGAATGTTTCCCAATAGAAACTGGGGTTAAACAAGGATGTATTTTATCGCCCTTGTTATTTGGAATTGTTATGGACTTCATAATGAAGAAATGCTGCACTGGTAATAAAGGCATCGAATGGATACAAGGAGACCATTTGGAGGACCTCGACTTTGCTGATGACATAGTTCTCATCAGCAGTCAGATAAAAACGATGCAGGAAAACACAAATGAACTATCATCAATAGCCAGCAAAATTGGGCTTGAGATCAATCATGAAAAGACTAAAGTCATGACTAGTTTAATTCCAACAGGTGACAAAATATACATGGAAAACAAACCAGTAGAAGAGATCGATCACTTTATCTATCTTGGAAGTCACATTGATCGAGAAGGGGATACGAGCAAAGAAATTAAAATCAGAATAGCTAAAGCAGCAATGTCTTTCAGAAGCCTTGAAAAGTTGTGGAAATCAAAACTTATCAGCACAAACACAAAACTTAGGCTATTCAAATCAAATGTACTATCAACCCTTACGTATGCGTGTGAAAGCTGGAAAACAACAAGAGATATAGAAACAAAGTTGAACGCATTCGAAAATAAATGTCTAAGGAAAATACTTGGTATAGCATGGAACGAATTCAAAACAAATGAGGAAATTAGAGAAATCGCCAATCAACCACTAATATCTTCAGTAATAAAGAAAAGACGATGGTCATACGTTGGACATGTGATGAGAAGAGATAATAACCGAATAGCAAAGCAAGCCCTCATATGGGAAACAACAGGTAAAAGAAAAAGAGGAAGACCCAGGGAGACACTGAGAAGAACATTGATGAGAGAGGCAAGAGCAGCAGGAGTCGGCTCCCTCAATGAGATAGAACTGCTTGCACAGAACAGAGACAGATGGCGAGATTTGATAAAATATCTTTAAAAGAAAACTGCTAGAACAAAAAATCCATATAGGAGAAGGTGTATCTTGGTCTATGCCCTATGGGCCGGTTACGGCTCGAAAGGTCAATAGATAGATAGATAGATTTGAGGATTAAAGTTATACCAACACAACGTCATTAACTCAAATGTTAATCATGTCTGTATAACGATTTCATTTCCGAAAAAATACATCATTAGTCAGACGTGACCTCACAGATTTGTTTCAGTTTGGTAAATTTATTTCAAAACTGAATTTTTATCTTTATTATTTTGACGAAGGTCTCCCCTCCTGGATAATTGAGCTACTATATATTTATTGTAAACTATTTTGAATTATTTTATCTTATTTATTACTTTGTTATTATCTTTAGAGCCAGAGCACAGCACATTTATAGTTAACAACAATCATCACAGACTTCTTATTTATATTATCATAATCAAGTTTATTGATCTTTAACCTGGCACGTGATACATAATAGTGGATGCACTTCTCTTAGAATTAATGTTCTTTAATTCGGGACGATCAGGAGGTTTATCACCGATGACTATTGAACAGTCCATAAGTTCATATTATACATTACTCTATCTCACACAACTTACTTATGACTTCTAGGAAATATAAAGCACAACTTGGAAACACTGTCAAAATACTTTCACAGTAACTAAATGTTCATATGTTCTAATTCACTTGTTCTGTCTACTGTCTACTTCTCAACTGATTTCTTAAGTCACTGATATCTTTACTAATCTCTAGTCTGTTCCTTCATAACTTCTCAACTGACTTAAAACTACAACTTGAAGATTCCTAACTACTTGTCGGTTCTAACTTAAGTGCCTAACTTTCTTTCCTGACTAAACTTTCTGACTAGCTCTGTCTTCTTCCTAACTACTCTTAGTCTACATTTCTGACTTAACTTATCCTGAAACCTATTGTGTCAAAGGTTATATACTCAACCACAACTCTCGAGTGGAATATCTTCAGCCAATGAAATCATCGCAATTGTCGCTAAACTGACCGCTCTGTGATTTCCACCTCCAAACTTGACCGTTCCCTGAC
Source organism: Megaustenia siamemsis (assembly GCA_032433765.1). NCBI lineage: Eukaryota > Metazoa > Mollusca > Gastropoda > Stylommatophora > Ariophantidae > Megaustenia > Megaustenia siamemsis. The sequence goes on from JAVIAB010000024.1 coordinate 59,767,138, forward strand.
TTCTGTCTCAAAATTGTCAAAATAAGCTGTTTATGACTGCGTGAGCAACCTCTAACTTGACCGCTCCATGACTTCAAAATAACCTCTCCTGAGTTTCAAAATACTGATGTTTACTTCATGACTTTGACCTGTCCTGGAAGTTGTTTGTCAACCTATTTATCGGAAGGTCAAGAGCCATGCGTTATTCCCACTTCCACAACCTGCTTGGAAAATTTCCATTCCCTAAATTTATTATGTCCAGTACTATTTTGCACACACTCTTCACCTTATTCCTTGGTGGGTGTGGTTTCACCCACTATGAACTTTCCATTCCCACAACTTGTTATTCTGTCACTAATACTGATGACCGCTATTCTATGTCACTGCTATAGTGTATTAAGAAGTGGGGTACCGGCTAAGTTACCTGCCCCATACTTTCATTCACCTTTACTGTACATATATATGATGTGCTTTGAGTTTTAATGATACTGTGTTAAGACCTGCATCATTTAATGACAACTGGCTGCATGCATTTCAGACAAATGCCTGTTGTTACGAGACCATCAGACACCAGCGTGCAGACAAATCAAAGCCCCATTGTTGGACAAAATTGTTTCCGGCCTCTATCTTTAATTAAAGCACAGTGTATTGTGCGATTACCTCCCTGACTGTAAATAAACAAATGGCAACTAAAATGGAAACAATGAGGAGACAGAGAGCACTACAACCAATAGATAAATAGATACCTAGGAACTGTAAACCAGCTCACTTCAAAGATAATAAAACAAATTATATTATGTGTTAGCATTACCCATTGTTACAACAACAAATATGTCACGATCACATATTTTTTATAAGAAAATTTACTATTTTAATGCCTGAATAGATGAACAGAATGTTTGACAACTCTAATGCTCTGCTGCCTGATGTAGATTCCATCCACAATTAAATCATGACTCTGACTTCTCTCTCAAACATATGTCCCCATGTCTAACTCCCTAGACTTCTCTCTCAAACATATGACTCCATGTCTATCTCCCTAGACTCCTCTCTCAAACATATGACTCAATATCTAACTCCCTTGACTTCTCTCTTAAACATATGACCGCATGTCTAACTCCCTAGACATCTCAAACATATGACTCCATGTCTAACTCCCTAGACATCTCTCTCAAACATATGACCCCATGTCTAACTCCTTGACCTCTCTCTCAAATATATGACTCCATGTCTAACTTCCTTGACCTCTCTCACAAACATATGACTCCATGTCTAACTCCCTAGACATCTCTCTCAACATATGACTCCATGTCTAACTCCCTAGACATCTCTCTCAAACATATGACTCCATGTCTATCTCCCTAGACATCTCTCCCAAACATATGACCCCATGTCTAACTCCCTAGACATCTCTCTCAAACATAGACTCCATGTCTTATCTCTCTAACTCTACAATTCAGTTCCTCTGTAGTTCTCTGTATTTAAGGCAGCACTAGCAAAAAGGCGTACTGAGATTCATTCTGATGACTGGTTAAATGATATCAAATAAGGCACTAGATGCTTCACTGAACCTTTAGTTATACTATGCCCAGAGATGTGTCATGTATTATGAAACAGTATGACACATCACAAGGTAAACATAGTAATCTCATACAAAAGAAAAGTTCCTATATTTTAATGACTTACTGCCAACACATTTCACAGTCTCTATACTTTAAGGTAAAGCCATTCTCTTATTCTGTCTTGCTTCCCTTCTTTGCATTCACCCATCATGTTATGTTAGGATCATCATCACTGGACGAATCCACAGATTTTCCCCTCAAAATACCGAGACTCTCCAGAACCCTGACGCTTGTGCACGAACTCTGTAGCAAAGCCTGGGATCCATCAGGGAGGCTTGATTTTTAGCTGACAATTTTGACCAGCAGTGGCCACTTTGGCACACTCTTTGTTATTTTTAACTCACAAGGGTTTTTTTAGTGTGCGCGAGTGCACACGGAATCTCCTGCTTTTAACCTTTACCCGAGAGGGCTAGACATCGGATCTCTCTACCCAGAGACCAGGGGAGGGTAAAGCCATCTTGAATTCAATTTGTAATTTTTGAAAAATATTTCCACTGGTGGAATTGAACCCGGAACTTTCCTACCCAGAGACCATCATCTTACCTCTAGATCACTCATTAAGTGGGCATAGATGCATTGTTTCTCTTGCTTTTGTTGGTTTGTCTTTTCACAAAGTCACACCTTTTAGCTTAAAACAATTTTTGTTAGCATTAGTAGATTTGGCTTAATAATTGTGTTTGGGCAGTAGTTGCTCTGTTTGATTTGTAACTGCCAGGGTGTTTTAAGAGCATAGGGGAACTTCAGTTCCTCATTGTTATCCAAGAGGGCTAAAAGTCAGATCAAACTACCCATAGACCTAGGGAGGGTAAAGCCATGGATTTGAAAAGAACAATTCCCAACAACTGTGCATGATTTGAACCTACAACTTTCTTGTTCAGAGACTGATGTCTTACCTTAGACCACCAGTCTCCCTCTTGCTTCCCTGAACTCTGTCAAGTGTAAAACCATTTCCCTTCAATGTGATTCTCAAGGATTCGTGCGATGGATCATACAAATTCAGACTGATTTATTATGATGAATAATAAACTTCTCAGTCCAGGGAGACATACATAGTGGTGACTGTGGCACAATGGTTGTACACAAGCTATAATAAACCTCAAACTAATCAAATCCTATTATTTTCACCTGTTTTGATGTTGAATTTATAAGCTCCACAAATATAAATGTTTACTATGCTCTTGGATGACTTTAAAGTGAGCACGTTAACCTGTGTGTACTGTCCAGGGTGCACTGGTGTGCACGGCAATGAAATAGCCGACAAACTTGCTGGCAGCTCTGGCACTGAGGGTGGCCTTGCTTTGGACAAAGAGGACATCGTCAAGTTTGTTCTTCATTCCTTAAGAGAAGAGGAAGAGAATGGGTGGAACAAATGTATATATAATGAGAGACTGAGGGGTCTAAAGGTGGAAAAAGAATCTGGTCAATCTAGATTTCTTAGTGGGAAAAACAGATGTATCTATAATCAATGCCTACAGGAACAATCAGTCTGCATACGCTTTTAGAAATGATGGGTCAGGTGGTGGAACGGATATGGGGATGCCCAACAGCAATGAAACAATCCATGAATAGAATACCTCACCTCTACTATTGCTCAATCCCAAATGTCTGCAATATCCAAGATGAAGTTGACTATAGTTATGTATACAAGTCTCAATTAGTAAATTTAACCAAATTTAAAATTCATGTACAATAATGGACAGTTAATCATCTTCACAGAGAAGACAGATGTTTTTTTCACTTGACTAACTAACAAAATGTGCTTAATTAGACTCTATATATTTTTTTTTTTTACAAATGACTAGGATTATTAAACATTTTTAAAAATAATTCAAGTGTATTTGTTATTTGTGAGAAAAATGCCATTAAAACAAACAAATGAAAATAATTTCAATATTTATATTACTATCTGGTGATAAAATCTAATTCAACCGCATTTCCATTTTGTCATTATTATACAAGGGATGAGAATCGGCCTAGAGATTGTGCACCTACAGAGAAGGTGTGATTTGATGTTGTTGCGTTTGCCAGCTTTCATCTCTGACGAAGTCCCTAGAGACTAGGAACTGAATTTTGCGTGTTAATCCATTTTTCCCTGGCAGCTGTGTGCACAGGGGTCCCTCGCCGCACAGGCAGATAACTCCGACTTCGGAGGTACTTATGTTTTTTCTGGTCGATGAGTAACTGACGTTTCAAGCCGGGTCTCGCTACTGAGACCAGGGGTGGTTGCCGCAGAGAGAAAACATAAATAAAAATCTCAACCGATGTGATTTGAGAATAAAGTGAGAACAAGACAATTTCTGATACTTTAAGAAGGAAGTAAATTTTAATTGAAAACAAAGTAAAAAACAGAAGCATTCAACATCTGAATTTTTTTGCTTAAGTGGCTGAAACGTGCTTTCTTTCTTCACAACTTAAACAACCTCATTTAAATTCAAATTCAGTGCAAGCTCTCATGTCATATAATCTATATCCCTTGTTGTGAATGGGTATTAATTCAATCTACATAACATAAAGACTGCCTCATGAATTAGAGCAATGATTCTCAAAGATTTCATTCTTCTTCTTTCCTTCCTCATCTGCCTTTCAGCGTCGAGGGGAGATATAATTTGCGGTCTTTTGCTCTTCTGTTCGCCTCTGCTGCTGTTATGTTTCCTAGTGCTTCTAATATTCCATCCATCCATCTTTTCATGGTCGACTTTTGGGTCTGGTGTTCTCACAACGTTTGTTGAAGGCTCGTTGTGTTGTGTTTTGATCTTTCTGCCTTGTCACATGGCCAAACCATTTTATCTGTTGTTTCCTTATATATTCTAATCTATTGGATATCATTTGGATCACAAATTGTTCAATACCATCTTATGTAATGTCCGTACTGTAAACCTTGGTTATACATCATTAATAATTTGTCATTCCAAAGTCACATGGTTCTACAAAACCAGGCACTATCCTTGAATTCTCTTCTATTTACCATTTATGGTATATTTCAGTGGTGGCCAACTAAAGGTTGATTGAGGGCTGGATTATAGTGAAGGTGAGAACCAAGAATCCACACTTGGGTATCGTTAAAAATGACATGTCATTTAGTCATAAATAATAAAGCTTACATGCTACCATCTGACACTGATTGAAAAGCAACTTTACAGCACCAACAAGGCTTTTGGTTATTGCCGACATCATTGGTGTTTTTCTTTTTAACTGACATCAACTTTGCTTTTTATTTATAAATATGTAATATAGTAGTTTCTGTGAACACTTTAATGGCCAAGGAAACTAGACTGGCAGGCCAGATCTGGCCAGCGGGCCACAATTGGAGTAATTTTTTAGTTGAATATACAACAATAAAGAATTGTTTATGTTTCAGCACACTGTTTCTACTGTAAGCAAGAAAACATCACTTTAAAAAAAGAGTAAATTTTAGAATTTATAAATCACTGTGGGAATCAGTATGAAACACACAACAGAACATTAATCTGAAAAGCTAAATTTTCCTTAACACCAGGAAACAGAGGAATGTCAAGTAAGTTAGTATGAATCCTTGCTTTGGATAAATAAAGTAATAAGTACAAAAATAGTCATATTTACAGAGTATCTCACAATGAGATATCATGATAACATATGTTTTTTCAGGTATGTACACTGATCTTTAACTCATTATTTTTTTGTCATTAATCCAAATGAAAGGCTGAAATATACTTTCTCATTTGCTCTTGAAAGAATAATTTGCACATTTTGCTGTACAGTCCACAGTATATTCCAGTTTGACATATAAAGACCATCGTTACATAGTCACTGTTTTGATGACTGTTAGACACCTGAAGAAAATGAAAAAAATTAATAAATAAAAAGAAAGAAAGAAAATGTATATGTCACATCATTAAAATATGCTGCTGAACTTTTTTATACTTTTAATACACTACAAAACTAACTCATTGCATATGGCCACGCATGAAGCAAAAGAAATAAAAAAACACAAAAATTCCCTCAAAAATCAGGCAGCTGCATAAATTGAGATTTTTTTAAAATCCAAAAGTATGCTGACTTTCAGAAATCATCATCATCGAATGCTGTCTCCGCATCAAAGGTTGGCTACCATGGAGTGCCATTCCGTTCTGTCTCTTGCTTCAATGGTGCAGATTGTCATAGGATGACTTGTCCATCTTTTCATGTTACTTATCCATGTTCGTCTTCTCTGTCTCTTTTATCTAGCATGTTCCCTTTCCAAGATCACTTTTAGTAGACTGCTGTGTTTTTTATCATGCCCCAAAAATCGCATTTGCTTTGTTTGAATCATGTTTAGAAGTTCTCTTTTCATTTTTAGTTGTTTTAAGACTTGTTTTTTTTCTTTACAATCAATTCATCCTATTCTTCTATAAATCCACATTTCAAAAGCTTCACTTTTCTGATTCAACAAACTTAGTGATAGGATATATCCCTATCTTACTTCTCTTTTTCATATCAATAGTTGTAGAGTTTCTCTTTGTTATATTTTATTACTGCTGTTTGTTCCCAGTATAAATTACATATTAACCAAATGTTTGTGTCATCTAGATGTATACCTTTTAGGCATACTATAAGTTGTTAAGGTGTATTCTATCAAAAGCTTTGGTGTAGTCTATGAAGCAGGTATATGTTGCTTTACTTCTGTGTACTTTTCGATTAATGTCCTGATGCAGAATATGGCTTCTTTTGTCCTACTGTTTTTCCTAAATCCAAATTGCTGCTCATCAGTATTGATTTTATTCTGAATCCTTCCTTGTATAACTTTTAGCAAGATTTTTGTTACATGGGTCTTTAGGCTTAGTGTTCTTAAATCACTGCATTGAAGAACTAAACTAGATATTTGGGGGGGGGGGGGGGGAGGAGAGAGAAGGTGAAGCTGAAATAGAGGGGATGACTTTAAGAGAATCCATTAGATGGAAAATAAGGAAGTGGTGTTGATTGGGTGAGGGATTTAGCGCCTGCAGAGGGTTAGAAACAAGCTCTTTGTGAGAAATTCACATGTGGCTAAGGAATAGAAGTGGCTACACTGCTAGGCGTGTAGCCTTATAGACATACATGAACCAAAGTTCATTTTTAGTTAAATAGGACGGAATTTCTGAACAACTGAGTAACTAGGAAGATGTAGTAGATGGAGCAATGGCTCATTGTAGTTAGGAGTGATTTTAGTGCAGGACAAGAGAGGCAATGACATTGATTGCCAGAGTTAGTAGAGAATTCATAATTCCTTAGCATTTACAGTGAATAACCTAGCCCGATGTTAGACCACTGGATTGTAATATTTGATGTATTATTATTGTGTGAACTTTGCCAATAAAGTTGTGATGTACATTTTTATGAGAGACTTCCATGTGCAGTAATTTTCAAGCGGACAGTAGTACTGTAGTCCAGCTTAACGATTGAACTAAAGCAACATGAAGTACAATTATTGACAGTCTTACCAACGACTGAGTCGAGTCACTGAAGGAAGAGTGAGTACCAAGACAAGTAATTATTGAGTTTCACCAAGACTGTTTACCTACACTGTGGCAATAGACGAAGCTGAGGTTGTTGTGGATGGGAGAGCCAGAGACTCACAGCACACCAGTTTAAAACATTTCCAGTTTATATTCTACAACCCAGCGTGTACATTCTTGAGCCAGTTTATAAACAGTTGATAAGATGACATTAAAACACCGTTTACAATACAATTAAGTAAAAACAAAAATTTCTCAGCAAAACTTTCAACAGCTGCTACATATATTCTATGAGTTTTGTTGTCTACTTTCTTCATAGTAGAAATATGTGCACAAAGGTGCAACTAATCTGTTATTTCATTGATTTTAAAAAAACCGTTTGACAGAATACATAGATTGTCCTTGTGTCTTGAAATGTTGCAGAAAACCACAACAAATTACCAAAATTATAAAAGACAAATATGATGGCTATACTTCCGCAGTTTGTACAGAGGAGAGAATGAGCGACTGATTTTTAATTGAAACAGGAGTCAAACGGGAAGTATACTATCACCGAAGTTATTTGGAATTACCATTGATTACATAATCAGTAAATGTTGGAAAGGCAGGTTCAAAAATAAAATCTGTTAAAACTGAGGTTCTAGAATATACATTTGAATATAAACTCTGCAGATATGAGCTCTCAGAATAGAAGCTTATATGCAAACATATATATACTCTATAATAAAAAAAATGGAGCCGCGATAGCTCAGTGGTTAGTGAACTGGGCTACAAAGGACAAGGGGTAGGGTTCGATCCCAACCGACGGCTTCCGGATTCACCCAGCCTTAATGGGTACCGGATTTTTTCTGGGAAAGTAAAGCGGCACGGGCGTAATACCGACCACACTACCCCAAAAAAAATCATGTGCCGAAGGTCTGTAAAATTTATGGTCACTAACACCATATTCCCTATACGCCACTTGGCGTGACGGGGGTACTTTACTTTTTTTTTTTTTATAATATAAAAAAAATAAAGAGTAAAGCAAGGAAGTTTTAATATAAATATGTACTCTACTCATTCTGAACCCTCTGAATAAAATTGTGTACACACAAATATCAACTAAGCTTAATCACATGAATTCTTGATCCAAGTAAATAAATATAACTTCTACAGTTACCAGAAGTGCTGGCTTCACATTCTAACAATTGCTTCATCTTCTGACATTCTCTGGCCAGTCCAACAGTCAAAATAAATTAGCACAAAGCTTACTGAAGTGTAATGGCAGCAAGGGAGCACTAGCTTTCTAACTTTCAAATGTTTGACTTTGCACTGAAACTGAAATGCTTCACAATCTATAGTAGGCTGCGCTATGTGAATATATTGTCTATCATTCACAAATTTCAATAAGCCCTTACCTATCTGCTCTAAATTAGGATTGTCTTGTCCACAATTTGCAGACACAGGTCAGCAAACTCTGTAAAAATTGGCTCATGCATGGCATTAGCCATTGCTTGTTCTGGGAGGTCTGCATTGACTAAACTCTCCAGCAAGGCACGGAGGTGAGGATTACTCAGAATATCCTTCAGATCTGAGCTATGTTCTGAAAGTATAAATTGTTAACATCAATGCAAATTTTAACATGTCATTAAGCACAAGAATAATTAAAAAAAAACATAATCACTACTGAGATGAAATGTGTTAGATGAATGACAGGAACAGCAGCCTGAGAGATAACAGAAATGAAGAACTTAGAAAAAAGCAAGGAATACCTTTCACCATAGACTACATAAAGAAACAACAGATAAAATGGCTTGACCACATAAGACAAAAAAATGCCAAAACACAACACAACAGGCTTTTAATAAACATTGTGAGAACACAAGACTCAAGGTCAACCAACAAAAAAGATAGATTGATGAAATATTAGAAAAACTAGGAAACATAACAGGAGCAGAGGCTAAAAGAAAAGCGAACGACCGCAAAATTATATCTCCCCTCGATATCGAAAGGAAAATGAAGCCACATAATCTGATATAAATAGAGACCTCCCGCTGAACTTAAGAGCAGAATAATTTCAATGATGACTGCCATGCACCTAATAGACAAGGACAAACTACTATCTTCAGGCTTAGAATATATCATAGCTAAATAGAGCCTACAAATACATCCTGGCTGCTAGTTAACCACTGTAAACATCTGGACTAAACAATCAAACTACAGAACTTGTGCTAACAGAATGCTTGAAAACAAAAAAAAGTAAAGGGTTCCCTCCATAGCTTAAGGTGACAATAGGGAATATGGTGCTTTTGATTCTGGATCCTTCCAGCGCTGCTAGATGTCGTAGAGGACTCATTATGTTTTTTGCTATCCATCTCTATTCTGGGTGAGATGTTTGATCTCATCCAATGAGTTATGCCTGCAAAACTTTACTTCTTTCCAATGTTTCTCTAGCTCTACCTATTTTTCTGTATCTTGATGTTTTCCATAGCAGAACATGTTTGAAATTCTAATGTTCACTTCTCAACATGTGCACGGCAATTTTCTCTTCCTAATTGTTGATGAAAAAGAGGAAGACCAGGGAGACACTGAGAAGAACATTGATGCGAGAGACAAGAGCAGCAGGATTCGGCTCCCTCAATGAGATAGAGCTGCTTGCACAGAACAGAGACAGATGGCGAGATTTGATAAAATATCGTTAAAAGAAAACTGCTAGAACAAAAATTCAGATAGGAGAAGGTGTATTTTGGTCTACGCCCTATGGGCCGGCTACGGCTCTAAAGGTAAATAGATAGATAGATAGAATTGTTAATGATATCGTTGGTTTCATGACCAACAATCTTGGTTGTTTCGTGTGACAGAAAACAAATTTGGCTGTCTCATGTGACAGAAAACAATTTTGGTTGTCTGGTGTGACTGAAAACAATCTTGGGTGATTTGTGTGACAGAAAACAATTTTAGTTGTCTTGTTTGACAAAAGACAATTTTGGTTGTCTCTTGTGGCAAAAAACAATTTTGGTTATCTTGTGTGACTGAAAACAATCTTGGATGTATTGTATGACTCAAAACAATTTGGATGTATTATGTGTCTAAAAACATATCAGTCACACAAAAAAATAATAAATAAACAGAAACAGTAAAAACAAACAGTTTAGTTGTCAAGACCAGCGTGTATATTACTCAAACTTTTGAAATGTGAACCACATGATACTGGTACATGGATAGCTGATATGTATGAAAAAATTGTGGACAAAACCAGCATCCAGTTTAAAGCCCCACATATCCACTACCATATTAATGAAATTCTATATCAGATGTTTTATGTTACACCTCTTTTATGTGAAAAGTATATATGTATATATACAATATTAAAACAGGTAAATGAATTTAAATATTTGGGAACTTTGCTAACCTCAGACGGAAGATGTACAAAAGAGATGAGATGCAGAATGGCTCAGGCAAAAGCAGCTTTACAAAAAATTAGGAAGATACTATGCAATCCATTTTTGACAATAGAAACAAGAAGAAGAGTTCTTAAATGTTATGTAGAGCCAGTCTTAACATGGATGCGAATCATGGACAATAGGACAACAGACAAGAAAATCACTGGAATCTTGTAGAAATGTGGTTTTACAGAAGAATGTTGAGAGTACCATGGACAGCTAAGAAGAGTATTGAAGATGTTCTGTTCTGAGAGAGGTCAAAGCAAAAAGAGAGCTAATTTCCAATATTAGGAAGAAACAATCATCATTTTTTGGCTGGAATATATTGTAACAACTGGAAAAATTGAGGGACGAAGGGACAGAGGGAAGCAAAGAGAAAAAATAACAGACAGCTTAAGAGAATGGCTTGGCAGAAGGTCAACAACAGAAATTATAAATAGCTGCCGAGATCGAAAATTGTGGAAAGACATGATCACCTATGCCAGTAGGCATGGTACTTGATGATCATGATATATGTATATAATTTTTTAAAAAAGAATATGTGTTTTTTGCGTTCGCCAGCTTTGACCTCTGATGAACTCCCTGGGGACTAGGAACTGAATTTTGCATGTTAATCCATTTTTCCCTGGCAGCCGTGTGCATAGGGGTCTCTTGCCGCACAAGCAGATAATTCCATCTTCGGAGGTACTCATATTTTTTCCGTCCATGAGTAATTGACGTTTCAAGTTGAGCCTCGCTGCTGAGACCAGGGGTGGTTGCTGCAGACAGAAATCATAAATAACAATCCCAACTGGTACAGCCAGGATTTGAACCCACAACTTCTCTGACTTAGGCTGGTGTCTTGCCTCGAGAAAAACCAGTCCTCCATATATATATATATCTATCTATCTATTGGCCTTTCGTGCTGCAGCCGGCCCATAGGGCGTAGACCAAGATATTCCTTCATCTGAATTTTTGTTCTAGCAGTTTTCAATTCTTTTAAAGATATTTTATTAAATCTCGCCATTTGTCTCTGTTCTGTGCAAGCAGCTCTATCTCATTGAGGGAGCCGATTCCTGCTGCTCTTGCCTCTCTCATCAATGTTCTTCTCAGCGTCTCTCTGGGTCTTCCTCTTTTTCTCTTACCTGTTGTTTCCCACATGAGGACTTGCTTTGCTATTCGGTTATTATCTCTTCTCATCACATGTCCAACATATGACCATCGTCTTTTCTTTATTACTGAAGATATTAGTGGTTGATTGGCGATTTCTCTAATTTCCTCGTTGTTTTTAATTTGTTCCACGCTATACAAAGTATTTTCCTTAGACATTTATTTTCTAAAGCGTTCAGCTTTGTTTCTATGTCTCTTGTTGTTTTCCAGCTTTCACACGCATACGTAAGGGTTGATAGTACATTTGATTTGAATAGTCTAAGTTTTGTGTTTGCGCTGATGAGTTTTGATTTCCACAACTTTTCAAGGCTTCTGAAAGACATTGCTGCTTTAGCTATTCTGATTCTAATTTCTTTGCTTGTATTCCCTTCTCGATCAATGTGAATTCCAAGATAGATAAAGTGATCTCTTCCACTGGTTTGTTTTCCATGTATATTTTGTCGTCTGTTGGAATTAAGTTTTTCATGACTTTAGTCTTTTCATGATTGATCTCAAGCCCAATTTTGCTGGCTATTGATGATAGTTCATTTGTGTTTTCCTGCATCGTTTTTATCTGACTGTTGATGAGAACTATGTCATCAGCAAAGTCGAGGTCCTCCAAATGGTCTCCTTGTATCCATTCCATGCCTTTATTACCAGTGCAGCATTTCTTCATTATGAAGTCCATAACAACTCCAGATAACAAGGGCGATAAAATACATCCTTGTTTAACCCCAGTTTCTATGGGAAACATTCGCTCAGTCCTTCCTCTGTTTGAACTGCACATATGTAACCATCATACATGTCTTGTGATATATATATCTTGTAATATATATATTACAAGCATAAGTTACTATTATAACTGCAGTATAAGAAATGTTCTTACCAAGAATGCTATACAAAATGTGTTTAAACAGCCAGTGAAAGATTAACTGAAATGAGGAAATGTAAACTCCATATTTTAACACTGGATCAATTCTTCATAAATACTATTGTAATTTTTCCCAAGAACATGACCCTAGCAGAAAATAAAGATTTATTGTATGTTTTAATCTGCATAACATATAACATAATGATTTAACCCTAGATTACGACACCTATCCGCGGAGCCACGTTTTCACATTTGTAAAAATTACAAACACTAAATGTTACATTGGGAGTTATAAAAATAGTATTTTCTTTCAACTTTTTGCTACACAGCTGTGTGTTTACACTAGGAGAGGACATGGGAATCAGATGTGATAATCATTTCCTGGCTTATGTTCAATTTACAACCGAAAATTCAACAGCATAGCATTGTGGCTACTGGAGGTTTGCTACATTATCTATTCACATCAGTCCGTCATTCCAGTCATATGTTCAGCTTCCTCTTAGCATCATTTGCTGCCTATCCTGTGTTACAAAGATTTGTGTGATGCTTCGCGGACAGCCAAAAAGATTTCTCTTGCCATAAGAAAAATAAAAAGAAGTATTTCTTGAAAAAATAAAACAAACAATGAAGTTTTAAAACAACTAAAAATGAAAAGAGAGCTACTAAACACAATTAAAACAAGACAAATGAAATTTTTGGAGCATGTTAAAAGACACAACATGCCTAATAAAAGTAATATTGGAAGGGAAAATACAAGGTAAAAGAGGCAGAGGCAGACCAAGACTAACATGGACGAGTAACATCAAAGGATGGACAAGTCAACCTATGACACTCTGCGCCATCAAAGCAAGAGACAGAGCGGAATGGGGATCCGTGGTAGCCAACCTTCAATGCGGAGACGGCACTCAATGATGATGATGATGATTTCTTGAAAATTGGTGAAATTTTTTTTTTTTTTTTAAAAGCAGTGATGTTATGACAACTTTGTAATTTTTACGAAGAGCACATGCTGTTTGAAAAAATAAATCCAACACTAAGGGGTCAGCGGAAGCAATAATTAGGAAGGTACAAGGAGAGCGGAAATGTTTGCCCGCAGTAAACTCTTCAATTCCAGCGAATCATACGAGGAAGAAGTTTGTTTTACAGCACCCAGAAAAAATGACAAATAAAACAACAAAAAAAAAAAAAACAAAGAACAATATATGGTCAGAAATTACCACATCCGTGCGGTTTCGTCCTATACCTATGATTCGCTGAATTGGAAGTTTCCCTCTATAATAATATTCATTTATTATTATTTGTCTCTTGAATTCCATCTTGTATTGTGATTTCGTAAATTTTACGAGTGTGTCGTAATATAGGGTTATATGAGTAATTTATATATTTATTTCAATGTTTTCTGAAGTTCGGTGCTGGCTGTGATAGTTGAATATAATGGTAGTCCACCACAGACAGTATATGATAAAATGATAATTTAATGGATAAAACAGTTTAGTTTTGCATTATAATATGGCAAGACATTTTACCAAGTTGCTGTAGAAGTTCCTCTGAAACTCTATCATCTTTGTCATCTGAATCTACCTGGCGCTGAACAAGCAGACCTTTGCCTGTTGATGACATTACAAATAAATGATCTAACCAGTTATTCTCAAATACAAATGTATTCAAATGTTCTAAACATAATCACTATCACCATTTTACATTGGAATAACAATATGGAATTTCTGGGCAAACATTTGATATGCTGACAAGTCACCGTTATAGGAGATGCCACCAGGTAGAATGAGTTTATAATAGATTAAAGAGGTCTGTCAAATAAATTAAAATTTGGTATGTGCACACATAAGCAATTTTAAAGCCATGAAAAATATGTACTAACATCAAAACAAATAACACCAGAGCTAAAACTAAGAATAGCAAAATGTTATATCTTCTCAACATTTCTGTATGGTGCAGAAACATGGACATTAGACAAGAAAACAGAACAGAAAATTGAAGCCTTTGAAATGTTTGTGAAATTATATAAGAATATGAAGAATTGAATGGTTAGAAAAGAAAACGATGAAATCTTAAAACAACTAAAATGAAAAGAGAACTGCCAAACACAATTTAAAAAAGACAAAACGAGACTTTAGGGGAATGTTAAAAGACACAACCGCCTACTAAAAGAAATCCTGGAGGGGAAAATACAAGGTAAAAGAGGCAGAAGCAGACCAAAACTAAAATGGACAAGTTAAATTAAAAGATGGACAAGTCCCTATGACAGCCTGCACCATCAAAGCAAGATACAGAGCGGAAAGGGCGCTCCATGATAGCCAACCTTTGATATGGAGATGGCACTCAGTGATGATATGCACACATTTTAGATAGTGGTTGGCTGCGGTGGCAGGAGAATGATCAAAACAATTGACTATTTTGATATTTTAAGCCTAGATTACAATTCCTATCTATGGGTCAGATTTTCATGAAGCTGTCATAAAAAATACTACCGATTTAAGTGTTACATTTGGAGTTTCAAAAATAGTACGATACTTTCTACGATACCCTCCTACTTTTTACCGCACGTTTGGGAAAAAATCCAACATCAAAGGAAAAAAAGAAATCCAACATCAAAGGAAACAAATCCAACACTAAGGTATTGAGAGGGGGGGGGGGGGGGGGGGTCAAATTTCAAGAATTATTTGTATTTTGAGACAGTAATTTTTATGATGGAATCATACTGTAGGGTTATAAAGAAATTATCAAGACAAAAATTTATTAGATAGTGCATTGGCTGAAAAAGAACAATTTCGATGTTTATAACTTTGGCCTGAAGATTATTTTACTTTGTTGTGTTTTTGTAACTATATGGCATCTTTCCATGCTTGTTGCATGATTCCTATTTATATTAGCACCTTCGTTTTTAAGCCCAGTTATATTAGCACCTTCGTTTTTAAGCCCAGTTATATTAGCACCTTCGTTTTTAAGCCCAGTTAAATTAGCACTTTTGTTTTTGTGTCCAGTTAAATTAGCACTTTTGTTTTTGTGTCCAGTTAAATTAGCACTTTTGTTTTTCTGTCCAGTTAAATTAGCACTTTTGTTTTTCTGTCCAGTTAAATTAGCACTTTTGTTTTTGTGTCCAGTTAAATTAGCACTTTTGTTTTTGTGTCCAGTTAAATTAGCACTTTTGTTTTTGTGTCCAGTTAAATTAGAACTTTTGTTTTTCTGTCCAGTTAAATTAGCACTTTTGTTTTTGTGTCCAGTTAAATTAGCTCTTTTGTTTTTGTGTCCAGTTAAATTAGAACTTTTGTTTTTGTGTCCAGTTAAATTAGCACTTTTGTTTTTGTGTCCAGTTAAATTAGCACTTTTTTTTGTGTCCAGTTAAATTAGCACTTTTGTTTTGTGTCCAGTTAAATTAGCACTTTTGTTTTTGTGTCCAGTTAAATTAGCACTTTTTTTTGTGTCCAGTTAAATTAGCACTTCTGATTTATGTCCAGTTAAATTAGCACTTTTGTTTTTATGTCCAGTTACCTGGCTTAATTCACACATGGAACTTTCTTTAGTGACTATCAGATTCAGGGTTCACTTAGCTTGGGTAAAGTAGGTTGGCCTGATGTCATTCTAAGCATCTATCTCATCCATAAAATTTGCCACTGATCATTGGGAAAAAAAATATGGACACTGCCACAATAGTTCCCAATTCTCATAAGTTGTGAAATGAACACTTACTTAATATAATATTAGTTTTAATGTTTTACAGGCTGGTAGTTAATGAATTTAATGATGTGAACCAATGGATCGGGCGGACATCATCAATGCCCTCCGAGATGTGGGAAGAGCACATGACTTTCGTTCGTTCGTTCGCTTTCGTCAGCTTTGACCTCTGACGAAGTCCCACCCACTCAATTTTGTGGGACTGAATTTTGCGTGTAAAGTCTGTTTTATCCCATTACAGGATGCCCCTCGCCATGCAGGCAGATTTACTCCGACTTCAGAGGTACTAATGTTTAGGGAATTAGTAAAACCCAGGTGTCCTCGCCAGGGTACGAACCCCGGCTGTTGCCGTGGTAAGCCAACCGCCTATCGATTGCGCTAACCGGACACCCTGCACATGACTTTGACAAACACAGATCCACATCACTTCTTCGGATGATGGAAATGGGAGTTAAGTTTGGCACAGCCAGAAATGAGAAACTTAGTGGCCGTGTAAGAAGACTTATAGGACAACATAGAACATGTTATAAGACAACATAGAACTGGAGTCGTCAGTCGCTTGATACTGAGGGAATTGCTGAGGAGGGGATCTGAGCACCTATGGACATGTTCGGAGTGCAATGATGATGACCCGCAAATAACTCAATGATGTGAAACAATTTCTAAATGAGAGCTTTAACAAAGAACTATATAAGAGCTGATTTTAAAAAGTTTTTTTTTAATTAAAAATTAACGTACCTTCTCTTCTAGGTCATTCATTAAGTGGGCATACATGCATTGTGTCACTAGTTTAAGCAAAGCCATGATATCAGCGTCTGACACATTCGTTTTCAACATGGAATGGTAGATCGGCTTCACAATTTTTGCCCAGATAGTTGCCAGTTTTTTGCCTACTCTTTTGGACTTTAAACTGCCATGGGTTCTTTAACATGCACTAGTGAACACGGGGCCTCCTATTTTTCTTCATTATCCGAGAGGTCTAGACATTGAATCTCTCAACCCAAAGCCCATTGGAGGGTAAAGCCACGAAGACACAACAGGTTTGATTTTTTTTTAAATTCCACCGCCTGTGATGGGAAATTGAACCTCGGACCTTCATGTCGAGAGGCCAACATCTTACCTCTAGACCAACAAGTCCCCTATTACAACAGTTAACTCTTTCCGTACAGAAGCCTTTTATCAATGCAACGGAAGAAATTTCACAGATACAATTGTTCACGATTTGAAGAATAAATCCCCCTTTATATTTATCTAACATATAACATATTATATTTGAATTTTTAGATAACTGAACATGGTATTAGATTTCACCAATACCAAGCTGATACAAGACATGAAAAAAGAATATGGTTTGATGACGATTCACACAAATCAAATTGAGAGTAACGCACTATGCGGCGAAATGTACGTGGCCGAAATCTACATGGCGCTCTGTGCGGCGAAACGTACGGAAAGAGTTAATAATAGAAAAGAATCATCTATTTACATAATATGTAAGGCAATTAAGGAAAAAAAAAAGGAAAACTAACTGCAGACAGCTGAAGTTAGCAATAATCTTAACAAGCTTCTAGACCTACATAAAAAAACAAGTAGATAACTGTAATTATGACAATTTTTTTTGTTGTAAATTAGTTAATAGAGTTAATATTGCTTGTGCTACTCACTGAGGAATCTTTTTCTTTATTTTGACGGTGTCAACTGTTACATCTGTTTTGGAAGCACTTGTCTGCTTGACACATGATTCTGTGGGGAAGTATGAACTGTTTAATTGAAACAAATGTCAGATTTGTAAACAAAAGTATTGTGATTAATATTTGATCTAGATGCCATGAGTTAAACTACTCTGCGGTGTTAGTCTCACGGTTCCATCATGATGAAGTAGTCTGTCCAGAGAAAGGACACTCTTTTGTGATGTCCAATCCTGATGTTATATCAATAGAATAAGTTGTGTACCTCAGTAAGTGAAACCATAATTGGGCACTTAAACAGAATGTTGCACTCATCACAGATTGTCTGAAGGAATCTCTGCCTCAGGACAGATATTTTACTTGTATGTTGTCATGTTCAAGTTCTCTTTGATGTCTTGAAACCATCTTCTTCTTGGTCTGCCCAACTTGTCTCCCTGGAACTATGCCTTCTGTTCTTGTTATTTCTGTGTCTTTTGAGGTGCCGTAGTATTTTAATTTCCTCTGTAAAATCTTTATAAGTCAGTTCTTTTAATGTTTTCTTTAAGTCTTCTAATATGACTTCATTGCTATTTTTCATTATCCATTATATGGATTTTTTTGCAACAATTTTTCTTTGTTGTTTGGGAGATTGTCCATGATTCACAATCATATGTTGCTATTGGGAAAACTTTTGTCAGGTCGGGTAATTTTACCTGCTACTGCATGCAGTAAACAGTGCAACTTGTGACTGCCCTGCTGCCTTGCAGGTAAGCTCGGGAGAGTAAAAGGCTATGGGAGGGTACCCCAGAGTAAAACAACCCCACTGCCTTGTGGGTGAGACTTTTTAGTCAATGGCTAGCGTAGCTAACCGTAAACAAAACGACGGAAGGCAACAGAAAACCACCGTCGTAACTTCTTTGTACAATCATGAATCGCCACAACAATGTGGTTTTATAGAAGAATGTTGAGAGTACCATAGGCAGCTAAGAAGAGTAATGAAGATGTTCTGAGAGAGGTCAAAGCAAAAAGAGAACTAATTTCCAATATTAGGAAGAAACAATCATCATTTTTTGGCCATGTAATGAGAAGAGAACAACTGGAATATATTGTAACAACTGGAAAAATTGAGGGACAAAGAGATAGAGGGAAGCAAAGAGAAAAAATAACAGACAGCTTAAGAGAATGGCTTGGCAGAAGGTCAACAACAGAAATGATAAATAGATGCTGAGGTCGAAAGTTGTGGAGAGACATGATCACCTACACCAGCAGGTCCGGTACTTGATGATGATGATTGGGAAAAAGCACACCCTCTGTAATTTTAATGTTACTGCCTTGTTGATATTGTACCAAATGTTCTTCATGTCATCTACTTTGTGTCTCTACTGTTAATCTTCTGTTGATCTGACAATCTCCATTGTTTGTTACTACAGACCCCAGATATTCATAATTTTTTACAATTTCAATTTCTTCCTTGATGATGATTTTGGGTTGGTTTTTTCCTTTGTATAAGGACATTTTCTTTATATTTAAATATAAGTTTTTCTCTTCACACATTAAAGTATTTCTTTTAATCCCTTCGCACTGTTTGAGTGCGAATGCTTTGTCGTTATCAGGCTTTCACAGAATCTTCCATCCTAATGCTTTGTCTTTATCAGGCTTTCACGGAATCTTCCTTCCTAAAGTTTTGTCTTTATCAGGATTTCACAGCCTCTTTCTTTCTAAAGCTTTGTCTTCATCAGCTTTCACAGCCTCTTTCACTCTAAAGCTTTGTCTGTATCAGGCTTTAACAGCCTCTTCCTGTCTAAAGCTTTGTCTTTATCAGGCTTTCACAGCCTCTTTCACTCTAAAGCTTTGTCTTTATCAGGCTTTAACAGCCTCTTCTTGTCTAAAGCTTTGTCTTTATCAGGCTTTAACAGCCTCTTTCTGTCTAAAGCTTTGTCTTTATCAGGCTTTCACAGCCTCTTTCTTTCTAAAGCTTTGTCTTTATCAGACTTTAACAGCCTCTTTCTTTCTAAAGCTTTGTCTTTATCAGGCTTTAACAGCCTCTTCCTGTCTAAAGTTTTGTCTTTATCAGGCTGTAACAGCCTCTTTCTTTCTAAAGCTTTGTCTTTATCAGGCTTTCACAGCCTCTTTCTTTCTAAAGCTTCATCTTTATCAGGCTTTCACGGCCTCTTTCTTTCTAAAGCTTTGTCTTTATCAGGCTTTCACAGTCTCTTTCTTTCTAAAGCTTCGTCTTTATCAGGCTTTCACAGCCTCTTTCTTTCTAAAGCTTTGTCTTTATCAGGCTTTCACAGCCTCTTTCTTTCTAAAGCTTTGTCTTTATCAGGCTTTCACAGCCTCTTTCTTTCTAAAGCTTTGTCCTTATCAGGCTTTCACAGCATCTTCCTTCCTAATGTTTTGTCTTTATCAGGCTTTCACAGCCTTTTTCTTTCTAAAGCTTTGTCTTTATCAGGCTTGCTTTCACAGCCTTTTACTTTCTAAAGCTTTGTCTTTATCAGGCTTTCACAGCCTCTTTCTTTCTAAAGCTTTGTCTTTATCAGGCTTTCACAGCCTCTTCCTTCCTAATGTTTTGTCTTTATCAGGCTTTCACAGCCTCTTTCTTTCTAAAGCTTCATCTTTATCAGGCTTTCACAGCCTCTTTCTTTCTAAAGCTTTGTCTTTATCAGGCTTCACAGCCTCTTTCTTTCTAAAGTGTTGTCTTTATCAATCTGTCACAGCCTTTTTCTTTCTAAAGCTTTGTCTTTATCTGGCTGTCACAGCCTTTTTCTTTCTAAAGCTTCGCCTTTATCAGGCTTTCACAGCCTCTCTCTTTCTAATGATTTGTCTTTATCAGGCTTACACAGCATCTCTCTTTCTAATTCTTTGTCTTTATCAGGCTTCACAGCTTCTTTCTTTCCTTTATTTCTATACCTTACCATTAAGCTTGACAGACACTCATGATAGCTTTGCAATAGCCTGCTCAGTTTGTATGAACACTAGTTCCTTTATAACAACTAAATTATGAAGACTATCAAACAAAAGCAAAATGAATAGAACTTAGTGGATACTAAAATCAAATGGAGGATCCATATAATAAATGTTGACAAGACAAGAATGGCTTTATATCCAGCTTAACAAGATATATTACAGTGTCCGAAAAAGAATTAACCTTTTTCAATAAATTATTGTCGCCCCTACAAGTGAATTAAGGGTCCTTTTTATACCAAAGGTAATTTAATATCTCAAATTATTTTTATCCTACGTTACAAAGATTCAATATGGGCGCCCTTCATGACAAAGCAGATATCTATTTGGGAGTCCATTTCTTCCCATACTCGACGCATATTCTACAGCACAACATGCTTTCTATTGCTTTGTGAGCGCCATCTTTGAAAATCTGTGTATGGCTAGTATTTCAACTTCAATTTTTATGCTTCAGTTACAATCGGTGCTTCTTACAAGTCTCTACACACACTGGTCATCTGGGGAAAAAAATAAAGAAAGGGTACATTCTTTTTTCAGACACCCGGTATATATCTAAATTCAAAGATAGCAAGATTATTATCTGAGTAAATATTAATATTGACAGCTGTAAGCATGTACCTGATTAATATAAACAGCTTTTGATAAATTGATAACAAAACAAAAACCATGCAAAAAGACAGAGACAGAATCTAACATCATAAAAGAAGAAATCAAAGAAACATGCACTAAGAAATAAAGCAACAGGGATAGACAAAATACTAGTAGAAACAATAGCAGTCACACACAAAAAAACATGTGTTACATGACTGCACAGATATTCAATGCAGCATGGCAACAACGGAAAGCTCCAGAGGACCAGAAGCCAGAAATAAGCCATCACTAGTACAAATATTCAAATATTTAAAAAATGAAGGGTGGTAAGGGAAACTAAACCAATACTACAGAGATATCTTGCTTCTCTGCCATGTAGGATAGTTGCATGATAAGGTTATAGAGAAAAGACTAAGACCAATTAAGAAACTCATGAAACTGCAGATTATGAGATTAGAACTCTCAAATAACAATCTAAATCTATGTTTTTCATGGACCAAAAATAATCATTGAACAGAAATAACAGAGGACGAGAGGATAATTATGGTAGATATTAACAATAAAACTGAGTTAACCAACATTTAATCAATCTACATGGACTACATATTTAAGTTAGCCAACTCTGCCAACCTATCTCATTAACTATGATTAACAAGCTTCTATTCTATTCTGTCTCGGATGTTTAGGCACTAATTCAGAATTCACTAATAAATGGAAAAATATATTAATATAAGATCTACTAAAACAAAACATTTAAATATAAAATGTCAATACAACTTGAAAATCAACACCAACAAGAAAGAAGTAGTTGTTAGTAATGTTAGTAACTTGTAGTCATCAATTGACAATAAACAATTCCAACACAACACATTAGCATTATAGCATGACCGACTTAGTAGTGTCTTACCTTTATGAACTTTGCAGCATGCCACAGAACAACTGTAACAAAGAAAATTACTTGTTTCAGCCGAGTCTTTTGGAAATTATACGCTTATAATATATAATATTATATAATATATTTAATTTAAAAAAATAAAGAAGTAAGCCAGCCAGACTGAGACTGGGACTGACTTTTGACTAAAATTTTAAGTAAGTAAATACTAAAAGTCTAGTAGTTGTCTACTTCGAGAACTAACTTACTAAGAACCTGTAGTAACTCTTTGAACTCTTTCTTTATGTCCTAGGTTAACTAAGATGAAATTTATGTTATATAATTATAATAAAGTAAAAAAGATTATTAATTATTATTATAAAAATAATGAAATAATCATCTTACACTGACTTGACTACTACCACTCTACACGATCCGATAGGCGATAGATAGGTCTACTACACGAACGCCGTCGAACGCAGCCGCACTTTACACAGTACTTACTATCTTTCTAAGCAGTTTGGACATCTGTATTTTGATGTTACAATATTACAAACGATACAAGCTGTAGACATTGTCTTAACTTATTGCCAAAAACAGTCACTCTTTCAACTGTCAGCTAAATCCACTAACTAAAAACCAGCAATATAGATCACCCGCCATGTGCAATGTCGTTGGTCGGTTTTTAAAGCCTCTGCATGCTCAATTTAATTTCTAGCATTTAATAGTTACAATAGCATATATGTCCTCATGAGTGTATTATTGTTACAATCTAGAAAATATTTTTTTACAAGCAAAGTATTCCATGTTGTTATCTATGTTATGTATCCTTATCTTAAATACCAAATAAATAATAATTGTTATTTACTTTTAAATTTCAATGTGGCATCGGCCAATCGGGTGCCAGTGAATAAAATCTCTCTCTCTCTCTCTCTCTCTCTCTCTCTCTCTCTCTCTCTCTGCGATCAGGACTCAATCAATGTAGGATTCCAGACTCTAACATGAAGTCAGCTGTCAGGTTAAGTGTGTTGGTCGCCCCCACAGGCAGAACATCACAATTAGAGTCTGCCAGATCCATTATGATTGGACACCCGTTAAAACGTTGCACTGTGTTCTGCGCCAGTGGCCCAGTGCATCCGATTTCAGCCAGCATTTTATTCAGGTTTGCTTTCCTTAGCCTTTGATTGTCCCCAATCTTCCTGCAAGGCAGCAGGTGATCCTTTCTGTAGGGGTATTCTGCCCTTAGATGGTCGGCCCTCCCAGGTTTACGAGTACCATCTGCCCGAGTCACTAGAGGTGACTAACACAGACATGCACACACAAAGATATGAGTGAATAAAATGAAATGTGTGTTGATCGTTTCTTTTCTATTCTATTCAATTTCTATTCTATTCTACAAAATTCGATTCTATTCATGGAATCAGTTTCATTGCAGTCGAGGCATAACCATATCCGATCAACTCCACTGCCTGTCTCAGTACTTATCGAAGCGTATGCAGACTGATCGTTCTTGTAAGGTGTTGGATCCTCTGTGAATCATCGGAGAAAGAGGTATGTTTTACAGCATTCTGAAAAAATGACAGATAAACAACAGAAAAAAAAACAAAGTACAGTATATGATCTGAAGCAGGATCGAACCCGCACTCCTTTTCATTGTGTCATGCCATGAGAAGCCGAACACTTAGGAACACTTCCACTCAGCTAACTAAAAAATTAGCTATTGTGGACAATGTCTTACGCGCAGGCGTTCTCATGACTATAGCATAGGGTTACGAGGGTTATAGTTAACTTGGTGATATATTCCTTTGCCAGAGTTAGGTCACACTCAGTGTCAAAGCAGTCGGCGAGCTTATCGGCTGTGTCATTGCCATGTATACCAGCACGCCCGGTACAGTACACCCCGGTTAACGCTTTCACTTTAGAGTCATCCAAGAGCTTTCTCCCATTCTTGCCGCAGACAATGTATGTCAATCTCCAGCAGCATACTTTCAGTTACACTTCTGCTCAAGTAGTTCACATTGACTACGAGGTGAATGTTAGATTTGCTATGGCATGTGCTACATTTGGTATACCCGTAACAATAAAGTCTACTGATACTGGGGAAGGGTAAATGTAAAGTACGAGACTTGAAATAGCGTCTTAGCACGCGCGAGTTTCCACCCATATCTGCTCGGCCGCCTATCCAGAAGTGTTCGGAGATTTCTGGATAGCGTCGCCTCAAGCATCGAAACTCACGATGCGAGGCGACATTCCTCACCTTCCCAGGGTAATACCCTGGTACCCATTTCTGCCAACGGCTGGGTCGACATGGGGGTATTATTTTTCCCCCACAACCACGGGTACAATTCCACTGCTTCCAGCAGGAATCGAACACGGGTTGTCCGAACGTCGGTAGCCCAGTCGGGTGGTTTTCCCAACTAGGCTACTGAGGCCCCTACTGGGGAGGGGATCTGAGCACTATGGGGCCGTTCAATGTTCAATTGAAATAATATGTTGACTAAAAAGTAAAAAAGTAAAGTACCCCGTCACGCCAAGTGGCGTATAGGGAAATATGGTGTTAGTGACCGTATATTTTACAGACCTTCAGCACATGATTTTTGGGTTCGTTCGTTCGTTCGCTTTCGTCAGCTTTGACCTCTGACGAAGTCCCACCCACTCAATTTTGTGGGACTGAATTTTGCGTGTAAAGTCTGTTTTATCCCATTACAGGATGCCCCTCGCCATGCAGGCAGATTTACTCCGACTTCAGAGGTAGATTTTTGGGGTAATGTGGTCGGTATTACGCCCGTGCTGCTTTTACTTTCCCAGAAAAAAATCCGGTACCCATTTAAGGCTGGGTGAACCCGGAAGCCGTCGGTTGGGATCGAACCCTACCCCTTGTCCTTTGTAGTCCAGTTCACTAACCACTGAGCTATCGCGGCTCCTGTTGACTAAACTAAACTATAATTAAAATCTAGGACAGCCTGTAGCATCAGGACTCCAAACCGTGTATGTGGAATTTTTCATACGGACATTTTTTTAGTCCAAAACATAACTTTTATATCAATGAAAGCCGTGTAACTGAGTGGTTTGTTAACTGAGCTACTATGGACGAAAAGTACTTATTCTGATCATATGTCCTGTTACATAACTTTATACAATATATAACTGTATTTAAATATTTACAGCTAGACCATACTTGAGAGAGAACACGCGCATATACACACATATGTATAGCCTATGCACAATTTCATTGGCAAGATAGATAATTTTAAGATGTGTCTTTACGGTGTTACAAGCCTCTTTCAGTCACACACAACCACTCTATTTTTGTTATATCATTGTATCCATATGATTTGGGTTACATATGCTTCCTTCTCTTTTTTTCCCCTCTTCATTTGTTTTTGAGCAAGAGAGAAGAGTTAGTAGTTTGGGTTTTTGTTCTTTGACCTTTTCTGCAGGTGACATTTCCGAATGTTTCCAGTATTCCACTCATCCTCGTTTTCGAAAACGCTCTTTTGTGTCGTAGAATTTATTCTTCGTCTTCTTCTTCTTCTTCGTCGTCCTCTTCTTCTTCTTTTTCGTCTTCTTCGTCTTCTTCTTCTTCTTCATCGTCTTCTTCTTCTTTTTCGTCTTCTTCGCCTTCTTCTTCTTCGTCGTCGTTGTCTTCGTCTTCTTCTTCGTCTTCTTTTACGTCTTCTTCTTCGTCGTCTTCTTCGTCGTCTTCTTCTTCTTCTTCGCCTTCTTCTTCTTCGCCTTCTTCTTCTTCGTCGTCTTCTTCTTCTTCTTCGTATTCTTCTTCTTCGTCGTCGTTGTCTTCGTCTTCTTTTTCGCCTTCTTCGTCTTCTTTTACGTCTTCTTCTTCTTCGCCTTCTTCGTCTTCTTTACGTCTTCTTCTTCTTCGCCTTCTTCGTCTTCTTTTACGTCTTCTTCTTTTACGTCTTCTTCTTCTTCGCCTTCTTCGTCTTCTTTTACGTCTTCTTCTTTTACGTCTTCTTCTTTTACGTCTTCTTCTTCTTCGCCTTCTTCGTCTTCTTTTACGTCTTCTTCTTTTACGTCTTCTTCTTCTTCGCCTTCTTCGTCTTCTTTTACGTCTTCTTCTTCTTCGTCTTCTTCTTCGTCTTTTTTACGTCTTCTTCTTCTTCGCCTTCTTCGTCTTTTTTTACGTCTTCTTCTTCTTCTTCGCCGTCTTCGCCTTCTTTTACGTCTTCTTCTTCTTCGTCTTTTTTTACGTCTTCTTCTTCTTCGCCTTCTTCTTCGTCTTTTTTTACGTCTTCTTCTTCTTCGTCTTCTTCTTCGTCTTTTTTTACGTCTTCTACCTCTTCCTCTTCTTTTTCGTCTTTTTTTACGTCTTCTTCTTCTTCTTCGTCTTCTTCTTCGTCTTTTTTTACGTCTTCTTCTTCTTCGTCTTTTTTTACGTCTTCTTCTTCTTCGTCTTTTTTTACGTCTTCTTCTTCTTCTTCGTCTTTTTTTACGTCTTCTTCGTCTTCGTCTTCTTCTTCGTCTTTTTTTACGTCTTCTTCTTCTTTCTTCTTCTTCTTCGTCTTCTTCTTCGCCTTCTTTTACGTCTTCTTCTTCTTCGCCTTCTTCGCCTTCTTTTCGTCTTTTTACGTCTTCTTCTTCTTCTACGTCTTCTTCTTCTTCTTCGTCTTCTTCTTCTTCGTCTTCTTCTTCTTCTTACGTCTTCTTCTTCTTCGCCTTTTTTACGTCTTCTTCTTCTTCGTCTTTTTTTTTTCTTCTTCTTCTTCTTTTTTTACGTCTTCTTCTTCTACTGCGTCTTCTTTTGCGTCTTCTTCTTCGTCTTCTTCTTCTTCTACTGCGTCTTCTTTTGCGTCTTCTTCTTCGTCGTCTTCTTCTTCGTCGTCGACGTCGTTTTCTTCTTCTTCTACTGCGTCTTCTTTTGCGTCTTCTTCTTCGTCTTCTTCTTCGTCGTCTTCTTCTTCGTCGTCGACGTCGTTTTCTTCTTCTTCCCCTTCTGCGTCTTTTACTTCGTCTTCTTTTACGTCTTCTACTTCGTCTTCTTTTACGTCTTCTTCCTCTTGATCTTCTTCTTTGTCGTCTTCTTCTTCTTCTTCTTCTTCTTCTGTCTTCGCTTGTCGAGCACTCCTCTTCATCTAAATCTAAAACGGTGTTCAATTATTGGATGTGATGTTGTCTACAGTAAACAGAGATACTTTCAGCCCAACACACCCATCTTCAGCAAGGTGTTTTATGGTACCGTGTTAGAATCTCTCTTCGAGCCCTACTCGCTTGGTCAGCCTCAGACACGGCGTTAGTTTGTGGACAAAAATCAGGTCACACGCGCAAGGTACCGATCAGTTTGTCTCGTGTCATGATGTTGTTTCTTATCCGCAATCATGAAACAGGAGAGTCAGGGTCGCATGATCAAAAGACTTGAAAGCTGAAGGAGAAGAAGAAGCGTGTTCAGACTGGCTGATTTGTTTTCAAACAAAATAAATGATATTTTTGGGGACATGTTAAAAAACACAGCAACAGAGCAGGAAGCTACCAGCGAAACCTAGCTGATTGCTGGAGTCAGGATCAGTGAACCAAAGCCATCCAGACCTTTTTTCACTCTTCGCGGTGTCTCTCTCCAGTAATAGACTAACTAGTCTAGTTTTAAAACAAACGAAGAAGTTTTAAAACAACTAAAAATGAAAAAAAGAACTACTAAACACAATTAGAGCAAGACAAATGCAATTTTTTGGTCATGTTAAAAGACACAACAGTCTAATAAAAGTAATATTAGAAGGGAAAATACAAGGTAAAAGAGGCAGAGGCAGACCAAGACTAACATGGACGAGTAACATCAAAAGATGGACAAGTCAACCTGCACTATCAACGCAAGAGACAAAGCGTAATGGCGCGCCATTGTAGTCAATCTTCGATGCGGAGACGGCACTCAGTAATGAGAAACTACATGTTCACCAAATTCAAAATACGAACTACCAGCCTATTTCACTTTACACTGGATAACATGACAATAAAACATGTTCTACAGGATTGCGCCCAATACACAGACCTGAGAAGGACAATGTGGTCCACACCCACCTCCCTGGAAGAGAAACTATACGGGACAACCGAATCACTTAAACAGACAGCTGCCTTAAAAAAAAAGTCCGGAATCCTAGTCTGAATGACGTCATGATCACAGAAGAAGAAGCATCACTCAGTATGCAGGTGTGGGTGTAGTCTTGTGATTATAACCAGGTGAATGCCTTGGTCACTGCCATATCATCTATCGTCATGCTACTCGTGGTCATAACGTAGGCACCACAGTCTTCTTTGACTATTCTGCCTGTCGAGCGTGCTGTAAAGGCCCATGCACTTCTTTGGTGTCGTATTACGGATCCATCTGTATATATGACTGCATCTTTCTCATCTGTGTTGTCCTAGATGAGACCGTTGACCTCTGCATTGACCACGATTGGGTTCTTTTCCCTATATTTCCTGTCAAGTGCAACAATACACGAGAATATCCCCTGAATGACGTAGGCACCAGTATCCATTTTCTGCTCGACCCACCCTTGCTTTGCCTCTTTTTTAGCCAATCACCTTTCCCTGTGTTGAGCTCTTGGTGCAGTGGATGCTCTTTATCTGCACTGATGTGGAGTAAAGTAAAGAGCCCCGTCACACCAAGTGGCGTATAGGGAATATGGTGTTAGTGACAATAATTTTTACAGACCTTCAGCACATGATTTTTGGGGTAATGTGGTTGAAGTGGAGTAGGTTCCTGATAATCTCTTGTTGCTGATTCTGACACAAGCAATCAGCTATGAATTGCAGACCACTTTCAGCATAGGTTCAGACCTTTAGCGGTCTCTGGATAACTAATTGTTATCAATATGTTAACTGTCTCTGCATTATTGCATGTACAGGTCATTTAATTCGCTGTATATGATGTTGTCATGGGAGGGAGATAACTAGTTTCCTATACAACATTTGAAAACAATTTTTTTTATTATGTCCCTTGAAGGAAGCCACGGAGGCGACTCGGAGGTTGACAAGCCAAGAACGACACGAGACGTCGCGTTGAGTCTTACACTAACCGAGCGGAGGAGCGAGTAGTAAACGTGAGAAGCTTTACATGGAGGTCGCGTTTGTTCTCTGGATGTATAAACGGCAACACCTGTTGGAGTAACTATTCGTGGACCTGGACTAATAATAATTTTTTAACCGTAAGTTTAAATTTAGTTCATTTAAGCCTTGCATTATTGTCATTCATATGGGTGTTTTCCGCCATTGAGTGTTGACTTAATTAACGACATAACATTTACCTTTGAAAACAAAATCAACTTTTTCTTCCTGCTATGATTTTTTCTTTCTTAAAAAAAAAAAATGTCCTTTACAGAATCCTTTAAATTAGGATAGCCCACACTGTAGCGCAAGTAAAGTTCTCCTAACCCCTGGCTCTCTTTATCTGAAGGCCTAGATTCAAAGTTGAACATAAAGTATAAAGTGTAATTTTAAAGTACACTATTCACTTGTAAAGTACTACAGAGATGCTGGTTATGTTTTTCCCCCCTTTTAGGTTTTCGTGTAATTATATTTATTATTATACGCTTGTTTATTATAAGTGAATTATTAACCTTAACAGCATAACAAAACTGCACTTAATGCTTTTTTTTTTTTTTAACGTATATTGCACAATGAAAAGCTAGTAGCGTGTGTTTTTGCAAAGGTGCATATTGCATATAAAATAGCATGTTATAATTATACGAATTATACGAGTGTGTAAATATATAGGTCTATATGATATAGTTATAGTATAATAGTGTGTGTATGTATATAATCTAAGTGCACACAGTTCATTTATATTATAATAGCATATATGTGTAGTTGCTGCTTGCTACCATCTAAGATCATTTAAATACTCTCGCGACTCAATAATATATTATAGAGTCAAGATTTTATATATATATATATATTTTTTAAATGTCAACTATTTTCTAAAAAAAAAAAAAAAACTATCTTTACAACTCATAGTATCATTGCTGGTGTTTGTTGGAGGATTCACAATAGTTTAGCATAATCCTAATTATTTTGGATTTGTTACGCTCCGCTGGTTCCTGCTATATTTGCTCATGATCAAACGTCAAAAACTTTAAAGAATTATTTGTTAACAAATTATTTGACTTTTTTTAATGATCAAGTTACAGTTTGTTGTTGAACTTGTGACTGATTCTCCTTGTCTATAAGTCTAGACAACAAAAAGGCTAGTCCAACACAAAAGTCTAGACAACAAAAAGTCTAGTCCGACACATAAGTCTGGACAACAAAAAGTCTAGTCCAACAGATAAGCCTAGACAACAAAAAGTCTAGTCCGACACAAAAGTCTAGATAACAAAAAGGCTAGTCCAACACAAAAAGGGAGCTCCTAAAAAACATAAAAAAGAAGCAATCAACATTTTCAGGCACATCATGAGAAGAGGAAAGCTGGAATACTTGGTTACAATAGGCAAAATACATGGAAAGAGAGATCGCGGATGACAAAGAAAGAAAATACTAGATAGCTTGGTGTCATGGCATGGCAACCTGTCAACCACAGAACTGATAGGATGCACTGTAGATAGAAGATTGTGGAAGGACTTGATCACCTACGCCAACCGGTATGGCACATGATGATGATGATAAGTCTAGAAGAGTAATTCTCTAACAGGGTGAAGTAGCCGGACCCACAACTATAAAACTAAATAATACACTAATTGAATGTGTACGAAAATCAGCCACCTTGAATCTAAGATTTGAATCCAAAATTCACTTCCGAAAATACAAGGTATCTTCTACATTTCACAAACTTAAACAGAGCATGGACCAGTACAAAACGGACACACAGGACAAGGATTCTAATTTATAAGTTGTTTGCTTAAATTTGAAACTTGGACTACCTGTGTACGACGAGAGAGAAGATTAATCAGCTTCCATGCACTGCCTTCGTACGATAACGAACATCAAACGGCAGGACAACGTAACCAGCTCTAACTTCTTGTAACAAGCCAAACTCCCATCCATCATTGCAACACTTTTAGAGTCGGAGATTAACGTTGTTGGATCGTGTGAGAAGAATCGTACTCCCAAATAATTGTTCCCTAGAGAATTTCGGGACCGAAAGAGATAAAAGGATAAACAACTGCTGCGATATCAGCGTGTTTACAGCGCAGTTTTTAGCGAATTCTCTCTCAGGGAAAGAAATTGGGAAAATCTAGCGACAGATCGTAGCACTTGAAGAATAAACATTCAACGACACAGCAACTTTCGAGGAAAAAATTATGTTAAAACCAGAAGTAAAATTACTCAAGAAAAGTGAGATGAAGACGGGCACTTTGATCAATTTGCGGTCTAATCTGTCGATCCAGTGTTGACAGATTCAGTCATGATCGAGGCTACTCAGTAAGTAAGTAAACATCTAGCCTAATACACTAATGTATTACTATAGCCGTTACCAAATTATGATTACTTGTTTAGCAAGCATCTCTCTCTCTCTCTCTCTCTATATATATATATATATATATATATATATATATATATATATATATATATGAGGGGCAATCAAAAGGTATTGCACCACATCGGCTTTCTCAGTTAAAAATACACATTGTATACTCAATTTTGCACACTTTAAATATGGCATGTGTCGATTGTGTGCACGAAATTGCACTTCATTCGGCCAAAACATACGAATGCAATAAACCGTTGAAATTGAGCATGTTAGTTACTTGCGTTAAAAGCAGCAAATTGTGATACACTTTCTCGTTTTAGAGAAGGAAACTGTTGTGAATATTCACAAGCACCTATGTGATGTGTATGGAAGCTTTGCAGTCGACAGGAGCACAGTAAGTCGCTGGGTTCAGAGAATAAAACAATCGAAAAGCGGAGATACGGAGCTTCTTGATCAGCCGCTTTGTGGATGGTCTGCCACAGCCACCAATGCAGAGATATTGAAATGTGTTGAGAGCATTATTCATGTAGATAGGCGCATCACGACTCAAGAATTAGCCTTAAAGATGTCTGTCAGCTTTTGTAGTACAAATGCAGTTATAAAAACTCTCGAATTCTCTAAGGTTTGTACAAGATGGGTTCCATGAAATCTCACAAACGAGCACCGATTGTAAAGAAAAGCAGTTTCTTCTGAACTCTAGGAACGTTTCAATGTTGACGGAGAGAACTTTTTGGCTAAAATTGTTACAGGTGACATTGTTACAGGTGACGAAACCTGGGCACATCATTCTGAACCTGAGACAAAAAGACTGTCAATGGAGTGACATCATCCGCACTTACCACGAAGAAAGAAATTCAAGAAGTCTGCTTCAGCTGGAAAGGTCATGGTCATTGTCTTTTGAGACATTGAAGGTGTAATTCTAGTTGATGCTATGCCGAAAGGAAAGTCAACCAATTCGCAAGCTTACATTAAGCCATTGAAGGTGTAATTCTAGTTGATGCTATGCCGAAAGGAAAGTCAACCAATTCGTAAGCTTACATTAAGACATTGAAGGTGTAATTCTAGTTGATGCTATGCCGAAAGGAAAGTCAACCAATTCGTAAGCTTACATTAAGACATTGAAGGTGTAATTCTAGTTGATGCTATGCCGAAAGGAAAGTCAACCAATTCGCAAGCTTACATTAAGACATTGAGCAAACTCTATCAACTTTTTCGCAGAGTTCGGTTTCACAAGAATCCAGCAGACCTGCTTCTCCTGCACGACAGTCCGCGCCCTCACACAAGTTTGGCAACACGGGAAGCAATCACCAGATTGGGTTGGACTGTACTCCCCCATTCACCATAAAGCCCTGATTTGACACCCTCTGATTTCTATCTCTTTGGTCCACTTAAAGATGCCCTCTGTAGAACAAGGTTTGAAGATGATGAAGGAGTGATTCAAGCAGCGAAGACATAGCTACACGATCAAGACAAAGACCGGTACAGGCTAGTAATACACGCACTTATTGCGCGTTTGCATAAAGCTGTACAAGTGGATGGGGATTATGTTGAATGATATCGATGTTTACATGACATATCCATATATACTGTGTAAAAATGTCATACTTTTTAAATTAGCGGTTTCCGAGACAACCAATGCGGGGCATTACTTTCTGAATGCACTAAGTATTTATATAATTTGTTGCGTTAAAGTTCTTTGAGCCTTAAGCCGCTGTTGTCTGTTCGAGCACTTCTCTACTCAAGTATAATAGTTATATGGTTCAGGCTCAGTACCTAACGGTGACGATTTATTTATTTGTCGACGATACGGTTTCACTCTGAAATTAGGCGCACATTTTCTTTGGACGACCTGGCGTAATACTGACCACATCATATGTGATGGTTATATATTTTCTGTCTCTTTCTCCCGTTCACCATGCGACTATTAAATGAATACAAACAAATCCACCTTCTTCCTATTCTGCTCTTAGAAGGATATTGTGGCTTGCAGTGGAATGTTGATATTTGGGTTTTTCGGCCCAATACATCCGATTTCAGTCTCGCATTTTTGAGCACAGGGTTATATTCCCTTTTGATCCTTCTTCACTTGGCCGGACTGATTAATCTGTTTCTGGAGGCACAGCGAAAAGGTGACGTAGGTTCTGAATAGTTCTGGTTCACCAATCTTAGTGCGCACTGTCAGGTATAAGTCGCTGACCACGTTCAGCTCTGGTGCTGTCAGGCGTCTCCTCTGCCCCCCGATGATTGTACAATAAAATGTTCACTATAGTCCGTTCAGATTCGTTTGCCTAGACATTAATTTATTTTTTCAAAAACTTATTGTTCATTTGCATTGATCTTTTGAAGTTAGGTTTAGAATACTAATGTCGCTATAAAAATATTTTTTATCAAAGAAATGTGATCCAGTTTCAAAGATGCCTTATTTAACCTATATTTTAAAAAAGTTAATCGATATTATAAACACCGGCGGGATTATGTAGATGCTTACATCTCACAGCTGATTCTTTAACATATAGGCATGACCTTCACGGCTGAATGCGCACCGTCCTAAAATAGTTATGTTTCAACTATAAATTTTTATAAAGAAATGTTACATATGAAATTTCCCGTTTCGCACAAAATGACATTTTAGCCGAAACCGGAAATTATGTGACGTCAAAATCACGGCCGTAGACTCGAGTTCGAGTCATAATTCAGAGGCAAATCTCAATATTTACAGAAAGGAGGCGGCACTATCCATATTATCTTCTGCAAGTCTATGTGAGAATGAATATAAAGGCAAAATATTTTACTGAGCATAACATTGCTATAAAGATTTATCAATACTTCTGCAGAGAGCGTAAAAAGGGACATCTTTATTGTTCTTTATCAAACCCTGAGAAGAGAACAATGCATATTTTAGGTTTGTGTAAACGTTCATTTGATCGAATAGTTAAAGGAAGCGGATATTTATTGCCAACAAATGCAAGAAAGCAAGGAAGGAAAGAAACGTTAGACAGTTTTGATAAGGACATAGTAAAAAGAGAAATCTGTCGAATGTTTGATATAAACGAAGAAGTGACACTTAGAAAGTTGAAGCTTTGGCTGAAAACTAACAACGACATTGAAATATCAAAAACTTCATTATGGAAAATATTAAGAAGTGCAGGCTTCACCTTTAGAAAGTATGCTGGTGGAAAAAAACATTATTTGTGAGAAGCCACATCTAGTAGCTCTTAGAAGCAAGTATTTACGTGAAGTGAAGGATCATGTGTTACGACAAGAAGAGGAATATTGGAAAAAGGATGGTTTTGTTGTTTGTTCAGCCGAAAGCAGTAATCGACCTATTTGACTCGTCTGATTCTGAATGATCATTACTCTGATTAAGTCTACAGATAAATAGTTTGATTTGCAAAATTTCCTAGTTGATTTGTTAAACAGTTTATTGTTCAAGACCACCCAAGCAATCAAAAATATGTTATAAGCAAACCAACAACCATTACTTTGAATGGAAGCCTGCTTGAGTCAGTACAGAAGTTCAGCTATCTTGGATCCACTATTACAGCCACACTTTCCTTAGATGAGGAACTAAATGTACGTATTTGAAAGGCAGCGACAACATTTGGGAAACTCACACCAAGAGCATGGAACTATATCAAATTGACTCGATGAACAAAAGTTCTATATATAATTTAAAATTTGTATACTTGCCACCAAGTAAAATTTTATGAACACGCCTATGGGTCATCGTTGCACTAGATTACTGTAAAACATTTTGATTAGGGTCAAAATAATAGTTACATGGGCAAAGATCAAAGGAATTCGCCGCTTTAAGAAAACCGTTATAGCTAGACATCGAGTAACACATATGTTCTCGTGACATGGACATTTTAACACCGTATGCCAAAAATCATGTGAAATCATCAAGAACTTTTTGAATTATAAATCATAACATCTCGGCAAACGAATCTGAACGGACTATAACACCTCATTCCTAAAGTACATTAAGAGCCCCGTCACGCAAAATGGCGTATATATATATATGATGTGGTGTTAGTGACCATAATTTTAATAGACCTTCGGCACTTGATTTTTGGGGTAATGTGGTCAGTATTACGCCCGTGCCGCTACACTTTCCAAGAAAAAATCCGGTATCCATTTAAGGCTTGGTGAACCCGAAAGACGCTTGTCCTTTGTAGTCCAGTTCACTAACGACCGACCTATCAGGGCTCCCTTAAGCTGCAACTGTATCTTTGCTACAGCTTATAATGCACAATTAATAGTCCATGCATTTCATTCATTCATTTGTTGTCGTTTTCACATTGAAGATTAACTACCACGGAGCGGTCATTTTACTCTGTCTCTTGGCTTGATAGTGCGGTTGTCATAGAACCTATCAATCTTGTGATGCTATCGGCCTACTTTAACCTAGGTCTGCCTCGTCTACCTTGTAGTTTCCCTTACAAGAAGACCTTCGGTAGGGTATTGTGTCTTTTAACAAGTCCCAAAAATGTCAGATGTCTTTTTCAAATTGTGTTTAGTTGTTCTTATAATCACATTTGATTGAACATTTTCTAATTTTTTTCTCTAATTGTGATGTTCTGTCTGTGGGGGCGATCAGCACACTGACAGCTGACTTCATGTGAGAGTCTGGAATCTTACTCTGATTGAGTCCTGATCGCAGAGAGAGAGAGAGAGAGAGAGAGAGAGAGAGAGAGAGAGAGAGAGAAATAATCACATTTATACAAAATTCAAGATTGCCATCTCACGCACACGAGCATGTGCATAGGCGCTTCAAACTGTTGAACGCATACGTCATGACTGTATTGAATATAGTACACTGTGGAAAACCCATTGGCCCATAGATAAAAATTACAAGCGAATCTATATGGGCCGCTGAAAGAACTACAGGAAAAATAGTCATCATCATTGAGTGCCGTCTCCGCATCGAAGGTTGGCTACCATGGAGCGCTATTCCACTCTGTCTCTTGCTTTGATGATGCAGATTGTCATAGGTTGACTTGTCCATCTTTTGATGTTACTCGTCCATGTTAGTCTTGGTATGCCTCTGCCTCTTTTACCTTGTATTTTCCCTTCCAATATTACTTTTATTAGGCTGTTGTGTCTTTTGACATGTACCCAAAAATTTAATTTGTCTTGTTCTAATTGTGTTTAGAAGTACTCTTTTCATTTTTAGTTGTTTTAAAACTTCATCGTTTGTTTTCTTTTTTTTCCATCCAATTCTACCTATTCTTCTTTAAATCAACATTTCAAAGGCTTCAATTTTCTGTTCTTTTTTCTTTTCTAATGTCCATGTTTCTGCACTATACAGGAATATTGAGAAGTTGTAACATTTTGCTATTTTTAGTTTTAGCCCTGGTGTTATTTGTTTTGATGTTAGTATATTTTTCATGGCATTAAAATTACTTTTTGCCATACCTATTCTTTTGTTTATTTCACTTAATATCTATATAATTCAGAAAAATAGTAATATACGATAAATTACCTTGCATATATGGACACTACTTCTATGTATGGATGGATGGGATGGGATGGATGCGCTGTTCTTTTGTCATGTTTAGCTGATTCAGAACTTCACTATTTATCTTCTCTTCCTTCCACCCAATTCTCCCATTTTCCTATAGATCCACATTTCAAGGGCTTCCATTTTCTGTTCTGTTTTCTTATTCAATGCCTACGTTTCAACACCATTCATGAATTTTGAGTTGATATCACATTTTACAATTCATAGTTTTAATTCTGGTGTTATTTGTTTTGATTTTATTACATTTTTTTCAGGTTGCTAAATTTACTCTTTGTCATTCCTATTATCTTCTTTGATACTGTCTTACGTTTTCAATCACTGTCATATAGCCACGATAACTATATTCTCGAACTCTTTTTTATGTTATTCCCACCTACTACGTTTATTTGCACACATGTATTTTTATTTAAGATAAAGGGTGCTCTATTTTATTTAAGTAAAGTAACACAAGGGTGCTCTATTTTATTTAAGTAAAGTAACACAAGGGTGCTGTATTTTATTTAAGTAAAGTAACACAAGGGTGCTCTATTTTATTTAAGTAAAGTAACACAAGGGTGCGCTATTTTATTTAACCAAAGTAACACAAGGGTGCGCTATTTTATTTAACCAAAATAACACAAGGGTACTCTATTTTAAATAAAGTAACACAAGGGTGCTCTATTTTATTTAACCAAAGTAACGCAAGGGTGCTCCATTTTATTTAACCAAAGTAACACAAGGGTGCTCTGTTTTATTTAACCAAAGTAACAGAAGTTAGTGCTCTGTTTTATTTAATCAAAGTAACACAAGGGTACTCTATTTTATTTAAGTAAAGTAACACAAGGGTGCTCTATTTTATTTAAGTAAAGTAACACAAGGGTACTCTATTTTATTTAAATAAAGTAACATGAGGGTGCTCCATTTTATTTAACCAAAGTAACACAAGGGTGATATTTTATTTAACCAAAGTAACAAAAGGGTGATCCATTTTATTTAACCAAAGTAACACAAGGGTGATATTTTATTTAACCAAAGTAACAAAAGGGTGATCCATTTTATTTAACCAAAGTAACAAAGTAACACAAGGGTGCTCTGTTTTATTTAACCAAAGTAACAGAAGTTAGTGCTCTGTTTTATTTAACCAAAGTAACATAAGGATGCTCTGTTTTATTTAACCAAAGTAACACAAGGGTGCTCTATTTTATTTAAAACACCAGGTTCGAACACTGCTCCCATTTCCCGTCCGGCCAGACACAAAAATTGGTTCCTGACATTTTGTCAGGAAATAAAATGCATCAGGGAGACCACTGCGTCGTGCACTTTTCGTCCCCTCTCTTTACTAGATGCACCCAAGTGAAGTAGAGGTCTTAAATTGCACCCACAGACACGACAGTAATGTCATGGGATACCTTTATCTTGTTAGTTCGAGGACTGCAGTGTGCGTATTTAAGCTCCCCCTTCCACACACACACACGCACGCACGCACAGAGTGAGAAAGAGAGAGAATGAGAGAGATAGTCTGGCTTCTTGAGCCTAATAATTTTTGATAATAAACACTCTCATAGTTTAATTTTTGCTAATAAACACTCTCATAGTTTAAGTTTAGCTTAAAAAACATTCTCATAGTTTAATTTTTGCTAATAAACACTCTCATAGTTTAAGTTTAGCTAAAAAAACATTCTCATAGTTTAATTTTTGCTAATAAACACTCTCATAGTTTAATTTTTTGCTAATATTCACTCTCAAATAACACAAATTCTGATCCGACACCGCGTGACGACTTCACCGATCATTTGGCCCTTATTCCTCAACCCTAGATCCTACAGGCAGACCAATAAATGCCCAATAAATACTGAAATATTTAATCTAGTATATTTAGCGTATGCAATCTTTAACAGGGAGCTTCGCTGGCCGAGTGTCTGCTTGCTTCCTGATCAAAAGTGTCCGAGTTCGATCCCCAGAAGTGGCGGAATCTTTTTTTTTTTTTTTTTTTTTTTGGACATGTTAAGTCTCCCTGGGTAACCCAAACTTTAAAAATGGGTACCAGAAATTTTTCCGGAAGGTAAAGGCGGTCTGGAGTTATACCGACCACATCGCCAAAATAATATGTTGTGGTCATGAAAAAATATGAGCACCTACACCATATTCCCCATATGCATAGCAATGCGTGAAGAGGCCCTTTTCCTTTTTTTTTATTTATTCTATAATTATTTATTTTTCCTTACTAATATATGAATATAAAAAACCAAAACTATGATTATAAACAAAGATAATATTTAAAAAAAAACCTACAAGTGTATATCAAAGTTGAAGGAATATACTTGGAGACAGTTCAGAGCTACAACTACCTTGGACATACTATAACCAGTGATGGAAAATGTTCAACTGAAATAAACAAAAGAATAGGAATGGCAAAAAGTAATTTTAATGTCATGAAAAATATACTAACATCAAATCAAATAACACCAGGGCTAAAACTAAGAATAGCAAGATATTATATCTTTTCAATATTCCTGTATGGTGTAGAAACATGGACATTAAACAAGAAAACAGAACAGAAAATTGAAGCCTTTTAAATGTGAATTTATAGAAGAATAGGTAGAATTGGATGGAAAGAAAATAGAACAAATGATGAAGTTTTAAAACAACTAAAAGTGAAAGGAGAACTACTAAACACAATTAGAAAAAGATAAATGAAATTTTGGGTGCATGTTAAAAGACACAACAGCCTAGTAAAAGTAACAGTGGAAGGGAAAATGCAGGGTAATAGAAGCAGAGGCAAACCAAGACTAACATGGACGAGTAACATCAAAAGATGGACAAGACAGCCTCTGACAACCTACATCATCAATGCAAAAGACAGAGCGGAATGGCGCTCCATGGTAGCCAACCTTCAATGCGGAACGGCACTCGATGATGATGATGATGATGACGACTAGTATATTAACTCTTATTAGAATATCTTTTGTAAAGATTAAATGTTATAGAAGTAATAGTTTTATATTTCTTTACACTCAGGAGAGAGAGCAGGCCGTAATTTTGGAGCCACAAGTGAGCTATTGTTGAATTCTGGACCAAAGAACTTGGATTACAAATGGAATATTTTAAACCAAGACATGACAAGTGCTTCTAGAGATCAGTTAATTCATGAGTTAATTAACGGCGATCTTCCAAGAATGAGTCTCTGGAGCCCTACTCACGTACAGTTTACAGGTATGTTGGTGAGATCCATATTGTATGTTGGTGAGATTAATAACGTATGTTGGTGAGATCCATATTGTATGTTGGTGAGATTAATAACGTATGTTGGTGAGATCCATATTGTATGTTGGTGAGATTAATAACGTATGTTGGTGAGATCCATAGCGTATGTTGGTGAGATCCATAACGTATGTTGGTGAGATTAATAACGTATGTTGGTGAGATTCATAACGTATGTTGGTGAGATTAATAACGTATGTTGGTGAGATTAATAACGTATGGTGTTGAGATTCATGACGTATGTTGGTGAGATTCATAACGTGCAGTTTGATATATTGTGAGATTAATAACGTATGTTGGTGAGATTCATAGCGAGCTGTTTGGTATGTTAGTAAGATTACGTAACGCATGTTGGTGAGATTACGTAACGTATACTGGTGAGATTACGTAACGTATATTGGTGAGATTACGTAACGTATATTGGTGAGATTGCGTAACGTATATTGGTGAGATTACGTAACGTATGTTGGTGAGATTCATAACGTTTGATATACTGGTGAGATTCATGACGTATGTTGGTGAGATTCAAAACTTATGTTGGTGAGATTCATAGCGAGCAGTATGGTATGTTGGTGAGATTCAAAACTTATGTTGGTGAGATTCAAAACTTATGTTGGTGAGATTCATAACGTGCAGTTTGGAATGTTTGTTTGTTTTTGTATCATCATTATGTGCCATACCGGTTGGCGTAGGCAATCATGTCGTTCCACAATCTTCTATCTACAGTGCATCGTATCAGTTCTGTTGTTGACTGTTTTGTATGCCATAACACCAAGCTATCAAGTATTTTCTCTCTTTGTCGTCCGCGATCTCTCTTTCCTTTTATTTTTCCAGTTGTAACCAAGTATTCCAACTTTCCTCTTCTCATGATGTGCCCGAAAAATGTTGATTGTTTCTTTCTGATGTTATTTCGTGAGCTCCCTTTTTGTGTTGGTCTCTTTGAGAACTTGCTCATTGGTCTATTTAGCTGTTCAGGGAACTTTCAACATTCTTCTGAGAAATCCCATCTATGGGGCCTCTAATTTTCTTTTTACATGTTTACTGTCCATGATTCGCTTCCATAGTTCAGAATTGGTTCTTTATAGCACCGATGAACTCTCTTTCTCATTTTTATTGACATAGATTTGTTGCATAAGATATTTTTCATTTTCTGAAATGCTATTTTGGCCTGAGCTATTCTGCTTTTTATTTTTGTGGTGCATCTCCCATCTGATGTAATTATTGTGCCCAAGTATTTGAAACGTTGTACTTGTTTCAGATTTATCTCGTTTATTTTTATTCTGCATGATGGTGATGATTGTTTCTTCGATATGTCTATTACTTCTATTTTCTTACTGTTCAGACTGAGACCTTTCTTATTGCTTTATTTTACTATTATGATTATCATTTATTTGTTTTTGTATGTATTGAGAGTAATATGGAATGTAAAGTAAAATTCTAGAATGTATTATGACATAGTGAAGTATTAGAATTCACCAGACTAGGCAGTGTCATACTTCACCAGACTAGGAAGTGTTAAACTTCACAAAACTAGGAAGTGTTAAACTTCGTCAGGCTAGGAAGTGTTAAGCTTCATCAGACTAGGAAGTTTTAAACTTCACAAAACTAGGAAGTGTTAAGCTTCATCAGACTAGGAAGTGTTAAACTTCATCAGACTAGGAAGTGTTAAACTTCATCAGACTAGGAAGTGTTAAACTTCATCAGACTAGGAAGTGTTAAACTTCATCAGTCCAGGAAGTGTTAAACTTCATCAGACTAGGAAGTGTTAAACTTCATCAGACTAGGAAGTGTTAAACTTCATCAGACTAGGAAGTGTTAAACTTCATCAGACTAGGAAGTGTTAACCTTCATCAGACTAGGAAGTGTTAACCTTCATCAGACTAGGAAGTGTTAACCTTCATCAGACTAGGAAGTGTTAAACTTCATCAGACTAGGAAGTGTTAAACTTCATCAGACTAGGAAGTGTTAACCTTCATCAGACTAGGAAGTGTTAACCTTCATCAGACTAGGAAGTGTTAAACTTCATCAGACTAGGAGGTGTTAAACTTCATCAAACTAGGAAGTGTTAAACTTCATCAAACTAGGAAGTGTTAAACTTCATCAAACTAGGAAGTGTTAAACTTCATCAGACTAGGAAGTGTTAAACTTCATCAGACTAGGAAGTGTTAAACTTCATCAGACTAGGAAGTGTTAAGCTTCATCAGACTAGGAAGTGTTGGTGATAAGAAACTTTTCATACAGAGTTTCACTGCAGGAGGCAATCTGATCATCACAATTGGAACCGTCAAGGAAATATTTCGGTCCTTTGCTTCTTAACACTTTGGGAGGTGGGCTCATTCTCCTGCTACTTTTGAACCTCCAAGTTCACAACATATAGCTCGTAAAAAAACTAGAAGAGACTCTGGTCGACACAAAATGTTTCTCATATGATAGAGGAGACACTTGTCTGCACAATATGTTTCTAATATGATAGAGGAGACATTGTCTGCACAATATGTTTCTCATATGATAGAGGAGACACTTGTCTGCACAATATGTTGCTCATATGATAGAAGAGACATTTGTCTGCTCAATATGTTCCTCATATGATAGAGGAGACATTTGTCTGCACAATATGTTGCTCATATGATAGAGGAGACACTTGTCTGCACAATATGTTGCTCATATGATAGAGGAGACACTTGTCTGCACAATATGTTTCTCATATGATAGAGGAGACGCTTGTCTGCACAATATGTTTCTCATATGATAGAGGAGACACTTGTCTGCACAATATGTTTCTCATATGATAGAGGAGACGCTTGTCTGCACAATATGTTTCTCATATGATAGAGGAGACGCTTGTCTGCACAATATGTTGCTCATATGATAGAGGAGACACTTGTCTGCACAATATGTTTCTCATATGATAGAGGAGACACTTGTCTTCACAATATGTTTCTCATATGATAGAGGAGACACTTGTCTGCACAATATGTTTCTCTTATGATAGAGGAGACACTTGTCTGCACATTATGTTGCTCATATGATAGAGGAGACACTTGTCTGCACAATATGTTGCTCATATGATAGAGGAGACACTTGTCTGCACATTATGTTGCTCATATGATAGAGGAGACATTTGTCTGCACAATATGTTGCTCATATGATAGAGGAGACACTTGTCTGCACAATATGTTGCTCATATGATAGAGGAGACACTTGTCTGCACATTATGTTGCTCATATGATAGAGGAGACATTTGTCTGCACAATATGTTGCTAATATGATAGAAGAGACACTTGTCTGCACAATATGTTGCTCACAGGATAGGAGAGATTCTTGTCTGCACAATATGTTGCTCATTTGATAGGAGAGACACTTGTCTGCACAATATGTTGCTTATATGATAGAAGAGCCTCTGGTCGACACAATATATTGCTCATATGATATAAGAGACATTTGTCTGCACAATATGTTGCTCATATGATATAAGAGATACTTGCCTGCACAATATGTTGCACATATGATATAAGGGACACTTATCTGCACAATATGTTGCTCATATGATAGAAGAGACACTTGTCTGCACAATATGTTGCTCATATGATAGAAGAGACACTTGTCTGCACAATATGTTGCTCGTATAATAGGAGAGACCGTGTCTGCACAATATGTTGCTCAAATGATAGAAGAGACACTTGTCTGCACAATATGTTTCTCATATGATAGAAGAGACACTTGTCTGCACAATATGTTTCTCATATGATAGGAGAGACACGTGTCTGCACAATATGTTGCTTATATGATAGGAGAGACCCTGGACTACACACAACTTTTTACTGCCCACACCCATTTATAAAATTCTGCGACAGACTTAACTCCTACATTGAGTTCTGTACTTTTCGTTGTGAATGTAGTCTTAAATTCATTGCCTCTGCGTGTGGCTCCATCTGTTGTTTTGTTCCTAAGTATATTTCATTACAAATAATAGCACCGTTATCCTCTTCGAGAAAACCCACGGAGATCCTGGCCCATGTGCACGAACTGCGATGTAGGGGATGGAATCCAATACATGGGTAGGTTCCTGCTGACAATTTTGCCCTGGCAGCGACTATATTTATGGCCTACTCTTTTCGATTTGAACTGATAAAAGTTCTTTAACGTGCACGAGTGCACACGGATGGATTTCTGTTTATTTCCGTTATCCGAGAGGGCTAGACATCGGATATCACTACCCAAGAGATCAGGGAAGAGAACGTCATCATGAAAGAACAGACCACATTTTTGCTATTTACAACAACAACAAAAATCACCACTGGTTCTGGTGGGCCATTCTGTCATGAGATAGACGAGGTACACCTAGACTACCCAGCCTTCCCCCACTCCTCAAAAAAAAAAAAAAAAACAAATGTTTAAAAATCTGTTAATATCTTCGCCCTTGGAATGGTGATAGTCTTGTGACGACTTGATAACGCTTA
Source organism: Megaustenia siamemsis (assembly GCA_032433765.1). Classification (NCBI taxonomy): domain Eukaryota; kingdom Metazoa; phylum Mollusca; class Gastropoda; order Stylommatophora; family Ariophantidae; genus Megaustenia; species Megaustenia siamemsis. Next base: position 59,812,038 of record JAVIAB010000024.1, read on the forward strand.
TCTCTCTGACAGTACAAGAAACTTTATTAAATTATACATTGTTGACTAGTGATCACACACACAATAAAACCGTGCCGGGAATATATAGAGCAACAACAACTTTGTTTGGCCACCTGGTCAGAATGAATCCTCACCAATCACCATCAAGGGCGTTCTTCTCGAGAATGCATGGGAAAAGACCAAGAGGAAGACATAGAAGAAGATGGATAGACGCAGTGATATAGATATGTACCAAGAAAGGAAAATCACTAATTCAGACAGTTCGAACAGCTCAAGAACGACAAATGATATAAATCACGACACCTTTTCGATATCAGTGAAAATAGAAAAGAAGAGGAAAGAAAGACTAGCGATATATCTTAGACATGATGAAAACATCGATACCATGCTTGTTTACACAGTTTCGGGGACGCCAGTTGTGTGTTAACGTTAAATATACACAAGTTTGCTGTAACTAGAGACCAGATGTCGTGAAGTGGGCTCCGGTTGGCTTACACGAAGTAGGTCAATGTTTGATTAACCAGACAAGTCAACCGTGAAATCAATCTTGCCGTGCTTGTTGTTGTTGAGTTCCATACTAAGATTGTGTACCTTTGCATTCGATATTGTCACCCGAAAGATCCCTACGAAGGGCATTGTAGCATATAAAAAATATATGTTCAGTCTGGTTTCTTTGATTAATGTACATTTTGTATATTTCTCCCTGAGTTATGTCTTTCCTTGTCGTCTATCCTATTTTTGTTTCAATCACGTGTAAAGTAAATGTAAAGTACGAGACTTGAATCGGCGTCTTAGCACGCGAGTTTCCATCCATATGTGCTCGGCCACCTATCCAGAAGTGTTCGGAGACTTCTGGATAGTGTCGATTCAAGCATAGAAACTCACGATGCGAGGCTGCATTCCTCACCTCCCCATAGCACTATCCTGATACCCATTTCTGCCAACAGCTGGGTCCATCGCTGGGGTATTTTTTTGTCCCAACCACGAGTACAATTCACACTGCTTCCAGCGAGAGTCGAACACGGGTTGTCCGAACATCGGTAGTTAGTCGAGTGGTTTTCCCAACTAGGCTATCAAGACCCTCTTTCAGTCGCGTGTTTGATTATTGAACTGTGTTGATAGCTGAATGTATAGCTCGTTATATATTCACGTTCAATGTGTTACAATTTTATTATTCTCCGTCTTGGAAAATCTATGGCTATATATTTTCTGAGTTTCCTCGACCGATGGTCGACGAATACCACGTGGGTTGACAAGTATTGTAGCGACGGACGTCTACGGCAACAGTCCAATACATTGTCTCCACATTGCCTCTTCTGTTACATGACTTTTCTTTGCTTGCAAGGTGATCCAGACCTTTGGGAGGGAAAAGAGACACAGAAATCCTGAACAAATTTAGTGATTAATTAATTAATGTAGGCGGAAAGTAAAACAGATATGATAAAAACTGTACAACAACATACAAACATTAACAGGAAAATACAAATATGTAAATGCCTTTATCAAGGTTAAGAAAGGCAATCTGCTTGGCATTAATAAATAAAATAAGAGATGAAAAGAGCACCTTGAATTATTTTACTTTGAACAGTCAGACAACATAATACTCCAGAAATACTGCCCGTGGAGGATGAGTTGAATGTTAACGAGCCAAGCAAGGAAGAAATAAAGACAATTTTAGATGATAGATTAGTAGGGTCACAAGAAATTTCTTCCGAAACCATCTAAGCAGATAATGTATGATATATTCACACTTCAACCTAGAAAATGGACACTGAAAAAAACAACAGAAGTTATATCAGTAGTAAGACGAAAGAATACATTATACATAGCTATAGAACACCAAGGAGAGCCGCGATAGCTCAGTGGTTAGTGAACTGGACTACAAAGGACAAGAGGCAGGGTTAGATCCCAACCAATGGCTTCCGGGTTCACACAGCCTTAAATGGGTACCTGATTTTTTTTTCTGGGAAAGTAGAGCAGCGCGGGCGTAATACCGACCACATTACCCCAAAAATCATGTGCTGAAGATCTGTAAAATGTATTGTCACTAACACCATATTCCCTATACGCCACTTTGGCGTGACGGAGGTACTTTACTTTTACTACTTGACATAGAACACCAAGTTATAAAACAAGTAACGGACTAAATAAATAAATGGAGCAACATTCTCTGAAGATGGAAAAATCGATAAATAAATAGGCATATGATGCAATAAGGTAAACCAAATGGTCAGACAGCTATCCCACACACTTCAACACAAACCAATACCTTTTACCACCAAGAAACAACTTATGCAATGTATATTCACTCCAACATTGTGCTACCAATGCCAAACATAGTCACTTATGACTAAGCATAAAAGAATGCTTGTTACCACATGCTGAGATGTATGAGAAAAGCGCTTGGAGTGACCATACAAGACAGAGCCAGAAGCGATATTATAAAAGAAAGATTAGATACCGACCCAATCCTGAGATGAGAACAAGTTACCATACGCCTCAGAACTGGGCTCATTCGACTCCACAGTCACAGGTATACAACATTCAAGATTGGCACCTCAAACTACATGTACATGTGGACAGGCGTCCCAGACTGCTGAACACATACTTCAAGACTGCACTGAATATTGTAGACTGAGGAAAATCCATTAGCCCATAGATGTAACACAATAGACAAAACTATATGGACTACTGCAAGAATTACAAAAGACAGTAAAACTTATACATGAAACAATATTTAAGATATTGACAATACTTAAGGCGAACGAAAGATAGATAGATGGATGGTTGGACGGACGGACGGATGGACGGACGGACGGATGGATGGATGGATATATGGACGGACGGACGGGTCGATATCACGGCTTCCATCCTAAGTTATAACTCAAAACCTAACTTTGATCTATCTTTCACTTTGCATGAGATTCATTCCAGCTTTGACGTAATATGTCTCGCAATTTCTGCTGATAAAATCAACATCCCACAGGATTATACAAAGATGAACAAGACAATGGAGCGTAATCAGCCTAATGTTAATTTTTGGATATGGAACAAACCAGCTAAATAGGCACTGTAGAACTGGAGAATAAAGACCGAATCTATATTGTAGCCGCCACAATGTGTTCGAGTGAGAGTTTTATTTCACCTCCGAAAAAGAAAAAAGAAAGAAAGAAACAATTGACGCCAACATGAAATGGACCATTGGAGACATTTCTCAACCTTTTCTTTACCGTGGTCCAGGCCAGTGTTTCTCAAACTTTTCTTGCTGGTTTGGGGGTGGGGGGGGGGAAGAGGGGGAGAGAGAGAGAGAGAGAGAGAGAGAGAGAGAGAGAGACAGAGAGAGAGAAGAAAGGAATGGAGCTTTCGTAGTACAGACCAGACCACATAGGAACAGAAAATATGTACATGGTTTTCTTCCACAAATGTAAGCGCTAACAACATCCACCTCATCATTGCTCGACAGGTTACTTTTGGGGGTTTTCCCACCTTTTTTATGGCATATAAATACATTTTAAAGCACCGCTTATTATCCTTTGTAGCTAACAATAACCGAGATGTAAACTCACAACCTTTAGATACATCAACCCTAATCACTAACAATAACCGAGATGTAAACTCACAACCTTTAGAGACATCAACCCTAAGCATTAACAATAACCGAGATGTAAACTCACAACCTCTAGAGACATCAACCCTAAGCACTAACAATAACCGAGATGTAAACTCACAACCTTTAGAGACATCAACCCTAAGCACTAACAATAACCGAGATGTAAACTCACAACCTTTAGATACATCAACCCTAAGCACTAACAATAACCGAGATGTAAACTCACAACCTTTAGATACATCACCCTAAGCACTAACAATAACCGAGATGTAAACTCACAACCTTTAGAGACATCAACCTTAAGCACTAACCATAACCGAGATTTAAACTCACAACATTTAGAGACATCAACCCTAAGCATTAACAATAACCGAGATCTAAAGTCACAAACTTCAGAGACATCAACCCTAAGCACTAACAATAACCGAGATTTAAACTCACAACCTTTAGATACATCAACCCACTATTAGACACAACCCACTTTAGATACATCAAGCACTATTAACTACCAACATTCAAGTCACGACATAAACATCGCTGTTGTTATAAAATACGGATACCGTTATAGGTTCATTGTAGGGGAACCGGTCACAACATACATGTTGTGTTATAATAATGTGTGTGAATGTGTGTGCGTACGCGTTTGTATATGTGATGGGTGTGTGTGTGTGTGTGTTAATCTTACAATAATCTCCTTGAATATGACAGAGGCGTACCTAAAAAAAAACTGTGTATTTTTGGCAGGTCTCTAAAGACCGCCCCGGGCAGGCTCATGTTGTTTCTCTGAGTACATTTTCCTTTGTTATTCCGCGATGCTTTCTTCTTTGTCATTGCACACGAGACTTCCTTAATTTGAAAATTCCAATTGGCTCTATTTTAGTGAAGTGACGTCAGTTCCAGTTTGAAAGGTACATTACTCGTCACAGTAGTGGGTTACTCTTTAGCTAAACAAATATGACTGCAAGCTCACATAAAACAATATAAATATATAATAGAATAACAGCGCCATGCAACTGCACTGGCGACCACCAGCTGTCACACACTGGAAATTTGACAGAGTTTTGTTAGCTTACATAAATTATAGTTAATTGTGTAGTAGTCATGTGCCGTGGCTGTTTGGCTAACGGTCTTTTGTATTGTTCGTTGCTTGCGCCTTTTAGGTGGCAGTCGATGTGTTGTGTCGCTAAATTACGTCAATGCCGCAAATTATGCACCTTTTAAGTCTGACACATCCATCTTAGGCATGGTCAGATTTCTCTATCTATCTATTGTCCTTTCGAGCAGAAGACGGCACATAGGGCAGAACCACAATCTGAAAAACAGAAACCTTGCGTGCAAAAATGGCACATATTACAAAGATCACTGCTTCTAAAATATATGGTTCTGTTTCCATAATATTTTTTACAATGCAACTTGTCAAGCCATCGATCAACCTCTTTAGTCGCCTCTTACGACATGCCTGAAAGGTCACAGTGTCACTATTCTTTACTTCCCTCATAATGAGGCCCCGGTAACAGGAATGGCCAGATTTGCTTAACAATTTACGTCCGGACAGCGGCAATTATGGTCTACACTTTTTTTTCTTTAAACTACCAGGGCTTCTTTAACGTGCGCGAGCGCACACGAGACGACCTGTTTTTTCGCTGTTTTCTGAATGGATTAGACATGGGACATCTCACTATCTAGAGACCGGTTGGGTGGAGTACTGAATGTTAGTTAGAGTATAAAGAAGAGAGGCGTCATAATTGAGTCAAAGACAACCACACTGCGATCATCTGTCCAGAAATGTGTTGGGAGGAATAAGAGCTTACGCTGATAGCAGGCGGTGGTTCATATCCGTAAGTTAGAGGTTATATCCTTGGAGTGAGAGGTTCATATCCCTCTTGTTCGAGGTTAATAGTTCATACGTTGGAGGTTCATAACACTGCAAACAGAGGTTCATAGTTTTTCATTCAGAGATTATAGTTTTTCATTCAGAGGTTACTTTAATCTCCATCTTCTATGTATTTCTCTGAGCATAAAATATTTATCCCTTACCGACCTGCTAAGTCAGTCGTAAGTTAAGGGCAAAGAAAAAGCTAGGAATAGCCCCCGCCATAGAATATATAAGGAAACAAGAGATAAAATGGTTTGGCCACGTGAGAAGGCAGAAAGAACAAAACGCAACACAACGAGCCTTCAACAAACGTTGTGAGAACACCAGACCCAAGGGTCGACCACGTAAAAGATGGGTCGATGGAATATTAGAAGCACTAGGAAACATAACAGCAGCAGAGGCGAACAGAAGAGCAAAAGACCGCAAATTGTATCTCCCCTCGACGCTGAAAGTCAGATGAGGAAGGAAAGAGGAAGAAGAGGAAGAAGATTCAGAGGTTCATAGCTTTACAATGAGAGATTCATACCCATACGTCGGAGGTTCATAACCCTACAATCAAAGGTTCATAGTCATACAATCAGAAGTTCGTAGTCCTGAATTTAGAAATTCATAGTTATACAATCAGAGGTTCATAGACCAATAATAAAGAGGTTTATAGTCCTACAATCAGAGGTTCATAGCCCTGCATTCAGAGGTTTATAGTTCTACAATCAGCGTTCATAGCCCTGCATTCAGAGGTTCATAGACCTACAATAAAGGGGTGCATAGTGCTACAATCAGAGGTTCATAGACCTACAATAAAGGGGTGCATAGTGCTACAATTAAGAGTTTGATAGCCATGAATTCAGAGGTTCATAGACCTACAATTAGAGGTTCATAGCTCTACAATCAGAGATTCATTGCCCTACAATAAAGAGGTTCATTGTCTTGCAATTAGAGGTTCATAGCTCTGAATTCAGAGGTTCATAGCTCTACAATGATAGGTTCATAGCTCTACTACGAGAGGTCCATAGCTCTACAATGAGAGGTCCATAGCTCTAGAATGAGAGGTCCATAGCTCTACTATGAGAGGTCCATAGCTCTACAATGAGAGCTCCATAGCTCTACAATGAGAGGTCCATAGCTCTACAATGAGAGGTCCATAGCTCTACAATGAGAGGTCCATAGCTCTACTATGAGAGGTCCATAGCTCTACAATGAGAGGTCCATAGCTCTACAATGATAGGTTCATAGCTCTACAATGAGAGGTCCATAGCTCTACTATGAGAGGTCCATAGCTCTACAATGAGAGGTCCATAGCTCTACTATAAGAGGCCCATAGCTCTACAATGAGAGGTCCATAGCCCTGCATTCAGAAGTTCAAACCTGTATGGACAGGTAAATGAAGATTTGAAGAAGAAAGGAAAAACCCTGTCCCAAAAATGTCCTACCAAAGTCTAATGAGATCGACCGAATGGTACAATCGTTGCGACTTCGCTGTAATCTGCGACACAGTGCAACATCTGATCTTTTCAGTGAGACTATAGTAAAGGAAGATGATAGGAAAACTAGGCTCAGAAATGTTTGTAGAAATATCGTGACTTCCATGGCAAGCTAAAACAACTAATGCAGAAGTCGTGGCTGAAATGAATGCGCAAAGAGATTTCTTTTTAAGCGCGCTAGAAAGCGTAGTCTACATTTTACGGTCATGTCAAAATAAGATGGAAAATTATTTTAAGAACGGTATATATAGAAACCAAACAGGACAATTCCATATATAAAACAAGGAGTCAGACAAGGCTGTGTTCTGTCACCGGATTTGTTTTCACTTTACAGCGAATATATTATGAGATCAATAGTAGACAAAAAAGGAATTGAAGTCAACGGTCACAACATAAATAATTTGCGATATGCGGATGACACAGTCTTAATAGCAGAGACAGAGAATGAGCTACAATGATAGACATAATAGTAGAAGAAAGCAACAAGAAAGGTCTCAGTCTGAATAGTAAGAAAACAGAAGTAATAGTTATATCGAAGAAACAATCATCACCATCATGCAGAATAAAAATAAACAGGACAAATCTGAAACAAGTACAACGTTTCAAATACTTGGGCACAATAATTACATCAGATGGGAGATGCACCACAGAAATAAAAAGCAGAATAGCTCAGGCCAAAATAGCATTTCAGAAAATGAAAAATATCTTATGCAACAAATCTATGTCAATAAAAATGAGAAAGAGAGTTCATCGGTGCTATATAGAACCAATTCTGACCTATGGAAGCGAATCATGGACAGTAGACAAACAAATGAAAAGACGATTAGAGGCCACAGAGATGGGATTTCTCAGAAGAAATTTGAAAGTTCCCTGGACAGATAAAAAGACCAATGAGGAAGTTCTCAAAGAGGCCAACACAAAAAGGGAGCTCTTAAAAAATATCAGAAAGAAGCAATCAACATTTTTTCGGGCACATCATGAGAAGAGGAAAGTTGGAATACTTGGTTACAACTGGCAAAATAAAAGAAAAGAGAGATCGCGGACGACAAGAGAGAAAATACTGGATAGCTTGGTGTCATGGCATGGAAAACAGTCAAGAACAGAACTGATACGATGCACTGTAGATGGAAGATTGTGGAGGGACATGATCGCCTACGCCAACCGTAGTACATGATGATGATATATAGAAAAGAATAAATACAAATGGAATAAATAAATAAATAAAAGGGAATATATAAATACAAAAGGAATAAATACAATGAGAATAGACCAATACTATAGGAATAAATAAATGCTAAGGAATATTTAAATACAAAGAGAATATATAAATATAAAAACAACAACAAAAAATACTAGCAGCTTAACTGTCTGGCCTGGACAGATATCAGCACTTGAAATGATAAGAATTATCGGCGACAGAGTATGTAGTTTGACCCGATAGTCTCTATCGAGGCTCTACTACATACACCTAATGATAATATGTGCACGCGTATCAATGGCATACAGCAACTTCATACACATAAAGTAGAATCCAGAAATATGGCAGGTTTCAGCTGACAAGTAAAGATTTCTTTTTCTAAAAAAAAAAAGAACTCGTTAAAAATATTACCGAAACAAAAAAATATATTTTGAACAAAGAACTTCCTCTTCTCATATATGAACAAGTGATAAAAAGATTTCTTTTAAGGTCAAGGTCTTTGTGGAAATTGCCAGGACATCTGTAAAAACAGCGGCCACTAAAATTAAACCCGGGAAAATTGAATATCCAAGTTTTGCCCAGAATGTCCACATAATTCGGCTATTGATTTTGCTGCTTGTTTCTTTCTTCCTGGTGCATGATGCACGCGCCACCTCTCCAGCAATTACTACAACCTTTCTACTCATTAACTGAATTGCTCGTAGAAGTGGAAAAAGTGTGCGCCCTTCAATTGTAGAAATAGATTGGGCGTTTTTGTATGAATTTATTCATCAATACTGAAGAAGGAAATTTTTGAGTTGCATAAACAGCTGCGTTTATTTTCAAACATGAAGAACAATAGCGACGTGAATGTACGTTTGTTGATTGTCTTCTGTGGCTGTAATTATAGGAAATGTGTATTTCTGAATATAATGAAGGTAATAATTAAGTAACCTGATTTTGTAATCCTAACATGAGATCAACAGAACAACCAGTTCTTTGTGCGAAATTATTTACACTGTATAATTGTTGGCTATTTAGATATGTAGATTTATTATGTTCTTTAGAAACGAAATGGAAGAAAGAAAGAAAGGAATAAAAAGAATAAAGAAAGAAAGAAAGAAAAAGAGGAGGGAGGAAAGAAAGAAAGAAAGAAAGAAAGAAAGAAGAAAGAAAGAACGAAAGAAAGCAAAGAAAGAGAGTGAAGAAAGAAAGAAAGCGAAGAAAGACAGAAATAAAGAAAGGTAGAAAGACAGAAAGAGAGAGAGAGAGAAAGACAGAAAGACAGAAAGAAGGACAGAAAGAAGAAAGAAAAAAAAAGAAAGAAAAAAATCATCGCGCCCCAATCTTCAGAACAAGTTCTATAAAATCGTTAGCGATTAAATAGATTCGACCTAAAGCATGACTTCAACAGAAGGACACATACAACAAATGACTGGGCAGCTATTACGACCTTTGATAACAGTAAGATCAATGGAGACGACTTAACCCATCGGGTAATTTCCTGAACATCGTTAACAGAACACAGAAGTCAAGGAACATGACAGCTGCGGCGACAGATGTGTTTATGTTTTTGTACACAATTCTGGCACGACCCCCCCCCCCCCCCCCCCCCCGGGTTTTTTGCAGCCTACGACAAGATCTCGCTCTCGGTATTTCCAACGATGTCGCGAGAAATGTGTGATACGACAGGCAGCTTTATCCCGTCAAAAATGTGATAATTTATAATGAATATGTAAAGAACAAATGATGCACTTTTCAAAGTCTTTCTGTAAAATATGTGCGCTATAAATATTTTAAAACAAAAAGGACTCAGCCTTAATACTAAAAGGACAGAAGTAATGGTAGCAGCAAAGGAAAAAAAACACCCCAGCAATGCACAATAAAGACAAGTTGAACAATATTAAAACAGGTAAATGGATTTAAATATGTGGGAACAATGTTAACATCAAATGGTAAATGTACAACAGAGGTGAGATGCAGAATAGTTCAGGCAAAAGCAGCTTTCCAAAAAAATTAGGATACTGTGCAATCTATTTTGGACAATAGAAATAAGAAAAAGAGTTCTTAAATGTTAGGTATATATATATATGGCGTCTTGACAGACGGTTGGTAGCAAGCAATCATGAAAGTCAGTAGTTTGGTAAAGCATTAGTATCTCATACTGGGTGCTGCTTTACTGAACATCTTTTCTCGTGGCTGAATTTGTCAATCCTGGACAGACAGATCCATCCACAGAACGAGCAAGGTGTATTTGCGGTACCTGGCCGTGTCTCTTTTCTCTTGCGCCTTTTGTCTTCTGAATTTGATATCAGCACTGTGTCGAAAGTTGCTGTGGCCATTTTTTTTATTTTTGCTCTCCGTGTGCTACGATCCGCAGCCACATTTTCTCAGTTCCTTTCACTGATAGAAAATTCCCTCAAGGAAGCTCTGCAAACATCTTTATATCTCAGCACTGGTCTGCCATTTGATCTCTTTCCATGCTTGAGTTCGCTATACAATTTTTGTTTAGGATTGTTTGCCATTCCTCTTACAGCCACCTTAGTCTACGAATCATAAATGTTGCCATGATGGATGGGAGTTTGGCTCGTTGTAAGACATTAGAGTTAGTTACTTTGTCCTGTCATTTGATGTTCATAGTCTTGTGAAGGCAACTTATATGAAAGCTGTTTAACCTTTTCTCCTGCCCTGCATAGGTAGTCAAGTTTCTGATCTGTATAGAAGTGTACTAAGCACACAACTTTGGTAAATTTGAATCTTAGTCCTGAGTGTTCAATTGGTGTTGGCCCATGCTCTATCTTTAAGTTTACCAAATGTGAAAGCTGTCTTTCCGATTTGGGAATTTATTTCTTCTTCAAGGGAGACATTGCTTGTGACCATAGAACCAAGATAGGTGAGCTTTCTCACAGAATCACTGGTTATGTTATTTAATGATATAGCTGTGGGGCTAGCTACACCTTGTTGAAGCACCCCAGTCTTGTGGATACTTATTGATAGGGAGAATAATTCACATGATCTAGCTAGATTGTCAATCATTGACTGCAGGACGGATTCATCGTGAGCACCTAGTGCTGCATCATCATGGAATAGAAGCTCCTTGATTAGGGTCTCAGCTGTTTTTAATGTTGACCACAGACATGCAAGATTGAATAAGGAGCAGTTAGATCTTGTACGGATGTAGATGTCTCCAGAGACGGTTCTAATGCATTGTGTAGAGGGGCACAGAAAAATATACCGAATAGAGTAGGGGCAAGGACACATCCTTGTTTGACTCCACAGTTCATCTCAAATGGCTGGTAAGATCTACCGTCGAACTGGATGGTGGCAGACATATTGTTGTGAAACGACTTGATTAACTTTAGTAATGTCGGAGGACAGCCAACATTTCCCAACATCTCGTATAGACCTGCTCTGCCCACTGTGTCAAACGCCTTTGTGAGATCAACAAAGGCTATAGATAGAGGTCGTCTTTGTTCCTTGCATTTTTCTTGCAAATGGCGGATTTAAAAAATCATATCCGTGGTTGACCGTCCAGATCTAAATCCACACTGGGACTCGGGAAGGATAAATGTTATGTAGAGCCAGTCTTAACATATGGATGTGAGTCATGGATAATAGAACAACAGACAAGAAAATCACTGGAAGCTGTTGTAATGTGGTTTTACAGAAGAATGTTGAGAATACTATGGACAGCTAAGAAGAGTAATGAAAACGTTTAGAAAGATGCCAAAGTAAAAAGAGAGCTAATTTCCAATATTAGGTAGAAACAATCATCATTTTTTGCCCATTCTGGTCACTCACAGTTAAAATATATTGTGACAACTGGGAAAATTGAGGAACGAAGAGATAGATGGAAGCAAATAGAAAAGATACCAGACAGCTTAAGAGAAACTTGGCACAAGGTCAACAACATAAAAGATAAATAACTGTCGAAATCGAAAGTTGTGGAGAGACATGATCTCTTACACCAGCAAGCATGGTACTTGAATATGATGTAAAGAACAAATGGTGCAGTTGTCAAAGTCTTGCTGTAAAATATGAACGCTAGATTCAACTAAAAGAAAACAAAAATTACAGTACAGAAGCAATTTCTATAGAAGTTGTTGGATCCTGAGCTGTTAGGGGAGTTTTCCACTGATTAAACCGGTTTTGTTCAACAAACAGTAAGACCCGCATAAAACCGGTTTTGTTCAACAAACAGCAAGACCCGCATAAAACCAGTTTTATTCAACAAACAGCAAGACCCGCATAAAACCGGTTTTGTTCAACAAACAGCAAGACCCGCATAAAACCGTCGAGAAATAAACGTTAAGGGCTATTAATCTTTTGCCATTTGTTTCCTCAAATAAAGACTATAATCATTATCTTTATATCTAAACCAATCTAACGGGTGATTAAATTGTCTTTATTCTTGTACGTATACATTAATCAAATATGTAGAAACGTAAAATAAATCACCACACATTTTATTGAAGTCTCCGATAAGGCCCAACCGACGGCTCCGGTTCACCCAGCCTTTAATGGGTACCGGATTTTTTTCTGGGAAAGTAAAGGCGGCACGGGCGTAATACTGACCACTTTACCCCAAAAATCATGTGCCGAAGGGCTGTAAAATTTATGGTCACTAACATCATATTCCCTATACGCCACTTGGCGTGACTTTACTTTTTACTTTACTCTCGGATAAGGGAGTATATGTGAACAGTGTCCATAAAAGAGCCAGTGCCATCTATAATTTGTCTCTTTTGAGTCTACTACCCTTTCTCCTCCCAATCTAATTGTGAAGTAGATGTTGTACATCAGCACTGACTCTGAAGTAGGTACTTTCATGGGGCATCTTTATCTTGTCTACGATGGTGAGGAAGACCGAGGAGTTTCCACAAGGTGTGACTTCCATGCATCAAGGTATGATACGCACAGTCTCATTTTGGATTAATTCCAGTCTTTCAATCAATGTATGGCTGAGAACCGTCTGAGGTGCCTCCTGTTTTTTGCCGTTTTCTGAAAGGACTAGACATCTGATCTCGCAATCCAGAGAGGACTAGACATCTGATCTCACAATTCAGAGAGGACTAGACATCTGATCTCACAATTCAGTGAGGACTGGACATCTGATCTCACAATCCAGAGAGGACTAGACATCTGATCTCACAATCCAGAGAGGACTAGACGTCTGATCTCACAATCCAGAGAGGACTAGACATCTGATCTCACAATCCAGAGAGGACTAGACATCTGATCTCACAATTCAGAGAGGACTAGACATCTGATCTCACAATCCAGAGAGGACTAGACATCTGATCTCACAATTCAGAGAGGACTAGACATCTGATCTCACAATTCAGAGAGGACTAGACATCTGATCTCACAATCCAGAGTCCAGGGAAGGTAAAACCACGAAGAAAACACGGATTAGATTTTTGAAAAAAAATCCCACCGCCTGTGGTAGATCGAACCGGGATCTACCTGTCCACAGGTCGACGTCTTAGCTCTAATCAAACAGTCCCCATTCCATACTGAACTTATGGTTTTGGTTAGTCGAAGGCCCCGGTATCTCTGCAAACGAATTAAAATATATAATTATTCAACCGCCCGTGCCAGTGGAATCATCCGAATTAAAACACATCTCATTGAAAGATCCAAACTAAGAAAGGCAGCTGCAGTCCCGATAATAGCAGCTACAGCAGACGCCAAAAGACATAAGGCCAAGCTGTAACGAAAGTGAACGCAGCTGAACTGTCCTTCGTCGTACAATATCATTCATCGTAAGCAATCGGAATACTCATGGCTGACTAAGGGGCATTAGTGACCAGGTGGCTGGGTCATGTAAGAAGAATGGCAAACAATCGTATTCCCAAATAGATACTCGTATTGTATGTTGAACTTAGGGAAGAGGGCAACCAAATAGCAACCCAATACTGAGATATAAGATTATTTTCAGGGCTTCCTTGAAGGAATTTTATATCGGTGAAAGAAATTAGGAATATTTGGCATCAGATTGTGAAACACACGTTTTTAAAAAACAAAAATGGCACAGCAACATTTGAGGATGTTATGTTAAACTCAGGAGCCGCGATAGCTCAGTGGTTAGTGAACTGGACTACCACGGACAAGGGTAGGGTTCGATCCCAACCGACGGCTTCCGGGTTCACCCAGCCTTAAATGGGTACCGGATTTTCTTCTGGGAAAGTAAAGCAGCACGGGCGTAATGCTGACCACATTACCCTAAAAATCATGTGCTGAAGGTCTGTAAAATATAGGGTCACTAACACCATATTTCCCTATACGCCACTTGGCGTGACGGGGGTACTTAACTTTACTTATGTTAAACTCAGTAGACAAAAGGTAGAGGAGAAAGGAGACGAAGCCAGAAACCACACATACACCTTGTTCGTTCTGCGGTAGAATCTGTCTGTCCAATATTGGCAGATTCAGCAACGAGAGAAGCTGTTTGGTCAAACGGCATCCAGCATATGGCACCAATATTTTACCAACCTACTGACTAATCATAGCTGTTTGCTACCAACCTTATGTCAAGACGACAAATGTCATATATTATTATTTTTATTATTTTATTTTATTTATTAATATTATAATAGACTCAAGATGCAACAAAGCTTGTCAAATCATCGGACAGCTATCAGCACTATAGCCCAACAAGGAAATCACTCCAGTCTTCATCCCACCGTTGTGCTACAATGCCAGACCTGGACCCTAGGTGCAAGAACAACGAGAAAAATAGCCTCTACTGGGATGAAATGTGTTAGACGAATGACACGAAACAGCCTGAGAGACAAGATCAGAAATGAAGAACTGAGAAAAAAAGCTAGGAATAACCCCCGCCATAGAATATATAAAGAAACAACAGATAAAATGGTTTGGCCATGTGACAAGACAGAAAGATCAAAACACAACACAACGAGCACTCAATAAACGTTGCGAGAACCCAAGGGTCGACCACGGAAAAGATGGATCGATGGAATATTAGAAGCACTAGAAATCATAACAGCAGCATAAGCTAGCAGAAAAGCAAAAGACCAAGAATTATATCTCCCCGCGACGCTGAAAGGCAAATGAGGAAGGAAAAAGAAGATTAATATTGTATATATGTATGGAAATAATAGCCAAGCAATTGCTGGAATTTATACACAAAATATATTTGTCCCCACCAATCCTAGATCAGATACATATTTTCATTACTCAGATAGAAACGAAAATAACTACAATAAGACTTATCAAAAGAGTCATCAATAGATTGCCACACGTTTCTACCGGTTGTTTACAAGAACAGCAGCTAGACAAATGAAAGACTTGCTGTGACGGGGTATCGTGCCCTAATGAAAGGACATTGCTGACGGCAACAATGTCAACAAATGACAAGCTTTGCCAGGGCGAGGGACGCCATGTGTCAATATTTGAATACAATTGGCTTGTCTTTGTCTTATTCTTGGTGTGTAAATTACAAACAGGCAAAGTGCTTCTTTATTTTTCTTAGTCCGTGTTTGTTATAAAAATCAATACTGAATTAGATGAGCAACAATTTGGATTCAGGAAAAAACAGTGGCACAAAAGAAGCCATATTTAGCATGAGAACATTGGTTGAAAAGTACATAGAAGTAAACAAACCAATATATGCCTGCTTCATAGACTACACCTAAGCTTTCGATATAATACACCATAACCAACTTATAGACTGCCTAACGGATATAAATCTAGACGACGCAGACATACGACTAATATGTAATTTGTACTGGGAGCAAACAGCAATAATAAAATATAACAAGGAGAACTCTACACCTATGGATATAAAAAGAGGAGTAAGACAAGGATGGACCCTATCACCAAGCTTGTTCAATCTATACCCTGAGCAAATCTTTAAAAACATCTCAGAGATGCCAGTCCTGAACATTAATGGAAAGATATGATGAAAGATGATGACGATGATGTGTTTGTTTGACGTTTACATATTTTCTTGGTCCGCACTTAAAAGGGCGTTAACCGGGCGTAAGGAGATAAAGGCGCCTCGCAGACGCAGAAATGGAAGCTATCAGCGACCCAAGGCTGATGATCATACGCCACCTCTTCGTGGTGCCTCCAGAAACTGACTAACTGTACAGTATTGCCAAGCGAGTATGGATCGAGGAGGGATGACAATCCGGCACTCAAAAATAACATGCTGAAGTCGGATGTGTTGGGTCAAAAGGCACAAGTACCAAAGTTCTACTGCAAACTTAAGCACAGCGCATCTATGCCAACTTAACATCCTTCCACGGACGGATGATATCAATTCGTTGTCATCAGATGAGGGACAGAAAGGAGGAATGAAATGGTCGTAAGATTCATTGTGCCATTGTTCACAACAAGCTGTAATATCGGTTCAATACATCAGACTTCAGCACGAATGAGCAGATCCTAGTTTCTTTAACTCGACTCTGTCAGCATCAGCAGATCTGTATTTGTGACATGTACTTCACGTTTAAAATGTGCAATCAAGATGCCAAGCAAGTGAATTAATTTGTATAAACAAACAGTAGTTAAATTTGAGCCATATCGATCAAGACGTAAACAGATAATGATAATAATAAAGTCAGGGACCAAACGCCAAACAATTTTTTTTTAAAAGAGAAGAGCTGTCCTGCCGAAGCGATTTCAAGATCAGAATTGTGCACAGAGACAACTCTGCTTTTTTACCAGAGCGTATTCATCCGTACACATTCAGACAAAGTAAACTTTTGTATCTAACGATTTAGTTAAGATCAAAGCACTAAAAATAAAAATAACATACCAAAATATACCAGTGTATCAAAATAGCTCATCTAGATTCTAGATCATTGCAGCGAATGACCACAATCTTAACTGGCAATTCACAACATATCATCGTCTATCCAAGATCACGTTTATGCTGCCAAACCTAAGAAAATAAAAACCCATTTTCTGTCAATAATTGTTTTCTTGTCTAAAATGTGTGTATATGTTTATAATGTAAACAAATAGTTGATTCAAGCTAATATTGTTAACAGTAATTGTTTCTTTCCATCATTAAGGTAGCCTTATTTATTACAATTTATTTAAACTATAATATAGTGGCTTAATGGGAGCCGCGATAACTCAGTGGTTAGGGAACTGGAGTGCAAAGGACAAGAGGTAGGGTTCGATCCCGACGTCGTCCGGGTTCAACTAGCCTTAAATGGGTACCGGATTTTTTTCTGGGAAAGTAAAGCGGCACGGGTGTAATACCGACCACATCTGAAGGTCTGTACAAATTATGGTCACTAACACCATATTCCTTATACGCCACTTGGCGTGATGGTGCTCTTTACTTACTTTTACTATATGTTACAGGTCTAGAATAACAATAATGTAAACCAGTATAATAACACATTTTGTATGCACTTTACCTTACATGTTTATGTTTGCGGTCTAATTTAGCCTAAAAGACATAGTATACGGTTAAACAGTTCATTCCTCGGTGCCGAAAAAGCTGAAAATCCCAAAACAACACAGACGGATGAAAATACTCACGTCCAACCAATGAAAGACTGGAGGGCCAGTAGAACTCCAGATGCCGCTGATAATTGTTTCTTTTTTATTATTTGACGAAATAGACGTGCAACATAGATTAAATGTTTTAGAAAGATTAGACTTAATCAAAATAGATTTTGCGCGAGTAAAAAAGAAAGACACTCATGGAACCGGATATAGTAAAGTCTGTGACAAATAAAATCAATTAGCACTACCGAGAAACAACCATTGAGGAGAACATAGCGCTTTCCTGGCGTGAATGAGAGTATTTCTGTTGTAGTAAATTGAAATAGAATGTTTAATAACGCAGAAGACTACTCAGGCTTTTTATTGGACGCGTACATAGGTGAATGGAGCAGCAACTACTGCAGTTGAAAGCAGGATATATTAACATAAAAAAGGACACAATCGTGGCAAACATTGAGTTTTTTTTTAAGGGAAGGTTCTAAAGCTACAGGAAAATTTTTAAGAGAAGATTCTATGGCATGAGGGAATTTTTCAAGGGAAGATTCTATGGCATGAGGACAGTTTTCAAGAGAAGATTCTATGGCACGAGGAAAGTTTTCAAGAGAAGATTCTATGGCATGAGAAAAGTTTCAAGAGAAGATTCTATGACACGAGGAAAGTTTTCAAGAGAAGATTCTATGGAACAAGACAGTTTTCAAGGTAAGGTTCTATGGAACAAGAAAGTTTTCAAACGAAGTTTCTGTGGAACAAGAAAGTTTTCAAGATAAGGTTCTATGGAACAAGAAAGTTTTCAAAGGAGGGTTGTATGGAGAAAGAAAGTTATCAAGGGAAGGATCTATGGGAACAAGAAAGTTTTCAAGAGAATATTCTATGGCACGAGGAAAGTTTTCAAGAGAATATTCTATGGCACGAGGAAAGTTTTCAATGGAAGATTCTATGGAACAAGAAAGTTTTTTTTTTCGCCAGCTTTTATCTCTGACGAAGTCCCTAGAGACTAGGAACTGAATTTTGCGTGTTAATCCGTAGGCTGTTCTGAGGTACTCATATTTTTTCGTCCAAGAAAGTTTTCAAGGGAAGGATCTATGGCAACAAGAACGTTTTCAATGGAAGGATCATAAGAACAAGAAAGTTGTCAAGGGAAGGTTCATAAGAACAAGAAAGTTTTCAAGGGAAAGTTCCATGGGACAAGAAGGTTTTCAAGGAAAGGATCTATGACAACAAGAAAGTTTTCAATCTAATACTTTATGGCAGCAGGAAGTTTTGAAAGGAAGTCTCTGTGACAACAGGAAAGTTTTCAATCGAATACTTTATGGCAGCAGGAAGTTTTGAAAGGAAGTCTCTGTGACAACAGGAAAGTTTTCAAGCAAATGTTTTATAGCAACAGGAAGTTTTAAAATGAAGGCTTTGTGACAACATGAAAGAAAAACAAAACCCAAGTTTTTCTACCAGGACACTGCCAGTAGTTACAACGAACCAATCTTTGAGCATAATGGGAATCAAATCAAACAATCTGTTAATATTTGCCTTATATAATTCACTAGGCGGTCACGTACTACCAGAATTTATTTCAGACGTCCAGTGATTGTTTCTCTCGCTTGTCCGCGCCTAGAAAGATTTAAAGGGACATAATTTGCATCATTTCATGGTTTATATAGTCGAAAGCTTAAAGACATTCAACTCTCGGCGGCCATTACTCATGCTCTAAATTAAAAACGTGTTATATTTTTTCATTACCTTTTCTATAAGGAAATGTGATGTCCCTTGACAAATCATGTCGTAGGGAAGTGAAGTTTACACTTGCGCTGTACCAGGACATATCGTTTGGGGGTAGGGGACCCAGTGCTCTTTCTGGCTGTCATTACTTTTCCCTAATTGAAGCATTACTTTTCCCTAATTCAAGCATTAATTTTCCCTAATGCAGACGTTACTTTTCCCTAATTTTGGCATTACTTTTAATTAACTCTGTCTTTACTTTTCCCTAAATAAGACATTTTATTACCATAATTCAGTCATTACTTTTTCCTAATTCTGGCGTTACTTTTTCCTAATTCTGGCGTTACTTTTCCCTAATTCAGCCATTACTTTTATCTAATTCTGGCGCTACTTTTCCCTAATTCTGGCGCTACTTTTCTCTATTTCATGATGTACTTTCACTAATTCAGCCATTACTTTCCCCAACATCAGGCCTTATCTTCCCCTAATTAAGACATTACTTTTTTCCTAATTCAGGCATTATTTGTTCCCTAATTGAGGCACCATGTTTCCCTAAATCAGGCATTACTTTTCTCTATTTCTGGCGCTACTTTTCCCTAATTCATGATTTACTTTAATAAATTCAGCCATTACTTTCCCCAAAATCAGGCCTTACTTTCTCCTAATTAAGACATTACTTTTCCATAATACAGCCAATACTTTTTTCCCTAATTGGGGCACCACTTTTCCCTAAACAGGCATTACTTTTCCTTAATCCAGACATTACTTTTCCCTAATTCTGGCACTACTTTTCCTTAATTCATGAATTACTTTCACTAATTCAGGCATTACTTTCCCCAAAATCAGGCATTACTGTTCCCTAATTCACACATTACTTTTCCTTAATTCAGGAATTACTTCACTAATTCAGGCATTACTTTCCCCAAAATCAGGCATTACTGTTCCCTAATTCACACATTACTTTTCCTTAATTCAGGAATTACTTCACTAATTCAGGCATTACTTTCCCAAAATCAGGCATTACTGTTCCCTAATTCACACATTACTTTTCCTTAATTCAGGAATTACTTCACTAATTCAATGAGCTGTTCCTCTTTTAGTTGGGTCGACCGGAGAGCAGCAAGTTGTGTTTGAACCCACGTTCACACAGTCGCTTGAGCAGCGTTTTACCACTACACCACGGATCACTCGCCTTTCCATAAGGTTTCCCTTAACAATCAATCCTGCAATCTGTTTCTCGTCTGTTTTCTTCTGCACCCCACCCCCATTCTGCGTGAAAACGAAGGTGACCTTTGAATGACCCTTTCCTTATAATTAAAACAAAAAGCGGTATGCTTATTCTTGTTTGACTAAGATACACATGTTATCAGTCAGTACTTATCAGTCAGTACTTATCAGTCAAAGTGTTTAGAAAGACCTCCTGGAATGTTGTTTGTCTAGGCCCACCGGAACATACAAAAATATGACTCGTGTGCTACAGCTAAAGTATTACAGATCAGTGCTGTAGCTAAGTATCGCACGGTTGCTCGTGCAGGATCGCCGCTTCAGGAATGTTTTGCAACTTTTTTCAACATTGCAGCTATTGTTCGATATCTTGATGTTTGTATCCCCGCTCTGTTTACTTAAATCACAACACTAGCGGCCTTTGTTGGAATGTACGTCTTTTTTTTTTCTTTCCTTGTTATTTGACATTGACCTAGCAACCTAGTCTTCTATTTTTCTTATAAAACAGTCAAACTCTCATAACTGCTGAATCCAAATTATTTCCCCTTCCTTTTAAACTAAAGAAATGAATAATTGCTAAGTTTCAAACTTCAAAAATAACAACTACGTGTTATTATTAAAGGGGATACATCGTACAAGTAGGTACTTCTAATTTTAATTGCTAACATGTAATAATGGCACATTGTTTGTTTGTTGCTAGGATCACTGTCACAGCACATCGAACGAATCCATATGTGATCCGATATCCCCTTAGGAATATCTCAAGAAAATACGAGGAGAATCCTGACCTAAGTGAACGAACTCAGTAACACAACATGAGATGTACGAAGTTCTGCTGACAATCTTGCCCTGGCGGTGGTCATATTTATGGCCTCCTCTTTTCGATTTTAACTGTCAAATGATCTTTAACGTGCGCGAGTGCACACTGGACCTCCTGTTTTTTGCCGTTATCTGAGAGGGTTAGACATCGGATCTCACTACCCAGAGAGGGTTAGACATCGGATCTCACTACCCAGAGAGGGTTAGACATCGGATCTCACTACCCAGGATATCAGGGGTTGTAACGTCATAAAGAAACCACGGATTCATTTTTCCTATTCTTGAAAAAACAGCAGCGCTTCTGTTGAGCTTTGAACCCGTGTGTTTGTTTATTCTGAGGCCGACATCGTACCTCTAGACCACCCAGCGCCCCTTCCCCCCATACAATAGCATATTTCATTGTGTAGCTTCTCACAGCTTTATCATATATGCTGATCTCCACAGCTGCACCCTTTGCCATCGCGTTTTGATGGAGAAGCATGATTTTGATGACTTCGTCACTCCTTGACACTGTACATTGTGCTCCACAGTAGACGCACTGTTCTTTGTTCATGTCTGTGACGGTCTCTTGGAAATGGGACGAAACGTTAAAATTCTTCGTTTTCATATAAACGAGGGGGGGGGGGGAGAGAGAAAGAGAGGGAGGGAGAGAGAAAGAGGGGGAGAGAGAGGGAGGGGGATGGAGGGAGAGGGAGATGGGGAAGGGGATGGAGGGAGAGGGAGATGGGGAGGGGGAGGGAGGGAGAGAGAGTGAGGGAGGGAGAGAGGAAGAGAGAGTGAGGGAGGGAGAGAGAGTGAGGGAGGGAAGAGAGGGAGAGAGAGAGAAGGGAGAGGGAGAGAGAGGGGGAGAGGGAGAGAGAGAGGGAGGGGTAGAGAGAGAGCGAGAGAAAGAATAAAAAAATATTTTTTTTTAAATAGTTCTTTACGAATTGTTACTATTCAAGTGTTTTGATAATATCTTACAGCGCGTAATTTCCAAATTAAAACGTGGAAAATGTACCGTAATTTAATTTGAGGCATAAACCTGACAGTTTACGTATAGCTTTTGGTCGTATCATGATTTTACGTAAACACAGTGGATCTGGAAAAATCTGCGGATATTAGAGTTTCACTGAGAAGATCTGCAGGTTATATCGAAGGTAAAAAGAGTGTCACAAAACGTGGCAATAAGCTGTCACAATCTAGGTAAAATTGTAAGGTCACGTCATATATTTTCCGAAGCCTCATCATATATTTAAAATGTATCACTTAGCTCTATATGGAAGCAAAGCACTTGACAGCAACATAAATGGAAGCTACCAGTGACTTATAGCTGATGGCATGCGTCGGGATCGGTTAACCAGTATCCAGCTAGACCCTACTCCATCTTTTCGAGGTGCCTCTAATAACGGACTAAACAATTTAGTCTAGTCTGGCCAAGCGATTAGGGAACGAAAAGGGAAAGTAGCTCGGTACTCAAAAAATGCCGCGTTAATTCGGATGCCTTGTGCCAAAAAACGTTAAAAAAAAACAAACACCACGGCGTACCGGCCTACTTAACGTCCACTGATGACGGAGAGGATTGGCCATGCATTTAGTAGTCATCGAATGAGCACCAGAAAGAGGGTTCTATTCCAGACCTTGATGGTGATTTAATTTTTTAGTATCCGTTTTATAGGCGCAAAGCTCAGCGGGCAGAAAACGTTTCTCTTGCAAGGCGTTGTGGATTGCCAAGAGAAGGCTGAGAAACATGACACGTTTGTGGTCATCGAGTTGACGCTTCATCCGCCATGATAATGTAAAACCTCTGTATCAAGTAGGGAGCCACGATAACTCAGTGGTTAGTGAACTGGACTACAAAGGACAAGAGGTAGGGTTCGATTCCAACCGACGGCTTCCGGGTTCACCAAGCCTTTAATGGGTACCGGATTTTTTTTATGGGAAAGTAAAGCGGCACGGGCGTAATACCGACCACATTACCCCAAAAATCATGTGCCGAAGGTCTGTAAAATTTATGGTCACTAACACCATATTCCATATACACCATTTGACGTGACGGGGGTACTTTACTTTTTTTTCTGTATCAAGTAGACCAGCGTTTCTCAACCTTCTTTTTTCTACCGTGGCCTCTGAGTCTCGTTTCGTGCCCCTACCCTCCCCCTCCCCCTCCCCTCCAATTACGCCATTTCTGTCCGCCCCCTTGGAATTTCATGTGCCCTTCCCGAGGACCATATTCCCCCCCCCCCCCCCGGGTTGAGAAACACTGAAGCAGGTAGACTTCCCCATAGAAGTAAAATCATACTTACGTCATCGCCAAATTACATTCTTCACTTATATTTCCTTAAAGCTCTCACATTCACTGATATTTTCTTCCCGCCCCTTTTGTCCACTAAAACATCAGGGATTCTGTGCTGAAGTCCACATTTGTTACAGTTATAGTTTGTCGAAGCCCCGTAAGTAAGTTGAACGCAACTGAACTGTCCTTTGCCATACGATATCATCATTCATTGTAAGAAATCAGGATATTGAAACACTATCCGGATGAAAAACACAGCTCACGGTGTGCACAGAGCACTAAACTCAGTAGCTCCGGCAGCAAGCTGGACTTTAAATATGAGGAAACTGCAACAATGAACACTTTTCAGACACAGTCTAAACGGTTCCTGCCGCCTATCCGCCATATTGACCGGAAGTCCATGTTGTTGTTCCCACATTAGGTATTCCTGCCACGAGTCTTCTTATATTTGTATGACATTTAAGATCTTTTGATCTTGTCATAAGTCAATCATCATCATCCTTATTAAGTACTGTTCCCCTTGAGACTGCAGATTATCTCTCTCTTTAACGTTCTGCCTCTGTAGTTGCATCTCTCTTCAGCTGTTGACATTCTACCACGTGGCTCTTTTAATTTGTATTGTATCTTCGGTTTTTATTTTTCCTCTACTTCTTCTGCCCTCGACTTTTCCGGTTGTTACTATACTATATGTTTTTGATATTAAAGATATGTAATCTATCTACCATAATCGTCCGTGGCTTAGAAGTAGTCAGCTCGGTTTCACAATTCGGAGGCTCAGGGATCGAGTCCCGCTGAGCGCGGTTTTTAATGAAATCTCAATTCGTGGGATTACCGTCCACAGGACTGCGCCTACCGTCAGAAGGTAATAGCAAACCACTAACGTATAATGCATAAACAACTACACACAAAAAAGATGTTTGGGTAACAGCAACGTTCTGTAAAGGATATGCTACTCACTTCTTTATTTAATCTATCTACCCGTGTGCACCTGTGTGGATCTACTATGCTGGACATTTTTGGAAGTTCTGTCATAATGAAGAGCGTCTGGTTTATGTCCAACTGTAAGTGCGGTTTTAGAGGTAGACAAGAGCTATCCATTTTTGGTTAGCGATGCACATTTAGTTGATGAAAGTGACACCTTGACCACATTCGATTGGAAAATATGGAACACTGGTGTAGCTCGACTAGACTAGAACTTCAAGGAAGACAGGTTGAGAGCGTGTGTGGTGTGTATTTAACTAACGGGCTACATTAACCAGCATACATATCTCCTGTTGGAAAAGAGTGAGCACCTGAGTGTCAGCATGAAGTGCCGTGTTGATTACGTTGTGTGTAGTTGTCAGTAATTTATATTTGGGCTTGTTTGTCATGTCAATTATCTTGGTTCTAAACATGGCCTCCTCTTTCGTTTGCCTTCAGCCGTTAAATGTGCGTAGATTCGTTGTGTCGCGAGTTTAGAAAAACCTTTCGACCCGACACATCTGTTTCGGCAATTTTTTTAGTTGTTTAATTTTGCCCGGGCAACTACTATTTTGGTCTACTCTTTTAGACTTTTAACTGCTACTGGTTCTTTAACGTGCGGAGAGTGCACGGGGTGCCTGGTGATTCGCCGATATCCGAGAAGGCTAGAGATGGGATTTCACCACCCAAAGGGAAAAAACCACGGCTTTGAAGATGAAATTCCCAATGTCTGTGGCGGGATTTGAACCTGAAACTTTCGTGTTAAGAGGTCGATATCTTACTTTTGGGCCAACCTAGTCCTCTACATAACACCCATTAGACCAAACTAAAAATAAAAGAGGATGCCTGCCCCTTTACTCAGTCAGGGAAGGAAAGTAATCAGGGAGAGAGCACCCAAACAGGTTAACTAAATGTGAAGTGTGTCTCATTCTATACACCACACACTCTACGGCATGTATTGCTTTAGGATTTATTTTTGTGAACATTAAGTCAGTGCTATGTTCTCTATTGGCTGTTTCTTTCAATGTCGGACGATGTCAGATATATGGCCACTCACATTTGTTTTACCGGAAATAACTGTGTGAATGACAGGAAGTCATAACCAACACATCGTTGTTTCATCGTTGTCGTTATAAAAACGAAATCGTTGTTTTATTTTTACTGCATTCCCATGGGAGAGCGGGTGGTCGATAACTTGTCGGGCTACAAACCAGGAGAACGCGGGTTCGAATTCTTGTGGGGGTCAAACACTCTTTTTTCTCTCGGGAGAGATATAAAAACTAAGACCCGAAGATCTCGTGGTAACTGAACAAGCGGCTTTTATTCTTCAATCCTACATTTCCACCATCTTCCCACCCTCCCCCCCCCCCCAAAAAAAAAAAACAGTGATGGAAATATGCCGTAAATGATTTTTTTTTTTTACTCCAGAAAGATAGTTGTTTCATTTTGAATGTGTTCGTGTATTTATACACGGGTTTATTCTATTCAACGGAAGTCTATCCTTTTTCTCATTCAGTTGTTAGATAATACAATCAACATTTATGTCTTGTATGACCTACTTTTGTTCTAATGAAATTTTGTTTGATTTTTTTTTTTTTCAGTTTTACGAGCGCGAAATCTGATTGGCAAAGGAAAGGGAGTAAGTAAACTCGACACTATATTTTGTGATCAATGAGTTAGTATTGCTATGTTGTGATCAATGAGTTTAGTATTGCTATGTTGTGATCAATGAGTTTAGTATTGCTATGTTGTGATCAATGAGTTTAGTATTGCTATGTTGTGATCAATGAGTTTAGTATTGCTATGTTGTGATCAATGAGTTTAGTATTGCTATGTTGTGATCAATGAGTTTAGTATTGCTATGTTGTGATCAATGAGTTTAGTATTGCTATGTTGTGATCAATGAGTTTAGTATTGCTATGTTGTGATCAATGAGTTTAGTATTGCTATGTTGTGATCAATGAGTTTAGTATTGCTATGTTGTGATCAATGAGTTTAGTATTGCTATGTTGTGATCAATGAGTTTAGTATTGCTATGTTGTGATCAATGAGTTTAGTATTGCTATGTTGTGATCAATGAGTTTAGTATTGCTATGTTGTGATCAATGAGTTTAGTATTGCTATGTTGTGATCAATGAGTTTAGTATTGCTATGTTGTGATCAATGAGTTTCCCGTTGTATCTGTCTTGTTCTCTTCCCCAATACTCAACAGCGATCATGCAGTCAATCACCACTGCATGGATCAGCGGGACGTCATCAATGCCCTTCGAGATGTGGGAAGGACACAGGACAGGGTTGACAAACATGAGCTCACTTCACTCCTTCGGACGAAGGAGATTGGAGTTAAGATGGGCACAGCCAGAAACGAGAAACTTAGTGGGCGTGTAAAAAGACATATCATGCAACACAGAACTGGAGTCGTCAGTCGCTGGACACTGCGGGAATTGATGAGTAGGGGATATGAGCACCTATGGACATGTTCGGAGTGCAATGATGATGACCTACAAATTATTCAATAACTTAATAACCACTGCCACTGCAAGGAAACAGCTACAAATAACATCTTTCGTTGTGTAATTTTCATCTTCTTCTTCTATCTCCTCTTCTTCTTCAGTATGTTTTTTCCGTATTTTTCCTCCTCTTTTTTCCTTCTTTCTATCTTTTCTGCTTCTTCTTATTTTCATGACCGCATAATGTCAAAGCAATGAATTGCCGTCATGTTTAATGGGGCAACAACATCTGCCCACCGTTCATACAATCTGATGTCTAAAAACACGGCTTGTGGATGTCTTGTGTGGCTGGTTTGTGGCAAGTCCATATATTTGCACCTTTCGGCCCGACACATCCGTCTTCGCCATGGCTAGATGCTTAACAAATTGTGCCCGAGCACCGGCAATACTTGGTTTCATCTTTTCACTTTAAACTGTCATCAGCCAGAAACGGGAAACTTAGTTGGCGTATAAGAAGACTTATCAACCAACACAGAACTGGAGTCGTCAGTCGCTGGACACTGAGGGACTTGTTGAGGAGGGGATCTGAGCACGTATGAACATGTTCGGAGTGCAATGATGATGACCCGCAAATAACTCATTAATAATAATAACTTTAAACTGTCAAAGACTTTTAACGAGCGCAGAGTGCACACGGGACCTTCTATTTTGAGCCGTTGCCTGAGAGGGATAGACTTTGATTCTCACTACCTAGACATCAGGGGAGGGATTAGCCACAAAGAAAGGACGATTCCGAAGAGAACAATTTCTACCGATTCAAACCCAGAACTTTCTTGTCCAGAGGCCAACGCCTTACCCCTTGATACCCAGTTCTACACCACCAAGTCTTCCAGCAGTTAATATCATTTTAATGACATTAATCTCATGACATGAAATATGTTAGACGAATGACAAAGAACAAGAAGAACTGAGAAAAAAGCTAGGAATAACCCATGGCATAGAATATACAAAGAAACAACAAATGAAATGGGTTGGCCACGCGACAAGGCTGAAAGATCAAAACACAACGAGCCTTTACTAAACGTTGCGAGAACACCAGACCCAAAGGCCGGCCACGAAAAAGATGGATTGACGGAATATTAGAAATACTAGTAAATATAACAATAACAGAGACGAGGAGAAGAGCAAAAGGCTGCAAATTATATTTCCCATCGACGCTGAAAGACGAATGAAGAAGGAAAGAAGACAAAGGAGATGAATGACGTTGGAATGTTTCTTTTAAAATTTAGCCCGAACTACAGGTCTGGTTTTCTCAATTTTCACGTCGGTTTTTTATTATAAGAAAAATTTCAACATGCCTACCTGTACAGATAACCGCGATAAGGCATTTGATCTAATCTACCTTGATATCACCGAAAACCTTCAAACGCACTTCCTGACGGCTCGAGTTTTTTTTTTTTTTATATTGTGTGACGCAAGGAACAAAAAACAAATATCGAAACAAACACAGTCAAAGCACACAATTTCTGCTCCACTTTTTGATTGACATCAATATTTCGTTTGATCGATGCTCATTTGGTTTATGTCGTTTGAAGCCTGAAATACAACGTCATGAATTGACTAGTCCAAGTAGACTGTTTCATTCATTTTTTTTTTCTAACGGTAACGCGAGATTGATTGACAGTTGAGATAAATAAAGTGGGATCTGTAATCCTGGAGACTACTAAACTCGTCAGGACTACTAAACTCGTCAGGACTACTAAACTCGTCAGGACTACTAAACTCGTCAGGACTACTAAACTCGTCAGGACTACTAAACTCGTCAGGACTACTAAACTCGTCAGGACTACTAAACACAATTCAAACAAGACAAATAAGATTGTTAGAGCATGTTGAAAGACACAACAGCCTAATAAAAGTAATCCTGGAAGGGAAGATACATGGTAAAAGAGGCAAAGCAGACCAAGACTAACATGGAGGAGTAACATCAAAAGATGGACAAGTCGGTCAATGACAAGCTGCACCATCAAATCAAGATATAGAACGGATTGGCGCTCCATGGTAGCCAACTTCCCATGCGGAGACGGCACTCAATGATGATGAAATCGTGGAGAAGTCGGTAAAGAAACGTTTGTGTGTGTGTGTGTGTTGGTATTTCTTAGAAGAATGTTGATAGTTCCCTGAACAGATAAAAAAGACCAACAAGGAAACTCTCAAAGGAGTCAGCACACAAAAAAAAGAGATAATTAAAAATATGGGCACATTTTTTGGGCACATAACGAAAAGCGGAAAATTGGAATACTTAGTTACAACTGGCAAAATACACGGAAAAAAAGAGATCGCGGACGACAAAGAAAGAGAAGACACTAGATAGCTTAGTGTCTTGACATGGAAAACATGAAACTCGCGGTATCTGCTCCTTTTTCCTGTAGAACCAGGAGTCGACAACA
The DNA here is from genome assembly GCA_032433765.1 of Megaustenia siamemsis. Classification (NCBI taxonomy): domain Eukaryota; kingdom Metazoa; phylum Mollusca; class Gastropoda; order Stylommatophora; family Ariophantidae; genus Megaustenia; species Megaustenia siamemsis. The sequence goes on from JAVIAB010000024.1 coordinate 59,841,562, forward strand.
AATGTTGCGTAGAGTAAGTGTAGTTATTTTGGGCCGAATATATATTGTAAGCTATAGAGATCAACGAAGCAGAAGGTCGACCTGGGAGTCATGACCTAGGCAGTCCCACCTTAATTAGAGTGTGAATAAGCTGAAGGACCGAAACATTTGCTCGACGGGATCCTATTCTGATGACCAGATTGCCTCCTACTGCGAACCTCTGTAATACGAGTTTCCTATTACTTTTAGAAACAATGTGGTGTCTGTGCACTCATTACTGTGTTGGTGACTAGATTGCTTGTTGTTCCATATGTTATATTTATGTCAATACTTTTACTATTTAATGATTGCGGTTTAGTTAGGGCGGTGAAGAAGGTTAGCGTTAGTTGATAGAATAAATACACTTATATTATGTTAAAATAATTATCGCTGCACTCCGAGCATGTTCATAGTAGGTGCTCTGACTTTCTCCTCAAAATGCTCATCAGCACACAGCGACAAACCGTTCCCGATTGACAATTCCTTTCATTTATCTAGTATCTCGTTCTTTTCTGGCAATGCATATCTTCACCTTCAAGTTTACGCAATCTAATCTCGGAAACGAGTTTCAGGGCCCTTCATTCTACCCACGATTCTGGGGTAATGTTATATGTTATGTTATATGTCCAATCTATAGACTGGCCATTTGATCTGATTGCCAAACCAGCCAATCTGTCTGCTCTTTCGTCTCATTCAACATCGGCGTGGCTCGGGATGAACTATAAAGTACCGCTGTAGATCTCTGCACTCTAAGCATACACCAGCCATTGACCGCGGATTGAGCCTGTCTGGGTTTTATGGATCAAAGTCAACGAGTCACTCATCACACAGACATTAGTGTAATCTTTCAACTCTAACAAGATAAAAGCCCATATAATAATCATGATCTCCATTGTCATACAACTCTGGACGTCATTGCGTAGTTGTCACTGTCTTCATGAGTAATGCCATTGTAGGATACAAAAAAACAAAAAGAAATAAAGAACTCCGTCACGCCAAGTGACGTATAAAGAATATAGTGTTAGTTACCATAATTTTAATAGATTTTTAGCACATGGTTTTTGGGTAATGTGGTCGGTATTACACTCGTGCCGCTTTACTTTTCCAGAAAAAAATCTCGGTACCCATTTAAGGCTGGGTGAACCTGGAAGCTGTCGATCAGGATTGAACTCGACTTTTTGTCTTTTGTAGTCCAGTTCACTAACCACTGAGCTATCGCAGCTTTATGTCGTTGTAGCGAGCATTATATCGTTGTAACGTGCATTATGTCGTTGTAGCGTGCATTATGTCGTTGTAGCGTGTATTATGTCGTTGTAGCGTGTATTATGTCGTTATAGCGTACATTATGTCCTTGTAGCGTGCATTATGTCGTTGGCGCCGTCGATAATGGTTGTGGTTGTAGGCTGATTTTTAACGAAAATAAAATAGTATTTTATTTGGTTCCAAATGATTTTGTTCCTTGCTTTAATGTTCACATTTAAACTATTATACGTCGTATTGCACACTAAAGATGTCTTCTTCTTCTTCTTCTTTCCTTCCTCATCTGCCTTTCAGCGTTGAGGGGAGATATGATTTGCGGTCTTTTGCTCTTCTGTTCGCCCCTGCTGCTGTTATGTTTCATAGTGCTTCTAATATTCCATCGATCCATCTTTTCGTGGTCGACCCTTGGGTCTGGTGTTCTCACAACGTTTGTTGAAGGCTTGTTGTGTTGTGCTTTGATCTTTCTGCCTTTTCACGTGGCCAAACCATTTTATCTGTTGTTTCCTTATATATTCTATGGCGGGGGCTATCCCTGGCTTTTTTCTCAGTTCTTCATTTCTCATCGTATCTCTCAGACTGTTTCCTGTCATTCGTCTAACACATTTCATCTATGTAGAGGTTATTTTTCTTATTGTTCTTGCATGTAGGATCCAGGTCCTGCGTTGGTAGAACAACTTTGGGTTTGTCATTTCTTCTATAAGTTCGACTTCTTTATTTTTTTATCCCGCATATTTTTATCGTTGCTACTCTGTGTTTATCTATCGCCGTCTTCTGTGTACTTCTCTGAGCATAAAACATTTATCCCTAACCGACCTGCTGAGTCCGTCGTAAGTTAAGGGCTTAACTTAAGAAAAACACACGTTGGGGGTTTAGCCCGGCTGATGTTTCCCCAACGTGTTTGATCGCCAAGGTCTCATATGCGATCTTTTACGATCTAACTATAAATCTTTAGCTGTTTACATATTAAAAAGTACTTATCAGTTCTTATCCTCCTCCTTGGTAGAAAACTTTACACAACTTTTCGAAAATTATAATCCGTTGGAAACACTATATCCAATCACTTTAATCACACAAACTACACTCCGAAAATAAAACAACCGCCATCTTGGTCGCCATTTTAATTTATATTACTAAAGATGTGAAATTATAAATCAATTTAAATAACAAGGTAAATAAGTGAAAATTCTGCCAAAGAACATTGTGATCACCATCATCATTGAGTGCCGTCTCCGCATCGAAGATTGGCTACCATGGAGCGCCATTTCATTATGTCTGTATTTTGCTTTGATGAAGCAGATTATCATGGGCTGACTTGTCCATCTTTTGATGTTACTCGTCCATGTTAGTCTTGATCTACCTCTACCTCTTTTACCTTGTATTTCCCCTTCCAAGATTACTTTTAGTAGGCTGCTCTGTTTTTTAACATGCCCCACAAAATCTCATTTGTCGTGTTTAAATTGACATTGTGATATCTGGTCATAATTTATTAAATGGCCAGAAGTGATCTGGGATTTATAGAGTTAGTAGAAAGAGAGAGGAAATGGGATAAAATATAGTAGAAGAAGAAGAGAGGAGAGGGTGTAAGAGTCACGGTGATTTTTTTAAAGTGGAAACCAAGTAGAAATTGAGTTGGAAGGACAAAAAGGGAGGTATGCGTGCAGATTGAGTTAAGCGAAAAAAAGGGGGTGGGGGTATAAAAAGAGAGCAGTTTAATTTAGTGTAGTCGATGGGTTATCCTCATTGCACTTCGGACTTCGAATGGAAAGAGACGGAGTGAAAGTTTACAGCCATAGATATTTTATTTTAAAAATATTTTCAACAGAAACCCCCCCTCTCTCTCCCTCTCTCTAACTCTCTCTCTCTCTAACTCTCTCTCTCTCTCTAACTCTCTCTCTCTCTAACTCTCTCTCTCTCTAACTCTCTCTCTCTCTAACTCTCTCTCTCTAACTCTCTCTAAACTCTCTCTCTCTAACTCTCTCTAACTCTCTCTCTCTCTAACTCTCTCTCTCTCTCTAACTCTCTCTCTCTCTAACTCTCTCTCTCTCTAACTCTCTCTCTCTCTCTAACTCTCTCTAACTCTCTCTCTCTCTCTCTCTCTCTCTCTCTAACTCTCTCTCTCTCTCTCCCAACGGGGAACCTTCTCAGAAATCATTGAAAGACAATGCTGCTACTTTAGTTATGTTGTGAAAATATCCACCAGACTTTTATTAGTGACACTTCTACCCAGCATGTAGTGACGCTTCTACCCAGCATGTGGTGACACTTCTACCCAGCATGTAATGACACTTCTACCCAGCATGTAGTGACACTTCTATCCAGCATGTGGTGACACTTCTACCCAGCATGTGGTGACACTTCTACCCAGCATGTGGTGACACTTCTACCCAGCATGTGGTGACACTTCTACCCAGCATGTAGTGACATTTCTACCCAGCATGTAGTGACACTTCTACCCAGCATGTAGTGACACTTCTACCCAGCATGTGGTGACACTTCTATCCAACATGTAGTGACACTTCTACCCAGCATGTGGTGACACTTCTACCCAGCATGTGGTGACACTTCTACCCAGCATGTAGTGACACTTCTACCCAGCATGTAGTGACACTTCTACCCAGCATGTGGTCACACTTCTACTCAGCATGTAGTGACACTTCTACCCAGCATGTAGTGACACTTCTACCCAGCATGTAGTGACACTTCTACCCAGCATGTAGTGACACTTCTACCCAGCATGTAGTGACACTTCTACCCAGCATGTAGTGACACTTCTACCCAGCATGTAGTGACACTTCTACCCAGCATGTAGGGACACTTCTACCCAGCATGTAGTGACACTTCTACCCAGCATGTAGTGACACTTCTACCCAGCATGTGGCGACACTTCTACCCAGCATGTAGCGACACTTCTACCCAGCATGTGGCGACACTTCTACCCAGCATGTAGCGACACTTCTACCCAGCATGTGGTGACACTTCTACCCAGCATGTAGTGACACTTCTACCCAGCATGTAGTGACACTTCTACCCAGCATGTAGTGACACTTCTACCCAGCATGTGGTGACACTTCTACCCAGCATGTAGTGACACTTCTACCCAGCATGTAGTGACACTTCTACCCAGCATGTGGTGACACTTCTACTCAGCATGTAGTGACACTTCTACCCAGCATGTAGTGACACTTCTACCCAGCATGTGGTGACACTTCTACCCAGCATGTAGTGACACTTCTACCCAGCATGTGGTGACACTTCTACCCAGCATGTAGTGACACTTCTACCTAGCATGTGGTGACACTTCTACCCAGCATGTGGTGACACTTCTACCCAGCATGTAGTGACACTTCTACCCAGCATGTGCCTCCTAGCGTTCCCTGTGACATGAAGAAAATCGCCGAGAGTGGTGATGACGTATCACTTTAAAAAGAAGGTAATGAAAAAATAAAATCGAAAAAGGAATTGGAAAAAAAAGGAAAATATCGTAAACGTTTTAGGGTCTACATTGTTGACGTTTTTGTTCCTGTTCACTATGTTTACGTGCGTATTTAATATTCGGTTATCAAGTACTATATCAAATATCTGTCCTATTTTGACATCTTCCTTGTAACGTCGGAAGTGACGTAGAAATCTGCACCATTGTTTGCCGCGACCTTTTTTCATAAAATTATTATTCTTCGCTTCCATCCCCGTAGTTGCCTAGCGACTGCTTTGTAAAACCGACAATAGCCTCCTCGCTGAATAATTGCCCTGGCGCTCAAATCCCAATTAATAACCCGGTTTCATAAACACATGCCTGGCTGGAAAGTACTCCACCACAGCCTGAACAAAGTTTCTCACAAGCTGTTGGAAGATACGGTTACAATAATCGAAACATGTAAAATCCATCAACTTGTCTCTCGCATCGACATGTTTACTTTGTATTTCACACTTTGTTCCTGTTATTCGTTAACTATAACCTTCAGCATCAGTGAGGCAAGAGTTACGAACACAGCACAGCTTTCCTGCAATTCTCTTTCTTTGCTGCAGCTACTCGCTTTCACACACAAGACAAATGACATTTTTGGGGCATGTTAAAAGACACAACAGCCTACTAAAAATAATATTGGAAGGGAAAATAATGGGTAATAGAGGCAGAGGCAGACCAAGACTAACGGACAAGTAACATGAAAAAATGGACAAGTCAGCCTATGACAACCTGCACCAACAAAGCTAGAGATAGAGCGGGATGACGCTCCGTGATAGCCAACCTTCGATGCGGAGACGGCACTCGATGATGATGATGACTCGCTCTCACCGACAAGGCCAAGGTCTATCCATTCTTTCAGTGTTATCTTACCATCTCCTTCGTCACCCTTGCACGTTTTCTTCGTCAACTCATCAGATATTTTGTGAATGGTTGGACTAGCGGAATACAACGGCTACTACACATGTGGTACCATACTTAACTTATGTTTACTGGAATAGCCAGATTTCATATTTATCTTCTTTTACGGGCTAGAAGGCCATACACGCTAATAAGGACGCTACTGATGCTAAAAATTAACTCTACTGACACTAAAAATTAACGCTATTGACGCTAAAAATGACGCTACTAATGATAAAAAAGAACGCTACTGGCGCTAAAAATAACACTACTTATACTAAAAAAGAACGTTACAGACGATAAAAGAACGGTAATGATGCTTAAAGGACGGCTACTCATGCTAAAAAAGAACGCTACAGGCGCTAAAATGGACGCACTGATGTTAAAAATGACGCAACTGATGCTAAAAAAGAACGCTACAGACTCTAACAGGACGCTACTGACGCCAAAATAGACTAGAACAATGCTACACAGTTTCTAGTTTCCTGATAAATTCCTACACAAACAACATCTTCTACACACTTTTATTTCTTTAAATTACATATTAACTATATGCACCGACATGAGAATGCATTAGTTAAATTGCTGCCATCACCAAAATAATATTGGGCAATTTTCTGAAATTATCTGACTTTAGACAATGCTGCTGAGCTTCTGTACTGATCTGACTTTCGGTGATGCTGCAGAGCTTGTGTACTGTACTGAACTTTTTCTGTGTACTCAGGAAAGAGATCGGACTAATAATGTCCTAGTAAAATGTGATTGTCCTATCAGGAAATGTAATCATGTTTTGAGAAAGAAACTTTTTTTTTTAAAATTGGTGTTGATTTTTTTCAAGAGATATTTTGTAAAAGAGAAAAAAAAAAAAAGCAAGAACAATCGATTTACTGAACTTAAGTGGAGGCGAAGCCACGCCCCACAGCACCAGAGCTGGAAGTTTTCAGCGACCCAGAATTGATGGCTTGCGCCAGGATCGGTGAACCAGAACCATCCAGACCCTGCTCCACCTCTCCGTGGTGCCTCTAGTAACAGACTAACCTGTCTAGTCTGGCCAAGCGAGTAGGGGTCGAAGAGGGAGATAACCCGATACTCAAAAATGCCATGCTGAAGTCGGATGTGTTGGGCCGAAAGGCGCAAGTATCAAAGTTTTACTGCAAACCACAACACAACGCAGACACGTCCACTTATCATCCTTTTAAGGGCGGATGACGAAGAGATGTATTCATTTAGTCATCGGGCGAACGCATGCAAGCAAGGACTGGACTTATTTAGAAGCAAAGTGAAAATTAATTCATTTATAATGACCAGTAAAATGTATGTGTAGAGATCTATTGTTAATGTTTCTGGTGGTATTCTGTCAGTCCAGAGACAATGGATTTTGTTTCATTATAAGAAATGTTCTTCTCCTTCTTCTTCTGCTTCTTCCACTTCTTCTTCTTCTTCCACTTCTTCTTCTTCTTCTTCTTCCACTTCTTCTTCTTCCACTTCTTCTTCTTCTTCCACTTCTTCTTCTGCTTCTTCCACTTCTTCTTCTTCTTCTGCTTCTTCCACTTCTTCTTCTGCTTCTTCCACTTCTTCTTCCACTTCTGCTTCTGCTTCTTCCACTTCTTCTTCCACTTCTTCTACTTCTTCCACTTCTTCTTCCACTTCTTCTTCTGCTTCTGCTTCTTCTTCTTCTTCTTCTTCTTCTTCTTCTTCTTCTTCTTCTTCTTCTTCCACTTCTTCCACTTCTTCTTCCACTTCTTCTTCCACTTCTTCTTCTTCCACTTCTTCCACTTCTTCTTCCACTTCTGCTTCTGCTTCTTCCACTTCTTCTTCTTCTTCTTCTTCTGCTTCTGCTTCTGCTTCTGCTTCTTCTTCTTCTTCTTCTTCTGCTTCTGCTTCTGCTTCTTCTTCTTCTTCTTCTTCTTCTTCTTCTTCTTCTTCTTCCACTTCTTCTTCCACTTCTTCCACTTCTTCTTCCACTTCTTCTTCCACTTCTTCCACTTCTTCTTCCACTACTTCTTCCACTTCTTCTTCTTCTTCTTCCACTTCTTCTTCCACTTCTTCCACTTCTTCTTCCACTTCTTCTTCCACTTCTTCTTCTTCTTCTTCCACTTCTTCTTCCACTTCTTCTTCTGCTTCTTCCACTTCTTCTTCCACTTCTTCTTCCACTTCTTCCACTTCTTCATCTTCTTCCTCTTCTTCTTCTTCTTCCACTTCTTCTTCTTCCACTTCTTCTTCTTCCACTTCTTCTTCCACTTCTTCTTCTTCTTATTCTTCTTTTTCTTCTTCTCTCTTCTTCTTCCTCTTTTTCTGCGATCATGGCTCATTCAGACTAGGACTCATGAAGAAACATTTCTTAATACTACCATCGGTGTTGCTTCTTTTGTGCTCGCTGGATGGAGTAGACTACCTGTCATCATGAAAGTTCTACTTCGGCTTGATCTGTCACAATTTCAGTTCTCGTGTTTCAGCTATGTCTGTCACAATTTCAGTTCTCGTGTTTCAGCTAGGTCTGTCACAATTTCAGTTCTCGTGTTTCAGCTTGGTCTGTCACAATTTCAGTTCTCGTGTTTCAGCTAGGTCTGTCACAATTTCAGTTCTCGTATTTCAGCTAAGTCTGTCACAATTTCAGTTCTCGTGTTTCAACTAGGTCTGTCACAATTTCAGTTCTCGTGTTTCAGCTAGGTCTGTCACAATTTCAGTTCTCGTGTTTCAGCTAGGTCTGTCACAATTTCAGTTCTCGTGTTTCAGCTAATCATCATCATCATCTTCGAGTGCCTTCTCCGCAATGAAGGTTGGTTACCATGGATCGCCATTCTACTCTGTTTCTTGCTTTGATGGTGCAGGCTGTCATAGATTGACTTGTCCATCTTTTGATGTTACTCGTCCATGTAAGTCTTGGTCTGCCTCTGCCTCTTTTACCTTGTATTTTCCCTTCCAATATTACTTTTAGTAGGCTGTTGTGTCTTTTAACATGATCAAAAAATTTCATTTGTCTTGTCTTAATTGTATTTAGTAATTCTCTTTTTATTTTCAGTTGTTTTAAAATTTTCTTTTCTTTTTTTTCCATCCAATTCTACCTATTCTTCTATAAATCCACAGTTCAAAGGCTTCAATTTCCTGTTCTGTTTTCTTGTCTAATGTCCATATTTCTGCACCATATAGGAATGTTGAGAAGATATAACATTTTGCTATTCTTAGTTTCAGCTCTGCTGATATTTGTTTTGTTGTTAGTATATTTTTCATGGTATTAAAATTACTTTTTGCCATACCTATTCTTTTGTTTATTTCAATTTTACATTTTCCATCATGGGTTATAGTATGTCCCAGGTAGTTGTAGCTCTGGACTGTCTCCAGATATATTCCCTCCACTGTGAAATTTAATTGTAGGTCTTGAGAATTTTCTTTGTTTATGATCATAGTTTTAGTCTTTTTGATATTCATATCTAGTCCATATTTTTTGCTTGTTATGTTTATTACATTAAGCAATTGTAGGTCTTTAGGATTTTCTGCTAGTAGAACAGTATCATCAGCATATCTTAGGTATAACCACAATTAATAGAGCATCATATTTTTCTCCTCTCCGTGATCGCCGCGATAATATGAATAAGGAGGGACACAAAACAACGGATGTCCTATGAGAGATAATGTTATCTGTCTGTCTATCCGTCCGTCCGGCCGCCCGCCCGCTTCAGTCTACTATTTTCAGTGTAGTCCTGAAGTATGTGTTCAGCAGTCTGGGGCGCCTGTCTACATGTACAAGTAGTTGATGTGCCGATCTTGAATTTTGTATACATGTGACTATGAAGTCGATTGTGTCCTGATCTTAGGTGTATAATGATAACTTGTTCATATCTATTTATATTATGAAAGGCATCCTGATTTGGGGCTTGTGGTCCTCTGATTGATTTGATTATCTGTAATTCAGATAATGTTCTAAGAGTACATATTTCACAGTGCAATGTCACAACATTTAGTGATTATATTCATTTGCTGTTAATATCTCCCTCCCGCTTCCCTTACCCAACCAAAAAGTCAGGTACCAATTCTTATTAGAGGCGGTCGACATAAATGTGTCAGGCTATGACTAAGCCAATGTAAAACGTTATCTTCACCACGCCGTCCTAACCACTACGCTACAGACACTTCCTAATAAAATAGAAATAAAATTAGTTGATTACCTTTTATAGCTGCTTCAATAAATGGAGAGCGCTTTATTTTTTTCTTTTAATTTTTCTGTTAACGTTTTAAAATATAATTTCCCTCCAAAAAATGAATTCATAAAATCTGTCTAACTACATAGCAAGGACTCATCTATAGCTTGTTTCATAAGTCGTGCCCAACTTTAAAAATCAATATCTTTTAAACCGCTTTTTGTATTTTTTTCAAAATTTGCATGTATAGTTATAATGATTAGAACCCAACATGGAATTAATTTCATTAAAAACAAACATTTGGTTATTATTATTGCTTATTTGATTTATATAAATTTATAACGACCCATTGATGTAGTCAAAACTTAGTGTTTACAGTAAAAAAAAAAAAGTAAAGTACCCCCGTCACGCCAAGTGGCGTATAGGGAAATATGGTGTTAGTGACCCTATATTTTACAGACCTTCAGCACATGATTTTTTGGGTAATGTGGTCGGTATTACGCCCGTACTGCTTTACTTTCCCAGAAAAAAAATCCGGTACCCATTTAAGGCTGGGTGAACCCGGAAGCCGTCGGTTGGGATCGAACCCTACCCCTTGTCCGTGGTAGTCCAGTTCACTAACCACTGAGCTATCGCGGCTCCCTAGTGTTTACAGTATTTAAGTTAAAAATAGCGATTACAAATCTATACACGCTCAAATTTACGATTTTTCACGCTTTCCGCGTGAGTTCTCTGACACAATTAGACACTTGTAGTAAACACGAGGCATTGTGTGTTCCATTTCCGTTAATTCAGCGGCGTAACGTGGAACAATAACATTTATCATGAGTCTTAAAATGAAATTCTGCAGTTTACAAAACATCGCAATAAAAATGTATGACTTTTTGCAAAGAGGCTAAACGAGGAAGATTATTTCATTCTTTAGAAAACCCTGAGAATAGGACAAGACACATTTTGGATTTATCTAAACGGTCATTTAATCGCTGGATTCAAGCACGTGACCGTCAATGTTCAAAATATACAAAATCACAAGGAAGAGCAAAAATGTTGGATAATTTCGACAATGAACTTATTAGAAGTGAAATTCGCAAAATGTTGGGTATGAATGAAACTGTTACAATAAGAAAATTAAAAGTATCGCTGAAAAAGAACAACAGTATTGAAATATCAAAGTCTACATTATGGAGGAATGTGAGAGCTGCAGGCTTTACATTCAGAAACTATTCCAATGGACGAAACATCATCTGTGAGAAGCCACATATAGTAGTCATGAGAAGCAAGTACTTACGTGAAGTAAAAGAGGTGCGCAAGCAAGGTTATGATATTGTGTACTTGGATGAAACATGGATCAATGCTCACCACAAAACTAACCAAAGGGAATGGCAGTCATCAGATGGAAAGATTAAGAGATTAATACCTAGCAGCAAAGGACAGCGCTTGATAATTGCTCAAGCAGGTAGTCGACAACATGGACTAATACAGAATGCAGAGCTCATTTTTCTTTCAAAATCCATAGACAATCGGGATTATCACTCTGAGATGAATGGTCACATATTTAGACATTGGATTGAAAATTCTGTTCTCCCAGCACTAGATCGACCATCTTGCCTAATTTTGAAAATTTTGAAAAGCAAAAACCTTTTGTACTTAACTTCATCGACTTCAAAAAAGCATTTGATAGTATTCATAGAGATTCTTTGTGGAAAATTCTGAAGCAATATGGCTTACCATCAAAAATCATAAATATTATCAAAGACATGTATGATGGTTACACATGTGCAGTTCGAACAGAGGAAGGACTGAGCGAATGTTTCCCAATAGAAACTGGGGTTAAACAAGGATGTATTTTATCGCCCTTGTTATTTGGAATTGTTATGGACTTCATAATGAAGAAATGCTGCACTGGTAATAAAGGCATCGAATGGATACAAGGAGACCATTTGGAGGACCTGGACTTTGCTGATGACATAGTTCTCATCAGCAATCAGATAAAAACGATGCAGGAAAACACAAATGAACTATCATCAATAGCCAGCAAAATTGGGCTTGAGGTCAATCATGAAAAGACTAAAGTCATGAAAAGTTTAATTCCAACAAGTGACAAAATATACATGGAAAACAAACCAGTAGAAGAGATCGATCACTTCATCTATCTTGGAAGTCACATTGATCGAGAAGGGGATACGAGCAAAGAAATTAGAATCAGACTGGCTAAAGCAGCAATGTCTTTCAGAAGCCTTGAAAAGTTGTGGAAATCAAAACTCATTAGCACAAACACAAAACTTAGGCTATTCAAATCAAATGTACTATCAACCCTTACGTATGCGTGTGAAAGCTGGAAAACAACAAGAGATATAGAAACAAAGTTGAACGCATTCGAAAATAAATGTCTAAGGAAAATACTTGGTATAGAATGGAACGAATTCAAAACAAACGAGGAAATTAGAGAAATCGCCAATCAACCACTAATATCTTCAGTAATAAAGAAAAGACGATGGTCATACGTTGGACATGTGATGAGAAGAGATAATAATCGAATAGCAAAGCAAGCCCTCATATGGGAAACAACAGGTAAAAGAAAAAGAGGAAGACCCAGGGAGACACTGAGAAGAACATTGATGAGAGAGGCAAGAGCAGCAGGAATCGGCTCCCTCAATGAGATAGAACTGCTTGCACAGAACAGAGACAGATGGCGAGATTTGATAAAATATCTTTAAAAGAAAACTGCTAGAACAAAAATTCATATAGGAGAAGGTGTATCTTGGTCTACGCCCTATGGGCCGGTTACGGCTCGAAAGGTCAATAGATAGATAGATATTTAGACATTGGATTGAAAATTCTGTTCTCCCAGCACTAGATCGACCATCTTGCCTAATAATGGACAATGCAGCGTACCACAACATTGTTGCACTTGAAGATAAAGTGCCGACGTCATCCAGTACAACAGATGCTATTAAGATATGGCTCACAAAGGAGCACATACAATTTAATAACATGTACTTAAAACCTGAATTACTATCTCTAGTAAAGCAAAAACAAAGGACAAAGATTTTTCAAATAGATAAGATTATCCAAGAGCACGGTCATATAAGTTTGAGGCTGCCACCTTACCATGCTCATTTAAATCCAATAGAACTAATCTAGGCAAAATTAAAAGGACAAGTGGCAGATGAAAATACAACATTCAAAATATGCGATGTAAAGACTCTTGCTAATCTCGCTTTATTAAATATAGACAAAGATTATTGGGCTAAATGTGAAGACCACGTCTTAAAACAGGAAGAGGAATATTGGAAAAATGATGGTTTGTGGAATGTTCAACCCCAAACAGTTATTAATCTTTTAGACTCGTCTGATTCAGAATGAAAGTATATAGCCCCCACAATGTTGGCCCTATATTACCTTAAATTATTTCAACAAACGGTCCTTTTCAGGACCACACAACTATGAAAATTGCACATACAGGTATACCTTGATATTATTATCGTCCGTCCTCGAACTGAGCAGACAATAATTCTCCTGGTGTTTTGTTTTATCCAGTTATTTCCCCATTACGGCCACGCCTTTACCTAGTGAAAATTAATCGTAGACCAGCAACTACGGTAATTTCTATTCTTTAGGGCTTCACAATTTACAATTTTGACAAACATCAAAGAAATATCGCCGCTTTAAGAAAACTGCAGCTGCAAGATATTTGTTAAATATACATTTAAAGGGTCTTTTGCATTCTAATAACATTTGGAAAATTTTAAATGTATTTAACAAACGGTTAGAGAGTAATAGCGTTTTGAAGTTGGGCATATGTTTTGAAACGAGCTATAGTTCTTTCAACTTCTATTTTACAAGAAAATATTTTTTTTGTAAAATGAACATTTTATCTGACGACGATTTGGCATATATTCACTGGCTTACCCCCACGAGGCTAACAACTCCAGGGATCGCTAATTCTATATTTAGCCTGAAGCCCAGCAGATGTGTGTGCGTATCTTTGTCTGCATGTGCTCGCTGCTCAAGGTCACAAAATCATACATTCGTCAAACGGGGCGCCCTGGGAGCGACTACACAAGCCTACTTCTAGCATGTGCTCGCTGTAATTGTGTGATCCTACGTGCTCTTTAATGCGTGACCTACTCGGTCAACTTTTGAATAAATGTCAGCCAACTATCTGCGTTACGTGATCACAACAGATAGATCAGTGGTTCTCACAGGGAGCAACGTAACCCCACTTTGATCAAATTGAGAAAGCTTTGATATCTTGGAATAATAAAAATCATCATCATTGAGTGCCGTCTCCGCATCGAAGGTTGGCTACCATGGAGCGCTATTCCACTCTGTCTCTTGCTTTGATGGTGCAGATTGCCATAGGCTGACTTGTCTATCTTTTGATGTTACTCGACCATGTTAGTCTTGGTCTGCCTCTGCCTCTTTTACCTTGTATTTTCCCTTCTAATATTACTTTTATTAGGCTGTTGTGTCTTTTAACATGATCAAAAAATTTCATTTGTCTTGCTCTAATTGTGTTTAGTTGTTCTTTTTTCATTTTTAGTTGTTTTAAAACTTCTTCGTTTGTTTTCTTTTCTTTCCATCCAATTCTACCTATTCTTCTAAAAATCCACATTTCAAAGGCTTCAATTTTCTGTTCTGTTTTCTGGTCTAATGTCCATGTTTCTGCACCATGCAGGAATATTGAGAAGATGTAACATTTTGTTAATCTTAGTTTCAGAATATTGAGAAGATGTAACATTTTGTTAATCTTAGTTTCAGCCCTGGTGTTATTTGTTTTGATGTTAGTATATTTTTCATGGCATTGAAATTACTTTTTGCCATTCCTATTCTTTCATTTATTTCAGTTGTACAATAATAAAAATTCTACTAATAATTATAATAAAACGGAATAAAATAGAAATGATAAAAGCAATAATGGTATCTATAACAACGTTACAACATTCTTCTTCATCCCTCCCTCATTTGCCTTTCAGCGTCGAGGGGACATATAAGTTGCTGTCTTTTGCTCTTCTGTTCGCATCTGCTGCTGTTATGTTTCCTAGTGATTCTAATATTCCATCGACCCATCTTTTTCGTGCTCAGCCCTTGGGTCTGGTGTTCGCGCAAAGTTTATTCAGGGCTCTTTGTTTTGTGTTTTTATCACACTGCCTTGTCACGTGGCCAAACAATTTTGTCTGTTGTTTCTTTATATATATATATATATATATATTATATGGCGGGGGCTATTCCTAGCTTTTTTCTCAGTTCTTCATTCCCTAATCGTCTCTCAGGCTGTTTCTTCCTGCCATTCGTCTAACACATTTAATCTCAGCAGGAGTTATTTTTCTTGGTCTGGCATTTGTAGCACGTTGGGATGAAGATTGTATTTTAGAGTGCCCGTTTTGCCTCTAGAGCTACTTCCTTGTCGGACAATAGTGGTTATACCTGTCCAATGATTTGGACCAGCTTTGTTGTTTCTTGAGTCTACCTCTGCTGTGTTACAACATAACAATATAAAATAACGGCACAAGACAAAATTCAACGTTGCGGCCAAATGTATTCTACGGTTCACAGAGCAGATATGGCTCGCTTTTGTATAAAATCGATTGTTTTCATAAAAAGTAAAGTACCCGCGTCACGCCAAGTGGCGTATAGGGAATATGGTGTTAGATACCATACATTTTACAGACCTTCAGCACATGATTTTTGGGGTAATGTGGTCGGTATTACGCCCGTGCCGCTTTACTATCCCAGAAAAAAATCCGGTACCCATTTAAGGTTGGGTGAACCCGGAAGCCGTCGCTTGGGATCGAACCCTACATCTTGTCCTTTGTAGTCCAGTTCACTAACCACTGAGCTATCGCGGCTCGATTGTTTTCATAATCAGATAAAAAAATATAAATTATCACATGTACACTACGTGGCGACTGCACTAGCATACGGGATTTATTATTCATCGCCATAGAAGCACCACGGTGGATGTCAGGTCCTGGATAAATAACGTCTGTCATAGAAGCGCTCTTCTGCCTCCCATAGAGCGTCTATAAGATAAGGGCCGAAACACTTGCTCGACCGGGGAGGGTTCCACTTTTGATGATCAGATTGTCTCCTACTGCTAAGCTCTGTATAAAGTTTCCTATTACTGTCAGCCTCGAGCTGTTGTCTCTAGTTTGTTTTCATCGCGTACTCCTTGTCCGTGTTTCGTTGTGCCGAAAGTAACACCCACAAGCGTCGTCACTATTTCTTGACTTTCCTCTGACGGATCCCCCTTTTAGCTTTGAAGAAACATGGAGTATCCGGGTCAAAGCTCTGTGGTGTGCTTCCTGCATGGTGCTCATCGTGATGTAAGCTGTTTCACTAATCCATCTTCATCTGTGTCTACCTTTCTCCCATGTCAGCTGTTTGACTAATCCATCTTCATTTGTGTCTACCTTTCCCCCATGTCTGCTGTTTCACTAATCCATCTTCATCTGTGTGTACCTTTCCCCCATGTCAGCTGTTTCACTAATCCATCTTCATCTGTGTGTACCTTTCCCCCATGTCAGCTGTTTCACTAATCCATCTTCATCTGTGTGTACCTTTCCCCCATGTCAGCTGTTTCACTAATCCATCTTCATTTGTGTCTACCTTTCCCCCATGTCAGCTGTTTCACTAATCCATCTTCATCTGTGTCTACCTTTCCCCCATGTCTGCTGTTTCACTAATCCATCTTCATCTGTGTCTACCTTTCCCCCATGTCTGCTGTTTCTGAGTGCTAAGACATTCGGTTGGGAGGGGGGTGTTATGGGGGGGGTAGGGAAGAAGGATAAGGTGGTGGAGGTGGATATCGTCTCATAGTGATCATGTTATATATACAGATCATATAATCAATTTCCTAATATGATCGTGCACTGATGTTATTCCAACTTGTTTCCTCTTATTCCCGTTTATGATTTTATCTCTTCTTGTCACATTTTGTTTCCTTTGACATTTCATCTCCGTAGTGACTTATTATTAGCAACACAACGAGCCTTCAACAAACGTTGTGAGAATGCCAGACCCAAAGGTCGACCACGACAAAGATGGATGGATGGAATATTAGAAGCACTAGGAAACATAAACATAGGAGGAAGAAAAAAAAAGAAGAATAAGTGACTTATTTTTTTCTTGTTTTGGTTGTTAATGTTCGAGTTTGGCATCGACAGCAGAGTGTTAGGAGGAATATTATTAGGAAGTGATCTCTGTAATAAATGTTACATGTTCCGTGATTTTTCATTTCATTGAGTGCCGACTCCGCATCGAAGGTAGGCTTCATGGAGCTTCATTCCGCTATGTCTCTTCCTTTGATGGTGCAGAATGTCATGGGCTGACTTGTCCATCTTTTGATGCTACTATTCAATGTTAGTCTTGGTCTGCCTCTTTCTCCTTGTATTTTCCCTTCCATGATTGCATTTAGTAAGCTGATATATCTTTTAACATGCCGCACAAATCTCATTTGTCTTGTTTAAATTGTGTTTAGTAGTTCTCCTTTCATTTTTAATTGTTTTAAGGCTTCATTCATTTTATTTTCTTTCCATCCAATTCTTCCTATTTTTCGATACATCCACATTTCAAAGGCTTCAATTTTCTGTTATGTTTTCGTTTGTAATGTTCTGGATAGCGTGGGGTATTGTCAAATAAATTAGTTTGCATTGCAGCTTCTGTTATCAGTCTCTATTTGTATTTTCCTATTGGATATACCACTGACTTAAGTATTTAACCTTTTCTGTCCTTGCTTTAATTTATTGCTCTAAATTAAGATTTATGATACATTTTCTTGCCTTGCAACATTCATGGTTTCTGTCCTGGTTATACGAATGTTCCTGCTGTGGTCCTTGCATGATTTATTCACTTCATTTACATGTTTTGATTTATTTTCTGTCGCTGCTGTTAGTTCTGGGTCATCTGTCAAATGGAGCTCTGTGAAGTTGCTATCTTATTTGTGTTAGCTTACATAAGTTATTGTTTATCAATATTTGAAGTTATTGTTTACCAATATTTGAAATTATTTTTTATCAATATTTGAAGTTATTGTTTATTAATATGTGTAAAATGCTTCTATTGTTAGCGAAGAATAACATTTGGTGTGGTATACTGCAATCATTGCAATAAATATTTAGTGTAGTACAGTCTCGGTGGTTGAGTGGTTAGTGTGCTCGGTGGTTGAGTGGTTAGTGTGCTCGGTGGTTGAGTGGTTAGTGTGCTCGGTGGTTGAGTGGTTAGTGTGCTCGGTGGTTGAGTGGTTAGTGTGCTCGGTGGTTGAGTGGTTAGTGTGCTCGGTGGTTGAGTGGTTAGTGTGCTCGGTGGTTGAGTGGTTAGTGTGCTCGTTTTCTAATCAGAAGGGTCCAAGTTCGATTCCCATAAGTGACGGATTTCTTTTCGGATCGACAAGGTTGCGGGTTTCACCCAGTCTCTAAAAATAGGTACCAGAGATTTATTGGGAATTGAAGGCGACCTGGCGTGGTACCTACCTCATCACCCAAACATTGTGCTGTGGTGACGGAAAGCTCTGGTCACTAACAATATATTGCCCATACGCCAAGCAAGGGGAGGGAACCTTGAATTACATTGCCATATTGGTATAGCATGACGGCTTCGCGAACTGATCTTTCTAGAATGGGTCAGCAACTCATAACTGACTGCTTGCAACGGTCAACCCAAAGCCTGACTAAACCTTCCAGTTGTGGACATAAAAATTGGCTAACCAATCTGACCGAGCAAGTTGGGGTCGGAGGAAAAAAAGGCAGGCCAGTATCCAAAATGCCTTACTGAAGTTGGATGTGTTTTTGTTACCAGAAGGCGCACAATATTATATGGCCCCTTTCGTCTTGTCCATCGGTTTAGTGGAAGCTATTGTGTGTGTTTGTGTGTGTGTGTGTGTGTGAAGGTTTTGCTTTTTGTCGAACAGCTTCTCTCGGAGCTGATTCTACCAATATTTGACAAACACATTCGGGCACAGTTCGGGCACAAGTCAGGCCCATTGATCCACAGGGAACATCATTTTTATGAGTCTTTTCTCTTCCACGTTTTGCCATAATACAGCCTCAGATTGTGCTATGCCATTTTTATACATGCTCTCCATGATGTGTGATCTCTTGTCATATGTTCCCAGTCATTTTCACAGATAGAGATATCATTCAGAGATTTACAAATATCTCTATATCATAGTTTAGGTCTGCCGATTTGTCTTGTCCCGTGTATTAGTTCACCACATAAGATATGACAAGCTCGTAAATGACCACAAAAAGCATCTGCGCCAATTTAACGTCCTTTAACGACAGGTGTTAAAAATGTTCAGTATTCGTGGGGTAAAGCAGACGAACTTGTGAAGGTGGTAAAAATGTTCAGTATTCGTGGGGTAAAGCAGACGAACTTGTGAAGGTGGTAAAAATGTTCAGTATTCGTGGGGTAAAGCAGACGAACTTGTGAAGGTGGTAAAAATGTTCAGTATTCGTGGGGTAAAGCAGACGAACTTGTGAAGGTGGTAAAAATGTTCAGTATTCGTGGGGTAAAGCAGACGAACTTGTGAAGGTGGTAAAAATGGAGGGCGGCAGGATGTGCAAAACGTGGTTTATGAAACAAGGAAGTGTTGGTCACACGTGTATGTATGCACTTATTGTGTTCTTGTATCATATATATATATATATATATATATATATATATATATATATATATATATATATATATATATATATATATATATATATATATATATATATATATATGGCATTTGGCGTCTTGACATACGATTGGTACAAGCAATCATGATTTTTTTCAATAGTTTGGTAATCTATTAGTGTTTTATGCTGGATGCCGTTTTACTAAGCAGCTTCTCTCGTGACTCAGTCTGCCAATGTTAGATAGACATATTCGACCGCAGAATAAACAAAATGTATTTGTTGTGCTTGGCCTAATTTTCATTATTCTGCTCCTTCTGTCCTCTGATTATTAACATCATCTCTTCCTTGAATGTTCCTGTACCGCTTTTCGTCTTTGTTCTCCATATAACTGATGCCAGATTTCGCCAGTTTCTTTTACTAATCGAGACTTCTCTCTAGGAAGCTCTGCAAACATGACTTATATCTCACCAATGGATTGCATTTAATCTCTTGTCGACCCTAAGTTGCTAGTACCAGTAAGACACTATTACGATGCGTTTATATACTTGACATTGGCTATGGGGTATCGTATGTTCTAGGCTGTCAGTGTGTATGCCAGGAAATGTGGGGAAGGAGGGGGGAGTGTGTGCGCTCAGTGAGAAGTAGTCCAGGTGACAAACTGAGTCTGGGTGCAAAGATGTTTCGAACCACTGAATTGAGGACAGAGATGTCCCTGAAGCCCGTGAGAACTTTAAATGGCTATATGTGTAGGTTTTAAAAAAAATTTAAATCCTCATATGGATGGGTTTGTATATGCCAATTTTATCGAGATATGCGAGCCTGACTGTTATCCAATGTTTAGGTGGAGCCAAGTAAGATTAGTGGTCGAATGGCAGATAGATTTTTTTAAAAAACCTAACAAATGAACAGAGAGAGAGAGAGAGAGAGAGGGAGAGGGAGACATTTCTCTTGTTTGTCTGCGACAAAACACTCTCACTGACGGCTGATATTTTTTTTGACGATTCAACAAGAAAAGCCTCCAATAACTGGTTTAGTTTCTACCTGATCGGCTTAGTTGTTTTATTCTAGAATTTCTTTTCTCCCTCGACTTCAAGGACGATATTTTGATTGATGACATGACGATTTCATAAAATGTAGAATAGATGGCATCTTTTGTTTTATTCCATTTTCTCGTTTTTTTATTGTTGTTGTTTTTAATCGATTATTATCAGATTGTGTTGTATTGTGTTTTGCACGTTGAAGCCCAGCGCAAATTCATCGGTCTGGATTTGATCTGAATTCATATTTTACCCCTTGATTTTTCTTGATAACTTTTCAATGCCGTAGATATGTGTAGTCATATTTGTCTCTCCAGTGAAAACTGTCTAACCAGACTAACGAGTCTTATATCAAGTTTCTGGAGGCAAAGTCGCCTCACAGCAGCAGAACTGGAAGTTGTAAGCGACTCATAGCTGATGGCTTGTGACAGGATCTGTGAACCAAAACCACCCAGACCCTGCTCCACCTCTCCGTGGTGCCTCTGGTAACAGACTAACCTGTCTAATCTGGTCAAGCGAGTAGGTATTGAAGAGGGAAGACAAACCGGTACTCAAAAATGTCGTGCTGAAATTGAATGAGTTGAGCCGAAAGACGCAAATATCACAGTTATACTGCAAACCACAACACAACGCTGACACGCCAGTTTAACGCCCTTTTAATAGCGGGTGACGAAGAGATGTACTCCTTTAGTCATCGGGCTAATGCAAGTAAGCAAGTTTATGACAACCTACACCATCAAATCTAGAGACAGAGCAGAATGGCGCTCCATGGTAGCCAACCTTCGATGCGGAGACGGCACTCGATGATGATGATGATGATGGCAATCTACTGACCAACATTACGACTTATCTCGAAGCGAATCATTTCAGTGTAGAGGTAGGCTTACATCACTTAGAACAAATAACAAATACACAATAGCAAAAATAGCAAAGATTATTAGCCAGCCAGAAGCAGGATCGAACCGCTCAGTGCCTTGCCATAAGAAACTGTGAACTACGGTGCAGGACCAACTAAGCAACCTATTTCGAGGCGGTTTTAAGGTGTAAAACCTGCTATAACATTTAGGTTCATGGTTCGAAACATTCAGAAGCAAAGGGATTGTGGGAAACGTTTGTTATGTACGCGGGAGAAACACGGAAGTGATCATATCTTATAACAGCTGTTATCGGTATCCATTCACTTACAGAACAATGTCATCAATTGTATCCATTATGTTTGTAATTCATATAGTTGTTATTATTTCAAATGTTTATGTTATTGTCATCTTATGAGAAAAATATGGTCTCAAGGTTTGCAAGGAATATTTGGATGGCATCGTTGGTAAACATTAAACATTATTTTTATTGTTACTATTTTTATAAGAGAGTATTATTAGAACTACGTATATAATAATTCTTATTTATTATTCCTATTTATTTTAATAAAAATAAAAATATATAATAATTCAGTATAATAATATTTTCTGGCAAAAAAAACAAAAAACGAAAAAGTAAACATCGCTAGTTTAGTTTACATCGTTAGTTTAGTTTACATCGCTGGTTTAGATTACATCGCTAGTTTAGTTTACATCGCTAGTTTAGTTGACGTCTCTAGTTTACATCGCTATAGCTTGTTTCATAACTCGTGCCCAACTTTTAAAATCGATAGCTTTTTAACCGCTTGTTGTAAGTTGTTCAAAAGTTGCACGTAAAGTTATAATGATTAGAACCCAACAGGGAATTAATTTCATTAAAAAAAAATTTGGTTATTATTGTTGCTTATTTGATTTATATAAATTTATAACGACCCATTGATGTAGTCAAAACTTAATGTTTACAGTATTTTAAGTTAAAAATAGCGAGTAAAAATCCATACACGGTAAAATTGACGTGTTTGCACGCTTTCGCCGTGGTTTTGTGACACAATTAGACACTTATGAAATTGTGTGTTCCATTTCCGTTCTTTCAGAGGTGTAGACGCGGAACGATAACATTTATCATGAGTCTTAAAATGAAATTCTGCAGTTTACAAAACATCGCAATAAAAATATATGACTATTTTTGCAAAGAGGCTAAACGAGGAAGATTATTTCATTCTTTAGAAAACCCTGAGAATAGGACAAGACACATTTTGGATTTATCTAAACGGTCATTTAATCGCTGGATTCAAGCACGTGTCCGTCAATGTTCAAAATATACAAAATCACAAGGAAGAGCAAAAATGTTGGATAATTTCGACAGTGAACTTATTAGAAGTGAAATTCGCAAAATGTTGGGTATGAATGAAACTGTTACAATAAGAAAATTAAAAGTATCGCTGAAAAAGAACAACAGTATTGAAATATCAAAGTCTACATTATTGAGGAATGTGAGAGCTGCAGGCTTTACATTCAGAAACTATTCCAATGGACGAAACATCATCTGTGAGAAGCCACATATAGTAGTCATGAGAAGCAAGTACTTACGTGAAGTAAAAGAGGTGCGCAAGCAAGGTTATGATATTGTGTACTTGGATGAAACATGGATCAATGCTCACCACACTAACCAAAGGGAATGGCAGTCATCAGATGGAAAGATTAAGAGATTAATACCTAGCAGCAAAGGACAGCCCTTGATAATTGCTCATGCATGTAGTCGACAACATGGACTAATACAGAATGCAGAGCTAATTTTTCTTTCAAAATCCATAGACAATCGGGATTATCACTCTGAGATGAATGGTCACATATTTAGACATTGGATTGAAAATTCTGTTCTCCCATCACTAGATCGACCATCTTGCCTAATAATGGACAATGCAGCGTACCACAACATTGTTGCACTTGAAGTCCCGACGTCATCCAATACAAAAGATGTTATTAAGATATGGCTCACAAAGGAGCACATACAATTTAATAACATGTACTTAAAACCTGAATTACTATCTCTAGTAAAGCAAAAACAAAGGACAAAGATTTTTCAAATAGATGATTATCCAAGAGCACGGTCATATAAGTTTGAGGCTGCCACCTTACCATGCTCATTTAAATCCAATAGAACTAATCTGGGCAAAATTAAAAGGACAAGTGAAGACCACGTCTTAAAACAGGAAGAGGAATACTGGAAAAATGATGGTTTGTGGAATGTTCAACCCCAAACAGTTATTAATCTTTTAGACTCGTCTGATTCAGAATGAAAGTATATAGCCCCCATAGTGTTGGCCCCTATATTACCTTAAATTAGTTCAACAAACGGTCCTTTTCAGGACCACACAACTATGAAAATTGGACATACAGGTATACCTTGATATTATCGTCCGTCCTCGAACTGAGAAGACAATAATTCTCCTGGTGTTTTGTCTTATCCAGTTATTTCCCCATTACGGCCACGCCTTTAACTAGTGTAAATTAATCATAGACCAGCAACTACGGTAATTTCTATTATTTAGGGATTCACAATTTACAATTTTGACAAACATCAAAGAAATTCGCCGCTTTAAGAAAACTGCAGCTGCAAGATATTTATTAAATATACATTTAAAGGGTCTTTTGCATTCTAATAACATTTGGAAAATTTCAACAGTTTTTAACAAACGTTTACTGAGTAATAGCGTTTTGAAGTTGGGCAAGTGATTTGAAACGAGCTATAGTTTAGTTTACATCGCTAGTTTAGTTGACGTCGCTAGTTTAGTTTACATCGCTAGTTTACATCACTAGTTTAGTTGACATCGCTAATTTACATCGCTAGTTTAGTTTACATTGCTAGTTTAGTTGACGTCGCTAGTTTACATGGTTAGTTTACATCGCTAGTTTAGTTGACGTCGCTAGTCTAGTTTACATCGCTAGTTTAGTTTACATCGCTAGTTTACATCGCTAGTTTAGTTTATATCGCTAGTTTAGTTGACGTCGCTAGTTTACATCGTTAGTTTACATCGCTAGTTTAGTTGACGCCGCTAGTCTAGTTTACATCGCTAATATAGTTTACATCGCTAGTTTAGTTTACATCGCTAGTTTACATCGGTAGTTTAGTTTACATCGCTAGTTTAGTTTACATCGCTAGTTTACATCGCTTGTTTAGTTTACATCGTTAGTTTACATCGCTTGTTTAGTTTACATCGCTTGTTTAGTTTACATCGCTAGTTTAGTTTACATCGCTAGTTTAGTTGACGTCGCTAGTTTACATCGTTAGTTTACATCGCTTGTTTAGTTTACATCGCTAGTTTACATCGCTAGTTTAGTTTACATCGCTAGTTTACATCGCTAGTTTACATCGCTTGTTTAGTTTACATCGCTAGTTTACATCGCTAGTTTAGTTTACATCGCTAGTTTAGTTGACGTCGCTAGTTTACATCGTTAGTTTCCATCGCTAGTTTACATCGTTAGTTTCCATCGCTAGTTTACATTGTTAGTTTACAACTAGTTTATATCGTTAGTTTCCATCGCTAGTTTACATCGTTAGTTTCCATCGCTAGATTACATCGTTAGTTTACATCGTTAGTTTACATCGTTAGTTTACAACTAGTTTACAACTAGTTTACATCGTTAGTTTACAACTAGTTTACAACTAGTTTACATCGTTAGTTTACAACTAGTTTACATCGTTAGTTTACAACTAGTTTACATCGTTAATTTACATCGTTAGTTTACATCGTTAGTTTACAACTAGTTTACATCGTTAGTTAACAACTAGTTTACATCGCTAGATTACAACTAGTTTACATCGTTAGTTTACAACTAGTTTGCATCGTTAGTTTACATCGTTAGTTTACATAGTTAGTTTACATCGGTAGTTTACGACTAGTTTAAATCGTTAGTTTACATCGTTAGTTTACAACTAGTTTACATTGTTAGTTTACAACTAGTTTACATCGTTAGTTTACATCGTTAGTTTACAACTAGTTTACATCGCTAGTTTACATCACTAGTTTACATCACTAGTTTACAGCTAGATTACATCGTTAGTTTACAACTAGTTTACATCACTAGTTTACATCACAAGTTTACATCGTTAGTTTACATAGTTAGTTTACATCGGTAGTTTACAACTAGTTTAAATCGTTAGTTTACATCGTTAGTTTACTGCGTTAGTTTGCATCGTTAGTTTACAACTAGTTTACATCGTTAGTTTACATCGCTAGTTTACAATTAGTTTACATCGTTAGTTTACATCGTTAGTTTACATCGCTAGTTTAGTTTCCATCGCTAGTTTAGTTTACATCGTTAGTTTACAAATGTTTACAACGCTAGTTTACATCGCTAGTTTAGTTTACATCGCTAGTTTAGTTTACATCGCTAGTTTACATTGTTAGTTTACAATTAGTTTACATCGTTTGTTTACATCGTTAGTTTACAAGGTTAGTTTATACCGTTAGTTTACATCGCTAGTTTACATTGTTAGTTTACAACTAGTGTACATCGTTAGTTTGCAATTAGTATATATCTTTTGTTTACATCTTTAGTTTACATGGTTAGTTTATATCGTTAGTTTACTACTAGTTTACATCGTTAGTTTACATAGCTAGTTTACATTGTTAGTTTACTACTAGTTTACATCGTTTGTTTACATCGCTAGTTTACATTGTTAGTTTACAATTAGTTTACATCATTCGTTTACATCGTTAGTTTACATGGTTAGTTTATATCGTTAGTTTACTACTAGTTTACATCGTTAGTTTACATCGCTAGTTTACATTGTTAGTTACCAACTAGTTTACATAGTTAGTTTACATGGTTAGTTTATATCGTTAGTTTACTACTAGTTTACATCGTTAGTTTACATCGCTAGTTTACATCGCTAGTTTACAACTAGTTTACAACTAGTTTACATCGTTCGTTTACAACTAGTTTAAATCGCTAGTTTACATCGTTAGTTTACATCGTTAGTTTACAACTAATTTACATCGTTAGTTTACATCGTTAGTTTACATCGTTAGTTTACATCGTTAGTTTACAACTAGTTTACATAGTTAGTTTACATCGTTAGTTTAAATCATTAGTTTACAACTAGTTTACATAGTTAGTTTACATAGTTAGTTTACATCGTTAGTTTACATCGTTAGTTTACAACTAGTTTACATCGCTAGTTTAGTTTACATCGCTTGTTTAGTTTACATCGCTAGTATATAGATAGTTTACATTGCTATTTTACAACTAGTTTACATCGTTAGTTTACATCGCTAGTTTATATCGTTAGTTTACAACTAGTTTCCATCATTAGTTTACATCGCTAGGTTACATCGTTAGTTTACATCGCCAGTTTACAACTAGTTTACATCGTTAGTTTACATCGCTAGGTTACATCGCTAGTTTACATCGCTAGTTTACAACTAGTTTACATCATTAGTTTACATCGCTAGTTTACAACTAGTTTACATCATTAGTTTACATCGCTAGGTTACATCGCTAGTTTACATTGTTAGTTTACAACTAGTTTACATCGCTAGTTTACATCGCTAGTTTACAACTAGTTTACATCGTTAGTTTACATCGCTACTTTACATCGTTAGTTTACATCGCTAGATTACATCGTTAGTTTACATCGTTCGTTTACAACTAGTTTACATCGCTAGTTTACATCGCTAGTTTACAACTAGTTTACATCGTTAGTTTACATCGCTATTTTATATCGTTAGTTTACAACTAGTTTACATCGTTAGTTTACATCGCTAGTTTATATCGTTAGTTTACATCGCTAGTTTACATTGTTAGTTTACATCGCTAGTTTATATCGTTAGTTTACATCGCTAGTTTACATTGTTAGTTTACATCGCTAGTTTACATCGTTAGTTTACATCGTTCGTTTACAACTAGTTTACATCGCTAGTTTACATCGCTAGTTTACAACTAGTTTACATCGTTAGTTTACATCGCTATTTTATATCGTTAGTTTACAACTAGTTTACATCGTTAGTTTACATCGCTAGTTTATATCGTTAGTTTACATCGCTAGTTTACATTGTTAGTTTACAACTAGTTTACATTCTTTAGTTTACATCGTTAGTTTACATCGTTAGTTTACATCGTTCGTTTACAACTAGTTTATATCGCTAGTTTACATCGTTAGTTTACAACTAGTTTACATCGTTAGTTTACAACTTTAGTTTACATCGGTAGTTTACAACTAGTTTACATCGTTAGTTTACATCGTTAGTTTACAACTAGTTTACATTGTTAGTTTACAACTAGTTTACATCGTTAGTATACATCGTTAGTTTACATCGTTAGTTTACATCGTTAGTTTACAACTAGTTTACAACTAGTTTACATCGTTAGTTTACAACTAGTTTACAACTAGTTTACATCGTTAGTTTACAACTAGTTTACATCGTTAGTTTACAACTAGTTTACATCGTTAATTTACATCGTTAGTTTACATCGTTAGTTTACAACTAGTTTACATCGTTAGTTAACAACTAGTTTACATCGCTAGATTACAACTAGTTTACATCGTTAGTTTACAACTAGTTTGCATCGTTAGTTTACATCGTTAGTTTACATAGTTAGTTTACATCGGTAGTTTACGACTAGTTTAAATCGTTAGTTTACATCGTTAGTTTACAACTAGTTTACATTGTTAGTTTACAACTAGTTTACATCGTTAGTTTACATCGTTAGTTTACAACTAGTTTACATCGCTAGTTTACATCACTAGTTTACATCACTAGTTTACAGCTAGATTACATCGTTAGTTTACAACTAGTTTACATCACTAGTTTACATCACAAGTTTACATCGTTAGTTTACTGCGTTAGTTTGCATCGGTAGTTTACAACTAGTTTAAATCGTTAGTTTACATCGTTAGTTTACTGCGTTAGTTTGCATCGTTAGTTTACAACTAGTTTACATCGTTAGTTTACATCGCTAGTTTACAATTAGTTTACATCGTTAGTTTACATCGTTAGTTTACATCGCTAGTTTAGTTTCCATCGCTAGTTTAGTTTACATCGTTAGTTTACAAATGTTTACAACGCTAGTTTACATCGCTAGTTTAGTTTACATCGCTAGTTTAGTTTACATCGCTAGTTTACATTGTTAGTTTACAATTAGTTTACATCGTTTGTTTACATCGTTAGTTTGCAAGGTTAGTTTATATCGTTAGTTTACATCGCTAGTTTACATTGTTAGTTTACAACTAGTGTACATCGTTATTTTGCAATTAGTATATATCGTTTGTTTACATCTTTAGTTTACATGGTTAGTTTATATCGTTAGTTTACTACTAGTTTACATCGTTAGTTTACATAGCTAGTTTACATTGTTAGTTTACTACTAGTTTACATCGTTTGTTTACATCGCTAGTTTACATTGTTAGTTTACAATTAGTTTACATCATTCGTTTACATCGTTAGTTTACATGGTTAGTTTATATCGTTAGTTTACTACTAGTTTACATCGTTAGTTTACATCGCTAGTTTACATTGTTAGTTACCAACTAGTTTACATAGTTAGTTTACATGGTTAGTTTATATCGTTAGTTTACTACTAGTTTACATCGTTAGTTTACATCGCTAGTTTACATCGCTAGTTTACAACTAGTTTACAACTAGTTTACATCGTTCGTTTACAACTAGTTTAAATCGCTAGTTTACATCGTTAGTTTACATCGTTAGTTTACAACTAATTTACATCGTTAGTTTACATCGTTAGTTTACATCGTTAGTTTACATCGTTAGTTTACAACTAGTTTACATAGTTAGTTTACATCGTTAGTTTAAGTCATTAGTTTACAACTAGTTTACATAGTTAGTTTACATAGTTAGTTTACATCGTTAGTTTACATCGTTAGTTTACAACTAGTTTACATCGCTAGTTTAGTTTACATCGCTTGTTTAGTTTACATCGCTAGTATATAGATAGTTTACATTGCTATTTTACAACTAGTTTACATCGTTAGTTTACATCGCTAGTTTATATCGTTAGTTTACAACTAGTTTCCATCATTAGTTTACATCGCTAGGTTACATCGTTAGTTTACATCGCCAGTTTACAACTAGTTTACATCGTTAGTTTACATCGCTAGGTTACATCGCTAGTTTACATCGCTAGTTTACAACTAGTTTACATCATTAGTTTACATCGCTAGTTTACAACTAGTTTACATCATTAGTTTACATCGCTAGGTTACATCGCTAGTTTACATTGTTAGTTTACAACTAGTTTACATCGCTAGTTTACATCGCTAGTTTACAACTAGTTTACATCGTTAGTTTACATCGCTACTTTACATCGTTAGTTTACATCGCTAGATTACATCGTTAGTTTACATCGTTCGTTTACAACTAGTTTACATCGCTAGTTTACATCGCTAGTTTACAACTAGTTTACATCGTTAGTTTACATCGCTATTTTATATCGTTAGTTTACAACTAGTTTACATCGTTAGTTTACATCGCTAGTTTATATCGTTAGTTTACATCGCTAGTTTACATTGTTAGTTTACATCGCTAGTTTATATCGTTAGTTTACATCGCTAGTTTACATTGTTAGTTTACATCGCTAGTTTACATCGTTAGTTTACATCGTTCGTTTACAACTAGTTTACATCGCTAGTTTACATCGCTAGTTTACAACTAGTTTACATCGTTAGTTTACATCGCTATTTTATATCGTTAGTTTACAACTAGTTTACATCGTTAGTTTACATCGCTAGTTTATATCGTTAGTTTACATCGCTAGTTTACATTGTTAGTTTACAACTAGTTTACATTCTTTAGTTTACATCGTTAGTTTACATCGTTAGTTTACATCGTTCGTTTACAAATAGTTTATATCGCTAGTTTACATCGTTAGTTTACAACTAGTTTACATCGTTAGTTTACAACTTTAGTTTACATCGGTAGTTTACAACTAGTTTACATCGTTAGTTTACATCGTTAGTTTACAACTAGTTTACATTGTTAGTTTACAACTAGTTTACATCGTTAGTATACATCGTTAGTTTACATCGTTAGTTTACATCGTTAGTTTACAACTAGTTTACAACTAGTTTACATCGTTAGTTTACAACTAGTTTACAACTAGTTTACATCGTTAGTTTACAACTAGTTTACATCGTTAGTTTACAACTAGTTTACATCGTTAATTTACATCGTTAGTTTACATCGTTAGTTTACAACTAGTTTACATCGTTAGTTAACAACTAGTTTACATCGCTAGATTACAACTAGTTTACATCGTTAGTTTACAACTAGTTTGCATCGTTAGTTTACATCGTTAGTTTACATAGTTAGTTTACATCGGTAGTTTACGACTAGTTTAAATCGTTAGTTTACATCGTTAGTTTACAACTAGTTTACATTGTTAGTTTACAACTAGTTTACATCGTTAGTTTACATCGTTAGTTTACAACTAGTTTACATCGCTAGTTTACATCACTAGTTTACATCACTAGTTTACAGCTAGATTACATCGTTAGTTTACAACTAGTTTACATCACTAGTTTACATCACAAGTTTACATCGTTAGTTTACTGCGTTAGTTTGCATCGTTAGTTTACAACTAGTTTACATCGTTAGTTTACATCGCTAGTTTACAATTAGTTTACATCGTTAGTTTACATCGTTAGTTTACATCGCTAGTTTAGTTTCCATCGCTAGTTTAGTTTACATCGTTAGTTTACAAATGTTTACAACGCTAGTTTACATCGCTAGTTTAGTTTACATCGCTAGTTTAGTTTACATCGCTAGTTTACATTGTTAGTTTACAATTAGTTTACATCGTTTGTTTACATCGTTAGTTTACAAGGTTAGTTTATATCGTTAGTTTACATCGCTAGTTTACATTGTTAGTTTACAACTAGTGTACATCGTTAGTTTGCAATTAGTATATATCGTTTGTTTACATCTTTAGTTTACATGGTTAGTTTATATCGTTAGTTTACTACTAGTTTACATCGTTAGTTTACATAGCTAGTTTACATTGTTAGTTTACTACTAGTTTACATCGTTTGTTTACATCGCTAGTTTACATTGTTAGTTTACAATTAGTTTACATCATTCGTTTACATCGTTAGTTTACATGGTTAGTTTATATCGTTAGTTTACTACTAGTTTACATCGTTAGTTTACATCGCTAGTTTACATTGTTAGTTACCAACTAGTTTACATAGTTAGTTTACATGGTTAGTTTATATCGTTAGTTTACTACTAGTTTACATCGTTAGTTTACATCGCTAGTTTACATCGCTAGTTTACAACTAGTTTACAACTAGTTTACATCGTTCGTTTACAACTAGTTTAAATCGCTAGTTTACATCGTTAGTTTACATCGTTAGTTTACAACTAATTTACATCGTTAGTTTACATCGTTAGTTTACATCGTTAGTTTACATCGTTAGTTTACAACTAGTTTACATAGTTAGTTTACATCGTTAGTTTACATCATTAGTTTACAACTAGTTTACATAGTTAGTTTACATAGTTAGTTTACATCGTTAGTTTACATCGTTAGTTTACAACTAGTTTACATCGCTAGTTTAGTTTACATAGTTAGTTTACATAGTTAGTTTACATCGTTAGTTTACATCGTTAGTTTACAACTAGTTTACATCGTTAGTTTACATCATTAGTTTACAACTAGTTTACATAGTTAGTTGACATAGTTAGTTTACATCGTTAGTTTACATCGTTAGTTTACAACTAGTTTACATCGCTAGTTTAGTTTACATCGCTTGTTTAGTTTACATCGCTAGTATATCGATAGTTTACATTGTTATTTTACAACTAGTTTACATCGTTAGTTTACATCGCTAGTTTATATCGTTAGTTTACAACTAGTTTACATCATTAGTTTACATCGCTAGGTTACATCGTTAGTTTACATCGCCAGTTTACAACTAGTTTACATCGTTAGTTTACATCGCTAGGTTACATCGCTAGTTTACATCGCTAGTTTACAACTAGTTTACATCATTAGTTTACATCGCTAGTTTACAACTAGTTTACATCATTAGTTTACATCGCTAGGTTACATCGCTAGTTTACATTGTTAGTTTACAACTAGTTTACATCGCTAGTTTACATCGCTAGTTTACAACTAGTTTACATCGTTAGTTTACATCGCTACTTTACATCGTTAGTTTACATCGCTAGATTACATCGTTAGTTTACATCGTTCGTTTACAACTAGTTTACATCGCTAGTTTACATCGCTAGTTTACAACTAGTTTACATCGTTAGTTTACATCGCTATTTTATATCGTTAGTTTACAACTAGTTTACATCGTTAGTTTACATCGCTAGTTTATATCGTTAGTTTACATCGCTAGTTTACATTGTTAGTTTACATCGCTAGTTTACATCGTTAGTTTACATCGTTCGTTTACAACACACTAGTTTACATCGCTAGTTTACAACTAGTTTACATCGTTAGTTTACATCGCTATTTTATATCGTTAGTTTACAACTAGTTTACATCGTTAGTTTACATCGCTAGTTTATATCGTTAGTTTACATCGCTAGTTTACATTGTTAGTTTACAACTAGTTTACATTCTTTAGTTTACATCGTTAGTTTACATCGTTAGTTTACATCGTTCGTTTACAACTAGTTTATATCGCTAGTTTACATCGTTAGTTTACAACTAGTTTACATCGTTAGTTTACAACGTTAGTTTACATCGGTAGTTTACAACTAGTTTACATCGTTAGTTTACATCGTTAGTTTACAACTAGTTTACATTGTTAGTTTACAACTAGTTTACATCGTTAGTTTACATCGTTAGTTTACAACTAGTTTACATCGCTAGTTTACATCACTAGTTTACAGCTAGATTACATCGTTAGTTTACAACTAGTTTACATCACTAGTTTACATCACTAGTTTACATCGTTAGTTTACATAGTTAGTTTACATCGGTAGTTTACAACTAGTTTAATCGTTAGTTTACATCGTTAGTTTACTTCGTTAGTTTGCATCGTTAGTTTACAACTAGTTTACATCGTTAGTTTACATCGCTAGTTTACAATTAGTTTACAGCTTAAGTTTACATCGTTAGTTTACATCGCTAGTTTAGTTTCCATCGCTAGTTTAGTTTACATCGTTAGTTTACAAATGTTTACAACGCTAGTTTACATCGCTAATTTAGTTTACATCACTAGTTTAGTTTACATCGCTAATTTACATTGTTAGTTTACAATTAGTTTACATCGTTTGTTTACATCGTTAGTTTACAAGGTTAGTTTATATCGTTGGTTTACATCGCTAGTTTACATTGTTAGTTTACAACTAGTGTACATCGTTAGTTTGCAATTAGTATATATCGTTTGTTTACATCGTTAGTTTACATGGTTAGTTTATATCGTTAGTTTACATCGCTAGTTTACATTGTTAGTTTACTACTAGTTTACATCATTAGTTTACATCGCTAGGTTACATCGTTAGTTTACATCGCCAGTTTACAACTAGTTTACATCGTTAGTTTACATCGCTATTTTATATCGTTAGTTTACAACTAGTTTACATCGTTAGTTTACATCGCTAGTTTATATCGTTAGTTTACATCGCTAGTTTACATTGTTAGTTTACATCGCTAGTTTACATCGTTAGTTTACATCGTTCGTTTACAACTAGTTTACATCGCTAGTTTACATCGCTAGTTTACAACTAGTTTACATCGTTAGTTTACATCGCTATTTTATATCGTTAGTTTACAACTAGTTTACATCGTTAGTTTACATCGCTAGTTTATATCGTTAGTTTACATCGCTAGTTTACATTGTTAGTTTACAACTAGTTTACATTCTTTAGTTTACATCGTTAGTTTACATCGTTAGTTTACATCGTTCGTTTACAACTAGTTTATATCGCTAGTTTACATCGTTAGTTTACAACTAGTTTTCATCGTTAGTTTACAACGTTAGTTTACATCGGTAGTTTACAACTAGTTTACATCGTTAGTTTACATCGTTAGTTTACAACTAGTTTACATTGTTAGTTTACAACTAGTTTACATCGTTAGTTTACATCGTTAGTTTACAACTAGTTTACATCGCTAGTTTACATCACTAGTTTACATCACTAGTTTACAGCTAGATTACATCGTTAGTTTACAACTAGTTTACATCACTAGTTTACATCACTAGTTTACATCGTTAGTTTACATAGTTAGTTTACATCGGTAGTTTACAACTAGTTTAAATCGTTAGTTTACATCGTTAGTTTACTTCGTTAGTTTGCATCGTTAGTTTACAACTAGTTTACATCGTTAGTTTACATCGCTAGTTTACAATTAGTTTACAGCTTAAGTTTACATCGTTAGTTTACATCGCTAGTTTAGTTTCCATCGCTAGTTTAGTTTACATCGTTAGTTTACAAATGTTTACAACGCTAGTTTACATCGCTAATTTAGTTTACATCACTAGTTTAGTTTACATCGCTAATTTACATTGTTAGTTTACAATTAGTTTACATCGTTTGTTTACATCGTTAGTTTACAAGGTTAGTTTATATCGTTGGTTTACATCGCTAGTTTACATTGTTAGTTTACAACTAGTGTACATCGTTAGTTTGCAATTAGTATATATCGTTTGTTTACATCGTTAGTTTACATGGTTAGTTTATATCGTTAGTTTACATCGCTAGTTTACATTGTTAGTTTACTACTAGTTTACATCGTTTGTTTACATCGCTAGTTTACATTGTTAGTTTACTACTAGTTTACATCGTTTGTTTACATCGCTAGTTTACATTGTTAGTTTACAACTAGTTTACAACTAGTTTACATCGTTAGTTTACATGGTTAGTTTATATCGTTAGTTTACTACTAGTTTACATTGTTAGTTTACATCGCTAGTTTACATTGTTAGTTACCAACTAGTTTACATCGGTAGTTTACAATTAGTTTACATCGTTTGTTTACATCGTTAGTTTACATGGTTAGTTTATATCGTTAGTTTACTACTAGTTTACATCGTTAGTTTACATCGCTAGTTTACATTGTTAGTTTACAACTAGTTTACATAGTTAGTTTACATGGTTAGTTTATATCGTTAGTTTACTACTAGTTTACATCGTTAGTTTACATCGCTAGTTTACATCGCTAGTTTACAACTAGTTTACATCGTTCGTTTACAACTAGTTTAAATCGCTAGTTTACATCGTTAGTTTACATCGTTAGTTTACAACTAATTTACATCATTAGTTTACATCGCTAATTTACAACTAGTTTACATCGTTAGTTTACATCGTTAGTTTACATCATTAGTTTACAAATAGTTTACATAGTTAGTTTACATAGTTAGTTTACATAGTTAGTTTACATAGTTAGTTTACATCGTTAGTTTACATCGTTAGTTTACAACTAGTTTACATCGCTAGTTTAGTTTACATCGCTAGTTTAGTTTACATCGCTTGTTTAGTTTACATCGCTAGTATATCGCTAGTTTACAATGTTATTTTACAACTAGTTTACATCGTTAGTTTACATCGCTAGTTTATATCGTTAGTTTACAACTAGTTTACATCAGTAGTTTACATCGCTAGGTTACATCGTTAGTTTACATCGCCAGTTTACAACTAGTTTACATCGTTAGTTTACATCGCTAGGTTACATCGCTAGTTTACATCGCTAGTTTACAACTAGTTTACATCATTAGTTTACATCGCTAGGTTACATCGTTAGTTTACATCGCTAGTTTACAACTAGTTTACATCATTAGTTTACATCGCTAGGTTACATCGTTAGTTTACATTGTTAGTTTACAACTAGTTTACATCATTAGTTTACATCGCTAGTTTACAACTAGTTTACATCAATAGTTTACATCGCTAGTTTACAACTAGTTTACATCATTAGTTTACATCGCTAGTTTACAACTAGTTTACATCATTAGTTTACATCGCTAGATTACATCGTTAGTTTACATCGCTAGTTTACAACTAGTTTACATCATTAGTTTACATCGCTAGGTTACATCGCTAGTTTACATTGTTAGTTTACAACTAGTTTACATCGCTAGTTTACATCGCTAGTTTACAACTAGTTTACATCGTTAGTTTACATCGCTACTTTACATCGTTAGTTTACATCGCTAGATTACATCGTTAGTTTACATCGTTCGTTTACAACTCGTTTACATCGCTAGTTTACATCGCTAGTTTACATCGCTAGTTTACATCGTTAGTTTACATCGCTATCTTATATCGTTAGTTTACAACTAGTTTACATCGTTAGTTTACATCGCTAGTTTATATCGTTAGTTTACATCTCTAGTTTACATTGTTAGTTTACATCGCTAGTTTACATCGTTAGTTTACATCGTTCGTTTACAACTAGTTTACATCGCTAGTTTACATCGCTAGTTTACAACTAGTTTACATCGTTAGTTTACATCGCTAGTTTATATCGTTAGTTTACATCTCTAGTTTACATAGTTAGTTTACATAGTTAGTTTACATCGTTAGTTTACATCGTTAGTTTACAACTAGTTTACATCGCTAGTTTAGTTTACATCGCTAGTTTAGTTTACATCGCTTGTTTAGTTTACATCGCTAGTATATCGCTAGTTTACAATGTTATTTTACAACTAGTTTACATCGTTAGTTTACATCGCTAGTTTATATCGTTAGTTTACAACTAGTTTACATCAGTAGTTTACATCGCTAGGTTACATCGTTAGTTTACATCGCCAGTTTACAACTAGTTTACATCGTTAGTTTACATCGCTAGGTTACATCGCTAGTTTACATCGCTAGTTTACAACTAGTTTACATCATTAGTTTACATCGCTAGGTTACATCGTTAGTTTACATCGCTAGTTTACAACTAGTTTACATCATTAGTTTACATCGCTAGGTTACATCGTTAGTTTACATTGTTAGTTTACAACTAGTTTACATCATTAGTTTACATCGCTAGTTTACAACTAGTTTACATCAATAGTTTACATCGCTAGTTTACAACTAGTTTACATCATTAGT
The DNA here is from genome assembly GCA_032433765.1 of Megaustenia siamemsis. Lineage (NCBI taxonomy): Eukaryota > Metazoa > Mollusca > Gastropoda > Stylommatophora > Ariophantidae > Megaustenia > Megaustenia siamemsis. Next base: position 59,878,875 of record JAVIAB010000024.1, read on the forward strand.
TTACATTGTTAGTTTACAACTAGTTTACATCGTTAGTTTACATCGTTAGTTTACAACTAGTTTACATCGCTAGTTTACATCACTAGTTTACAGCTAGATTACATCGTTAGTTTACAACTAGTTTACATCACTAGTTTACATCACTAGTTTACATCGTTAGTTTACATAGTTAGTTTACATCGGTAGTTTACAACTAGTTTAATCGTTAGTTTACATCGTTAGTTTACTTCGTTAGTTTGCATCGTTAGTTTACAACTAGTTTACATCGTTAGTTTACATCGCTAGTTTACAATTAGTTTACAGCTTAAGTTTACATCGTTAGTTTACATCGCTAGTTTAGTTTCCATCGCTAGTTTAGTTTACATCGTTAGTTTACAAATGTTTACAACGCTAGTTTACATCGCTAATTTAGTTTACATCACTAGTTTAGTTTACATCGCTAATTTACATTGTTAGTTTACAATTAGTTTACATCGTTTGTTTACATCGTTAGTTTACAAGGTTAGTTTATATCGTTGGTTTACATCGCTAGTTTACATTGTTAGTTTACAACTAGTGTACATCGTTAGTTTGCAATTAGTATATATCGTTTGTTTACATCGTTAGTTTACATGGTTAGTTTATATCGTTAGTTTACATCGCTAGTTTACATTGTTAGTTTACTACTAGTTTACATCATTAGTTTACATCGCTAGGTTACATCGTTAGTTTACATCGCCAGTTTACAACTAGTTTACATCGTTAGTTTACATCGCTATTTTATATCGTTAGTTTACAACTAGTTTACATCGTTAGTTTACATCGCTAGTTTATATCGTTAGTTTACATCGCTAGTTTACATTGTTAGTTTACATCGCTAGTTTACATCGTTAGTTTACATCGTTCGTTTACAACTAGTTTACATCGCTAGTTTACATCGCTAGTTTACAACTAGTTTACATCGTTAGTTTACATCGCTATTTTATATCGTTAGTTTACAACTAGTTTACATCGTTAGTTTACATCGCTAGTTTATATCGTTAGTTTACATCGCTAGTTTACATTGTTAGTTTACAACTAGTTTACATTCTTTAGTTTACATCGTTAGTTTACATCGTTAGTTTACATCGTTCGTTTACAACTAGTTTATATCGCTAGTTTACATCGTTAGTTTACAACTAGTTTTCATCGTTAGTTTACAACGTTAGTTTACATCGGTAGTTTACAACTAGTTTACATCGTTAGTTTACATCGTTAGTTTACAACTAGTTTACATTGTTAGTTTACAACTAGTTTACATCGTTAGTTTACATCGTTAGTTTACAACTAGTTTACATCGCTAGTTTACATCACTAGTTTACATCACTAGTTTACAGCTAGATTACATCGTTAGTTTACAACTAGTTTACATCACTAGTTTACATCACTAGTTTACATCGTTAGTTTACATAGTTAGTTTACATCGGTAGTTTACAACTAGTTTAAATCGTTAGTTTACATCGTTAGTTTACTTCGTTAGTTTGCATCGTTAGTTTACAACTAGTTTACATCGTTAGTTTACATCGCTAGTTTACAATTAGTTTACAGCTTAAGTTTACATCGTTAGTTTACATCGCTAGTTTAGTTTCCATCGCTAGTTTAGTTTACATCGTTAGTTTACAAATGTTTACAACGCTAGTTTACATCGCTAATTTAGTTTACATCACTAGTTTAGTTTACATCGCTAATTTACATTGTTAGTTTACAATTAGTTTACATCGTTTGTTTACATCGTTAGTTTACAAGGTTAGTTTATATCGTTGGTTTACATCGCTAGTTTACATTGTTAGTTTACAACTAGTGTACATCGTTAGTTTGCAATTAGTATATATCGTTTATTTACATCGTTAGTTTACATGGTTAGTTTATATCGTTAGTTTACATCGCTAGTTTACATTGTTAGTTTACTACTAGTTTACATCGTTTGTTTACATCGCTAGTTTACATTGTTAGTTTACTACTAGTTTACATCGTTTGTTTACATCGCTAGTTTACATTGTTAGTTTACAACTAGTTTACAACTAGTTTACATCGTTAGTTTACATGGTTAGTTTATATCGTTAGTTTACTACTAGTTTACATTGTTAGTTTACATCGCTAGTTTACATTGTTAGTTACCAACTAGTTTACATCGGTAGTTTACAATTAGTTTACATCGTTTGTTTACATCGTTAGTTTACATGGTTAGTTTATATCGTTAGTTTACTACTAGTTTACATCGTTAGTTTACATCGCTAGTTTACATTGTTAGTTTACAACTAGTTTACATAGTTAGTTTACATGGTTAGTTTATATCGTTAGTTTACTACTAGTTTACATCGTTAGTTTACATCGCTAGTTTACATCGCTAGTTTACAACTAGTTTACATCGTTCGTTTACAACTAGTTTAAATCGCTAGTTTACATCGTTAGTTTACATCGTTAGTTTACAACTAATTTACATCATTAGTTTACATCGCTAATTTACAACTAGTTTACATCGTTAGTTTACATCGTTAGTTTACATCATTAGTTTACAAATAGTTTACATAGTTAGTTTACATAGTTAGTTTACATAGTTAGTTTACATAGTTAGTTTACATCGTTAGTTTACATCGTTAGTTTACAACTAGTTTACATCGCTAGTTTAGTTTACATCGCTAGTTTAGTTTACATCGCTTGTTTAGTTTACATCGCTAGTATATCGCTAGTTTACAATGTTATTTTACAACTAGTTTACATCGTTAGTTTACATCGCTAGTTTATATCGTTAGTTTACAACTAGTTTACATCAGTAGTTTACATCGCTAGGTTACATCGTTAGTTTACATCGCCAGTTTACAACTAGTTTACATCGTTAGTTTACATCGCTAGGTTACATCGCTAGTTTACATCGCTAGTTTACAACTAGTTTACATCATTAGTTTACATCGCTAGGTTACATCGTTAGTTTACATCGCTAGTTTACAACTAGTTTACATCATTAGTTTACATCGCTAGGTTACATCGTTAGTTTACATTGTTAGTTTACAACTAGTTTACATCATTAGTTTACATCGCTAGTTTACAACTAGTTTACATCAATAGTTTACATCGCTAGTTTACAACTAGTTTACATCATTAGTTTACATCGCTAGTTTACAACTAGTTTACATCATTAGTTTACATCGCTAGATTACATCGTTAGTTTACATCGCTAGTTTACAACTAGTTTACATCATTAGTTTACATCGCTAGGTTACATCGCTAGTTTACATTGTTAGTTTACAACTAGTTTACATCGCTAGTTTACATCGCTAGTTTACAACTAGTTTACATCGTTAGTTTACATCGCTACTTTACATCGTTAGTTTACATCGCTAGATTACATCGTTAGTTTACATCGTTCGTTTACAACTCGTTTACATCGCTAGTTTACATCGCTAGTTTACATCGCTAGTTTACATCGTTAGTTTACATCGCTATCTTATATCGTTAGTTTACAACTAGTTTACATCGTTAGTTTACATCGCTAGTTTATATCGTTAGTTTACATCTCTAGTTTACATTGTTAGTTTACATCGCTAGTTTACATCGTTAGTTTACATCGTTCGTTTACAACTAGTTTACATCGCTAGTTTACATCGCTAGTTTACAACTAGTTTACATCGTTAGTTTACATCGCTAGTTTATATCGTTAGTTTACATCTCTAGTTTACATAGTTAGTTTACATAGTTAGTTTACATCGTTAGTTTACATCGTTAGTTTACAACTAGTTTACATCGCTAGTTTAGTTTACATCGCTAGTTTAGTTTACATCGCTTGTTTAGTTTACATCGCTAGTATATCGCTAGTTTACAATGTTATTTTACAACTAGTTTACATCGTTAGTTTACATCGCTAGTTTATATCGTTAGTTTACAACTAGTTTACATCAGTAGTTTACATCGCTAGGTTACATCGTTAGTTTACATCGCCAGTTTACAACTAGTTTACATCGTTAGTTTACATCGCTAGGTTACATCGCTAGTTTACATCGCTAGTTTACAACTAGTTTACATCATTAGTTTACATCGCTAGGTTACATCGTTAGTTTACATCGCTAGTTTACAACTAGTTTACATCATTAGTTTACATCGCTAGGTTACATCGTTAGTTTACATTGTTAGTTTACAACTAGTTTACATCATTAGTTTACATCGCTAGTTTACAACTAGTTTACATCAATAGTTTACATCGCTAGTTTACAACTAGTTTACATCATTAGTTTACATCGCTAGTTTACAACTAGTTTACATCATTAGTTTACATCGCTAGATTACATCGTTAGTTTACATCGCTAGTTTACAACTAGTTTACATCATTAGTTTACATCGCTAGGTTACATCGCTAGTTTACATTGTTAGTTTACAACTAGTTTACATCGCTAGTTTACATCGCTAGTTTACAACTAGTTTACATCGTTAGTTTACATCGCTACTTTACATCGTTAGTTTACATCGCTAGATTACATCGTTAGTTTACATCGTTCGTTTACAACTCGTTTACATCGCTAGTTTACATCGCTAGTTTACATCGCTAGTTTACATCGTTAGTTTACATCGCTATCTTATATCGTTAGTTTACAACTAGTTTACATCGTTAGTTTACATCGCTAGTTTATATCGTTAGTTTACATCTCTAGTTTACATTGTTAGTTTACATCGCTAGTTTACATCGTTAGTTTACATCGTTCGTTTACAACTAGTTTACATCGCTAGTTTACATCGCTAGTTTACAACTAGTTTACATCGTTAGTTTACATCGCTATTTTATATCGTTAGTTTACAACTAGTTTACATCGTTAGTTTACATCGCTAGTTTATATCGTTAGTTTACATCGCTAGTTTACATTGTTAGTTTACAACTAGTTTACATTCTTTAGTTTACATCGTTAGTTTACATCGTTCGTTTACAACTAGTTTATATCGCTAGTTTACATCGTTAGTTTACAACTAGTTTACATCGTTAGTTTACAACGTTAGTTTACATCGTTAGTTTACAACTAGTTTACATCGCTAGTTTACATCACTTGTTTTTAACTTGTTTACATCGTTAGTTTTCATCGTTAGTTTACAACTAGTTTACATCGCTAGTTTACATCGTTAGTTTACATCGTTAGTTTACATCGTTGGTTTACAACTAATTTACGTCGTTAGTTTACATCGTTTGTTTACATCGTTAGTTTACATCATTAGTTTACAACTAGTTTACATCATTAGTTTACATCATTAGTTTACATCGTTAGTTTACAACTAGTTTACATCGCTAGTTTACATCGTTAGTTTACATCGTTAGTTTACATCGCTAGTTTAGTTTACATCGCTAATAACATTGTAGATTAATTGATTAAACAGCACAGGGTCCACATTCTGCAGTAACGTTAGCGATTCTTTGCTAACTGCTGGCAACATGATCATGGAACTAGATTTGACCACAACGAACTAATCAACGAATCCACCTATTTGTGGTTGGTTATCGAGAAATAAGCTGACCACAGCTGCGCCAAGTGAATAGACAACAAGAGAAGCGAAGGCAATCTGGTCTCAAAAGTTCACGAAACAAAATTGAAATTCTTTCTTTCCATCTTTCTTTCTTTCTTTCTTTCTTTCTTTCTTTGCTTTCTCTTGTACCCATTCCGGTGTCGAGGAAGATACAAAAGTTCTGGTTCTCTCCATTTTGGTGAGCTCACTCATTGTCAATGAATGTTTGTTGTAGCGTTTTTTCGATGTTATCAGTCCATCATACTCTGGGTCTGCTTCTTGATCTTCTCCCTTCTCCTCTTTTAATATATGCTTTGTCGGTAAGAAATCGATTACACGGCATTCTTTCTCATCATCATCATCATCAAGTGCCATACCGGTTGACGTAGGTGATCATGTCCCTCCACAATCTTCTATCTATAGTGCATCGTATCAATTCTGTTGTTGACTGTTTTCCATGCCATGACACCAAGCTATCCAGTATTTTCTCTCTTTGTCGCCCGCGATCTCTCTTTCCTTTTATTTTGCCAGTTGTAATCAAGTATTCCAACTTTCCTCTTCTCATGATGTGGCCGAAAAATGTTGATTGCTTCTTTCTGATGTTTTTTAAGAGCTCCCTTTTTGTGTTGGCCTCTTTGAGAACTTCCTCATTGGTCTTTTTAGCTGTCCAGGGAACTTTCAACATTCTTCTGAGAAATCCCATCTCTGTGGCCTCCAATCGTCTTTTCATTTGTTTGTCCACTGTCCATGATTCTCTTCCATAGGTTAGAATTGGTTCTATATAACACCGATGAACTCTCTTTCTCATTTTTATTGACATAGATTTGTTGCATAAGATATTTGTAACCTTCTGAAATGCTGTTTTGGCCTGAGCTATGCATTCTTTCTAGACGAGCAAATTATTTTATTTCATGTTTCTGTATGTAGCTTAGGACTGGTTCAATGTGTCTTTTCTGGTCATTCCAAGTGCCCTCCAAGCGAAGTTGAAATTGTACCGAAAGTGCAAATATAGAACCTTGTGGTAAACTAAAACACAACCCAACAAACGTCCGTCTCTTGGCGAATGACGAAAAACAATGTACTCGTATAGTCATAAACAGGCGTTTCGAAAGTACGTTAATTGTTGGAAATATTGATCTTATAATCGATTGAACAAAGCAACTAAAATGGATTTTGAATTTAAGTGTTATAATTTAAGCATGAAGTGGAGCTTGAAACGCGAAATAGTTATTTTTGTGATTGGTCTGTAGTAACTAACACTTAGTTGTGACTTAGTCCTGCTACGAGATGGTGGAATAGTATTGAAATTTTTCTGAGTGGTCCCTGTCCGAGCGCAATTATCACGATTATGTAAACAATTATGATGATATGTAAACATTTATAATGATATTTTAACAATTATGATGATTATGTAAACAGTTATGATGAGGTTGTAAACAATTATGATGATTGTGTAAACAATTATAATGATTATGTAAACAAATATGATGATTATGTAAACAATTATGATGCAAGTTTAAAAAAAAAAAGTAAAGTGCCCCCGTCACGACAAGTGGCGTATAGGGAATATGGTGTTAGTGACCATAAATTTTACAGAACTTCGGCACCTGATTTTGGGGGTAATGTGGTCGGTATTACGCCCGTGCCGCTTTACTTTCCCAGAAAAAAATCCGATACCAATTATAGGCTAGGTGAACCGGATACCGCCGTCGGTTGGGATCGAATCCTACCTCTTGTCCTTTGTAGTCCAGTTCACTAACCACTGAGCTATTATTATGTAAACAAGAACAAAATTATTTGCTTTTATATAAGTTTTATCGAGAATTTTACATTCAGAAGCACAGAAAAAAGAAGAGGGGGAGGTAGGCGACCTATAAAACGATGGATGGGTGATCATCATGCAGATAACACACTGCAGTTCATTGACTCAAACAATATTTCCTGAACGCTGAAATCAACGGAGGCAGAAAAAAAAAATCACATAAAGTAAAATATGCGTACAATGGAATACCAATAAACATACACACATTGTGAAGTTAACATACACAGACTGATATTCAATTTCCCACTCCCAGGGGTTGGGGATCTATTATTTGAATAATGCATTGAACGCCAGCCAATGTCAGATGTGAGAGTGACGTGATCTGCCCTTACCTGTGCCAAACTTTGATATTTTGAAGCCAGACTTAGATGTCATCCCGCCCTGTTGTAGTTTCTAGCTTGGGAGTCAAATGTGAATTGTGTTGATTGCATTTTTTTTTTCAATGTAGGTGCAGTAGTTATTCCGAATGTGGCTTTATTCTCTGTTTTTCTCCCTTCCTCCCCCACCCCCCCTTTTCTCCCATACTGCGCACCGGCCATCAACATGAGTTCTCCTGCCTTTTCTACAATTTTCTGTCTCATCTAATCTTCTCAATATGAAGTTTATCTTTGTGATCAAAAGATGACAAAGTAAAGGTAAAGTACGAGACTTTCGTCTTAGCTCGCGAGTTTTCACCCAAATGTGCTCCGCCGCCTATCCAGAGGTGTTCAGAGACTTTTGGATAGTGTCGCTTCAAGCATCAAAACTCACAATGCGAGGCGGTATTCCTCACCTTCCCAGAGTAATACACTGGTACCAATTTCTGCCAGCGGCTGGGTCGACCGCTGGGGTATTTGTTTTTTGCCTAACCACGAATGCAATTCACACAATTCCGGTGTGAATCGAACACCGGTTGTCCGAACGTCAGTAGCTGAGTCGAATGGTTTCCCCAACTAGGCTATCGAGGCTCCCGATGACAAGGTTTCGTCATCATGTGTTTCTATTGGTCGTTTCAAATCTAAATGTTTACGATTAACATGAAATATCTCCTCTTTCCCTGCACTTACAAACTTGATTTTTTGCATCTGGTCTTGTTTTTCCAAGGTCCCACCGATTTCACAAAATTTAATGATGTAGGAAGTATGCTTCATCATGAAGCAGCACTTTCCTTTGATCTCAGTGAATTTACGGATCTTTTTGCTCCTGGAGAAAATAATTTACCGTACATTAATGGAAATCAGCTTCTCGGCATAGGCGTCTCTACACAACTTGAAAGTTGGAGGCGTTTATCAACTGTTTACTTTCTATTGTTTACTTTCTTTAAAATACTATGAGAATGTCAATGTTATAGCCTTTACAGACGGTCTAAAACAAATCAGCGTATAAACAGTTCCATTAATGAAAACTATTTAAACAATATACAACAAAGAATACATTTTAAAAAATTAATTATCCGTTGCGAGCGATAACGAGCATGACATATCAAGCAAAGTTATTGTTTATGGGTACGCATGTGACTAAAGAGTCCGATGTAAGCACGGGATCCTCTTCACTGTAAAGAGCTACATTGTTCGTTTTATGTCTTTCCATGTGACTTTCATTATTTTACGTAAACAAGACATATGAAAGTGATTTAGTTTCTTTGCATGCCTGCAGTACACATATCAAGAATCTTTACATTTTCAAAACGTTATCAACTTTAGCTAAAGATTGATCATGCGGACATATAAAAACGTCCATTATTATTTCATTTATTCTGAATCAGAGGAGTCTAACATATTGATTACTAATCTGGGCTGAACAAACGATAGTCCATCTTTTTTCCAATAGTCATTTTCTTCTTTTAAGACATGATCTTCACATTTGCACCAAAAATCTTTGTCAATCTGTGATAGAGCAGCATATGTCAGTCCTTTTATATCGCATAGTTTAAAACTTGTATTCTCAGCTGCCACCTGCCCTTTAATTTTTGCCCAAACGAGTTCAATGGGGTTTAATTGTGGATGATAAGGGGGCAGTCTCAAGCACGTATGACCATGCTGTTGAATGATTTTGTCTATTTGGAATACTTTGGTCTTTTGCGATTTCTTAACAAGTGACAGTAATTCAGGTTTCAAAAATCCCTCGTTAAATGGAATTCCTTCCTTTCTTAGCCAAATCTTTATAACATCTTTTGTACTGGTAGATGTAGGAATTGTGTCTTCTTCTGCCACAGCGTTGTGGTACGACGCGTTGTCCATTACCAGACAGGATGGTCTGTCTAGAATTGGAAGAAGAGTATTTTCAATCCACTCTCTAAATATATGGCCATTCATCTCGGTGTGATAGTCCCTGTTGTCAGTATAATTAGAGGTGAATATAAGTTCTGCATTTTTCACCAACCCTTCTTTTCGGCTGCCTGCATGTGCCATTATAATACGCTGTCCTTTTCCAGTGGGTACACATCTTTTAATACTTCCATCTGATAACTGCCATTCCTTTGCACTTGTGTGGTGAGAATTTATCCAAGATTCATCTAGAAATACAATATCATATCCTTGGTTACGCATTTCCCGTACTTCACGTAAATATTTACTCCTCATAGAAACTAAGTGCGGCTTCTCGCAGATGACATTTCTACCACTATCGTACTTTCTAAACGTAAAACCGATGCTTCTAACAGTTCTCCATAATGTTGTTTTCGACACAACAATGTCATTTTCTGCTCTCAGTCGAATTTTCAGTTTTCTTAAAGTCACAGTTTCTTTGGAATCGAACATTTTACAAATTGCTCTTCTAATCACTTCCTTGTCAAAACTATCTACTACTTTCTTTCTTCCTAGCGTCCTAGTCTTGATTGAACTGGACACTCCGTTAGCTTTAAGCACTTGTTTGAAAAAGCGTTTGCTTATACCCAATGCGTGAATAGTTCTCTTTTCTGTCTTTGAGATGCTTCGATACAGTTTTCCACGCTTAGCTTCTATGCAAAAATATTTATACACCTTTATTGCCACTGATTGCAATGTAAGGAACTTTACTTTTATACCCATTGACTAACAGATCACAAATTTAACGAAATTACCCAATAATTAGGATACGCCGTTGCACATAAATCACAACAAAACGACAGGAAATGGGATGCACCGGATATAAAATTATAACTATGACGCGTTTTATGTGTTTTTTAGTGCTTAAAACAGGGAAATTGGCGCGCATTACGTTCAAGATGACAAGTCCGTGGGTGCTCACTCATATGAAGCGGTAATTCCTCCAAATATATGGTTTGACCAAAATGCCTTAAATTTGTATACTTCAAATAAAGAATATTTAAAACTATACGTTTGTTGGTGAGGAAATGAATGTACTTCTTGGGACCAAAAAATCACAAGACCATATGCAAAATTTCAGCATTATCAATCAATTGGTTGCAGAGATATGGAATTTTAAACACCTTCAAAATATTTTGAAACGACCAATAGGTCCTCATTGTTTCCTCTTTCCAGATCAGGTACCAGAACCGGATTTACCTATAGAATTGGAAAGCTGAAGCCAAGAGCCTTAAAGTCTAAGAGTTATCCACCTTATAATTGTCCTCAAAATGGCTGCTTATTCCACATAATGTGTACATATTTCGGTTATTTGAAGAGATTTCCACAGTTTTCAGTTTTCATGTTTAAATATTGCCCCTTCCCACACCCTCTCTCCCCCACCCCGTTGTTTTTCACTATTTTAGTTCATTTACACATTTGTGTCTTTTCAGGAAGAAAAAATACACATACTTTATCTGTTACAATATTCTTCTTGTATTCTACTCTATTTATCTGTTACAATATTCTTCTTGTATTCTATTCTATTTATCTGTTACACTATTCTTCTTGTATTCTATTCTATTTATCTGTTACACTATTCTTCTTGTATTCTCCTCTATTTATCTGTTACACTATTCTTCTTGTATTCTACTCTATTTATCTGTTACACTATTCTTCTTGTATTCTACTCTATTTATCTGTTACACTATTCTTCTTGTATTCTACTCTATTTATCTGTTACACTATACTTCTTGTATTCTATTCTATTTATCTGTTACACTATTCTTTTTGTATTCTACTCTATTTATCTGTTACACTATTCCTTTTGTATTCTACTCTATTTATCTGTTACACTATTCTTCTTGTATTCTACTCTGTCTGAGGCCGGCGTCGTACTTCTAGACTTCTAAACTACTTAGCTCCCCCCCCCCACACCCCCACAAAAATAATAATCATCGTCATCATCATGTGCCATATCAGTTGGCGCAGGCGATCATGTCCTTCCATAATCTTCTATCCACTGTGCATCGTATCAATTCTGTTGTTGACTGTTTTTCAGTGCCATCACACCAAGATATATATATATATAGTATTTTCTCTCTTTGTCGTCCGCAATCCCCCCCGATGGTTCAACAATTGTTAGTGCATCTCCCTATTGGCCAATCTTAGATCTATTAGTCACGTTCATTATTCAACCAAAATATTATTTCTACATCAATGTGTACTTTAGCCAAAGCTGTTTTGTGTCTGGTGTCACAAATCGAAACCACTCCCATCAAGTATTAATTGTAAGAATGAGGGGAATCTACTATGCTCACGGCATCCAGACATGTTGCTAACCTTCCAAGATTAGAACTATAGTGTCACTTTGAGATGGAATCAAACTGTTGTGCTGAGCACACGGCGCTCGATGGGGGAGGAGGAGGGGGGAGGAAAAAAGATATATTCACCTAAAATTCAGTCCATTGGGACTGAGCTAGAGATACAAATCTGAAGTGCCCAAAATATATAAATAAAAATAAAGGTTTCTTTAAAAGACGTCAGAAAACAAAACAAAATTTGGCGATCTTGCTCTAACTGGTATCATTTGACATCTATTCAACTACTTCAAGAGTACAAAATAAACCTACTAACCGAAATGAATATTTGCAATGATTAAAGTGAGTTCACAGAATAAAAGTATTGATCTTATAAGCCTCAACATTCATCTTTAATTCTTTAATACCATCGATATTTTGGGGACTTCAATACCGCATAAATCGTTATATTTTCAGTAAATTTGCATTCGATGAAAAAAAAAAAATCAATCCATGTTCAGTGTAATGGTAGAATATCACACGGCGGGTTTAATTAAAAGAAACTAGTCGTGCGAAACAAAGATTGGAGTTCAATAAATGATGAAAGGTGACGTTTAATTGATTTCGATATCACAGCTGACGACAATAAAAGAACAAATAATAAATAATTAAATAACACGAAAAAAAAAACGTGCTGGGATTAAATGTGAACAAGAAAGAATTTCGTAACTAAGTTACTTTCGCTATATACATCTGTCTACGATAACTCGTATAGAGAGAGGATAGAAGGAAAGGCATCTGAAAGGTGAGGGCTTAAAGCGATTAGTAGCTCATAGCTGGCTGCATGCGCCTTAATTGGTGGACTAAAACTTTGTAGGTGTCATCCGTCTCTTCTCCGTGTCTACAGTAAAAATGTAACAAGTCTGGCCAAACAAGTAGGGATCAAAGAGGGGAGGAGGGGGCAGGACGCCCACCCAGCAACTGAGCTGTTAGCGTCATCGACCCACAGCTTGCTTGCTTGCTCGCGTTCGCCCGATGACTAAAGTATTCGTAGACTGTAGATTTCCTCTTCGTCATCCGTCCTTAAAAGGACGTTAAGTGGGCGTGTCTGCTTTGTGTTGTGGTTTGCAGTATAACTGTTATATTTGCGCCTTTCGGCCCAACACATCCGACTTCAGCACGACATTTTTGAGTACCGGATTGTCTTCCCTCTTCGATCCCTGCTCGCTTGGCCAGACTAGACAGGTTAGTCTGTTACTGGAGGCACCGCGGAGAGGTGGAGAAGGGTCTGGATGGTTTTGGTTCACCGATCCCGGCGCAAGCCATCAGCTGTGGGTCGCTGACAACTTCCAGCTCTGGTGCTGGGAGGCGCGCCTTCGCCTCCGATCCACAGCTGACTGCATGCGTCTGGGTCGGCGAACGACAGAGCTGATCAAGACCCTACTTGACCTGGAAGAGGTACTCCTGGAATCAGACTAACCAGTCTGACCAAGCGAATAGGGATAAAAAAAATAAAGGCAACCCGATAGTGAATAACGACTTAATAAATTCGGGTATGTTTGACCGAGAGACACAAATATCATAGCCATGCTGCGAACCATAGCACAACGCATCAACGCACATTTAACGTCCTTATAAGGGCGGGTGACGTAAAGGACTATCCATTCGTTTAGTAGTCGTCATGTGAAAGCCAGAAAGGGGAGACAACCTGACACTGAAAATTGCCAAACTGAATCGGGGTGTGTTTTTTAACAAGAAATCTCAAAATATTGCAGCTTTGCATTTCAACTACAACACAGCGTAATAACGCCCATCTGACGTCTTTTTTTAGGGCGAACTATGAAGAGGTGTAGTCCTACAGTGAACATATAATAAGATGACGACACCTAATTAGTTTCCTACCGACCAGATTTGCTGACACACCCGCATGTTCTAAATAAGATAATGAAGCTAACTGAACATGGAAGAGACTGTTATCAAAACTATTGATTTCTAACTGATGACACAGCTCGTTCCTGGCCTTCTACCGAGTTACAAAACACGCTTGAGTTGATATCGACATCTTCACAGGTTTGTGTGAGCCCAGGTAGCCGGCATTGAGAACTAACTCACCATCTCGTGCAATGTCTGCTGGTGGTTTTTTATTTTTTTTTACTAACTTTATTGGCTATTTCGTGGGAAATCGATGATAAAAGGAAAATGGTTGGATGAGGCGAATCGATCAAGTTTATGAGTCCTCTATGTCCTGTTGGGGGTGTTTATAGTCTTGTCTGTGGGAAGGCGTGTCTTGAGGGGAAGGAGGGGGAGGGAAGCAATCCGTTGATCAAGAGAGCGTGTGATTGCTGGTGGTGGTCATACGGAAGGATTAATGAGTGTGTATCTGTTGAGGAAAGGTGAAGCGGATAGAATAGAACAGCGTTTCTCAAACTGTGGTCCGCGGACCCCTGGGGGTGCCGTCACAGGAAGACCGCGAAGGCTTGAGGATTACTTTGATATTTTGTAGCTAATATGGAGTCATATGAGAGTGACATTGAAATGTGATATTTAATGAAGTTTTATTTTTTTTTTTAAATAAAGCAATTCTTACACTTTTGGTTTTAAATCTTAAGTTAAAGTTGAATCTTGGGGGTACGCGACTACAAAATGTGTTTAATGGGGGTCCGCGACTACAAAATGTGTTTAATGGGGTCCGCGACTACAAAATGTGTTTCATGGTGGTCCGCGACTACAAAATGTGTTTAATGGTGGTCCGCGACTACCAAATGTGTTTAATGGGGGTCCGCGACTACAAAATGTGTTTAATGGTGGTCCGCGGCTACAAAATGTGTTTAATGGTGGTCCGCAACTACAAAATGTGTTTAATGGGGGTCCGCGACTCCAAAATGTGTTTATTGGTGGTCCGCAACTACAAAATGTGTTTAATGGTGGTCCGCAACTACAAAATATGTTTATTGGTCGTCCGCTACTACACCATGTATTTAATGGAGTTCCGCAACTACAAAATGTGTTTAATGGGGGTCCGCGACTACAAAATGTATTTAATGGAGGTCCGCGACTACAAAATATGTTTATTGGTGGTCCGCTACTACAAAATGTATTTAATGGAGTTCCGCGACTACAAAATATGTTTATTGGTGGTCCGCTACTACAAAATGTGTTTAATGGGAGTCCGCGACAACAAAATGTGTTTAATGGGGGTCTGCGGCTACAAAATGTGTTTAATGCGGGCTCCGCGACTACAAAATGTGTTTAATGGTGGTCCGCGACTACAAAATGTGTTTAATGGGCGTCCGTGACTACAAAATATGTTTATTGGTGGTCCGCTACTACAAAATGTGTTTAATGGGAGTCCGCGACTACAAAATGTGTTTAATGGGGGTCTGCGGCTACAAAATGTGTTTAATGCCGGCTCCGCGACTACAAAATGTGTTTAATGGGGGTCCGCGGCTACAAATTGTGTTTTATGGTGGTCCGCGACTACAAAATGTATTTAATGGGCGTCCGTGACTACAAAATGTGTTTAATGAGGGTCAGCGACTACAAAATGTGTTTAATGGGGGTCCGCGACTACAAAATGTGTTTAATGGTTGTCCGCGACTACAAAATGTGTTTAATGGGCGTCCGTGACTACAAAATGTGTTTAATGGGGGTCCGCGACTCCAAAATGTGTTTATTGGTGGTCCGCAACTACAAAATGTGTTTTCCGCTGGGATTGAAGATGAACATTAACTGGTGAGAAAGTGTAGAGCTCAATAGATGGGTCTGACTGAGAAAATTGACAGAAGAAAAGTAACGAAAGAAAGGAGATGTTTCTTTTAAAAAAATAAAAATAAACGTGAAATGTTATATATATGAGTGGTTACTGTTTAGTCGAAGGCCCCGGTATCACTGCAAACTAAATAATATGATGTCATCATTCATCGTAAGCAATCGGAATATCGAAAAACGATCCGGATGAAAAACACAGCTCACGGCGGACACAAAGCAGTAAACTCAGTAGCTCAGACAGCAAGCCGAACTTGGAAAATGAGGAAACTACAACAAAAGAACACTTTAAAAGAGCACTTTTCAACAGAGCCTCAACGGTTCCTGTCGCCTATCCGCCATATTTACAGGAAGCTCTATTTCCTATATTTGTATGAGTGTGTGTTTATATATGTGTGTATGTAAAAAAAAAAAAGTAAAGTACCCCCGTCACGCCACGTGGGGTATAGGGAAATATGGTGTTAGTGACCCTATATTTTACAGACCTTCAGCACATGATTTTTTAGGTAATGTGGTCAGTATTACGCCCGTGCTGCTTTACTTTCCCAGAAAAAAATCCGGTACCCATTTAAGGCTGGGTGAACCCGGAGGCCGTCGGTTGGGATCAAACCCTACCTCTTGTCCGTGGTAGTATGTGTGTATGTGGAACAGTAAATGAGACAGATCAAAAACAGAGACATAGAGAGAGTGAGGGAGACACAACAGAAAAACAATATATGAAGCAAGTGATAATTGCTGAATAAGATATATAATTATTGCGAGAGAGCGAGTAAATGAAAGAGAGAAAAAAAAGAGAGACAACAAGAAGAAAAGGGAAAAAAAGACTCGAACGAGTGAAATAGTGTCATATAGAAGGAGGATGAATGAAGGAATGGGAATGAGTGTCTTTTTAAGTCAAATAATCTAGAGATTATAAGAGAAATAACAGGAGTGAGAATGTGAGAAAACGAGAGAAACTACTCGTGAAGGAGTAAATAAGAGAACTAAAGAAATAAACAATTACGTAAATGATAATCATGAGCGAGAGAGAGAGAGACCAAGAAAAATGAGCCAGTAGTGGGGTGTAACGTACACTCCTACAAGGTAAGGTGACAGCTTTACAAAATAAGAACACAATAAAATACTAATGTTTCGGACTACATGCGGCCTTCTTCAGAGAACAAGACAACAATAACAAACAATGAGGTACAGATAAAAGCTACTTCATCTAGGATGATAAGGACCGGTAAGTGAAGGAGACGTGGACAGAGGGATAAGAGAGGAGGTGGCGGTACGAAAGAGAGAGAGTGAGAGAGAGAGAAAGAAAGAGATGTGTGCTACATGTTAGAGGATAGGTGAAATATGGAAATATGAAAGTATAAGTATATATTATCATCAACATCATCAAGTACCGGACCAGCTGGCGTAGGTGATCATGTCTCTCCACAATTTTCGATCTCGACAGTTATTTATCATTTCTGTTGTTGACCTTCTGCCAAGCCATTCTCTTAAGCTGTCTGGTATTTTTTCTCTTTGCTTTCCTCTATCTCTTCTTCCCTCAATTTGCCCAGTTGTTACAATATATTCCAGTTGTTCTCTTCTCATTACATGGCCAAAAAATGATGATTGTTTCTTCCTAACATTGGAAATTAGCTATAAGTATATATAGATAAATGATAATATATAAAAGTGAGACTTGGCTTGCAGGAAGAATATTACCGCTCACAGTGAGATATGGCTATCAAATGTTCAATTTCCAACTTGTAGCACATATCTCTCGTTCATCATCCCATCTCTTATCCCTCCGTCCACTTCTCCTTAACCTACATGTCCCAATCATCCTAGATGTAGCAGTATTTGTTTGTGCCTCATCATGTGTTGCCGTTGTTCTCGCTCTCTGAAGAAGATCTTATGTAGGCCGAAACGTCAATATTCTGTTGTGTTCCTTTTTTGTAAAGCTGCACCAAGCCTTTATAGAAGTGTACTTTACACCCTACTACGGGCTCCTTGCTACCAGATTTACCGCAGCACTACATTTATTTGCCCGTTCAGCCAAGAAAAACGAACGAGACAAGAAACATTTTGATTTAAAAAAAAAATATTAAATGCACAAAAAAAAAAAGGAAAAAAACCATCTTTCAAAAAAGTTTAATTGCAGTTTGATGAAATTAGAAAGACACTACCATGCACTCTCTCAGGATCAGAGTCACCGTATAATGTGATATTAAAATAGAAGTTAATCATTTCGCGAGAGCAAATTCCGAGAAGCATATTAGAAAATACAGACCGCTTTTGGCAACAGCAAAATAGTGCCACAAAAAAGGGGGAACGAAGAGTGAAAGAGAGAACGAACTGACAAAAATATCGAAGTCGCAGTGCCAAGCGCCTCAGATCTCTGGGTTGTTTAATACAACTCGTTAATTAAAATCAAGGAAAAATAAAAAAAAAATTTTTTTAATGGTATGTAAGAAGCTTTACGTGATAAGTGGACGACACAGACTAAACGACGTTTCGGCCCAATAGGCCTTCAGCAGGAACAAACAAGAAAGAAACAAGAAAAACACACACACAAAACTAATCTAATAACGAAACATTCAAAACAAAAATATTCGAAATATGTTTTAAAAAATAAAATAAAAATGTCTATCCTGTGTGTATGAAAAGGAAATGGTAACAAAAGTGTGGCTGTCGCGAATGTGCAGAAATGTGCGCAAATGCACACCGAACCAGAGGAGTTCACACAGTGGTCAGTGTGCAAACACAAAGGAGAAAGAATAGAACAGTAGACTAACAGGTGCTCAAAAGGCGGTAAGAGTGAGAGTTATGATGATTTAACACACCCATTTATTATCATGTACCATGCCTGCTGGCGTAGGTAATCGTGTCTCTCTACAGCTTCCGATTTCGACAGTTATTTATAATTTCTGTTGTTGACCTTCTGCAAACCCATTCTCTTAAGCTGTCTGGTATCTTTTCTCATTGCTTTCCTCTATCTCTTCGTCCCTCAATTTTCCCAGTTGTCACAATATATTGCAGCTGTGCTCCTCTCATAACATGGCCAAAAAATTATGATTGTTTTTTCCTAATATTGGATATTAGCTCTCTTTTTTGCTTTGGTCACTTTCAGAACGTTTGCTTTGCTCTTCTTAGCTGTCTATATTATTCTAAATATTATTCTGTAAAACAACATTTCTACAGCCTCCAGTGATTTTCTTGTCTGTTGTCCTATTGTCCATGATTCACCTCCATATATTAAGACTGGCTCTATATAACATTTAAAAACTATTTTTCTTGTTTCTTTTGTCAAAACTGGATTGAATAGTATCTTCCTCATTTTTGAAAAGCTGCTTTTGCCTGAGCCATGCCATCACATACACCAATCTTTAGTATATTAATAAGTCCAGCGAGCTGAAAGGAATAGCCAAAAGTTTGTAACGCTTTCAGCTTTGCGAGCAGCGGCAGTATGGTTAAATAGCTTTATCTTGCAGAGCTGAGGACATCACAAAATTTGGGTGGTGACCGCAGGATCCCCTCTTAGACCGCAGGCCTTATAAAACTATAGATTGCTGTGGTATTACCTGTGTGTTATTCTGTGGCTTTATATTTGTTTATCAAATCTTAAAGTTACCTTACACATTCCAAAATATTATTTTTTCTTTAAGCAGAAAGCGCAGTGGTGACCTTAGATCCAAGGTACCTGAACGTCTGTGCTAAATCAGGCAGGCTTCCGTTTAATGTTTTGGTACTAAATCTAGTTTCTCTTTGTTCTTTAGCTACAATCTTATGCGCACATTATTGCGTTCGCCGCTTTCACCTCTGGCGAAGGCCCTAGAGACTAGGCACTGAATTAGGCGTGTTAATCAGGTTGTTTTTTTTTTCGATGCCAGCCATGAGCACAGTGGATCCTTGCCCCACAGGCAGATAACTCCGTCTTCTGAGGTACTCATATTTTTTCCATCGATGGGTAATGACGTTTCAAGCTGAGCCTCGCTGCTGAGACCATGGGTGGTTGCTGCAGAGAGAAATCATAAATAAAAATCCTGGCTGGCGCAGCCGGGATTTGAACTCACAAGCTCTCTGTCTCGAGACGAAAAGTTTTCATATATTCGACATATATGATATTGACATATGTTGATTAAAACATATCTGTATGAAAGCGCACAGGTTCAGAAACGAGATAGAATAATTGCAGAGGTATAAAATGTAAAATAATCAACATTGTTAAGCTAGGCTAGATTAAAAAAAAAAAAAAAAAGTAAAGTACCCTCCGTCACTCCAAGTGCCGTATAGGGTATATGGTGTTAGTGACCAAATATTTTACAGACCTTCGGCACATGATTTTTGGGGTAATATGGTCGGTATTACGCCCGTGCCGCTTCACTTTCCCTGAAAAAAATTAGGTACCCATTAAAGACTGGGTGAACCCGGAAGCCGTCGGTTGGGATCGAACCCTACATCTTGTCCTTTGTAGTCCAGTTCACTAACCACTGAGCTATAGTGGCTCCCAGGCTAGACTTACTATTTCAGAAAGATGGGAAGCTGTAGGATGATATTTCATAGAGAAGGATTTTTCTGAGATTTTATTGAGTAGAATTTTTCGGAGGAAAGGATTTTCAAGGAAGAGATTTTGGAATTTTAGAGAGATTAACACTTATTAAGGAGACCAGAGCTAGGAGTATACAACGTTCAGAGGAGTGGTACGGTTTATTCGCAGACGCTATATTATCGTGTATGAGATTTGGTGTTGCCCAGGAGGTTACGCTGATTTTTTAACAGAACTTTGAGATTGTCATACCGCCGGCAGTTGCCCCAAGAGATCAATAAATGATTACAATATGGAAACTGATCGTGCATCCTCTCAGGATCAGAGTCACCTTATAATGTGATATCAAAATAGAAGTTAATCATTTCGCGAGAACAAATTCCGAGAAGCATATTAGAAAATACAGACCGTTTTTGGCAATAGCAAAATAGGGCCACAAAAATGGGGGAACGAAGAGTGAAAGAGAGAACGAACTGACAAAAATATCGAAGTCGCAGTGCCAGGCGCCTTTTAGTTTATTTTTATTATTATTTTTTTTTTTTTAACTAACCTCTACTGAGATGAAATGTGTTAAACGAATGACAGGAAACAGTCTGAGATATAAGATCAGAAATGAAGAACTGAGAAAAAAGCTAGGAATAGTCCCCGCCATAGAATATATAACAAAACAACAGATGAAATTGTTTGGCCACGTGACAAGGCGGAAATATAAAAACACAACACAAGGAGCCTTCAGTAAACGTTTTGAGAACACCAGATCCAAAGGTCGACCACGAAAAAGATGGATCGATGTAATATTAGAAGCACTAGGAAACATAACAGCAGCAGAGGCGAACAGAAGAGCAAAAGACCGCAAATTATATCTCCCCTCGACGCTGAAAGGCAGATGAGGAAGGAAAGAGAGAAGAAGAAGAATCATATGAGCTATTGCTGTGTAATTAGAGACTTTTCTGTGAAAAAAAACAACATTTATCCAGATGAGTCTATGAAGTGTAACTAGAGAAGTGTGTATTTAAACTTTCAACGTAACCAATACAGCGCCTTCAAGTTACATGAAGTTTTCAGGTCAAATGTTGTTTTGTATGATGGAGGTTCAATTTATCTGTGATTGTCCTTATTCGTCCTGTGCGTCCGTGACCGGCATGGCACAAGCTGGCTACTTTCTCCAGGATCAGCTGATCCTCTAACCTTCACCTCCACGCGGCGCCTCTGGAAGTGACTAACCAATATGACCAAACGGATAGAGATCGAAGTGATTAAGCGTTACATATTATAATACTCAAACATCTAATATCTAAGTCAGATGTGTTGGACCAAAAGCGCAAATAGCACAGCTTCCTGTAAATAGTGAATAAATTCAGAATAAGAGGTATGTTTAAAGCACTGGAAAAAATGACAAATAATTAATCAATGGTATTTGCAGCCAGGAGACAAATAATAATAAATGAATATTATTATACGGGGAAACTTCCGATGCGATAATCAGCGAATCAGTTCAAAGGAAGAGGTATGTTTACAGCACACGGAAAAAATGAAAAATAATCAACAACAGAAAAAGAAATGTTTCATATAACTTATTGAAAAAAAAAGAAATTATTTTTTTTCTGTTGTTGATTATTTGTCATTTTTTCCGAGTGCTGTAAACATACCTCTTCCTTTGAGTTGATTCGCTGATTATCGCCTCGGAAGTTTCCCTCTATAATCATATTTATTTATTATTATTTGTCTCCTTGCTGCAAATACCATCATCATAATGCAACATCGACCACTTAGCGTCCTTGGACGACGTAAAGGTATTGTTGTCGGGGGAGCCCCAGAAAGAACAGCGAACAAGTTCCCTGCGACTAACCGGAACTGCGTCATCAGCAAAGTGAGAGTACCTGATTACATACTCATTTGTTATTGTAAATTAAAGTCTTGAATAAAAATAAAAACAGATCTGGGTTTGTTTGTTTGTTTTTATTTTGGGGGGAGGGGGGGGTGGCACAGATTACTTACTAAATGCTGCCTAATGTTGTGTGAACTTTGACATATTATAACCAGGGGACAAGTTGGTCTAGAGGTAAGATGTCTGCCTCCGGACATGAAGATCCCCGCATCGATTCTAACCACAGCCTGTAGAAAATGTAAAAAAAAAAAAAACGGATCACTAGTTTCTTCGTGGCGTGATCACTGAGTAGTGAGCCCGATGTCTAGCCCTCTGGGATAACGGCAAAAAATCATGAGATCATGTGTGCACTCTGCGCACGTTAACGAACCATTGACAGTTAGAAAATGAAAAGAGCAGGCTAAAAATGGCGTCCGCCTGAGCAAATAATAGGAAAAAATCTACCCGAAAAGTTAAAACTCTTAACGATAAAAATGAGAGTACCGTTAAAGTCGGAGAATATGTTCCTGTATGGCGAGGGACACCTAAACACATTGCTGACGGTGTGAAAAATAGGAACAAGTTATATTCACGCAAAATTCAGTCCCTCGAGACGTCGCTATAAGATATAAAGCAGGCGAACGCAAACAAACTATATATATATACACACATCTATGCATTTACATCTATACAAATATATGAGATCCCTCTATTATCCTTTTGGAATCATCATCTATCATAGAGTGAGGACACGATCTTCTCGTCCACATTTATTCCGGAAGTTTTACCCTATTTCCTTCCAACCAAGACCAGAGACCTTGATGATTTGTTAAAAATTTGTTTTCTCTGCTCTGTGTATTGTTAGGGCATTCATATTTTCTCTTTCCCTGCAGTTTTTATGGAAAAAAAGCCTATCATGCTATCCTGGCATCACATTTTCTTAGCACGCCTCGTCCATATACATTTTCTATTAATAGTATGTTGTTCGATTGGTTCTTATTTTCGTCTTCCCATTGGGTATTTTGTTAACTGTTCACATGTGTTAGTATTATTTGTTTTTGGTTGCTACGCATAAAAAAAATCTTATTAAACTGTATTTCCATCATCAATATCTCTGCTCTGTGTAATAAGAGTGGTTTCGCTTGTATCAAACACCATAAGTTTGGTGCTTTGCATATTAACAAAGCGGGCAAAATAGTGGTTCAGAAGAGTATTATTTACTGCCAACATTTGTAGCTTGCTTCCCTAGACAGGGTTACATATCTGTTACGTCCCTACGTGCCCACATGTTAAACATTACTCGCCTGAATCGTTTTCTGTTATAGTTGGATTCATCGCAACATGGCCACAGTTTACAGCACATAGAGCATTATAATGCTAATATTCAGTCACGTGATTTACAAAACAAAGTGTTGTTTATAACATTGCAAGCAATAATTGCATTTATGATTTACGGTGTAACATTTCATTTCATACGTTACACATAATCATTGCTATTACTTCCATACAACGTGCTAGGGGAGCGAGGGACTGAATACAACGTGCTAGGGGAGCGAGGGACTGAATAAATAAAGGTTTTTTTTTTTATTTTTCAAAATGAGGTGGGCGCGGTTTCGAATTACGGTGTGATCATTTTTTTTTTAACGGGGAACCTCCCGAATAATTTTCGACCCGAACAACCTTTGGCGATGATACTGAGAATGCGACCTTTACAATAACATAACGCAATACAATATTTTACAGGCTTGTAGATAGGACAAGTCAAAATAAGCCAGATTTTCAAATTAACAGAAAAAATCAACGGGGACAAACACAGAACAAAATAAAATAAACCCTGAAACTAAATAATTAATTACAACGAAAGCGACCTTTACTATAAGCGCATCAAAGGATTTGAAATTCGAGGAGGTGAAGAGCACAGGAGGGAGGACTATTGAACCCTTTAAAGAGTTACATTAAAAATATTATGGAAGAAAAGAATGAAAATAACCCCTTTCAAGCTTAAAGAACTAGAACTGGATATGAGACCACTCTCAAGGGCGATCTATCACGATCATCTGAGAAAATGAGTAAGTGACAGAAGCTGGACATTTTTGGGGCCACTATGATCTAAAGAATTTAAGTGGACTGCCATATGAGTCCCATTATCAAGAGAAATGCTGTCACGGAGATATTCCCTGAAACGAGGCCCAAGTTCCACAGTCTCACCAATTTAGATTTCACAGCAGAGAATGATGATAGTGACCTATATGTGATGTTGCGGTAATGTGATCTATATGATGTTGCAGGAACATGACCTACATGATGTTGCAGGAATGTGACCTATATGATGTTGCAAGAATCTGACCTATATGATGTTGCAGGAATGTGACCTATATGATGTTGCAAGAATCTGGCCTATATGATGTTGCAGGAATGTGACATATATGATGTTGCATAAATGTGACCTATATGATGTTGCAAGAATCTGGCCTTTATGATGTTGCAGGAATATGACCTATATGATGTTGCAGGAATGTGACCTATATAGTGTTACAGGAAGTCCACGAGAAGCCCTTATCTCAAAGCTATGATCTGGGAATGTAATCTAGTTAGCCCCAACGAACATGTATTCCATATATGGCAGCTTGAATGAGCTTCCCTCTTTGGGGAAATGTGGAATTGCGTCTGTGCCTCCAAACCAACTTTTTCCTTCCTTCCTCATTTGCTTTTCAGCGTATAGTGGAAATATAAATGCGGTCTTTCCTCTTCTGTTAGCCTCTGCTGCTGTTATGTTTCCTGGTGTCTCTAATATTCTGTCAATCCATCTTTTTCGTGGTCGGCACTTGGCCCTGGTATTCTCGCAATGTTTATTGAAGGCTCGTTGTGTTTTTATCTTTCTTCTTTGTTACATGACCAAACCATTTTATCTGTTGTTTCTTTATATATTCTGTGATGGGGTTATTCCTAGCTTTTTTTATCCCCAGATCTTATCTCAGTCTGTTTCCTGTCATTCGTCTAACACATTTCATCTCAGTAGATGTTATTTTCTTATTGTTCTTGAATCTAGGGTCAGGGACTGGCATTGGTAGCACAAACGTTGGGATGAAGATTGTAATGTAGAGTGCCCGTTTTGCCTCTAAAGTTATTTCCTTGTTGGACAATAGTGTTGATAGCTGTACAATGATGTGACAAGCTTTGTTGTATCTTGAGTCTAGATGTCTCCAAACCAACAATTGTAACAAATTTCTTTTGCCTTTTACAACAAACAAGGGATGATAATAGAAGTGAGGTCAAGTAGTGAGGTAAGAACTGAGAATTGGTAGATGGCGATGTATGGTTCGGGAACAAAAGGATGATTGGTAAGAGCGAGAACGGTTCTTTTAGAAGTGGAGTGAGATGAGAACATCGCAGATGGAAATTGGGTGACTCTTTAGAATGTGCATTAATTGACAGATTCAGGGTTATAACGACGGCGGTAAAATAAGGGGGGGGGTAAGGTTAGAATCAACAATACATATAGACGGGCTTTAGATGGGCTTTAGATTCTTGTATTCTCCATCTCCTAAAATAACGTCCATCATACACCAGAAATTGGCGATATGTGAGTTCGTATAAGCATTTTAATACAACGTCTTGATTATAATTCTATAATTTCGAGTACTTCAAAATATCTGATTTTGTCATTGAATTACAAGCAATTAATCATGTCATGTATACAAATGTAAAGTGTTGCCTATTACCTTACACGTATTTTGTTTTATGACATTTTACCACGCAACGTTTGAAAGAAAGAAGACCCCCCGTCACGCAAAGTGACGTATAGTGAATATGGTGTTAGTGACCGTAAATTTTACAGACCTTCGGCACATGATTTTCGGGGTAATGTGGTCGGTATTACGCCCGTGCCGCTTTACTTTCCCAGAAAAAATCCGGTACCCATTTAAGGCTGGGTGAACCCGGAAGTCGTCGATTGGGATCGAACCCTACTCCTTGTTCTTTGTAGTCCAGTTCACTAACCACTGAGCTATCGCAGCTCCCACGCAACGTGTAGTCTATGACATTACAATTAGTTCATTTTACTACAATTGTTCACTTCAACTCCCTTGTAACAATATATAGTTAGTTCGTCTCACCACAGGATAAGCTATCTGGAGGCGCTAAAGAGGTCACACAAATACAGACATATGTTTGTTAAGAGAACCTGACTTTTTGTGTAATTATCAAACAGACAACGAGCGAGGATGGGATTGTCATATGGTTTTATTATAACTGCCCTTTTACGGTGTTTCAAATCGTCATTTTTGGAAATTGGACGCTTTGCTTCTATGACACTCTGTTCTTTGATACATAAAGAAACAAAGTGAGAAAAAACATGTTTACATATATAATAATACATACAGTTGCTTGTTACTGATTAAACAACTTATAAGGAATGCCGCCTCGCATTGTGAGTTTCGAAGCTTGAAGCGGCACTGTACAGAAGTCTCTAACACTTATGGATAAGCGGCCGAGCACATATGAGTGAAAACTCGCGTGCTAAGACGCCGATTCAAGTCTCGTACTTTAACTTACAACTTATGAACCTCTTGCTCTTTTGCCAAATGTCATACAGTAGCATCTGTATGGGTCAGTGAGTTGTTTCTTGGTTACATTAGATTTTTTTCTTTCATTCTTTATCCTCTTAGGCTGAAGACACTACATAGGTTGGGAATCATAGTTCTCTACTGTTGATGTCGGGAGTCATAGTTCTCCACTGTTGATGTCAGGAATCATAGTTCTCCACTGTTGATGTCAGGAATAATAGTTCTCCACGGCTGATGTCAGGAATCATAGTTCTCCACTGTTGATGTCGGGAATCATAATTCTCCACTGTTGATGTCAGGAATCATAGTTCTCCACGGCTGATGTCGGGAATCATAGTTCTCCACGGGTGATGTCAGGAATCATAGTTCTCCACTGTTGGTGTCAGGAATCATAGTTCTCCACGGTTGATGTCGGGAATCATAGTTCTCCACTTTTGATGTCAGGAATCATAGTTCTCCACTGTTGGTGTCAGGAATCATAGTTCTCCACTGTTGGTGTCAGGAATCATAGTTCTCCACGGTTGATGTCGGGAATCATAGTTCTCCACTGTTGATGTCAGGAATCATAGTTCTCCACTGTTGATGTCGGGAATCATAGTTCTCCACTGTTGATGTCGGGAATCATAGTTCTCCACGGTTGATGTCAGGAATCATAGTTCTCCACTGTTGATGTCAGGAATCATAGTTCTCCACGGTTAATGTCAGGAATAATAGTTCTCCACGGTTAATATCAGGAATCATAGTTCTCCACTGTTGATGTCAGGAATCATAGTTCTCCACTGTTGATGTCAGGAATCATAGTTCTCCACTGTTGATGTCAGGAATCATAGTTCTCCACTGTTGATGTCAGGAATCATAGTTCTCCACTGTTGATGTCGGGAATCATAGTTCTCCACGGTTGATGTCGGGAATCATAGTTCTCCACTGTTGATGTCAGGAATCATAGTTCTCCACTGTTGATGTCGGGAATCATAGTTCTCCACGATTGATGATTCGCTACTGGTTCTTTTAATCTTTGTTGTTTCTTAGTCCCATGGTTAAGCCTTTCATGATAATTGTTTTGCGTGGTGATTTTCTTGGTCTGCCGTGTTTTCTTTTACTAGATGGTTTCCACATGAATGCCTGGTGGGGTGGTCTTTCTTCATTCATTCTCAGCACATGTTCAGAATATTTCCTACGTCTTATTATAGAGCTCGCCACGTATTTTTGCATTAGATTGGTAGAATTCGTTCCATTAGATCATCATTCATCATCATCATCATGGGTGCTGTCTCCGCGTCGAAGGTTGGCTACCTTGGAGCGCCATTCCGCTCTGTCTTTTGCTTTGATGGCGCAGATTGTCATAGGGACTTGTACGTCTTTTGATTTAACTTGTCTATTTTAGTTTTGGTCTATCTTTGTCTCTTTTACCTTGTATTTTCTCTTGCAAGATTACTTTTATTAGAATGTTGTGTCTTTTAACATGTCCCAAAAATGGCATTTGTCTTGTTTGAATTGTGTTTAGTAGTTCTCTTTTCATTTTTAGTTGTTTTAAAACTTCATCCCTTGTTTTCTTTTCTTTCAAATCAATTCTACCTATTCTTCTATAAATCCACATTTCAAAGGTTTAAATTTTCTATTCTGTTTTCTTGTCTAATGTCCATGTTTCTGCACTATACAGGAGTTTTGAAAAGATATAACATTTTGCTATTCTTAGTTTTAGTCCTGGTGCTATTTGTTTTGATAGTAGTATATTTTTTCATGACATTAAAATTACTTTTTGCCATTCCTAATCTTTTGTTTATTTCAGTTGTACATTTTCCATCACTGGTTATAGCATATCCCAGGTAGTTGCAGCTCTGAACTGTCTCCAGGTCTATTCCTTCAACTTTGACATCCACTTGTAGGTTTTGAGTATTATCTTTGTTTATGATCATAGTTTTAGTCTTTTTTATATTCATATCTAATCCATTTTTTGCTTGTCATGTTTATTTCATTAATTAATTGTTGTAGATCTTTAGGATTTTCTTCTAGTAGAAAGGTAGTAATACAGTATCATCAGCATATCTTAGGTTATTGATTATCTTTCCATTAATGTTTAGGCCAGGAATCTCTATGATGTTTTTAAAGATTTGCTCAGTGTATAGATTGAACAAGCTTTGGTGATGGATGTATCCCTGTCTTACTCTACTTCCATTAGATGGTCAAGCTTATAATTGTTTTTAGTTTCTAGCTTCCCCCAGTAAGACGCCCATCTATATAGTTCTCTGTGATCCCTACTTTAGTCAGTATATTCTTAAGGTGTCCATATTTTGTCTCCACCATCTCCTAGCCCATCTCTTTTTCTAAACCCTTAATTATTATTCTATCAACGACATTGTGACTATAGATATGACTAAAAGAAGTCAGTTTTCTTTGTTTATCAAATTTACTGGAGAGTTGTCTTATATATTTCCTCCTGAAACACATGTATTGGATCTCTCTGAAGAATTCTTATGTTGTATTTTATTTAAAACGATATTTAGTATTCTACCAAAGTATTATATTGAATTTTACCTTCACACATTGTCGTCCAAAATATTTTTTTCTTATCTCCGTGACTTTGTTGTGAGAAATCAGTCTATCTCCTGTTTCTAAGAATATGATTGCCTTTTTTCCAGCTCGCGTCATGTGTTTCAACAGTTGCTACGTTACATTGACAATGTAAGAAAAGGGATAATTATGGCACAAATCATTTCAGTCAATATTGAAGGACAAATATGCAGTGTGTTCAGTCTTTGAAAAGCTGATTAGTCTGTGAGAAGAAAGGTACGTTAAGCCATGTAACCCTTCTCAATTATATTTGCTAATTGCTGTTCAGTGCAAATTCTGATCCGCACATTTTCATTGAAGTAACTCCCGCATTCTCTTTTCTACAAAAGAAAGATTAAAGGGGAGAAGAGACAATTGATTTCTCAGATTATCTAAACAGAGTGAATTCTGAAGAAGGCTGGCGGGAACTTAAAAATTACATTGGGAAGATGGGATAGTGGGGGCTGTTATAAATTTAAATATTACATTGGGAAGATGGGATAGTGGGGGCTGTTATAAATTTAAATATTACATTGGGAAGATGGGATAGTGGGGGCTGTTATAAATTTAAATATTACATTGGGAAGATGGGATAGTGGGGGCTGTTATAAGCTTAAACATTACATTGGGAAGATGGGATAGTGGGGGCTGTTATAAGCTTAAACATTACATTGGGAAGATGGGATAGTGGGGGCTGTTATAAGCTTAAACATTACATTGGGAAGATGGGATAGTGGGGGCTGTTATAAGCTTAAACATTACATTGGGAAGATGGGATAGTGGGGGCTGTTATAAGCTTAAACATTCTGTTGGGAAGATGGGATAGTGAGGGTTTTTATAAACTGAAATATTACATTGAGAAGATTGGATAGCGGGGACTGTTATAAATTTAAATATTACATTGCGAAGATGGGGTAGTGGGGGCTGTTATAAACTTAAATATTACATTGCGAAGATGGGATAGTGGGGACTGTTATAAACGTTGGAGTGGGGCTGTTAAGCCTGAGACAGTGGTACGTATAATGAAAGATGACTGTTAAGGAGAGCTGGTGTATATAAGGGGAGATGATGATTGAGAATATAATTATAATATTTAAATATAAGGTTGATGGGTAACGAAATAGTAATATTAAGTTAGTTATCGGAGGTCATGACACCCATTCAGCAACTGAGCTGATACCGTAAGCGACACACAGCTGACTACATGCATCAGGATTGGCGAACAACAAAGCTGATCAAGACCCTGCTCCACCTACCAGAGGTGCTCATAAATACAGACTATCCAGTCTGGCCAAGAGAATAGTGATCGAATGTGAAATAAACCAGGTTTATCAAAAATGCAGTTAAAAAAAAAAAAGTAAAGTACCCCGATGGGTAAGGTGTTAGTGACCGTACATTTTACAGACCCTCGGCACATGGTTTTTGGTGTAATGTGGTCGGTATTACGCCCGTGCCGCTTTACTTTCCGTCGGTTGGGATCGAAACCTACCTCTTGTCCTTTGTAGTTCAGTTCACTAAACACTGAGTTATAGCGACTCCAAAAATGCAGTGCTAAAGTCGAATATGTTGGTTCGAAAGACACATATAAACCATAACACGACGCGTCTATCCTGGTCAATTGTCTCCACGTTTATCCAGCCTTAAATGGGTCTGGGAATTTTGTCCGGAAAAAGAGAACGTAATTCCCACCACTTTACCCCAAAAAATAGTGCTCCCGAAGGTTTATAATTCAAAAAATCGGCACTAGCACCTTGTTCCCTATACACCACGGGGCCTGACCAGATATTTACTGTCATTGAAGGGGTCTACCACTCCTTTAGTAGTCATCGTGGGAGCGCCAGAAAGAATGAAAGAAAGGTGGGAGGAAGGAAGGAAAGAAAGAAAGAAAGAAAGAAAGAAAGAAAGAAAGAAAGAAAGAAAGAAAGAAAGAAAGAAAGAAAGAAAGAAAGAAAGAAAGAAAGAAAGAAAGAAAGAAAGAAAGAAAGAAAGAAAGAAAGAAAGAAAGAAAGAAAGATAGACAGACAGAAAGATAGACAGACAGAAAGATAGACAGACAGAAAGACGGAAAGAAAGTTGCTTGCTTGCGTTCGCCCGATGACTAAAGGTGTGCACCTTTTCATCATCCACCCTTAAAAGGACGTTAAGTTGGAGTGTCTGCGTTGTGTTGTGGTTTGCGGTATAACTGTGATATTTGCGCATTTCGGTCCAACACATCCGACTTCAGCGTCAGATCTTTGAGCACTGGGTTGTCTTCCCTCTTCGATACCGCCTCGCTTGGCAAGACTAGACAGGTTAGTTTGTTACTAGAGACACCGCGGAGAGGCGGAGCAGGGTCTGGATGGTTCTGGTTCACCGATCTTGGCGCAAGCCATTAGCTATGGGTCGCTGACAACTTCCAGCTCTGGTGCTGTGAGTCGCTGACAACTTCCAACTCTGGTGCTGTGAGTCATGCCTCGCCTCCAGAAAGAAAGTTAATTATTATAATATACTTCAACCTATCTTCATTTAGTTATAGTAACTTATTTCTGTAGTTTTTGTCTAATTCCTGTGTTACCACAGAAGTCTTGCATTGTGTCGCACCGCCAGATTTTCTCCACACTTCTGATATCAGCGTGCAGCTGTCACCATTTTTTTATGGGGTGCGAGGAATATTATCCAAATCGTCAACTTTACAGCAGCTCTGTATTTTTATACCAATCCCTCAAGCAGTATTAATGACCCATATATACACATAGAACAAGAGGTAGAGTTAGATCCCAACCGACGACTTCCGGTTCACCAAGCCTGTAATGGGTACCGGATTTTTTTCTGGGAAAGTAAAGCGACACGGGCGTAATACCGACCATATTACCCCACAAATGATGTGCCGAAGGTCTGTAAAATGTATGTTCACTAACACCATATCCCCTATACGCCACTTGGCGTATAGGGGGTACTTGACTTTCTATACACGTAGATCTTCACCATATGTTGTGTGTGTGACTATAATTGCCACCCCCCCCCCCCCGACGCCAGCCAACAATTTATTTATTTGCTTTTAGAGCGTAGAATAAATAACAGACAGAGTCATGATATTACATAGCCATGATATTGCTAAAATGAAACCACAAAAAGGGGAGGGGGTACCCAGTGGGACACACTGCAGGCGGTAAGCATTTAAAAAATAAATCAAACTCGTGTTTCTTATGTGGCTTTACCATTCCCCGGTCTCTGGGTAGTGAGATTCGATGTCCAGCCCTCTGTGGGTAGTGAGATTCGATGTCCAGCCCTCCTTGGGGTAGTGAGATTCGATGTCCAGCCCTCTCTGGGTAGTGAGATTCGATGTCCAGCCCTCTCTGGGTAGTGAGATTCGATGTCCAACCCTCTGTGGGTAGTGAGATTCGATGCCCAATTCTCTCTGGGTATTGAGATTCGATGTCCAGCCCTCTCTGGGTAGTAAGATTCGATGTTCAGCCCTCTCTGGGTAGTGAGATTCAATGTCCAGCCTTCTCTCGGTAGTGATATTCGATGTCCAGCCCTCTCTGGGTGGTGATATTCGATGTCCAGCCCTCTCTGGGTAGTGATATTCGATGTCCAGCCCTGTTTGGGTAGGGATATTCGATGTCCAGCCCTCTCTGGGTAGTGATATTCAATGTCCAGCCCTCTCTGGGTAGTGATACTCGATGTCCAGCCCTCTCTGGGTAGTGATACTCGATGTCCAGCCCTCTCTGGGTAGTGATATTCAATGTCCAGCCCTCTCTGGGTAGTGATACTCGATGTCCAGCCCTCTCTGGGTAGTGATACTCGATGTTCAGCCCTCTCTGTGTAGTGATATTCGATGTCCAGCCCTCTCTGGGTAGTGATACTCGATGTTCAGCCCTCTCTGGGTAGTGATACTCGATGTTCAGCCCTCTCTGGGTAGTGATACTCGATGTCCAGCCCTCTCTGGGTAGTGATACTCGATGTCCTGCCCTCTCTGGGTAGTGATACTCGATGTTCAGCCCTCTCTGGGTAGTGATACTCGATGTCCAGCCCTCTCTGGGTAGTGATACTCGATGTCCTGCCCTCTCTGGGTAGTGATACTCGGTAGTGAAGAAGAAGAAGAAGAATGAGGAGGAGGAAAAAGATCACGAAATGG
Source organism: Megaustenia siamemsis (assembly GCA_032433765.1). Lineage (NCBI taxonomy): Eukaryota > Metazoa > Mollusca > Gastropoda > Stylommatophora > Ariophantidae > Megaustenia > Megaustenia siamemsis. The sequence continues at coordinate 59,912,146 of JAVIAB010000024.1, forward strand.
GGATTTGTCAAAGTAAATGTGGACTCCGCTGGCAGCAAAACTCTCAGTCTGTTCATGTCTTTATTAGTCATCATCAAGTACCATGCCTGCTGGCGTAGGTGATCATGTCTCTCCACAACTTTAGATCTCGACTGTTATTTATCATTTCTGCTGTTGACCTTCTGCCAAGCCATTCTCTTAAGCTGTCTGACATCTTTTCTCTTTGCTTCCCATATCTTTTTGTCCCTCAATCTTCCCAGTTGTACAATATATTCCAGCTGTCCCCTTCTCATTACATGGCCCAAAAATATGTTTCTTTCTCTTTTTTAAAAAAAATTATCTTTCTTTTTGCTTTGGCCTCTTTCAGAACGTTTTCATTACTCTTCTTAGCTGCCCATGGTATTTTCTATTCTTCTGTAAAACCATATTTCTACAGCCGCTCCAAGGATTTTCTTTTCTGTTGTCATATTGACCATGATTCACATCAATATGTTGAGATTGGTTCTAAATGACGTTTAAGAACTCTTTATTGTTATTTCCATTGACAAAAGTGGATTACACACTAACACAGTATCTTCCTCCTTTATTTATGACACGTAGTCAAGTCATTTGTGGAGTAGTAATGAGGCTCAACTGAGGCTGTTGAGATTGAGCTGGAAAAGCCAGGTCAGTGTTGGAGGCAGGTTTAACATTAGTGTGTCACGTGGTAGACGGACGTTGGACACGCTGTTTAGTTAGCGTCTCTTATGACCCATTCATCACTGGTGACGCTACGCTTGGGTGGGTGCACAAGGCTAACGGGAGATTGCTGTTGTTGGTTCAGCCTAACAAGGCTAACTCCATGTTGTTAGTCAGGCTAAATGAGGGGGAGCTATGGTTAAGTTATCAAATAATCAGACCGATATATTTCTGATTTATAAATGGGATCGCCTCAATTTTGATAACAATTAGGATCGCCTCAGTTTTGATAACAATTAGGATCGCCTCAATTTTGATAACAATTAGGATCGCCTCAGTTTTGATAACAATTAGGATCGCCTCAGTTTTGATAACAATTAGGATCGTCTCAGTTTTTATAACAATTAGGATCGCCTCAATTTTGATAACAATTAGGATCGCCTCAGATAACAATTAGGATCGCCTCAGATAACAATTAGGATCGCCTCAGATAACAATTAGGATCGCCTCAATTTTGATAACAATTAGGATCGCCTCAGATAACAATTAGGATCGCCTCAGATAACAATTAGGATCGCCTCAATTTTGATAACAATTAGGATCGCCCCAGTTTTGATAACAATTAGGATCGCCTCAGTTTGATAACAATTAGGATCGCCTCAGTTTTGATAACAATTAGGATCGCCTCAGATAACAATTATGATCGCCTCAGTTTTGATATCAATTATTGATGATAGTATAGATAGGAAGATAAAATAGAAAGTGCTAGAGCATCATCACTCTTGTGTGTGAAGAAACAACTTAAGGTAAAGGTAAAAGTAAAGTACGAACTTGATCGGCGTCTTAGCGCGCGAACACGGGTTGTCCGAACGTCGGTAGCCCAGTCGGGTGGTTTTCCCAACCAGGCTGCAGAGGCCACGGGGAAACAGAGTGTAGGACTGTAGACAAATAATAAATGCATATTGTTGTGAACGGAAACTTTTCCGAGGCGACAGGTCTACGAATAATTTTAGGGGAAGTGTTAACAAACATTCGAAATATCCACAAATAATCAACAGAAAAAAAAGCAAAGAACAATAGACAGCACGAAGCAGAATCAAACCCGTACTCTTCGAAACATAGCCTTGCCACGAGAAACCTGCACTAGACCACACTTTCAAACTGCCAGGGTTCGATTCTCCTCCGGGCTGTCTAATTTTCTTTATTTTTCAATAGTATATCTTTTGTGGATTTGTCCGTGAGTTAAACATACATCTGTCACCGAAATGTAGGATGGTATGAAGGTCACTGACATAATGCTTTAATGTAGAGGCGGGAAGGTAGGGTCAATGATGTTTATTGCCACAATCCTTGTTTCTGTTTTCTATTGATCGAATTATGACCAACCCAGGGCAAAAGAAATGAAAATCAGAGGACAGTATGAAAGACTTGGATTTTGCCGATGATATTGCACTCCATGCACATAACCACAACCAAATGAAAGATAAGCCAGAGGAACTAAAGATTCTGAAGAATTTATTCTGCAGAATGGGAGTACATATTATTTCATTATCTCTATTTTATCAGTATTAATAACACATGCCATAGCCCAGTGGAAAATGAAGGAGAGTCAATCAATAAAGTGGATCATTTTACACATCTGGGCAGCATTACCGATAAGGGGGGAAGCGCAGACATAGATGCTAAGTGGAAAATAAACAAGAGCAAGAAAAATGTCGTCAATTTAGTAAAATATTCGCAGCCAAAAAAAAAAAACAATATAAGAAATTGCAAACAACTGATTGGGAACAAATCTGAATATCAGATAACAAATAAAGAAATCTGGGATAAAACATTAGCCAATAAATCAAGAGATTTTGAATAGACAATGGAGATGGATGGACAAAGAAAGAAACCTAATGCCAACATTGCACTACATACACTGTTATAGATCTCACATTGAGAAATAGAAAGCAGAATATGCCCAGAATGGAAACTCTGAAGAACATTTCTATAGACTAGATAGTAGAAGAGAAGATGTCTACAAATTAGGGATGGAGAGTTCCTGGCTCAAGCTTAAGAAGAAGATGTCTCAAGAGTTTTGATTTACCTCATTCGGTTTTCGTGTTGTGACGACGTAAACAAATACCTCAAAGATTGTAATTGTACGATCCTTATTTATCATTTCTGTCCATTTCAAAACTCGAATAATTCGCTAAAAATGCTATGTTTATTTTAATTGCTTTAATTTGAATTCCCTTTTCCTCTACAAATAAAGTAAACAATGTTTGATGTTTTCTCCCGAATCATTTATTTTGGCTTCATGATAATGCCCCGCCCACAGGAGCTTACCCTATAGTCTCTATAACCTCTACCCGTTAATCACGGTCTGAGCCAGGAAGTGACCCTTGACCGGAGTTCATTGTTGTTTTTACAGCCTGAAGGCTGGTCCGTTATAACGGTGTGTTCGCTCTCTCTCTCTCTCTCTCTCTCTCTCTCTCTCTCTCTCTCTCTCTCTCCGCACCACCTCGCGTCTCACTGATCTTTCCTATTAAATGGCGTCAAATTTACTTATTTAAGCGTTTTTTTAAAGCGTTAAATCAGTGAATTAATTTTTTTTCACGACATTAGAAACGACATCTAAACAATTACCACCAGAAATAGGCAATGTGGAGGAGAAATGCAAAAAAAGTACAAATCAATTTTATTTAAAAAGGCAGAAGAATTATGTGGGAAAAGGAAGAGTGGAAATAGCTAAAATGAGAAGAAACACACACCATGGTGGAGTGAAAAAAATAAAAGAAGCAATTAAGAAGAAAAACTACTTATATAAAGTATGGATCATCATGTGCCATGCCGGTTGGCGTAGGTGATCATGTCCCTCCACAATCTTCTATCTACAGTGCATCGTATCAGTTCTGTTGTTGACTGTTTTCCATGCCATGACACCAAGCTATCCAGTATTTTCTCTCTTTGTCGCCCGCGATCTCTCTTTCCTTTTATTTTGCCAGTTGTAACCAAGTATTCCAACTTTCCTCTTCTCATGATATGCCCGAAAATGTTGACAGTATGGATACAGCCACAAAATGAAGAAGATTACATAAATTGCACGATTCAACGCAGAGAAATAACTAGAATGATCAAACAGCTTGGGAATGTTTCGGAAAGACGTTAACAGAAAATAAGAGAACAGCTGTTACAACTTTTTTCCCCAAAGCAGTTAGAAGTATAAGCGAAAGATATAAAATCTATAACCCAACAGAAATAGTGAATGGCCCTCATAGAAATCCTCTAATAAATCTGGTCAAAATAACTAACCGAGGGAATACTTCAAGGAGCTTCTCAATCCTCTAGGCGAGATACAGAATACAACACAAGACCAGGAAATGACAGCACTAGAACCAGAAATACTGTCAAAGGTAGAAAGGATCGTCAAACAGTCGCTAAAACACAAATCGTCAGGAGCTGATAGATTACCAAAGGAAAAAAAGAGGGGGGGGGAGTAAATCCGCCATGCAGGAAAGATAAGGGCTCTGTGTATAAGAGATGTGTGGTCTGTATAAGAGATGTGTGGTCTGTATAAGAGATGTGTGGTCTGTATAAGAGATGTGTGGGGCAATCAGGAGAAAGCCTCAAGGAGTCCGGATCGCCTACTTACCCTTGTCTACCAGGAAATCCTCCATTATTGGCACCTGGAGTGTACATACTCTATTTGAACAAGGAAAAGCTGCACAAGTAGCAGCAGAAATGACAAACTACAAATCAGATATTATAGGAATGTCTGAAATAAGATGATTAGCAAGAAAAAGGATCACGCTAAACACAGAAGAGATGACGTCATCATCAAGACACCAGGAACCAGGAGCTCAACAAAGTGAAGGTGTAGCTATAATGTGATCAAGGGAAGCGCATAAAACACTGATAGAATGGGCAGCTAAGAGCAACATTAATAACAAGAAAAAGCAAAATGAAAAATACAATACACATTATCCAATGCTATGGACCAACAACTGATAAAGAGATTTAGTTAAAGATGAATTCTATAAACACTTGCAGTGTCAGATGGATGAAAGACGAGCCAATGATATTATAGTCTTGATGGGAAAATCTGAACGCAAAAGTAGGATCAGACAACCGAGGCTTCGAAGAGATCAGTGGAAAACATGTACTTGGAGAAATGAATGAGAATGGAGAGATATTCGTGAACTTATGTGCTTATATGGCTGTGAAACTTGGAGAACATAAAAAAATTACAATCATAAAGATACAGTCCTTCAATTAATGGATGGTTGTGCAGAATAAAAGTATGGAAATGGCTGGATAATATCACTCCTATAATAATATACAATAATATATGATAATATGTAGCAATCCTAAGCTACATACAGAAACAACAAATAAACTGGTTTATACCCATCTAGAAAGAATGTCGTATAATTTCTTACCATACAAAGCACAATAGTAAAAGAGAAGTGAGAAGAGAAAGAGGCAGACCTAGAGTAAGATGGGCAGATAACTTTAAAGAAGCTCTATAACATCAATTGACAATGAAGCCGCCAAAAGGGCGAGAACCAGAACATTGCATCTCCCTCCACACCCGAACGGGGACAAGAGGAAATGAAGATAGAGAAAGAAAGAAGTTTGTTTTTTTAATCAGAAACGTTAACAGATCATATTTAAAAAAAAATAAATGTTTGTGTTGATTTCAAGTGTAAACAAAATAGACTTGTTCACCCACAGGATCATCTGAAGTGCAACCCTTAACAAGCATCGTTTTGCTCAGGCTTTTAGTTAGACAGCAGAGTATATTTCTAGTGACAACTTAATGTTGATGTAATACTGTGTTTAATCATTAGTTTTATTGAGCTCTTTATTTTTTAAAAATTTGTTTTATGTTTATGTATTGGTTATGTTGATTATGTCACTAACAAACACATTTGTTTTACCTTATATATTGTTGTGACCGTGCAGTCCTTATTTAGGGTGACCACATTTTTGAAACCCTAATCCAGGAAGGATTAATTTGACTTAAATTTTCCATCAATAAAATGAAATTTCTTCCGTCTTTTTCAACTGAATAATACATATATTTTAAAACTAATTAAAACACTTAACAATATAGGCTTTCTTGGTGATGATGATTGCTGTTGCTCCCAGTATAGATTACATATTAGTCGTATGTCCATGTTATCTAGATGTATCTCTTTTAGGCATTCTATAAGTTGTTTATGGTTTATTCTATTAAAAGCTTTCGTGTAGTCTATGAAGTAGGCATATATTGATATGTTTACTTCTGTGTACTTTTTAATTAATGTTCTCATGCAGAATATAACTTCTTTTGTCTCACTATTTTTTCCGAAATCTAAATTGCTGCTCATCTAATTCAGTACTGATCTTATTCTGAATCCTTCCTTGTATAACTTTTAGCAAGATTTGTGTAACATGGTTCATTAGGCTTATTGTTCTAAAATAACTGCATTCAACTGCACCCTCTCTTTTAGGCAATGCAATGAAAGTTGATGTTTTTAATCCATTTGGTATGTATCCTATATGGTATATGTCGTTGCATATGTCTATAATTACTTCAATGCCGAAATCTTACAGTGCCTGTATCATCTCTATCTGTATGCTGTCAGGTCCTTTTTTCTACACAACAACGGAATAATGTATACTTTTAAGTCGAAGAGACGTTTACCATATTGGCAAAATTGGTAAACGTTTGTGTCCCTAATGTATTGTAACAAATCCGGGACAAAACCTAAAAAAATCAGCTAAAATCGAGACAAGTTCGGGACAGTAACAAATCCGGGAATAAGGTTGAAAAAAAAAACAGTTTAAAAATCGGGACTGTCCCGGAAAAATCAGGAAGACTGGTCACCTTACCTTATCGCGCCATTTTGGCAATAGAGGCCGCCTCTGTTGTCAGTCTTATCAAACACGAACCAAGTAAGGTCATTAACCCCAAATATGGTAGTTGTTATTTTAACGTATATTTTACTGAGTCATATTTAACAAGAGGGATCAATAGGTGGGCGTGGTGGTCTTATTTTGTGTAGGATTATTGTACACCGTGTTTTTGTGAAGGTTTAGTTTTTAAAGTTTAAATGAGCTTTTAATGCACATTTGGAGGTGAGGTTAGCAAGTGCTTGTCTATATTGTTTTGACCAGACTGGTTGGTCACCAGGCAAGGAAGGCGCCGGTCTCAAGACAGAATGATTGTGCGTTCAAATCCCGGCTGCACCAGTTGGGATTCTTATTTGTGATTTCTCTCTGCCTCAACCAGCCCTGTTCTAAGCAGCGAGGCCCGGCTTGAAACGACAATTACTCATCGACGGAAAAAAAATAATGGCAAGGGACCTCTGTGCTTACGGCTGTCTGGAAAAAAACGGATTAACACGCAAAATTCAGTTCCTGGTCTCTATGAATTTCGCCTGAGATGAAAGCTGGCTAACGCATATATATATATATATATATATATATATATATATATATATATATATATATATATATATATATATATGTGTGTGTGTGTGTGTGTGTGTGTGTGTTTAAATTGACCCCCCCCCCCTTTACGGTACCAGTTAGGCACTCATTTTATGTATGTGCCGTCCACTACAACACACAAAGAATAGTGACAATGTGACCTTCCAGTCACGTTGTAAGAGACGACTAAGGAGATTGATTGATGGCGTGACAAGCTGTCATTGTAAAAAAGTATTGTTATGGAAACAGAGCCATAGATTTTAGAAGCAGCGATCTCTGCAATATGTGCCATTTTGGCATGCAAGGTTTCTGTTTTTGAGATTGTGGTTCTGCCCTATGTGCCGTCTTCGGCTCGAACGGACAATAGATAGATTGCCTACAACACACACAAGCAGCGCACTTCACAGAGCTAATGCACTACATTGGAGAGGGGGGGGGGGAAGGCACCGTTCCACACCTGTCACTACTGCACTATAGGAGGCCACCCACTACTTTACTACACAATTGTTGCCATAACCCATTCATATTTAATCCTGCCCATTACGTGAATGGTAACAGATGCTCCTCTACTCTGGGGACCATAAATAAATATATTTGTGACAAAAATGACCAGCCTTGTGTGATATATCGCTTGATATTGTCGTTTTAGTGGGATCTAAACCGCGTGATAACCTTCTCTCTAAGTTGCCCACTCTGCCGCGTATGTTACAAAATCTTCCCGGTTATTTTTAAATTTCTAAAAAAATAATTGTTTTGACTCAGTAGCTTTTAATTTTAAATATTTTTGCTTGAAGCATCACCAATTCTGCTTCGTGATTGAGAACAATTACAGGGAACTTTGTAACTTTTCATGCAATTGATTTCTCTGTGACAATGTGAATCACCGCTCGCATTTGTATACTTGTTGGCGTCACGTGGATGGAGAGTCATTCGTCAACATTATACTTGTTGGCGTCACGTGGACGGAGAGTCATTCATCAACATTAAACTTGTTGGCATCACGTGGACGGAGAGTCATTCATCAACATTATACTTGTTGGCGTCACGTGGACGGAGAGTCATTCATCAACATTATACTTGTTGGCATCACGTGGACGGAGAGTCATTCATCAACATTATACTTGTTGGCGTCACGTGGACGGAGAGTCATTCATCAACATTATACTTGTTGGCGTCGCGTGGACGGAGAGTCATTCATTAACATTATACTTGTTGGCATCACGTGGACGGAGAGCCATTCATCAACATTATACTTGTTGGCGTCACGTGGACGGAGAGTCATTCATCAACATTATACTTGTTGGCGTCACGTGGACGGAGAGTCATTCATCAACATTATACTTGTTGACATCACGTGGACGGAGAGCCATTCATCAACATTATACTCGGTGTTTAGGAAAGTTGTAGTTTTCCGTGAAATGAAACCATTGAAACCAGTGCTCTCCTATATGCTCTCGTCCCTGTTGTAACGTTCCTGGAGGTTTCTTTGTTGTTAAGATCATCATCATTGAACACCGAACGAGTCGTGTGTGCTTCGATAACCCACTCGAAAGTCTTGAGAAGATCCAAACAGCACCCTGGTCCAAGTGTACGAACTCTGTAGCGCGGTATGGGATCCACTTTCTGAAGGTAAAATCTTTTAATCGTCCGCTAATAATTTGAACTGAAAGAAAATAATATATATCGCCTACACGAAACAATAACATTAAAACTGTAATTCTAATTTAATTAAATAATTGAACTGTGATATGGTTATATGGACGTAGGTGCCTTGTGATGTGGTTATATGGACGTAGGTGCCTAGTGATGTGGTTATATGGACGTAGGTGCCTTGTGATGTGGTTATATAGACGTAGGTGCCTTGTGATGTGGTTATATGGACGTAGGTGCCTAGTGATGTGGTTATATAGACGTAGGTGCCTTGTGATGTGGTTATATGGACGTAGGTGCCTTGTGATGTGGTTATATGGACATAGGTACCTTGTGATGTGGTTATATGGACGTATGTACCTTGTGCTGTGGTTGAAAGCAAGCAATTTCTGAGACACCTTTCGGCCCAACGTATCTAACTTCAGCATAACATTTGTTGTTACTGTCTTCCCTCTTTGATCCCTTTCTCGATTGGCCAGACTTTAGTTTGTTGTGAGGCCCCTCACCAGGAAGCGGTGTAGGAGCTTGGTAATAATTGGTTCACCTATCATGGCGTAAACAGTCAGTTATGACTCGCTGACCACAATCAGCCTAGTGACAGTTGGCTAGTGACAGTTGGCTAGTGACAGTTGGCTAGTGACAGTCGGCTAGTGACAGTCGGCTAGTGACAGTTGGCTAGTGACAGTTGGCTAGTGACAGTTGGCTAGTAACAGTTGGCTAGTGACAGTTGGCTAGTGACAGTTGGCTAGTAACAGTGGGCTAGTGACAGTCGGCTAGTAACAGTTGGCTAGTGACAGTCGGCTAGTGACAGTCGGCTAGTGACAGTCGGCTAGTAACAGTGGGCTAGTGACAGTCGGCTAGTAACAGTCGGCTAGTGACAGTCGGCTAGTGACAGTGGGCTAGTGACAGTCGGCTAGTAACAGTCGGCTAGTGACAGTTGGCTAGTGACAGTTGGCTAGTGACAGTCGGCTAGTGACAGTCGGCTAGTGACAGTCGGCTAGTGACAGTGGGCTAGTGACAGTGGGCTAGTGACAGTCGGCTAGTGACAGTCGGCTAGTGACAGTTGGCTAGTGACAGTCGGCTAGTGACAGTTGGCTAGTGACAGTCGGCTAGTGACAGTGGGCTAGTGACAGTGGGCTAGTGACAGTGGGCTAGTGACAGTCGGCTAGTGACAGTTGGCTAGTGACAGTCGGCTAGTGACAGTTGGCTAGTGACAGTCGGCTAGTGACAGTCGGCTAGTGACAGTGGGCTAGTGACAGTCGGCTAGTGACAGTCGGCTAGTGACAGTCGGCTAGTAACAGTCGGCTAGTGACAGTCGGCTAGTGACAGTCGGCTAGTGACAGTGGGCTAGTGACAGTCGGCTAGTGACAGTCGGCTAGTGACAGTCGGCTAGTGACAGTCGGCTAGTGACAGTTGGCTATCTCTGGCCCCTGTTACCCACTTTCAGCTGCAACGTATTGATTGTCTACCACACACAGAGCGCACTTTGATCACCGAATTTCTCGCCTGCCTTGGGTATGACTTGAGCTTAATCTCAAAATTAAGTTGGGCCGAAAGGCGCAAACATTACCAAATTACAATACAACGTATCTACACCCACTTAACGTCATTCCAAGAACGGATAATGAAGATGGAATCAATTCCTAAGTAGTCATCGCGTGAACGACAGAAAGAAAGGAACAATGATATTTTGAATTTCATTTGAACCTCATCTTTCAAAAATAATTATTATAGACAATATAACACATCCACGATAATGCAACGGTTTGTCATTGGTAGACAATGATAAGGAGAAGGTGAACGATGAGGAAGGGGGAAGAGGAGATGAAGACTATGTGGAAGGAGAAGAAGAGGAGAAGAAGTAACAGAAGAAGATATGAGGAGAAGGAGTAACAGAAGGAGATATGAGGAGAAGCAGAAGAAGAAATAGAAGAGGAAGAAGAAGGAGACGGATGAAAAGAAGAAAAAGAGGGAGGTGGAGCGGTACGAGAAGAAGAGGAAGAAGAGGAGGAAGAAGGTCAAAGAGAAGAAAAGGAAGACGGAGGGGGAAGAGGAGAAGAAAAAGAGAAAGAAGGAGGAGAAGAAGAAGAAGAAGAGGAGGAAGAGGAGGAAGAGGAAGGATAAGAAATAGAAGAAGAAAATAGAGAATACGGAGGAGGAGAACGAGAAGGAGATACATCTGAGGAGTGAACCAGAAACACTTCATTTAAGTAGCCAGTCCAGAAATGCAGGGTTGATGAATCACATGTTGAATACGACTTGGTATGTTTGAGAAGGCGTTTGTAACGCCCTCTGCACTAACCACATTCAGTGACAGCGTGTGTCCTATCCAGTTATGTCTTTACCTATCATCTTAACTCGTATCTAGCCTGTCGTTTTGGATTCCTTGTCTAAAAATAACGCAGATGACATACCGTGGTCGGACTAAGTTATGAACTGATATTTTATTTTGCTTGTCGCAGAAGCTATTGAGAATAATAAGGTTTCGCCTTATGTCTTTTGGCGTGTGCTGAGACTGCTACGATGGGGACTACAGTTACTTTTCTTTATTTGAGGGATACGATATTAATTCGGATGATTCCACTGGCACGGGCGGTTGAGCAAATATGGATTTTAATTCGTTTGCAGTGATACCGCGGCCTTCCATAACCATATAACCAAATAATTTTATTTTGCGAATGTAAAATGTAACGAAGTATGCACCAGCTACCAGTGGCTGGAATTGTGATGCTAATTTGGTGGTTGGTGGTGGGAGGGGGGAGGACAGAGGTAACTTCGGTATCAATGCATTTTTAGAGATTTTAGAATATAGAATCAGATCGTTTGTTGGAAAGAATAAATAACAGACCACGTTCTCAATAGCTCCTGCGACAAGTTCCAAATTATCTGTTAATGTAGAGAGTCGAGTGCACCTTTACAGGTTCGAAACGAATTCTGATTATTATAATTTAAAAATAAGTCTTTTTGGTGAAAGTTTATATCGTGTATGTTGGTTGTGTTCTGTAATGAAAAGATCGGCACATTTTGTTTTTCATTTACACTTGATGATTATTGAGGCACAAGGTAGGGCAGGTTGTTTGACCGTCTGAGAGGAAATTCCTGGAAAATGGTCAATTAGTGTGACGTGGCTGAGAGGGAATTCCAGAAAGACGATCAATTAGCGTGTAGTGGTTGAGAGGGAATTCCTAGAAAACGATCAACTAGCGTGTAGTAATTGAGAGGGAATTCCTGGAAAACGATCAGTTAGTGTGACGTGGCTGAGAAAGAAATCCTGGAAAACGATCAGTTAGTGTGACGTGGATGAGAAAGAAATCCTGGAAAACGATCAATTAGTGTGGCATGGCTGAGAGGGAATTCCTGAAAGACAACCAATTAGCGTATAGTAATTGGGAGGGAATTCCTGGAAAACGATCAATTAGTGTGACATGGCTGAGAGGGAATTCCAGAAAAACAACCAATTCACGTATAGTAATTGGGAGGGAATTCATGGAAAACGATCAATTAGCGTGTAGTGGTTGAGAGAGAATTCCTGGATAACGATCAATTAGCGTGTAGTGGTTGAAAGGGAATTCCTGGAAAACGATCAATTAGCGTGTAGTGGTTGAGAGGGAATTCATAGAAAACGATCAGTTACCGTAACGTGGCTGAGAGGGAATTCCAAGAAAACGATAAATTAGCGTGTAGTGGTTGAAAGGGAATTCCTGGATAACGATCAATTAGCGTGTAGTGGTTGAAAGGGAATTCCCAAGAAAACGATCAATTAGCGTGTAGTGGCTGAAAGGGAATTCCCGGATAACGATCAATTAGCGTGTAGTGGTTGAGAGGGAATTCCTAGAAAACGATCAGTTACCGTAACGTGGCTGAGAGGGAATTCCAGGAAAACGATCAACTAGCGTGTAGTGGTTGAAAGGGAATTCCTGGAAAACGATCAATTAGCGTGTAGTAGTTGAGAGAGAATTCCTAGATAACGATCAATTAGCGTGTAGTGGTTGAAAGGGAATTCCTGGAAAACGATCAATTAGCGTGTAGTGGTTGAGAGAGAATTCCTAGATAACGATCAATTAGCGTGTAGTGGTTGAAAGGGAATTCCTGGAAAACGATCAATTAGCGTGTAGTGGTTGAGAGGGAATTCCTGGAAAACGATCAGTTAGCGTAACGTGGCTGAGAGGGAATTCCTGGAAAACGACTAGCTAGCGTAAACATTTTCAGCTTTGCGAGCAAGAGTGGTTGTTGCTAGAGTGAAATCACCGGTCTATATCTCCTATGTTTGAACACGTCACGCTAGTTAGTGGGGTTTCCGGTTTCATTTTCTGATCGCGGATCTTAATAAATCTATAGTTGGCTGTGGTCAAACAAAAAACTTTGATCACGTGACATAACCTAATTGGCAATAACGGGAAGAATTATAGTTGTTTTTTTTTTATTTGGGAGAGAGTGGGGCAGGTTGTTGAACTGTGAAATGTGGGCGTAGATGTCAGTGGATTCATTTAGAAAATGTGAATATACATAACAAGGCTATGCACTGTCTGGAAGGGGTAGATCTATCTATCTATCTTTCGTTCGCCTGAAGTATTGTCTATATCTGCAATGTCGTTTCCTGTATACATTTTACTGTCTTTAGTAACTCTTGCAGTGGCCCATATAGTTTTGCCTGTAGTGTTGTATCTATGGGCCAATGGATTTTCCTCAGTCTACTACATTCTGTGCAATCTTGAAGTATGTGTTCAGCAGTCTGGGGTGCCTGTCCACATGTACAAGTAGTTGAGGTGCCGATCTTGAATTTTGTATACATGTGACTATGGAGTCGATTGTGTCCTGTTCTGAGGCGTATAATGATAACTTGTTCATATCTATTCATATTATGAAAGGCATCCTAATTTGGGGCTTGTGGTCCTCTGATTGATTTGATTATCTGTTTCTTATGATGGTATGTAACCGGTGTATCTAGTTGTGTGCCTGTTGAACCTTCCTTTGCCAACTGATCTGTTTTCTCAGTGTGGGTAGATAGAAGACAGTGCACACATTTAGACAAACTAGTCTGGCCAAGCGAGTTGGGATCAAAGAGGAAGGCAACCCTGTACTAAAAGATGTTGTCCTGAAGTCTGATGTATTGGACTGAAATGCGCAAATATCAAAGTTGTACTGTAGACCCAAACACAGCGCATCTACCCATTTAACGACATTTTAAGGACGAATGACTGAGAGGTCAATCATTTCATTTTGTAATCATTAGGTGAACGCCAGAAAGAAAGAAAATGTAGGGAAAAAAACGAGTACACACAACAAGGTTCTGTGCTGACTTAAGCTGAAGCTTTTGCTCTTTGAATGTTATGTCTTTGAGACATAGAATTTTTAAACTCGAAAAAGCATCGTTGTGTTACCTGGCCTGTACGTGTTGATGGAGAGCTATCGGGGGACACGATCCCTTGGCGATTAGACCAGGAAATTGATGCGGCACTTGCAATGACTTTCATGACTTTCCGGGTTTTGCTGGTAATGCTTGTCCGGTACTGTGATACTATTTCTTCTATTACAACACCCTCACAGATGGAAGACAATAAGAAAAATAACCTCTACAGAGATGAAATGTGTTAGACGAATGACAGGAAACAGTCTGAGAGATAAGATCAGAAATGAAGAACTGAGAAAAAAGCTAGGAATAGCCCCCGCCATAGAATATATAAGGAAACAACAGATAAAATGGTTTGGCCACGTGACAAGGCAGAAAGAACAAAACACAACGAGCCTTCAACAAACGTTGTGAGAACACCAGACCCAAGGGTCGACCACGAAAAAGATGGGTCGATGGAATATTAGAAGCACTAGGAAATATAACAGCAGCAGAGGCGAACAGAAGAGCAAAAGACCGCAAATTATATCTCCCCTCGACGCTGAAAGGCAGATGAGGAAGGAAAGAAGAGGAAGAAGAAGAAGACAACACCCCCTCACCATTCATTACTGCCACCATCAACTTCGTTAGCCAGTCCAGTTTTACGGAGACTTGTTGCACCACTGATGAAAGCCTGATAGAGAGCTTAGTAAGGTCTTGATCAGTTGTGAGTGGCTTACCTTGACATGACGGTCGCAGTAGGATAGTCCGTGTCCCCCCCCCCTCCCCACCCGGTCTAATCGTGAATATAATAACAGAATAAAGTAGTAAGTAAAGAGCCCCCGTCACGTTAAGTGGCGTATAGGGAATATGGTGTTAGTGACCATAAATTACCGGTCAGGTCGGGTAATTTTACCTGCTACTATATGCAGTAAACAGTACAACCTATGGCTGGCCTGCTGCCTTGCAGGTAAGCTCGGGAGAGTAAAAGGCTAAGGGAGGGTACCCTCGTGGGTGAGACTTTTTAGTCAGTAAGGCTAGCGGAGTCAACCGTAAACAAATCGACGGAAGGCAACAGAAAACCACCGTCGTAATTTCTTTGTATAATCATGAATCGCCACAACATTAGATATAACGACAACAGCGTTAAGGGTGGTGGGGGGGGGGGGTTTCCCATGGTGGAGTCTGTAGAAATGTGGTTTTACAGAAGAATGTTGAGAATACCATGGACAGCTAAGAAGAGTAATGAAAAGGTTCTGAGAGAGGTCAAAGCAAAAAGAGAGCTAATTTCCAATGTTAGGAAGAGACAATCATCATTTTTTGGCCATGTAATGAGAAGAGAACAACTGGAATATATTGTAACAACTGGAAAAATTGAGGGACGAAGAGATAGAGGGA
The DNA here is from genome assembly GCA_032433765.1 of Megaustenia siamemsis. Classification (NCBI taxonomy): domain Eukaryota; kingdom Metazoa; phylum Mollusca; class Gastropoda; order Stylommatophora; family Ariophantidae; genus Megaustenia; species Megaustenia siamemsis. The sequence goes on from JAVIAB010000024.1 coordinate 59,927,642, forward strand.
AGCAAAGAGAAAAAAATAACAGACAGCTTAAGAGAATGGCTTGGCAGAAGGTCAACAACAGAAATTATAAATAGCTGCCGAGATCGAAAGTTGTGGAGAGACATGATCACCTACGCCACAAGGCCAGGTACTTGATGATGATGACTTGATGATGATGATGACCATAAATTTTACAGACATTCAGCACATGATTTTTGGGGTAATGTGGTCGGTATAACGCCTGTGCAGCTTTACTTTCCCAGAAAAAAATCCGGTACCCATTTAAGGCTGGGTGAACCCGAAAGCCGTCGGTAGGGATCGAACTCTACCCCTCGTCCTTTGTAGTCCAGTTCACTAACCACTGCGCTATCGCGGCTCCCATATTAACATAATACTTGACATCAATGTTACATCCACCCACTTGTAAGAAATTTAACTTTGCGACGCCCTGCACAACAAAGAAACATAATTTTCTTTTGTTCGTTCATTTAAAAAAAAGTCTCAAAGTACTCTAAGTCTGGCTTACACTGCATAAATCCGCACGCACACGCTGTACTTGGTTTGCCTTTCTGTTATATGTAACTAAACATACCAGGCAATGTTCTTCCTGACGCTTGGCTCTCTGGTTGCATAATTTATTAAACTTCAGCACCTACCAGCTACCACTGTCTCTATTACCTTTCCTGTGCACCTGCTGAGCTGATATTGCTTACTGATTATATTTCGAAATAAGAGAATATATATACATAACGTATTTTCCTCGCGCAGATAGCACGCAATGATAAACAGCACATCTCCATTCTGCTGTATTTTGACGCTCAGATCTACGCAGAAACACGGCGATACGGAATCATTAGTTTTTTGTATTTTTTTCCCCCATATCCCCCTTCTTCGTTTCACACCTGCCATTTCCAGCCATATTTAATTTCATTTACCATACTCCATTATTGAATTATATTCATAGAGCAGAACAAATAGTCTACGATGCACTTTAATTTAGACGAAGTTCTGTCATTAATTCAAGGTTTTTTGTTTGACGTTAATACATTACAGTACAACCGTGACAATGCTATTTTAAAACATGTTTTGGAACTGTTTCAAGTTAAGAGCCGGCACAAAGCAACGGATAAATTTATCATTTTGAGTTGAGATTCTGTCTACTGATTTGTTTGCTGCATCTGTCAGTCGTCTACCTTAATATTCCCCAAATGTGTAAAAAATATTCAATGACGTGTACACAGGTATAAAGCAGCACAGAATGATTCCCCTGGAGGAGTGTGGCAACACAATCAACAACACAGCGTTAGTGTGATCTTTCGTTTAACCATTTACACATTTAGCCTCAGTGGCTAGCATGTAGGCCTAACCGGATTCAAAAATAAATTTATAGAGTTTTTTTTAATCATAATTTTAAAGTTTTTGTTTTATTTGTATCCTATAAGAGCTATCCTATAATAGAGCTGTCATATAAGAGGTGTCCTATAAGGGCTATCCTATAATAGAGCTATCATATAAGAACTATCCTATAAGAGGTATCCTATAATAGAGCTATCATATAAGAACTATCCTATAAGAGCTATCCTATAATAGAGCTATCATATAAGAGCTATCCTATAGGAGCTATCCTATAACAGCTATCCTATAATAGAGCTATCATATAAAGCTATCATATAAGAGCTATCCTATAAGAGCTATCCTATAACAGCTATCCTATAATAGAGCTATCATATAAGAACTGTCCTATAATAGAGTTATCATATAAGAGCTATCCTATAATAGAGCTATCATATAAGAGCTATCCTATAGGAGCTATCCTATAACAGCTATCCTATAATAGAGCTATCATATAAAGCTATCATATAAGAGCTATCCTATAAGAGCTATCCTATAATAGAGCTATCATATAAGAACTGTCCTATAATAGAGTTATCATATAAGAGCTATCCTATAATAGAGCTATCATATAAGAGCTATCCTATAGGAGCTATCCTATAACAGCTATCCTATAATAGAGCTATCATATAAGAGCTATCCTATAGGAGCTATCCTATAATAGCTATCCTATAATAGAGCTATCATATAAGAGCTATCCTATAAGAGCTATCCTATAACAGCTATCCTATAATAGAGCTATCATATAAGAACTGTCCTATAATAGAGTTATCATATAAGAGCTATCCTATAATAGAGCTATCATATAAGAGCTATCCTATAGGAGCTATCCTATAACAGCTATCCTATAATAGAGCTATCATATAAAGCTATCATATAAGAGCTATCCTATAGGAGCTATCCTATAACAGCTATCCTATAATAGAGCTATCATATAAAGCTATCATATAAGAGCTATCCTATAGGAGCTATCCTATAACAGCTATCCTATAATAGAGCTATCATATAAAGCTATCATATAAGAGCTATCCTATAGGAGCTATCCTATAACAGCTATCCTATAATAGAGCTATCATATAAAGCTATCATATAAGAGCTATCCTGTAACAGCAATCCTGTAAGATACAATTTGGAACTTCCTATGACAAGTGGTGGAGCAGATATGGGAAATTCCTGACTGCATTGAAACTGGTTCCATGGATAGAACAGAATAGGATAGAACAGAATAGGATAGGACAGAATAGAATAGAGCAGAATAGAATATAACCTATTAATCCCATCGACAGACTTTTTATTTTTAAAGCTATATTTTGATATTTTGATATTTCCTTATTTCCTCCAAATATATTTGTTTCACACGAGACACTCAGCAACGAAGACAGGCTCCGACATGATGTATATTATTCTGTCACTCTGGGATTGTATATCTCGACCTGGACTGGGCCTGTTCAAATTGACCCTGAACGTTTGTGTGAAGGTGAAAGTTTGTCTCGCCAGGCAATGAAATGGGAGGGTTCGCTGTGGGAGAATTTGCGAAAGCAACCCCATAGCAGCAGGAATCAGAATAGGTTCTTGTGTAAGAATGTTAGTAGATGGTCATTGAAGATGATACGTATTAAAGACAGTTAGAGAGAGATATGCAGGGGGAATTTTAATATGGTCGACACACTAGAGAAACAAAAACGCTAGAAAAGACAGTTAGAGAGAGATATGAAGGGAGAATTTTAATATGGTCGACACACTAGAGAAACAAAAACGCTAGAAAAGACAGTTAGAGAGAGATATGAAGGGAGAATTTTAATATGGTCGACACACTAGAGAAACAAAAACGCTAGAAAAGACAGTTAGAGAGATATGAAGGGAGAATTTTAATATGGTCGACACACTAGAGAAACAAAAACGCTAGAAAAGACAGTTAGAGAGAGATATGAAGGGAGAATTTTAATATGGTCGACACACTAGAGAAACAAAAACGCTAGAAAAGACAGTTAGAGAGATATGAAGGGAGAATTTTAATATGGTCGACACACTAGAGAAACAAAAACGCTAGAAAAGACAGTTAGAGAGAGATATGAAGGGAGAATTTTAATATGGTCGACACACTAGAGAAACAAAAACGCTAGAAAAGACAGTTAGAGAGATATGAAGGGAGAATTTTAATATGGTCGACACACTAGAGAAACAAAAACGCTAGAAAAGACAGTTAGAGAGATATGAAGGGAGAATTTTAATATGGTCGACACACTAGAGAAACAAAAACGCTAGAAAAGAAACAAAAGTGAAGAGAGAGACAAGAAAGAGAGAGAGAGAGAGAGAGAGAGAGAGAGAGAGAGAGAGAGAGAAAATAGAAAGGGAGAGAGAATTATAGTGATCAAAGCGAGAGAGACGGTCAGAAAATATGGAATGGAGAGCAGGAAAATAAAAAGCGAAAAAAAGAATAAGAGATAAGAAATATCAAAAGAGAGAACGAAGTGAGAGAGACAGGGAAAGAAAAAACTAGAATGACGATCAGAAAATTGAGAGAGGAAAATGATGAATAAGAAACAAGAAATAAGAAAAGAGAGAGAGAGAGAGCAAAACGACAAGGAGTGAGAGAAAATAATTTTTAAAAAAAACCCAGAAAATTATAAAAATAAATAGAACGTATATTGTCCGTTTGTGGTAAAATTAAAAGACTCGCAAATCGAGGTGTCGCAAATTGGATATTGCTAGCGTAAACCGCGGTATTGCCTGCATCACAGCTATAGCTTGTTTCATAACTCGTGCCCAACTTTTAAAATCGATAGCTTTTTAACCGCTTGTTGTAAGTTGTTCAAAAGTTGCATGTAAAAGTTATAATGATTAGAACTCAACAGGGAATTAATTTCATTAAAAAAAAACATTTGGTTATTATTGTTGCTTATTTGATTTATATAAATTTTTAACGACCCATTGATGTAGTCAAAACTTAATGTTTACAGTATTTTAAGTTAAAAATAGCGAGCAAAAATCCATACATGGTAAAATTGACGTGTTTGCACGCTTTCGCCGTGGTTTTGTGACAAAATTAGACACTTGAGAAATTGTGTGTTCCATTTCCGTTCATTCTGAGGTGGAGACGTGGAACGGTAACATTTTTCATGAGTCTTAAAATGAAATTCTGCAGTTTACAAAACATCGCAATAAAAATGTATGACTATTTTTGCAAAGAGGCTAAACGAGGAAGATTATTTCATTCTTTAGAAAACCCTGAGAATAGGACAAGACACATTTTGGATTTATCTAAACGGTCATTTAATCGCTGGATTCAAGCACGTGACCGTCAATGTTCAAAATATACTAAATCACAAGGAAGAGCAAAATTGTTGGATAATTTCGATAGTGAACTTATTAGAAGTGAAATTCACAAAATGTTGGGTATGAATGAAACTGTTACAATAAGAAAATTAAAAGTATCGCTGAAAAAGAACAACAGTATTGAAATATCAAAGTCTACATTATGGAGGAATGTGAGAGCTGCAGGCTTTACATTCAGAAAGTATTCCAATGGACGAAACATCATCTGTGAGAAGCCACATATAGTAGTCATGAGAAGCAAGTACTTACGTGAAGTAAAAGAGGTGCGCAAGCAAGGTTATGATATTGTGTACTTGGATGAAACATGGATCAATGCTCACCACACTAACCAAAGGGAATGGCAGTCATCAGATGGAAAGATTTAGAGATTAATACCTAGCAGCAAAGGACAGCCCTTGATAATTGCCCATGCAGGTAGTCGACAACATGGACTAATACAGAATGCAGAGCTCATTTTTCTTTCAAAATCCATAGACAATCGGGATTATCACTCTGAGATGAATGGTCACATATTTAGACATTGGATTGAAAATTCTGTTCTCCCATCACTAGATCGACCATCTTGCCTAATAATGGACAATGCAGCGTACCACAACATTGTTGCATTTGAAGATACAGTCCCGACGTCATCCAGTACAAAAGATGCTATTAAGATATGGCTCACAAAGGAGCACATACAATTTAATAACATGTACTTAAAACCTGAATTACTATCTCTAGTAAAGCAAAAACAAAGGACAAAGATTTTTCAAATAGATAAGATTATCCAAGAGCACGGTCATATAAGTCTGAGGCTGCCACCTTACCATGCTCATTTAAATCCAATAGAACTAATCTGGGCAAAATTAAAAGGACAAGTGGCAAATGAAAATACAACATTCAAAATATGCGATGTAAAGACTCTTGCTAATCTCGCTTTATTAAATATAGACAAAGATTATTGGGCTAAATGTGAAGACCACGTCTTAAAACAGGAAGAGGAATATTGGAAAAATGATGGTTTGTGGAATGTTCAACCCCAAACAGTTATTAATCTTTTAGACTCGTCTGATTCAGAATGAAAGTATATAGCCCCCACAATGTTGGCCCCTATATTACCTTAAATTAGTTCAACAAACGGTCCTTTTCAGGACCACACAACTATGAAAATTGGACATACAGGTATACCTTGATATTATCGTCCGTCCTCGAACTGAGCAGACAATAATTCTCCTGGTGTTTTGTCTTATTAGGTTATTTCCCCATTACGGCCACGCCTTTACCTAGTGAAAATTAATCATAGACCAGCAACTACGGTAATTTCTATTATTTAGGGGTTCACAATTTACAATTTTGACAAACATCAAAGATATTCGCCGCTTTAAGAAAACTGCAGCTGCAAGAGATTTGTTAAATATACATTTAAAGGGTCTTTTGCATTCTAATAAAATTTGGAAAATTTCAACAGTTTTTAAGAAACGGATACTGAGCAATAGCGTTTTGAAGTTGGGCACATGATTTGAAACGAGCTATAGAACTCTGATTCACGTGGCAATACTTCACACCGCCAACCGTATCTGAGATTGTGTCTACCTGTAATTAAAATCAAGGTAACCTGATAGCCGTGTTCTCTGCGACTTCAGTCCAGGGTTGCCAATTTGGCTTTTTTTAGGCCAAATTCCACAAATCTGGCTTTTTTGGTTTTTGTTTGGCCTAAAGAAATTCTTTGGCTTTTTTGGGTTTTTTGGCTTATTCCTGGTTTTTTTTTCTAAACCAGTAGTAAAAAAAAAGTATAAACCACAATTTCAGTAAAAGTTCTTTAAAAATATAATTATTTTGCTCCAAAAATGCATCAAATCATCTGACTTTAATAAGAATTTGGCGCACTTTTGCAAATTACTTTCACTTTCAGAATCCATAGGTCTTAATTCTTAATGTTTCATTCTAGGAATATTCTTCAAAATAGTTCATTTTCAAAATTGAAACAAAACGAACGTGTCGTGACTAGTCGTGAGTCGTGAGTCGTCGTACAGGAGTGTGCCTAGGACGTGCGCTTAACAAGTCGACTAATTATTTACATTAGTCTACGCTGTGTTTGATAAAGATATTACTTGTGTTACTCATGGCTTCTTCATCAAAGAAATGGAAAGCATCTTATGATAGCAATCGTAAGTACAATAGTATTTGGGAAGAAACATACCCATGGCTCATGAAAGCTTCTGATGGATCAGAGGCAGCATATTGTAAACTCTACCGGTGTACGATTGTACCAAAAAGAGGAAACATCTCAAATCATGAGAAATCATCTAAGCACATGATGAGAGTTCCATCAAATAGTCAGACACAACTTAGTGTCACTCAAAGTCCTAGACAAAATAACGATAAAGTTAAAACAGCAGAGCTCCAAATTGCTGTAAGCATGACCTGCCACTGTGCAATTCGCACAATTGACCATCTGAGTGAAATTATGACAGCACATGGCCAGGGCAGTACATTAGGAAACATCAAATTGCACAGAACTAAATGTTCATGCTTAATAAAAAATATAATATCGCCAGCACTAAAAACGGATCTCATCCATGACTTTCAGGGCAAGAAATACGCCATCATTTTAGATGAATCTACAGATGTCTCCACACAAAAATACTTGTGTATCTTAATTTGGTTTTTCAGTGAAAGAAAACAGGAAATTCTAACAGGGTATCTTGGGCTAATTCCCGTGCAAGAAGCAACAGGAGAAAACATATTTAATTTGATTGATGGTGAAATAAAAAAATGTGGCCAGAGTCTCACAAATTGCATTGGATTTGCATCAGATGGAGCGTCAAACATGGTTGGCTGTAACAACTCAGTGTGGTCTAGATTAAGAAATGTATCTCCTTCATGTGTACAGCTGAAATGTATTTGTCATTCTTTGGCACTTTGCATTTATTATGCAGTAGCTAAGCTACCGTCAAATATAGGATTTTTACTATCAGAAATACCGCAATGGTTTTCCCACAGTAGCCTAAGACGAGAAGCCTACAAAGAATTATTTACAGTGATGAATACACCTACAGAATATGAGTCAACCAGAACTGCTCCACTGCCTTTTGAGAAACCATCAGCTACTCGATGGCTTGTGCGAGGAAAAGTTATGTTTAATATTCTGATGAATTGGGAAGAGCTAAAGGCTTATTTCATGAGTACTGAATTAGCCCAGTCAAAGTTTGACACAAAATACAAAGCACGATTGTTAAAGGACATGATGTTAGATTATAACAATTACTTGTTCTTTGTTTTCGCAACACCCGTTGTGCAGGAATTTGAAAGACTCAATGGCCTTTTTCAACAAACTAAAGCTGATCCTCATGAACTGTGTCAAGAATTATTTTTACAAAAGGCAAGTCTTCAGAACAGATTGTATGATACAAATGGACAAAGAAAGGATATAAATCAAGTTGATTTTGGTATCAAATTTTTAACAGAATGTAATACGTTCCTACAAAAGAACAACAACACTGACGCTCATCACGAAATTAAAAATGTCAAAGAAAGATGTATGTGTATGCTAGAGGAAGCTCTCAATCAAATAACATGTAGACTTCCTTCGGCGAGTAATATATTTCAAAATCTATCAAAGCTGAGTCCACGGATTATTTTAAATCAAGCTTCGAGAGCAACGTTTTCAGACTTACCCTTCTTACACCTAGCAGGAAGTAACATCAGCACTATTGAAGAACAATACAGAAAAATTATATTGATTGATTGGAAAGAAGATACCATGTTTAAGAAAGATGGACTTCCTACTGACAGTGAACAGTTTTGGATTGGCATACATCAGCATCAGTCATTCAAAGAGTTAGCCAACTTTGCCCTAACTTGTCTGATCACCCCATGCAGCAATGCCATAGTTGAAAGAATTTTCTCCATTGTAACGTCAGTGAAGACAAAAGCAAGGAATAAGATGCAACTGCATTTGCTTGACTCTATTGTCAGGATTAGAGCAGAACTGTTGCTTTCAAACAAATGTTGTAAAGACTTCATCCCATCAGCAAAAATGCTCAAAGAATTTACATCAGAGAATTTGTATGCTGTAGAATCAGGTAGCTCTGATGCGGATGACGTTAATAATCTTGATCTGGAGAGTTTCATGTGATGTGAGTATAGCAGAAATGTTTGGCCTTTTTTTTGGCTTTTTAATTGACTATTTGGCCTAATTTGGCTTTTTTTCAACACTTTTTGGCCTAAAATCCAAAAATATATCTGGCAACCCTGCTTCAGTCCGTTTGTTTCCTGGCGTGCCCTGCTAGCCCCACAGAGTCCGAAACACAAAGGCGTAAATTAAAACTATATCGTCGGATACCTTGTTTAGCAGGCACAATTAGTGTAATTACACTCGTTGCAGCCAAATAGGTGGTCAGTCCCAATTAGTAAACGACAAAGGATGGTCTCGATAGCTCATCATCAAGTACCGGGCCTGCTGGCGTAGGTGATCATGTCTCTCCACAACTTTCGATCTCGACAGTTATTTATCATTTCTGTTGTTGACCTTCTGCCAAGTCATTCTCTTAAACTGTCTGGTATCTTTTCTCTTTGCTTCTCTCTATTCCTTCGTCCCTCAATTTTCCCAGTTGTTCCAATATATTACAGCTGTTCTCTTCCCATTGCATGTCCACAAAATGATGATTGTTTCTTCCTAATATTGGAAATTAGCTCTCATTTTGCTTTGACCTCTTTCAGAACGTTTTCATTGCTCTTCTTAGCTGTCAATGTTATTCTCAACATTCTTTTATAAAACCACATTTCTACAGACTCCAGTGATTTTCTTGTCTGTTATCCTATTGTCCATGAATCACATCCATATGTTAAGACCGGCTCTACATAACATTTCAGAACTCTTTTTCTTGTTTCTATTGTCAAAAATGAATTGCATAGTATCTTCCTCACTTTTTGGAAAGCTGCTTTTGCCTGAGCCATTCTGCATCTCACCTCAGTTGTACATCTTCCGTCGGAGGTTAACAAAGTTCCCAAATATTTAAATTCATTTACCTGTTTTAATATTGTTCCACTTGTCTTTATTTTGCACTGACGTGATGTCTTTTTCTTTGTTGTTACCATTACTTCTGTCTTTTTGCTATTAGGGTCGAGTCCTTTATTTTTGCTTTCTTTCTGTGTAATGTCGAATATTTCTTGTAACTCATTTTCACTCTTGGCGATTAAGACTGTATCGTCAGCATATCCTATATTATTTATATTATGACCTCCAATTGCTATTACAGGCATGTCCCTTATGGACATAACTCTCGATAGAGATTACACCTCGGTAGCTATCTGCGCTTAAATACATCTATATTTTCCGTGGTTGTACATTCCTACTCGTTCCACACCTGATTTGAAACTCTCAAAGTCTTCGATTTTCTGTTACATCGCTCGTTACGCCCTCACATAAATTGCGATAAAGGGGGTAATTGTGGGCGGGAGCGGTATGGGAGGGTTGTTAATTTTCAAAACAGTCATTAACGGCGTAATCTCTTCTTCTACCTTTCAGCTCCCTGTGGAGCATAGGTCTTCAACAAACACTTTCCAAGTCGCTTTGTTTCTTTCCATTCTTTTATGGTCATTCCATGTCTTTCCCATCACCTTCATCTCTTCTTCTATCTGTCTTCTCCAACAATTTTTTGGTTTTCCGCTTTGTCTTTTCCCCTGGAGATTCCAAAAAGGGCCTGTTGTGTAATACTCTCAGTTGGCTCTTGTGTGTCCTATCCAGCGCCATCGTCATCGATGTATCTCTTTATCCACTGATATTTGACTGGTACATTTCCATAATTCTATGTTAGTGATTTTGTCCTGCCATTTTCGTCCTTTTATTCTGCGTAAGCATCCATTTCGAAAGTCTGTATCTTCATAATTGTCAATTTTGTTGTTCTCCATGTTTCACAGCCATATAATAGGACTGACTTAACACTGGAGTTAAAAATTTTTATTTTTGTATTTAACCTAATTTCTTTGGACTTCCATATGTTTCCCAGTGCAACAAAAGCTTCTCTCACTTTTGATATCCTTATTTTGGTATCATTTTCTGTTCCTCCCTCTGATAATATAGATAAATAGGGATGACGTAACACTGTCATTAAAATTGTATATAAAAGCTCCCATTATGAGACGAGGAGACTTGGAAAATTTGGTTACAACTGACAAAGTGGAGAGAAAGAGAGAAGAATCTAGATTTCTTGGTATCGTGGCACAATAAACAGTCAACAACAGAATTTTCACGATGCACTGTGCACAGAGAAATGTGGAAGGATATGATGATCGCCCTCTCAAACCGATATGGCACATGATGATGATACGGCATTATTCCATTTCTGTGGTCTGCAGGGGGAGGGAGGGGGAAAAGTCCTGTATGCCTGGGGAGTATAAACCGCATACCATCGCCACCAGGTGATCGAGTCAAAGTTTTAATTTTACGGCGCCCCCCCCCCCCCCACCCAATTTTTTCTCTCTCCATGATTAGAAATATAACGTTTTGACCTAACCGTAATTCTGACTCGCTTTTTTGAAGAGCAACAGCGCCCTTTATCCAAAGGAATAGCAGATTTTTCGCCTTAATTATGTGCTCGAAACTCGCCATACAGTAGACCCAATTAGGGGGGGGGAATTGGTATCTGACTTTGGTTAGGGAAGGACAGACGTTAGGAGAGAGAGAGAGAGAAAGAGAGAGAGAGAAAGAAAAAAGAGAAAGAGAGAGAGAGAAAGAGAGAGAGAGAGAAAGAGAGAGAGAGAGATAGAGAGAGAAAGAGAGAGAGAGAAAGAGAGAGAAAGGGAGAGAGAGAGAGAGAGAGAAAGAGAGAGAGAGAGAGAGAGAGAAAGAAGGCACTAGGTTCCGTTTCTTCAAAACGTGTATCCAAATTAAGTGGAGCCCTTCACTCGACTCTGCAACGGCATTAATTCTATCATGGAATACCTCAACCTACACTTCATGACGTGTTCTTGTACACAGAACCATACGGTTTACAAAGATCCATTCACTCCATCATTTAAGAGGAATTTAGTGGGGAAAAAAAATAATCAAATATGTTAATATATCAAGAAGTTATGACAGCTGAAAATTGGGCATATTTCAATAAGTAAATAAAGGGGTTACTGTACCAATCAAAAATACTTTCAAATTGAAGTTTCCAGCACCAGAGCTGGAAGTTGTCAGCGACCCATAGCTGATGGCTTGCGCCAGGATCGGTGAACCAAAACCATCCAGACCCTGCTCCACCTCTCAGCGGTGCCTCCAGTAACAGACTAACCTGTCTAGTCTGGCCAAGCTTGCAGGGATCGAAGAGGGAAAACAACTGGTACTCAAAAATGTCGTGCTGAAATCGGATGTGTTGGGCCGGAAGGCGAAAATATAACAGTTATACTGTAAACTACAACACACCGCAGACACGCCCACTACGTCCTTGTAAGGGCGGATGATGAAGAGTAATATTCTAGTCTACCACGATACTCTAGAATACTTTAGTCATCGGGCGAACGCAACCAACCAACCAACCAACCAACCAACCAACCAACCAACCAACCAACCAAATTGAAGCAATAAGAACTCTATTATTGTATGCAAAAATGAATTATACTTTCATGTGGTGTAAAAAAAAAAAAAAGTGAAATTGTCAAATTTGGAAGAAAATGCTCTTTTTTAATGAAAAAGTTGATTTTATAGGTTTTGTTATGTTCCGGTTCTTGTACACCGGTTTACAGTGTCATTGCGCACTCAAATCTCTTCGTCTCATTACACACATAAATCCTAGTACAGTGTGTCAACTCTGTAGCACAATCGAGCTTCCCTAGGTTCATTTATGTCTCACAAGAAAGTGACATAAAAAAAAAGGTAAAAAATATTTGTAGCACTACACAATGAAAGCAAATATCTTCGGAAAATAATACAAAACACATACTATAAGTTATGAACTGTCTATAGAAATCAGTAACCGATGACAAAATAAAAAAAAAATATGGTTAGACATGGACACGTACTGTCACCTGGTCTATTATTTCTGAATGGTAAAAAAATATTTTTGGGTCAAGTCGGATAATTTTACCTGCTACTGTATGCAATAGACAGTACAGCCTGGGGATGCATTGCAGATTTGCTTGGGAGAGTAAAAGGCTAAGGGAGGGTACCCTGAAGTAAAACAACTTCACTGCCTTCCTGTGGGTGAGACTGTTTGGTCAAAGGCTAGCGGAACCAAGCGTAAATAAACCGACAGAAGGCAACATAAACCCACCGTCGTAATTTCTTTGTACAATCATGAATCTCCACAATAAAATATTAGGAAGAAACAATCATTTTTTTTATCCTTGTAATGAGGACGGAATAGCTGGAATATATTATGACAACTGGAAAAATTGAGGGACGAAGAGATAGAAGGAATGAAAGAAAAAGATATACCAGACAGCTTAAGAGAGTGGCTTAGCAGAAGGTCGGTCAACAATAGTAATGGTAAATAACTGTAGAGATCGAAAGTTGTGGAGAGACCAGCAGGCACGGTACTTGATGATGATGATGATGATGAAAGCCATTTTGCGCTGCGCAGAACAGTCAGAACTAAAATAATGAGCAGAACATAAGATTTGTGAAGATCACGATTTTAATGGCAATAAGTGAAACAGGGCTACAGAAATTCTGCAGAAACGTATTCACTCCTCTACAATGACCTATCATATTTAATATGTGATAGTATGAGTGAGATGTTTGAGGTGGTTTGGTCTGGAGGTTAAATATTTGACGACAAGGAGGTTCCGGTTTTGAATCCCGCGATATCCGGTAGAAATTTTTCTCTTCGAATTCGTGGATTCTTCGTGGCTTTACCCTCCTCCGGTTTCTGACAATGAGATTCAACGTCTATCCCTCTCAGTTAACGGCAAGGGCAGGAGGTTCTGTGTGCATTCAGCCCACGTTAAACAACATTTAGCAGTTAGACCAAAAATGACCGTTGCTCGAAAAAAAATTGATAGGAAAAAATGTCCCAAGAATGGTGAAAACTCTCGACGATTAAAAGATGAGAGTATCTCTGAAGTTGGAGAATATCTGCCTGTGTGGCGATGAACCATTAGAACAACGGTGGGAAAATAGGGAAAAGGTGGTATTTTTGCAAGATTCAGTTCTCAGGACTTGGTCTGAGATTTAAAGATGGTCCATGCAAAAACAGGAGCCGCGATAGCTCAGTGGTTAGTGAATTGGGCTACAAAGAATAAGAGGTCGGTTTCGATCCTAGTCGACGGCTTCCAGGTTCACCCAGCCTTAAATTGGTACCAGATTTTTTTTCTGAGAAAATAAAGCTAGTAGTCAGAGAGCCGCGATAGCTCAGTGGTTAGTGAATTGGACTACAAAGGACAAGAGTTTGGGTTCTATCCTGATCGACGACTTCCAGGTTCACCTAGCCTTAAATAGGTAGCGAGTTTTTTTCTGGGAAAGTAAAGCGGCATGGGCGTAATACCGACCACATTACCTCAAAAATCATGTGCCGAAAGTCAATAAAAATTATGGTCACCATATTCCCCATACGCCACTTGGTGTGACGGGGATCTTGGTTTTTTTTTTTTAATACAAACAACAAGTAGATGTTTCATACAAAAAAATGTTTTAAGTATTGAAACCCTATCTGTAGAGCATCTGTACATATTTGTGTTCTATTATTTCTTAAGCATGCACTAACAATGGTTGAGTAGTAACCAAAACTGTAGAGAACGCGATTGGGGATAGAGAAACACAGTGCTCTCTTCTCGTGTAACTGAAACCCAACACCTAGGCCCAGCTGCTCATGACGTGAGGATCAAATTGCTTAAAACTGTTAGTTATATGTTCACAACGTTCAAAGTTCGTCGCAACAAACAAGCAAATAATGGCAGGTAATGACACAGTTAAGTATGTATTGGTTACGGTATCTAGGAATGGAAATACTTGCCAACTTGTCCTTCACATTTGATGTGACAGACCACGGAGCTCGGCCTTGTTGGGTAGAAAAACTATAACTTCCAAGAGTCTCTAAGAGAGTATTAATCAATTTGGATAATGGTTAGCGTAAAAGAATGGTTTTCCAAAAGAATACAATGTGACAGTGGATGAAAACCATTACAGAAAATGTAAGTCTAAATAATTGGAAACCGAGTAATATCAGATAAGAAATGTGACAAAGATAAAGTGAATTCATTCATGAAAATGGGAAGAATATTTTTTTTTGTAAAGAAGTATTTGTCAATGGAATTTGGGAAGAATATTTTTCATGGCTACCTAAAAGTGGCTTTGATATATGAATGTGAAGTATGGGCAATTAATAAGCAAACAATAAAATTGCTTGATGCCACGCAGAGATGTGGATTTTACGTCTACATAAAGAGAGTTCAGTGGAAGGCCATATTTACTGATGAAAAAGGGGGAGCAGAAGTGCCTGCGATCTGCGATCTCAATAGCAGGATCGGCGCACCATAAGCTGACTAAGACCTGGCAGTTCTACCTGCTTGTGGTCTCTCCTGGTAACAGTCTGCGTCAAAACAGGCTGGCTAACAGAAGCTAGGATCGCCGTGTTCCCTGTAGTGGTGGCTGTTACTGATATAGATGACCCAGTATTGCAGTACCTCTGGGCTGGACCAGTAGTTTCTCAGCATAGCTTGCTATAGACGGACGAACTCCAACTTCTCCAGTAAGAGCCGGGAATGTCAAGAAAGCCATTATGACCCGCCACATCTTATGAGTCAAAGGGCAACCTGCCCGCATCAACTCGTGGCATTACGTCAACAACAACAACAGCTGATGAAAACATGATGCTGATAATGCGAATGATGGGCAACCTTGTCATAAAATTGGAAAGAATTTTTTTTTTTAAATTAGTTTTATTTGGAGAGGAAGCACATAGAGCATTATGACAACAGGGAAAACTTTTTGAGAAACAATGAGGCGGGGATAAGGCAGAAAGAGAGAGGGGAGAAAAATAGAGAGCAGGAAGAAAGATAGAGAGAGAGAGAGGAAAAAAGAGTTAAGCTACTGAGTTAAGTGCTCTGTGGACACCATGAGCTGTGTTTTTCATTCGGATCGTCTTTCAATATTTCGATTGCTTACAATGAATGTTGATATCGTATTACGACGAACAGATGGCTGTGTTCACTTTCTGTGCGGTTTCGCCTTATATCTTTTTGCGTGTGCTGAGACTGCAGCTACCTTTCTTTGTTTGGGAGATGAGATATTAATTCGGATTATTCCACTGGCACGGGCGGTTGAGCAATTATAAATGTTAATTCGTTTGCAATGATGTCGTGGTCTTCCATAACCATAAGCTTAACCATAACCAATATGCGAAAAGAGACTGAACACTTGTGTTTACTCACATCAACCGACAGAGCACGTGCTATGACTACATGACCTTCAGGGGAATCTGCAGTCCTTTACATTGACATGTGTTCTCGGAAAATAAATGGTATTTGTTTGCTTGCTATTGCATGGCCTAGCTGTGTGTTTTCATCTTCAACGAGTATTTAAGTTTTGAACGCGAATAAGTTCCTTGATCTCTCTGCAAGGCAGCAGTTGTTTTGTAGTAACGTTGTCTCTCTTAGAAAAGCAGTTTTACAATACTAAATATATGTTACATGTGTTACATACTAACAAACCTACCGGGTTTGTTTCAGGTTCTCTTTCTCTTGAATAGGTTGTCAGTCAGGACTAAGAGTTGTCTTCTTGCACTTGTTATTTCAATATATTTTCTCGAAATAAAACAAAAGTGGAATTGATGCGCCTTATATATTACAGTCTAGGGTAGACAGCCATTTGTGTAACTGGATGAGGCACTGCGGAAGCCAACTGAGAATATTACGGACTTTCCTGCTCGAATCTCCAAGCATGGAGACAAAGAAGGATGCCAAAGTATAGGTGGAGAAGGCAGGTGGAAGCAGAGATGAAGATTGCGAATACATGGAGCGACCGAGAACGGCATCATACAAGAAGGTTTGGAAGTGTTTGTTGAAGGCCTACGTTCCACGCTACATGTAGTTGAGAGTTAGAAGATGACCTACGATCCACGCTACATGTAGTTAAAAGTTAGAAGACCCACGTTTCACGCTACAGGTAGTTGAGAGTTAGAAGAAGACCCACGTTCCACGCTACAGGTAGTTGAGAGTTAGAAGAAGACCCACGTTCCACGCTACAGGTAGTTGAGAGTTAGAAGAAGACCCACGTTCCACGCTACAGGTAGTTGAGAGTTAGAAGAAGACCCACGTTCCACGCTACAGGTAGTTGAGAGTTAGAAGAAGACCCACGTTCCACGCTACAGGTAGTTGAGAGTTAGAAGAAGACCCACGTTCCACGCTACAGGTAGTTGAGAGTTAGAAGAAGACCCACGTTCCACGCTACAGGTAGTTGAGAGTTAGAAGAAGACCCACGTTCCACGCTACAGGTAGTTGAGAGTTAGAAGAAAGCATACACTCCACGCTACATGTAGTTGAGAGTTAGAAGAAGACCCACGTTCCACGCTACAGGTAGTTGAGAGTTAGAAGAAAGCATACACTCCACGCTACAGGTAGTTGAGAGTTAGAAGAAGACCCACGTTCCACGCTACAGGTAGTTGAGAGTTAGAAGAAGACCCACGTTCCACGCTACAGGTAGTTGAGAGTTAGAAGAAGACCCACGTTCCACGCTACAGGTAGTTGAGAGTTAGAAGAAGACCCACGTTCCACGCTACAGGTAGTTGAGAGTTAGAAGAAGACCCACGTTCCACGCTACAGGTAGTTGAGAGTTAGAAGAAGACCCACGTTCCACGCTACAGGTAGTTGAGAGTTAGAAGAAGACCCACGTTCCACGCTACAGGTAGTTGAGAGTTAGAAGAAGACCCACGTTCCACGCTACAGGTAGTTGAGAGTTAGAAGAAGACCCACGTTCCACGCTACAGGTAGTTGAGAGTTAGAAGAAAGCATACACTCCACGCTACATGTAGTTGAGAGTTAGAAGAAGACCCACGTTCCACGCTACAGGTAGTTGAGAGTTAGAAGAAAGCATACACTCCACGCTACAGGTAGTTGAGAGTTAGAAGAAGACCCACGTTCCACGCTACAGGTAGTTGAGAGTTAGAAGAAGACCCACGTTCCACGCTACAGGTAGTTGAGAGTTAGAAGAAGACCCGCGTTCCACGCTACAGGTAGTTGAGAGTTAGAAGAAGACCCACGTTCCACGCTACAGGTAGTTGAGAGTTAGAAGAAGACCCACGTTTCACGCTACAGGTAGTTGAGAGTTAGAAGAAGACCCGCGTTCCACGCTACAGGTAGTTGAGAGTTAGAAGAAAGCATACACTCCACGCTACAGGTAGTTGAGAGTTAGAAGAAAGCCTACATTCCACGCTACAGGTAGTTGAGAGTTAGAAGAAGACCCACGTTCCACGCTACAGGTAGTTGAGAGTTAGAAGAAGACCCACGTTTCACGCTACAGGTAGTTGAGAGTTAGAAGAAAGCATACACTCCACGCTACATGTAGTTGAGAGTTAGAAGAAAGCCTACATTCCACGCTACAGGTAGTTGAGAGTTAGAAGAAGACCCACGTTCCACGCTACAGGTAGTTGAGAGTTAGAAGAAGACCCACGTTCCACGCTACAGGTAGTTGAGAGTTAGAAGAAGACCCACGTTTCACGCTACAGGTAGTTGAGAGTTAGAAGAAGACCCGCGTTCCACGCTACAGGTAGTTGAGAGTTAGAAGAAAGCATACACTCCACGCTACAGGTAGTTGAGAGTTAGAAGAAAGCCTACATTCCACGCTACAGGTAGTTGAGAGTTAGAAGAAGACCCGCGTTCCACGCTACAGGTAGTTGAGAGTTAGAAGAAAGCATACACTCCACGCTACAGGTAATTAAGAGTTAGAAGAAGACCTGCGTTCCACGCTACAGGTAGTTAAGAGTTAGAAGAAAGCCTACATTCCACGCTACAGGTAGTTGAGAGTTATAAGAAGACCCACGTTTTACGCTACAGGTAGTTAAGAGTTATAAGAAGACCCACGTTCCACGCTACAGGTAGTTGAGAGTTAGAAGAAGACCCGCGTTCCACGCTACAGGTAGTTGAGAGTTAGAAGAAAGCATACACTCCACGCTACAGGTAGTTGAGAGTTAGAAGAAAGCCTACATTCCACGCTACAGGTAGTTGAGAGTTAGAAGAAGACCCGCGTTCCACGCTACAGGTAGTTGAGAGTTAGAAGAAAGCCTACATTCCACGCTACAGGTAGTTGAGAGTTAGAAGAAGACCCGCGTTCCACGCTACAGGTAGTTGAGAGTTAGAAGAAGACCCGCGTTCCACGCTACAGGTAATTAAGAGTTAGAAGAAAGCCTACACTCCACGCTACAGGTAATTAAGAGTTAGAAGAAAGCCTACACTCCACGCTACAGGTAATTAAGAGTTAGAAGAAAGCCTACACTCCACGCTACAGGTAATTAAGAGTTAGAAGAAACCCTACACTCCACGTTACAGGTAATTAAGAGTTAGAAGAAAGCCTACATTCCACGCTACAGGTAGTTAAGAGTTAGAAGAAAGCCTACATTCCACGCTACAGGTAGTTAAGAGTTAGAAGAAAGCCTACATTCCACGCTACAGGTAGTTAAGAGTTAGAAGAAAGCCTACATTCCACGCTACAGGTAGTTAAGAGTTAGAAGAAAGCCTACATTCCACGCTACAGGTAGTTAAGAGTTAGAAGAAAGCCTACATTCCACGCTACAGGTAGTTAAGAGTTAGAAGAAAGCCTACATTCCACGCTACAGGTAGTTAAGAGTTAGAAGAAGACCCACGTTCCACGCTACAGGTAATTAAGCGTTAGAAGAAAGCCTACATTCCACGCTACAGGGAGTTAAGAGTTAGAAGAAAGCCTACACTCCACGCAACAGGTAGTTAAGAGTTATAAGAAGACCTACGTTCCACGCTACAGGTAATTAAGAGTTAGAAGAAAGCCTACATTCCACGCTACGGGTAGTTGAGAGTTAGAAGAAAGCCTACATTCCACGCTACGGGTAGTTGAGAGTTAGAAGAAAGCCTACATTCCACGCTACAGGTAGATAAGAGTTAGAAGAAAGCCTACATTCCACGCTACGGGTAGTTGAGAGTTAGAAGAAAGCCTACATTCCACGCTACATGTAGTTCAGAGTTAGAAGAAAGCCTACATTCCACGCTACAGGTAGATAAGAGTTAGAAGAAAGCCTACATTCCACGCTACGGGTAGTTGAGAGTTAGAAGAAAGCCTACATTCCACGCTACATGTAGTTGAGAGTTAGAAGAAAGCCTACATTCCACGCTACAGGTAGATAAGAGTTAGAAGAAAGCCTACATTCCACGCTACAAGTAGTTAAGAGTTAGAAGAAAGCCTACATTCCACGCTACAGGTAGTCAAGTGTTTGAAGAAAGCCTACATTCCACGCTACAGGTAGTCAAGAGTTAGAAGAAAGCCTGCGTTCAACGTTACATGTAGTTAAGAGTTAGAAGAAAGCCTACATTCCACGTTAGATGTAGTTAAGAGTTAGAAGAAGATCTACATTCTACGCTACATGTAGTTAAGAGTTAGAAGAAGACAGTCACAGCTGTTTGTTTTCATCTCACAGCGGAATTTTAGTTCTGACTTGGAAATGCTGCAGCAATTATAGATGACGATGTTCTGAGTCTAGTGCATTCCTTTCATTCTTAAAATTGATGGTTTATGGTTTATATTTGTTATATCGCACACAAAACGTAAACTTATTAGCTAAAGTATATATTTATCAATGAATGATAATTTAGCAGCTACAACTGGTAACAAAATGATAAACGGTTGGCAAATCTGAGAGTTTTGGAGTATACAATAACTCATTTTTAGCAACAAAATTGTTTATATTTTAAAATACATTTTCTACTAATCACTTTCAATATAGAATAGAAGTATGTGTATTTTATCTTCCTGGAAAGACAGATAAGCAAATCAACTAAAATATCAATGACAAACAACTGTGCACTAGTAAATCAATACGAGTCCCGGTGGTTTTAGATTGTTGTCTGTGTATTCTATCCATTCACATATCTTTGACATGATTTCTTTTGCAGAAACCTATACAATAGATCGTACGAACCTTCACTTTGTGACGGCCAACGTATCACATTCTTTTTACAGCTGTAGTAGGAAACTCTTTGTACAGAGCTTCGCAGCAGGAGGCAATCTGATCATCAGAAGAGGACCCCCGTCGAGCAAGTGTTTCGGCCCTTTAGCTTCTTGACACTCTAGGGGAGGTGGGCCCGCCTGGGTCATGTCTTCCAGGCGTCGACCTCCTGCTGCATTGCCTCTAAGGCTTACACCGTATGTTCGGCACAAACTAACTAAACGTAATACACAATAGAAGGTTAAAATATGAATAAATGCAGAATAAGGTATAACAAGGTAAAGAAATAGACGGGGAGAGATACAGGAATACATAAGTTTCAAGCCAAGACAGCAACGTAATTTGAGCTGTTGTGGATATCAAGATGGAGGACGAAAGGAGTGAAGGGGGCCCAACAGGTAACTAGATAGTTTAGTCAGGTCACATACATGAACCGCAGCTGCATTCTTGACATCTTGTGTGGGTTACCTGCTCGTATGTCCTCTATGTTTGTATGACATTATCCCCAGCACTTTAAATGGTACACCAGCGGTGTCAAAATCTTTTGGTACAATGGCCGGATTTATTTTGTCCACTTGAAGTTGAGTTCCTAGAAGATTAGATCAGAAGTGAAGAACTAAGGGGAAAAGCGAGGAATAACTCCAGCCATAGAATACATAAAGAACGGGGGGGGGGGGGGTGTGTGAGAGAGAAGAGGGTTGTGTCACGTGATAAGACCGAAAGATCAAAATATGCTACAACCATAACACACGTTCAGTAAAAGCTGCACACACTAGATCCATGAGCCAAACTGGCCCAGGACGTGACATACTGTGGCAAAACAAATGGCCGACTGCAACTGTTGTACTGTCCGACTACAAGTTTGTGTCATTCACCCTCTCTTGTTTGTATCGTTCACCATGTCATGTTTGTGTCATTCACAACCGTGTCTTGTTTGTGTAATTTAACCATGTCTTGTTTATGTCATTTACCATATCTTGTTTTCGTCATTTACAACGTCTAGTTTGTGTCATTTACCTTCTGGTTTGTGTCATTTATACTGTCTTATTTGTGTAATTTACACGTCTTGTTTGTGTCACTTGCCGAGTCTTATTTGTGTCATTTACCACGTTTTGATTGTATCATTTACCATGTCTTTTTGTGTCATTTACCGTGTCTTGTTTGTGTCATTTACCATGTCTTGTTTGTGTAATTTACCGTGTCTTGTTTGTGTAATTCTCCGCGTCTTGTTTCTGTCATTCACAGTCTTGGTTGTGTCATTCACTGTGTATTGTTTACGTGATTTGCCGTCTTGTTTGTGTAAGTCACCATTTCACGTTTGCGTCATTTGCCATGTCTTGTTTGTGTAAGTCACCATTTCACGTTTGCGTCATTTGCCATGTCTTGTTTGTGTAAGTCACCATTTCACGTTTGCGTCATATGCCATGTCTTGTTTGTGTAAGTCACCATTTCACGTTTGCGTCATATGCCATGTCTTGTTTGTGTAAGTCACCATTTCACGTTTGCGTCATATGCCATGTCTTGTTTTTGTTACTTGCCATGTTTTGTTTGTGTCATTTACCTTTTCCTGTTTGTGTCATTTACTATATCTTGTTTTTATTATTTACCATATCTTGTTTTCGTCATTTACCATATCTTTTTTGCGTCATTTACCATATTTTGTTTGTGTCATTCACCATATCATGTTTTTATTATTTACCATATCTTGTTTGCGTTATTTACCATATCTTGTTTGTGTCATTTACCATATCTTGTTTTTATTATTTACCATATCTTGTTTGTGTCATTCACCATATCATGTTTTTATTATTTACCATATCTTGTTTGCGTTATTTACCATATCTTGTTTGTGTCATTTACCATATCTTGTTTTTATTATTTACCATATCTTGTTTGTGTCATTTACCATATCTTGTTTTTATTTTTTACCATATCGTGTTTGTGTCATTTACCATATCTTGTTTTTATTATTTACCATATCTTGTTTGTGTCATTTACCATATCATGTGTATGTCATTTACCATATCATGTTTGCGTCATTTACCATATCTTGTTTGTGTCATTTACCATATCTTGTTTGCGTCATTTACCATATCTTGTTTGCGTCATTTACCATATCTTGTTTGCGTCATTTACCATATCTTGTTTGCGTCATTTACCATATCTTGTTTGCGTCATTTACCATATTTTGTTTGTGTCATTTTTCAAACCATGTTTTTGTTATTTACCATATCATGTTTGCGTCATTTACTATATCTTGTTTGCGTCATTTACCATATCTTTTTTGCGTCATTTACCATATCTTGTTTGTGTCATTTTTCAAATCATGTTTTTTGTTATTTACTATATCATGTTTGCGTCATTTACTATATCTTGTTTGCGTCATTTACTATATCTTGTTTGTAAAATTTACCATATCATGTTTTTGTCAATTACCATATCTTGTTTTTATTATTTACCATATCTTGTTTGTGTCATTTACCATATCTTGTTTGCGTCATTTACCATATCTTGTTTGTGTCATTTTTCAAAGCATGTTTTTGTTATTTACCATATCATGTTTTTGTCAATTACCATATCATGTTTTTGTCAATTACCATATCTTGTTTTTATTATTTACCATATCTTGTTTGTGTCATTTACCATATCTTGTTTGCGTCATTTACTATATCTTGTTTGTAAAATTTACCATATCATGTTTTTGTTATTTACCATATCCTCGTCGTGTCATTCACAACGTGTCCATTGAAATGTTGTATTTCGGTGTTGGTTTAGTATGTTTTCGTTATAAAAAAAAAGTAAAGAGCCCCGTCACGCCAAGTGGCGTATAGTGTTAGTGACCATAATTTGTCATATTCTGAAAGCCGTCGACCAGAATCGAACCTGCGCTCTTGTTCATGCTTATCCGGTTCACTAATCACTTAGCCATCGAGGCTCTTGTTTTCTTTATCTATCTATCTGCCTGTCTGTCTGCCTGCCTGTCTCTCTGTCTGTCTGTCTGTCTGGCTGTCTGTCTGTCGAGCCGTAGCCGGCCCATAGGGCATAGACCCAGATACTCTTTCTCTTATCTAAATTTTTATTCTAATAGTTTTCAATCCTTGTAAAGATCTTTTATCACATCTCGCCATTTGTCTCTGTTCTGTGCAAGCAAATCTATCGAAATGAGGGAGCCGATTCCTGCTGCTCTTGCCTCACTGATCAATGTTCTTCTCAGTGTCTCTCTGGGTCGGCCTTTTTTCCTCTTATCTCTTGTTTCCCACATTGGGGCTTGCTTTTGTTTTCGTTATGCTTACCTTTAATTTAATTTATATTTCTCAGGAAACAATGACGTGTTCGTCACAATTCAGCTCGGCAAGGAGAAGTACCAAACCTCCACCATTAAGTCAGCTCTGAACCCAGAATGGTTTGAAGAGTGTGACCTGTAAGTTGTCTACCCTTTCTTTACTTATTAACCGTTATCATATATCGTGTAACATCATTTTTAAAACAGGGAGAGCAACCCGGGGTTAAAATTTCACTCTGGACGAAGAGAGACATTATTTTGGCGTGTGCTGGGACTACTATGATGGGGATTACAGCTACCTTTCTTTGTTTGGGAGATGAGTTAGTAATTCGGATGATTCCACTGGCACGAGCGGTTGAGCAATTATGGATTTTAATTCGTTTGCAGTGATACCGGGGCCTTCCATAACCATAACCAAGATATGACAGTCTGGTTTCATTGGTATCTATTTTGAAAACACTGATTATGGGGAAAGTAATCATAATTTGGTCATTCAGTTATCTCCACCTAGATGAAGAAACGATGATTTATTCAAATATATTTCAGAGTGACCGATTTTTCATTGTTTATTATTCTGGTTCCTTCATTTTTTTCTTCCTTATCCACCTTTCTGCGTCGTGTTTGCGGTCTTTTGATCTCATCTTGGTCTATTCTGCTGTTATGTTACTTAGCTTTCCTAATTTTCTTTCAATTCATCTATTTCTTGGTCAGCCCTTTGGTTTGGCGTTCTCATAGCGTATAAGAAAGTCTCGTTGTGTAGTATGTTCATCTGTATGTCTACAATATATAAATTGAGAAACGGAGATGCTAGATAACCTGTTGAAACCACACATTGCATGGTGTCTAAAACGCGACAGAAAAAAAACGGTGCAGCCGTCTAATGGAGACCAAACCAGCTACTGCTACACGTATACAACATACTACAGATGGCCAGGGTGAGTGATATTGCAAGATAAACAAAAATCAGCTGAAACATACTATATTACATACATTTTACTAGGACATGACCTTGCAAGCTGCAAGCGCGAGACGTCTGGTCCAGCAGAGAAAGTTGACTCTCACCACTTCACAGCACACGTAGATAAGATCGATAAGTATCTCACAGACGTCAGGAATTTTGAATCAGGAATGACGTCGAGTGAGAAGATAAATTTAAGGTGAATCACAAGTGATAAAGAACGTGGGAAGCATAGTGGTAATTCGCTAGCAATGAAGTGACAGGGGGTCGAATGCAGTTTTACGCTCTCCAGCTGACCCATTTGAAAGCGGAATGGTTAACATGGGGGGGGGGGGGGAAATAATAACAGCAAGAAAGAACTCTAGCTCCCTCACCTCTCTTGCCCAGTACGGTGAAATTGTGAAGCTTCGCCCGTCTACGATATGTGACACAAGACATAAATTACTTTGTTTACTAATAAAAGATGTATTCAGCCAGCGAGCTACAGGAACCACCCGTAAATGACTGGTTCCCGTCTCCAGAAATGAGAAAACCATCTTTGACGGTTAATTTTTTACTAAGTAACAAGTAAATAAAAAACACATCAGTCACACCGTGTAGCGTTTGCTCAAATTAAGCTTGTGTCGATACTTGCCCACAACTACATTTATTTTTATGAATGATGACGTTGGTACCACACAATCCTAATGAACAAATCTCGAAAACGAAAACATTCGAGAGCCACGATTGTCAAAGTCTACCTTTGGTAAAGTATTTTCCAATACCGTTCATTTTTCTTTTATATGGTTTCTACGAGTAAATCAAATTGTTGAACAGAAACGACGTTCTAGTAGCCATTACTATTGGTCTCTATTTTTTCTTTCGCTTGGCCACGGGTCAGCGTCAGGTAGTTCATTAATTGATCGATTGTATGTCATTGTGTTGGTAATCAGCAAAGTTCAAGGCCATCACTCCACTGAGAACAGGAAGTTTAGTTCCAAGCTGTTCATACCTGTTTTCGCTGATCGCTGTCAAGTTGTCCTTGATCTACTTTTGTTGTAGCCTCACCTTTGGAGCCCACTTCAAGATAATGCTTGTGATTGTTTCTGCATCCTATTTGAGCACATGATCCATACAACTTCAACATTTGCCTTTTGTCACTGTATGTGTGGCCTGATATTAGACAAACAGTGCATCGCCAAATTTGCTCTTCATTCCATAAGAGAAGAGTAGATGGATGAGTGGGTGAGCACGGTCCGGGGAGTCTGAGTGACGAAAGGGTCTGGGTAGTCTGAGTGACGAAAGGGTCTGGGTAGTCTGAGTGACGAAAGGGTCTGGGTAGTCTGAGTGACGAAAGGGTCTGGGGAATTTGAGTGACGAAAGGGTCTGGGGAATTTGAGTGACGAAAGGATCTGGGGAATTTGAGTGACGAAAGGATCTGGGGAATTTGAGTGACGAAAGGATCTGGGGAATTTGAGTGACGAAAGGATCTGGGGAATTTGAGTGACGAAAGGATCTGGGGAGTCTGAGTGACGAAAGGATCTGGGGAATTCGAGTGACGAAAGGATCTGGGGAGTCTGAGTGACGAAAGGGTCTGAGGAGTCTGAGTGACGAAAGGGTCTGAGGAGTCTGAGTGACGAACGGATCTGGGTAGTCTGAGTGACGAAAGGGTCTGAGGAGTCTGAGTGACGAAAGGATCTGGGTAGTCTGAGTGACGAAAGGGTCTGAGGAGTCTGAGTGACGAAAGGGTCTGAGGAGTCTGAGTGACGAAAGGATCTGGGTAGTCTGAGTGACGAAAGGGTCTGAGGAGTCTGAGTGACGAAAGGATCTGGGTAGTCTGAGTGACGAAAGGGTCTGAGGAGTCTGAGTGACGAAAGGGTCTGAGGAGTCTGAGTGACGAAAGGATCTGGGTAGTCTGAGTGACGAAAGGGTCTGAGGAGTCTGAGTGACGAAAGGGTCTGAGGAGTCTGAGTGACGAAAGGGTCTGGGTAGTCTGAGTGACTAAAGGGTCTGAGGAGTCTGATTGACGAAAGGGTCTGGGTAGTCTGAGTGACGAAAGGGTCTGGTCTATCTTAGTGAGAAAAGCAGATGTAGATGTAGTTATTCGAAGGCCCCGGTATCAAGCGAATTAAAAACCACAATTGTTCAACCGCTGGTGCCAGTGGAATCATCCGAATTAACATCTCATCTCATTGAAGGATCCAAGCAAAGAAAGGCAGCTGCAGGTTCTACACGACGCACAGACTTGTGCAATTAGGATGAATCAGAAAGAGACACAATGACCCTTAACCTCTGCCAAGGATGACCGGCAGTGGATCGAGCAGGAAGGAAAGCCCTGTCACGAAAGCGCAGCAGGACCAGTTGCGATTAATAAAGCATCATTATCATATTTTTGTTTCCAACGACATCTTTGTTCATTGTTGTTGGTTTCTGCCAAAAGTACTCAGGGAACGACAAAAACAAAACTTTAAAAAATACACAACAGCCTCCATAAACTGTCTGATAAGACGAAGAGGGCCATACAATACACTCAGGGAACGACACAACATATAAATGCTTATTCGTGTGCAGTAGTTGGTGAAGCGTGTAGACACTGATGGTTTCGCTAGCGCATGAGTTGCTGTATACAGATGTAGCTCGCTCCTGTAGATTACAGTTCCTACTTGTTCGAGGTTGAATTCCAAACTATTTAAGTCTCGAGATTTTATTCTCATTAAAGACCGAATCGATATCCAACATACACTCATCGACGACCTTCAAGACGTCGTTTTCAACATGTCCGTGAACTTCACCACATGCCCACTCAAGGCCTGGCTATCAGCTCTTTCATTGCCACATGCATCCACTTCGCGTTGGCAGAATATCCAAACTGATTACTTGTTAGTAAACTACTGTCGTACACATCGGTTCTGAAACACACAAAACACTGACCGAGAGCCCATAACAATATTAATTACAATTTTGTTGTTGAAATCAACTAGAGGGCAGCAGACAAAGCTCAGTCTCCGTGCTTGAACTCGAGGTTGTAGCAGAATGAGCTCCACTTTGCTCTACAATGACTCTCTTGCTAAAACTGAGAAGCCACATTTACATTTCTAGTTACTCCAGGTTTCTGTATTACATTCAGCTAATTCTTACAACAAAAAAAGCTGCGTCATTTGCAGCTCAAATATTGCAAAAAGCTGTATTACTTTCAGGCTAACTGTTATATTTTGCCTGATTACTTTCAGGCCGATACCTGATATGCAGTCCGAGATCCAGGTCTCGTTATATCATCGCGGTGTTCTCTCAGATGATTTCCTAGGGCATGCAGCCATTGGCCTCTGGGAATACAAGGTCACGGAATCAACCACAGGGTCAGTGAATATTGCAAACCAATAAATGTTATATACTTTTCTATCTTTCTCCTATATCATTTATCTTTCTATCTAATTTGTCTAGCGATCTCTTTCTCAATGTCTTGGCTTACACTGTCAATTTGACAATATTTAAAAATAAACGAAGCATATCGTTCAAGTGCACACACACACACACACACACACAAGTATTTGTTTGAGTGTCCGAGCGTATAATATTAAAAGCTAAGGTTTAGAGCAGCTTAAGTGTATCACGATTTGTTATCTTGTCTTCTGAACGCCTACCAATGTTGAGAATGGATTTTTAAAAAAAGGGGAAAAAAGCCGCAATTCCATCCTGAGGCTGGATATAGAAACTGTGAAATAAACCAGCAAAGAGATGAGAAACTGTGAAATAAACCAGCAAAGAGATGAGAAACTGTGAAATAAATCAGCAAAGAGATGAGAAACTGTGAAATAAACCAGCAAAGAGATGAGAAACTGTGAAATAAATCAGCAAAGAGATGCAAAGAGATGAGAAACTGTGAAATAAACCAGCAAAGAGATGAGAAACTGTGAAATAAACCAGCAAAGAGATGAGAAACTGAAATAAACCAGCAAAGAGATGAGAAACTGTGAAATAAACCAGGAAATAGATGAGACACTATGAAATAAATCAGCAAAGAGGTGAGAAACTGTGAAATAAACCAGCAAAGAGATGAGAAACTGAAATAAATTAGCAAAGAGATGAGAAACTGTGAAATAAACCAGCAAAGAGATGAGAAACTGTGAAATAAACCAGCAAAGAGATGAGAAACTGTGAAATAAACCAGGAAATAGATGAGACAATGTGAAATAAATCAGCAAAGAGGTGAGAAACTGTGAAATAAACTAGGAAATAGATGAGACACTATGAAATAAATCAGCAAAGAGGTGAGAAACTGTGAAATAAACCAGGAAATAGATGAGACACTATGAAATAAATCAGCAAAGAGGTGAGAAACTGTGAAACAAACCAGCAAAGAGATGAGAAACTGTGAAATAAACCAGCAAAGAGATGAGAAACTGTGAAATAAACTAGGAAATAGATGAGACACTATGAAATAAATCAGCAAAGAGGTGAGAAACTGTGAAATAAACCAGCAA
This sequence comes from Megaustenia siamemsis, assembly GCA_032433765.1. NCBI lineage: Eukaryota > Metazoa > Mollusca > Gastropoda > Stylommatophora > Ariophantidae > Megaustenia > Megaustenia siamemsis. Next base: position 59,957,141 of record JAVIAB010000024.1, read on the forward strand.
AGAGATGAGAAACTGTGAAATAAACCAGCAAAGAGATGAGAAACTGTGAAATAAACCAGCAAAGAGATGAGAAACTGTGAAATAAACCAGCAAAGAGATGAGAAACTGTGAAATAAACCAGGAAATAGATGAGACACTATGAAATAAATCAGCAAAGAGGTGAGAAACTGTGAAATAAACCAGCAAAGAGATGAGAAACTGAAATAAATTAGCAAAGAGATGAGAAACTGTGAAATAAACCAGCAAAGAGATGAGAAACTGTGAAATAAACCAGCAAAGAGATGAGAAACTGTGAAATAAACCAGCAAAGAGATGAGAAACTGTGAAATAAACCAGGAAATAGATGAGACACTATGAAATAAATCAGCAAAGAGGTGAGAAACTGTGAAATAAACTAGGAAATAGATGAGACACTATGAAATAAATCAGCAAAGAGGTGAGAAACTGTGAAATAAACCAGGAAATAGATGAGACACTATGAAATAAATCAGCAAAGAGGTGAGAAACTGTGAAACAAACCAGCAAAGAGATGAGAAACTGTGAAATAAACCAGCAAAGAGATGAGAAACTGTGAAATAAACTAGGAAATAGATGAGACACTATGAAATAAATCAGCAAAGAGGTGAGAAACTGTGAAATAAACCAGGAAATAGATGAGACACTATGAAATAAATCAGCAAAGAGGTGAGAAACTGTGAAACAAACCAGCAAAGAGATGAGAAACTGTGAAATAAACCAGCAAAGAGATGAGAAACTGTGAAATAAACCAGGAAATAGATGAGACACTATGAAATAAATCAGCAAAGAGGTGAGAAACTGTGAAATAAACCAGGAAATAGATGAGACACTATGAAATAAATCAGCAAAGAGGTGAGAAACTGTGAAATAAACCAGCAAAGAGATGAGACACTATGAAATAAATCAGCAAAGAGGTGAGAAACTGTGAAACAAACCAGCAAAGAGATGAGAAACTGTGAAATAAACCAGCAAAGAGATGAGAAACTGAAATAAATTAGCAAAGAGATGAGAAATTGTTTAAATAAACCAGCAAAGAGATGAGAAACTGAAATAAATTAGCAAAGAGATGATACACTTTAAATAAACCAGCAAAGAGATGAGAAACTGTGAAATAAAACAGCAAAGAAATGAGAAACTGTGAAATAAACCAGGAAATAGATGAGACACTATGAAATAAATCAGCAAAGAGGTGAGAAACTGAAGTGCAATTTTTTTAGAATTGATTTGAGCAAATACCTCATTTTTTGCGTTAAATTACCGTCATTTGTCGGCAGTGAGTGTTTACATTTAGATCGACACCCGGCCCTGGAGCTGTTGACAACCTTTCCAGATTACTGTTCATCAATTGGACAGCAATCATTCAACCTGGATAATGGCCTTTGGGGGTTGTCTGTCAAAATGGTGGCTCTAGACTTCAACTTTATTCGTTGAAGGGATTATCAGTTTCACAAACAACAAAAGTTAACATGGATGTGGCCAGGTTACCTCCTTTTATTTCTTCTAACAATCACAATAACGGAAAGTGGGCACCGAATGGAAAAAGAAATTAGTGAAAAAAAACTTTTCTAAAATAAAATCTGCACTGTCATGGTAAAGTTAAAAAAAACAAGATGGGAAAAACGGTTTAAAATAAAAACCTTTCTCCGAAACCTTGTGGCAACTGCAGTAGGCATTCGACCATTATTCTCCAGCCTATTAGAAATCTCCCGCCACATATCGGATGTGAAGTGAAAGCTCAAACGAAAAGCGGTAGTTAATATAGTACAAGCTACAGAGCAGTTGCATACAGAAGGAGACAGAAACGTAGAGTAAGGACATACAGGGGTAGAATAGCAGAGGCAAGAGAGAGCAGTGTGGGTCTGACTTGGAACACCCTGCGATTCTACCTTGCTGGTTTCTGGCCACGGAGAATGAGATCTGTTGGTCTGTGTGCCCGTCGATGATCACTTCTCTTCAAATCCAATGTCCTTTATCATGGAAAGTACTTCGAGAGAAACTTGTGCTGCAGACATTGCAAAATATAGTAAACAAGTGGTAACTTGCCTTCAGTTGAAGCTCAAACTAAGAGTGACTGATACGGACTGTATTCGTGTGTGTGAGTGATAGATACTCTTCTAAAATACAGTACCGCGTTTTTACATTACATATAGATGGACCTTTTCTGAAGTGAAAATCTCAGAGACTTGGTGGGAGAGGATCGGGGGGGGGGGGGGGGGAGTTTCAGTGTAGCGTTGAGGTCTAAGTGATTACATTACTTTCAAAAAGTTCTCATAAAGCCTAGAGAACTTCCTTCCTTCCTTCCTTCCTTCCTTCCCTTCCTTCCTTCCTTCCTTCCTTCCTTCCTTCCTTCCTTCCTTCCTTCCTTCCTTCCTTCCTTCCTTCCTTCCTTCCTTCCTTCCTTCCTTCCTTCCTTCCTTCCTTCCTTCCTTCCTTCCCTCCTTCCCTCCCTCCCTCCCTCCCTCCCTCCCTCCCTCCCCCCCTCCCTCCCTCCCTCCCTCCCTCCCTCCCTTCATTTCTCTCTTTCTTTCTTTACTTCCTCTAGTGCCCGTTCGGTTACTATGATACAGATCTCCGGTTCTCGCCCTTTTGGCGGCTGGTACATCACATATCTCTGCCTCGTCTGTCACTTTTCTTGATCTGATCGTCTCCCTTGGTACCTCCAGCATCCACACTTCCGTCTTCTATAAACCCACAGACGTCCACTGTTATCTTCTCTACACCTCACCTGATCCATCTCATTGCAGAGATTCGATTCCATATTCTGAACTATTACGACTGTGTCGTATCTGCCAGGATGATCAAGATTTTCTCCAACAGGTCCACCTGATGTTAAGTTTCTTTAGGCGTCGTCTCTATCCTGACAAGGATCTCCAATCTGCCTTTAAGAGAGCTCTCGATATTCCCCGTTCGGTGGCACTCACCCCATCCTCCCGCCGTTCCTCTGACAGGACCATATTTACCCTCACCTACCACCCCCATAACTTGGCTGCGGTGAGGATCCTTAACCGGTATCGCTCCATTCTCCACTCAGATCCTACTACCCGCCTACTTTCAGTGATCTGCCTTTGGTCGCCTTCAAACGCGACAGGAGTCTGAGAGACACCTCCCCCGCTCAAACCACAAACACCTTGTTACTGTTCGTTGTGGACGTCGAGTTTGCAGAACTTGTGACCGCGTGCTTTGTACCGATTCGGTCTTGTTCCTTAATAGGTGATTCCACATCAAGGAGGCTGTGTGTCACGGAATATCATCTACGCCATAATATGTAAGCATTGCCAGATGACGTATGTGGGCGATTCAGCCGACGCCTGAGTGAAAGATTTTGTGAGCCTCTTCGTGATGTTGAGCAAAAGACTGGCAGCCCGGTGTCTGCCCATTTCAACACCCCTGGCGATAGTGGTAAACCTGACATGGAAGTTACTGGCATTGTCTTGTGTCACTCCAGCAATCGCAGCCGGTTCGGCATTGTGAGTCACCTCATTGCCCAGTTGGGTTCGCTGTCCCCTCAAGGCATGAACGTATCGCTCACATAGGACACCTACCACATATTTCTTACCTACATGCGCTACCGAACCTATACATGTATGTATAAAAAAAAAAAAAAAGTAAAGTACCCCCGTCACGCCAAGTGGCGTATAGGGAATATGGTGTTAGTGACCATAAATTTTACATACCTTCGGCACATGATTTTTATGGGTAATGTGGTCGGTATTACGCCCTTGCCGCTTTACTTTCCCAGAAAAAAATCCGGTACCCATTTAAGGCTGGGCGAACCCGGAAGCTGTCGGTTGGAATCGAACCCTACCTCTTGTCCTTTGTAGTCCAGTTCACTAACCACTGAGCTATCGCGGCTCCCATACATATATGTATGTTTGTCTACATATGTACTTACACATTTGGGCACCTTCAAGTTTTATTTTTTGTGTTTTATGGTAATATATACATATTTATGCTTGTACACATGTATGGTTATGTACACATGTTTTTTTACACAACTGTTCGTTGTGCACACACACAGTTAGATATACACAGTTTATATGTATCTTGTACTCACCTCCCCATATTTTTGGAACCCTTCCTTCTTACCCGACTGCCTGGCCAGTGAGATATATAGTTGGTCATCCCGCCCACTTATTTTAGTTCATACAGAAGCTGACCTCGTTCTGGACCACAGGAAAGTGACCCTTTTTTTTATTTCCTTTCTTGAGTATCTAGCCTATTGTCGCCATGTATTTAGATTTGTGTACATATCCTTATATATATTTTCGTGTTGTTGTTTGTTTTTCCAGCTGAAGGCCTACTTGGCCGAAAAGTCGACTTTTGTTTTGTTAATTACCACGTAAAGCTGTTACCATACCACTTTTTTCTTCTTTTTTTTTTAAATTGTCATTATCATCAGCTTTACAGCAGCTTCGCATCTCTATGCATCTTGATGCATCTTGATGCCTTTACTCCTGGCGGCTGCAATCATTGTCCTTCCATTGTCCTTGATGTCAATCCTACTCTGTGTCAACCTCTTACTCTTCCTCCTTCTCCTCTTGTAATATATGCTTTGTATGGTAATAAATCACGTGGAATTATTTCCACATGAGAAAAACATCACTTTATTTGTTGTTTCTGTATGTAGCTAAGGATTGGTTCAATACCTACTCTTCTCTTATAATATAATTTCTAATTCTGTCTTTTCTGGTTACTCCAAGCGCTTTCCTCGGACATCTAATCTCTGTGGTGACAAGCATTTGTAGCTGTAACCACACATAATATTTGCACAAGATAATGCCCACAACTGTTATTAACGTAAAGAGAATGCCCAGTGATATATCTACGATCGCAGAGGAGTAGAGGAAAGAACAACACAGATACCAATAGGAATGGAGATGATATTTTTTAAAATGTAAAAAGGGAAATTGGGATGGATTGGCCAAACAATGCGAAAACCAGCAAGCAATATTGCAAGACAGTCAATGAAATGGAATCCCCAAAGAGCTAGGATAATTTGTTAAAGTCACAAGTTGACATCGAGAACAACTGTCAAAACAGAAGGAAAGGCTGCATGATGTATGTGGGTTCAGCTGGAGATGATATTACAGAACCGGGTCTGTTGGTAGAGTGCGGTTGCAGCCCTTTGCACCTTGAGTCTATAATGCGTAAGTCAGTGAAATGTTACATTTTACCGTACTGAGCCGCGATATTTCAAAGAGAGATTGCCAGCGTTTTTACTAGCTGTGAGTATTTTAATTAGTCAAGTTAATGAATCTCTCCTACTCTATTTTCAGTTCGTCGACTGGCTACCGACGAGCTGGGATTGAACCCACGTTCGCCCTATCTCCAGGCCAGCGGGTTACAATTACTCTACTGATGATCTTGTTTTGATTTCTGTTTCACCAAAATTCAATTTTCAAATGTTGCATTTGAGTTATCAATTATGACTCGATCGTGCACATGAGTTAACAGTTATGACTCAATCATGCACATGAGTTCTCAATAAAAACCTCTTGTTTTGGAAATTGTCCAAATGTTCTAAAACATTAAAGACAGTGCTTTTTATTTTCTATGAAAAAGAGTTTCAGTCCTCACCATAAATTAAGATTTACTAGAGACAGCAAAAGGCTGAAAACAAACATTTGTAGGGCTCTTGTTACTAATAAATGCCACAATGGATTTTTTTTCACCCGACAAAGGCATGAATATAGAGTAGCTGGTTTTTCACATCCTTGACCTAGAGCAGCGTTTCTGAAACTGTGGTCCGAGACCCCTTAGGGATCCGCAGTGCTGTTACAGGTGGTCCGCGAAGGCATGAATAATACTATATTTTGTAGCTACATGGAAATACAGAGTGAATTAATGAAAGCACATAAGAAAATAAATCCTAGGTGTCAGCGACTACAAAACGTACTTAATAGGGGTCCGAGACTACAAAACGTACTTAATAGGGGTCCGAGACTACAAAACGTACTTAATAGGGGTCCGAGACTACAAAACGTACTTAATAGGGGTCCGAGACTACAAAACGTACTTAATAGGGGTCCGAGACTACAAAACGTACTTAATAGGGGTCCGAGACTACAAAACGTACTTAATAGGGGTCCGAGACTACAAAACGTACTTAATAAGGGTCCGAGACTACAAAACGTACTTAATGGGGATCCGAGACTACAAAACGTATTTAATGGGGATCCGAGACTACATAACGTATTTAATGGGGATCCGAGACTACAAAACGTACTTAATAGGGGTCCGAGACTACAAAACGTATTTAATGGGGGTCTGCGACTACAAATAGTACTTAATGGGGGTCCGCGACTACAAAAAACGTATTTAATGGGGGTCCGCGACTACAAAACTTATCTAATGAGGGTCCGCGACTACAAAAAAAACGTATTCAATGTGGGTCCGCGACTACAAAAAAACTTATTTAATGAGGGTCCGCGACTACAAAACGTATTTAATGGGGGTCCACAGCTACAAAACGTATTTAATGGGAGTCCACAGCTACAAAACGTATTTAATGGGGGTCCACAGCTACAAAACGTATTTAATGGGGGTCCACAACTACAAAACGTATTCAACAGGAGCCCGCTACTACAAAAGAACGTATTCAATGTGGTTCCCCGTCAACAAAACGTATTTAATGGGGGAAAAAGGGGGGGGGCAGTAAACGAAAGTGTTAGAACCGTTAATCTAGAGAATTTAGTCATCACGCTACTTGATGATGATTCTAACGCATGTACTTTCGTGGATAAGAGTAAAATACAAACGATAGTAATCGTTGAATGGCCTCGTTTGTGTTAACCAATAGAATTTCGCCTTGTTAATCTGCGACTAAGCAACAGCTGTGAGTAAATGTGTATTTATTCAACTCGGTCAACATATGATGGATGGATTCATCAACTTTATTCATAAATCGTTTGGCGAAGTACTAAGTTGGTTGCTGTTCTTTTGGGTTGTCAGTGATACAACTCCTAACAACCATCTATTTTTGGAGCAGAAACCTTTCTATTGCTTGCTACTTGCTCCGCTGTTCGGCTACCGGGGCTCAGACCACTGTGAGGGGAGACAAGAATAGAGCCACAGTCACGTGTGGCTATCTATGGTGAGGGGAGACAAGATTAGAGCCACAGTCACATGTGGCTATCTATGGTGAGGGGAGACAAGATTAGAGCCACAGTCACATGTGGCTATCTATGGTGAGGGGAGACAAGAATAGAGCCACAGTCACTTGTGGCTACCTATGGTAAGGAAAACAAGATAGAACCACTGTCACATGTGGCTACCTATGATGAGGGGAGACAAGAATAGAACCACTTTCACCTGTGGCTACCTATGGTGAGGGGAGACAAGAATAGAACCACTTTCACCTGTGGCTACCTATTGTGAGGGGAGACAAGAACAGAACCACTTTCACCTGCCACGAATGTCGTGAGGAAGATTAAGGAGATTGGGGACAATATCTTGCCGTTGCTACAGAGTTCGTACACCTAAACTGAAGCCATCTTCAGTGCTTTCGCTAGCATGTGCAGGCGTGATAACACACTGGGAAACATGCTGGAGAGGGGATCTTAGCGCACTGGGGTTTTCCGTTGTGCACTAAAGATGATCTGTCGACTAGACTCATCTTGCTAACTGTTTCATTAAATGTATCCTACGGTGTAGCCAGTCCCGCTACTTTATCATTTAATAACACACCACTTGAATCCGTCTTGAAATCAATGATTGAAAATCTAACTAGATCATGTAATTTATTCTCCCTGTCAACAAATATACAGAGGACTGTGGTGCTTCAACAAGGTGTTGCCAGATCCGCAGCTATATTATTAAATAACACACCAGTTGAATCTGTGAGAAAGTTCTCCTATCTCGGTTCTATTGTCATAACCACTGTCTCACTTGAAGGTCGAATAAATTCTCGAATCGGAAAAGCAGCTTCCACATTTGGTAAACTTAAAGATAGAGCATGGGCCACACCAAACTAACACTCAGAACTGAGATTGAAATTTACCAAAGTTGTGTGCTTTGTACACTTTTATACGGGTCAGAAACTTGGATTACCTATACAGGGCAGGAGAAAAGGTTAGACAGCTTGCATGTGTATTGCTATCGAAATATTATGAACATCAAATGGAAGGATAGAGTAACCAACTCTAATGTCTTACAACGAGCCAAATTCCCATCCATCATGGCAACACTTAGGAGTTGTAGACTAAGGTGGCTGGGTCATGTAAGAAGATTGGAAAACAATCGTGTTCCCAAACAATTATTGTATGGCGAACTTAGGGACGGAAAGAGAGCAAAGCGCAGACCAGTGGTGAGATATAAGGTTGTTTATAAGACTTCCTTGATGTAATGTTTGTGTCTGTTACAAACAACTAAAGTTGTATCACTATATATTTATTTGCGTCTGTTACAAACAACTAAAGTTGTATCACTATATATTTATTTGTGTCTGTTACAAACAACTAAAGTTGTATCACTATATATTTATTTGTGTCTGTTACAAACAACTAAAGTTGTATCACTATATATTTATTTGTGTCTGTTACAAACAACTAAAGTTGTATCACTATATATTTATTTGTGTCTGTTACAAACAACTAAAGTTGTATCACTATATATTTATTTGTGTCTGTTACAAACAACTAAAGTTGCATCACTATATATTTATTTGTGTCTGTTACAAACAACTAAAGTTGTATCACTATATATTTATTTGTGTCTGTTACAAACAACTAAAGTTGTATCACTATATATTTATTTGTGTCTGTTACAGGCAAGTAAAGTTTTGTCACTACATACGTTTGTGTCTCTTACAAACAGCTGGGTGCCCCTGCACAACAAACCGAGCAAATCAGAAGACAGCAAATACCGAGGCGAGCTGGAGGTCAAGATAACATTTCTGTGTCGCAGTCGAAATGACGTCATCAGCCAGGGACTTAAGAAGCGGTCGTCCTCCATCCGAAACCTGGCTTCAGTTTTTGGTAATCACCATTTAAGTTAAAAATATTCTGTTGTAGGTGGCATTAAGAGAAGATTCATTGATAATGGAACCGAGGGAGGTTGTTCAGTTTCGGGCACAATTTGCGTAATATTTAAAAAAAAAACAGAAACACGCACGCACACACACACACAAAATGGTTGGGAGTAACTAAACGAAACTGCACCCAAAACTGACCGACAAAAGTATAGCATTAAGACTTTCATCTCCTGCTTCCATAAGCAGGTCACTCCAGATCAGTTGTAGGAACCAATTAGATGTAGTTGTCATGGACGGGCAAACCAAGGACACACATTTGTTAAAATATAAACATTCAAGAAAGATGATTGGCACAACTCAATATTTTTATTTATTTCAGATTTATGATAAGTGTGTCTAGAACTTCCGAAATTTGGCAGATGATGAACATTATTGGATCACACAAATGTGAACTAATAGCAGGGAGTCTCCGTATAGCCTAATTGTTGCGTTAAGTTGTACCAATTTTACACCAATAATTTGGTTTAAAAATAATTACATGGTCATCATCATCATCAAGTACCGGGCCTGCTGGCGTAGGTAATCATGTCTCTCCACAACGTTCGATCTCGACAGTTATTTATCATTTCTGTTGTTGACCTTCTGCCAAACCATTCTCTTAAGCTGTCTGGTATTTTTTCTATTTGCTTTCCTCTATCTCTTCGTCCCTAAATTTTTCCAGTTGTTACAATATATCGCAGTTGTTCTCTTCTCATTACATGGCCAAAAAAGCTCAGTGGTTAGTGAACTGAACTACAAAGGACAAGAGGTAGGGATCGATCCCAATCGACGGCTTCCGGTTCACCCAACTTTTAATGGGTATCGGAATTTTTTCTGGGAAAGTAAAGCGGCACGGGCGTAATACCGACCACATTACCACAAAAATCATGTGCCGAAGGTCTGTAAAATGTATGGTCACTAGCACCATATTCCCTACACGCCATTGGCTTGACGGGGGTACTTTACTTTACTTTACTTTACTTTACTTTACTTTACTTTACTTTACTTTACTTTACTTTACTTTTTACTTTACTTTACTTTACTTTACTTTACTTTACTTTACTTTACTTTACTTTTTTACTTATTACGTAAAGCTTTAACCATGCCATTATTTTCTTTTTTTCCCCCTATATATATATATTTTTTTTTTCATTTCTCCTTACAATCAGCTTTACTGCAGCTTCGCATTTGTATGCATTTCTTTACTTTGAGCCTAGTGTTACATGACTGCGGATGGTGCTACCAGAGGAGAGAACCTTCTTTCTCGCCCGATTTCTGGCACAGTGTACACGTGAACGTGAAGAATCGGTAGTTGCAACACTTTATGTTTTCACTATATTTCTCGTACATTGAATCATTATTTGAATTACTACAATACTGATTGCAAGTCTTGTCATGTCAAACAGGGGACAAATTCAAACTCTCCAGAAGTCGCTCATTTCGAGACATTAGAGAAAGTCATCGAGGCATTGACGGTGACAAAAAGGACAAAAGTCGAACTTTGGATAAAAGGCGTTCAAATATTTCAGAAGATGGGAAAAAAGTGAGTATCTGAAACCGTTTTGAAAGATTTAAATAAATAAACAGTTTCATAGACTTCATTTTCTGTACCGATTTCTTCATTCTTCTTCTTCCTCTTTCCTTCCTCATCTGCCTTTCAGCGTCGAGGGGAGATATAATTTGCGGTCTTTTGCTCTTCTGTTCGCCTCTGCTGCTGTTATGTTTCCTAGTGCTTCTAATATTCCATCGATCCATCTTTTTCGTGGTCGACCCTTGGGTCTGTTGTTCTCACAACGTTTGTTGAAGGCTCGTTGTGTTGTGTTTTGTTCTTTCTGCCTTGTCACGTGGCCAAACCATTTTATCTGTTGTTTCCTTATATATTCTATGGCTGGGGCTATTCCTAGCTTTTTTCTCAGTTCTTCATTTCTGATCTTATCTCTCAGACTATTTCTTCATTCGATATGTATATATACAAGTACATTTATTTAATCCTGTGTGAAAATATATCTTGTATTTTTAGCAGGTGATAAATTGCTACACTCCTATGCCACTCATACATGCATTACAGTATGCACACACACACACACACACATACAGTTATATAGACAACATATGCATACACACGAACAGATATATGTATATATAAAGAAAAGAGATATAATATTAAATATATTAACATTTTCAAACGATAATTTTGGCTTCCAATGCTTGTGGTTCATAGTGATAATTATCAATGTCACCACCACCGCCAACTTGCTGCTGTCAGTATCACAACCAATATTGTTAATTTCACACTCATTGTGACATGAAACGGGACATGAAGACAGAACATAAACCCTGCAAACCAGGGAAGAAATAGTTGCCCACCGCAATCTTTGGAAACACTCTAAAGCTCCAACTCAAACAAGAAGCAGACAGATTTATAGAAAAAGAGAAGACACGGCGAAAGAAAAGAAAAAATAACATTTCTAGGGGCGCTGGAAAATCCATAGTCAACTGTGACTGACGGAGGCTACTATAGTCAAATGTGACTGACGGAGGCTACTATAATCAATATGACTGATGGAGGCCACTATAGTCAACTATGACTGACGGAGACTCCTATAGTCAACTGTGACTGACGGAGGCTACTATAGTCAACTATGACTGACGGAGGCTCCTATAGTCAATATGACTGATGGAGGCCACTATAGTCAACTGTGACTGACGGAGGCTACTATAGTCAACTATGACTGACGGAGGCTACTATAGTCAACTATGACTGACGGAGGCTCCTATAGTCAACTATGACTGACGGAGGCTACTATAGTCAACTGTGACTGACGGAGGCTACTATAGTCAATATGATTGACGGAGGCTACTATAGTCAACTATGACTGACGGAGGCTACTATAGTCAACTATGACTGACGGAGGCTCCTATAGTCAACCATGACTGACGGAGGCTACTATAGTCAATATGACTGACGGAGGCTACTATAGTCAACTATGACTGACGGAGGCTACTATAGTCAACTATGACTGACGGAGGCTCCTATAGTCAACTATGACTGACGGAGGCTCCTATAGTCTATATGACTGACGGAGGCTCCTATAGTCTATATGACTGACGGAGGCTACTATAGTCAACTGTGACTGACGGAGGCTACTATAGTCAATATGACTGATGGAGGCCACTATAGTCAATATGACTGACGGAGGCTCCTATAGTCTATATGACTGACGGAGGCTCCTATAGTCTATATGACTGACGGAGGCTCCTATAGTCTATATGACTGACGGAGGCTCCTATAGTCAACCATGACTGACGGAGGCTACTATAGTCAATATGACTGACGGAGGCTACTATAGTCAACTATGACTGACGGAGGCTACTATAGTCAACTATGACTGACGGAGGCTTGTATAGTCAACTATGACTGACGGAGGCTCCTATAGTCTATATGACTGACGGAGGCTCCTATAGTCTATATGACTGACGGAGGCTACTATAGTCAACTGTGACTGACGGAGGCTACTATAGTCAACTGTGACTGACGGAAGCTACTATAGTCAATATGACTGATGGAGGCCACTATAGTCAACTGTGACTGACGGAGGCTACTATAGTCAACTATGACTGACGGAGGCTACAATAGTCAACTATGACTGACGGAGGCTCCTATAGTCAACTATGACTGACGGAGGCTACTATAGTCAACTGTGACTGACGGAGGCTACTATAGTCAATATGATTGACGGAGGCTACTATAGTCAACTATGACTGACGGAGGCTACTATAGTCAACTATGACTGACGGAGGCTCCTATAGTCAACCATGACTGACGGAGGCTACTATAGTCAATATGACTGACGGAGGCTACTATAGTCAACTATGACTGACGGAGGCTACTATAGTCAACTATGACTGACGGAGACTCCTATAGTCAACTATGACTGACGGAGGCTCCTATAGTCTATATGACTGACGGAGGCTCCTATAGTCTATATGACTGACGGAGGCTACTATAGTCAACTATGACTGACGGAGGCTCCTATAGTCAACTATGACTGACGGAGGCTACTATAGTCTATATGACTGACGGAGGCTCCTATAGTCTATATGACTGACGGAGGCTACTATAGTCAATATGACTGACGGAGGCTACTATAGTCAACTATGACTGACGGAGGCTACTATAGTCAACTATGACTGACGGAGGCTCCTATAGTCAACCATGACTGAGGGAGGCTACTATAGTCAATATGACTGACGGAGGCTACTATATTCAACTATGACTGACGGAGGCTACTATAGTCAATATGACTGACGGAGGCTACTATAGTCAACTATGGCTGACGGAGGCTACTATAGTCAATATGACTGACGGAGGCTCCTATAGTCAACTATGACTGACGGAGGCTTGTATAGTCAACTATGACTGACGGAGGCTCCTATAGTCAACTATGACTGACGGAGGCTACAATTACAACATTTATTGACCCCAGGTTTAATCATCAGCCACATTATCACACCTATCACCACTATAATTAAATCAATTAAATAATTGTGTTCATTAGCCAGTTCATCCTACAGAGGACATTTAAATACAATGGCAACATCAAAAGAAACAACGTGCTGAAAAGAGCAACTAAAAAAAAAAAAAGTAAAGTGCCCCCCGTCACGCCAAGTGGCGTATAGGGAATATGGTGTTAGTGACCATAAATTTTACAGACCTTCGGCACATGATTTTTAGGGCAATGTGGTCGGTATTACGCCCTTACCGCTTTACTTTCCCCATTAAAAAAATCCGGTACCCATTAAAGGCTGGGTGAACCGGAAGCCGCCGGTTGGGATCGAACCCTACCTCGTGTCCTAAAAAAGCAACTGGGAACAGGTAAATAATTGCAGCGCTGCGTTATAGTTGGTAGCAATGAGTAAGTGGTGGGGTGTAACGTACACTCATACAAGGTATGATGACAGATTCACAAAACTGGAACGAAACAAAATCATGACATTTCGGCCTACATGGGGCCTACTTCAGAAAACAAGAACAACACAAGCAGAGCTAATAAGTAGATCATGGAGAAATAAAAAATGGGATATGTTATTTCTCTTTGATATACTAATCCTCTCATTCTAGTAGAACATGTGGTAGAGTTTATCTACACTCCATTTTCCGTTTATGTTCTATTTTTCTGAAGTAGGCCGCATGTAAGCTTAAACATCATGATTTTGTTTTGCTAAATTTGTGTAAAGTAAAAAAAAAAAAAAGTGAAGTACCCCTGCCACGCCAATTGACGTTTTACTTTCCCAGAAAATAAAATCCGGTACCCATTAAAGGCTGGGTGAATCGGAAGCTGTCGGTTGGGATCGATCTCTACCTCTTGTCCTTTGTAGTCCAGTTCACTAACCACTGAGCTATAGCGGCTCCCTAAATTTGTGTAAAGCTTGGAACAAGCTTTGTAGGAGTGCACGTTACGCTCCACCACTTGATCGTGGAAAGAACAATAATGTTGGGCACGATTCCTGGGCGACACATGAAGACTAGACCAAGAAGAAAATAGTTTCAAGACATCAAAGAGACATTGAACATGACAAACATAATAAGTGGGAGATCTGGCTAGCTGCAGGAGTTTCTTTCAGACGGGCTGTGGTGAATACAATGCTGTGTGGGAGATCTGGCTAGCAACATGTGTTCTTTCAGACGGGCTGGGGTGAATGCAACGATGTGTGGGAGATCTGGCTAGCAACATGTGTTCTTTCAGACGGGCTGGGGTGAATGCAACGATGTGTGGGAGATCTGGCTAGCAACATGTGTTCTTTCAGACGGGCTGGGGTGAATGCAACGATGTGTGGGAGATCTGGCTAGCAACATGTGTTCTTTCAGACGGGCTGGGGTGAATACAACGTTGTGTGGGAGATCTGGCTAGCAACATGAGTGCTTTCAGACGGGCTGGGGTGAATGCAACGTTGTGTGGGAGACCTGGCTAACAACAGTTGTTCTTTCAGACGGGCTGGGGTGAATGCAACGTTGTGTGGGAGACCTGGCTAACAACAGTTGTTCTTTCAGACGGGCTGGGGTGAATGCAACGTTGTGTGGGAGACCTGGCTAACAACAGTTGTTCTTTCAGACGGGCTATGGTGAATGCAACGTTGTGTTGGAGACCTGGCTAACAACAGTTGTTCTTTCAGACGGGCTGGGGTGAATGCAACGTTGTGTGGGAGACCTGGCTAACAACAGTTGTTCTTTCAGACGGGCTATGGTGAATGCAACGTTGTGTGGGAGACCTGGCTAACAACAGTTGTTCTTTCAGACGAGCTAAGGTGAATGCAACGTTGTGTGGGAGACCTGGCTAACAACAGTTGTTCTTTCAGACGGGCTGGGGTGAATGCAACGTTGTGTGGGAGACCTGGCTAACAACAGTTGTTCTTTCAGACGGGCTGGAATCAAACTCATCAAGATCATACCCCAACTATGTGTTGTAGTTTTGGTAAAAAAATATAAACCAGTCTAGTCAAGCGAGTATCCGTTGGGATCAAAGAAGGAGAAGACAACCCTATATCTAAAAATACAGTGTTGAAGTCGGATGTATTGGATTGGAAGGCACAGATTTTGCAGCGTACTGTATGTCACACACACCGCTTTTACGCCACTTTAACGTCTTCTTAAGGGCGGGCGATGCAGAAGAGTAATCATCCAATGAATGAAGAGGAAACTAAGAAAACCGCCCCATAACATAAAATAGTGTATGAAAGGGGGAGAAAAATATTAAACTTCACCGTACAAGATCGCAGTTTTTTTTTCGTTTTTTTTTTTTTTTGGGGGGGGGAGGGAGGGGGTGTGGACAGTGCTTTTCCTTGTTCTTAACATTCTTAATTAGTGAGTCAGGTACACATTTTTTTCGGTTAGACTGGCCGGAGAGTGTCAGATTGAAATGGAACCATATGTATTTATATAGATGGTATTAACGTTTGTTTGGGAGTCTATAGCATGTTTATGAAGAAATAGTGAGTAAACAAGAAGACGTTATTAATAAAGCACATACATGTCCAGTGCACACCTTGATGTTTTGTTTCCATTCTTTTCTTATACAATCGGTTAATGCAACAAATATCTATAACATTTCAGTAAAAGCCTTATATGCATGTGGGTATCAGTTTCAAGAGTAAAGAATTCAGAGCAAGAGATATAACCATTGAACCACAACTGCTTGAAAACACTTAACACTGTGACTTTGAAAGCTCAAGTTACATTTTAATACTGTTCATAATTCAGCACTCAACGGGTAATAGAATTTGGGCAATAGCGTAACACACTTGGGTAAACAACAAATGCACCAGAAAAAAAAAATAGGGACTATAAAAGAGATATAAAAAAAGAAAACAGTTTCGAAAAAAAAATGGTTTAAAAAGGAAGTGTGTGCAATGCTTTCATCATCATCACCATGTGCCATACCGGTTGGCGTAGGCGATCATGTCCTTCCACAATCTTCTATCTACTGTGCATCGTAGCAGTTCTGTTGTTGACTGTTTTCCATGCCATGACACTAAGCTATCCAGTATTTTCTCTATTTGTCGTCCGCGATATCTCTTTCCTTTTATTTTGCCAGTTGTTACCAAGTATTCCAACTTTCCTCTTCTCATGATGTGCCCGAAAAATGTTGATTGTTTCTTTCTGATGTTTTTTAATGAGCTCCCTTTTTGTGTTGGCCTCTTTGAGAATTTCCTCATTGGTCTTTTTAGCTGACCAGGGAACTTTCAATATTCTTCTGAGAAATCCCATCTCTGCGGCCTCTAAGCGTCTTTCCATTTGTTTGTCTACTGTCCATGATTCGCTTCCATAGGTTACAAGGTTATTTATAGCACCGATGAACGCTTTCACAGTTCTATTGACATAGATTTGTCGCATAAAATATTTTTCATTTTCTGAAATGCTATTTTGGCCTGAACTATTCTGCTTTTTATTTCTGTGGTGCATATTCCATATGATGCTATTATCGCAAAGACTTAAGAAATTGAGTCTTTTGAATTGTTTTCTTTTCTTTTTCTTTTCTGCACTCTTATCTTATTTTTCTTCTTTTTTCCTTTCAGCTTCCTGTTAAGCATTGATCTTCAACAAACACTTTATAAGCCGTTTTGTTTATTGCTATTCTTGTAAGATCGTTTCATGTCTTCCCCATCCTCTTCATCTTTGTCCACTTTTCTTATCCAAGTATATCGTGGTATTTATCTTTGTCTACTCCCCTGAGGATTCCAAGAAAAGGGTTTATCGTATACTATTTTCAGTTGGTTTGCGCAATGTGTGTTCTACCCAGCGCCATCGTTTTTGTCACATCTCTCTATTTAATTCTCTCTTTAGAACGTTCACCGGATGACTACTAAAGGAATTGATTGTTTTCTACGTCATTCGTCCTTAGAAGGACGTCAAGTTGACGTAGATGCATTGTGTTGTAGCTTAAAGTAGAACTGTGATATTTGCGCTTTTTGGCCCGTCATGTCCGACTTCAGACGATATTTTAAGTACAGGATCGTCTTCCTCATTCACTCCATACTCACTTGACCAGACTAGACTGGTTAGCCTGTTTCTAGAGTCCCCGTAAAGAGTTGAAGTATTGTCATGGTGGTTCTAGTTCACCGATCCTGGCGCAAGCCATCAGCTATGAGTCGCTGACAGGTTCCAACTCTGTTGCTGTGAGGCGCATTGCCTCTAGTAATTAATAAAATCTAAGGAATTATTTTTAGAAAAAAAGTCAATAAATGATAACAGAGAGCATTTACAGTAATGTCAGGACTAACGCAGAAGTCCACGAATGTTATAAGTTAGGGTGTGATAGGAAAAAGTGTTAAAAGTTAGAGTGTGATGTAAAAAAATTTTATAAGTTAGAGTGTGATAGAAAAAAAATGTTATTATGTTGGATTGTGACAGAAAAAAATGTTATAAGTTAGAGTGTGATAGAACAAAATGTTATAAGTTAGAGTGTGATAGAAAAGAGTATGATAAAAAAATGTTAAAAGTTAGAGTGTCAAAGAAAAAAAATGTTATAAGTTACAGTGTGATACAAAAAAATGGTTATAAGTTAGAGTGAAATGGAAAAGCAAATGTTTTTTTTTTATTTCTGTGAGTTTCATACACTAATAAATGCGGCACTATGCTTTCAGCCTTACTTTGTGTTGTTCACTTTTTCACTTCTCACGGGGTTCTCTAATTAACACATTCATTCCATAAAATACCATATTACAAATTACATGTATTTGTGTGTATCATAAAATATATGTATAATTTAGTATTTTATGACAAGAAAGACAGTTAATTTCTAATATTAGGAAAAAACAATCATCATTTTTTGGCCATGTAATGAGAAGAGAACAGCTGGAATATATTGTAACAACTGGGAAAATTGAGGGACGAAGAGATAGAGGGAAGCAAAGAGAAAAATAACAGACAGCTTAAGAGAATGGCTTGGCAGAAGGTCAACAGAAATGATAAATAACTGTCGAGATCGAAAGTTGTGGAGATACATGATCACCTACGCCAGCAGGCTTGGCACTTGATGATGATGATGACAAATTATTTTAAACGATAATACATATTGTCTTATTTGTTATCATGACATACTAATCCATATATTCCCATGCTCCATCATACTCGCACGCGCCGCTCTGACAGACTCACACTGGCCTGTGTGTGTACCCATGCTCACATCCTCACTCCCAGCCATCTGTGCATTTTCCAGCACTGGACATCAGCCGTGCTCCATGGGGAATGGACCCCAAAACCCCGGTCAGTAACCATTTTTTTCTTGCTTTAATTAATTCTTTTCTTTTTCTAACTCCCTGGTACCTCCATTGTTCAGTATACTTTCCCTTATTTATGCTTATTTGGGGCTGTATTTTTTTTTCGTTCGCCAGGTTTTACCTCTGACGAAGTCCCTAGAGACTAGGAACTGAATTTTGCGTGTTAATTCATTTTTAATTCTCATAATCCATAATTCTCAAACAGCAGACATAGAATCAAGATGCAACAAAGCTTGTCAAATCAATGGACAGTTATCACCACTTTTGTCCAACAAGGAAATAACCTGGAGTCAAAACGAGCACTATACAATACAATCTTCATCCCAACGTTGTGCTACCAATGCCAGACCTGGACCCTAGATGCAAGAACAATAAGAAAAATAACCTCTACAGAGGTGAAATGTGTTAGACGAATGACAGGAAACAGTCTGAGAGATAAGATCAGAAATGAAGAACTGAGAAAAAAGCTAAGAATAGCCCCCGCCATAGAATATATAAAGAAACAATATATAAAATGGTTTGGCCACGTGACAAGGCAGAAAGAACAAAACGCAACACAGCGAGCCTTCAACAAACGTTGTGAGAACACCAGCCCCAAGGGTCGACCACGTAAAAGATGGGTCGATGGAATATTAGAAGCACTAGGAAACATAACAGCAGCAGAGGCGAACAGAAGAGCAAAAGACCGCCACAGTTGATCCGTGTTTAACATAGACAATTCCCAAGTGGTGTCTGTGTTTAATAATAAAAAGTCTAAAGTACACCTCTAGTTAACAGACAATTCCATTCTTGGTCTGGTTTTAGTATAGACTATACCACAATGGTGTCTGTATTTAATATCGACTTCAGTTGGGAGCCGCGATTGCTCAGTGGTTAGTGAACTAGACTACAAATGATAAGAGGTCGAGTTCAATCCTAATAGACGGCTTCCACCTTCACCCAGCCTTAAATGAGTACCAGATTTTTTCTTGGAAATTATAGTGGCATGGGCGTTATACTGACCACATTACCCCAACAGTCATGTGCCGAAGTTCTATAAAAAATTATGGTCACTATCACTATATTCCCTTTACGTGATGGGGTTCTTTACCTTTTTTTTTTAAATTTTTTACTTTTCATTTGTTTCTGTATTTAGTACAGACGATTCCACAGTGGTGTCTGTACTTAATATAGAAGATTATACTATATAATGCAGTGCTTTATTATATGTTATGTTTTGAAGAGAGAACACATAGTTTTACAAATTATGGTGTGTCATTTAGATTAGGCAAAACCAGATATAATTAATTATGAATTTTGTTCTTCTGTTCCTTGGAGGTTAGCGGGGTAGGGTTCTGCCCTACCAAAGGAGGAGTAAGACGTCTCCTTTCCTCCGCTAATCTTCGGGACACCCCTGGGCTAGGTAGAGCTCCCCGTTTAGCCCCCCTATCAGGGTTATGTGAAGCCATTGGAGCAGGTGGTGGATGGTGTTGTGGGAGCAGCCGACAAGTAGTGCCGGTTATGGCAGGCAGAGGATCTCATGTATAGAGACAATGGCTGCGATCACCGACTAGTACAGTCACTGCCAAGAAGGAAAGGAATGGCAAACTACCTTCTTAAATTGCCTGGAATAATCATGACACATCACAACCTTCTATTTACAGCTAACGATGTTAATGGGGGCTTCATAGCCACCTCGTCCGGTAGGGAGCGTCATGTGCTACAGGTGACACCCGATCGTCATCAGGCAACTGTATCTATTGTCCTTTCGAGCCGGAGACGGCACATAGGGCAGAACCACAATTTTAAAAACAGAAACCTTGCGTGCCAAAGTGGCACATATTGCAGAGATCACTGCTTCCAAAATCTATGGCTCTGTTTCCATAACAAAACTTTTTACAATGACAGCTTGTCAAGCCATCGATCAACCTCCTTAGTCGCCTCTTACGACATGCAACTCAGGCAACTGTATGCAAGATCAAAAATAAAGAGACACTAGCAATAGGAACCTGGAACATTAGATCAGCATTCCAGGTTGGAAAACTAGAAAACATCAGTCAAGAAATGAAGAGAATGAAATTGAACATCTTGGGACTATGTGAAATGAGATGGACAGGGGCAGGATTATTACAACGCGACAGTGGAAATGTAATTTACTCTGGGGGAACCACACACGAAAGAGGAGTAGGCATCATGTTAGATAGAGAAAGAAGCAAAACAGTGAAAGGATTTTGGCCAGTATCAGACAGAATTCTGCTAGTAAAATTGAGTGGCAGACCAATGGATATCAATATAATTCAAGTTTATGCACCAACAAGTAATAGCGAAGAAGAAGACATTGACACTTTTTACGAGGAGCTAGAGGCAGCCATGGAACAGTGTAAATCCCATGAAATAACTGTTGTATTAGGGGATTTCAATGCAAATGTAGGAACAGCTAAGGTACAAAATGTGACTGGGGGGCATGACCTTGGCGAGACGAATGACAGAGGGGATAGACTGATAGATTGTGCAAAGACACATGAAATGATTATAGGTAACACCTGGTTCAAACAACACCCTAGGTGACTATGGACATGGGAAAGCCCAGACAAAAAAGTACACAATCAAATTGATTTTATACTGGTACAGAGAAGATTTAGGAATGGGCTAACGTCTGTTAAAACAAGGCCAGGAGCAGATTGTAATAGTGACCATGTACCAGTAGTTGGAAAGATAAGAATAAAACTGCGGAAGGCACAGAAATCACCAAGAAATATAAAATTAGAACTAGATATGCTAAGAGTAGATAAACAGATGAGTGATAAGTTCAGCATGATAGTACAAAATAGATATAATGCTATTGAGAAAATACAGGACATCCAGGAGCAGTGGGAAATGCTCAGACAATCGATTCAGCAAACATCAAAAGAAGTAATACCAGTGACTAAAAGAATCAACAAAAAGAAATGGATGACAGAAGAAATATTACAACTAATTGACGAAAGAAGAAAACATAAGAAAGAAGAACGAGCATACAAAATATTGCACAAAGAGATCCAAAACAAGTGCAGAGAAGCAAAGGAAGGATGGTTAAAACAGAAATGTGAAGAAATGGAAAAACAACAAAAGAAAGACCCAAAATTTATGCACAATCAGTTAAATGAATTAACAGGAAGAAAAGAAGTAAAAGTTTCAGGATGTGTGAAATCAAAGGAAGGAAATATAATAATGGGACAGGAGAAGACAATGGAAAGATGGACAGAATATATCAGTCAACTCTATGATGATGAAAGACCAGAATTAAACAATTCAAATGAAGACACAGGACCACCAATAATGTAGAGTGAAGTGGAGGACGCAATTCAACACATGAAAAGAGGCAAAGCTCCAGGTCCTGACAATATAACAATCGAAAAGATAAATGCATTAGGAGAGTTGGGAGTACAAGTCATAACAAAATTACTCAATGACATATATAACACTGGACACATACCCGAGGATCTACTAAAATCTATCTTTGTAGCCATACCGAAGAAGTCAGGCGCCATTGATTGTGAAGACCATCGCACTATTAGTCTCATGAGCCATATGACTAAAATATTACTAAGAATAATCATGAGACGTGTAAGGAACAAAATAAAACTAGAAATAAGTGAGGAACAATGTGGATTTGTGGAAGGAAAGGGCACCAATAACGCAATATACATCTTAAGGATATTGATAGAAAGATCTATAGAGGTAAAGAAAGATCTATATATGTGCTTTATAGACTACACGAAAGCATTTGACAAAGTAAAGCATGTGGAAATAATCAATATGCTGGAGAAATTAAACATTGATGGCAAGGATCTGCGAATCATACAAAATATGTACTGGCAACAAACAGCAGCTATACGAATTAACAACCAAACAGGACAATTCCAATATATAAAACAAGGAGTCAGACAAGGCTGTGTTCTGTCACCGGACTTGTTTTCACTTTACAGCGAATATATTATGAGATCAATAGTAGACAAAAAAGGAATTGAAGTCAACGGTCACAACATAAATAATTTGCGATATGCGGATGACACAGTCTTAATAGCAGAGACAGAGAACGAACTACAAGAAATGATAGACATAATAGTAGAAGAAAGCAACAAGAAAGGTCTCAGTCTGAATAGTAAGAAAACAGAAGTAATGGTTATATCGAAGAAACAATCATCACCATCATGCAGCATAAAAATAAACGAGACAAATCTGAAACAAGTGCAACGTTTCAAATACTTGGGCACAATAATTACATCAGATGGGAGATGCACCACAGAAATAAAAAGCAGAATAGCTCAGGCCAAAATAGCATTTAAGAAAATGAAAAATATCTTATGCAACAAATCTATGTCAATAAAAATGAGAAAGAGAGTTCATCAGTGCTATATAGAACCAATTCTGACCTATGGAAGTGAATCATGGACAGTAGACAAACAAATGAAAAGACGGTTAGAGGCCACAGAGATGGGATTTCTCAGAAGAATGTTGAAAGTTCCCTGGACAGCTAAAAAGACCAATGAGGAAGTTCTCAAAGAGGCCAACACAAAAAGGGAGCTCTTAAAAAACATCAGAAAGAAGCAATCAGAATTTTTTCGGGCACATCATGAGAAGAGGAAAGTTGGAATACTTGGTTACAACTGGCAAAATAAAAGGAAAGAGAGATCGCGGACGACAAAGGGAGAAAATACTGGATAGCTTGGTGTCATGGCATGGAAAACAGTCAACAACAGAACTGATACGATGCACTGTGGATAGAAGATTGTGGAGGGACATGATCGCCTACGCCTACCGGCAGGGTACATGATGATGATGATGTTCCTTGCTTCTCGTTCATGGTTCAATATTATAATTTTTATCGAACTCTCTTTTACATTTTACCTGATAATTTATTTATAAAAACATATTTTTGATTCTTATCTTTCATATATAATGTTTGGTTACCTCTTATGAAGCTATGTTTTAATTTTATAAATTGTGTCTGTTTGTCTTATGTTATACTTTCAATGACTAATATTTTAACATATAAAGAGGCACATCTACATAAATACTATAAAATACGTTTGGGAGCAAAGGACAAGACAATGACAGCGCTATATATGAGAGATTAGCACCATGAGACGACCAATAATATCAGATCAGAATGTACCAAACGCAAGAGAAGATGAAACTGTTACTATCACTAGTATATGGCGACGACAACAGACGTCACCATCACAGTTTTATTTTATAGAAGAATCGACAAGAATCCAGATCGGTTCCGAATTTGCTAAATCTCTTTGCAGATACTGGAAAGTATTCACGCTGATTGTTTCCGTAGCTCGCAAGTTAGATATCCCTTTCATCAGCCAGGTCAAAGAAGTCAACCTGTCCGGACAACTCTAGAACAAGCTCAGCGTGTAGTTTCATCAGTTATTGTTCTCTTAATCTGAATGGCCCTCATCAAGGCCAGCTCCTTGTCGTGGGGATGGGGCTTAACAGTCACCAGGGACTGAAAACTAAGACTGGCCAGACCTTCCTACAAGCGAGCAAGACCACAGTCTGCTCTAGCAAGTTCAAGTGCTGAAGTCGGAGGCAACCAGCCAAAATGGCGCACAACAATCAGGATGCCACGCACTCAACGCAAATGGAAGTATGTCTATAACTGCAAATCGATATGGCACTCGCCCTGTGATGGGCACTCAGGCAGGAGCAGCGCCGGGTCCTCAGCCTCGAAAGGGCCCAACCTCTATTACTGGATGTCCTTCTCAACCGCTCTGTGGAGTCAGGGAGCGAGAGAATAGAGCTACTGGCCAATCCAAAATAAGACCACTAAAAATAATGCACTGGAATGCTGAAGGCATCAACAGCAAAAGAGATGGGTACAGTAAAAAGATAGAATTAGAAAATATCCTGCATGAAGAACAAATAAGCATATGCTGTTTGCAGGAAACCCATCTAAACAACGACATAGCTTTGAAGATTAGGGGATACCAGTGCTACCGATCTGACAGAATAAATAGACAAAAGGGCGGAATACTGACTCTTGTAAGGAACAACATTAATGCATGTCAGATTGAAGTATATATGGATGGGGCGGAATATCAAATACTGCACCTCAGGACAGGAAATACAGACTTGCATCTACTTAACTACTACTGTCCGAGTGACCGCCCACTAGCACTAGACACAATTACATTAAAAGAAAGAATAATTGTATGTGGAGACTTTAGCAGCCACTCACAGAGCTGGGGCTATGAACATATGGACAAGAAAGGTGAAGAGCTTGAAAATTGGCAGGATGACAATGGGCTTATACTATTAAACCAGGCAACAGATCCACCAATATTCTACTCCAGATCATGGCATACCACATCTACACCAGACCTTGCTTTCCATTCACCAGACCTGGATTGGAATATCACACGAATTGTTGGGAAACAACTTGGAGGCAGCGACCACCGACCAGTCTTTTTAGTGGTACAAAATAAGGCCATCAGGGAGAGCAGCACTCTCTCCAGATGGAATTACAAAAAGGCAGACTGGAAAACGTATCAACACTACACCAGTGTACTGACTAAAGATATAAATACAGATAGAGACATCAACAAAATAGTTGATGAATTCAGTAGACTAATAATACAAGCTGCCAGTGAAACAATACCTAGAGGGGCGCGGAAACACTACAAACCATACCGGAGTAGTGAACTAGAGCAACTGCACAATGACATGGAAACATCTCGAAAGCAAGCAGAAAACAGAAAATAACCCTTGCCAAGAACACCACAACAACTACCAGCATGCTAAAGCCAAATTTCAATGGGCTAAACTACAAGCCAGACGGAGAAGCTGGAAAGAGAAAACAGAGTCCTTGAATCTTGAACGAGACACAAGAAAAGTGTGGAAGCTTGTAAAACAGCTGAATGATGAGGGTACAGAAAGGAACACCAAAATTACACTGAAGAAGGATGGAAACATTCTAACAGGTAAACATGCAGCAAATTACTTTGCAGACTCCTTTGCAAATGACAATAATATTGAAATTAGCCTAGAAAAACGACAAGAGACCCGTTTAAAATAACAAAATGCAAGACAAGAAGAGACCACACATGAAGTAATGGAAACACCCATTACACAAAGAGAGCTAGAGCTGGCAATATCCAAATTAAAAATGAAAAAGTCACCAGGCAATGATGGAGTGTCCAATGAAATGATTAAGAACTTGGGAACTGCAGCTAAAGCAAAACTACTGCAGATCTACAACATTTGCTGGATCACAGGTAGAGTGCCACAGGCATGGAGAGAAGCAATTATGATACCATTACTAAAGCCAGGAAAAGATGGTTCAATGACATCCAGCTATAGAGTATAGACCAATCAGCCTTACAAGCTGTTTGTGTAAAACAATGGAACGTATAATCAATCTCAGACTGCAGTGGTACCTGGAAAGTGAAAATCTCCTTGTCCCACAACAAGCAGGCTTTATACAGTGTTACTCTACCGAAGATCAAGCAACCTATCTTTCCCAGGAAATTGAAGATGCGTTTCAAGAAAAGAAACTGGTACTAGCAGCATGGATAGACCTAAATAAAGCATTTGATAAGGTATGGAAGGAAGGGCTTTTGAAGAAACTGAGAAATTATGGAGTAAATGGCAGGATGTACAAATGGGTCAAAGCATACCTGCATAACAGGAGAGCCAGAGTGCAACTGGATGGTCTTAAGAGTAAGAAGGTCTTATTGCGCCAGGGCGTTCCACAAGGAGGGGTACTATCTCCAACACTTTTTCTGATCTACATCAATGACCTAGTTACTGAACTACCACATGGCATCAAAGTGGCAATGTATGCAGATGACTTGGTAATGTGGTGCACAGAGGAGTATGCAACAGTGGCCTCCAAATTGCTACAAAGAGCTATGAATGCACTGAATTCATGGACAAATAGATGGTGTATCAGCATCAATACAGTACTACACTTTTCACACTCTCCCCAAAACAAAAAGCAGGAGACATCTACATAAACAATGAGCCCGTGAAAGAAGACATACAAGCTACATATCTCGGAGTTACATTTGATAACAAACTATCTTGGAAACAGCAGATAAATAAGGCAACCCAAAAAGCAAGGAGGAAATTGGCTATTCTAAGAAAGTTGTGTGGAACCACATGGGGTGCGAGTGGGAAAATACTCAGTAAAGTTTACCAACAGAGTATACGCCCACATTTAGAATATGGATCATCCGCATGGTGCTCAGCATCAAACACCACATTGCAAGAACTGGATAAAGTACAAAACCAGGCACTTAGGGTCATCACAGGAGCAATGAAATCAACACCAATATTGGAGATGAAGAAATTGTGGAGGATACCATCACTGAGAGAACGGAGAGACACAAAGGTGCTGATACAGCCAGAAAAATGTGTATGCATGCCGAGACATCCAATGAAGGACAGATTCCAAAATCTTGCATTGGGACGACTTAAGAGAAGCAGCTTTATCCACCAAGCCAAGCGTATTAGTAGACAAACACCAGACATGCCAAGAGTTGTTAAACCCCTTCTGCCCATACCAGAACAGACTCCCTGGACAGATGAATCAGGATTATCAGTTCAAATACGGACAGAAGTGAAAGGAATAGTTGACAAAGAGGAACAAAATAGTCTACAGCGAAAAACAATAACTCTCAGTTTCCTGGATGAAGAATACCCACAAGACCTATGGATCCGTGTGTACACAGATGGATCAGCACAGAATGCAGTAAAGAATGGGGGAGCAGGTACATATATAGAGTACCCAAATAACACTAGGGATATGAATAAAATAGCAACAGGGAAATATTGTCACAATTATGATGCAGAAATACAAGCAATAAAGTTGGCAATAGAAAAACTGCTGAACAGTAATCTTAGCCCACAGCCTGTAGTGTTTTTGACAGATGCAAGATCAGTACTCCAGGAACTACAATCCAGAAAATTACCACATCTGCAGACCTTATTGACTGAACTCTGCAAGCACCACAGGGTTGCGCTGCAGTGGATCCCGTCTCACTGTGGAATACCAGGAAATGAGAAAGCAGATCAGTTGGCAAAGGAAGGTTCAACAGGCACACAACTAGATACACCAGTTACATACCATCATAAGAAACAGATAATCAAATCAATCAGAGGACCACAAGCCCCAAATCAGGATGCCTTTCATAATATGAATAGATATGAACAAGTTATCATTATAGGCCTAAGAACAGGACACAATCGACTCCATAGTCACATGTATACAAAATTCAAGATCGGCACATCAACTACTTGTACATGTGGACAGGCACCCCAGACTGCTGAACACATACTTCAAGACTGCACTGAATATAGTAGACTGAGGAAAATCCATTGGCCCATAGATACAACACTACAGACAAAACTATATGGGCCACTGCAAGAATTACAAAAGACAGTAAAATTTATACAGGAAACGACATTGCAGATATAGACAATACTTCAGGCGAACGAAAGATAGATAGATATAGATCTGAATGGCAAGAGTCTGTTGACCTTAGCAGGTTTTACGTTGACATTATTCATGCTCTAAGGATTGGGACCTCGGTAGCCTAGTTGGGAAAACCACCCGACTGGACTACCGACGTTCGGACAACCCGTGTTCGATTCCTGCTGGGAGCAGTAAAAAAAATACCCCCGCGGTCGACTCAGCCGTTGGCAGAAATGGGTACCAGGGTATTACCCTGGGAAGGTGAGGAATGTCGCATCGCATCTGAGTTTAGATGCTTGAGGCTACACTATACAGAAATATCCGAACACTTCTGAATAGGCGGCCTAGCGCATATGGGTGTAAACTCGCGTGCTAAGACGCCCGGTTCAAGTCTCGTACTTTCCCTTTACATATTCATGCACTATTTCCCCCCCCCCTCTCTCTCTCTCTCTCTCTCTCTCTCTCTTTCTCTCTCTCTCTCTCTCTCTTTCAGTATGCGTCTATACCCTTGTAAATGTAAATTTCAGAGTGCCTGTCTCAAGTTCAAAGATAGCTGGATTAAATCTCAAGTAGAGTGATCATATTTTTGTTTTAGTACTTCCTGATCCCACTGACATTTATTGTATAGACACATACATATAGAACAAGTTTAACACATAAAATATAAGCCAATTTTAGACACTGTTCTATGGGCCATTATCAGTGCTATGGAATTCATGCTCTATACTGAAAACTTCTTGCCTGGTAAACATGGAGTCATGTTAGCAAAGTACACTGCCTGAGCGTCATAATGATGGTAATCTATAAAAAAAAATACAACGGCAAGAAAATATATAATAAGCAAGGCGTACATGTCACATCAATGTGAGGCAAATCGTGTTAGTGCCTACATGCGCCCATAATCGTCAATAAACTTGTACGTGCATAAACAGAGGGGGGGGGAGGGGGGGGGGTTAGAGCATAATGTAACTATTATCGAGATTGCTAAGCATGTAAACAGAGGAGGCTAGAGAATAATGTAGTTAACTACTAGTGAGACCATTGAATGGATGAGCAATAGAGAGTGTGACGTAATGTAACTGCAATCGAGATTGGTAAACATATACACAAAGGAGGGTAGAACATTATTGTAGCTACAATTGAGATTAGTAAACATGTAAACAGAAAAGGGTAGAGCATAAAGTAACAACAGTCGAGACCACTGAACGAAAGAACAGTGGAGGGTATAACTGCTGTACGGTAAAATGAGTAGAGTAGATAAGTTGACCGTTTCACATAGGGAGCTTTGGCGAGTGATCAAGAACAGAAACGATATTTAAATTGTGACGCCATTTTTTTTTTGCTTTCGTCAGCTTTTACCTCTGACGAAGCACCTAGAGACCAGGAACTGAGTTTTGTGTGTTAATCCGTTTTTCCCTGGTAGCCGTGTTTACAGGGGCCCCTCGCCGCATAAGCAGATAACTCCGTCTTCGGAGGTACTCATATTTTTTCCGTCCATGAGTAATTGACGTTTCAAGCCGGGCCTCGCTGCTGAAACCAGGGGTGGTTGCCGCAGAGACAAATCATAAATAAAAATCCCAACTGGTGCAGCCAGGATTTAAACCCACAACCTCTCTGTCTCGAGACCGGCGTCTTGCCTCGAGACCAACCAGTCCCCCATGACGCCATTGAAGGGCTGGTGACGGAACGCCCTGGAGACCACAAATTAATTAACTGTCGACAAGGTTCAGGCATGAGAGGACGGCCTTTGTGGCTATGCCTGTCAGTGGTCATGAATGAAAGGGTAGGATGTGCCGATAAATGATCAAGATGTGAATGAATGAATGAATGAATGAATGAATGAATGAATGAATGAATGAATGAATGAATGAATGAATGAAAGGGTAGGATGTGCCGATAAATGATCAAGATGTGAATGAATGAATGAATGAAAGGGTAGGATGTGCCGATAAATGATCAAGATGTGGATGAATGAATGAATGAATGAAATGGTAGGATGTGCCGATAAATGATCAAGATTTGGAATGAATGAATGAATGAATGAATGAATGAATGAATGAAAGGGTAGGATGTGCCGATAAATGATCAAGATGTGGATGAATGAATGAATGAATGAATGAATGAATGAAAGGGTAGGATGTGCCGATAAATGATCAAGATGTGAATGAATGAATGAATGAAAGGATAGGATGTGCCGATAAATGATCAAGATGTGAATGAATGAATGAATGAACGAACGAATGAATGAATGAATGAAAGGGTAGGATGTGCCGATAAATGATCAAGATGTGAATGAATGAATGAATGAATGAAAGGGTAGGATGTGCCGATAAATGATCAAGATGTGGATGAATGAATGAATGAATGAAATGGTAGGATGTGCCGATAAATGATCAAGATTTGGATGAATGAATGAATGAATGAATGAATGAATGAATGAATGAATGAATGAAAGGGTAGGATGTGCCGATAAATGATCAAGATGTGGATGAATGAATGAATGAATGAATGAATGAATGAATGAATGAAAGGGTAGGATGTGCCGATAAATGATCAAGATGTGGATGAATGAATGAATGAATGAATGAATGAAAGGGTAGGATGTGCCGATAAATGATCAAGATGTGAATGAATGAATGAATGAAAGGATAGGATGTGCCGATAAATGATCAATGAATGAATGAATGAATGAATGAATGAATGAATGAATGAATGAATGAATGAATGAATGAATGAATGAATGAAAGGGTAGGATGTGCCGATAAATGATCAAAATGTGAATGAATGAATGAAAGAAGGAATGAATGAATGAAAGGGTAGGATGTGCCGATAAATGATCAAGATGTGAATGAATGAATGAATGAATGAAATGGTAGGATGTGCCGATAAATGATCAAGATGTGAATGAATGAATGAATGAATGGGTAGGATGTACCGATAAATGATCAAGATGTGAATGAATGAATGAAAGGGTAGGATGTGCCGATAAATGATCAAGATGTGAATGAATGAATGAATGAAATGGTAGGATGTGCCGATAAATGATCAAGATGTGAATGAATGAATGAATGAATGAATGAATGAATGAATGAATGAAAGGGTAGGATGTGCCGATAAATGATCAAGATGTGAATGAATGAATGAATGAATGAAAGGGTAGTATGTGCCGATAAATGATCAAGATGTGAATGAATGAATGAATGAATGAAAGGGTAGTATGTGCCGATAAATGATCAAGATGTGAATGAATGAATGAATGAATTACAAGGGCGTCGGCGTAATTAAAAAAAGCTCAACTACACATCACAAAAGTGAAGAAAAAAAAAAGAAAATAATTTATTTGAAGAAGTTACTTTTAACGCGAACCTTCCGTGGCCTGAACGGTTTATGGTTTCATTATTGATCGGAAGGATCCGCGTTCAACTGCCGCTTTGACGAAGCTTTGGATCAGCAAGGCATCGGAATTCACCCAGCCTTTAGAAATGGGTAACAGATAATTTCCCTGTGAAGTAGGCGCGGCATGGCGTGATACCGACCACGTCATGCAAAAAATGTCCTGCTAGATGTGAACAAAATGTGATCACAGTTGTTTGTCACTGATATTTTAGTTGATTTTCTCGTGTGTGGCTATCCAGGAAGTGAAACCTGGGTCTTCCAATTAAAAATAACTTTTGTGGTTAGAAATTGAATATTGGATCCCCTGAAACTCACAAATTTGCCAATCTTTGATCTTTTATTTATGATCTTTATGTCACGATCTTTATGTCACGATCTTTTAGTTACGATCTTTAAGTTACGATCTTTTATTTACGATCTTTAGGTTACGATCTTTTACTACTAAAACAACATTATAATAATAACCCTTTTCGTCTTGTCAAACGGTCTAGTGGAGGCTGTTGTGTATTTTTGTTATGTTTTGTTTTTATCGAACAGCTTCTCTCGTGGCTAATTCTACCAATGTTTGACAAACACACGTGGCCACAGAATTAACAAGTAAGGCCCACTGATCAACAGGGTTTTCCATCCTTTTTCATGAGTCTTTTCTCTTCTAAGTTTTGCCTTAGCTCAATGTCAAATGATGTTATACTTATACATGCTCTCCATGATGTGCGATCACTTGCCAGATGTTCCCGGTCATTTTCACAGATGGAGAAACAACATTGACACATAAATATTGACTTCAGTTAAACAGATTTAATATTTTGTGTCTTTATCACATATTGAAACCACTTCCATAAAATATCAACTTTAAGAATGAGAGGAATGTATTAGATTCATGACATCGTCATCCATGAACGCTGCGAAATTTCCAGTCTCGAACTAAAATATCAACTTTAATATGAAAACAAACAGCTGTCTATCAAGAGTGGAGGGGACTTTTACTTTATTTCTAATATGGACAACTAAAGAACAAGAAATAGAAGCAAGAGACGAGAAATTTGGCTACAAAAGAAACAAATTAGATAAACAAACATCATAGCCATCTATAGTTTTGATAAGGCCCGCAGTTTTAAAGGAATTACTAAAAGATTGTGATGTTTGCAGCATTGCGAGTAGAAGTGGAGTTGGGTCAAATGACGTCAGCCGCCTATAACTCTCATAGTTGAAGACATCGCAAACTTTGAGTGATTCCGGAATTTCGTGACAAAACCAATCTAAGATTATACCAGTAGCCTGCCATTATACGCAGTTGGGAAAAAAAATCCACAATCGATTGGCTTTTCCGAAAAAAAAAAACAACTAAAAATAAATATAATTAGGCCGAATATGGTGAACAATAAAGTTAATTTTTTTTCTTTATCAATTCTGTAATGAAATATTAAAATCAATTGAGTCAATTTTCGTAATGAGCGTGAAACTGTTACATAAATTAATATTTTATTTCGGCTAATGAAAGCGTGTGAGCGAATGTGAAATTAGTCGTGTCGCAGAAGGGAATCACGCTGCGTTCATTCTGTAATGTAATACCCGTGTTCAGGCTTCGTGTCGTTCCGTCCAACTTTCGGTAGCTTCAATGGATAAATCAATGCCGACTGAGAAACAATAAATGGAAGAATGTCACTGATTAACCAAATTTGTACGTGGCTACCTGAACCTGCCAGAGACAATGTCGATTTATATTCAAGTCATACGTGCAGATGCACGGGTTTTTCCTTTATGCAGTCTCATACTTTTCTACTGCTTTACAGAGAAGTTCCATTAGGCTTAACAAACGTTTACTAGAAATACAATCTGGCAAAGCAGCGTAAGAATTATATTATTTATTAATATTAAACCATTTTTTGCACTATGTGGTGTGCATAGTTCTGTGTAGTTACGAAAATACATAACTAATTCAAACATTGTTAGAACGTAGAAACTTATAAAAGGATTATATGAGGGTTTTTTTTTTTAATTTGCTGTGTTACGTAGGACTCGAATATTTCGTTGCACTAAGTAAAAAGCCAAGCTCACTAAGCTTGTTTAATCTATACACTGAGCAAATCTTTAAAACATCACAGAGATGTCAGGCCTAAACATTAATGGAAAGACAATCATTAACCTAAGATATGCTGATGTTACTGTATTACTACCAGAGAATCTTAAAGATCTACAACAATTACTTAATGAAATAAACATGACAAGCGAAAAATATGGATTAGATAAGAATATCAAAACGACTGCAGCTATGATCATAAATAAAGAGAATACTCAAAACTTACATGTGGATATCAAATTTGAAGGAATAGACTTGGAGACAATTCAGAGATACAACTATCTTTGATATACTGTAATCAGTGATGCAAAATGTGGAACTGAATGAAATAAACAAAAGAATAGGAATGACAAAATGCAATGCCATGAAAAATATACTAATATTAACACAAATAACACCAAGGCTAAAACTAAAAATAGCAAAATGGTTTATCTTCTCAACATTCCTGTATGGCCAAGAAACATGGGTATTAGACAAGAAATAATAACAGAAAATTGAAGTCTTTAAAATGTGGATATATTGAAGAATAGGAAGAATTTGATGGAAAGAAAAGAAAACAAATGATGAATTCTTAAACCAATTAATAATGAAAAGAGAACTACTAAACACAATTCGAACAAGTCAAATGAGATTGTTGGGGCATGTTAAGAGACACAACAGCCTACTAAAAGTAATCTTAGAAAGGGAAATACAAGGTAAAGGAGGCAGACCAAGACTAACATGGACGAGTAACATCAAAAGATGGACAAATCAGCCTGTGACAACCTGCACCATCAAAGCAAGTGACAAAGTAGAATGGCGCTACATGGTAGCCAACCTTCGATGCGGAGACGGTAATCTAAGATGATACTAAGGGGAGAACAAGTAATACTACAACGGCATAATAAAATAGCGACAAACCAACTAATATAACAGAATTCTTGTGTTATATGTACTTACAATATGAAACTAGAAGGTATATTACATATACGTTTTGTTTTAAAGCAAAATTCAAAGGAGAAGTGGAAAAGGATCAATGAAAAACAACCAAAACTTTGTTAGCAAAAGAAGAAAGAAAGAAATAGTTACAGCAGCAATGAGATGCATCAAACAAGCATTGAAAGTGACAAGCACAGACAGAATCCTGAATATTATATAAGAAAATGAATTACACCAGTGGGAAACTACATTCATCATCATCGAGTACCGGGCCTACTGGCGTAGGTGATCATGTCTCTCCACAACCTTCGATCTCGACAGTTATTTATCATTTCTGTTGTTGACCTTCTGCTAAGCCATTCTCTTAAGCTGTCTGTTATTTTTTCTCTTTGCTTCCCTCTATCTCTTCGTCCCTCAATTGTTCCACTTGTTACAATATACTCCAGTTATATTGCAGTTGAAACTACATTAAGTAACAATAAATCAAATGGGATCTGGGTGGTTCAGAGGTACGACGTCGGCCTCAGGATAGGAAGAGTCCCTGTTCAAAGCCCACCAGAAGCGGTGGTAATTTTAAAAAATAGGAAAAATGCATCCTTGGTTTCTCTATGACGTTACACACCCCTGATTTCTTGGGTTGTGAGATCCAATATTGTGCCCTCTCATTTAACGACGGTAAACAGGAGATCCCGTGTGCACTCGCGCACGATAAATAACGCTTGGTAGTTAAAATAAAAAAGAGCAGGCCATAATTATGGTCGCTGCTGGGGGCACATTTGCCAGCAGAAACCTGCCCATGCCGTGGATCCAATGCCGTGGATCCCATGCCGTGGATCCCAGGCCGTGAATACCAGGCCGTGAATGCCAGGCCGTGGATCCCATGCCGTGGATTCCAGGCAGTGGATCCAATGCCGTGGATCCCAGACCGTGGATCCCATGCTGCGCTACATGTGGGCCAGTATTCTCAGGTTTGCTCGAGATTCTTGAGGGGGATCTCGAAGCACCTATGGATTTGTCCGGTGTGCTGTGATGATGGTCCTAACAACAACAAATCTGCTGGATTGGGCATGTGCCACGATCCTCACTCGCTACCATTAGCTCCCACGATCAGCAGGAGAATTGCAGAATGCAAACGTTCGAGACGATGAATCAATAATATATCAGATTTTACTATGAGTATCATAAAGAAAAGCAACTTTCCAAAAAATGAGGAAGACACTATGCAATCCATTTTTGACAATAGAAACAAGAAAAAGAGTTCTTAAATGTTATTAGCCAGTCTTAACATATGGACGTGAATCATGGACAGTGGGACAACAGACAAGAAAATCACTGGAGTCTGTAGAAATGTGGTTTTACAGAAGAATGTTGAGAATACCATGGACAGATAAGAAGAGTAATGAAAACGTTCTGAAAGAGGTAAAAACAAAAAGAGAGATAATTTCCAATATTAAGAAGAAACAATCATCATTTTTTGCCTTGTAATGAGAAGAGAACACCTAAAATATATTGTAACAACTGGAAAAATTGAGGGACGATGAGATAGAGGGAAGCAAAGCGAAAAGATACCAGACAACTTAAGAGAATGGCTTGGCAGAAGGTCAACAATAGAAATTATAAATAACTGTCGTGGTCGAAAGTTGTGGAGAGACATGATCACCTACGCCAGCAGGCCCATTACATGATGATGATGATGATCATAAAGAAGAGGAAGAAAGAAGTCCGTCACTCTCCCTGGCATATAGTGAATACGATGTGAGTGCCCATATATCTGGCACATTTTGGGGTCATGTGATCTATCTATACTACATGTATGGCAGTGCTGTCTTTCTTTACCAGAAACTAATCCTGGTCACATCTCATCATCATCATTGGATGTCGTCTCAGCATCGAAGGTTGGCTAGCATTGAGCGTCATTCTGCTCTGTCTCTTGCTTTAATTGTGCAGGATGTCATAGGCTGACTTGACCATCATTTGATGTTACTCGTCCATGTTAGTCTTGATCTGCCTCTGCTTCTTTTGCCTTGTATTTTCCCTTCCATGTATACTATTAAGTAGGCTGTTATGTCTTTAAACATGCTCAAAAAACTATTTTGTCTCGTTTGAATTGTGTTTAGTAGTTCTCTTATAATTTTTATTTGTTTTAAGATTTCATCACTTGTTTTCTTTTCTTTCCATCAAATTCTTCCTATACTACTACAAATCCACACTTCAAATGCTTCAATTTTCTGTTTTGTTTACTTTTCTAATGTCCGTATTTCTGCATCATTTTGGAATGTTGAGAAGATATAACATTTTTCTATTCTTAGTTTTAGCCCTGGTGTTAGTTGTTTTGATGTTAGTAGATTTTTCATGACATTGAAATTACTTTTTGTCATACCTATTCTTTTGTTTATATCAGTCGTACATTTTCCATCACTGGTTATAGCATATCCCAGGTAGTTGTAGTTCTGAACTTTCTCCAGGTCTATTCCTTCAATTTTGATATCCACTTGTAGGTTTTGAGTATTATCTTTGTTTATGATCATAATTTTAGTCTTTTTGATATTCATATCTAATCCATATTTTGTGCTTGTTATGTTTATTTCATTAAGTAATTGTTGTAGATCTTCAGGATTTTCTGCTAGTAGTACAGTATCATCAGCATATCTTAGGTTATTAATTATCTTTCCTTTAATGTTTAGGCCTGGCATCTCTGTGATGTTTTTAAAGATTTGCTCAGTGTATAGATTGAACAAGCTTAGTGACAGGATGCATCATTGTCTTACTCCTCTTTGTATATCAATAGGTGTAGAGTTCCCTTTGTTTTATTTTATTATTTGTGTCTACTCTCAGTATAAATTACATATTAGTCATATGTCTGTGTCATCTAGATGACTATTTTTTAGGCATTCTATAAGTTGTTTATGGTGTACTCTATCAGAAGCTTTGATGTAGTCTATGAAGCGGGCATATATAGGCTTGTTTACTTCCGTGTACTTTTCTATTAATGTCCTCGTGCATATTTGGCTTCTTTTGTTCCACTGTTTTTGATCATGCAGCTTTTCCCTTTTTCATTGTTTGTTTAGCTTTTTTCCACTTCAGATTTTAAGATTTTATAGCCTAATATATATTTTATAATTGTTTTTTTTTCCTTTCGTCATAAAATATTATGTTATATATTCCTGCCATCTATTAATTATGTCTTTGTTGCCTGCCATCGTTTTCCTGTTTTTGTTTGCAATACATCCTCTTTCATTTGTTTTTCCTAAACCATTATTTCCTATAATGGTCTTATATCTCGCTTCATACTTTAGCATTCATATTACTATTACCCATTACAATCAAGATGTCCGAATATTTCACTTGCTTCATAGCTTTATTTAGATCTTCATATCTATCTATCTATTGACCTTTCGAGCCGTAACCGGCCCATAGGGCGTAGACCAAGATACACCTTCTCCTATATGAATTTTTGTTCTAGCAGTTTTCTTTTAAAGATATTTTATCAAATCTCGCCATCTGTCTCTGTTCTGTGCAAGCAGTTCTATCTCATTGAGGGAGCCGATTCCTGCTGCTCTTGCCTCTCTCATCAATGTTCTTCTCAGTGTCTCCCTGGGTCTTCCTCTTTTTCTTTTACCTGTTGTTTCCCATATGAGGGCTTGCTTTGCTATTCGATTATTATCTCTTCTCATCACATGTCCAACGTATGACCATCGTCTTTTCTTTATTACTGAAGATATTAGTGGTTGATTGGCGATTTCTCTAATTTCCTCGTTTGTTTTGAATTCGTTCCATTCTATACCAAGTATTTTCCTTAGACATTTATTTTCGAATGCGTTCAACTTTGTTTCTATATCTCTTGTTGTTTTCCAGCTTTCACACGCATATGTAAGGGTTGATAGTACATTTGATTTGAATAGCCTAAGTTTTGTGTTTGTGCTAATGAGTTTTGATTTCCACAACTTTTCAAGGCTTCTGAAAGACATTGCTGCTTTAGCCAGTCTGATTCTAATTTCTTTGCTCGTATCCCCTTCTCGATCAATGTGACTTCCAAGATAGATGAAGTGATCGATCTCTTCTACTGGTTTGTTTTCCATGTATATTTTGTCACTTGTTGGAATTAAACTTTTCATGACTTTTGTCTTTTCATGATTGACCTCAAGCCCAATTTTGCTGGCTATTGATGATAGTTCATTTGTGTTTTCCTGCATCGTTTTTATCTGATTGATCATCATCAGATATATATCACAATCATATTGATAGATCTTCATAGCATGCCTCTATTTGTTCATCTGTGTAGTCTTGAGTAGGTATGTATGTCTGTATTATTGCTATATCGAGTGGTTTTGCTTTCATTATGAGTAGTATAATATTATCATTGTATGTCCAATGGGTGCTTATATATTTTTGTAGCTCTCCTTGTATTAGTATTCCTACATATTTTTGGTGTTCTGATGTGTTTTCTGAGTATATAAATTATATTTTTCGCCCTGTATGTACCTACATTCTTTCCGTCTTGTCTCTGATATGCCTAAAATATTAAGGTGACCATATTTTTGAAATCCCATTCCGGGACGGAATAATTTTACTTCAATTTTCCACCAATAAAATTACATTTCTTCTTGCTGTCATTTTCAAGTGAATAATACATACATTTTAAAACATCTAATAATATAGACCTACAATACGCTATCAGGATAATCAGGAGATAAAAAAAAAACAGTGATACTCACTTAAATTGAAGGTGAAACAGAGATGCTGTACTTTTCAGATGAGTGAATTTTCTGTAAAATGTTCTTCTTTGTATGCAGCATCTTATAAAATTCGACACATGTTCCCTCATAGTTCACTTTGGTGATCAACATGGCTTTTAAAGTTTCAACACCTAGTTGTGTTTTATCATTTGTCCACAAACTGTTCATCAGAGAAAACACTCGTTCTGTTGCAGCATTTGTTCCAGGTAGACACAAAAAGAACTCTGCCAACTTCAGAATATGTGAAACGGGCACATGATTGTTTCTGAAGTGGGAAGCTAGTTCAACCCAACGCTGCCCTGGTAATGTTTTATTAAGACTCCACTCACTAATTTTTTGTGAAGTAACGAACTGTTTCATGTAGACATATTCGTCATACATTTCATTTTCTGGAAAGTCGACTGAAGGCACTGTTTGACTCACTAATGATGAAGACTTCTCAATATCTTCCCAATTTGGTGTTCTGTTCAGCATTACCCAGCTGTAAGACTCTAGGCTTTGAAAATTATTTGCAGCCCATTTCTTCAAATAACTTAAAGCTGTTTCATAAAATGAAGAAACACTGGCGTTAAACTTGTTCACATCATCACGTGGAAATCCTTCCATTTCCAGCTTTTTAAGGATTATCTGAACTCTTGATGGCAAGAAGCCGTCTTCCAGCTTGGACTCCAAGATAGCTTTCAACCTATTGATGTTGTCAATGACTTCAAATACAGTGACCATCTGTCCCTCTACTTTCTGCACTGCTTCGTGGAAAGGGGATGCCTGACTGTGAACCAAAATAAACCATGTCTCAGACAGTGGGTTTTCAAAGAATTCCTGTATAAAAACTGGGCATCTGTCTTGAGATTGAAAATATGATTTTAGAGGCAGGAACATGTAAAGAACCCTTTCAACAGCAGGCAAGAGCGCAAGCCACCTAGTTTGTGCATAACCTAAAATCATCTGGAAGTCTGTGTCGACAAACTGACAAAACTCCTTGAGACTTTCAACTCTAACTGTGTATGATTTGAAGTACAGATACATTTTTGCAATAGTCATTTCAACATCAACAGGCAATACGTCTGCAGCTGCTCGAACAGTGTTGTGGAAAATATGGCAAGCACACCCAACACCTATCAAACTATGTCCAAGGTTTTCTTTCAGTTTTGTGAAAACATTGTTCTGTCCTTTTCTTTCAGCGCCCCCAAAAATAGAATTTGTGTTGTCTGCACATAATCCAACTACTTTCAGTTCTAAACCATTTTCAGTTACACAGTCAATAAGAAAACTACTTACTATATCAGATGTTTCACCCGGCAATGACTTCAACTCTAATATTTTAACTTTTTACTATATCAGATGTTTCACCCGGCAATGACTTCAGCTCTAATATTTTAACTTTCAGTCCCTTATTGCGATCAAAGTATCTGACAAGCAAAGGAAAAATCTTGATTTCTTTGTGGTTGGAGGCATCTGTCAGTATGGAGATAAATATTACGTTTTCTAGGTCACATCTCAACTCGTTTAGTGCATGGGGTGTGAACACACACCGAATAATAGCTTCTGTTTTCGTACGCGCACAAGCAAATTTTGGTTCTAAAGTTACCTGAAGCAATTTTGATGTGCAGTCCATAGATCTAAACGTGTGATTGTGCATCACTGTATGATATGCAAAGGCACCTTCTGTAGCAGCTAACTGTTCTTCTTTGTCACCAACCTGTTCAGCTCGAAAAAAAATTTGTCAACGACG
Organism: Megaustenia siamemsis; assembly: GCA_032433765.1. NCBI lineage: Eukaryota > Metazoa > Mollusca > Gastropoda > Stylommatophora > Ariophantidae > Megaustenia > Megaustenia siamemsis. The sequence goes on from JAVIAB010000024.1 coordinate 59,998,256, forward strand.
AGCTTGATGCAGCAGTAGCGACGGCTCTCTTATGTTTATCACTATTTATGTGGCTCTTAATATCACCACGTCCACTATGGTTAATAGTAAACCCGGATGAACATATATTACATCTTACGGTGAAGTCTGATGACGATGTAGACTTTTTTATAAAAGGGTATTCCTTTTGTAAATCTTGATTAAAACTACAATTACGCTTCGGTGCCATTTTTTGCGAAAGTGAAAGTGAAAGTTAGTAACACAAACACAACGAATATATACGAGATTTAAAACTAGGAGCGCATTCTACTGTTTTGATATTAAACAAAATTGTCTACACAGCAACGGAATAATACTTTTTTTAATTGAAGAAATGTACGCCGTATACCAAAATAGCAAAATTGGTAAACGTTTGTGTCCCAAATTATTTTTTATCAAATCCGGGACAAAAACTAAAAAATATGCCAAAATCGGGACAAAACCGGTACGGCAGCTAATCCGGGACAAAGGTTCAAAAAATGTCAAATTCCGGGACTGTCCCGGACAATCCGGGACGAATGGTCACCTTAAAAATATCTATGTTTAATCGTTTTGCTTCCAAAATAGGATTTTCCAATTTTCCTTCTTGGTATAGAGTTCAAACGTTCCATGTACATATTCATCGATCTTTTTTCTGACATTCGTTACAATTTATCTCCATGGCTTTCTTTGTAATCGTAATCTCTTACAAGGACCCATTTAGGCATAAGTAATCCGTCGATCGCGTAATACCGACCACATTACCCCAAAAATCATGTGCTGAAGGTCTGTAAAATATAGGGTCACTAACACCATATTTCCCTATACGCCACTTGGCGTGACGGGGGGTACTTTACTTTTTTTTTAATCCGTCGATCTGGATCGAATTTGACCTCTTGTTCCCTGAAGATAAATTCACAAACAATAATCTATCGCGCCCCCATAATCATGAGACAAATAATCCACCATCATCATCGTGTAGCGTGTCATTTCAAGGACGTTACACTTATCCAGTCTGTCGGAAACAATCTCTGCCATTAGCCAGATTTTCCACGTTTCTGTTGTTGTAATAATTCAACATTGATCTGATTACTCCGTTTTACCATTGAGACTGAAAGGCAACAGAGACCGGTGAGTAAGTAAATAGGATAGTCGTTATTGTACTTGCTGTAAGCGGTGTGCCATGCGTGTTCAACGATAGTACAGCGCAGTGGATGAATATTACCTGATAGTCTTTATTGTACTTGCTATAAGCGGTGTGCCAGGAGTGTTCAACGATGGTACAGCTCAGTGGATGAATATTACCTGGTAGTCTTCAAACTGGCATCAATAATTGTAAAAAAAAGATGAGGAGAGAAAAATTGGGAAATTTTATTTATTTATTTTTTTTTTTTTGGGGGGGGGCGCATATCCGGTGGAGTATATGGAACATGATGGTAGTTTCCATATTTCTCTTTTTAAAACGTCCGACACATTTCTGGGCAAGATGGTCATCATTTGCCAGCGATTTCCCGGAATATAAATAATTCAGTACCCATTTAAATGCATCGTATTATTTAACCCAGACATGTATCAATGATATGTTGTGAAGTGTTTCAGTTATCTGTTCTAATGACGTGTCGCACTGGTTCTTGTTAGCCGGTATTGGCTCATCATTTCTTCATATTGTCTTTCCTCCTGAAACGTGCCTTCCCCCGTGCCTTGAAAACCACGTCTTCGGTTATTAGCGTCAACTAAGAATAGATTAATCGTCATTTTCATGAGACGACCAATCAACTGTTTTCTGTAGTTAGTGCAAAGTACGAGACTTGAATCGGCGTCTTAGCACGTCAGTTTTCACCCTTATGTGCTCGGCCGCATATCTAGAAGTGTTCGGAGACTTCTAGATAGTGCCGCTTCAAGCATCGAAACTTACGATGCGAGGTGGCATTCCTCACCTTCCCAGAGTACTAACCTAGTACCCATTTCTGCCAGCGGCTGAGTCGATCGCGGGTTTATTGGGTTTTTTTTTTTTCCCAAACCACGAGTACAGCTCAGAGCCGCGATAGCTCAGTGGTTAGTGAACTGGACTACAAAGGACAAGAGGTAGGGTTCGATCCCAACCGACGGCTCCCTTTAATGGGTACCGGATTTTTTTTTCTGGGAAAGTAAAGCAGCACGGGCGTAATACCGACCACATTACCTCAAAAATCATGTGCCGAAGGTTTGTAAAATTTATAGTCACTAACACCTTATTCCCTATACGCCACTTGGCGTAACGAGGGTACTTTACTTTTTTTTACTTACGAGTACAGCTCACACTTCTTCCACGGGAATCGAACACGGGTTGTCCAAACGTCAATAACCCAGTCGAGTGGTTTTCCCAACTAGGCTACCGAAGCCCTTAAAGTTTCTGCAGTTATATGTGATTAATATAATTTGTAGTTTTAACAAGTAGATTGGTACACATATTGAATATATGAAACACTATGCGGGGTGGCGGGTAGACTGCAGAAGAAATGTAAAATAAATATACAATGGTATTACGCAGCTATAGAGAGACGAGACAATGTCTTTCCTATGTTTATTTTACGTTTGCAGTTTCAACCATTTTTTCCCGCAGCGATAAAATCATCCTTCATTATGTTTCTTAGGACGACATGTGATGGATTCTTTTTTTTTAATTTATTTTTATTATTTACTTATTTTTGGTAAGGTTTCACTATAGCAGGAACATGTTTTAGAGTAAACTTGCACTAAATGTTGTTGTAGTTAAGTTATGGAACCTAACCGGAAGTTGCGGTGGGAACATGGACTAACTGGTCTCAATGCGAAGGAAATCACCTCCCGACCAGAACACTACTATTTTTATCTAGCCTTAATTGGATACCAGAGGGGCGCTGACGCGGTTCGGACCTCGTCATCCAAAAAGTGAATCGATTATCTAAAAACTATAGTATTCCCTCGAGACCGTCGTCACTGCTTTGATTTCTTATCCCGATTTCCAGCTGTCGAGGACGTCAAATTAACAGTTGTCCATCACCGGGCCCTGCTCTAGCATACCTGCACGCGCACACGTAAACAACTCTCTCTTTGATTGGTGATTAAAGAACACAAACGTTTTATATTCAGTCAACCGGCTTAGCCCCGAAGCATTTATTTTTAATCTAACGACTTTTGTTTGCACAGAAAAATTGTGGTTCAGTTTCCCTTTGACTGGGTGGGCGGGGTCGTTAATAAATAATAAATGGCTGGTTACAGCTGTGAATGTGATTGCATTTTGCTCGTAACTATGGTTACACATGTTGACAGCTGGACTAAATAAAAGCAGTTATGTTGAAATGGAGGGAGAACGGATTTACCGTTTTGCTCTAAAATTGTAAAAAGAGCTGTTGTAGTTTTAAAAAAAAGAAAAGAAAGGAGAACTTACACCATATAAACTTCAGCTTTACAACCAATATAGAATTACTAGGCCAGTGTCCCCGTCCGGTAATGTCTATGTAACAATGTTACGTGAACCGAGAAGTAATAGACATAATAATGACAGAGTACTTCGCAAGTAAAAGGAAGAAATATAAAAGTAATGAATTAGGAAACATTGTACAACAATAATGATCAATGACTTTACTAGTAAGTAAATATTTTATTTTGAACATTTGCTTATAGTATACATCATTATATATGGCGGATAGTCGGCAGGAACGGTTAGAGGCGGTGTCTGAGAAGTGTTCCTTGTTGCAGTTGCCTCATATTCCAAGTCTGGCTTGCTGCCAGAGCTACTGAGTTAAATGCTCTGTGCGCACTGTAATCTGTGTTTTTCACCCGGATCGTCTTTCGGTATTCCGATTGCTTACGATAAATGATGATATCGCATGACGGGGAACAGAGATGGCTGTGTTCACTTCTAGTGCGGATTTTGCCGTATGTCTTTTGGCGTGTGCTGAGACTGCTATGATGGGGACTGCATCTACCTTTATTTGATTGGATCCTTCAATGAGATGGGATGTTAATTCGGATGATTCCACTGGTACAGGCGGTTTAGCAATTATGGATTTTAATTCGTTTGCAATGATACCGGGACCTCCCATAACCATATATCATCATCAGATTTCATGTCCTTTGTAGGACGTTGCAATTCACTACAGCCCATCTGAAAGAATCTATGTCTCTAGCTAGATCTCTCACAGAACGTTGCAATTCAATACAGACCGTCTGAAAGAATTTCTGCCTCTAGCCAGATCTCCCACAGAACGTTGCAATTCACTACAGACCGTCTTAAAGAATTTCCGTCTCTAGCCATATCCCCCACTTCTTCTGTCTTCCTGCTCTCCTTGATGTCTTGAAAACACCTTCTTGGTCTGCCCCTGATGCGTCCGTCGCCCAGGAACCATGCCTTCCATTATTGTTCTCCCCAGCCCGTTGCGTCTATTGACATAGTCATAGTATTTAAATTTCCTCTGTAGAATGGTATTTTATAAGCCATTTCTTTTATAGTGCACCATCAGTGTATAATTTTGTTAAAATCTATAAATTCTAATGTTCGAAACGTATGTTTAAAAAATAATTATCTCAACGCCAGTAATGAATATTTTTCATGATCATCATCATGTAGCGCGGTTTTCAGCAAAAGGTAATCCTTTTTTTTTTTTTTTTTTTTTTTGGCAAGTCGGAAAAAATGTGAATGTTTGCTCAATTCGTTAAACCAATCGCGTGCACTGAGTAAACAGATTTCTGCTTTATTTTTGGTTCAATATTTCTTGGGGATTTCCGCGCTGTTTTATATAGGGCAAAACAAAACAAAATTCAATAAATAGAATAATGTATGTGTAAGTATAACACAAATGAATCACAACATGTGACTCAACTGGGAAACACGTTTTGTTCAGCGATTCTACGCATTTAACGTCAAATTTCCAAATGGTATTTCCTGGGCAAAAGTAGTACTAAATTTACGACACGCAAAACTAGAAATAGTTTAAAATCTTGTAAGAATAACATAGGAACCGGTATGCTTCTAGTGCACACAACAGTTATATATCTCGTTTAGTTTGTACCCTTCACATTCGTATTAAATATTCAGACAACGTTTGTGACGTTTGCAGCTGAACCATGGAGAAAGTTTCTGTGAATCGTAAGTCTAAAGAATATTATTATTAAAAGTGGGAATTTGTAGATTATTTCTTGATTGTACACATTTATAACAAATGGTGTTCTCTAATATTGAACCACAATTAGTGTACTCTGACAGTGCCGATTGATACCCCAACATCTATCATGTCACGAAAGAAGATCTTAGCACTTACATGAACTCCGTAGCACCGGCTGAGTAAGTAAAAAGTAAAGTACCCCCCATCACGCCAAGTGGCGTATAGGGAAATATGGTGTTAGTGACCCTATATTTTACAGACCTTCACTTCAGCACATGATTTTTGGGGTAATGTTGTCGGTATTACGCCCGTGCTGCTTTACTTTCCCAGAAAAAAATCCGATACCCATTTAAGGCTGGGCGAACCCGGAAGCCGTCGGTTGGGATCGAACCCTACCCCTTTTAATTTGTAGTCCAGTTCACTAACCACTGAGCTATCGCGGCTCCCTACCGGCTGAGCACGTGCTGTAATTTCAGGAAATTGTTTCATATAATTTCCAAGATGATAGAAACAAATCGGGCAGTGGTAAACATTCCGTCTATTTCCATTTTCGACCGCCAAGGACTCTTCTACAATAATATGCTCTTCTTTAACACGGACCCTGTCCCCACTTTCCAATAGATCAAATAATGCAATGGGTATCACTTACATTACTAATTACATCATGGTCAGGGATAACAAGAAAAATTCTATTGTGTGAGAAAGAAAAAAGTGGGCGAAAGGTTAAAAAAAAACTAGTTAGGGAAAAAAGAAGATATTAGAATGCGAGTGACGGTGAACAAATGAAATATATACAATGGCAGAGAGAGATATATTTTTTTTAAAACAGCCTAAATAAAGCAATTTTAAAAACATTTGTGTAGTGTGTTGCTTTTGTTTTGTCTTTTTTCCCTCTGTAAATTGTTTCTAGACATTTTTAAAAATAGAATGTTGTTTACAAGAAAAGTAATTTTTTTTTTTGCTTTATCTAAGCAGGATGCCTTAACACGGAGCTACAGCATGTCAGCTTCTTACATAAAGTCGATGTCACTGGACAGAAGTAAACCACAACATTATCCTGGCAGCAGCAATTCCGTCAGCAACATGAAGAACAACTCTGCCAACAGTAACAGCAGTTGTATCGGCTTTGCTCATGATGATGATAGCCCAGGTCAGATGTTATAGAAAGGCTGAATATGATTCATTCACTATGTTTGTCACATCTGGTGCTTTGCAAAATGTAAACCACACTCTCATTAAATAAGTTTAGTGTTTGACACACACTGATGCTGAGTTGCCAGATGGCACTTTATAAGAAAAAAAATAAATCCCCCCCCCCCCGACAAAAAAATTGAAAAAGACATTTGATTAAATCAATTCTTAGTTTAAGATTAATAATGAAGTGGAAATTTGACTTTTTTTCCCTCTTCTCATTTGGTTATCACATAAGTAGTAGTAGTAGCCTCCGTCAGTCATAGTTGACTATCAAATTTGCAGGGCCCCTAGAAATGCTATTTTATCTTTTCTTTCTCCGTGTATTCTCTTTTTCTATGAATCTGTCTGCTTCTTGTTTGAGTTGGAGCTTTAGAGTTGTGTTTCCAAAGATTGTGGTCTGCAGCTATTTCTTAATAAGAGGTAGCATGTAACAAATAACTCTTAATGTTGTCATTTCAAGAGACAAAGATTAAAGTAACAACATCAAGGTAATAAAGTGACAACATCAAGATACTAAAGTGACACTCCAGGAATATTAGCCAGCCTTTGGTGCGGAGATGGAACAAGATGACTGGAACAAGATGACGGAGAACAAATAAATTGTTAGACATTAATAGTTATACTTATAGTTAATGGTTATATTATAATAACATTATTATCTTCCTTGAGGTCTCACTTGTTCATTTGCTCCTTTCTGATTTGTAGAATTCAAGAAATGTTCAGAACCATGATCCGTTGAAATCAGAAGCTTTGTGACATTTTATTTCTTTATCTGTCTATCTATCTATTGCCCCCGAATTAGGCACATAGGGCAACAATTCTAGGCTCTTGTGACTGACAATCTTTGTTATTATGTGTCAGACTTTGCACAGGAACCACTTTGTATCTCACCACACGGCTCTGTTCTTGGTGAGTTGCTAAATCTCGGCAAGGGAGCTGATGCTTTTGTTGTCTCTTGCCTCATTGTTCTTTTTAGTGTTTTTCTAGGTCAGCCTCTTTTTCTTTTACTCTCTGGTTCTCATTTGTGGGCTCCCTTTAAGATTCTATTGTTGTCTCTTCTAGTTACATGGTCAAAATGTTACCACCTTCTTCTCTTAATTATAGATGAAATTGTTGGATGATTTGTCATTTCTCTTATTTCTGCACTAATCTTGAATTAATTCCATGGTATACAAAGTATTTTCCCTAGGCATTTGTTTTCAAATCTATCTATCTATCTATCTATTGTCATTTTGAGCAGAAGACGGCTCATAGGGCAGGGCCACACTCTCAAAAACAGAAACCTTGCATGCCAAAATGGCACATATTGCAGAGATCACTGTCCCTAAAATCTATGGCTCTGTTTCCATCATCATCATGTACCATACCGGTTGCCGTAGGCGATCATGTCCTTGCACAATCTTCTATCTACAGTGCATCGTATCAGTTCTGTTGTTGACTGTTTCCAAGCCATGACACCAAGCTTTCCAGTATTTTCTCTCTTTGTCGTCCGCAATCTCTCTTTCCTTTTATTTTGCCAGTTGTAACCAAGTATTCCAACTTTCCTCTTCTCATGATGTGCCCGGAAAATGTTGATTGTTTCTTTCTGATGTTTTTTAGGAGCTGCCTTTTTGTGTTGACCTCTTTGAGAACTTCCTCATTGGTCTTTTTAGCTGTCCAGGGAACTTTCAACATTCTTCTGAGAAATCCCATCTCTGTGGCCTCTAATAGTTTTTTCATGTGTTTGTCTATTGTCCATGATTCGCTTCCATAGGTCAGAATTGGTTCTATATAGTACCGATGAACTCTCTTTCTCATTTCTATTGACATAGATTTGTTGCATAAGATATTTTTCATTTTCTGGATTGCTATTTTGGCCTGAGCTATTCTACTTTTTATTTCTGTGGTGCATCTTCCATTTGTTGTTATTATTGTGCCCAAGTATGTGACGCGTTGCACTTGTTTCAAATTTGTCCTGTTTATTTTTATGCTGCATGCTAGTGATGATTGTTTCTTTGATATGACCATTACTTCTGTTTTCTTACTATTCAGACTGAGACCTTTCTTGATGCTTTCTTTAACTATTACGTCTATCATTTCTTGTAGTTCATTCTCTGTCTCTGCTATTAAGACTGTGTCATCCGCATATCGCAAATTATTTATGTTGTGACCGTTGACTTCAATTCCTTTTTGTCTACTGTTGATCTCATAATCTGTAAAGAAATCATAATCTGTTTCCATAACAATACTTTTTACAATGACAGCTTGTCAAGCCATCGATCAACCTCCTTAGTCACCTCTTACGACATACTTTCAAATGGATCCAGTTTATTTTCTATTTCTTTAGTTATTTTCTAATTTAATTTCTAGTGCCTACTAATTACAAGAAGAACATGTTTGGACTGGAAAATGATGCTTAAGATGTTTCCATGAGTCACACAGTCCTTTTACTTTGTTTATTTTATGTCAAAAAAGACAGGTTAGGTTTTATATCAATTTTCTTACCATTTTGAACAGTAAATTAAACAAATCATTTTTTGCACAGTAAAAAAAGAAAACTTATTGTAACTGTATTTGTTTCATGTGTATAATTATTTTTTTAGGCTTTTGTATTTTTTATTCTACAACTATAAATAGATCACAATCAAATTATCAGTTTTTTTTTGGTAAAAATAAATGAATATCCTGTGACACAAAAGTATATATTTGACTGATGCAAAATAAGGTTCTTGGTAAAAAGTGTATCAAATTGCAACTTTAGGGATATCATTCATTATATTCCTGCATCACTTGGAACAGTAATGAAAGTCTAATTAACTTTATAAGAGGCTAAATATAATTTTTGTTTAAGTGAAGGGCAATGTTATACAAGAAATATAATTGCTTTGAAAAGTTGTAAACATTTTTCAGTCTGTAATTGGGAAAAAATTCTGTACACTTTACATTTCAGGTGTTTCTCAACTTCACAGCCAGTCACTGTACAACTTACCTGGCAACAGACGCAGCTGTGCTGAAGTCCCATTTCATCAACCGCCTCCACCACCATATGACCTTAAAGCATCATCAAAAGATGATTCAGCTTTAATTTCAACTAAAGATCGCTGGATCGTATCTGAGCACCAGACCAGTTCAGCATTCAGAGCTCCTATTGCCTCTAGTCACTTTGAACTTGTCCAGCGCGATCGATCTGGAATCTATGAAAGTATTACAGAGAGAACTGAGCCTGAAAATTCAGTTTCATCCTCTTCAGATCCTGAAAGTGTTCCTATGCCCAAGCCACGTATCAAAAGATTTAGTGAGATGAAAGTTTCATCCACAGATAAAAGTGATCGTGACTATCTGAAAGATAATGTTGGTTTGTCCTTATCTAGTGGCAGATCAAATTCAACCGACCAACAGCCATTCAGTGGCAGAGACTCTGGTATATTAGATGACCGTTCTCCAAGTCTTGGAAATTCTTTAGAGGCAAGTATTGCTACAATAGAAGGAACAAATAATGCATTTAAGACAAGAGGACAGGCTGGTGTTCCAGATAGCAACATAGGGAATTCCAAACGTGACATGTCAGCAAGCATTGTGGATGAGAAATTAAAAAGAAATCAAGTAGACAGAGATGCACCCATTAATGGGTCCATGCGGGTAAAGAAGAAAGTCCCAGTATCTAGTCAGCTTTACAGTAAAGATAATGATCAAGGAGAAGTTGTAGTGAGGAAAAGGTCAAGAGGTCAGAGGGACAGACTACGACAAATAAGACAGGGTAAGTATGTTGCAACCAACCTATGAGATGTGCTTTTCAGATTAAATGTAAAATTGTGTTTCCATTTGTACAAGGGTGTGTCAAAAAGTAAACTTACTATTATCATAACAATTTAAAATAATTTGTGGAACTGTTATGATGCAGAGGCATTGAGTCTTCTAACATATGGAATTGGCACTAGCAAGTACGCCAGCTGTCATGTGTGCTGTGTCATCAGGAGATGACAACAATGATGGTGACATCCTTATAAGAAGGCTCTAAAGAAGAGTTGAGTATAGTAATACATTTTGTTTAGCAGCAAAGGTAAACAGCTATCAAAGAACGCAAAAGTAGTACATGGAAAGTTGTTTATCACCACAAGTGTATGGGTGGCAAAGACAATTCAAAAGTGGTGTGGCCATAGCAACTTGTTCCAGCTGACCTCAAACTGCATCTACACCTGACATTGTTGCTGACATTGAACAAGTTATCAGAGTAGACAGGTGGGTGACAAGCAATGAATTGGCTGATATGGAGTCAATTAGTAATGGTTCAGCATCATCAGTGAGGTACTACAGTTCAACAAGTCTCCAGTAGATGGATATTGAGGCAGCAAATCCCAGAAAGGAAAGATCTTCGTATAGATGCTTTTACAGGCTATTATGATAGTATGAAGCTGAGGGAGATGACTCTCTGTAGCCCATAGTTACTGGCAATGAATCATGGGTTAATTATTTTCCACCGGAAACTGAGTGAACAACCAAAGAATGGTGACATTCACTCTTGTAGTAACAGAAAAAAATTGACGCAATTGCCCGGCTGGCAAGGTAATAAATACTTTTCTGGATCGTAAGGGCCCAATTTAAAAAGATTACATACAAAATGTTGAATAGTGAGTTGTATTATGATCTGTATTATGATCTGATTCAGAACCATTTGCAATCTTTAATATATTTAACATGTCATGATTACCCACTTCTGTCATGATAACACATGGCAATGTGCAGCCACACATATCACATTCAACATTGGACGAAATCCTAGATCTTCTTTCCGAGTGTCTTTCTCATTCACCTCTTATTTGTCTGACCCTGTGCTGAGTGATTAGCATATCTTTGGACTCCTTCAGGAAGCTCTTGGTGACAAAAACTTTTCTACAGACGAAGGGGCGTAAATGACAGTGTATGCTTGATTTTTATCTTTTAGAATCGAAGCTGTGTTGAAGTGCTGGCAACATGCATTGAATGTTAAGAGAATTAAGTTGAAAAAGGTGAAGCTCTAAGACTTATACATTGAAAAAATGGTATGGTAAAAGCTTTACGTGATTAGTAGACGACACAGATTTGAACGACGTTTCGGCTCAATAGGCCTTCAGCAGGAACAAACAAACAACACGCACACACAGATATGTAAGTAAATAAAACTAATCCTACATAGCTAACTAGTAACAAAACATCCAAAACACAATAATCAAAATTGGTTAAAGAAAAGAAAAATGACTTCCCTGTGTCGTGGACCGTGATAAGAACGGGAAAGGGCGAGTCACACAGGTCTAGCTGTAATTATACCCTCTGGTCAGGTGAAGGGTTCTAAAAATACACGAGCGGGGGGAACGCTGTCTAGGTAACCTCGACTGCAAAGACACTAACAATGTCTAAAAGTATCTAAGGGCCCGTAAATACATGTATAAACACACACAGATGCGTGTATACATATATACACGTACAAACAAACATGCACCTACTTATACATATCAACATACACCTACATATACATATATATATGCATACACACCTGCACACACATACACACACATACAAGCATGTATATATATATATATATATATATATATATATACCCATACATATGTACACACACAACCACTTACTTAACTATAGCCCAGCAGCAGATATTCAGAGGAGGCAATGGAGCGATGACTCATCTAATATTTTATTAGTATACGTAACATAATCACATTCCAACTCATTGAATTAAATGTCAGTGTACAGCGAGCCACTACCGTATCCAATTTGCAGCTTAAGTAATTCGAGCCATTCCTAATACATAAGTTCAGATATCAATGAAGAATAAACCTACTACATAAGTTCAGATATCAATGAAGAATAAACCTACTACATAAGTTCAGATATCAATGAAGAATAAACCTACTACAACAGTACATTAACATCTATCAATCTTGCTTTGTGTTTAAGAATTAGGGAGGCTATTAAGGAAAAGGGAGCTCTTAAAAAACATCAGAAAGAAGCAATCAACATTTTCCGGGCACGTCATGAGAAGAGGAAAGTTGGAATACTTGGTTACAACTGGCAAAATAAAAGGAAAGAGAGATCGCGGACGACAAAGAGAGAAAATACTGGATAGCTTGGTGTTATGGCATGGAAAACAGTCAACAACAGAACTGATACTATGCACTGTGGATAAACAAAACGATGGAAAACAACAAAAAACTACCGTCGTAAATTCTTTATATAATCATGGATCACCACAATTACAGAGAAACTGGAGGCTGTGGAAATGTGGTTTTATAGTAGAATGTTGAGAATACCATGAACAGCTAAGAAGAGTAATGAAAACGTTCTGAAAGAGGCCAAAGCAAAAAGAGATCTAATTTCCAAAATTAGGAAGAAAGAATTATCATTTTTTGGCCATCTAATCAGAAGGGAACAGCTGGAATATATTGTAACAACTGGGAAAATTTAGGAACGAAAAGATAGGGGAAAGCAAAGAGAAAAGATACCAGACAGCTTAAGAGAAAGGCTTGCCTGAAAATCAATAGCAAAAATGATAAATAACTGTCGAGGTCGAAAGTTGTGGAGAGAGATGATCACCTACGCCAGCAGGCATGGTACTTGATGATGATGAATGCGACCACTCATCATGTCCTGGCCTCCTCAAATTTCAATCTCATGGTCCGCCACTGTTCTAACCATCCAATCCAAAAATGATGATATAAACTTTGCACATATCTTAACATTGTACAAATTATATTTGACAAAATTTTCTAATCATTCGCACAAATTATTTATTTAAGACACCCTATCCTTTTTATTTTGAGGATCAAGGGGTATTATCCTTGTTTATATTTAATATTTATATCTGGTACAGGTTTTTAAAATTTCTGGTACAAATAAATTATTCTGTGACCTGAAAACATTTACTTCAGTGAAGTAATTTTCCACTTTTGCTCTGAATGAAGCATTAAAACAAAACTTCACTAAAGTTCAATCTTTTGTTCATCTTTTCTTTATTCACCATTAGTTCTTCTTCACCAATCATCTTGAGAAAGTGTTTGTTGCATTGTAGTGCAGTTTACAGCAAGAGACGCTGAAATATTTGCACCCTTCAGACCAACATATCTGACATAACCATAACTTTTTTGGGATCAGGTTTACGTTCTTTCTTTGGTCTGTACTCACATGCTTGGCTGAGTTGTCATTTCCAAACATTTGCTTTTGTAGTTTAAGTAATGTCTATGCAGTTCTGATTTGTTGACACTGACCACTATGAGCTATGATTTATTGGTCATTACATTCATTTTGTTTGCTTATAATATTCCATTATATCTGCTTTAAATCATGTTTACATTCTTTAATTAAGTTCATATCTTTGTGTGTGCATGTCAGTGTTGGTCAACACTAGTGACTCGGGCAGATGGTGCTCGTAAACTTGGGAGGGCCGATCATCTAAGGGCAGAATCCCCCTACAGAAAAGACAATCTGCTGCCTTGCAGGAAGATTGGGGACAATCAAAGGCTAAGGAAAGCAAACTTTTATAAAATACTGGCTGAAATTGGATGCACTGGGGCACTGGCGCAGAACACACTGCAACGTTTTAACGGGTGCTCAATCAGAGTGGATCTGGCAGACTCTAAATGTGTTGTTCTGTCTGTGGGGGCGATCAACACACTTAACCTGACAGCTGACTTCATGTGGGAGTCTGGAATCCTACTCTGATTGAGTCCTGATCGCAGACAGAGAGAGAGAGAGAAAGAGAGAGAGAATTAAGTTCTTAACTTTTACAAAATTATAATGAAATGTTTCTTTGTACCAGAATACTGCTTTGTCTAATCTTCTTCTACCTTTCAGCTCCCTGTGGAGCATAGGTCTTCACCAAACACTTTCCAAGTCATTCTGTTTTTTGCCATTCTTTTAAGATCCTTCCATGTCTTCCCTTTCATCTTCATCTCTGCCTCTACCTGTCTTCTTCAAGAATATTTTGGTCTTCCTCTTTGTCTCTTCCCCTGGGAATTCCAAAAAGAGCCTGTCATGTAATATCTGAGTTGGCTTCCGCAGTGTGTATCCTATCCAGCGCCAGAGTCTTCATTGTCTACTGGTATTTTACTGGTACTTTTCCATAATTCTACATTAGTGAATTTGTCTATGGTCACGTACAAAAACTGTTTATAGTTTTATTACGTCTTGCCAGCTAACAGAAGATACACGGTGCAAGGTCTAGAGCATGGAGCTTCAGGTCTTTATGATGAAAGTATATCTGACCCCAGTGATTCTTCAAGAACCGAGGTCTCAAATGATCTCTTGTCAGTTTTCAAGAGTATGACCAAGGAGGTAAGTTAAAATAAAGGCTATTTATAAAGAAGATCTGAAAAACATGTCAAAATAATAATAAACAGACATACATTGTCTATTCTATTCTGAATACTCATATATCTTACAATATCGAGTGAAAACTAGAGTGCTTTTTGGTTTGCTTCTTACACATACACTTTTATATTGTTTGAACTTAGCTGATCTTTCTTTTATGAGATGTTGCTCCTTGTATGTTTTTCACCTAAGTGTTATTTCTTCTTTTGGGGTTCTCTTTATGAATGATAAGTTATATGTCCAAAGTGATGAGTTTAATAAACATCTTATCCATTTTAATCTTTCTCTTTATTCTCATAATCTCAAACTCCACTCATTTTTCTCTTCTATAACTGTGTATAATTTTAGGTCTGTCTTGTTGATACAAAATGTACAATAGAGACATATGATTGTTAATAAATGTAGATTTATTATAGGATATATGTCATTTTGCAGAGCCACATATTATCATATTTTATTTTAGCGTTCTTCCTACCTTGATCAAAGATTGAGAAAGCAGTCACTAGCCTGTGTGTCTTGTGGTGTCTTGAAAATAAAAGTGTTCCACCACTTTGGAGTTTCTGGTCACCCTTTTCATGGTCTCCCCCACTTTTCCCAGGTCTGGTCCATATGATTCATTCCTTTTTCCACTGTTGTCCACCTGCATATTCTTCTCACTCTCTTTTGCTTTTACTCTAGAAGCTATAGCATAGAGTTCTTGTGATTGTTTCTACATCACTGCTGAGTAACTGATCTATCTAGTTACATCATCTGCCTGTTATCACTATGTACAACTTCTGCTATGACTGTGTACATGTCTGTTATCACTATGTACATCTGTTATGACTATATCTTCTGTTATCATTGAGTACATCTCCTATTACGACTGTGTGCATCTTCTATTATTACTATATACATCACCTGTTATGAGTGTACAGCTTCTGTTATCACTTGCACATCTTTTGTTATCACTATGTACATCTCCTGTTGCTCTTTTAGTCCACCTCTTTGTCAGTTCTTAGTAATTTTGTTTTGCCAGGTGCCAAGGATGTTCTATAATGCCTGGACTGAAAGCTTTCAGTGGCTCATAGTTAGCTGCTTACGCTAAAATCAGTGAATCATAACTTAACATGATCCTGGGAGAGGGACCCTATGCACTATTAAGTTGTCCAATATGCAATGAAGATGATCTGTCGACTAAACTAAACTTATCAAGATCCTACCTCATTTCCCATTTTGAGTCTGGAAAACAGACTAAGTAGTCCGGCCAAGGTTGTAATGATTTTAGCAAGGGAAGACAATTCATAGTAAAGATGATCCTGTAACAGACTCAGCAAGCTGATAGGGAAGTTACTCGGTTCATTTTTATTAATGCCACAAAAACTTCAATAAAAAGATTACTACAACAACAATCAGCAAACAATTATTAAAAAAACCAGAGTAAGATGGACAGACATCAAAGAAATACTACATAAATAAGAGTAGTATTTGTTGGGCAAATGCTGAAGAAGGATGAAAAGAATATTCAGACAATTTTTCTTGAGGGTTGCATGAGATTATGACATTCTTGATGCACTATTTTTTTTTCAGCATTCAGATCCGTACAAAGACATTGAAAGTATATAGTTCTCAAATATACTTTGTTTGAATTTAGTGTTTTACATGGTGGATCTTCAAGCATTGTAATACTAATATATATTTTAAAAAAAAAAAGTAAAGAGCCCTCGTCACGTCAGTGGCATATAGGGAATATGGTGTTAGTGACCATAAATTTTACAGACCTTCGGCACATGATTTTGGGGTAATGTGGTCGTTATTTCACCCGTGCCGCTTTACTTTTTCAGAAAAAAATTCTGGTACCCATTAAAGGCTGGGTGAACCTGGAAGCCGTCGGTTGGGATTGAACCCTACCTCTTGTCCTTTGTAGTCCAGTTCACTAACCACTGAGCTATCGCAGCTCCCTTAAATATATATAAATCATCATAATCATCATCATCAAGTTAGTTCCCTGTCTGCTGGCATAGGTGATCATGTCTCTCCACAACTTTGTATCTCGATAGTTATTAATCATTACCGTTGTTAACCTTCTGCTAAGCCATTCTCTTAAGCTGTCTGGTATTTTTTCTCTTTGCTTCTCAGTATCTCTTTGTCCCTCAATTTTTCCAGTTGTTACAATATATTCAAGCTGTTCCCTTCTCATTACATGGCCAAAAAATGATGATTGTTTCTTCCTAATATTGGAAATTAGCTGTCTTTTTGCTTTGGCCTCTTTCAGAACATTTTCATTACTCTTCTTAGCTGTCCATGGTATTCTCAACATTCTTCTGTTATTTTTCTGAATCGTCACAATATATAAAAATATATATTATAATGAAAGCTATCCTGGCTTTATCTATCTGTATTGTTATCTTCACTGTCCCCTTTCTGGTGTTACAATGCTACCCAAGTATTGATACATGTTTTCACTTTTGCAAGCTCTTGGTTTTTATATTTTGAGTAGCCTATTATGCTCTAGTGATTGAGTAATTAGTGTGCTCACTTCCTGATCAGAAGTGTCGTGAGTTTGATTACCAGAAGTAGCTGATTTTATTTCAGACTGACAAGGCTCTGGAGTTCACCCAACCTCTAGAAATGGGTACCAGAGATTTTTCTGAGAAGTAAAGTCAGCCTAACATGATGCTGGTCACATCACCCAAAAATGTGCCACTGGCAGTGAAAAAAATATGGTCACTAACACCATATTCCCCATACGCCTAGCAAGGCATATAGGAAACCTTTACTTATTTTACTTTGGTATGATAAAGTTTAATATTTCACTCTGATACATTGCATATTATAATAAAATGTGTTATCAGCCATGATTTGTCAATAACCAAACCATTTTCTTTTGATCTATTCAGGAACTTCTTCAAGTTGTGTTGACCTCTAAAGCTCAGATGATAAGGAAAGATCAGTACATAAAAGATCTAGAGAATTACATCGATGACCTGTTGGTGAGAGTTATGGAAACCACGCCTAGGCTTCTGAGTCGTCAGCCTCTTCATAAATTACGATGAATGTTTTTTTTTACACACTTGCCTCAGATTTAGGTTTTTGAGGTGAACCTATGCGTCCAAGCAATAACCAGCAAGAATGCTTTTGCGTGCAAAAATCTCATGTATTTTTGTAAATGCATATTTTAATATTATGGAAATGATCAGCCATTTAAATGCAAATTGATACTTTTTTGGGGGCTAAATCAATAACCTACCTGGGATGTGTAATACTTTGTATATTTATGACAATAAAATAAGTGAATTATGTTGTAAATATTTTATATAAATAACGTACAATGTTTCCTGGTACAGTTGTCTGTATTACTGGTTTAATAAATTACTTCTCTTGTGCCTTTATTTTTATTTTGTACTACTAAATTTAGAGTAATATACCATTTCTGCCCTATATGCAAGCACAAAACACTTTAACTTATTAAGTTGAGTTATTTTTCTAATTTGAACAGATTTGATTGGTTGGTCCAGAAATGATGAGCTAGCTACCTATGTCTCCAAATTTATTTAATACATTTCTTTCCCCCTAAATGAAATTTAGGTTGAAATTTGTATGAAATTTACATTGTATAGAAGAAATTAAAGAAAGAGCGCTGTAATGCATGAAAATACAGTTTGTGTTAATATGACATAATAAAAATTGTTATCTAAATATGTTATGTTATCTGAGTACAGTGAAAACTGAGGAAAGACCAAAAAAAAAAAAAGAATGAAAATATAAGTCACTGATTATAATTAGGTCATAATGTAATCATCTCTGTATGTAATAAATATGTGAAATATTAATTTTGTTTACAAAATATATCCAAGTGACTGAGTTCAACATTCATAATTAAAAGTCTGTTAGTAAACTATATTTGTTTTAGATACACCATACAGTAAGACATGTATCTTGTAATATCCAATATTTTATACAATTTAACAAAATGCTGGCTAATATTGAAATATCTACTATTCTTCTTTTTTCCTTTCTCATTTGCCTCTTAGCGTTGAGGGGACGTCATGGGATATAATTTGCGGCCTTATGCTCTTCTGTTCGCCTCTGCTGTCGTTATGTTTATTACTGTTTCTAATATTCTGTCAATCCATCATTGTTGTGGTCAGCCCTTGGTCTGGTGTTCTTGCAACGTTTATTGAAGACTCGCTGTGTTTTCTTGTGATCTTTCTGTTTACTATATATTTATAAATGAGTATCTACCTATCTATTGTCCTTTCAAATTGAAGACACATAGGCCAGAAACTCTAGACTCTTTTTGTCTGATGATCTTTGTTATCAAGCATTAGACCCACATTGTATCTCGCCACACAACTCTATTTGAGGCGAGCTGTTCAATCTCAGCAAGGGAGCTGATGTCATCTGTTATTGCCTTTCACCTCTGTGTTAATTTTAGTGTTTCTCTAGATCTGTCTCTTTTTCTTTTACACTCTGATCCGCATATCAAGGCCTGCTTTGAGATTCTCTTGTTGTCTCTTCTCATCACATGACCAAAATGTCACCACCTTCTTCTCTTGTTTATATTTTTGGATACTTTGCTATTTCTTTTATTTCTGCACTAGTCTCGAATACATTCTATATGTGAAGTATTTTCCTTATGAATATTCTCCTAATGAGTATACAAAAATGTAATAATGATAAATGATGTTTTTCTGCCATGATAAGCCTCTTTAATGATCTTTAGTGATCATGGAAAACCATTGACAAAAATAGCAACCGAAATATGCAGAACGAAGCAAAGGAAAAAGGAGGGAAAGATGAGCACTCCATGGTGGAATGATATAGTCAAGAACGCCATAAAAAGAAAGAAAAAACTATAGAAGTGAAGAAATTAATCAAAGAAGAAAGATTCAAGCATTGGTAAAATTTGGAGAAAGGATTAGTAACAATCACAAATCAGCATCCAGAGACTTCTATAGAACAATTAAAGCCATAAAACAAAAGAAAGACAATTATGATCCAACTGAAATCATCAATGATAAACGAGGCCAAGCAATAACAAACAAAATGCAAATCTTAATGAGATGGAAAGAATATTTTGAAGAACTTTTGAATGTAAAAAAACAGGTCCAAAAACACACAAAAAGCAACCAATAGTTGACGATAAAGAACCAAATATACTAATTGAAGAAATAGAAGAAACATTGCGACTCGCACCAAGAAACAAAGCCCCCAGAATCGATAACATCCCAGTAGAAATGCTAGCAGCAGCGGGAGAGGCAGGAAGTAAATCTATCTATCTATTGACCTTTCGAGCCGTAACCGGCCCATAGGGCGTAGACCAAGATACACCTTCTCCTATATGAATTTTTGTTCTAGCAGTTTTCTTTTAAAGATATTTTATCAAATCTCGCCATCTGTCTCTGTTCTGTGCAAGCAGTTCTATCTCATTGAGGGAGCCGACTCCTGCTACTCTTGCCTCTCTCATCAATGTTCTTCAAGGAAGTAAATGGCTACACAGAATATTCAACACTGCGTGGATACAACAGCAAGTCCCAGACGACTGGAAACAGTCCATATTACCAATACGGAAAAGAGAAGGGCAGTAGAAGAGACTGCAACCAATATAGAGGAATATCGCTATTAAGCCACACAGGGAAGTTATATGCCAAGATAGTCGAAAGAAGACAATTATAGACCCACAACTAAGCGATGCTTGGATGGGCTTCAGGAGGAACAGAGGTTGCACAGATGCCCTATTTATCATAAAACAACTACCGGAGAAAACAATAGAGCATAATAAAACACTATATACAGCTTTTATTGACCAAGAAAAGGCGTTCGATAGGGTGGACAGGGAACAGCTATGGTCCATATTGGCCTTGTACAGAGTGAGTCACCACCTGGTAGAGATATGCAAGAGCCTCTATGAAAATAGTCGCACAATAGTAAGATCCTCAGCAGGCTACTCTAAACATTTCCCCATTAACTTCCGGAGTAATACTTTCTGAAAGCTGCATGCTTTCCCCCCTACTTTTCATCACATATATGGACAATATATGCAAATTAGCATGCCAAAGCATAGGAAGTATACCAATAATGGTGATAGCAAGTGAAAGCACAAAACAGAACTAAATATACATAGAAAACAGCAGAAGAGAGGACGAAATAAATGAAATAATATTTGCAGATGACAAAATTCTGACACATGAAACAACTGAGGACCTGCAAGAACATATCAACAGTCTAAACAACACTTATAAACAATACAACATGAAGATCAACATAAATAAAACTGAAGTAATGGCAATAGCGAGAAAGAAAGAAAAACTAAATATCATAATAGATAATATGACCCTGAAACAAGTAGACAATTTTAAATATCTGGGTATCACGTTAACACAAGACAATAACCAAGTGATAGAAATAGATATAAGGTGTAACAAAGCATACAAAGTTATAGACCAAGTATCAACACTATTGGAAAACAAAGCAATAACTACAGAAGCAAAAAGGGCAATATACAAATAAATTTTTCTACCAACTCTGTGCTACCAGGGCCAGAATTGGACGCTGGACTCTAGAACAATAAGAAAGATAACGACCACCGAAATGAAATGTGTCAGAAGAATGACAGGAAACAGCTTAAGGGACAGTAAGAAACACCGACCTGAGGAAGAAACTCGAAATTGAACCAGCCATTGAATACATAAAGAAACAACAGATAAAATGTTTTGGTCACATAACAAGACAAAAAGAACTAACAATGACTCAAAGAGCCATAAACAAACGCTACATAAATTCCAGAGTAAGAGGAAGACCAAGAAAGAGATGGATAAAGGGAATACTAGTCACTAGGAGGGATAACACCAGAAGAGGCCAACAGAAGAGCAAAGAATCGCAAATTGTATCTCCCCTTGACACCAACGGCAGAGGAGGAAGGATAGAAGAAGAAGAAGAAGAAGAAGTAATCATGGGGACCAGCACTAAACTTGACAAGCTAAATTATTTGCACAAAACTCTTAACTGACAAATAATTTTCATCTAATGTCCTTTCGTGTTGAACACAATTCTGCCTCTTTTTCTTTTACCCTCTGGTTCTCATTTGAGGTTTTGTTTTGTGATTCTTGTTGTCTCTTCTCATCACATGGCTAACACATGTCCACATTCTTTTCTTGATATGTATTCTTGAATGCTTTGTAATTTCTTTTATTTCTGCACTGGTCTTGAATTCATCCCATGGTATACAAAGTATTTTCCTGAGACATTTGTTTTCAAATGCATTCAATTCATGTTCTATTTTTTTTTTGTTTAGTTATTTTCCAGCTCTTGTATGCATAATAAGGGTTTACATACATTTGATTTGAAAATCCTGAACTCTGTGTATCTGCACTTAGTAAATTTGATTTCCAAAATTATGTTTCTGCCCTTTGTACCGATTCTAATTTCTTTCTTTGTGTCTGCTTCTTTCTCTGTGCAGCACCCAAGATATACAAAGTGATCTACTTCTTCCACTGCTATTCCTCCCAGTATATTTTTTTTCTTCTAGACGATTTTGATTTTTCATTACTTTCATATTTTCATGGTTTATTACAAGTCTTATTTTACTAACCATTCATGACAGGGCATAATTCTCATAGCTGAAGGTTATATAGATGAGTTTGCAATGAATGTAGGATTACTAAATGTAGGATTACTAAGAATTAGATCAAAATTATTCAAATTGACATCTGGTTCTTAAAAAAACCTTGATCATAGACTTGCTTCTCTGTAGAAAAAAAATCTGTTAACTTGGCATATCACCAGATGGGCTAGCCTACCTTATGCAAGAAAAAGTATCTCGAACATAAATTTAGAAATTTGATTTTCCTTTAATTCTACCATGATAATCATCAAGTATCACGCTTACTAGCATAAGTGATCATGTCCTTCCACAACTTTCGATCTGGAGTTATTTACAATTTCTGTTGTTGACCTTCTGCTAAGCCATTCTCTTGAGCTGTCTGGTATCTTTTTCTCTTTGCTTCCCTCAATCTCTTCGTCCCACAATTTTTCCAATTTCTACAATATATTCCAGCTGTTCCCAAGTGGCTGTCCAAAGACCATTACATGGCCAAAAAAATGATGATTGTTTCTTCCTAATATTGGAAATTAGCTCTCTCTTTGCTTTGGCCTCTTTCAGAACATTTTCATTACTCTTCTTAGCTGTCAATGGTATTCTCAACATTCTTCTGTACACCAACATTTCTAGAGCCTCCAGCGATTCATTGTCCATGATTCACATCCATATGTTAAGACTGGCTCTACATAACATTTAAGAACTCTTTTTCTTGTTTCTATTGTCAAAAATAGATTGAATAGTATCTTCCTCATTTTTTTGAAAGCTACTTTTGTCTGAGCCATTCTGCATCTTATCTCTTGTGTACATCTTCCATCTGAGGTTAACATTATTCCCAGATATTTAAATTCATTTACCTGTTTTAATATTGTTCCATTTGTCTTTATTTTGCATTGAGGTGATGTCTATTTCTTTGTTGTTACCATTACTCTGTCTTTTTGCTATTAAGGCTGAGTCCTTTATTTTTGCTTTCTTTCACTGTAATGTCTAACATTTCTTGTAACTCATTTTCACTCTTAGCTATAATGGCTGTATCACAAGCTTGCTTTAGATTATTTATATGATGACCTCCAATTGTTATACCAGGCATGCCCCTTATGAATCTTAAAATAATATTACTGAACATGTTAAATAAATTTGGTGACACAACCTTACCTAACACCCTGTTTTATTTGTTGAAACATTCCCAATTTATTTTTAGTTCTTATGGCCGCTGTTTGTTGCCAGTACATGTTCTTCATTATTCTTAGATCTTTGCTGTCAAAATTTATTCCTTCTAAAATTGTGATTATTTCTTGGTGCTTTGGTATAATCTATAAAACATAGGTATAGATCTGTTTTCACCTCAATGGCACTTTCTTTTAAAAATCTTATGATGTATATGGCATTGTTTGTACCTTTACCTCCAACAAAACCACACTGTTCATCATTAATTTCTGGACTGATTTTGTTTCGCATGATGATTCTTAATAATATCTTAGTCATGTGACTCAAAAGGCTTATTGTGCAATGATCATTGTATTCAATTGCACCAGATTTCTTTGATAGGGCTATGAATGTTGATTTTAGCAGGTCATCTGGTATATATATCCTCTGTTGAGGATATCATTCAATATTTTTATTATTATTTCTATTTCAAATGACCCATGGCTTTAATCTCTTCTTTAGTTATATTATCTGGTCCAGGAGTTTTTCCTGCTTTCATGTTACGCAAGGCATCTTCCACTTCTTCTCTGAGTATTTCTGGTCCTTCTCTATTGTCCTTAATATTTACTTCTGTTCACTCATCATCATAAAGGTCATTAATGTATTCTGTCCATCGTTCCCTTATGCTTTCTTGTTCAATCAACAATTCTCCTTCCTTTGATCTTAAATATCCAGTTTTTTTATTGCATTTTTCTTCCTGTTATTTCTTCAGTTTGTTTGTATATAGCTTTGGCATCTCTTTTTAGTTTCATTTAAATCTCTTTATATCTGTTTTAGCCATGCTTTTGCATTTTATTACATTTTTTTAATTTAATCTCTTACATTCATCTTTGTTTTCCTTATTTTTTCTTATTGTATCCATTAGCTGTAAAATGTCATCTGTCATAAATTTCTACCTTGAATTTGGCCTCACTTGTGGTATGAACTGGTGATATTAACTAAGGTTCAATATGCTGTTTTTAATTTTACTCACAGCTTTCCCACAATCTGCCCATGGTCTAGTTTTCACACACACCAGACTGTTTCTATATCTGTCTGCCATCATAGTTTTTAAAATATAAAAACTGTGTTTTATACCAAGGGCAGCCACTCTTGTTTAATATATTTAAAATGTGGACAAACTGATATGAAAAGAGATACATCAATTTCAAATAAAATAACTTGACCATTTTTCAGGTTGACCTATATCATACTATAATTTTATTGCAGATGTGTTGACTCAATATACTTATAATCATACAAGTTGAAAATCTAACAGCAGCTAGTTTCATGTCAGATTCATAAAGTTTCAAGAATTTGTATATTTTGGTCACAAAGATTCGTTGTATTTTATAATGTTGTTTGTAATTTGTATATTTGAAAACTAAATTAGTCTGGCATTCCATTACACTCTTCTTTGTGGTTATCACTGGCTAGAGTAGCATCTTGCTGAGCAGTAACAAGTTCTCTTATTTGATTTAGTAAAAGCTATCATTTAATGTTGAGAATACCAAGGACAGCTAAGAAGAGTAATGAAAATGTTCTGAAAGAGGTCAAAGCAAAAAGAGAGCTATTTTCCAATATAGGAAGAAACAATCATCATTTTTTTGGCCATGTAATGGAAAGAGAACAACTGGAATATATTGTAACAACTGAAAAAATTTAGGGATGAAAAGATAGAGGGAAGCAAAGAGAAAAAATACCAGACAGCTTAAGAGAATGGCTTGGCAGGTCAACAACAGAAATGATAAATAACTATCGAAAGTTGTGGAAAGACATGATCACCTACGCCAGCAGGCACGGTTCTTGATGATGGTGATCATTTAAAGGGTGCCTCAAAGTTATTGTTTTTGCACAATTTTTGTTTTGTAATCTTTAGTTCTTCTCTACTAGCCATTACTTGCTGATTGATATTAGTCTGTTGTCTTACACAACCTTCACCAAGCAGTCACTGGTTACCCTCTGTTAGTCATCACTTGCATTGTGACCATAATCTGTCATCATGTTATCTCCTCAATTATTCTCTATCTGTGGTTCACAGCTTCTTCTTTATCTTGGCACCAGTCATTCCAAAGCACCAGTGGCTTCTATAAACTGGTGGTTCACACAGATCTTCCCATTTTTTGTTATCTCCTCAATTATTCTCTATCTGTGGTTCACAGCTTCTTCTTTATCTTGGCACCAGTCATTCCAAAGCACCAGTGGCTTCTATAAACTGGTGGTTCACACAGATCTTCCCATTTTTTGTTCTCTCCTCAATTATTCTCTATCTGTCGTTCACAGCTGTTTCTTTATCTTGGCACCAGTCATTCCAAAGCACCAGTGGCTTCTATAAACTGGTGGCTCACACAGATCTTCCATAGAGATGACAAACAATCCTTCCCACAATTCATTTTTTAAACTCAGAGCCCCTGAGTTAGGTATTATCTCTGAGTTAGGTATCATCTTTTCATTGTCCCTGTACAGCTACCTTTACAGAATATATACTTCTGGTTCAATATCTTGTCCACGGACCTGTGTCGTTAATTTCAAGAACATTATTTCAAAGAACATTTTTGGTCACTTGATGAGAAGAGAAATGCTGCTGTGGCAACTCGAAAAATTGAGGGAAATAAAAACATTTTCAGAGAATGACGTAGTAGGAATTCAACAAATGAACTGATAAATTACTGTAGGGACAGAAAGTTTTGGGGTGATATCATCATCTAAGTCAACAGACATGATACTTGATGATGGCATGCTTGCTCCAGCACATTCTTCTTCTTCCATTCAGCTCCTCATGGAGCATAGTCCTACAACACATTCCAAGCCGTGCTGTTTCTTGATTCTCTTAAGATTGTTTTATGTCTTCCCAATTTTCTTCATCTCTGCTTCCACTTTTCTTGAAGTATATTTTGGCTTTTCCCCTATCTCCTCCTTATTGAATTTTAAAAAAAGGGCTTGTGTAATATTCTCACTTTCATTTCCACACTGTCCTACTTCTCTTCAAGATTGTTGAACTTTGATTGAAGACTTATTTTTTTTTTTTTTGCTGTGACCAGGGAAATTTCCTGGTCATTGGCAGACATCAAACAATCCCTTTGTTACTTTGGAGACACAGCAAATAATGCCATGAGGTCGCCGAACATACTAACAGACTTACGGTAACCATACCGATAGACATTGTATCACAGTCGGTCCATGAGGTGAAAGTCAGGATATAAATCAACGTGAGCCAGGAATTGTGAGTCCCCGTGTTTTGCCTAGTGTGAACACACAGGACTGTGTCAAGATTTCAGAGAAATTACTATTTTTTGAGCACCTGTTATATTTAAGTGGTAGTAATCCTCATTATAAGGAAAGTAAAGAATAGTGACACTGTGACCTTCCAGGCATGTCGTAAGAGGCGACTAAGGAAGTTGATTGATGGCCTGTAAAGCTGTCATTGTAAAAAGTATTGTTATGGAAACAGCCATAGATTTTAGAAGCAGTGATCTCTGCAATATGTGCCATTTTGGCACGCAAGGTTTCTGTTTTTGAGATTGTGGTTCTGCCCTATGTGCCGTCTTCGGCTCGAAAGGACAATAGATAGATAGAATATTTACTACAGTATCATAACTGGGAGATTTACAGATAGGTACCATAATCTAGGGTTAAGGAAAGTAATACTGTAACAATGAGCAAAAGCACTGGCTCATCCCCACTCTTCTCTAAATGATGTGGCCTTTCTTCACTTCCTCTGGTATCTGTTCTGGTTCTAATCCATTTTGGTGGCTTCAACCATTCCCAATTGATGATGTAACATTTCTCTGATGTTGTCTACCCATCTTACTCTGGAGTCTGCCTCTTACTCCTACCCCCTCTTTTAAAATATGCTTCGTACAGTTAGGAATCACATTGCATTCTTTCTACAGAAGGTAAAACCAGTATGTTGTTTCTGTATGTAGCTTAGAATTAGTTTCCTACTCTTTCTCTTATATAATTTCTGGTTTTGTCCTTTCATCTCATCTCTTTGGTGACAAGCCTACTTTTATGTTCAATTTTAAGTGACCATGCCTTTGCCTAGTACAATGAAATTTAATATTTGTTACAGGACAAGAGTTCTCCAGACGAATTGGGTGGAGATATCTTGTGAGTGCCCTATGCTAAAGCTGGAGTTCAAAGAACATTACTTACTATATTAAACAAATTTAGTCTTTCTTTCTGGAGCTCACCTCATTGGTACTAGCCAGAGGAATGAACAATCCTCTTTGCCATCCACCCTTAAAAGGACATTAAGTGGGTGTAGATGTGTTGTAGTTTAATTGCGTATCCCAGCCCAACACATCCTTTTGATCCCTAAGTGTTTGGCCAGACTGGAAAGTCTGTTTCCAGGACCACTGCTGCTGGAAGGTGGTGCAGGGTCTTGATCAGCTGTTCTTCATTAATCCTGATGCTTGTAATCAATTGTGAGTTGCAGATAGGGTGTCTTTGCCCCCAATTATGATCTGCATACAGAAAGTGGTTGAATTAGTCTAGTATTTCAGGTTATGAAGCTAACATGTTTGGGGTCTTTTGTATTACGAATTTAAGCTTGAAAGCCAGACTTCAGTGCTTTCTTGCATTCGCCAATGACTAAAGGAGTACACCTTTTTGTCATCTGCGCTTAAAAGGACATTAAGTGGGCGTTTTGTTGTGGTTAGCAGTACAACTGATATTTGCACCATTTGGCCCAACACATCTGACTTCAGCACAACATA
Source organism: Megaustenia siamemsis (assembly GCA_032433765.1). Taxonomy (NCBI): domain Eukaryota; kingdom Metazoa; phylum Mollusca; class Gastropoda; order Stylommatophora; family Ariophantidae; genus Megaustenia; species Megaustenia siamemsis. The sequence continues at coordinate 60,026,392 of JAVIAB010000024.1, forward strand.
TTTGAGTGCCGGGTTGTCTTCCCTTTTTGATTCCTACTCGCTCGGCCAGACTAGACAGGTAAGTCTGTTACTTGAGGCACCACTGAGAGGTGGAGCAGAGTCTGGATGGTTCTAGTTCACCTATCCTGGCACAAGCCAACAACTGTGGGTCGCTGACAACTTCTAGCTCTGCTCACCTAATAAAATAGGTTTAAAATATCTTCAGTGATATTTTTATTCCAATTGATGATGGTGAATTTAGCTAAACATTTATGTCAATGAAATGAATCATTAGATGTAAGAAGATTGCATAATTGAAGCAGAATAACAGAGAAAGTTTGTAATATGAAGAAGATCACACAGCAGAAAACTAATTTCCACAGCAGCTAGATTCATAGACTTTATTTATTTTTTTTCTAGTCGTTGTAGAGTTTTTAAACAAATATTTTTTTAATGTAGATCAAGATTTTCTTGAATATTTTGAACAATTATTTAGTTGGTGCTACCAGACTACTTAAGACGTTATCCTTTTCTAGTGATTACTTTTACTATTGACCAACAATGTTTGTGTCTATTATTTTATGTGCCTTGTTTTTAACCCAGATAAATTTAGCAATTAATGACAGAATAATAATAGGGGTCAGTACCAACATATTTATTTCTGGAGAGGAGTGGTTATATGATGTAGATTAATGCAAATTATTATTGAAATGCCACAGATTGTTTATTTTTCCCCTCTAGTTTGATTCATAAACACATTTAACATGATGTCTAATGCAGTAAGTGTGTCAAATGTTTGTGGATGTAGCTCATGCAATCAGCACACCAAGGGATATTTTTGTGCAAGTGAAGACATCTATATAAAAATGTGTTACAATTGAATGCATTAAAATAAACCTGCAATCAATGTGTGATGTGATATGAGGAATGAATGGCAGAGGTATCAGATTGACTGGCATTCTGTCAGTCTCGAAAGGCAAAGTATGTATGTATGTATGTATGTATGGGCTCCATTATAAGAAAATAAATCTTCATAGAACTAGTCCTGAATTACATAGAGAAAAACATATAAATGGTTTTTCTATCTGGAGAAATGTAAGAGTAGTACCAATAAAACTCTAGAACAGCATCAAATAATGTCAGTGGCTGTCCAAAGACCAAAACTCTAGAACAGCATCAAATAATGTCAGTGGCTGTCCAAGGACCAAAACTCTAGAACAGCATAAAATGATAATGTCAGTGGCTGTCCAGAGACCAAAACTCTAGAACAGCATCAAATAATGTCTGTGGCTGTCCAGAGATCAAAACTCTAGAACAGCATCAAATAATGTCTGTGGCTGTCCAAGGACCAAAACTCTAGAACAGCATCAAATGATAATGTCAGTGGTTGTCCAAGGACCAAAACTCTAGAACAGCATCAAATAATGTCAGTGGCTGTCCAGAGACCAAAACTCTAGAACATCATCAAATAATAATGTCAGTGGCTGTCCAGAGACCAAAACTCTAGAACAGCATCAAATAATGTCTGTGGCTGTCCAAAGACCAAAACTCTAGAACAGCATCAAATGATAATGTCAGTGGCTGTCCAGAGACCAAAACTCTAGAACAGCATCAAATAATGTCTGTGGCTGTCCAAATACCAAAACTCTAGAACAGCATCAAATGATAATGTCAGTGGCTGTCCAAAGACCAAAACTCTAGAACAGTATCAAATAATGTCTGTGGCTGTCCAAATACCAAAACTCTAGAACAGCATCAAATGATAATGTCAGTGGCTGACCAAGAACTAGAACATTTATCTCTCTAAAGACGTAGAGATGTTACCACCTCCTAAGGTAAAACTGCATTGTCTTCTTTGTCTGAGCATAATCTGTTAAGTTGCCGTTTTTTTTTTTTTAAACTAGATACACCACTCCACATTATCAGTGGATACAAAAAAAGTTGTCAGATTACACAGCTTTTCAACAGAGTGGAGCTGCCAGAGTAACACTGAGATTGATGCCTCCATGATCTTTTTTAATATGTGGACTTAAGTCATAAAGTTGCAGAAATTGTGCTTTTAATGAATCAGGCATTATTTGTGGGTGGTGTGTGTGCCAATATTCCCACCTGCAAAAGAGCTGAGAACAATCAGTGACTAATAGCTGACGCCTCAAGATCATGAACAAAAGAGCTGAGAACAATCAGTGACTAATAGCTGAAGCCTCAAGATCATGAACAAAAGAGCTGAGAACAATCAGTGACTAATAGCTGACGCCTCAAGATCATGAACAAAAGAGCTGAGAACAATCAGTGACTAATAGCTGAAGCCTCGAGATCATGAACAAAAGAGCTGATCGAGGCTCTACTCTGGAACCCAGTGGTGGCACTGGAAACAGACTACTCCAGTTTGGCCAAACAATTAGGGATCAAAGAGGGAAGGCAACGTGGTATTCAACACTGTGCTGAAGTAGGATGTGCTGGGCCAAAAGGTGCAAATATTACAGCTCTGCTGTAAACAATGTACTCTGATACAGTTGTTAGTCAAAGATACTTTGATTAATTTGTTCATGTGTCTTTCCAGGAAGATAAATTTGCATGCTTCTTTTTACATTCAAAGTGATTAGAAGAAGCCGCCTTAAAATTAAACTATAATTGTGGTTAAAAAATTAATAGTGCATCCTCCAAAACTTTCACATTTGTGAAACCTTGATCTTTTTGTTACGAGCATTAACTCCTAAAATATCATTCATACAAAGTTATTTACTTTAGATAAACAATTGTACATAATGTTAAAATTTGAAACCACTTCCCATAAAACATCAATTTTAAAGATGAGGAGAATGTACAAAACTAAGGACATCATCAACAATTGGTGAAAAGATTTCAAACATTATAACTATAATGCCACTTTGCGATGTAAACAAACAGCTGTTCTGAACAAATTGTAATACTACCTCATGTTACAACAAGTCAACTGATTTCAACGTACACATTTATCTAGTGTGACTGACGAGATATTTTCAACAACAAAAAAATCAACACTTTAATAAAAGTTTTGGCACAATTTTAGATAGAACACTATCTCACTCAAGTGCAACTTTTTATTGTACATAATTTACATACATTTCATTCAATTTAAAATAGAGGAAATCAAAGAACACACCTGTCCTGTAACAATAGTTATTTTGTAAATTAACACCATTTTGCAACAAATGGTGAAAAAGGAGAAGCTCAGAGAGGAGGAGAGAGAGAGAAAGAGAGATATGACAAAAACAGAACAACACATGCTGACTAATCTAAACATTTATAATTACACCTGTTCCATGTAATCTTTAAATGAAATATGTTCACATAATCTCACATCACATTACATCTATTACCACAATAATGAGAACCCCAAAAATATATAATTCTGCTCCATTTTGGAGTCTGATTCACACATATATATATATATATATCATAGCTTAGCAATGACGTCTATATTATTTCTAACAATCTGTCCACTTTCATAATTTCTTTCCATAAATAATTCTCTGAATGGAGAAACTAAATGAAATGTGTGTCAAATCTATAATCTATGTAGAATGTTGAAATGTAACTGAACATAAAGAAAATATTACACTTCAAGCCATAAAATAACATCTTTATTAAATTTCTGTTTAAAAAAAAAAAGAATGTAAGTAGAGAGAGTCTGTTTCATCTCTGAGTAATTTAACTACTACATAATTAGATAATGCATTTAAAAAATATAATATTTAACAAGACTCCCAGCTTAGGATGTCTGTGCAATTATAAAACTAGAGAATTGACAAAGTAATTGGTAGGCAGGACAGGACTTGAACTATCATACTCATTGGGTAGCAACCTGCCACCATCTGGTGGTGAGGCATTTACCTGGTACGTCATGGTTTTTCAAATTCATATTCAGTTCTCCATTATCATTTCCTGTTAGCTTTTCTAGATTCTCATTTAAATACCTAAATACTATTAGCACCAGTCTAACCTCTGAACTCTGCCAACACAAGAAACAATTATGTTTATCTCTCTTCTGTATTGGCAGACAAACTTCATTTCCACAAACATCAATGTCAATAATAACCCCTTCCTTCATGGAAAATCTTGGTGGAATCTTATAAAATCATGACTTACTTTGAATTAATGTAAATTATAATTCAGCACTCACAATAAAATGGGTAAATCAAGTTATGCACAACTGTAAATAAGTCAAACTACATGCTTTGCAAATAAAGCATTACAAAAATGAAATATCAAGAATAGCTGTAACAAAAATCTAAAAAGTGTGAAGACCAGTTTAAATTTATTTACAAAGAAACAAACGATATTTAGTGATTCTCATAACCAGGTCTTTGTTTATAGCAATGAATTACTGAAAGCTATACAGTTGCTTATCCACATTACACTTTAAAATATTAGCTGTTAAAATTTTTTAATTAGTTTAGTTACATCTAATTTACACATTACATGTTGTCTCAGAAGTATAATTTAGAAGTAATTTACAGCTTAAATTCAAATCTAAATTAAATTGTTCAAAAAAATTCTCACTTACCATAATTAGGAATATTATTTTACAATTTCAATCAATACAATCTCAACTTCACTATTAAACTGGCTTTACTTACCATCATTAAATGAAGTGCATATTATATTAAATAGTTTACAGGTCAGATCATATTAGTTCTCACATCGTCATCTATAGAAGCCTAAGAGGTGAAAAGGGAACCCTGAACAAAAACACCCAACTAGTGTGACATTTTCATCTTTGCAAGCAGGAGTGATTGAGGGTAGAATGACATCAGCCATCTATAGCTCCCATGAAAACATCACACTAGCAGAGTAAGGGTGTATTGGTGTTTCCTTTTCAGCCCTCGGGCTTGCTCCTATAGATGGTTTTAGGCCAAAACATCAGTATTGTGTTGTGTTCCTTCTTTGTAAAGCTGTCACCATACCTTGGAGTGTCTAACATTCCCCACCACTGGCTTCTTCCTATAGATGGTGATGGTTCTCAACACCAAAACTAAATTCTGTATTGTGAGCTGTTCTAATCAAATGAGGATACTAGAATTAAGTTATTGGACAAAATTACGGCACACAGAGATTATGTGAAATCACATTACACTTGAAACAAATTTACATGATTGGGGGACAAAAATAAAAAAATTTGTATTTGCACAAAATATAAAATTGCGACCAAACACATAAAACAATTTTACATGAAAACCAATTTTAATGCCAAAAAATATATATATATAAATATATATTTAAAAAATCTTTTTTTTTTAAATTTAAATGCACAAAATTAGACACTTATCTAAGAAATATCAGTTGATTAGTAATGAAACCCTACAGCAACATTTCTTCCATGACTTGTGGCTTCCTTGTCATGCTGACAGGTGTCTTCAAATTCCTCTCCTTTTCAGATGTCTTGAAACCAATATCTATTACCAATGTCCCTTAAGCAATAGCAATAATACACCTTAGTAGAAATCATTGTATAATACTTTCCTGCTACCTCATTAGGGTAATAACCAATTATTTTAAAAGATAGTTATTCTTAACTCTCTAACTTTGGAGTAAGAATTTCATTAGCAATTTTCAAAATGATAAACTTGCCCCTTTGAATGAATCAACATTAGGGGCACTAGTTGGTATAAATGTTTATTGTAAGTTTCTTTTATTATATTTATTTCTTTGGTCTACCTCCATGATATATTTTAATCAAGAACACAACAGCAGAACTGAGATTAAAATATGATGATATTTAAGTAGATCTCGTTTTTAAAAATAAAAATTGTCATTTCTTTTACTTAAAAAAATGTTGCCTTTCTTTAATTCCAAAGGTAAAGAGTTATCTCAATCTTCATTTTAAAAAAAATATAAACTAATTGATAGTATCATCAATCTCAGCTATTATGAGTGACATAAAAGTGCATTTGCTTGTAATAAATTTGTACAGAAATGAGAAATATACAACATACAGCAAGCTAGCCATAGATTTGATGATGGCAATGACATCCTTGCTAGCTGCAAGCAGCCTCAACATTGGCAGGTGAACAAACTTGAACAAGATGAAGAGGCCTACAGAGAAACAAAACAGGGGAAGAGAAAAAAGAAAACAACATCAGTTACATCATAATTATAAATAGATCTTTTAGCTCAAAATACCTGCAAATCATATGTAATCAATTACTGATTGAGAGAACAGATCTCCACATTCTAGTATAATTATAGATGCTCTATTCTTCTCAACAGAGGAAACAAAGTATTCAGTAATATTTCATGCAGCTAACTAGTTATACACATATTAGATATGCCCGACTTGTACCTAGCTTGATTTTCATCTTAGTGCTTCACAATCTCATCAGAATCAATCACTCCCCAAACAATCACAGGGAAGCTTCACAACAAGTGCTAATTCCAGATGCATTATTTATTACCAGGACTGTAGATTCAGATACCATCAGCCTTACAGTAAGTTTACAGAAAACTAATATACACAGTCGGGATGTCAATGCAGCACTTGACATCTTTATCGACAGCCACAAAATTGATGTTTTGTAGCAGTATTGCTACCTGGTGTCCATCATTGACAAATTATCTTTAGACACAGTAACTGACACCCACATTGCTAAAGCTGTTATCATACCACCTTCACCCATCTCTCTAGGCGTATTTGACAGCAAACTGACAACTAAAATAAAGGCAGCTGTTTACAATGTCATCGACAGTATCCTTTTGTATGGCTGCGAATCATGGACAACTTATGCAAAGCAAGAGAACACTAAATGCATTCCATATGCGAAGTCAATTCTTAGTATCACCTGGATAGGCCAAAGTGACAAACATGGAGGTCTTCATTCACACAGGCCTCCCCAACATCTACATGCTGCTCAAACATATGTTATGCTGGCTTGGCCTCTTACTCCGTATGAAAAATGGCTGCATATCAAAAGATATACTTTATAGTAAACTAGCAAATGGCAAAGAACTAGGGGGTGCCCAAAACTTTGATTTAAAGAAGTGTAAACGTGATATTAAGATTCTGAACATAAACCCTTAGCCTGGGAAGGCGTTGCAGATCACAATTTTTGAAAACACACTCTAAAGCCCCAACTCAAGCAAGAAGCAGACAGATTCATAAAAAAAAGAGACATTTCCTAGAGGTGCTGCAAAATCCACAGTCAACTATGACTGATGTAGGCTACTAGATTCTTACAATTTGAAGACCTCACAATATCATATTCTCTCTTGGAGGAGCCATATGTTCTGAGCTCTGCAAAGTCCTGACAGAATAACTGGTTTCTTGAAAGGAATCTCAGATACCCAGCACAGAGCAGTAGTAACTACAAGAACCTTAATTCTCCTGCTGAATACATTTAACACATAAGCTCAGCTGCAATGACTATATCCCTCGCTGTTATAGAAAATTCTCTCCTTGATTTCAGCCACCATCAACCAAAGTTTCAAAGCCAACAGTTCTCTTACCTATGCCATCAATGACACAACAATTTTAAACTTCAACCATTTGAGGTTGGCAATTTTTAAATGAGTGACTTATTACCAACATAGGACCACAACATGTCAAGATTTCACAAATATTGGTCCAAGGTGTTTCATATTACCGTGGTCTAATCCAGCCCATGACAATTAACACAGCTTTATTTTGGATTCTTTCTAACTATTCACACTGTGCTGAATTAGCAAAGAAATGCAGAGCCCACAAACCATCACATCAACTGATGGTATAACAATAGAAGAGCTGCTCAACACAATTGTTAAAAATAAAAAGGTTATAATCAGAAGTAACCTTCGGGTATTTTAACCTTTCATACCTTTTAAAGGTTTGTCCATTTAAAGTGATATAAGGAAGATCAATCTGAACTACTGAGTTGTCTGTCCAGAGAGCAAAATAACAATGCCAAGACTTCTCACACCTTGGAGAAACTGTGCAAGCTATCTTCAATATCTGTGAACAATTCACTTCAATTAGATCCAGTCCTGGATGTGAGGATATCATCCATGAAAGTATGCTGATATTCAAGCCCTAAAGGTAGGATTTTTGCTATTTATGAGGTTTACACAAGCAGAGTTAGTAAAAGGCGACAACCTTGTAGCAGACCTGGGCGTAAGCAGACAGGTTCTGATATCTGTCACCCTAAAAATGCAAAGTGAATGGTCTCTCTGTTAGTGGCACTGCTGTCCAGTTCACAAACCGCAAGACAATTTCCATGTCAACTAATATGTTCTTATTAAGACATCTCTATTATATGCACCCTCCAGGTCTTCCTACTTTAGCAGATTACACAGAGACCATGGTATATTTACAGCACTAGGAAATATTCATGAACAAATCCTTCATGTGTCATCATAGAAAGTTTCCACATTACACCATCATTGGTTTGTAGCTGCCAAGAGTGTTATGACTTCTGGCCACTATCTTCTGTACTAGTGTGCCCTACACATTCTGTAAAGTTATCATGCAGTGGCTACTAATTAATTACTTTGACAAGGTTTGGCAACTGGCCACATACACCAAATCTCTGGATTTCAGGATGCTGGCATTATATGTACTCACCACTTGGCTATGCTATCAAGCTATTTGATGGTGATAATGTTGTCTGCATAACCCGGGGCAGAGGCATTTATTTATATCATTACTGAGTTATACACCGGAGGAAGCTAAAGGGCCAAAACAATTGACGGTTTTTTTTGGTTCTGATGATTAGATTACTTCCAGCTGCGAAGCTTTGTATAAAGAATTCCTATTATTATTTTTTATTTTAATTAATTTTACGTACATCTGAATTTGAAGGTATTTTGATAATATTGTTTACAGACATCATATTTTAAAATTACAAACAAGCATTGAGTCATTAAATAGTAAGTGGACATTTGGAATGTAAAACAAAAGTTTGATATTTCTAAAATGGCTTTCATTTCAATACAAACACACAACAAACATTTGTAAAAGTTCATATCAAAATTCATTTGTACAAGTATATTTAAAGAGTATGCTATTATGAAAGATGTGACGGAATTACTTCCTTTTATAAGCCTGTAATAAAAATACCAGTGTTCAATGAGATGAAGAATTCTTGGTGTAATAATGTTACAAGCAAACTGACGACAACATAATTCAAGCAAAACATTAATACACTTATGAATATTTATGCTTAGCTTATTTGACAAATAAAATATGAAGTCCTTCATTCAACTGAAACCAACCTGAAAATTAATATTTGATACAATTAATTTTTAAAACCTTATTTTATTCTGAATGTTTATGTATAAATTAAATTGTAAAATGTTTTTTTAATACATTTGAACTAATGGTATATCAATCTGGAGAAGGCAAATGTATTATTATAAGAAAATTATAAAACTGCATTTCTGATGAATGACATGGCTCTTTGTAATGAAAATACTATTTTTTGCTTAGCTTTTCTGGCAAACCAGATGTCCAGCAGTCTATCACCCCAAATATAGTAGAGTTATCATTACCAAATGGAACTCAGGTTAATCAATGCCCTCCGAGATGTGGGAAGAGCACAGGACTTCGACAAACACAGATCCACATCACTTCTTCGGATGATGGAGATGGGAGTTAAGATGGGCACAGCCAGAAATGAGAAACTTAGTGGGCATGTAAGAAGACTTATCAACCAACACAGAACTGGAGTCATCAGTCGCTGGACACATGTTCGGAGTGCAATGATGACGACCCGCAAATAACTCAATAAATCAGGTTAACATAGATTGTTCCAATATATACACCTAACAGCAATTTATTACTGACACTCAAACAGTTTGTTGTCATATAAGGATGAGCGAAGAGAAATTGTGCAATAGTTTATTGGACAAATGAAAGTGAGGCACATGAGATGCAATACCTAGGCTTGCAGCTGTAAGGCACAGTTTAGAAAGTAAAACTGTAAGTAAAACAGGTACAATATAAATGAAATGTTTTTTTAAAACAAAGAAAACATCATTTATTTAAGCAAAATCTGATTGATTTGATTTGAATTTGCTAGTGATGTTGGTATGGACCTATCCCAGTATATATGTAAATTTATATTGGATTTTTTTTTTGGACAAAGACATGTTTAAAGAATATAAATTTTTGTGAAAAATAAATCAGTGTAAACAGATTTTTTAGAACAAATTGTTTAAGTCAAGAATATGCAAAACAACATAAACAAAATGTTTATAATAAATAAAGGAACACGAAATTAGTTTTTGTTTCATTTTTTTTGTCCTACCATTGGAGAGTTTAAAATAAAAAAATAAAAAATAGTGGTTCAACTACTCTTACTTTGCTTTTCTAATAATGTCAAGACTACTTTTCATCTATGAGTCAAAGAACATAATTCCAGTCTTAAATGAAAAAAAAAGATAAGAAAGCACAAGCTCTCCACTTGTGAAATGTGCTAAACGTGAACACTTTAAAGAAAAAAATACACACAAGACAAAAATATTGGTATGTGCAGTATGTTGTCAGTCTACTTAATAAATGTGTTACATGGCAATTTACTTTTTTGTCTTTTCTATACTATTACAAATGCACAATCTATTACAATGCAGTCATTTCATCTTTGTAATTGCACTAAAATAGGTGTTTATGACCTTGTGATGCTTTTACATCCTAGCAGCAATGTCGTGCACTTTTCTGCCAAACTGTACATTATTTAGACCAAGTTTGCTTTTCCCTTTTCAACTGTTTACTTTGCTGGACTGACTGGCCTGTTTTATCATGTGGAGGTAGAGTAAGGTCTTGGTCAGTTGTGATTGCTGATCATGAAGTTATGGTCACTGATTTCAGTTCAAGGCTTACATTTGGATCCCAAGTTCGCCAGCAAGCAATATAATATCTCATTCTTGCCAGATTTCAAACCAATCCTTGATCCTTCACTTCCAAGACTGGCTATGTTCTCTTATCTGATTGTGGGCACTTCAGAAGATAAACTTCAATGTTATTTCTTTTTAATAAACAGCAATGCTTTATTTCCCGTGTGTTACCGGGGCCTCATTATGGGGGAGTAAAGAATAGTGACACTGTGACCTTCCAAGCATGTCGTAAGAGGCGACAAAGGAGGTTGATCGATGGCTTGACAAGCTGTCATTGTAAAAAGTATTGTTATGGAAACAGCGCCATATATTTTAGAGCAGTGATCTCTGCAACATGTGCCATTTTGGCATGCAAGGTTTCTGTTTTCGAGATTGTGGTTCTGCCCTATGTGCTGTCTTCGGCTCGAAAGGACAATAGATAGATAGATAGATAGAATGCTTTATACTTTGAACGTAACTCATTCCAGGTGGTTGAAACTCTGAATTGTTCAAATACATTCAATCCATTAGTATAAGTGAATAAATCCACACCCAGAAGCTAAACAATACTCATTATAATAAACTTAAACAGCAAATACAAATAATTTTAGATAAAGGTAACACAGGTCAATGCTTTAAATAATAAATTAAAACATGAAAACAATAAATAAAATACATAATGGTATATAATTAAAAAGAAAATTGCACTGACTGTAACTTAGTGAGGGATATGTGGCAGGTGGAGAGGAAGAAAAAGCTTACTCTTAGAAAGGGAATTCCCTTTCCATAACATGTCAATTAACTGCTTATATGGTGTTCTTCCTCTCTATCTTCTACCTCATAGCAATCCTGATTCACTTTCCTTTTCCCTGATCTGCCACATGTGTATCATGGACATTTTTCAGATCACTGTTACTGTTTGACTTTCATGTTTGGATTTCTGTGTTTATTTGAGAATAATTTGTGCTTCAAACACAAAGAAGGCTTCACCGAAACATTGTAGCTTGTCTCGTCTCTCGATTAGCTGTGTTATGCCATTTTGTGTGTATTTAAAATTCTATACATTTTATATCTGTGCTTATTTTCCCTTAAATCATCCATCCTAAAACCTTCCTCTTGGGTTTCGTTGTTTCCAAGCTCTTTTTTTGTATGTTATAGATAATGGTTATATATAACCAAACACGCCAAAATTAAAGCAAAACATAAAAGCACAACACAAGATATAACTTGTGCACACAACAAAACCATTGAATGTCTGTATAGATGACTTCATTCACTGCACCTCGCAAAGCAAGAATCACTCAAGATATGAGACCCCACTGCATTTTCCTGATGTATTTTCATATTTTAGATATAGCCGCATCATCTTAATTGGTACTGTTTACATGAAAATAAGCAACATTCAAGCAATCTATGAACCATTATCTCATCTTGGAAAACCTTTCAGTGTGTTTGAAGTGAAGTGATAATGATCTAATTATAACACAACACAGGCCATCTCAATCTGCCTGCACTTATAAGCAAAAGACATAAGAACTATCTTGAAGCAATCACAATGAAGATTAATTGGTTATTATTATTGATTCGCCAATTTAGTGCCCCCCCCCCCCCCCTCTCTAGGTTACGTGAGGCCATGGGCGCAGTCAATGAATAGTGAAAAGTTGATACCAATGAGTCGGTTATGGTCTCCACTCTGTGATGGCAGGCAGAGGATCTCAGTTGTAGAGACAATGGCTGCAATCTCAGACTAGTACAGTCACTGGCAAGAAGGGAAGAAATGGCAAAATACCTTCTCATAATGACAAGAAAAATTATGTCAAGACACAACACAATATCTAAAGAGAGTTCATAAGTGCAGTATAGGGCCGATTTCTGAAGTGAATCATATACAGTAGACAAACAAATGAAAAGACAATTAGAGGCCACAGAGAATACTGAAAGTTCCCTAGACAGCTAAAAGAGCCCAACACAAAAAGGGAACTCCTAAGAAACATTAGAAAGAAACAATCAACATTTTTCTATACTGGATAGCTTGGTGTCATGGCATGGAGAACAGTCAACAACGAATTGATACGATGCACTATGGATAGAAAATTGTGGTAGGACATGATCGCCTACACCAACTGGTATGGCATATGATGGTGATGATAACTGATGATTCACATTTGCCATGGCAGCATTTTGTGTTGTCTTTATTTTGGTATAAAACATTAAACCAGGTTCAATGACCTCATTTCTTGTCTGCAAGCTGCTCTGCTAACCAATAGAATGTTCCAGCAAATGTTCCTGTTCGATTCTACACCAAACTTTCAAATTCTAATCTTTAGTTCTTCAGAAAAATTCAACAAAGAAAGAAGCAACCGTCAAGTGGCCTCGATGCCTTGAAGACATTAGATATATATTTTTGTATTGAAACATTTTGCTAGCTGCATGTTTTAAAATCATATCAACAAATTTTGAACACTTGTGCTGCTAAAACTTCACATAAAACATTACTACACAACTACTACAAAACACATAACATAAATTATAACAGAGCAGGAGATTGCAGGAAATTGAAACCAGGAAGTGGCATTTGCAAGAACTAACAATCTCATCTTTAATCAAGAAAAGAAGTTGGACATATGATAGTCATGTGATGAGAAGGGATAGATAACAAAAGAATGACAATGCAATCCCTCAAATGGAAAACAGAAAAAAGAAAAAGAGGCTGACCTTAATAGACATTAAGAAGAACAATGATAAAAGTGTCAAGGACAGCAGGTACAAACTCCCTTAATGAGATTCAGAAGCCCACTCAAAACAGATACTTTTTGTGAGGTACGCTGTGAGCTGTTTGATGCTTGACAACATTTGAAGGATGATGATGATTTGCAAGAACAATGAAGAGGTTCAAGTCATTCATTAATGCCTGAATAGACAAATAAGTTCTCTGGGTGAATAAACTTCACACCCCTTTCACTCTTATGGTGCATTTAAAACTTGACTTTGAACACAAATAGTGAAAGACTTTAAGGAGAATAAATGCATTAATGAAATCATATATGGAAATGATGTTTGGTTACATCAGTTAAATGTGACAGTAATATTTGATAATTTTATTTATAATATTAAAGAAAAAATATTAAAATGTAATTTGTACACTAAAAAAATGTGTCTCTTTTGGAGTAATGTTAAGCTACAAAAACCAGATTTTAATTTGAAGCACATTTTGAATTTATAATTCACTAACAATACAGCTATTCTTCTTCAAAAATTAATATACAAACTATGTAAGTTGAAAAGAACATGTACTGACAACCAAGTGCAAATCTTCCAGCAGATAAAACAAGGTGTTAAGCAGGACCGTGTATTATCATCCCCTTATATTTAACCCATATGGTAAGATTATATTAAAGCCCATAAATAACATGCCCAGAATGTCATTCAGTGATTATAATATAAGGTGTGCTGTGCCGATGACACAGTTGTTAACAATGGAACTGAGTTTTGGAAAGTGATTGACCATAGACATAGAAAGAAAACTTAAAGAGCAATGCCCCAACAAGAAAGACAAGTAATAGTGACAACAAATAACCTCTGAAGGCATTATTAACGTAAATGGGGCAGTATTATTTTAGTATATGAATTCCAATACCTAGAAGAAAATAATAATTTTACATACCAGATGTACAACAATGGTGAGATAGCTGAAACTGACGCTGCATTTCAAACAATGACAAGATGTTATGCAACTGGCCGTTGACAGATAAAGGAAAAAAAATATTTCTTCAGTGGTACATACAGGCAGTCTTAATATATGGAAGCTAACCCTGGACAATCTGACATCTTTGGTGGCCACAGAAATGTGGTTTTTACAGAAGAATGATGACATACTATGGACACATAAAAAAAAAAAGAAATTATAATATTCTTGAAAAGACAAAAATAAAGTTTACTACCAAAATCCAGAAGAAAGAATTATATTTTTTGGCCATGAAATGAGAAAGAGAACAAGTGAAACATATTCTGACAAGCGGAAAAAATCACGGAATGTGAAAGAAATATGAAACAGTAAAAATACCAGAAAGCTGAACAAAAATGTAATAGATAGTGAACAGTTGAAATGATAAACTATTTGAGACAGAACACAACTTAATTGCTTTTCTTAAAACACTTCCTTTAAATTAATGTGCCAAATGAGTATCAATATAAAATAGGTCTTTTCCTCAATTCAAGTGAGAACAATATATTCAACATGTGACATCAACTTAAAGAAAATAAGGAGGGTCTTCAAAAATTTGAATATAATCTACCCCATACATTGTTACAAGCAAATGAAGGTGTTTATGAGAGACCTCCCCATTTTGTATTTTAAAAAATTAATGGAACTTTGTTTAAGGTGTTTATGACAGACCTCCCCATTTTGTATTTTAAAAAATTAATGGAACTTTGTTTAAGGTGTTTATGACAGACCTCTCCATTTTGTATTTTAAAAAATTAATGGAACTTTGTTTAAGGTGTTTATGACAGACCTCCCCATTTTGTATTTTAAAAAATTAATGGAACTTTGTTTAAGTTCCATGATCTACAACGAGTTGATAATGGTTGTTGATATTTCAATCATAGATAGTTTACTAAGATAAGGATCCTGGAGAAAGAAAGATATAAAGGTGAGCACCTACATATTTAGCATATTGTATGAAATCTCAAAAATTGAAATAAATACATCAACAGAAAACCATAAGTTCTATCTCAAATAAACAACAGACTTCATGCAAAATACAAACATTCATTATTTAATCAGAGGAAATAGTTTATGGGGGTTTGTAGTGAAGAATAAGTCAGAGAGCAATACTTTCAGATTACAAACAGGATTATCTTTAGACAAACTGATTAATGGGCAAGGAACTGGGTAGTGGTCAAGAGCTCCCAGTTTGGAATCCCACTATAGGTGGTGGGTTATTTAAAAAAATAATTGAATTCTTGATTTCTTTGTGGCATTACCCTCTTCTTCTCTCTGAGTAATGAGACTCAGGATTAATAATCCTCTCAGATAATGGCAAAAAAACCAGAAGGTCCAACCCTTAGCAGCTGGGAATAAAAAATAGTAAGCCAAAATGGCTTTCACGTGTGGAAAAAAAAAGTGATATTTAAAAAAATTCAGTCCCTTCGAGACTTTGCTAGGACTATAAAGATGGTGTACGCAAAAGAAAATAAATTCATGGGCAAATTCACAATTAAAACCACAAAATTATTCATGCAGGAAAAATTATGCCTCAAATGTTTTGTGTGCTTGCAATTGCATTAATTCAAACCATATTTGCCCACAGAAAACAATCAATCAAAATGTGAAGGAGAAAAAAGGGCAAAAATATGCTTATGTACTATATATTGGTTTTAACATAAAACTGCTTTTTAAAGAATAAAATTAACAAGAACTTAGGAATTTGCATAAGTAGCAAAGCAGAGGGTGCAAAGACAAGTGAGATAAAAAGCTCTTTCACATAATAGGTAAAGGTAAAGTACAAGACTTGAATCGGCATCTTAGCACACAGTTTTCACATATATGTGCTCAGCAGCCTATCCACAAGCGTTCGGAGACTTCTGGATAGTGTTGCTTCAAGCACCAAAACACACGATGTGAGGCGGTATTTCTCACCTTCCCAGAGTAATACCCTGGTACCCATTTCTGCCAGCTGCTGGGTCGATCGCGGGGGTATTTTTTTCTTCCAACCATGAGTTAAATTCACACTGCTTCCAGTGGGAATCGAACACGGGTTGTCTGAACTGTTGTAGCCCAGTCCAGTGGTTTTCCTAACTAGACTTCCATGGCCCCCATTTTTTCTGACTGCAAGGTACAAAAACACATGGAACCCACACACACAAAAAAGTGTTAAAAAATGTAACATTAAGAGAAAAGAATATTGTTACTGTTTTGTTAATCCTGATCTATCAACACCATTTTAAAATAGACAAAAGAAGACTATACCTACAAACACCCAGAGCGTAGTGTAATAGATTTGACTAGCCATTAATGTTAACAAAGTGAATGTAGTTTAGTATGTCAAAAATGTGTAAACACATATAAAGATATGATAGTGCTCACACAGAAAATAAAAATATTAAAACTCAAACAAATTTCTACTGAAATGTATATAAATAAATAAACAAGTATAAAATGCATATGAATTATGACAGGACAGAACACAAATAAGTGCAAGTAACTAAGTCTAGTAATATTTGCTGAAAGATGGGAAAAAAATGCAGATGGCCAATTAAAAAATGAACAGTAAACTATGAATTTATGTTTTTAATAAATGAAGTTTTAGATAGTGGTGGCAAGATATAATAGTAAAAGATATCTAGTGTTCTACTGCAAACAACTACACAATGCATCCATGCCCACTTAGCATCCTTTTTTAGAAGCTGATAACAAGGTCTAACTATTCCTTTACTCATTGGGTGAATGAGGAGCGTGCAGCCATGCTGCAAAAATTACTGTTTTGCTGACTGAAAAGCAGGCCTGCGGCAGATAAGGATATTTTTCTATCGGGGGGTGGGGGTGAAATAAAATCCTGAGGCTTACACATTGTGGCAACTGCTTTGACCAAGCAGTCTTTATATCTCTGACCTTGTCGAGAGCCCAACATCTCCCCCCCCCCCCCAAACATACATCCTTAGATGTGTATGGCAGATGTGTTGGAGTTTTTTTTTTAAATCAGGTGAACGCAGCTAAGCATACACTCTTTGGTGATATCACATTTATATACTAAAAGAAAAACATAGGATTAGAAACATTAACAAATACAGAGAAAAGAAAATAAGTTAAAATAAAAGTGGAGGCAGTTTCCTGGACTTATAGAATTACACATATAACATAATGTCAGTTTAATCAAAAAATAAATGTCTAATTAAAGGAAATAAATGGAAACTCATTGGTGACTTCACAAGGTGAGCAGAAGCAGCACCAGCAGAATTCTATTGACCTTTCGAGCCGTAACCGGCCCATAGGGCGTAGACCAAGATACACCTTCTCCTATATGGATTTTTTGTTCTAGCAGTTTACTTTTAAAGATATTTTATCAAATCTCGCCATCTGTCTCTGTTCTGTGCAAGCAGTTCTATCTCATTGAGGGAGCCGACTCCTGCTGCTCTTGCCTCTCTCATCAATGTTCTTCTCAGTGTCTCCCTGGGTCTTCCTCTTTTTCTTTTACCTGTTGTTTCCCATATGAGGGCTTGCTTTGCTATTCGGTTATTATCTCTTCTCATCACATGTCCAACGTATGACCATCGTCTTTTCTTTATTACTGAAGATATTAGTGGTTGATTGGCGATTTCTCTAATTTCCTCATTTGTTTTGAATTCGTTCCATGCTATACCAAGTATTTTCCTTAGACATTTATTTTCGAATGCGTTCAACTTTGTTTCTATATCTCTTGTTGTTTTCCAGCTTTCACACGCATACGTAAGGGTTGATAGTACATTTGATTTGAATAGCCTAAGTTTTGTGTTTGTGCTGATAAGTTTTGATTTCCACAACTTTTCAAGGCTTCTGAAAGACATTGCTGCTTTAGCTATTCTGATTTTAATTTCTTTGCTCGTATCCCCTTCTCGATCAATGTGACTTCCAAGATAGATAAAGTGATCGATCTCTTCTACTGGTTTGTTTTCCATGTATATTTTGTCACCTGTTGGAATTAAACTAGTCATGACTTTAGTCTTTTCATGATTGATCTCAAGCCCAATTTTGCTGGCTATTGATGATAGTTCATTTGTGTTTTCCTGCATCGTTTTTATCTGACTGCTGATGAGAACTATGTCATCAGCAAAGTCGAGGTCCTCCAAATGGTCTCCTTGTATCCATTCGATGCCTTTATTACCAGTGCAGCATTTCTTCATTATGAAGTCCATAACAATTCCAAATAACAAGGGCGATAAAATACATCCTTGTTTAACCCCAGTTTCTATTGGGAAACATTCGCTCAGTCCTTCCTCTGTTCGAACTGCACATGTGTAACCATCATACATGTCTTTGATAATATTTATGATTTTTGATGGTAAACCATATTGCTTCAGAATTTTCCACAAAGAATCTCTATGAATACTATCAAATGCTTTTTTGAAGTCGATGAAGTTAAGTACAAAAGGTTTTTGCTTTTCAATGTGTTCCTCCAATATAAGTCGTAGAGTGAAAATGTGGTCAATACAGCTTCTCCCTTTTCTAAACCCAGCCTGTTCTTCACGCATTACTGTATCTATTGAATCCTGTATTCTATTTAGGATGATTTTGCAGAATAACTTTGAGGCAACTGACAAAAGTGTCACGCCTCTCCAGTTGTTACAATCTCTAAGATTGCCCTTTTTTGGGATCTTAACAATGATTCCTTTTTTCCATTTATGAGGCGTCTTCTCTGTTTTCCAAATGATGTTGAACATTTTTTGGAGATGTATTAGATTATGGCTATCAATTGCCTTGAGGATCTCAGCTGTTAACTTATCCTCTCCAGCAGCCTTGTTATTGGTCATAAGCTTTAAGGTGGTTTCTATTTCACTCAAGGTGAAGTCATCTAAATTTACATTTAATTCTGCTGCTGGTGTTTCAGTTTCAAAATCTATTAAACTGTGGGGTAGTGGACGGTTAAGAATTTCTTTGAAGTGTTCCGCCCAACGGGCTTTTATGTCTGCGCTTGTTGTTAGCATTGATCCAGATTTGTCTAGAATTGGTGTTCCACTGGATGTATAGGTGTTTGTCGGCATCTTTTGCACAGTATAAAGAGTTCTGCTGTCTCCTGTAATTGCAGCTGTCTCTGCTTTCTCTGCCAAATTGTCTATATAAGCTCTTGTATCTCTTCTTGCTGAACTTTTCACTTTGTTGTCTAATTCTTTGTATGTTGCTTTTGCCAGAACCTTTCCAAGATCTGTCTTTACATTAGTCATGGCTCTCTTCGCTTCTCTTCTTTCTTTGATGTATTTCCACGTGGTGTCTGAGATCCAAGCTCGTTTTTCCATTTTCTTCAGTCCAGCACTTGCTTCTGCTGCTGTCATTAGTATTTTGCTCTGTGAGTCCCACATCTCATTGATATCTAAGTCTATTTCACCGAGTGCTGTATAACAATTACTTAGCTCTATGTTAAACTTTTCCTTTATGGCTTCATCTTTCAGTTTATGACTATCAATTTTATGTGTAATTGACCTCTTCTGTTGGTTTCTAAATTTTAATCTTATTTTCCCAAAGCACAGGTTGTGGTCACTATTAACATCAGCACCTCTGTAAGCTCTTACATCTATTAATGATGATCTGAATTGTTGTTTAATACATAGGTGGTCAATTTGATTGGAGGTTCTATCATCAGGAGATATCCATGTTGTTTTGTGAATATTTTTGTGTGGAAATAATGTCCCACCTATAACTAAATTTTCTATTAAACATAATTCTATTAATCTTTCTCCATTCTGACTAGTATTATCACAGCCTTCTCTCCCCATCACATGTTCCACTCCTGCATTATCTTGTCCCACTTTGGCGTTGAAATCTCCCATTACAATTAAAAGATCGTGTTTTGGTATTTTGTTTATAAGTTGTTGCAGTTGGTTATAAAAATCGTCCTTAACTTCATCACCAGCAGAATGAGAAGTGTATATATCAAACAAGTGACACATGAGAAGCATTTAAATTAATTATTAAGGCATTAGCATAAGAAAATAAAATGGACCCCCCCCCCCCCCCCAAACAATGAAATAATAAATCTTCACAGATGCTGTAAATAAGTCATTAAAGTGAAACAAATTGTGACATAATTAGAGATAAAGAAAGATGATTTTTTTTTTAATATGGCACAATGAGACAATAACACTCCAATGAACAAAGGAATAATTGTTGTAAAAAAAAATTTCTGAAACTGGACAGAGAAAATGGCTACTGTTTCAATAAGAGATCGGAAAGTTTGATAGTATAAGAAAACAATTGGGGTGTATGTTTTTTTTTTAAATTTATTTATTTTAAGGTATAAGAAGACATTGGACTGGTCACAGCTTTCGGTGTGTGAAACAATATGGCAGTTAGTTTAATGGTATATGAAGGACATTGGTGTAGTTAACAATGTAAAAAGATAAAACAGTGTTAATGTCACAGCATAAGACACAATGAGGTTATTACAGTTTCAATTTAGAGCAAGACAACATGAGGTGGATTGTTTAAGGTATAAGAAGACAATGGGTTTATTGCGGTTTTACGGCACATGACAACAATTTTATGGTATATGAAAACAAAGAGATGGGCTACAGTTTAACGGCACATAACAACAATTTTATGGTATATGAAAACAAGGAGATGGGCTACAGAAAAAGAAGACAATACCACCGCTCAAACTGACCAGAGAGGAGTGACTCTATTCTAGTACCTGGTAAAGTAATCAGTGGGATCACACAAAGATTCATCAAAGCAGCAGATACAGATGTAAGGAATTATAAATGGTTCTGAAGGAAATTACAAAATGGTAGATTATGATTATATTTTCATTCCCCACCCTAACATAATAGAAAGCTGTAACAAAGCCAGTACACAAGTTCACAAACGGCTTCAAATATAAATGGTTAATCACTCAATTTAAAAACAAGAATAGCTCCTATCAGTAGTCTCTTTTTGGCGTACAAATTTGAAAACAAGACAAATAACAAAGGAACTTGGTGGATAATGTTATTTGATAATTTAAATGAGTATCTCTGTGAGATTGCTTTGGAAAATAAAACAAGGATTAAGCTTGAAGACAGTGGGTGGAGTCTCTAGTGAGCTCAAAACTAGGATCTGTTTCATTTTTGTGCCTGGACACTTGGGCCTAAAAGGAAATAAACGAATTGACAGCCTTGTTGGAACAGCTGCCATAGACTTCGGATGTGCAAAAATGGACGGGGTGATGTTCTGATTGTCATCAGGGAGTGCTAATGATTCAAACAATGATCATGAATCTATAGCCATGTCCATACTTCAAGAACATCAAGATTAATTTGGAGAAGATAAGAAATGAGTTCCATGCAGAGAGACTCAATAAAATAACAAATCAACACTCAAATGGAGTCGTCAGTCTAAACACAATGAGGGCCATACAGGGAAGGAGATGTGAGCACATATGGATGTGTCTGATGTGCAATGAGAACGATCTGTCAAATAAAACTAAACGTACAGACAACAAATCATTAACAGCAAATATCTACCAACATATTTAAGGAAAAAAACAACAGAAGACTACATTAACACATCCTAAAAATGTCACAAAACTCAATTTAGAAAACTCTACATCCACCAATACAGAAACTCAGGCAGCAATGAACATGTTCACATACTTGGAAAGTGGATGGGGAAGCCAGCAAGAGTATCATTTAAAGAATAAACAAAACAGAATAGTATTTGCCAATCTGAACATTTTGAGATCCTCTCAGTACAATACAAAATCCAAACTAAGGAGAGCTTATAAATATTATATGTGTTTGTCAGTATAAATTTGAAAAAGAAAACATCAATTCTTTCTTGTTTCATACAAATTTCCATTAAAAAAACTAATATTTTTTGGTCTTTCAGTAAAATATAAAAAAAAATTTTTAAAACTGCTCAAAAGAAAAACGGCGATGAATAGCTGAAGCTGGATAGACCACAGTTGAAATTGTTATAAACCATCACAAAGAGTTGCCATGAGACTCACCAACCAACCCAGCAGAGAATAAAGGCAAGTGTTGTCCACATTTAGGGCACTCTGTATATGAATGATGGTCACTAAGTTGTGTAGAAGAGATTTTGTTGTTTTATTTTAAACATGATGCTAAGTGTGCTGGCCCACTGATAGCTCTGTTGTCCCATATGATGTCACAGTAACTAGGATGTCATCTTGTGCCAATATCAGTGTTGTGTAGAAAAAAAACCTACAGTTAAAACATATATACATATAAAAGACTCCTTGCTACACCTTACAATTTGGGTTCATGTAATACAACTTTCTCATCAATTTTGTGCATTAGATTAACCCTAGATTATGACACCGTTGTAAAAATTAGAGCATCAAAACACAAATTCTTCAAAATTTGACCAGTTTGCCGTGGTCAAACATTACCTCTTTCCATGTACCTTCCCAATTACTATTTCCCGTGATCCCTGAGTGTTGAATCTGCATTCATTGGATTTTTTTTTCATTGTGTGACATACGATTTTGTATGTGAAAAAAAAATTGCAATATTCAACTAATTTAATTGGTAGTTTTTTTTTTTTTTTTTTTTTTGCTGTGACCAGAGAAAAGCAAAATGGTTGTTGGCTGATATCAAACAACCCTTTGTAACTCAGGAAACGCAGCAAATAACGCTATGAGGTAGCCAAACATACTAACAGACCTACGGTGGCCATATGAATAGACAATTAACACATTCAGTCCATGCAGTCAAATCTCATGCCATAAATGAACCTGAGCCAGGAAAACCATATTAGGCATCATGACTGCTTAAAACTAAGATAAATGCTTTAAAGAATATATCATTATGAGCAAAACTTAACATTTATCTGTTCCAATGAACTAACTCAGGTTTGTACATACAAATTTACCAAGAAACAAATCGGTCCTTTTGTATGTGCATTCATTTACCAAGAAACAAATCGGTCCTTTTGTATGTACATTCTATCACAATACATAATTTCTTAAAATCTGTGGATACCCAAAGACTGAAATAATTATTCAGAGAATGAGAATATAATTATATTGCATTTACAATAATTTTTTAAAGTGTCAACATCACATCTTAACAAATAGCACAGCAATGCATTTTCAACTCAACAGCAATATGGTGGTGTAAAACAAAGACAAGAACTGCATAGCATTTATTTCATATTAGCAAAAATTGCATAGAGGTATGCATGGTTATCTTGCCTCTGTGACTTCAGAAATCTGTTGTACTTTCTATTCCAAAAACAAAATGAAAGACTTGGTATTATCACAGAGTAATACAACTAGATTCATAAATATAACAAAGCAAACATGAAAATAAGAAAACAAGTTTGTCAGCATGGAAACAGTAGACAGTTGCTGTCCTGTAAAAATGGGGCACATTAATTCTCGACATGTTTGGGCAAAAACAAAATCACAAATACTCTGTAAATGTATGATGTATATCATCTTATAAAAATATATTAAAAGAAGTTGACAAAAGGCATGGGAATGCTGCATGCACACTGGCAATGATGTCAACCACCTCAGCAAACTGCATAGGATAAATGTCACAATTAGTCAATGATGTGTCAAGTTTATATTTTAAGCACAAGAAAGACATATATATATATATATATATATATATATATATATAAACAAAATCATTACAAAAGCTGAATGTTAATATAAATAAAACAATAAATAAATGCATGGTTAAATGGCAAGTATGTCAATATAAATTTCAGCATGTCAACAACTTAGGAAATGGAATTATCAAGAAGCATGTATGTTTTATGAGAATTTTAATTTCAATATCTGATCTCTGTCCAGGGTACATTCAAATATTTGATATTGGTTTCTTGTGGTTTACTCGCTATTTTTGTAAATTATCATAATAGTTATTTTCAGGATACTCTGTTAAAGTTGGGAAATGGAAGATCTAGTAGATGATGGATTAATAAAATAATAGCACTATAAGCACTACACAGGATACACATTAGAGAGCAACTACCCAAACACTCAGCATTCCCTTGATGCCGAAAGACAACAGAATGAAGTAAAGTAAAATTAAAATAATCTGTTCAGGTCTATTTAGTTGCTTCTGTTAACCAGTTTTACCTATCCATGCTCAGGTTTATGGTATTATTATTGTATAATCTGAGATTGTTTACTTATTACTTTCCCATTTATGAAGCCAGCATTTCTCCTGGGAATTGAGATTGTAATTAGTATTGGTGTTAATTACATTGCATATTTCTATTTCACTACTAGAGGGGAATGCTGGACAACCAGACACAGCAAGCTACTCCAGGAATCCCTGATGTTATCAAAACATTCTCAAGCTACCACACAAGACATCTCAGAATAAAATTGATTGCCAGCACTTCACAAGAGTGCCCTTCAATGGATACCCTTCTACTATGGAATTGCTGGAAATGAGATGTCACTGATGCCAAAATCTGCTACAAGAAAAACTCAATACATCTACCCAATGAAGTAGAGAAAGGCCAGAGATCATCATATGAAACAAATGCAGAAGAAACTAGAAGCAAAGACCACAGATAAATTACAAGCTAGGCCAATGTCCATCAAGATATGCAATGATCATTTTCCACCTCAATGAGCAGACTCATGAGCCACTTCCTCCACACAGAATTAATCTACACAAAAGGAATGTCGCTGCTGAAGAGAGGGGTCTACACTCCAACACACCTTCCCCAGGAGTGTAACATCATATTGAACTTTGACCCCTAATAAGAGACACAGATTAAAAAAAACTATGGAGACTACAGGGCTCCAGAGGGAATTGTGTACTTCTCGATGGGGAGGAAAAAGATACAGCATGATCTAAATGACGGGGGGGGGGGGGGGGGGGGGGGGGGGACGACGACACTGCCAACATAAGAAAACAATCACTATTTTTAGGCCACGAAATGAACGAACAGCTATAACGTACTGTGAAACCTGGAAAAATTGAGGGAAGAAGTCTCACATAAACAGAGACAAAGTATACAAGACAGTTACAGAAGTATTGTATGATAGGCAAGTCATCAACAGAAATAATAAATAGCTGCAGTAACAAAAAGTTGTGGAGAGACATGATCACCTTCGACAGCAGATACATACTAGATGATTCTCATAAACTTAGCACTGAAAGGTTATATTACCTCTATTATACATAAAATAATATACATTGTTACTTAGCTCCTACATTACTAGTATTTCTCTAGTACTGCATTTTACTTAGCAAATATATATCAAGTAATACTTGATCTTTTCTAAGTTCACTCATTCACTCAACATAAAACATTATAACAATATTCTCTAATACAGCTGCAACCTGCAGTGACAGACAACAAAGTATTTTAAACAGGAAAACAATCAGAAATACAATAGTTATGGTATCAAAAAACATCATAAACACAACAGCAAAGGCACCAAAAAAACACAACAGTTTGGTCATCAGAAACACAATAGCTCTTTCCCCCCAAAATAAAACATCAAGTTTCATCAAAGAGCACAAGAGCTCTATTTCCGTAAGTCACATCAATCACATGATTAATTTTGTATAACTTTCTCTACAGCATCATGGGATGGGGGAGAGAGATTAAATTACACTCAAACCTGTACAGATTAACTATAAATTAATCCTATCCGAAACAAATTAACTGACTATAATTTTTTTTTTTTAATTGTGCATGACTATATCATTTAAAATATGTGATTAACTCTAGGTTACACTACCTTTCTGTGAGTCATGTCTTCACACTACCATCATAGAAATTACAACCACTTAATTGTTACATTTTGAGTTTAAAAATATAAGATTTTCTTCAAGCTTTTGCTACACAGTTTATCCAAGCAGAGACATGGAAATCGGATGCTGTAATCATTTCCTGGTTTAAGTTTGATTTATAGCCTGGAATTCAACCCCATCACGCTATGGCTACTGGAGGTGTCACGTTGTTTTACAGTGTGACCATCAGTCCAGTGCTATGTTCAGCACCCTCTAACTGTTGTTTGCTGACTATCCCATGTTACAAAATTTGGTTTAATGTCTCGCCAATGGCTGAAATTTCCCCCATCATAAGAAAAAAAAATAATTTCTTTAAAAGTTTTTGAAAGAATAAAAAAAGCACAACCCCTTTTGTATGATACATTAGTACTTTTCACTGCAAACATTTTTGTATGATCAAACGTCAAAGGAAACAAATCCAACTCTCAGAGGTCACTGGAAGTAGTAATTAGGGAGGTATAGGGAGGAGGGGGATGTTTGCCCACAGCAAAATGTCAAATTGCAAAGAATTTGTATTTTCAAGTGGTAATTTTTACAACGATATCATAATCTAGGGTTAATGTTTGATGAATATGATTTGAAAAACTTCACAACTTCCTGTAACTGCATCATTATATGCCCTGACACACAATACTATGCAATATAAATAGGCAAAAATATGAGCTATGACATTCTAGTTAAGGAATGGTTCTCAATACATGTTAAGGCTTATTGAGATTATGGTGCTAGTAACCATATTTTTTTAGTGACCTACTGCACATTTTAAATTTGATGTGGTCAGTATCATTTCCAGGCACACTGCCCCAAGAAAAATCAGAGGTAACATTTTCATCGGAGATTGAGCGCCATAGTTGTGTCAGTCGGAAGACTAAATTTATCTTTAAAATGCTTATATTAGCTCTGTAAGTGGAGATCAATAAGATCCATAACCATAAGAGCTAATCACACCATCTTAAACCAACATTTAAGACAAAAATTATGAATATTTTCTGTAAGGAAAATAAAACTATTCTCATTATCAACATGTTTAACAACTATTTAATATATGTTATATAATGCAAGGGGGAAAAACAGTATTTGGGGTTCCTAGAGTTAAGTCTTGTTGCATTTAAAAAATGTAAATTATGAAGTAAAATTACTTTTTAATTTTAAGATAGTGCTAACATCTGCACGTGTATTGTACAGTGAATTTAATAATTTCAAAGTTTGACTTAGAATTTACTAACAATTATCATTAGTGTGCTTTTTCAAGTTAAAATGAAAAATATCTTACAATAGAAGACAACAGAAATGAAATGAAATTAAAATATACAAATTGAAAACTTTTCACAAAAACCTGTATAGACATAAAAAATTCAATTTCCTGTAGTTTGATATTCACCTTAGCCCCACACAAACACATAAAACATACATGGCAACTACAAAATATAAATGTACCATGGACAATGTACACAAGAAGCTGGTATGCCAAATTTCATTATTAGTACACTCTGCTGAATGACCACATGGTTAAATGCTGCAGTGATATTTTTCAGGCAAACATAGTTTAAGAGTTCACCAACCCTCAGAATATGGCAGCCATTTTTCGGACAAACATAGTTTTGAAGTTCACTGACCCTCAGAATATGGCAGCCATTTTTTGGGGAAACACAGTTTTGGAGTTCACTGACCCTCAGAATATGGCAGCCATTTTTCGGGGAAACACAGTTTTGGAGTTCGCTGACCCTCAGAATATGGCAGCCATTTTTCGGACAAACACAGTTTTGGAGTTCACTGACCCTCAGAATATGGCAGCCATTTTTCGGACAAACACAGTTTTGGAGTTCACTGACCCTCAGAATATGGCAGCCAGAAAATTGTATTTTGACTGATGATATCAACCATAAATAACTCAATGGTCACTGAAAAATATGGACACTGAGATGATATGTACGCTAAAAGAATAACACTTAGGAAGCCCGTGCATCTATGACTTATAGTCAGCTGACGACAATCTCTCCTCAGTTTTCAAGTAGGTTTCACTTGAAACAGTCTATGTCAAAACAGACTGGCCAATAGAGGCAAGGATTGCTATGTCATCCGTAGTGGCATCATTTATTGATGTACAGTTCCAACTTCTCCAGTAAAAACATGGAATTCAAGAATACCATTAAAATGCCTCATTCCATCTTGGGTTAAACAGCTTGTGCTCCCATGGCATTAAGACAAGAATGGACACCCAGCTGTAATGTAAACAAATCCCTCTCTTTCTGTAACTGTCATTAAAATTTTCATTTCACACAACATTAACACTGATACTTTAGTTCACTTCTCATTTGTAATCAAAAATGTTCAAATTGAATATAGAATCCCCCGAGGCTGTTATTTGTGAATAGTTTGTTACTAGCATTAACTACTACCCCGAGGCTGTCATTTGTGAATAGTTTGTTACTAGCATTAACTACTACCCCGAAGCTGTTATTTGTGAATAGTTTGTTACTAGCATTAACTACTACCCCGAGGTTGTTATTTGTGAATAGTTTGTTACTAGCATTACCTACTACCCCGAAGCTGTTATTTGTGAATATTTTGTTACTAGCATTAACTACTACCCCGAAGCTGTTATTTGTGAATAGTTTGTTACTAGCATTAACTACTACCCCGAGGCTGTTATTTCTGAATAGTTTGTTACTAGCATTAACTACTACCCCGAAGCTGTTATTTGTGAATAGTTTGTTACTAGCATTAACTACTACCCCGAAGCTGTTATTTGTGAATAGTTTGTTACTATCATTAACTACTAAAATGTTATTCACACATACACATTTACACTAGCTAGAACATTAAGTTTTGTGCGTGGCGTCACAAATTTAAACCACTGCCATACAAATTATCAATTTTTTAAGAATGAGAGGCATGTATTAAGCTCAAGACATCATCATCCCAAAATATTGCCAGATTTCCAAGATTAGAACTAAAACGACATATACTGTTAAGATTAAAACAAATAGCAGTATTCAGCAAGCAAACATTTTAGACACAAATCACATATTCAGCTTTTCATAAGCTAATCTGTGGATAATCATCTTGATGATGATATAACATCATATAACATCCAAAACCTGCATTTACATTAGTAAAGGTGAATGCTGCAGAAATGATCCATAAATTGAACAATCACAAATTTGATAAATTTTCAAAACTGCTGAAAGAAAATGTGTTATTAGAGTATGTGTACATCATTAAGTGTTCCACAAAAGTAATAAAGAAAGATTGATGAGGGTGTCACTAATACAGACAATTGTGTAGCATTTTAATTACTACTGCTGAACCTGAGATCTATCAAATTATTTAATAATTTTTTTGCAGTTGCTAAACAGCGGAAAGGTCTATGTTGAAAAACAGGAATTGAAATAAGTGAAAGATTTTAAATATTTAGAAAGTTGGAGTCAAATGGGGGAGTAGAAAGAAGCTTAAATTAGGAACAGATGCACTGAGACAAATCTATATAGTTCCTTCTTTCTTCCACATAAGGTATTTACAAAGAAATTATATCATAGAGTTTGATTTTCCATTTAGTCAAGCAGTGTTTATCACAGGTAAACTAAAGCTAGAATTCAATTGATGACTGCCAAAGATGCCAGTAAATAAACTTTCTTTTTTATTTTTAGAATAACGATAATAGCTACGCCTTGATACCAACAACAAACAGGAGCAGTTATTTTAGCGATTTAAATCTGGATGTAGAAAAAGAATAAAGAATCATGTTGGATGCTTGTAATAAATAAAATTACAGTGAAGAGGAATACATTACACTGTGAAAAGATACTTTTATGCTACATCAACAAAACTTTCAAGGCTGCATGAAGACATATTGCTAATTGTTTTGTTTTTTATTTTGCTTTTTTTTTTTTATTTGCAAAATAATTCATATTGGATCACTTTGACCCAATACTTATGATGGTAAGTTGCCCATTGTGATCACAATTTCATGTTTTCATTTTTTTTTTTTTTTTGGTCATTTATCCCCTATTTTTCTTTCTACGTGTCTTTTAGCCATCTATATATTGGTGAAATCTAACTCCTTGCTCAATTATCTAAAAAGTCATATACAATATGTTATGTGTTAGATAAAGCACATACATTGACTTTTGAAACCATAAAGTCCATGAAAAAATTTGTCTCTGAAATTTCTTCCATTACATTGGTAAAAACCTACATAATGAAATGTCCCTAAATAATACTGACAGCAAGAAGAACAGACAAGCTGAAGAATGAAAATGGAAAAGTATGAATAATATCAATGAATAAGTATGAGTTATATCCCTAAACAACAGATTAAACAGATAGGACATTTAACACAATTATCAACAAACAATATCTCACAACAGGAATTAATAACCAGGTACAAAAGCAAAAGAAAATTCCCAGAAGATTCATTAATAAACTTTCTAATGTTACACAGCTATGCTTGACGCCAAACAGCAGAGTTTCTTTCCCAAGGAACGTAAGAAGAGAACAGAACTAGAAAGTGTGTGTTTATATGAATCTTTTAATTATTTTCTGTATTTTAATAAATCAACCATGACCAGTGCCTAGTTATAATTATAATAAGACTACTAAAATAGTAGTGATGATTTTTCCTATTTTAGGAAATAATTTATAACCAGTAAAGTCAATCACAAGATAACTTTAACCCACTCTGTGTAAATTGTATTCAGTAAAAATATTGGCTTGTTTTAATCATTATTTATCACAATCTTTCATATTAGTCCTTTATAAAATCATTACTAAACATCCAAATTATAGTAGTTAATTCATACTTATTTAAATAGTTCTACATAAGACAGCAGGAACTATAGTAGTGAAAAAAAAAATCACGGTTATTTAGCAAAACATCATAATGGTGGACGCAACATGCAAATGAAACTATTTTTCCAATATAGAGATTTGTGTGGCTCCTGCAATGATGTACCAAGCTTTTGAGGAAATTAAAACTGTACGTAGAACAACATAGACAGAGTTGTACACAGGCAGCTGTCACTTCTCATCTCACCTTCTGGAAAATAAATGACAAAAAAAATTGCACATGAAGCACATTAGAACCGCTTCGTTCACTAAGTGATGGAAAATTTGTTTGCTTAATATATATATATGGTATACTGAGAAATAGTTTAACAACTTACCTGTAAAAAAAAAAATTATTATTTATGAATCAATTTCACTTCCAAAAAAAATGTCCAGCCAAGTCCAGGGTCAGTTGTTTGTAATTTTGAATTTGGTTAATTTGTATTTCTGAGAGGTGATTACATCTATATAACATATGAAAGCTAGCTACTTACCACAAAGGTGAATTATATTTCTGAAAGAGACAATTTGTATGAGCATACCGCTGATGAAAGAACACAACAACAAAAAGCAATATTTTGTAAGCAAGAAAACAATACCTTAAATGGAAAGTCTGGTGTTTGCTTCTAGTGCCTGCGACTAGTGCTGTAATCCCGCTCTCTGTCACTTCTTTCTCGTTCACTGCGCTCCCTCTCAACCCTTTCACGATCTGCCCTTTCTCTGTCGCTGCGCTCACGTTCTACCCTTTCTCTATCATTGCGCTCACGTTCTGTCCTTTCTCTATCATTGCGCTCCCGCTCTGCCCTCTCTCTGTCACTACGTTCTCGCTCTGCCCTTTCTCTGTCACTTCGTTCCCGCTCACTTCGTTCACGCTCCCTGTCACGGTCTCCTCTGTCACTTCTCTCACTACGCTCTCTTTCACGTTCTCTATCCCTGCGATCATCATAATGGCGGTCTCTCTCCCTCTCTCTATCCCGTGAACGCTCACGGTAGTCATGGAGATCTCTTTCCCTACTTCTGGAATGGTGGCGAGACCTTTTCTCCACTCTATCTTTTTCAGGGTATCGATCTCTGGACCGTGAGCGTCTGCTGCTCCTGCGAATTATAAAAAAAAAATAATGAAGATCATCAGAATTTTTTAATACAATCATAACGATGAATGGTAAAAAGAAAAAAATTAACATAAAAAATATTAAAATTATTTACAAACATTTAATTAAGTAGCAAATTGGATAACAAAAAAAAAATATTCAATCATATAATTTAATTAAAGATGAATTAAAGTGCATTACTAGTCAATATCTACCAACACATTCATGGAAGAAAAGAAAAGAAAACAAGAGACTACATAATTACTCAATAAAGATAGAAGTCATGATAATGTATAAACTCACTACCAGTCAATTGGGTTGGGGGGGGGGGGGGGGGGGGGGGGGTGCATTTAGACAAATAATGACAAAACAAACAATAAAAGTGACAAACTTAAAAAAAAAAAAGTGTATATGCACTTAAAATGGTGGCACTAAGCCAGAATAGTCGCCCGTGCGCTGCCTGGGCCAGAAAGGGGAGTAAAGAATAGCGGCTCTGTACCCTACCAGACGTTTGTAAGAGGCAAGAAAGGATGGTTGGATATGGGACTGGCTATCCCATACTGTAAAAAAATGAGCCGAAAAAACTTCACAAACATGGACAAGTCAAAGAGAGAAAAAGTAAATCCGCCACCAAGGAATTCTTGGAGAAGACAGATAGAAGCAGAGATGAAGATGATGGGGAAGACATGGAATGATCTTAAAAGAATGGCAAAAAACAGAACGACTTGGAAAGTGTTTGTTGAAGACCTATGCTCCACTGGGAGCTAAAAAGGTAGAAGAAGAAGAAGCCAGAATAGTGTTTGTCAAGTCTAATAATCT
Source organism: Megaustenia siamemsis (assembly GCA_032433765.1). Taxonomy (NCBI): domain Eukaryota; kingdom Metazoa; phylum Mollusca; class Gastropoda; order Stylommatophora; family Ariophantidae; genus Megaustenia; species Megaustenia siamemsis. Next base: position 60,059,394 of record JAVIAB010000024.1, read on the forward strand.
GTAGACTCTCTCAGTACAACACAAAACTCAAATTACAGACAAATGAAACTGTAGTCACTTCAAAATCAATGCCATTGTACATTTATGGTTTTACGGGTCACCAGGCAATAAAAAAACATATCACTCTACACAAACAGCTATGAGGTGTTCATGTTTCAACCAGATTTTATGTGACTATTGAATATCAAATATTGTCTTCGGTCAAGGAGAGGTTCATTCCCCATTCACATATTTGAGACATAGTTTGGAGCTGTTTATTTTTCATACTGGTTTTTCTGATTGATTAGGAAGTTTACTTGTCAACTCCAATGTTAAGTCAGTATTATTATATGGCTGTGAAACATGGAGAACAACAAAAATGACAATCATGAAGATACAGACCTTCATTGATGGATGCTTACGCAGAATAAAAGGATGGAAATGGCAGGACAAAATCACTAACATAGAAATATGGAAATGTACTAGTCAAATACCCGTGGATAAAGAGATACAGCGAAGACGATAGCGCTGGTTAGGATACACACTGCAGAAGCCAACTGAGAGTATTATACAACAGGCCCTTTTTTTGGAATCCCCAAGAAAAGGGATAAAGAGGAAGACCAAAATATTCTTGGATAAGACAGATGGAAGCAGAGATGAAGATGATGGGGAAGACATAAAACGATCTTAAAAGAATGGCAAGAAACAGAACGGCTTGGAAAGTGTTTGTTGAAGAACTATGCTCCACAGGGAGCTGAAAGGTAGAAGAAGTGAGTTTTCTTCATTTTTGCAACCAATTAGCGATATTTTTTGGTTAAATGTTATGGATGCTTAGATTCAACATCCATTTTACATAAGTGTGGGGTATTTCAAAGTTATCTCTGAACCCCATTAGCTTCTATTTGAATTTGAAAGACTGCCATTGATTTTGAAGATGATTATGGCTGATAATGAATTGCATCATCTGCCACGGAGCATCGTTGGATTCAGTCATTAATAAATTAAATAATCGTTAGTTAAATGATATAGGTATTTAGATTCAGAGTCCTTTTTATATGTGTGGGGTATTTCAAGGTGATCTGTTCACCAAATTAGCTACTATGAGCAACTAGACGATCTCATTATCTTCAATATTTCTTTTACTACTATGCCATTATTTAGTTTACATCATATGTCTCTTGACCCTTTGGAAAGGAGCTGGGCCCTGTCATGACCTAGATGTTTTATTTTTTTATGTGAATGGACAATCTGTCATATTAATAAACGCTCTTTATCAAAATAAATCACACAAATTCATGACATTTAGACATCAATGACGTATTTTTGTACTATACAATGGCTACCTAGTTCTTATAGTTTAAATTGTAAAAAAAACTGTTGAAATTGTTATCAAAGTTCCTAAGAAATATGTGTACACTTTCACTTGAATGTGAAGACTGAAAAATAACGTAAACAGTAATAGAATGTGGTCAACATTTCATATGCCCTACCTGCACTTCCAAGTACCTGCTGTCACAACAAACAGGGTCAGCGGCCCATCTGCTGACCTAGACCAAGCTATGACCTCCTAGTCAAATCACCCCCCCCCCCCCACAACAGCCTGTGCCAAAACAGGTTGGTTAACAGAATCTAGGATCAATGCGTTCCATATAGTCGTAGCTTTTGCTGATATGGAAGAACAGTACCTCTAGACATAACAAGTTGGTCTTCCAACCACAGCCTAAAACTAGATGGACTCATAACTTCTCGAGTAAAAGTCATGAACGTCAAGAAAGCCATTATGATCAGTCAAATTCATAAGTTAACGGGCTTCTGCTCACATCAACTTGTGACATTAGCACAAGAAATTTAACAACATACACTCATATAAAATATATATTTGTACATAAAAATATTTTTAAAATTTACTAGACTGATGGAGAGAAGTTATTCAAATGAAAGAAATAATTGCTAGCAATTTTTTTTCCCGTTTTAATAGAATTATGAGTGCACCTTTAGATGTTTTTACTTTATAGAAAGAAAAGACTCTGACCTGATGTATATTTTTTGTATACAATATCAGGGGTTTCTAAACAAGCTCCCATTAAAATGCCTAACAAAAGTGCTCACAATATTCACAGCAACATGATCAACGTACAACTAAGTATAAAAGAAAGCATTTCACCACAGGGATGAGATGTCTGAGAAAAGTGATCAAAGTGACCAGAAAAGAGATTAAAAGAATAGGCAAAGATATCAGAGAAAGAGCTGTCATTGAATCAATTCTAAGCTACATACAGAAAAAAAATAAAATAAACTGGACTGCCCATCTTGAAAGAATATTGTGTGATTCACATACAAAGCATATATTAAAAGAGAAGGGAGAAGTGCAAAGGGCAGACCCAGAGTAAGATGGATAGTTATTGTCAAAGAAACAACGATTGGCAAAGACTGAAGCTCCTAAAAGGGTGATAACCCGAGTTCGTTTTGTATCTCCCTTGATACATGAACAAGGAACGAGTTAAAAAAAAAAAAGAACTTAGTTTAAATAAGCTTAATATTGTATATTTTGTGAGATCTGGATCTATTGCTGTCAGTGATGAGTTAATGACAAAAATATAAAAATGTTTGTTCTCAACACCGGGAACAAAGAAAGAAAATAAATGCAGGGTAGATGGAAACAAACTACTACAATCGAAGGAAGATTACTAAAAAAAATTAGACAATTAATAAATAAATATTACAATACAATGAATATAACACAGATTTAAAAAAAACAGTATCTTACTGTTCGCTATATGACTAAATATTTCTTCACAAATCAACTGTTTTAACAACATAATCTCTACACAAGTGTTGGTATACCTAGACCCATAGGACTTTTCTTCAATTCCATGAAGTGTGTCTTGGAGAGAGCTGATCAGAATCTTGCACCTATCGTCTGATGCAATTCTCGACTGCTTGATAAGAGAGATTGCTGTAACCAAAGTCTCTATTGCGCTGGGGAAATCTCCTGCAGTGGGAAAAATAGGTCAGGGGATTCAGTAGTTACAAAACTGTGATAACTTGCACACAACAGGGAAAAAACAATATTAAACACAAAGGCTTAAACCAATTAAGCAGATATCATTTGGTTTGTTCATCTCTGATCAGCTTTACACAACCAATTTCTTTTCTCTTTACATAATTTATTTTGTTTGTTGTCCATTATGTGGAGAGTTGGTGACCGAATCGCTAACTTGTCTGGCTCCAGGCCAGGAGAATAAGGGCTCGAATCCAGTAGGGTGAAAAGTTTATTGGAGGTGAAATAAAAATTCAGACCCTAACACCTCACGACAACTTCACTGGATGAGCAGTCTTTATTATCTGGTCCTACAATTCCCCCTGGCAGACCCCAGTAATAGGAAAATGCCGTAAAGATAGTTTTTTTTTTTTTTTTTAAAAGATAGTCCATTATGATACAGTCAGACCAATAAGTAGAAATATGTCCATTGCTGTGGCTTGTTATACAAAACTATCTCAATGCCTATTTATTATACATTATATATATATATACAGGGTGTTTATAAAGTCTCACTACACTTGGTATCTAGGTCAATTTGAAAAAAAAATGTTTATGACGTCATCACAATATGTGCTCCCACTGTCAATGAAATTTGTTGAATAAGTTTATTGCTACTGGAAATGTGGAAGATGCTCCACGATCTGGTAGGCCTGCTGTGAATGATGAAATATGTTTAGATATCCAAGACAGAATCCTTAAAAGTCCAGACAAGTCATTAAGAAAACTGTCGCAACAAGTGGACTTACCATTGAGCACATATTGTGATGACGTCATAAACATTTTTTTCAAATTGACCTAGATACCAAGTGTAGTGAGACTTTATAAACACCCTATATTAATATTAGATATCACCTTGAGCGAAATTGAGACCTCCTTTAAAGCATATAGACAGCATGGCTGCTGGCGAGGATAAGTTAACAGCTGGGACCCTCAAGGCAATTGATTGACAAGATCAGAAATGAAGAACTGAGAAAAAAGCTTGGAATAATCCTCGCCATAGAATATATAAAGAAACAACAGATAAAATGGTTTGGCCACATGACAAGGCAGAAAGATCAAAACGCAAAAAGCCTTCAAAAATAAATGTTGCAATAACACCATACCCAAGGGCAGATTACGAAAAAGATGGATTGACGGAATATTAGAAACACAACAGTAGTACAAACAAACAGAAGAGCAAAAGACCGCAAAATCTCCCCACGATGCTGAAAGGCAAATGAGGAAAGAAAGAATATTATTTATATAAACAAACATTTTTATTTCTCCTTTTTTCGTCGTTATACTTCCTTGTTCAACAAGTCTAACATGTGTATATTATTTATCACATGTCTTAAATTTATCATCATCATCATGTACCAAGCCTGCTGGCGTAGGTCATCAAGTTTCCCCACAATTTTCGATCTCGACAGTTATTTAATATTTCTGTTGTTGACCTTCTGCCAAGCCATTCTCTTAAGCAGTCTGGTATCTTTTCTCTTTGCTTCCCCCCATCTCTTCATCCCTCAATTTTCCCAGTTGTCACAATATACTCCAGCTGTTCCCTTCTCATAACATGGCCAAAAAATTGATGAATTAAATTTATAGATTAGATAAGGCAAATTGCAATATAAAGAATAAACTACCAGGCTTCACCTAATCCAGTAGGCATCTGAATTCATAAAGTATACAAGGAAAGGGACATTGTTATACAGCATGTACTGCACCTGAACTTGCATCTTGTACAGCCCGATTAATTGCACTGCTGGACACTGTTTTGTTGCGCTGGAAAATTTCTTCAAACTCCTGGTCACTTACTTGTGGTGGCATAGGTTCATATCTGAAATAGTCAAAAAACTTAAAAATGCAGATGTAGCTCAAAATTAAAGGACATAATTCATGCAAAAACTACATTACAACAGAGATAGGTTGCGAGAAAAATTCCTTTTTAATCATGACTAAAGAAGGTCATGATAGGAGTGGCATCTCCATTTTATGAAAGAAAGTGCATGTCTAAATCAGTTGTTTATAGATTCAAAGGCTGTACAAACTGGCAAAATACACTTAACAAAATTGTATCTTCTTCTTTCCTACCTCACTTGCCTTTCAGCATCAAAATTGTATAAAGAAAGCAAAAAGAAAAATATCATAGGTAATGAGATGGATGAGGTTTTACTGAAGAACATAAGTACTAGTGAAAATAATGCATATACATGACCTGTAATGTAAAAGCAAAAGATATTACCCAAAGAATAAAATCCTACATAAATATATAAAATATTCCATAAACAGAAACGGAAAGATTAACTCTATATGTTTTAAGAAACAGCCTGAAATTTCTTCTACTTTTTTCAGCTCCCTGTGGAGCATAGGTCTTCAAGAAACACTTTCAGTTCCCTGTGGAGCATAGGTCTTCAACATTTTCCAAGCCGTTCTGTTTCTTGCCATTCTTTTAAGATCATTCCATGTCTTCCCCATCATCTTCTTCTCTGCTTCCGTCTGTCTTCTCCAAGAATTCCTTGGTCTTCCTCTTTGTCTTTTTCCTTGGGGGCTCCAAAAAAGGGCCTGTTGTGCAATACTCTCAGTTGGCTTCTGCAGTGTGTGTCCTATCCAGTGCCATCGTCTTCGCTGCATCTCTTTATCCACTGGTATTTGATTGGTACTTTTCCATAATTCTGTGTTAATGATTTTGTCCTGCCATTTCCATCCTTTTATTCTGCATAAGCATACATTAATGTGTCACTGATATTTACTCGACGTAAAACTGGATGGCTATTCTCAATAAGATGATGAAAAATGATTTCCAGTAATGCTTCTGAAAATGACAGCACCTTTGGGTTCATTATCAACACTCAGAAGAAGACTATTTCATACTTTATTTCTTTTCAGTCCCGATTTTTTTTTTCCTCCACCGCATACAAGATATGACTAACATATAACAGAGAGCCAAATATGCTCAAACAATGCCCATTTTTATAATATACCTTTCTGGGGGCCTGGCATAGGGGATCTCAGAATAAGATGTAGGAAGAGGTTGTCCATATAGGTCTGGAGGAGGGTGACTTGCCTGGAATGTAATTACAAATGTTAGCTACTGTAAGACAAAATCATAAAACTAGAAAATGTATATAAATTCTCTATCAAGTTGAAAATTATCAGAAAAGAAAATGTGAACAACAATATTTTATCACATAATTTTATCAATATCAATGTGTTACTATGAAAATACACACAAAAGATACCCCACCCACAATTAAGAGCTTTGTTTTAGGAGAGGAAAAAAACCCATATAACAGGCTGGTAACTGGGTTAGATTGATCATGCTCTCAGAAAAGATATAGAAACCATAATAAAAACCTGCATAAAATAAGTATTCCAGCAAAAAATTAGAGCAAGAGAATTAATAAACAATGAGTGCAGAGAAAATTGACAGGATAAATAGAAATAAACAGACCAGACAGAACATAATTTGCACTGAAACAAAAATGAACAATTACAAATGCACAAGAGATGGGCAATTACCAATTCCTTCTTTGTTGAGGTAATTAATCTATGCCTGTATTAAAGTAATTTTTTGTGTCTGCCAGTACTTTGTTAACTAATAGAGGCTTTACTTTGTTTTGATATGTCCTATTTAAGTAAGGTCTTAAAAAAACAATTGTATGTGATATTTTCCCTTACTTTCATTACAGTTGAACTTTGATTTGGAGACATCAGATATAAAACAACCTCATGGCAGAATTTTGTATGAACTTAAAACAATAAATTTAATGTTTGGTACAAGATAAAAATCTAATTTTTAAACAAAGAAACTGATATACTCACAGCCGGGGGAGGCCCCACTAAGGGTGGAACATAGTATGTGATATGTCCTGGTGGAGGAACAAGACCTGCCGTTGGAGCTTGAGCTATTGGAGGCAAATTAGGTGGTGGCAAGCCTGAAAAAGTAGATAGTTTTCACCACATAGCATATATTAACTATCATGCCACTTATTGTAACTCATTCAATACAGCACATATTAACTCTTCATCAATATGAATCAATATCATCAATAGCCAGCAAAATTAGGCTTCAGATCAATCATGAAAAGACTAATGTCATGAAAAGCTTAATTCCAATTTAAAATATCATAGCTAGATAGACATTGGGGGAAGTAATTCAAAAATATCTCAAATATGTCTGTATTTGAATTATTAAAAGTTATGAATTTTTGAAAATGATTTTGTCAAATCAGCTGTAAAATTCATCACTTTGAAATTTACCACACTATGTAAAAACAGATGCCAAATCTAAGTATTCATTCTATTTTACATGTATCTTCATTTGATTTATGCCAGAATGCTAGATTCCACACACTGACCACTCTCAGCCCGATTTCACACTTTAAAAAACGGCCCAGAGAGAGTGCGCCAATTTTATGATAAGTGCTGATCATGAGAGCAAAAAATTGGTAACACATTATAACTTGAAATTTACTGCACTTTGTAAAATTGGATGTTAAATCTAATATTCCTTCCATTTTACACTGAATTTCTTTAATAAATATCAAACTGAACAGAATTGTCTGACTAAGCAGAAAATATTGTCTAAAAACCCTGATGGGAATTCTCACAATCTCCATTCACAGAATGTAAAAATTAACCTCTCATTGATTGAAAAACCACTTCTAGTATCATTATAATCATGTGATATCCCATTGTAACCATAGAAAACATGGATGCATCCATTCTGTTTTCAGCCATATTTAGGAAGAAAAAGTTCTCAAGATCGACCGAAAAGCCTGGATATTAAGTTTTGTACTGCTCTATTTAAAAATACCCAATCATATTTGTTCCTACTGGAATTTGATCACTACTTTAAAAGCACATGATACCCAAGCATTAACTGGAGTTGTGCTCAATTCATCTATGGCATATTGCATCTACCTTCTTGATGTTTTTTCTTTTTATCTCCTCTCTGGCATCGTTCCTTCCATAAAGATATTATTCAAGACATTTTATTTTCCCCAAAATATTTTATTTGTTGCTTTTATGCTCCACAACAACCAGAGTTCTCTGAACGTTGCACGATAGTCATTTTCCAAACCCACCACACTTAGATAAAGTGAGATTTTCATGAGACCTGGTTCACAGTAGTTGTCCACTTTTCAACCAGATGGTCTTAGGCTCAACAAGTTTATAAAGTGTCCTGTTTTCAATAAAGACCAGAAAGGTTGATGGTTTGATAGAATTGAATGTCAGATATATTAAACAACATACCAGGTCCTGCAAGAAGAGGTGGTCTTAGTCCAGGTGGAGCAACTGTCTGTGGAGGTGGTGGACCACCTGGGGCATAGGAAGCTGGCAGAAAAAAAATGACATATTTAATCAACCAAAACACCATAAATAATATTTTGACTATAAAAACATCAGTTTCCAAACTTATTTTATTTTAGTTACATTTGTAAATGAAGGCAACATACATTTATTACTTCTTTGCTTTACTTGCTTCTGGATCCATAACAACATACGTGCTTACAATGTAATGAAGTGAGGTTCCAGTAGCTCACTGGTTGCGAGCACGTCTCACCCTAGCAAATAATTATTTTCTATTTTAATACCATGCTGCAGGGAGGACAAAAATGGATGTGTTAAGTTTGACTTGCAAAGTAATCAGTTCAGGAAGACATCATTTATTCATCTTTTCTCACAGACTTCTATAACTTCAATAATTTTGTTCCAACATAAATATTGTCTTCCATGCATCAGGGTAGATTTGAGTGTTTCAGCATAAGTGTAACTTTGAATCTTTTCTTTTGAAAGGTTTCTGCCCTCTTGCAGTTCATCATAAAATGGTGGGGAATTGGTTAGTCTTGAAGCAAATAGCCGGTCTCAAGACTGGATGGTAGTGAGTTCAAATCCCAGCTGTACCAGTTGTGATTTTGAACCATCCCTGGTCTCAGTGAGGCCCGGCCTGAAACATCAATTACTCATACATAGGTGAGAAAAAATATGAGAACCACTGAAGATGGGGTTGTCTGCCTGTGCAGTGAGGAGGGACTCCTATGCACACGGCTGCCAGGAAAAAAAAGACTAACGTGCAAAATTCAGTCCCTAATCTCTAAGGACTTTGCCAGAGGTGAAAGCTAGTGAACGAAAAAAAAAGTCATAAAATAGTTTCTTTTGTAGATGATTAAACCATGTGAATCACATGTCTAGACCATTACAACTGTGATCTACATAGCATAGAGAGTATGCTTTAGTACTGACAGCTAAGAATGAAACCCAAGATTATAGTTACACTTTAAAGGCTAAAATGTCAGCTGTTCTATAGCTATTAAAAAGCACCATTTACATGGATAACAACAAACCTATTGCTCCTGGGTGTGGGTTACGGAGAAAATCCTTGATTACTGGTGGTCCTCCGGGCATGGGGAGTCTCCCTGAAAATATGAAGATACATTAAATAACGCCTCTATTTTGCTTTAATACTTTAATTTACACCAGAGGGAGCCAATTTTACACCAGAGGGAACCTTCTTCACCATTACACAGTGGGCCTGGAAACGGAATAACCATTCTGACACGGCAAATTGGGATTGGAGGGAAGGCACTAGTACATATTGCAGTGTATCTATGTCATTTAGGGGCCGGTGATAAAGAGTAGTGGTTGTTGGCAAATGCAGAAGTGCTAAACTTGAACATGTGGCCTATGTTTTATTGTTTCTCTCTAAGGTGTTTACTGTGTACATGATTATGCTTGGATTAGCCAAATTACTTCTCTTTCTGGTGTTTGCCCAATGATTACTAAAGGAATAGATAGTCCTCTTCGCTATCCATCCTTAAAAGGTTGCGTTAACTATTTTGGGAAACCAATGACCCTATGTTAAGTCTTTTGGGTTGAGTTGAAAATGAGACTGGGACATTTTGCTACATTTAAAGAAGCCAAATGTAATTTAATTCATTTCCGAGTAGTTTTAATGAAACAAATATAGGGCCAAATATATTCTACTTATATGATGAAGTTTTATCTGTTTTGAATCTACCGATCTTTGTTAAAATTATGTTCTTTAACAACATTGAATGGACCTCTCATTTTTCTATATAAAAGAGATTTCACATAGCAAATTGGTGTGCATGTTTAGATTCAGCTTCAACTTCTACTACATAAATTATGTGAAGTTTCAGGTTTAATGTTAGGCCAAAAAAGAATTTTCATAATAATCTCTCAATTATGAGAATTTCAGTGCTGGCAACAATAATTCTATCTATACTTATTTACTAGTCAGGTTTTGTGAGTTATTACCTCCTTGGGACAAGTTTGCTTGAGTTAGAGAATGCCACATGCAAAGTGTTGCTCGTAAATGGCTGTGGTAGGGCCTTGTATTGTTTTATTCAAAAATGCTTACTCCAGTTTAAAAAAGATGAGAACAATTTGTTATCTGGAATGTGGGGTTGAGATTTAAGCCATTTATTCAACCCAATACACCCAGTTCTAAGTCGGGACACAATACTTTAATCCCTCGCAAGTAACAGATTGTTGTTATATTTGGGTTTCGGTGTATTCACTTCAGCACATAAGTATATTTTTTATATCTGTCAGTATGGAAATACAACAATGCAGCCACTCTTATTTCAGGTTACTTGAAGTTCAAAAGTGTTTATGAAGCAATTTCATATTTATTTATACTTCATCAATAAAAAATAACAAAGGTTACTTTTATTTATTCATCCTTTTAATTTAACTATATATAAATATGATCATATATATGATATATAAACTTGAATGTAAAGAAGAAGAGCATTCTAAAAGTGTAAAAAGGGTGAAAAATATGACTGTTTAAAGGTAACATACCAGAGTTTGGTAGATGTTCCCACTCGGGCCTCATTGGGGGTGGAGCCCTCGTATCAATAGGAGGTGGGCCTCTCAAATGTGGTGGAGGCACACCCAATCTTGGAGGCTGAAATAAAAAAAAAAGGAAGCATTAGCACACTACTTTGGCTATGAAAACTATATAAAATGGCCATCAATCAGAGAAGTTATTTCAGCAGGTTGAAACTTTTCCAAGATGTGACCACAATCACATACGTGGGATGACCATGAAAAAATGTACAGCTTTGATGCATTAAATTTTACCGCAATCTAGAGTTAAATCAATAGTCACAATCTAGTGTTGATAGAGTTAGTAATTGTTCGTGCCTTCCACAGTTCCAACTAATTCCTAATTAATTCAGAAAATTGGCATACACTCACAGGTGGAGCTGCATATTGTATATTTTATGACTCAGTAAATTTTGTTTGAAAAGCCTGCCCGTAAACCATTTTATTGTATGCATTTATTCTGCAATTTTTATTTTTATAAAAAAGCTTGTTTTTCATATCACCTTCTAACACTTTGCAATATTTTTACCAGATCCTAACCCACCTCTTCGCAGTGCCTCTAGTAACAGACTAACTAGACTAGTCTGGTCAAGTAAGTAGGGATAAAAGAGAAAAGGCAACCCAGTATAAAAAAATGTGCACTGAAGTCAGATGTGTTGGGATGTAAGGTGCAATTAAACCAAACACAACACACTTAACGTAGCTACCTTGATAGAAATGTTACAAAATATTTTTTATTATTTAATATAATAGCTAGATAGCCTTGAACAGAGCAAAAAAAAAATGATGCCTCATTCACATCTGTATGTTAATTATTTTAAAAGTTATGCACTTTTAAGTGTCAAATTATGCATTGACTCTTGGGTCTGGTATTCTCGTAACATTTAATTGAGGGCTCGTCGTGTTGTTTTATTTACTCTACCTTGTCACGTGGCTAAACCATTTTATCTGTTGTTTCTTTATATATTCTATAGCAGGGGCTAGTACTAGTTTTTTTTCTCAGTTCTTCATTTCAGATCTTCTCTCTCAGACTTTCTGTCATTCGTCTGACACATTTAATCTCAATCGAGGTTATTTTTCTTATTGTTCTCGCATCTAGGGTCCAAGAATGGCATTGGTAGCACAACATTGGAATGAAGATTGAACTGTACAATGCCCGTTTTGCCTATAAAATTATCTCCTTGTTGGACAATAGTGGTGATAGCTGTCCAAAAATTTGACAAGCTTTGATGCATCTTGAGTCTATCTCTGCGGTTTGTGAATTGTCACTAAGCTTCCTATGTATTAACCAATATGTTTATAGTAACCAACATGTATAGCACCAATAGTGTAAATAAATGAATGATTCATCAAAATATCCAAGTTAATCACCTGTTGATATGAGTTTTTTTTTAAACTGTTATATGATAGTATATAAATCCATGAGAAGTTTTGTTCCTAGGATAAATGTTATAAAAAGTCTTTTCGGCCTAATATTAACCTGACCCTTCACATAATTTATGTAGAATTTGCCGCCGCATTTAAACATGCACATCAATTTGCTATGTAAAATCTCTTTTATATACGTAGGGAGGTCAAAAAGTAATGCACACCAATTTTTTTCTCGGAAACTATTCGGGCAAAATGTGTGAAATTTTCACAGATTGTAGCTGAACATCCCCTTTACACTACCTATTTTTCAACATAATCTCCGTCCAAGCGTATTGCCTTACGCCAACGCGAAACTAGGTCATGAATGCCTCGTTTGTACCAAGTTTTGTCCTGCTGGCGTAGCCATTTTTTAACTGCACGGATCACATCCTCATCATTGTCAAAGTGTGTCCCACGCAGGAATTTTTTGAGTGGTCCAAACAGATGGAAATCTGAGGAAGCCAGATCAGGGCTGTAAGGAGGATGGGGCAGTACAGTCCAACCAAATTTGTTGATTGCTTCCCGTGTTACCAGACTTGTGTGAAGGCGTGCATTGTCATGTTGAAGCAACAAATCTGCAGATGGCTTATTAGGCCGAACTCTGTGGAACCGATTTTTGAGTTTTGTCAGTGTATTGATGTAAGCTGTCGAGTTGATTGTCTCACCTCTTGTCATTACATCAACAAGAATCACACCATCAATGTCCCAGAAGACAGTGATCATCACCTTTCCGGCTGATGGAGATGTTTTGAATTTTTTTCTTTTTGGTGACTGCGGATGATGCCATTCCATTGACTGCATTATTGTTTCAGGCTCATAATAATGTGCCCACGTTTCGTCACCGGTAACAATTTTTTACAAAAACATTTCTCCTTCAACACCGAAACGCTCCAACAATTCAGAACAGAATGTTTTCCTTTGAACTCTGTGATCATTTGTTAGGCACCGAGGAACCCATCGAGCGCAAATCTTTGAATATCCGAGAGTTTTAAAAATTGCGATTGCACTTCCCTTGCTGACTGTAAGCTGCAATGCCAATTGCTGACTAGTGATACGCCTATCCTTACGAATAATGGCATCAGCCCGGTCTAACATGTCTGTGCTGGTAGCCGAGGCAACACGTCCAGAACGCGGTAAATCATGCAGCTCCACTCGTACACTTTCTGCAGCTTTAATTCTCTGAACCCAGCGACTAACTGTGCTCCTATCGACTGCAGAACATTTGTACACTGCACACAGTCGTTTATGAATGTTTGCCACAGTTTCTTTTTCCGCAACCAGAAATTCTATGACAATTCACTGTTTGTAACGGACATTGTTGACAAGCTCCATTTTAACGGTTCATAGATTGCGTAATATTTACCATAATGCTGTGCAATTTGGTGCACATAATTGGAACATGTCATATTCCAAGTGTGCAAAATTTCATATATCTATCTTTATTATTAGCCGAGAAAAAAATTGGTGTGCATTACTTTTTGACCTCCCTTCAGTATAAAAATGAGAGGTCCATTCAATGGTGTTAAAGAACATTATCTTAACAAAGATCGATTCAAAATAGATAAAATTTCACCATCATAGAAATGTAATACAATGTTATGTTCTATATTTGACCCTATATTTCTTTCGTTATAACTGCTTGGAAATGAAACAAATTATATTTGGCTTCCTTAAATATAGTAAAATGTCCCAGTCTCATTTTCATCTGAACCCAAAAATGATTTCCCAAAGCAGCTAAAACACCCTTTTAAGGATGGATAGCAAAGATGACTATCTATTCTTTTAGTAAAAATTGGGCAAACACCAGAAAGAGAAGCAATTTGGCTAATCCAAGCATAATCATGTACACTGTATACACCCTAGGGAGAGACAATAAAACACAGGCCTTTTGTTCAACCATTACTCTTTATCACCGGCCCTTAAAGGATGTAGATACACTGCAATATGTACCAGGGTGCCTTCCCTATCTAATCCAATTTGCCGGGTCAGAATGGTTATTCTGTTTCAAGGCCCACTGTTTAATGGTGAAGTAAGATCTTGATTCACTCTTTCACTGATTCTGATAGTCACCTATGAGTCACTGACCATTTTCAGTCCAAGTGCTGCAGAATGCCTTGATGATAAATTTAGCGCACATAAGAATCAATGAAAATAGAAAATTGAACAAGCAAGACTGTAATGCCACAATTTAGACAGATATTCAAACTGAAAAATTCCTAGAATTTATTATTTTTTAAAATTATATTAACCATATCCATGTATTACCGGGGCCTCATTATGAGGGAAGTAAAGAATAGAGACACTGTGTCCATCCAGGCATGTCGTAAGAGGTGACTAAGGAGGTTGATCGATGGTCTGACAAGCTGTCATTGTAAAAAAAAAAAGTATTGTTATGGAAACAGAGCCATAGATTTTGGAAGCAGTGATATTTGCAATATGTGCCAAGGTTTCTATTTTTGAGTTTGTGGTTCTGCCCTATGTGCCGTATACGGCTCAAAAGGATAATAGATAGATAGATATTAACCAACTTTCTGAAGTTGTGCAAGGGATCTTCAGTTGTGCTAAAAAGATTTTTCTCTGTGCTGAGATTTTCATATGTAATCAAGTAAAAGAGAGTAAAAAGCTATTGAACAATAATGATGCTGGTTATAAGAATAAGAACAAGATCTATCATGAAACTGTAGAATTGTTAAAAGAAATGTGAGATGTATTACAGCTTCATGTAAGCAGCTTACCTCAACATGAGGTGGTGCACCTCTATTGCCAGGAGGACCAACTTGGACAGGTCGTGGTGGTAGTGGCGGTATTCCTGGTGGAGGACCAACTACTTGGGACAGTGTCCCTGGAGGTGCTGTAGTCAAATAGTCAGTACAAGCTCTTACCAGCTCTAAAGTGGAGGAAACCAGTATTGAAAAATAAAAGATGAGTATAACCTCAAATATAAATTTGACTAACTGTGTAACCATTGGAAATGCTGATCAAACTTATGTCCTGAACTGTTCATCCTTAAAAGTATCATCTGATATCTTGAAATAGAAAATGTTTTACTACATTGTCTTGTCCTCTATCCTCCTTTGTCTTTCAGTGTACAGGGAAAATGAAGCGTTCTAGAAAGTACACTTAGGTTTGCCTCACATATGGTGCTCTCTGCAGTATCAGATGCTTTGTTTGTCCATCTTGTGAGAAGTCTGACATTTTTATTAAACTGTATTGCAGTTTACAACAAAGTTGTGATAACTGTACTTGTTGGACAACTGTCTCAGCAGAGAACTAGTTGAACACAGTGTATGGTGACAGTTTTACACAGGAGAACAATACAAAACTGATGTTTCTGGCACATACAATCTTCCTCAGTAAACAACAAAAACTGATTGACGAACAGATGCAGCAAGGACCGCCCTTACATTAAGTTTTTCCAAATATTTTTTCTTCTTTACTTTCACTAGTTTTAGTTACTTCCTATATTGTAGTTAATTCTATTACAGTTCTCTTGTTTATTGTACAGTATTCTTATTGCACTGATCTTGTAACCTGCTTTTGTTGACTGATAAAATTAACTTAACATGTTCAGTGATGAAAGTCTACATTTACTTGATCTGATCATGTTTGACAGTTTGTATAAAATGTATATCTTTTAAGAAAGGTCAGCAACTTTAAATTGACTGTTGGCATCAGGGAAGGCAAATCAGAGCCAAGACCCCGTTTCAGGTGGTGGTCCCAGATATGTGCTGCCAAGCTTGATCAAGAAAACAGGCATTGATGATGCATTGAACAAGGTGAAAACAGTGTGTGGTAGCAGCTTAACACAGGAGAACAATACATAACTATTGATGCTTCAGCATACATACAATATTCCTCAGAAAACAATAACAAAACCAGACTTCTGAGTCCACTCTTATTAAAAATTAATCTGGAGAAGTGTTTAAATGTTTTCAATTGGGTTTATGTCAGGATTATTACTGGGCCACTTCAGCACTGTGACCTCCTTTTACAGCCATGCTTTAGTGGATTGATCTGTAGGCTTCTGGTCATCGTCATACTAAAATGTGCACCCATTGGGGTACATGATCTGCATAAATAGCAGGATGTAATCCTCTAGTTATTGAAGCATCTTTCATGAGAATTACTGTGAAAATAGTGGGGTGCCACCTCTTGCTGACCCCCCCTTCCCAAAGTTGGAGTTTCTGTCTCATGTTTTGGTCACTGGTACATAGGATATGCAGCCTGTAGTAAAGATATTTATTTGAGCAGCGATAAGACCAAACAGAACATGTGGGGAAAAAATCACATTATTCCATGACACATTTTGGTGTTTATGGCACCATTCAAGTGCATATTTGTGAGTTTCTATGTGCAATGGTGACAAAATTACTCATTTTTGTGTGTAATTCATCCGGTACAGCTATCAGTCGCCAATAGCATTAGATAAAGCTGGGCTTCCCCTATCAATAATGCTCAAATAATAATACATAAATATTATTATATGGGGAACTTCCGAGGCGATAATAGGGAATAATAGAACAAAGAAGTATGTGTTAGCACTCGGAAAAATTGACAGACAAACAACAATAGAAAAAAACGAAGAACAATATATGGTCCGAAGTGGGATCGAACCCGTACTCAGTGGCACCGCGCCTTGCCACGAGAAGCCGAACGCTTGGCACACTACCACGCAGCCAACTAAAAAATTGGCTATTGCAGTAGTGTCTTACACGATGACGTTCTCAATGACTATAGCA
Organism: Megaustenia siamemsis; assembly: GCA_032433765.1. Lineage (NCBI taxonomy): Eukaryota > Metazoa > Mollusca > Gastropoda > Stylommatophora > Ariophantidae > Megaustenia > Megaustenia siamemsis. The sequence goes on from JAVIAB010000024.1 coordinate 60,076,401, forward strand.
TAGGGTAACGATCACAGACCGGAAATAAATTGTATATTTGTACTTTCCTATTAATGCAAGTATCTCCCAGTAGGGCTGAATACTTGTGTTGTAGACAAACATTTATTGGACGAAACAGCACGAATAGTAGTTCCCAGTGATTATATACTGGGTACAAATAATAATACATAAATATTATTATATGGGGAACTTCCGAGGCGATAATAGGGAATAATAGAACAAAGAAGTATGTGTTAGCACTCGGAAAAATTGACAGACAAACAACAATAGAAAAAAACGAAGAACAATATATGGTCCGAAGTGGGATCGAACCCGTACTCAGTGGCACCGCGCCTTGCCACGAGAAGCCGAACGCTTGGCACACTACCACGCAGCCAACTAAAAAATTGGCTACTGCAGTAGTGTCTTACACGATGACGTTCTCAATGACTATAGCATAGGGTAACGATCACAGACCGGAAATAAATTGTATATTTGTACTTTCCTATTAATGCAAGTATCTCCCAGTAGGGCTGAATACTTGTGTTGTAGACAAACATTTATTGGACGAAACAGCACGAATAGTAGTTCCCAGTGATTATATACTGGGTACAAATAATAATACATAAATATTATTATATGGGGAACTTCCGAGGCGATAATAGGGAATAATAGAACAAATTCGATCCCACTTCGGACCATATATTGTTCTTCGTTTTTTCTATTGTTGTTTGTCTGTCAATTTTTCCGAGTGCTAACACATACTTCTTTGTTCTATTATTCCCTATTATCGCCTCGGAAGTTCCCCATATAATAATATTTATGTATTATTATTTGTACCCAGTATATAATCACTGGGAACTACTATTCGTGCTGTTTCGTCCAATAAATGTTTGTCTACAACACAAGTATTCAGCCCTACTGGGAGATACTTGCATTAATAGGAAAGTACAAATATACAATTTATTTCCGGTCTGTGATCGTTACCCTATGCTATAGTCATTGAGAACGTCATCGTGTAAGACACTACTGCAATAGCCAATTTTTTAGTTGGCTGCGTGGTAGTGTGCCAAGCGTTCGGCTTCTCGTGGCAAGGCGCGGTGCCACTGAGTACGGGTTCGATCCCACTTCGGACCATATATTGTTCTTCGTTTTTTTCTATTGTTGTTTGTCTGTCAATTTTTCCGAGTGCTAACACATACTTCTTTGTTCTATTATTCCCTATTATCGCCTCGGAAGTTCCCCATATAATAATATTTATGTATTATTATTTGTACCCAGTATATAATCACTGGGAACTACTATTCGTGCTGTTTCGTCCAATAAATGTTTGTCTACAACACAAGTATTCAGCCCTACTGGGAGATACTTGCATTAATAGGAAAGTACAAATATACAATTTATTTCCGGTCTGTGATCGTTACCCTATGCTATAGTCATTGAGAACGTCATCGTGTAAGACACTACTGCAATAGCCAATTTTTTAGTTGGCTGCGTGGTAGTGTGCCAAGCGTTCGGCTTCTCGTGGCAAGGCGCGGTGCCACTGAGTACGGGTTCGATCCCACTTCGGACCATATATTGTTCTTCGTTTTTTTCTATTGTTGTTTGTCTGTCAATTTTTCCGAGTGCTAACACATACTTCTTTGTTCTATTATTCCCTATTATCGCCTCGGAAGTTCCCCATATAATAATATTTATGTATTATTATTTGTACCCAGTATATAATCACTGGGAACTACTATTCGTGCTGTTTCGTCCAATAAATGTTTGTCTACAACACAAGTATTCAGCCCTACTGGGAGATACTTGCATTAATAGGAAAGTACAAATATACAATTTATTTCCGGTCTGTGATCGTTACCCTATGCTATAGTCATTGAGAACGTCATCGTGTAAGACACTACTGCAATAGCCAATTTTTTAGTTGGCTGCGTGGTAGTGTGCCAAGCGTTCGGCTTCTCGTGGCAAGGCGCGGTGCCACTGAGTACGGGTTCGATCCCACTTCGGACCATATATTGTTCTTCGTTTTTTTCTATTGTTGTTTGTCTGTCAATTTTTCCGAGTGCTAACACATACTTCTTTGTTCTATTATTCCCTATTATCGCCTCGGAAGTTCCCCATATAATAATATTTATGTATTATTATTTGTACCCAGTATATAATCACTGGGAACTACTATTCGTGCTGTTTCGTCCAATAAATGTTTGTCTACAACACAAGTATTCAGCCCTACTGGGAGATACTTGCATTAATAGGAAAGTACAAATATACAATTTATTTCCGGTCTGTGATCGTTACCCTATGCTATAGTCATTGAGAACGTCATCGTGTAAGACACTACTGCAATAGCCAATTTTTTAGTTGGCTGCGTGGTAGTGTGCCAAGCGTTCGGCTTCTCGTGGCAAGGCGCGGTGCCACTGAGTACGGGTTCGATCCCACTTCGGACCATATATTGTTCTTCGTTTTTTTCTATTGTTGTTTGTCTGTCAATTTTTCCGAGTGCTAACACATACTTCTTTGTTCTATTACTTCCTCAATAATGCTCAGCAGTATGCTTTCTATACTCTTCAATAATCCAGCCAAAATGTTCTGGGCAAGATGCTGATGGTCCTCTATGCTCAAAATTCTTTGATCAAGTCCATTACCTACTGTTAATTTACTCAACTCTGTAAACAATAATTCTGGCTCAAGAATGTTCATGGTTTTTTAATAAGTGTTGGTACACATGTTTCTTTGTGTTGTTTGATTTCACTCATTCCAAAGTTGTGGAATTAATACACCTTTGACTTTATATCCATTTTCTGCCACCAGCATTATAAATTATCAAAGATTTTTCATTTTTACCTTAGGTAGTGCTTGTTCACTTAAGTAGGGTGCAAATTTTCAAAAGAATATGCATATATAAAATAGATTTTAGCATATTTAGTTCAAGTGTAAGGCTGCCATTTTTTTTCTCAAAACACTACATGCAAACAGTACTGGCACATGACACTTATACTTTGTCATGGCATTAAGGTACTTTATTACAAATGTACTGCAATAACATTTTCCCTGACTTCAAAGAAGAATTTTAATTTACCACAACTACCCCATGTCATACAATCTATCTATCTATCTATTGACCTTTCGAGCCGTAACCGGCCCATAGGGCGTAGACCAAGATACACCTTCTCCTATATGAATTTTTGTTCTAGCAGTTTTCTTTTAAAGATATTTTATTAAATCTCGCCATCTGTCTCTGTTCTGTGCAAGCAGTTCTATCTCATTGAGGGAGCCGATTCCTGCTCATACAATACTCTGTAATAATTAACTCTCTACCTATTGCAATCATTTTGTGCTTGTTTGGTGGTCTCAATGAGTTTACAGTCATGCCACACTTTGGCAAAGTTGATTTGTCTTAAGTGGAGTGTAAATTTGGGAAAGAACATACAAATTGAATTTGATTTCAGCATGAAGACTGCCTTCCTCTTTTGCAAAATACTGTGTGCACATATGTACTGTTACTTACGAGCAAAGTTAATGGGTGCTCCAGGTCTGGGAAGAGGTCCAGTAACTGGTGGGGCACCAGGTCTAGTGGGCGGGGGTCCACTCAGACGTGGGGGGAAACTCTGAGGTAATGGTGATGCAACTGAAGGAGGAGGTCCTCGTTTATCTGTAAAAATGTATTCTGCATTAATATTAATTATCTCATATCCAAGCTGCTTACAAATGCAAGTAATGTTCCAACACAGTAATTTAATTGTAACTCTAGTGTAACATTTTAATGTGTGCAAACATCCCCGACCCAAAGAAACACTGAGAAGAACATTGATCAGAGAGGCAAAGGCAGCAATAATTGGCTCCCTTAATGAGATCAAGATGCTTGCACAGAACAGAGACAAATGGCGAGATTTGATAAAAGATCTTTGCAAGGATTGAGACTGCTAGAAAAGAAGATTTAGGAAAGAGAAAAAGTATTTGGGTCTATGCCCTTTAGGCCAGTCATGGCTCAAAAGGTCAAAAGATAGATGGATAGAAAGAAACACTAAACGATGACACCAATGCTTGTAAAATTATTTGTTAAAAAGATTTATCAGCAAATTCATCATACCCCTTGGAGACATTTAGATGAAATTGTGACAACCGTAACTCCATATGACAATATCTAGCTGTGACTATATGTCTGAGGGCATAAAAAGGAGTGATACATACTAACTATAAAGATACAGATTTGTAAAATAAATATACACTAACATTACAAGTCTGAAATAAAGGTGTAATACATTTTAAATAAACCAGCTCATGCATACATGTTTATTAAGAACTGAAAGCCCAAAACACTTGCTGAACAAAGACAAATTGATAATCACAACACTTTCATTTGTGATATTTTGTAACTTTTGCTTCCTACAATATATTTTTATAATGCAAAGTGTTGTCTCTGTATGGGCTGCAATGAAATATCCAATGTTGCTTGCCTCTAGCATGGTTGGGGCATTGGAAATGATAGCTAAGTCCATCTCCTGACATGTTATTCCTTTCTATTCTATCCATGGAAAGAGTTTCATTGAGGTTGAAACATTCACATATTCACTCCACCGCCTGTCCCAGCATTTCTTGAAGCTCATGCAGACTGACTGTTCCTGTCAGGTGTAGAGGGTAGATACATTTGGCTTTACCACTAAGCACTTCAGATTTGATCAGATCTTTGCGAGTCTATTACCTAGACAGCATGATCCATGTTCTTTGTAACCAATCATGTTATCGCCGCCATTGCTGCTTCTACCCCCATTCTCATGCTGCAAACTGTCAAGTTACAATTGCCCATCTCTTGACATTACTCTCCAATCTATAATGCAGACACTTTTAAAGGTTTGTCTTCTTCCTATCCTTTCTAGTTGACTTCAAGGATTGTGTTATATATCTTTATACAACCTAAAACAATTTGTTTCTGTCGCTGTTTTTAAGATTTTCTTATTGCATTATTATTTTATCTAAAACTGCTTTGTGTAGATATGCCTCTCAAATGAGCTGAAATGGAAATTAACATGTTTACAATAAACTTATTTGCAAAGGTCCTAAAAGATCAATGGAATTAGCCAATGTGCAAAATCTGTTGAATAAAGAATAGCAATATTTTTGCATCATGGATATGCTAGAGCTGCATGTAAAAAACATCAGTGCGAAATAACAGGTAGTTTTCATGCAAATCAAAAGCAAACATTCATGAATTTATGAACAGACTAGCAAATGTTAATGGGTTCTCTGAACAATCATGTTAAACCATAATGAATGCTTCCAGTGTGTTCTATTCATCTTTTATCAATTATATTTGTATATTACAATATTAATATAATTGTTCATTGCAAGATATATCATGATTTTAAACAACATTAAACTGAAATCGGAATACTAACCATTAATGAAATTTCCATTTGAAGGATTATCTCTGCTTGGTGGTGGTTTTTCATCTTTGCGTTCTGCAGCATCACCTTGCCCTCCACCTCCTGTTTTACGAGCTTGAGCTTCAAATTGGTTTAATGCTTGTTTTGTGAAATGGTTGACCTGAGGGATTTGTCCATGCAGCTCCTTCCGAGGCAAGCGATCAAAGATGAAGCGTGAAGATTGTTCTGAACCCACGATGATAAGCGCAAACCTTATGTCGTAAATCAGAATTAACAATAATTATTTTAACAAACTGCATTTACACAATTAAACATTATTGAATTTCAATATTACACATTCCTTCAAGATTAATTTTAAGTATTTGATCAAAACAGGAGAACTTAAAACAATTATCAGTATCAAATATGTTCCACTTAGCATACATGACCATATGTAGAAAAGCAAACATTATTTTTGTGTTAGAATGTTTACTATTATGAATGTGATTATGTAGATGATCATTTTCTACACTTATGCATAATAATATTGTTCACTTCTTAACAAACAGGTAGAGAAAAGTACTATTGAAATGAGAATGCAACCCTTGAGAATTATGAGAGGAGCAATCAAATAGGAAGACTTGTTTTCTGATGGTAGGATTAGGTGGTCAGTAGTAACTATTATTGTCTTTACATATGTTATTGTCATATTGTGTGACCAGCCACGTAATGAGATTGGAAGGGAAGAGCATATTGTAACAAGTGAAAAAATTTAGGGAAGAAGGGATAGAGGGAAACTGACTGAAAAAATACAAGGTAATTTAAGAGAATTGTCTGGTAGGAAGTCAATAACAGGACTGAGAAACAGCTGTTGAGAGACATGATCACCAATGTCAGCATGCATGGTACTTCTTGGTGAATATATTTTGATGCCATTAATTGAGCTATTTTTGTTGAGCTATCATTTATATAATTGATTTAGTGTATATTGTCCCTTACTCCTAGCTACATTTTCAGCTGATATATGCTGCTCATATTAGTCTACAAATTGTAAAACGATTGAGAAATTAATTTCACCATCTATACATAATTTTGACATGCTGAAATATCATAATGGAATTCACTGACTGGCTCTTTTTCTATCACATTAATAATAACCATTACAAAATTTAAGTCATACTAATTAATGTGAATAATGCAAGTCCCTTTAATTCTCAAGAATGAATAATTAATCTTTCTATATAGGATTTGGCACTATAAAAATTGTAGTTAAAACTTTATTTAAATGATGTTCCTAGAATGAAATGAGGGAAAAAAATAAAAGCCGTATTTAAATTTCACATAAAATGTTTTTAACCCTAGATTATGATACAGCAGCAAACATTACAGCATCAAAAACAAATTCCTCACAATTTGATATTTTGCCGTGTTCAGTCATTAACTACCCCCCCTCTGCGCACCTTCCTAATTATCACTTCTGATAACCAGTGAGTGTTTAATTTGTTTCTAGTGCTGTTGGTTGTTTTTTTTAGGATCGTGAGATACATTGTTTAATGAAAAAAAAAAAATGCTAATTTTCAAGAATTCTGTCGTTTTTCCATAACTGTGACCAGGGAAATTTCCGCAGTCATCAGCAGACACTAAAAACAGACACTATGAGGTAGCCAAACATACTTACAGTGACCATACCAATAGACATTGTAAAACATCTGATCCATACACAACAAGAAGTGTAAGTAAATAATAGCTGATGGCTTGTGCCAGTTTTGTGAACCAGAACTATTCAGATCCTACTCCACCTTTTTGCAGTGCTCCTAGAAACAGATTAACCAGTCTAGTCTAGCCAAGTAAGTAAGGACTGAGAAGGAAGACTATCTATCTATCTATCTATTGACCTTTCGAGCCGTAACCGGCCCATAGGGCGTAGACCAAGATACACCTTCTCCTATATGAATTTTTGTTCTAGCAGTTTTCTTTTAAAGATATTTTATCAAATCTCGCCATCTGTCTCTGTTCTGTGCAAGCAGTTCTATCTCATTGAGGGAGCCGATTCCTGCTGCTCTTGCCTCTCTCATCAATGTTCTTCTCAGTGTCTCCCTGGGTCTTCCTCTTTTTCTTTTACCTGTTGTTTCCCATATGAGGGCTTGCTTTGCTATTCGATTATTATCTCTTCTCATCACATGTCCAACGTATGACCATCGTCTTTTCTTTATTACTGAAGATATTAGTGGTTGATTGGCGATTTCTCTAATTTCCTCGTTTGTTTTGAATTCGTTCCATTCTATACCAAGTATTTTCCTTAGACATTTATTTTCGAATGCGTTCAACTTTGTTTCTATATCTCTTGTTGTTTTCCAGCTTTCACACGCATACGTAAGGGTTGATAGTACATTTGATTTGAATAGCCTAAGTTTTGTGTTTGTGCTAATGAGTTTTGATTTCCACAACTTTTCAAGGCTTCTGAAAGACATTGCTGCTTTAGCCAGTCTGATTCTAATTTCTTTGCTCGTATCCCCTTCTCGATCAATGTGACTTCCAAGATAGATGAAGTGCTCGATCTCTTCTACTGGTTTGTTTTCCATGTATATTTTGTCACTTGTTGGAATTAAACTTTTCATGACTTTAGTCTTTTCATGATTGACCTCAAGCCCAATTTTGCTGGCTATTGATGATAGTTCATTTGTGTTTTCCTGCATCGTTTTTATCTGATTGCTGATGAGAACTATGTCATCAGCAAAGTCCAGGTCCTCCAAATGGTCTCCTTGTATCCATTCGATGCCTTTATTACCAGTGCAGCATTTCTTCATTATGAAGTCCATAACAATTCCAAATAACAAGGGCGATAAAATACATCCTTGTTTAACCCCAGTTAATAGTTTAGAAGGAAGACTACCTAGTACTAAAAAAATGCTACAGCTGAATTAGGATGTATAAAGTAAATATATATATATTTAAAAAAGAAAAAAACCACAAACACAAATATCAGTTCAACTGCAAACCACAAACAAACACAATGCAATAATAAGGCCGATAACAAAGAGGTCTAACTAATCCTTTAGTCATCAAGTGAACACAAGCAAGCAAAACAAAGTAAATTGCCAATTGTGAACCCGACAGTGATTGATTCTTCATAAAAAACTTAAATGATTAAGGTAAGTGCTTTTACTTCAAACTTGTGAACTCAACAGTGATTGATTCTTCATAAAAAACTTAAATGATTAAGGTATGTGCTTTTACATCAAACTCGTGAACTCGACAGTGATTGATTCTTCATAAAAAACTTAAATGATTAAGGTATGTGCTTTTACTTCAAACTTGTGAACTCGACAGTGATTGATTCTTCATAAAAAACTTAAATGATTAAGGTATGTGCTTTTACATCAAACTCGTGAACTCGACAGTGATTGATTCTTCATAAAAAACTTAAATGATTACGGTATGTGCTTTTACTTCAAACTTGTGAACTCGACAGTGATTGATTCTTCATAAAAAACTTAAATGATTAAGGTATGTGCTTTTACTTCAAACTTGTGAACTCGACAGTGATTGATTCTTCATAAAAAACTTAAATGATTAAGGTATGTGCTTTTACTTCAAACTTGTGAACTCGGCAGTGATTGATTCTTCATAAAAAACTTAAATGATTAAGGTATGTGCTTTTACTTCAAACTTGTGAACTCGACAGTGATTGATTCTTCATAAAAAACTTAAATGATTAAGGTAAGTGCTTTTACTTCAAACTTGTGAACCCGACAGTGATTGATTCTTCATAAAAAAACTTAAATGATTACAGTAAGTGCTTTTACTTCAAACTTGTGAACCCGACAGTGATTGGAAGGTAAGTGCTTTTACTAAGGAACCATTAATACAAACTTCCTTACCCTTTTGACTGTCCATTTGCTCTATTCTCATAGAATTTTATATCAATCAAGTCTGACACTCCAACAGAAGTCATCGCATCCATGAGATCCTGGTCAGTTGTCCACTGTGATTGGGGAATAAAAAAAAACATAAATATATATAAATTATTTCTATTTTCACTTAGACAATTGACTAAATAAATCCACATTAGTCCTCCTGTTTCTGACTCTCTTCACTATTGCTGTCATAGAACAAATATTTTACAGACTTTTATTTTTCTCATTTTCTCTATCAATAAATTACCAAAAAGAACATTAAATAAAATGCTACATATTCAAAAGTAATGTAGTGTACAAACAACAAAGAAATAAACAGTACTTAAATTCAAATGTATCTTCATTTCTTTATTCACTCTAAAAAGGATGTTTTGTACATTGTACTAGGGGACTGGCTGGGTAAGATATCAGCCTCTAGACATGAAGGTCTCAGGTTTGAATCCTGCCACAGGCAGTAGGAATTTTTCACCTCAAATTTGTTGATTTTCTCATGGTTTTACTCCCCTGGTCTCTGGGTAGTTGGATCCGATATTTAGCCCTCTCAGATAAAAGTTTAAAAACAGACGGTTCCATGTGAACCTGTGCACTTTAAAGAATCTTTAGCAGTTAAAAGTTAAAAAATGTAGACCAAAATTGGGCACTCCCCAAGCAAAAACTGTTAAGTAACTTTACTCATTTCAAAAACATATGTGGCAAAGACATCATAACTTTGCCGTAAACTAGTGCCACAATGCATTCACACCCACAGCAGATGAACACTATGAAGAAGAGTCCAGTTTCCAACACTGCTTAGATATTTGTTCGTTTGGTAAAGCACATATAATTTCAAAGAACAGTTCCAACATGATGATGCCAACCATATTACAACCTACGTAATCATTTTTAATAGCATGCTAGAGGGTGTGTGATAGACTGGGACCAAAAGTATTTGCCAGATTCACCTCTTATTGTAAAAAATACATAGAAAACTGAAAAACAATTTTTAAAATTTATTAAAATCCCAAATTGAAAGTGTGGAAAGATATTTTAATTAATAACCTTGAAATTGAAATAAAGACATCAACACTAAAAGAAGATGAAAGGATTGGATCTCTTTAGTCACAATAAATGAAAAGAAGCAAATGTTCAATTTGATGACCATTATTTATTTATGGGTGTATTCATGGACTCGGAAAGAAGGACTTTAATAGCGTAATTTTAGTACTATATTAAATGAGTACATAAATGACAAATTTTGTTAAATATTCTAAATGCTCTTACCCAGGTAAGATTGCCAATATACAGCATGTGCTTTTTACCACCATGAGCAGCTAATGCTGCTGATGTTGAGAGTGAAGAGCTGTTTGATCTTGAGTGAACTTTCTCACCCAATGATCTATCAACAGGCTGGAAATAAAAGGTATCATTACATTTCTCCCTGTTATATACTATTTACAACAACTGATCACTTTAATGTATGCAAATATTAATATGAAAAATTGAGAATTCAGATTTTAAGATTTTATGACTAAATAATGACTTTCAATTTACCTTGTAATGTGTTGTTAACAAATTTAATACAACTTATACATCTTGTACGAATCTTTTCTTAAAATAGACATGAAATTAATAATTTAATTTAAGTGGCCACTTTCATTATAAACAGAATTAAAAGACAACACAAACTCAAACTGAATAAACAAACACATGAATACCTCTGCACTAGAACGTGAAGATGAAGCTGTGATAACATCATCATATAAGTCTCCCCCACCACCAAATTCTGCATCCTGAAATTTAACAAAACTTGGCCTAACTATAGCACAGGCACCAAAATATACAACACCAATGAGTTGAAAGAACAATATATAAACAAATAATTGTAATTAAGGCACCACTAGGTTTAAATTTGAAGCCCTGGTGGCCAAGTGGTTAGTGTGCTCTTTTCCTGATCAGAAAGATCTTGGTCTGATTCCAGCAGCAGTAGATTTTTTTTTCCAGACTTACAAGACTCTTGGGTTCACCCAGCCTCTAAAAATGACTACCAGAGATTTTTCTGGGAAGTAAAAGCAGTGTGACATGATATCCACATTACTCAAATATATGCGGTGGTCTTGGAAAAAATAGTTACTAACACCATAATCCTCATATGCCTAGCTAGTAGTTGAGGGAAACTTTACCTTACTATGTTTCAATACCTCAATTGCATGTCAGAATATGCAGCCATTAAAAAAGGATGAATTGTAAAAATAATATATTACTGCCCCATAACAAAAATATGTATTAAGAATTTAAAAATTCAAATAATCCTGACTAATATGTTTCTATCATTGTGTATGATAAATCACTGAAATAAGAAATTTAAAATAAAGAGTAGTTGACAACGTCTTACACACTGAACTAACAGCATCAACTATGCTAGGTGAAGGAAGTGAGAGGAAGAGGTGTCTCATGCATTGTTTGAAGCAAACATCACTGTTTTAAAAGACAGCCTTAACACTTACAGTTGTACAACTCATAATCACAGTAAGAGTGGCTGCTCTGTACTATTGAAAATTTAAAATATCCTGCTCAACTCTTATGTTTGTGAGTTAGCTGGTAAATGATGCCCTGGGGCACCAGTAGGTATAATTTGACAGGCATTGGTATAGTTATGAACGTAATATCCATCCTTACTTATGCATGCAAGAGCTGGAAAAAGAACTAAAGAAATAGAAAATAAATTAGATGCATTTGAAAACAAATGTTTCAGGAAAATACTTTGTATACCATAGAATGAATTCGAAAATAGTGAAGAAATAACAGAAGAGACAAAATATCCTAAATTACCTATAATCAAGAGAAGAGAGTGGTCAGGTGTTAGCCATGAAATGAGAAGAGACAAGAGAATCTCAAGTCAAGCCCTCAAACAGGAACCAGAGGGTAAAAGAAAATCAGACCAACATAGAGAAAAAAATAAAAAGAACACAGGAGAGAAGCAACAAGAGCAGGCATCAGCTGATGAGGCTCGCCCAGAACAAAAACATTTGGTGATCTAGAGGTAAGACTCCGGCCTCTGTACAGGAAGGTCCTGGGTTCAAATCCCACAAGTCTGTGAATTTTCAAAATTCAATTTGTGATTTTCTTTTCTTTGGGTGGCTTTACCCTTCCCTGATCTCTAGGTAATGAGATCCAATGTCTAGCCCTCTCGAATAATGGTGAAAAATAGGAGGTCCCTTAGACATGTTAAGGAACAGGCAGTTACAAGTGTTGGGCAAAATGGCCACTGCTCTGGGAAATTGTTAAGCAAACCTACCCAAGCCAGAGATGGATGTGTCAGACTAAAAGGCACACAGATATTGTAGCTTTTCAGTAAACTAGCACCTATACCCACTTCATGGGTGACCATTAAGAAGAAATAGTACATTGAATGTTTTCATAGTGTCCAACTTTTTGTTTTATTATAATAATAAGGTCATTAAAACTGGATTTCTGTATTAGAATACAGTACAGTGAAGTTAATGTGTGATGTGCCAGTAAGTGAGATCGCATAAAAACTGTTGAAAAAAATAGTAAAATTGTAATAAATATAATCACTTAAAAATGAACTTTTAAACTGCTTCAATTATCATCAAAAATCAATATAGCAATAGCAGCTCTAAGCCTTGTGATGTTTGTTACATAATTTACAGCCTGCTGTTGTATCTGTACTTTGACTTTTCATCTTCCTCAGCACATTCCATTCACGTAACTGTTATTGTCATTGACCATTCATGTAACTGTTATTGTCATTGACCATTCATGTAACTGTTATTGTCATTGACCATTAATGTAACTGTTATTGTCATTGACCATTCACAGCAGCCATATATGTTACTTCAACTTCATATTTAAATTGCTAATGTTTAAACCAAAGTGAAGACTTGCCAGCAGCAGCAGTATCATCACAACCACCCACCACAAGTGTGTATACTTTTAAAAAGCTAGGTTAAATTTTACAAACATGTTAACTACTTCTTTACTTTACAACAGCAATGGAAAAAAAGAAATGCCATTCCATTTAATAATTTTTATAATTCATAATTTTATATTCATAATTAAATTCACCTTACCATGCGCAATGGATCATGGATCCAACTTATGTTGTATATTGAAATACTTATGGTAAAACAGGGTACTAATTTTAAAAATTAAAATTGAATGAGAATGTTACAAGTTAAATTTAACTTGCACTCTGATTAACCAGTTACTACTCTTACTAAAATGGCTGCTTATTTATATTCGAGCTATGGACCAAGCAATGTTTACATTGAACAACACGATAAATGTTATTGCTGCGAGTTGGCAGATTTTTGAAAATGTTTTCAAGGGTTTGAACATAAATGTTTGTTCACAGTTCGTTAACCTTCGCTGTAGATAAAGTCGTTAATTGGATGGCTTCGTTTCAGACATTTTAGACGTTGGTAGCTAAGGACCTAACTTGTGCAAACGGATGGCATTGGCAAGGATCATTTTGAATCTATGAAGTGGGCTCATTGTGTGTTTAACTCAAACGCATATGTGCTTTTTAACCAAAGACCTTTTTTTTTGGGGACTCAATGCAGATATCCCCGATGGAAGAATAAATTGTACTATTAGTCCCATAAATGATTCGCTTCCAGAGGTTTATGATGTAAACAAAGCAGTTTTGTCATTGCAAGTGAATAATGTCCACACCTATAATTGGTCAGGATTGTGTAGCAGCAGCAGCTTTATAGCGAACACAGCAAACATCACAGGATTGTGCTGTTCTGAAACAGCTATGCCATGCTACCCTAGAATTGCCTTTAATGGGATTACTGTGACCACAAACCACTCTCCATGTGTGTGCCACATATTTACACCCAGAAAGAAATACTGAATATAACAACACCATGTGCCGTCTGTGATATTAATGACCACAGACCAGGAGCCTCCAGTATGATTGATACAACTGTTGCACCAAGCACTTCATCAGCAGAGCCATATCTATGGAATGTTAATCTGACATTGTTCTTGAATGATGTCCAAGTTAATGAGACATCAGAATCGTGTGGCAGCAGCTACAAGAAGGGAGCGGAGAACATCAAGTTCTGCTGCTATAAAGGAGACTTGCCTTGCTATCCCAGAATTGCCTTAAATGGAATCACTGTAGTTGAAAACTTCTCCTCTTGTGTAAACTACACATTCACATCTAAGAGTGAATCAGTGAAGGTCACAAAATCATATTCTCTCTGTGGTTTTACTAACTACAGGTCATGTGGCTTCTGTTGGATTGGAAATGACAAATTACCACCACTGTGTGTCTATATGTTTGGAATTGGAGTCATCAATGACTGCCTAACATCATCAAGTGCTATGACGATCATCATTTTCGGGAGGACGTGAACTCCCATGGTATATGTTGGATAGGCGGCAGGAACCATTGAAGGCTATGTCTGAAAAGTGTTCCTTCTTGCAGTTTCCTCATATTCCAAGTCCGGCTTGTTGCAGGAACTACTGAGTTAAGTGCTCTGTGCACACCGTGAGCTGTGTGTCTCATCCGTTTTGATCCTGCTTCGATATCCCGCTTGTTTACGATGAATGATGATATCGTATGACAGGGAACAGTTGGCTGTGTTCACTTTCTGCGCGGTTTCGCCTTATGTCTTTTGGCGTGTGCTGAGACTGCTACGATGGGGACTACAGTTACCTTTCTTTGTTTGGGAGATGAGTTGGTAATTCGGATGATTCCACTGGCACGGGCGGTTGAGCAATTATGGATTTTAATTCGTTTGCTGTGATGCCGAGGCCTTCCATAACCAATAATAACCAATACTCTTACTAGTCTAGTAATAGTATCATAAAGTCATACATTAATTAAGATAATCCAATTATTTATACCCAGTTAGTAACTAAAGTTAAGTAGTAACTAAAGTTAAGCAGTAACTCAAGCAAGTTACTCAAGAAACTCAGTGTAACTGTCAGAAAAAAGTTAAGTCACAAAGTGTCATTTAAAAATTCATTATTTTTTTTTTTTTTTTGCGCTCACCAGCTCTGGATTAGGAAATTAAGGTGACTATAATTTTGCGTGTTAATCCGTTTTTCCCTGGCTGGTATGTGCACTGGGGTCCCTCACCACCCAGGCAGAGAACTCTGTCTTTGGAGGTACTCATATTTTTTCTGTTGAGTAATTGACGCTTAGAGCCGGGCTTGCTGCTGATCTCAGGGGTGGTTGACAGTGAGAAATCACAAATAAAAATCCCAACAGGTTCAACTATCATTTAAACTCACAACCTCTCTGTCTCGAAATCGGTGTCTTGCCTTGAAACCAACCAGTCTCTTCAGAAAAAATGGAAGAAAGAAGACAACACGAAGAACACTGCCCAATGCAAGAAAATGAAACACACAAAAGGCAAAAGATGGCTGGATCAGCCAAAGATGTCTAGAAATCGAAACTATGGAAAATAAACAAGATTTAAGAGTGTTGCAAACAGAAATAAAGAGAATGACTGGTAAAACTAAAAAAGCCACAGAAAGTGAATGTATTGCAAACAAAAAAGGAAAAATGCTAACACACAACACAAATATAATCATTAGTGGGCAGGAATATATAACAGAATTATTTTATGATGAAAGGGAAAAGAAACCAATAATAAAATGTACGACCAGTGAACCAGTGTTAAAATCTGAAGTGGAAAAAGCTATACAATGACAGAAAAGGGGAAAAGCTGCAAGTGCAAGGACCTGATAACATATACAATTATAAGTTATCTATCTATTGACCGTTCGAGCCGTAACCGGCCCATAGGGCGTAGACCAAGATGCACCTTTTCCTATATGAATTTTTTGTTCTAACAGTTTTCTTTTAAAGATATTTTATCAATCTCGCCATCTGTCTCTGTTCTGTGCAAGCAGTTCTATCTCATTGAGGGAGCCGATTCCTGCTGCTCTTGCCTCTCTCATCAATGTTCTTCTCAGTGTCTCCCTGGGTCTTCCTCTTTTTCTTTTACCTGTTGTTTCCCATATGAGGGCTTTCTTTGCTATTCGATTATTATCTCTTCTCATCACATGTCCAACGTATGACCATCGTCTTTTCTTTATTACTGAAGATATTAGTGGTTGATTGGCGATTTCTCTAATTTCCTCGTTTGTTTTGAATTCGTTCCATTATATACCAAGTATTTTCCTTAGACATTTATTTTCGAATGCGTTCAACTTTGTTTCTATATCTCTTGTTGTTTTCCAGCTTTCACACGCATACGTAAGGGTTGATAGTACATTTGATTTGAATAGCCTAAGTTTTGTGTTTGTGCTGATGAGTTTTGATTTCCACAACTTTTCAAGGCTTCTGAAAGACATTGCTGCTTTAGCCATTCTGATTCTAATTTCAGAAAATATATAACATATAAGTTATAGAGATGATATATAACATATAAGTTATAGAGATGATAAAGTTATATAAAGGCACTAGAAAAAGCTGGGATTGAAGTGAGCACAGACATGCAACGACATATTCCATACATACAGGATATATACCAAATGAACTAAAAACATCAACTTTCATTTGCACTGCCTAAAAAGAATGGTGCAATTGAATGCAGTGAATTTTAGAACAATAAGCCTAATAAGTCAAGAAAAAAAAATCTTGCTAAAAGTTATACAAGGAAAGATTCAGAATAAATCAATATTTATTTGAAATTAGAAGAACTGCAATAATAATATTAATAAGGAGGAAAAACTGAACACAAAATTGAAGCCTTTGAAATTTGGATTTTACGAAGAACTGGATGGAAAGAAAAGAAAAATTATGAAATTTTAAATTTTAAAACTAAAAATTAAAGAGAACTAAATTAATTAAAGAGACTCTTTCACTAACACTCACTAACTAAACAATTCAAAGTAAAGTAATCAAAGACAGGTGAGAATTTTGTGGCATTTAAAGAGACACAGAAGCCTACTAAAAGTAACCTTGGAAGGGGAAAATACAAGGTAAAAGAGGTAAAGTAGAGGCAGACCATGACTAACATGGACGAGTAACATCAAAAGACGGACAAGTCAGCCTAAGACAACCTGCACTACTACTAGTATCAAAACAAGAGACAGAGCATTTAACTAACCTCCTATGTGGTGACTCAAGTGACTGCAATCAGTGATAGTGATGATGATGAATGCCAAAATCTCGGCATTATTTGATTATTATTTGTAGGGATTAGATTTGAAACAGATTGATAGCAGATAGCAAACAGCAATAATAAAATATAACAAGGAGAACTCCACACCGATTGATTTTGATATAAAAAGAGGAGTAAGACAAGGATGCATCCTATCACCAAGCTTGTTCAATTTATACACTGAGCAAATCCTTAAAAACATCAATGAGTTGCCTGAGTTGCCAGGCCTTCACATTAATGGGAATATA
Organism: Megaustenia siamemsis; assembly: GCA_032433765.1. NCBI lineage: Eukaryota > Metazoa > Mollusca > Gastropoda > Stylommatophora > Ariophantidae > Megaustenia > Megaustenia siamemsis. The sequence continues at coordinate 60,094,037 of JAVIAB010000024.1, forward strand.
ATCAATAACCTAAGATACTGATATGCTGATGATACTACTGTTCTACTCCTTAGCAGCAGAAAATCCTAAAGATCTACAACAATTACTTAATGTAATAAACATGACAAGCAAAAAATATGGACTAGATAGATATGAATATCAAAAAGACTAAAACTAAAACTATGAACATAAACAATGAAAATTTACAAGACCTACAATTAAATATCAAAGTTGAAGGAATACATCTAGAGACAGTCCAGAGATACAACTACCTGGGACATACTATAAATAACTATAACCAGTGATGGAAAATGTACAACTGAAATAAATAAAAGAATAGGAATGGAATGGCAAAAAGTAATTTCAATGCCATGAAAAATATACTAACATCAAAACAAATAACACCAGGGCTAAAACTAACTACTAAGAATACTTAGAATTAGAATAAGAATAGCAAAATGTTACATCTTCCAATATTCCTCATCCTGTATCAGTGAATTCAGTGTATAGTGTATGGTGCAGAAACAACATGGACATTAGAGTGTAGACCAGAAAACAGAACAGAAAATTGAGGCCTTTGAATTGTGGATTTATAGAAGAATAGGTAGAATTGGATGGAAAGAAAAGAAAACAAACGAGAAGTTTTAAAACAACTAAAAATGAAAAAAGAACTACTACTAAACACAATTAGTATTAGTATTAGAGCAAGACAAATGTAATTTTTTGGTCATGTTAGTTAATTAGTTAAAAGATACAACACAGTCACAGTCTTAGTCTAATAAAAGTAATATTAGAAGGGAAAATAGAAGGTAAAAGAGGCAGAGCAAGACTAACATGGACGAGTAACATCAAAAGATGGAAAAGTCAGCCTATGGCAATCTGCACCATCAAAGCAAGAGACACTAGACAGAGTGGAATGACACTGAATGACAGGAATGGCGCTCCATGGTAGCCAACCTTCGATGCGGAGACGGCACTCAATGATGATGAGATTAGAAAAAAGATTATTATTGTTGTTATTTAATATTACTATTTATATTTTTTTTATTTAACTAAACTAAACAAGCTCCCAATGCTTGAAATCAGAGGATTATTCTATACATACTGATACGCATGATTGTTGAACACAACAAAGAAGCCAGAGCCAGTGTGCAGTGACTGCAGTCAGTCTCAGTCACAGTGAAGTGTGATTTGAGAGTCAATTGTCAATGATTTGAGTTTGAGAGCAAAACGGTCAAAACAGTAAAACAAGAAAATAATAAATACAAAATTTAATTATATTGCAAAATGTTAATAGTAACCTAGAATATAATTATTTTCGAAAGCATTTGCATAATATCGAGATGCAAATTTTTAAAACGATAAATTATAAATTAAGAAGCGGTCTTGTCTGCCGCCTCTCCATGAAAAAAAAATTGCCGGGAATTAAAAAAAATTCTTCCACTTCAAAAATAACAACTAAAAATGCATGCCTAAAAGGATTCATTTGAAGGAACACTTTAAACTACACTGCATATTAATTTAACAAACAGCAATGACATAATTCACCACACACCTGACTAAATTCGTCTTCAATATCGTCATATAGATCGATGTCCACGCCGTCTGCCATTTTCTCTATGTTGGCGGTGGGAGCTGGCCAGGTACACCGTACTGCAAGTCTAATGGACAAGACAGTCTGAATTTGTCTTAGCATTCACTATCTAGATTCCCATGAACTCACAATTTATATTATTAAAATACACAACAAACGTTTCCACAAATTGTATTTTATTGTTTCTATTTTCAGAAATATACTTTTTTGGCTTGACTATCTCACTATCTGTTTTACTTTACAGCGAAAATAGTATGAGATTAATAATATTTTAAAATGGAATTGAAGTTAATGGTCACAACATAAACAATTTGCGATATGATGCGGGTGACACAGTCTTATTAGCAGAGACAGAGAATGAACTACAAGAAATGATAGACATAATATTAAAAGAAAGCAACAAGAAAGGTCTCAGTCTGAATGAATATGAATAGTAAGAAAACAGAAGTAATGGTCGTATCGAAGAAACAACCATCACCATCATGCAGCATAAAAATAAACTGGACAAATCTGAAACAAGTGCAACGTGTCAAATACCTGGGCACAATAATAACATCAGATGGAAGATAGTTGTAGTTAGTCGAATTAAAATCCATAATTGCTCAACCGCCCGTGCCAGTGGAATCATCCGAATTAACTTCTCATCTCATTGAAGGATCCAAACAAAAAAAGGCAGCTGCAGTCCCTAGCCCTATCATAGCAACCACAGTACCTTCCAAAAGAAATAAGGCGTAGCCGCCACGAAAGTGAACGCACCGAACTGTCCTTCGTCATACGATATCATCATTCATCGCAAGCAATCCACACAGTAAAACACAGTCCTGATGAAAAACACATGGAAGATGCACCACATAAATAAAAAGTAGAATCATCATCATCAAGTACCGGGCCTACTGGCGTAGGTGATCATGTCTCTCCACAACTTTCGATCTCGGCAGCTATTTATCATTTCTGTTGTTGACCTTCTGCTAAGCCATTCTCTTAATCTGTCTGTTATTTTTTCTCTTTGCTTCCCTCTATTTCGTCGTCCCTCAATTTTTCCAGTTGTTACAATATATTCCAGTTGTTCTCTTCGCATTACATGGCCAAAAAATGATTCTTGTTTCTTCCTAATATTGGAAATTAGCTCTCTTTTTGCTTTGACCTCTCTCAGAATATCTTCATTACTTTTCTTAGCTGTCCATGTTACTCTCAACATTCTTCTGTAAAACCACATTTCTACAGACTCCAGTGATTTTCTTGCCTGTTGTCCTATTGTCCATGATTCGCATCCATATGTTAAGACTGGCTCCACATAACATTTAAGAACTCTTTTTCTTGTTTCTATTGTCTAAAATTTATTGCATAGTATCTTCCTCATTTTTTGGAAAGCTACTTTTGCCTGAGCCATTCTGCATCTCACCTCTTTTGTACATCTTCCGTCTGAGGTTAACAAAGTTCCCAAATATTTAAATTCATTTACCTGTTTTAATATTGTTCCACTTGTCTTTATTTTGCACTGAGGTGATGTCTTTTTCTTTTTATTTTTTTTTTTTTTTTGCTGTCTTTTTGCTATTAAGGCTGAGTCCTTTATTTTTGCTTTCTTTCACTATAATGTCCAACATTTCTTGTAACTCATTTTCACTCTTAGCGATTAAGACTGTATCATCAGCATACCTTAGATTATTTATATTATGACCTCCATTTGTTATTCCAGGCATGTCCCTTATGGATCTTAAAATAATCTCACTATAAATATTAAACAAATCTGGTGACAGCACACAACCTTGTCTAACACCCTGTTTTTTTTTGTTGTTGAAACATTCCCAATTGGTTTCCAGTTGTTATGGCCGCTGTTTGTTGTCAGTACATGTTCTTTATTATTCTTAGATCTTTGCTGTCTACGTTTATGCTTTCTAAAATTTTGATTATTTCTTGGTGCTTTTCTTTGTCAAATGCCGTGGTGTAATCTATGAAACATGGGTATAGATCTGTTTTCACCTCTATGGCTCTTTCCACTAAAGATCTTATGATATTAATGGCATTGCTTGTTCCTTTATCTCTAACAAAACCACACTGTTCATCGCTAATTTCTAGACTGATTTTGTTTCGCACTCTTCGCATGATGATTCTTAGTAATATCTTAGTCATATGACTCATAAGGCTTATTGTGCGATGATCATCGCATTCAATCGCACCCGATTTCTTTGGTAGGGCTATGAATATTGATTTGAGCATGTCGTCTGGTATATATCCGCTGTTGTAGATATCATTCAATATTTTTGTTATTATTTCTATTCCAAAATCACCCATGGCTTCAATCTCTTCTTTAGTAATATTATCTGGTCCACGAGCTTTGCCTGCTTTCATATTGCGCAAGGCAGGCATCTTCCACTTCTTCTCTGAGTATTTATGGTCCTTCTACATTGTCCTTTATATTTATATCCGTTCGTTCATCATTATAAAGATCTTTAATGCATTCTGTCCATCGTTCCCTTATGTTTTCTTGATCAATCAACAGTTCTCCTTCCTTTGATCTTAGACATCCATTTTTTTATTGCGTTTTTCTTCCTGTTAATTCCTCAATTTGTTTGTATATAGTTTTAGCATCTCCTTTTTGTTGCATTTCAATCTCTTTGCATCTCTCTTTTAGCCATGCTTCTTTTGCTTCATTGCATTTTACTACAATTTCTTTATTTAATCTCTTATACTCATTTTTTTAAAAATATTTCTTCTTCTTGTATCCATTAGCTGCAAAATGTCGTCTGTCATCCATTTCTTTGTTGAATTTGATTCACTGGTGGTATGAACTCTTTTGATGTTTGTTGCACTGATTCTTTTAGCATTTCCCACTGTTCATCAATGCTTTGTATCTTCTCTATTGCATTGTACCGGTTCTGAATTGTGATTTTATATTTGTCTTGCAGCTTCTTGTCTGATTTTAGTAAATCTAAATTTAACTTGACGTTAACTGAGGCTCGTTTTGTTGTTTTTAATTTTACTCTAAGCTTTCCCACAACTGGTACATGATCACTATTTCAATCTGCCCCCGGTCTAGTTTTCACACACACCAGACTGTTTCTAAATCTATTGCTTATCATTATATAATCAATTTGATTACGTGCGTTGTCCCCTGAGCTTTTCCATGTCCAAAGACGTCTTGGATGTTGCTTAAACCAGGTGTTTCCTATCATCATGTTGTATGTTCTTGCCCAGTCAATAAGTTTCTCACCTCTTTCATTCCTCTCGCCTAAGCCATAATGACCAACTACTTCCTCAACTCTTTCCTGTCCTACTTTTGCGTTAAAATCCCCTGGAACTATGGTGTTTTCATGTGGTTTGCATTTATAAAGTGCCTCATTTAACTCGTAAAATTTATCAATTGTTTCCTCTAGACTGTCTACTATTGGTGCATAAACTTGTATAAGATTTATGTCTATTGGTTTTCCATTCAATTTCATTAAAAGGACTCTGTCAGATATTGGGTAAAAGCCTTTCACTGTTCTTGCTCTTTCTGCATCCAAGATGATGCCTACTCCTCTTTGGTGTTCAGTACTTCCAGAATAGATTATTTTATGTTTATCAGAATACATCTCCGCTGATCCGGTGTATCTCATTTCGCAAAGTCCCAGTAATTGTAAACCCATTCTTTTCATTTCTTATATGATGTTTTCTAGTTTACCCTTCTGCATGAGTGTCCTCACATTCCAAAAAGTAGAAAAGCTGACGCTAAAATAGCATTTCATAAAATGGAAAATGGATTCTGCAACAAGTATATGTCAATAGAAGTGAGAAAGAGAGTTCATCGGTGCTATTTAAAAGCAATTCTGACCCATGGAAAAGAACCATGGACAATAGACAAATGAAAACACGATTTGATGCCACAGAGATGGGATTTCTCAGAAGAATGTTGAAAGCTAAAAAGACCAATAAGAACATTTCTAAAAGAGGCCAACACAAAAATTGAAGCTCCTAAAAACATCTAAAGAAACAATCAACATTTTTCGGGCACATCATGAGAAGAGGAAAGTTGGAATGCTTGGTTCTTCTTCTTCTTTTCTCTTTTCACTGATACCTAAAAGGTGTCGTGGTTTATATCATTTGTTGTTCTTGAGCTGCTTGAACTGTCTGAATTAGTGACTTTCCTTTGTTGTTACATGTCTCTGTCACTGCATCTATCCATCTTCTTCTTTTCTCTTTTCACTGATACATAAAAGGTGTCGTGGTTTATACCATTTGTTGTTCTTGAGCTGCTTGAACTGTCTGAATTAGTGACTTTCCTTTGTTGTTACATGTCTCTGTCACTGCATCTATCCATCTTCTTCTTTTCTCTTTTCACTGATACCTAAAAGGTGTCGTGGTTTATATCATTTGTTGTTCTTGAGCTGCTCGAACTGTCTGAATTAGTGACTTTCCTTTGTTGTTACATGTCTCTGTCACTGCATCTATCCATCTTCTTCTGGGTCTTCCTCTTGGTCTTTTTCCGTGCATTCTCGAGAAGAACGCCCTTGATGGTGATATGCTTGGTTACAACTGGCAAAATACAAGGAGAGAGAGAGAGAGAGAGAGAGAGAGAGAGAGATAGCTGGCGGACAAAGAAAGAAGATACTAGATAACTTGGCGTCATGACATAGAAAACAGTCAAACAACAGAATTGATACGATGCATTGTGCATAGAAGATTGTGGAAGGACATGATCACTTACGCCAACCGGTATGGCACATGATGATGATGATGGTCTGTTTTATTACTTTTTTGTTTTCATGACAAAAAAAAAAAACCGGTGTTACGGAAGATTGTCTACTTACTAATCTAATGATTAATGTAAAGCCATCGTCATTCTACATCGCCTTAAAAAAGTAATATTTATTGTTTTCTGTCATGGTGTGTTATCTTTCTGTAAATTTCATGTATAAATAAATATACTCACACGTATGTATGTTTGTATTTATTTGTATGTGTGCAGTATTGTATAACCGTGCGTGGTGTTTGCTCAACATCAAAAAAAGATGCTCACAAAATCAATGTTGAGCAAAAGACTGGCAGCCCGATGTCTATCCATTTCAAGTTAATTTCAACTCCCCTGACCATAGTGGTAAACCTGACATGCAAGTTACTGGCATTGTCTCGTGTCACTCCAGCAATCGCAACCGGTTGACCCTTGAGAATCGCCTCATTACACAGTTGGATTCGCTGTTCTCCCAAGGCATGATCATCTCGCTCTCATACACATAGGACACCTACATTTCTGAACCCATACTCTACCGAACCTATATATGTGTGTGTATTTGTCTGCATATGTATTGGCACATTTGAACACCTTCAGGTTTTCTTGTGTTTGTTTTGTGGTTAAATATACGGATTTATTCTTTTACGCATGTATGGTTCGGTACACGTGCTTTTTTTTTTTTTACACATCTGTTCGTTGTGCACACTCATAGTTAGATATACATAGTTTATACGTATCGTGTACCCACCTCCCCATATTTTGGAACCCTTCCGCCTTCTCACCGGACTACCTGTTCAGTGAGATATATAGTTGGTCATCCCGCCCACTTATTTTAGTTTTTTTCAGAAGCTGACCACGCTCTGGACCACAGGAAAGTGACCTTTTTTTTTTTATTTCCTTTCTTGAGTATCTAGCATATTATCGCCAGGTGGTTAGATTTGTGTACATATCCTTATATATATATATATATATATATATATATATATATATATATATATATATATATATATATATATATATATATATTTGTGTTGTTGTTTGTTGTTCCAGCTGAAGGCCTACTTGGCCGAAACGTCGACTTTTGTTTTGTTAATTACCACGTAAAGTGTTACGATATCACTTTTTTCTTCTTAAAAAAAAAATTGCCATACCCACTTGTAATTGTAGTTCTTTAAGATTTTCTGCTAGTAATACATTATCATCAGCATATCTTAGGTTATTGATTATCTTTTCTTTAATGTTAGGCATGGCATCTCTGTGATGTTTTTAAAGATTTGTCAAGTGGACATGCTTGGTGATAGGATAGATCCCTGTTTTACTCCTCTTTTTATATCAATAGGTATAGAGTACTCTTTGTTATATTTTATTATTACTGTTTGTTTCCAGCATAAATTACATATTAGTCGTATGTCTGTGTCATCTTTATGGAAATATCTTTAGGCAGTCTATAACTTGTTTATGGTATATTCTATGAAAATCTTTTGTGTAGTCTATAAATTAGGAATATATTGGTTTATTGGTCTATGTGCACTTTTCGATTAACGCCCTCGTGCAGAAAATGGCTTATTTTATCCCACTGTTTTTCCTAAATCCAAATTGTTGTTTTTCGAAATTCCATATTGATTTTAATCCTAATTCTTTCTTGTATAACTTTTAGCAAGATTTTTGTTACATTGCTCACTGGGCTTATTGTTCTAAAATTACTGCATTCAACTGCACCATTATTTTTATGCAATGCAATGAAAGTTGATATTTTTAGTTCATTTGGTATGTATCCTGCATGGTATATGTCGTAGCATGTCTGTGATCACTTCAATGCCAATATCTTCTAGTGCCTTAGTCATCTCTATGTGTATGTTGTAAAGTCCTGCAGCTTTTCCATTGTTTGTACAACTTTTTTTCACTTCAGATATGAAAATTCTATAGCCTGATGTGCATTTTTATAATTGGTTTCTTTTCCCTTTCGTCATAAAATAATTCAATTATATATTCTTTATATCTATTGATTATATTTGTGTTGTTTGTTAGCATTTTTCCTTTTTTGTTTGCAATACATCCACTCTCTACAGCTTTTACAAATTGTTTTACTAGTCATTGTCTTTATTTCCCTCTTAAATTTTGTTTACTTTCCATAGTTTCGATTTCTAGACATATTAATTTACTAATCAATAAGTAATAATAGACAGCTAAAGCTGCCCAAAACAATTTTACTTTTTTAAAGACCCCCTATCGTCGCACACTGGGAATCGACTGCTTTGATGAGAAAACCAATAGGCTTGTGTTATAATCGCAGAAATAACTGGCTCAGGACGCAACGATTTCCTGTCGAATGATTTAGCCCACACATGATACTCATAGGACAAATCTGAAACAAGTGCAATGCGTCAAATACTTGGGCACAATAATAACATGAGATGAAAGATGCATCACAGAAATAAAAAGCAGAATAGTTTAAAAAAAAAAAAAAAAAAAGTAAGTAAAGAGCCCCATCAGGTCAAATGGCGTATAGGAAATAGGGTGTTAGTGACCATAATTTTTATAGACATTCGGCAAGTGATTTTTTGGGGTATTGTGGTCGGTATTACGCCCGTGCTGCTTCACTTTCCCTCAAAAAAATCCGGTACCCATTAAAGGCTGGGTGAACTCAGAAGCCGTCGCTCTTGTCAAAAAGCAGAATAGCTCAGGGCAAAATAGCATTTCAGAAAATGGAAAACGTCTTATGCAAGAAATCTATGTCAATAGAAGTGAGAAAGAGAATTCATCGATGCTATATAGAGCCAATTCTGACCGAAGGAAGCTAAACATGGACAGTAAACAAACAAATGAAAAGAGGATTAGAGGCCACAAAGATGGGATTTCTCAGAAGAATGTTGAAATTATGCTGTACAGCTAAAAAGACCAAAGAGGAAATTCTCAAAGAGGCCAACACAAAAAGGGAGCTCCTAAGAAACATCAGAAAGAAACAATCACCATTTTTCGGGCACATCATGAGAAGAGGAAAGTTGGAATACTTGGTTACAACTGGCAAAATACAGGGAAAGAGAGATCGCAGACGACAAAGAGAGAAAATACTAGATATCTTGGTGTTATGGCATGGAAAACAGTCAACAACGAAACTGAAAAATTGAGAAAAGTGGAGGCGGGCTCTGGATTGGGCGGGCATCGTCAACGCCCTCCGGGAAATGGGAAGGACACAGGACTTCGACAACCATGAGTCCACGTCACTCATTCGGATGAAAGGGATGGGAGTTAAGATGGGTACAGCCAGAAATGAAAAACTTAGTGGGCATGTAAGAAGACTAATCAACCAACACAGAACTGGAGTCGTCAGTCGCTGGACACTGCGAGACTTGCTAAGGAAGGGATCTGAGCATCTATGGACATGTTCGGAGTGCAATGATGATGTCCCGCAAATAACTCAATAACTAAACAGAATTGATACGATGCACAGTGGATAGAAGATTGTAGAAGGACATGATCGCCAGAAGGACATGACTTCCGTTTCAAAATGGTGGAACGTTTCACGTTCTCTCGATCGCTGTAGAAAATGCATCTGGGGTTTGATTAATTTCGGCTCTGTGATGCAGTTTTCTGTGTTGAAATAAAAATGATGTTCTACTTAGCAAATCTGCGCCGACGAAGTGGACACAGCAATGTTCCTTTTTGACAAGTCAAGTATTGTAAAAGCGACCTTTACCGTCTAGTGTTGACATACGGTTTACGTCACATAGAGTGCTGTTCAATGGCCGACGTTGAAATTGTTTAACGCAAGTTATTTACAAGCTGAAACCTATTAATGTGGATTGCTCCGTCAAGTCGACCGAAGATTTTCCTCTTTGGGGAATTTGCACCGTGTTTCGTTCGTTGTACGCTAACCGTATGGTCTGTTGTGTGATGTGTGACGGGGATAATTCGACAACTAACTGTGTGTTTATATGTTCGGTTGGAGAAAAGAAAGGTGTCCTAACATCATCAAGCGCTATACATTTTTTGTTCTCAATATGACGATCATCATTTACGGGAGGACGTGAACTTCCGGTATATGGTGGATAGGAGGCAGGAAGCATTGAAGGCTATGTCTGAAAAGTGTTCCTTGTTGCAGTTTCCTCATATTCCAAGTCCGGCTTGCTGCATGAGCTACTGAGTTAAGTGCTCTGTGCACACCGTGAGCTGTGCGTCTCATCCGTTTTGATCATGTTTCGATATTCCAATTGTTTACTATGAATGATGATATCGTATGACAGGGAACAGTTGGATGTGTTCACTTTCTTCACGGTTTCGCCTTATGTCTTTTGGCGTGTGCTGAGACTGCTACGATGGGACTACAGTTACCTTTCTTTTTTTTGGGGAGATGAGTTAGTAATTCGGATGTTTTCACTGGCACGGGCGGTTGAGCGATTATGGATTTTAATTCGTTTGCAGTGATACCGAGGCCTTCCATAACCAATAGAACCAACCAATGATCGCCAACCGGTATTGGAAATGATGATGAAGATACACATAAAAGAACGGAGCACATACTAATAGACAGTAAGTGGTGATGTAAATCCTGCTTGTCTCCACGACCCGTAGGAAAGAACAAATGGATGGAAGACACGTCGGCAGAGGCAGAGTGTGCCATGGAGGAAAGCTGCAAGATGATGAAGCAGACGCAAATTCCAAGACAATGCCATGTAACAACAACGTATCATGGAATGAGTTTCAGACTAGCGCAGAAATGAGAGAAATAGCAAAGCATCCAAAAATATCATCAATAATCAAGAGGAGAAGGTGGTCATATATGTTGGCCATGTGATGAGAATAAACATGAGAATCACAAATCAAGCCCTCAAATCTTAACTAGAGAGTAAAAAGAAAAAGCGACCAGAAATAGAGTGCTCAAAATTACACAGAGGTGAAAGGCATCAACAACAGACATCAGCTCTCTTGCTAAGGCTGTAAGGCCTCCCAAGCACAGGAAAATGTGCTGTTATAAAATGCGAATCTTTGTGCAAAGTCTGATACATTATGGCAATGATCGTCGAACATTAAGTCCGGAATTTATGTTCTATGTCTTAGGCTCGAAATGACAAAAGACAGATAGGAAAGACTAATTTAGAACGCACATATATATTCTGATGGATCTGTGAGAGGACGGCTGAAGCAACGTTTTGGATTTTGTGATAGAAAAAATCATCGCTGAACAAAGACATCATCATCATCGAGTGCCTTCTCCGCAACGAAGGTTGGCTACCATGGATCGCCATTCTACTCTGTTTCTTGCTTTGATGGTGCAGGCTGTCATAGATTGACTTGTACATCTTTTGATGTTACTCGTCCATGTTAGTCTTGGTCTGCCTCTTCTACCTTGTATTTTCCCTTCCAATATTACTTTTAGTAGGCTGTTGTGTCTTTTTTAACATGCCCCAAAAATTTCATTTGTCTTGTCTCAATTGTATTTAGTAGTTCTCTTTTTATTTTCAGTTGTTTTAAAATTTCATCGTTTGTTTTCTTTTCTTTCCATCCAATTCTACCTATAAATCCACATTTCAAAGGCTTACATTTTCTGTTCTGTTTTCTCGTCTAATGTCCATGTTTCTGCACTATACAGGAATATTGAGAAGATGTAACATTTTGCCATTCTTAGTTTCAGCCCTGCAGATATTTGTTTTGTTGTTAGTATATTTTTCATGGCATTAAAATTACTTTTTGCCATACCTATTCTTTTGTTTATTTCAATTTTACATTTCCCATCTTTGGTTAACAAAGACAAGATATTTGTTTATTATCTTTCGTATGACAATAGATCTTGTGGGTACTACTCAATGCTGAATCAACCTAAAGGCTAGGCAGACTGAAGTCTAAGGTCACAAAACCTGTGAGGGTTCCAACAATTTAATCCCATCTCCACACCACCCCCTACCCTCACAAAAAATTGCTTCAAAATGGTTATAAAGTTGTTATTGCAAAAGGGTTTCGTGGGGTTAAATTAACATATACGTTTTTTCTTCAATAATTATGATGTTTAACAACAACGTTTATGTCTTTTAGATAGGGAATTGGGAAATGAGGGATTTTAATCACCCAGCGTCACCGAATCTAGTTTAGTCACTCTTCCACCATCCCCCAGTTGCGAAAGTGGATGATTCAGACGTCTCACAAGTGAAATGGAGGCGAAGGCGCGCCTCACAGCACTAGAGCTGAAAGTTATCAGCGACCCACAGCTGATGGCCTGCACCAGGATCGGTGAACCAGAACCATCCAGACCCTGCTCCACCTCTCTGTGGTGCATCTAGTAACAGACTGACCTGTCTAGTCTGGCCAAGCGAGTAGGGATCGAAGAGGGAAGACAACCCGGTACTCAAAAATGTTATGCTGAAGTCGGATGTGTTGGGCCGAAAGGCACAAATATCACAGTTATACTGCAAACCACAACACAACGTAGACACGCCCACTTAACGTCCTTTTAAGGGCGGATGACGAAGAGGTATATTCCTTTAGTCATCGAGCGAACGCAAGCAAGTGAAATAATCTAAGGCAGCGCTGTCCAACGTGTGACGCCTGTAGGTACCATGACGTCCTCGACTTATTTTCATTTAAACTATGCACCAGAATTTTCTCAGCTTGCAGGGAACATGGCGTGTCAAATATCACACTAAGTAAGTTAAGACACTATTTTTTCTGAGTTAAGTTTTCATCTCTTGTTTTTAAATAACAAAAAAATATAACTACGAATGTTGTTATCATTATTATTATCGCAATTGTAAGGTGACAAAAGTGCCCCAATATATAATCAATGATCAAGCACTAATACATGGAAAAATAAAAGACCTATAAAAACACATAAACAGACTCGACAGCATAGGCACAAAATACAACATAACGAAAGAATACAATATGAAAATCAACATCAACAAAACAGAAATAGGAATAACCCCTGCCACAGAATATATAAAGAAACAACAGATAAAATGGTTTGGCCATATGATAAGACAAATATCAAAACATAGCACAACATGTCTTCAATAAACATTGCAAGAACACCAGATCCAAGGGCTGGCCACAAAAAAAGATGGATTGATGGAATATTAGAAACACTAGGAAACATACCAGCACCAGAGGGAAACAGAAGAGCAAAAGACCACAAATTATATCTCCCCCTCGATGCTGAAAGGCAAATGAGGAAAAAAATAAGGTTAGTCGCCTGTTGAACAGCACATTTGTGGACCTCACGAGATGATATTTTATACAGTTGCTTGCTTGCGTTCGCCCGATGACTTAAGGAGTGTACCTCATCATCATCTGCCCATAAAAGGACGTTAAGTAGGCGTGTCTGCATTGTGTTGTGGTTTACAGTATAACTGTTATATTTGTGCCTTTCAGCCCAACACATCCGACTTCAGTATGACATTTTTGGCTTCCCTCTTCGATCCCTACTCACTTGGCCAGACTAGACAGATTAGTCTGTTACTAAAGGCACCACAGAGAGGTGGAGCAGGGTCTGGATGGTTCTGGTTCACCGAGCCTGGCGCAAGCTATCAGCTGTGGATCGCTGACAACTTCCAGCTCTGGTGCTGGGAGATACGCCTACGCCTCCTTTGTTACAGTTAACTGTGAGTCTCTGGACAATATAGACAAGTATAGATGCCATCAAAATTGTGGGGGCGTTTTGTGATGACATGCAGAATTAAGTTAAGGATCAGACACTCCTACCCATTTGTTGCTAATAATAGCTTAAAACTAAGTTGTATGCTGGCTCCAGCTCTTAAGTTTAGTATTTGTTGCTCTGCTTTGGTAAGATTAAAATGAAAGTAACATTGGAGATGACTCATATTACAGTTTCAAAAGTAAAAAAAAAGTAGGGGGACTGGTTGGTCTTGAGGCAAGACACCGGCCTAAAGACAAGAGAGGTTGTGGGTTCAAATCCTGGCTGCACCAGTTGGGATTTTTATTTATGATTTCTCTCTGCGGCTACCACCCCTGGTCTCAGCAGCAAGGCCTGGCTTGAAACTTCAATTGCTCATGGAAAAATATGAGTACCTCAGAAGACAGAGTAATCTGCCTATGCGGTGAGGGACCCCTGTGCATATGGCTGCCAGGGAAAAACGGATTAACACACAAAATTCAGTTCCTAGTCTCTAGAGACTGCATCAGAGGTAAAAGCAGGTGAACGAAAAAAAAAAAGTAAATTATTTACTTTAAGAAAACCCCTAGCCTAATGAAAGTGCAAGTAGACAATGTGTGACTTCTCTATGCAGATGACTGTATCTTGAATGCAAACATATAAATCTACATGCAACAAATGTTGGATCACTTTGCTACATCCTGCATACAGTCTTCAACATTTCTATCACAGTGAGGTACAGCATCAGCCAGCTCCAAACCCAAAGAATATATATTATTGAAAAAAAAGTTGAACAACATCTGACAGATCCACATACCTCACAAGGACTCTTCTGGAACTCACATCAACAACGAGATGAATATAAAATTTCCAAGGCAAGTGTTACATTTGAAGATTAAACATTCCAAAACGGTTATGCTGAAGCTGCTTCTGCAAGCCCAATAACATACATATGAAACTCAACTGCTTACAGTAACATTTAAGGAAATTGATCCACTTCATGTGCAAGATTAGCAATTTAATCAATGTCATGTAGTTAACAACTGATATGGAGATTACATGTAATTCACACGCTAGATCACCTCTACTAATAAAATTAATTTGTAGTGAACTGCAATAAGGTAGAAGATCACACTGTGAAAAAAAGGAAAGTTTCAAAGACACATTATAGTTTTAACCCTGATGCTTAGGATGATATTGCTGATATATAACATGGCAAAGCAAGATTACTACTGGTACAGCAATCTATAAGAATTAAACAAGTAAAAGATACCATCTTTATGCAGCCACTTTAACATAGCATTATCCATCTTGATAGTATCATATGCATTTGCTGCAGATACTTCTGGGCTTATTTTGGTCTCAACCATCCAGTGCTTCTAATATTCCATCGACCCATCTTTTTTGTGGTCGCCCTTTGGATCTGGTGTTCTCACGTTTGTTGAAGGCTTGTTGCGTTGTGTTTTGTTCTTTCTACCTTGTCACGTGGCCAAACCATGTTATATGAATGTGAAAATAGTGACAAAATATGAAATGAAGAAATGAGGAGAAATGATGAAGATTAATAAAGATAAGACCAACATTATGAGAATTAATACAGTAGGCAACAACCAAATAAAACTAGGAGAATTACCTCTATTAAATGTACAATCTTACATATATCTGGGCAGTAATATAGATAAAGAGGGAGGAACAGAAAATGATACTAAAATAAGGATATCAAAAGCAAGAGGAGCTTTCATTGCACTGGGAAACATATGGAAATCCAAAGAAATTAGGTTAAATACAAAAATAACAATTTTCAACTTAAATGTTAAGGCGGTCCTATTATATGGTGGTGAAACATGGAGAACAACAAAATTGACAATCACGAAGATACAGACTTTCATTAATGGATTCTTACGCAGGATAGAAGGATGGAAATGGCAGGACAAAATCACTAACATAAAATTATGGAAATGTACCAGTAAAACACCAGTGGATAAAGAGATACAGCGAAGACGATGGCGCTGGATAGGACACACACTACGGAAGTCAACTGAGAGTATTACACAACAGGCCCTTTTTTGCAATCCCCAGGGGAAAAGACAAAGAGGAAGACCAAGGAATTCTTGGAAAAGACAGATAGAAGCAGAGATGAAGATGATGGGGAAGACAAGGAATGATCTTAAAAGAATGGCAAGAGACAGAACGACTTGGAAAGTGTTTGTTGAAGACCTATGCTCCACTGGGAGCTAAAAAGGTAGAAGAAGAAGGAGAAGGGCAATACATTTGGTCCAGGAATTGTAGCTCCCATTTGTTCTGCATAGCACAGATTTAAAGTTTTGGTATATTATATAAATAAAGTAGTAAAATATAATTTATTTACTGAAATGAACTTAAAATGGCTGAATAATGTAAACAGAAGATTTGGCCTACTAATAAATATTAGACATAATATAACATCAAATGTAAATATTAGAAGGAAAAAAATCTGAAAAAAATAAAATTTGTTGTTTTAATTCATTAAAAAAAACGATACATTATAATTGTGTTATTAATTTATTTTCTTTAAGATAAATATCTTATAACAGCATAGAATTAAGATTAATGATATTTAACAACACATAAAAAAATACTGATTGATTTCTAAATGTTCTTTAAATTTGTTAAATGTAAACCTAATTAATACTCAAAAACATGTGGCTTCAAAGTTATATATTTTCACCACACTTTAGCAATGACCTTTTACCTGGTATCATCAAGTGCACATGCTTCAATAATAAAATAAACCACATAAATGTAACCACGTTTTAAACAAATCTTGTGGCTGTAATAATCCACACTTAGCAGCATTAATAGACAGATCAAATGAGAACAGTTATGAAAAATGTAAGGAATTTAGCCCACTATATGATGTATGTATTATATTATTATTTATTAAGCGATAATAGATAAATAAATTGGTCATGTGATAAGACAGATAGATAAAAATATGACACAGCAAGACATTTTTAAAAATGCAATGAAAACAGCAGATCCAAGGAATGATCATAAAATAAGATGGATTGATGAAGATACTTAGAAACATAACAGCAAGACAGGCCAACAGAAGAGCAAAGGACCACAAACTATATCTCCTCTCAACACTGAAAGGAAAATAAGGAAGGAATGAAAAAAAAGCATATATATATATATATATATATATATATATATATATATATATATATATATATATATATATATAACATACAAAATATCTTTTAAAAAATATAATTTTGCTAAGTCAGGCCTGATCATTAAATTAAAATAAATATTTGGTTAAAATACAAGTGGCTAAAAAAATTCGACACCCTAAAGAAGTATTTCTTTCTTAGAAACAATAAACAAAACTTGATGGCATGATCGGTGTTATTTTTCTCACTAATTATTACATATCTGAGTCTTTTTAATTAATTTATTTACCTGTGTTAATATAAAGAGCACAAGAATGCAGTTACTTAAAATAATTTATATCCATGGAAAAAAAAAGTTTCATGATGAGACCACATCCAACAAAGTTTAGTTAAGTAAACAGATAAACAGTGTAAATAGATGAAAATGACTAGTTGCAACACATTTGTAATAAACATGGTAAAGTGTTTTTAAGCCGGATCTAGCGAGAGAACCACTTTTTAAAACTTGTTTATAATGCTTTATATTTATTTTACTTCTTTGTTGGCCCTTTTAAGTGGTTGTCTTGGTAATATAGCAATTAATTAGCAAACTCAGGATACATCCTCGACAAATGTTCTACTGTACAACTTCAAAATAGTCTGTGGAGATTTTATTTTCGAATTAATTTAAGTAAACAAAATTATAATAGTTTAATTAACTCATATTGTTTGGCTCACCACAATTTAAAAGCGGAGAGCGTATCCAAAAATCTGTCTGATCTTTTAATAGGCTTTACAACTGAGTCTGTAATTTTGGAGATTAAATATAATTTTTCACATTTCATACAATTCAGTATTCTGAAAGTCATTTCTGAATGTTCATTTTTATAAGTATGTATCTACAGTCACATCTGTTGAATATTTCTTAAATTTTAATCAACAACCGATTTTTTTTTTTTCAAGGAAGTACATTTATTTTAAGTAGCTTCTTGTCTCATGAAAGGGTCATAAGCAACAATTTTCGACTGAAAAGGCTTCAAAATGAATTAATTTGTGGATTACTGATGACAATAGATATGGCTGATCATTAAGCATTGAAGAACTATTCAGATTTATCGAGTGATGTAGATTTTGATCATCACAATTTAGGCATTGTAAATAAGGGTTAATTGTCTTTCTTTGGACTAGCACTAGTTCTAGAAATAGTTGAGGCATTATGAAACAGTTAAAAAAAAATGAAGTCATAAAAATAAAGATGATCTCTTCAATGTACACTCTATTTGTTCTGTTAATAGCCTTTATAACATTCACACTGAAAATAGGCAACTAGAAACTGTTATGCAACAAAAATATTCAAAATATTACATACATTATATTTGTGACTAGAAACATTGAAAACTTCACTATTGTGTGTAAAAGTGGATATATTTTGTAATAAATCATAACTCTGGAGTTACTAACATATATAAACATATAAATATAATTTCATGTGCAGTTTTTATTTTTGTGCTTTCAAATATCACTTTTTTTTTTCTTCACTAGGTTTAACTTTCAATTCTTGACCTTTTCTTACAAAAACATGCATATTAAACATTTTCTGAGAAGCTAACTAAATTCAACAAATGTTGATATATAATACATTACACCAAAGTTGAAAGTTAAAAAATAACTTAGGAGACATTTGTAGATGCCTTCATATTTTAGACACAGCAAGGCTGTGTAATAACCTAGTTTTATGTGCAGACTCTAAGAGTTAAATAAAGCACAAAACAAAGTTATTGTGTACGATCAAATAAAGTACAAGGTAACTTATGAAACTTTGGTTAGTACAAAAATTTACATTATTCTTGTAGCTGTAGCTACTTGTAACGTTAGCTTGAAATAAACAAGCACAGCTCATAAAATACAATTACTCATGTTACTCATGATGGAATTAAATGCTACTTACATTATTCTATACCAGAACATTTAATAAGTAATAACAATCAAGCCAAATAAAGAAGAAAATAAATATTGCAGTTTCATTTTGGTTTTGATTTGGAGAAAGTGCGACGCAAAACAAGGTAAGTCACAATTATATAAACATTTAAAATGAAAAAAAAACTTAATATTTTATCTTATTTTTCAGTCATAACAGGAATTAAATTTCAGCGAGCTGAGACTTTGCATATGATAAATGTTTTTGGAGTTAAATGTTTATTTAACATGTATCTTCTCCAATTAAAAGTTAGCAAGTTAACTTAATTGTGATATCTATCTATTGACCTTTCGAGCCACAGCTGGCCCATAGGGCATAGACCAAGATACTCCTTCTCCTATCTGAATTTTTGTTCTAGCAGTTTTCTTTTAAAGATATTTTATCAAATCTCGCCATTTGTCTCTGTTCTGTGCAAGCTGCTCTATCTCATTGAGGGAGCCGAATCCTGCTGCTCTTGCCTCTCTCATCAATGTTCTTCTCAGTGTCTCCCTGGGTCTTCCTCTTTTTCTCTTACCTGTTGTTTCCCACATGAGGGCTTGCTTTGCTATTCGGTTATTATCTCTTCTCATCACATGTCCAACATATGACCATCGTCTTTTCTTTATTACTGAGGATATTAGTGGTTGATAATTGTGATATACAATGTAATTAAAAAAAAAAAATAAACTAAATTTATACTTCCACAATGCATGTGAACTTAATGTGTATTATATATATTATAATAGACAAATTAAATTTTAAGATTCTGATTACAGTAACGAGATGAATTACTTCGTTGTCATTTTTAAATAGAGTGCCTTACTCCAATTATATACAAATGAACCTCAGTATATAATATAATAACACAATAATCGCGCTGAAGTCGGATGTGTTGGGCTGAAAGATGCAAATATCACAGTTATACTGCAAATCACAACACAACGCAGACACGCCCACTTAACGTCCTTTCAAGGGTGGATGAGGAAGAGATGTACTCCTTTAGTCATAGAGCGAATGCTAGCAGCGCAAGCAAGCATAACACAATAATAAAATATGCTGAATTCACAAACAATGATTAGGTTAATGTTTGTTTTTTAATACTATTTGTGCGACTGTACACACTATTTTACTACCTGGGACATACTATAACCAATGATGGAAAATGCAAAACTGAAATAAACAAAAGAATAGGTATAGCAAAAAGTAATTTTAATGCCATGAAAAATATACTAACAACAAAACAAATATCAGCAGGGCTGAAACTAAGGATGGCAAAAAGTTACGTCTTTTCAACATTCCTGTATGGTGCAGAAACATGGACATTAGACAAGAAAACAGAACAGAAAATTGATGCCTTTGAAATGTGGATTTATAGAAGAATAGGTAGAATTGGATGGAAACAAAAGATAACAAACGATGAAGTTTTAAAACAGCTGAAAATAAAAAGAGAACTACTAAATACAAACAAGACAAGACAAATGAAATTTTTGGAGCATGTTAAAAGACACAACAGCCTACTAAAAGTAATATTGAAAGGAAAAATACAAGGTAAAAGAGGCAGAGGCAGAGCAAGACTAACATGGACGAGTAACATTAAAAGATGGACAAGTCAATCTATGTCAGCCAGCACCATCAAAGCAAGAAACAGAGTAGAATGGCGATCCATGGTAGCCAACCTTCGTTGCGGAGAAGGCACACGATGATGATGATAACACACTATTTACCTATATATTGGCACATACAATAGGTTATTTGAAGCACAATTAACAAATACTTTTCATTTATGTTAATGAAATGACATGATAAAGAAAATGACATAATTATTTCACATTGGTATACTATAGAAAAATAATATTTTAAAATAAGCTGTTTTGTTCAAATGTAACACCAGTGATAAGGAAAACACCACTAATAACTCCACTCAGAATATCTTGACAAGAAGCAAGAAACATCCGTTCATGAGCAACAATCCATATGAATTTAGATGAAACCATTACTTTTAGTTTTGTCCTTAAAATGACTGGCCATTTACTGAAAAGTAAAATATAGAAAAGGAAATATTAATTTACATGAGCATAAATATAGAAAATTTAAATCTTGACGACTGAAATTATAATGCAATGTGTATTTATATATAAAGAAATATTATATTATGAACATTATCCCTTTTCTTTAACACAATAGACTCTGACAACATATGTACATAAATTAAAATGTGTAGAAATTGAAAATATAAGGATATATTTATACCCAAAATAAGGATATCAAAAGCAAGAGGAGCTTTCATTGCACTGGGAAACATATGGAAATCCAAAGAAATTAGGTTAAAAACAAAAATAACAATTTTCAACTCAAATGTTAAGTCAGTCCTATTATATGGCTGTGAAATATGGAGAACAACAAAATTGACAATACCGAAGATACAGACTTTCATTAATGGATTCTTACGCAGAATAAAAGGATGGAAATGGTAGGACAAAATCACTAACATAGAATTATGCAAATGTACCAATCAAATACCAGTGGATAAAGAGTTACAGCGAAGACGATGGCGCTGGATAG
Organism: Megaustenia siamemsis; assembly: GCA_032433765.1. Taxonomy (NCBI): domain Eukaryota; kingdom Metazoa; phylum Mollusca; class Gastropoda; order Stylommatophora; family Ariophantidae; genus Megaustenia; species Megaustenia siamemsis. The sequence goes on from JAVIAB010000024.1 coordinate 60,115,574, forward strand.
GACACACACTACGGAAGCCAACTGAGAGTATTACACAACAGGCCCTTTTTTGGAATCCCCAGGGGAAAAGACAAAGAGGAAGACCAATGAATTCTTGGAGAAGACAGATAGAAGCAGAGATGAAGATGATAGGGAAGATATGGAATGATCTTAAAAGAATGGCAAAAAATAGAACGACTTGGAAAGTGTTTGTTGATGAACTATGCTCCACTGGGAGCTAAAAAGGTAGAAGTTTTGGCCAACACAGACCGCCTTTAAATAAAATGTCTCTGGACCATTGGCAGAGGTGAAAATCATAATTTAATTCATAAACAAATTCTGCATAAATGCCTTACTCTTCCAGCAGAATAACATTCTATCTATCTATCTATTGACCTTTCGAGCCGTAACCGGCCCATAGGGCGTAGACCAAGATACACCTTCACCTATATGAATTTTTGTTCTAGCAGTTTTCTTTTAAAGATATTTTATCAAATCTCGCCATCTGTCTCTGTTCTGTGCAAGCAGTTCTATCTCATTGAGGGAGCCGATTCCTGCTGCTCTTGCCTCTCTCATCAATGTTCTTCTCAGTGTCTCCCTGGGTCTTCCTCTTTTTCTTTTACCTGTTGTTTCCCATATGAGGGCTTGCTTTGCTATTCGATTATTATCTCTTCTCATCACATGTCCAACGTATGACCATCGTCTTTTCTTTATTACTGAAGATATTAGTGGTTGATTGGCGATTTCTCTAATTTCCTCGTTTGTTTTGAATTCGTTCCATTCTATACCAAGTATTTTCCTTAGACATTTATTTTCGAATGCGTTCAACTTTGTTTCTATATCTCTTGTTGTTTTCCAGCTTTCACACGCATACGTAAGGGTTGATAGTACATTTGATTTGAATAGCCTAAGTTTTGTGTTTGTGCTAATGAGTTTTGATTTCCACAACTTTTCAAGGCTTCTGAAAGACATTGCTGCTTTAGCCAGTCTGATTCTAATTTCTTTGCTCGTATCCCCTTCTCGATCAATGTGACTTCCAAGATAGATGAAGTGATCGATCTCTTCTACTGGTTTGTTTTCCATGTATATTTTGTCACTTGTTGGAATTAAACTTTTCATGACTTTAGTCTTTTCATGATTGACCTCAAGCCCAATTTTGCTGGCTATTGATGATAGTTCATTTGTGTTTTCCTGCATCGTTTTTATCTGATTGCTGATGAGAACTATGTCATCAGCAAAGTCCAGGTCCTCCAAATGGTCTCCTTGTATCCATTCGATGCCTTTATTACCAGTGCAGCATTTCTTCATTATGAAGTCCATAACAATTCCAAATAACAAGAGCGATAAAATACATCCTTGTTTAACCCCAGTTTCTATTGGGAAACATTCGCTCAGTCCTTCCTCTGTTCGAACTGCACATGTGTAACCATCATACATGTCTTTGATAATATTTATGATTTTTGATGGTAAGCCATATAACATTAAAGAAGCATAAATAGCAAAACAATTTTGAAACAACAGTTTTTCCACAAAATGGTTCACAATTTTTGGATAGTTAAAAGAATTTGGTCCACTTTTGACATTCTAGCATATTAATGTTCTTATCGATACAGCAAATTTTAGGTCCTGTCTCAAAGCAAAGATTGAATTACAACATAAAGTAAAACATCAAGAATATCATCATTTTACACAGCAAGGCTGAGGAAAATTAGACTATTTTGTAAAATGTAAACCAAAATCTGCTTGGTACAACAACAACAAAAAAATGCGCACAGTGTCACATGCAAAAAATAGACATAAGTTGGAACAGGATCATTCATAAGTGCATGAGAAATCCAGAAAAAACCATGCGTTAAAGTGGAAGGCTTAAGAACAGCTGATAAAATTGCATGATAATTAGACTCCAACCAGTTAAAGCTCTCATCACTGTCACTGTCTTGGTCATCACTGTGTAGGTGACTCAAGCGTCTTGAATAGTTCTGCTAGTGTAACATGCAATGAAAGCCCAAGAGCCATCTGTATAAATCAGAATATTGGAGTCTTTGAAATTTTCACTGATAAGGTTGATAACATTTGTATTAACTTCTTCCAGATCACTACTGACACATCGGCTCCACCTATGAAGGTACTATGGTACCAAAAGGGAGCCGTGATGGCTCAGTGGTTAGTGAACTGGACTACTAAGGACAAGAGGTAGGATTCGATCCCAACCAACGCCTTCCAGGTTCACCCAGCCTTTAATAAGTACTGGATTTTTTTCTGGGAAAGTAAAACGGCTCGGGCGTAATACCGACCACATTACCCCAAAAATCATGTGCTGAAGGTCTGTAAAATTTATAACCACTAACACCATATTCCATATACGCCACTTGGCGTGACGGAGGCACTTTACTTTTTTTTATACTATGGGACCAAAATGACACATTGGCTCGGACTGAGTACGGTTGAATATTTTAAATTAAAGTAACGATTCTGTATTAATAGTCACCAATACTTTTATTCAATATCTAGATGGAGCTTTATAATTACTTCCTTTGATTACCAAATGGTATTTCCTTTGCTAAGTAGATAGATTGGTTGAATTTTTAAATGTCTTCTTCTTCTTCTTTCCTTCCTCATCTGCCTTTCAGCGTCGAGGGGAGATATAATTTGCGGTCTTTTGCTCTTCTGTTCGCATCTGCTGCTGTTATGTTTCCTTGTGCTTCTAATATTCCATCGGCCCATCTTTTTCGTGGTCGACCCTTGGGTCTGGTGTTCTCACAATGTTTGTTGAAGGCTCGTTGTGTTGTGTTTTCTTCTTTCTGCCTCGTCACGTGGCCAAACCATTTTATCTGTTGTTTCTTTATATATTCTATGGCGGGGGCTATTCCTAGCTTTTTTCTCAGTTCTTCATTTCTAATATTATCTCTCAGACTGTTTCCTGTCATTCATCTAACACATTTCATCTCTGTAGAGGTTATTTTTCTTATTGTTCTTGCATCTAGGGTCCAGGTCTGGCATTGGTAGCACAACGTTGGGATGAAGATTGCATTGTATAGTGCTCGTTTTGACTCCAGAGTTATTTCCTTGTTGGACAATATTGGTGATAACTGTCCGATGATTTGACAAGCTTTGTTGCATCTTGATTCTATCTCTGCTGTTTGGGAATTATCATTTGTCATTAAGCTTCCTAGGTATTTGAATTCCTCTACTTGTTTTAGTTGTCTGCCTTCTATAGTTATGTTGATGTTCTGTTTATTTTTGGCGACATTCATGACTTCTGTTTTGTTGATGTTGATTTTCATGTTGTACTTTGTGCCTGAGCTGTTAAGTTTGTGTTCATGTAGGTCTTCTATTGTTTCATGTATTAGTGCCCGATCGTCTGCAAATAGAAGCTCGTTGATCTCCTCTGTCTCTGATTGGTTTTAAATGTAAATGTGTTTATTTCTGACAAATAGTGGCCACAACCACTACTACTTAGTAGTCTATTTCTTGTGCCTAATTTCATTTTTTGTGGACATAAAATCATCAAGTAAAGTGTTTTTTGAAGAACTTTGGACTAGTTTGTGTAAAATTTAAAGAAGAATGGAGTAAGAGGAAGAACAAAACATTCTGGTCAAGGAAAATAGAGGTTACGTGAAATATGATATTTTGAATTGAAAATTATCTGCCTTTGAATATTTTTATACTATGTATAATAAATGGGGAGCCGCGATAGCTTTATGGTTAGTGAACTGGACTACAAAGGACAAGGGGTAGGGTTCGATCCCAACCGACGGCTTCCGGTTCACCCAGCCTTTAATGGGTACCAGATTTTTTTCTGGGAAAGTAAAGCGGCATGGACATAATACCGATCACATTACCCCAAAAATCATGTGCCGAAGGTCTGTAAAATTTATGGTCACTAACACCATATTCCCTATACGCCACTTGGTGTGATGGGGATACTTTACTTTTTTTATGTATATAAAATATTAATATATTTTTTCCTACAGGTATCATTAATAGATTGCTATTTTCATTTTCTTCAACCATTTTCCTTTCCCGTGATGTATAACTTGTACCACATTTAATTATATTATTGCGTGAAATTGTAAAATTAAAAAACATATTGTAATTTTTATAAATTTAAAATTGGTCTGGTCCAAACCTAAAGAAAACCTTAAGTCCACCAAAGTCTGGAAAGAGTTAACCATGATTGGGGTCTGCCTTCCACATATTTGTGTGTGTGTGGCAATGACAGAAAAGACGCCCAGAAGCATGGAAGTACAGCTGAATAGGACTTGTGATAAATGAGATCATTGGGCAGTGCTGGGAAAACTGTTATCAGATCAAATCACCAATTCCATATCTGAGAATCCCATCTCTGCAGCAAATATGCTGCTATCCATCTAAACACCAGAGGATTGCCTCAAGTCTCAATAGCATTCTTAGGAGATAGTCAAATGATACTTTGTTATAGTTATGTATAGTTTCCAACCAATTCTTATATAGGCAAAGACCTCAATCCCTGAATTATGATGTTAACTTCATGAATTTTAAATTAGAAACTTTGAATTTGTTGCTGCTGCTCAAGATCAATGTTGTCTTACTCTACTTCTACTTGCCCTCCTCCCCACATAATACTGATTCTTTAGCCTGTGCTTATTTGCAAGGCAAACGAATATGAACCAGTGGGAACCTGTTAGTTTGATTTCAACCCTTCAACTGGTCACACTAGTTAAAAGTAGAAAACCTTTACGCCTTCTGGTTGATAGTAATAGCATGACTGAGATTTCAAGGACAAGCAAGGTTGTTTTTGTCATGGCAAATTTGTAATAATATAATTTAACATAATAATACATCAACACGTGGCCTTCTGGCTAATTCTGAACAATTACATTTTTTGGTAACAATTCATTTCAATCAACTCTGAATCAAATAAAAATGTATGACTGAGATTTGTTCAAATTGTTATATTTATAATATTATATTGTAAACTAGAGGTGAAAACAGATCTATACCTATGTTTCATGGATTATACCAAAGCATTTGACAAAGTAAAGCACCAAGAAATATTCTAAATTTTAGAAAGCTTAAATGTAGACAGCAAAGATCTAAAAATAATAAAGAACATGTACTGGCAACAAACAGCGGCCATAAGAACTGGAAACCAATTGGGAATGTTTCAACAAATAAAACAGGGTGTTAGACAAGGTTGTGTGCTGTCACCAGATTTGTTTAATATTTATAGTGAGATTATTTTAAGATCCATAAGAGACATGCCTGGAATAACAAATGTAGGTCATAATATAAATAATCTAAGGTATGCTGATGATACAGTATTAATCGCTTAGAGTGAAAATGAGTTACAATAAATGTTGGACATGATAGTGAAAGAAGGCAAAAATAAAGGACCCAGCCTTAATAGCCGAAAAGACAGAAGTAAGTAATGGTAACGACAAAGAAAAAAACATCACCTCAGTACACAATAAAGACAAGCGGAACAATATTAAAACAGGTAAATGAATTTAAATATTTGGGAACTTTGTTAACCTCAGACGGAAGATGTACAAAAGAGGTGAGATGCAGAATGGCTCAGGCAAAAGCAGCTTTCCAAAAAATGAGGAAGATACTATGAAATCCATTTTTGACAATAGAAACAAGAAAAAGAGTTCTTAAATGTTATGTAGAGCCAGTCTAAATATATGGATGTGAATCATGGACAATAGGACAACAGACAAGAAAATCACTGGAGTCTGTAGAAATGTGGTTTTACAGAAGAATGTTGAGAGTACCATGGACAGCTAAGAAGAGTAATGAAGATGTTCTGAAAGAGGTCAAAGCAAAAAGCGAGCTAATTTCCAATATTAGGAAGAAACAATCATCATTTTTTGGCCATGTAATGAGAAGAGAACAGCTGGAATATATTGTATCAACTGGAAAAATTGAAGGACGAAGAGATAGAGGAAAGCAAAGAGAGAAAATACTAGACAGCTTAAGAGAATGGCTTGGCAGAAGGTCAACAACAGAAATGACAAAATAACTGTCGAGATTGAAAGTTGTGGAGAGACATGATCACCTACGCCAGCAGGCCCGGTACTTGATGATGATTGTAAACTATAAAGCTGTACGACTGTACGCAACAGGAGTACAGCAGTACGTTAGTAACGTTAATTGCTACAGTAGAGGTACAGTCGCCCGGTAATTAGAAAGTTAGACTCAGTAACTTGGAATTGGAGTAACTTCGTTTTCGGTAGTTTACTTTTATTGGTAATTTCCTAGTTTGATCAGATATAGTCTTTCAGTTTGGAAGAGTGATGTCCCCTAAAATATGTCTGCCAAAATACAGTGGTTCTACGCATTCTTGGCGTTGGGGTCATTACGCTGGCATGTAATCATTTCGGAGTATCTGTTGATTGGGCGTTGGGTCCAGGGGTTAGGTTTAGCTTTAGTGTTAAATATTTATAAATATATTATAACGCGTGACAAAAACGACGCCACTCGGCCTAATTATGATCTTCTGATCGAAGGGAATTGTGCGGTTGATTACCAATCGGCGTAATGACCCCAACGCCAAGAATGCGTAGAACCACTGTATTTTGACAGACAAATTTTAGGGGACATCACTCTTCCAAACTGAAATACTATATCTGATCAAACTAGGAAATTACCCTTTTATTATTAGTTAAGTAATTAAAATATCAACTTTCAAACCTGCTTTCCTCCCAACAACATAAAATCAACTTTCAACTTTGTTATTGAGAATGTTAGAACACACTTTTACACACTACTCCGACTTTATATATATGACTATGTATATGAACAGCTGCATATTTTTGTCATCACATACACATTATACTTACTTCATAACAGTGACAATCACTTTACTTTGTAGCATCTCTGCCGACATTTTTCACGGCTTGTTTATGAGCACTATTCACAAACCTCTGTGTGGTTTTCCTTGTGTGCCCATTTGGATCTTCATGGTGATGCTGTTCTGCCTCTTTCTTGGTTCTTCCTTTCCCACTATGGGCATGGTTTTCATACTTATATTGCTCAATGTTGTACTTGTCGTATTCATCCATATATTTCTCGTCGGCTTCTGTCATTTTAGTTTATTCCTAAGTCGAGTAATGTTGTTTCAAACCTGTCGACACAGGGAAACAAGAACAGAGCTATCTGCGTATGTGATTTGTGTTTTGGTAAACAACGTCAGTGATTGGCTGGCTGGCAAAGGTCAATAGATAGAGAGATAGAAACAGCGTCAGTGATTGGCTGGCTGGCAAAGGTCAACAGATAGAGAGATAGAAACAGCGTCAGTGATTGGCTGGCTGACAAAGGTCAATTCTTGACCCTTTCATCATCATCATCATTATTGAGTGCCGTCTCCGCAACGAAGGTTGGCTACCATAGAGCGCCATTCCACTCTGTCTCTTGCTTTGATGGTGCAGATTGGCATGGGTTGACGTGACCATCTTTTGATGTTACTCGTCTATGTTAGTCTTGGTCTGCCTCTTTTACCTTGTATTATCCCTTCCAATATTACTTTTATTAGGCTGGTGTGTCTTTTAACATGACCCAAAAATTGCATTTGTCTTGTTCTAATTGTGTTTAGTAGTTCTCTTTTCATTTTTAGTTGTTTGAAAACTTCCTCGTTTGTTTTCTTTTCTTACCATTCAATTCTACCTATTCTTCTATAAATCCACATTTCAAAGGCTTCAATTTATTGACCATGTAGGCAAGAAAATGTGTCAGAAGAATGGCAGGAAACAGCTTAAGGGACAGAGTAAGAAGCACTGACCTGAGGACGAAACTCGAAATTGAACCAGCCATCGAATACATAAAGAAACAACAGATAAATTGGTTCGGCCACACAAGACAAAAAGAACTAACACTGACTCAAAGAGCCACAAACAAACGCTACGAAAACGCAAGATTAAGAGGAAGACCGAGAAAGAGATGGATAAAGGAATACTAGAGTCACTAGGAGGGATAACACCAGAAGAGGCCAACAGAAGAACAAAGAATCGCAGATTGTATCTTCCTTCGACGCCAACGGCTATAGAGGAAGGATAGAAGAAGAAAGAAGAAGTAGGCAAGACTTTGGTGGTAACAATAATTAACTCAATAACTGATCTGTACGCATGCAATGGTTAGAGTCATTGTAGAAGTCAAAAATACGTAAGATCACCTTTGTCTATGTCCCTGGACAAGCGGGAGTACGGGGAAATGAAAGAGCGAACAGGTTGGCTAGCTGCACTGTCGTTGAGGACGGTCAATCAATGGATCGGGAGGACGTCATCAGTGCCCTCCGAGATGTGGGAAGAGCACAGGACTTCGACAACCATGAGTCCACGTCACTCCTTCGGATGAAAGAGATGGGAGTTAAGATGGGCACAGCCAGAAATGAGACACTTAGTGGGCATGTAAGAAGGCTCGTCAGACGCTGGACACTGCTGAACTTACTGAGGAGGGGATCTGAGCACTTATGGACATGTTCGGAGTGCAATGATGATGCCCCACAAATAACTCAATGTATGGTCTTTGAAGTCTTGACAGACGGTTGGTAGCAAACGATCATGATAAGTCATTAGTTTGGTAAAACATTAGTGTCTCATTCTGGGTGCTGCTTTACTGAATATCTTTTCTCGTGGCTGAATTTACCAATCCTGGACAGACAGATCCATCCACAGAAACTCAACTCAATTAATAGAACACTTAAACAGACAGATGCCTTCATAAGAAAGTCCGGAATCCTACTCTGAATGAGCCATGATCGCAGAAGAAGAATAATAATGAATAGAACCACGACTCACGAGACCCTAGGCAAGGCGGCTAACAGCAGCAGAGTTGTCAATTTTTAAAAAAAAGGGGAAAAAAAGTGGTATGGTAACAGCAAGGTAAGGTAAAGTACGAGACTTGAACTGGCGATTTAGCACGCGAGTTTCCACCTATATGTGCTCGGCCACCTATCCGGAAATGTTTCGGAGATTTCTGGTTAGTGTCGCTTCAATCATCGAAACTCACGATGCGAGGCGACACTCCCCACCTTCCCAGGGGAATACTCAGGAACCCATTTCTACCAACGGCTGGGTCGACTGCGGGAGTATTTTTTTCCCCAAATGTTGAGTACTTCTCTCACTGCTCCCAGCGGGAAACGAACACGGATTGTCCGAACGTCGGTAGTCCAGTCGGGTGGTTTTCCCAACTAGGCTGCCGAGGTCCCCTCGTTGTGGTAACAGCTTTACCTGGTAATTAACAAAACAAAAGTCGACGTTTCTGCCAAGTAGGCCTTCAGCTGGAATAACAAACAACACAAATATGTGTGTGTGTGTGTGTGTGTGTGTGTGTGTGTGTGTGTGTGTGTGTGTATATAATTCCTGGGTCAGTCACACTATCACAGACCAACTCTATATCGCACTGAACAGGCAGTGAGGGGATAAAATTAAATGGTTTTTAAAATATGAGGTGGTGGGTACAAGATATGTATAAACAGTGTATATCTAACTGTGTGTGTGCACAACGAATATATGTGTAAAAAAGCATGTGTACATAACCATACATGCTTACAAGCATAAATATGTATATATTACCACAAAGCACACAAAAGAAAACCCGAAGGTGTCCAAATGTGCCAATACATCTCGATGCCTTTACTCCTTTAGCAGAGTTGTCAGCGATCCACAGATGTTGGCTTGCGCAAGGATAGGAGAACCAGAACCATCCAGGCCCTACTCCACCTCTTCGCGGTGCCTCTAGAAACACACTAAACTCTTTAGTCTGGCCAGGCGAGTAATGATCGAAGATGGAAGATAACAAGGTACTCAAAAATAATATGCTGAGGTCGCATGTGTTGGGCCGAAAGGAACAAATATCCGTTTTACTGCGAATCAAAACGTATAAATGCCACTTAACATTTTAAAGGGCGGATGATGAAGAAGTGTATTCCTTTAGTCATCGGACGAATGCAAGCTAGCAAGCAACCATGAGACGAAAAAGCATTTGGTGTGAAGTGAAAGCAGTCGGCGACTCATAGTTGATTGATTGCGACAGGATCGGTGAATCAGAACTAATCAGATCCTACTCTGCATAATAACAATGCCCCTAAAAACAGATAAACAGGTCAAGACAAGCGAGTCAGGCAGTAGGGTTCGAGAGGCAAGGCAACCCCGTACTCACAAATGTCATGTTGAAGACGGATGTGTTGGGGGAAATGCGCAAATAGAGCTTGCTGCATGTAAACCACAACACAATGCTTCATATCTACGTACACATAATGTCTTCTGAAGAAGAAACGACGAAGAGAAATAGTAGTTGTGTGAACGAAGAAGAAAGAAAGGAGAGGAATTCTCTTATGTTTTTTTTTAAATGATACAAATCTTTATGGTGATGAACACTAACTGAAACAATATTTTAAAAAAGAATAGTTTTAGTTTATTTGTTTGTTAGTAGACAGATAATTCTTACGTCGGACAATTCCAAAAGTGCGTGTATTCCCTCTGAAGCATATCTCTCAACGTTCAACGACATCAGTTCAGTGTTCAGTTACCAGTCTTTTCTCTTTGCGTGGCGGTTTTATCTGGCATAACATCCTTTAATGTGATGCCATGGCAATCTATTCAAGGTTGTAGATTCATGTTCATTGACAGAATCACTTACACGTGTCCTTGGAAACATTTAGTGTCAACTGGGTGGAAACATTTAGTGTCAACTGGTTGGAAACATGTAGTGTCAACTGGTTGGAAACATTTAGTGTCAGCTGGGTGGAAACATTTAGTGTCGGGCTAGGTGGAAACATTTAGTGTCAACTGGTTGGAAACATGTAGTGTCAACTGGTTGGAAACATTTAGTGTCGGGCTGGGTGGAAACATTTAGTGTCAACTGGTTGGAAACATTTAGTGTCGGGCTGGGTGGAAACATTTAGTGTCAACTGGTTGGAAACATTTAGTGTCGGGCTGGGTGGAAACATTTAGTGTCAACTGGTTGGAAACATTTAGTGTCAATTGGGTGGAAACATTTAGTGTCGGGCTGGGTGGAAACATTTAGTGTCGGGCTGGGTGGAAACATTTAGTGTCAACTGGGTGGAAACATTTAGTGTCAACTGGGTGGAAACTTTTAGTGTCAACTGGGTGGAAACATTTAGTGTCAACAGGAGGAAACATTCAGTGTCAAATGGGTGGAAACATTTAGTGTCAACTGGGTGGAAACATTTAGTGTCAACTGGATGGAAACATTTAGTGTCAACTGGGTGGAAACATTTAGTGTCGGGCTGGTTGGAAACATTTAGTGTCAACTGGGTGGAAACATTTAGTGTCAGCTGGGTGGAAACATTCAGTGTCAACTGGGTGGAAACATTTAGTGTCAACTGGGTGGAAACATTTAGTGTCGGGCTGGGTGGAAACATTTAGTGTTACTTGGGTGGAAACATTTAGTGTCAACTGGGTGGAAACATTTAGTGTCGGACTGGGTGGAAACATTTAGTGTCAACTGGGTGGAAACATTTAGTGTCAACTGGGTGGAAACATTTAGTGTCGGGTTGGGTGGAAACATTTAGTGTCGGGCTGGGTGGAAACATTTAGTTTCAACTGGGTGGAAACATTTAGTGTCAACTGGGTGGAAACATTTAGTGTCGGGCTGGGTGGAAACATTTAGTGTCGGGCTGGGTGGAAACATTTAGTGTCATATTTAGTGTCGGGCTGGGTGGAAACGTTTAGTGTCAGCTGGGTGGAAACATTTAGTTTCAGATGGATGGAAACATTTAGTGTCAACTGGGTGGAAACATTTAGTGTCAGATGGATGGAAACATTTAGTGTCAACTGGGTGGAAACATTTAGTGTCAACTGGGTGGAAACATTTAGTGTCAACTGGGTGGAAACATTTAGTGTCAGATGGATGGAAATATTTAGTGTCAACTTGGTGGAAACATTTAGTGTCAGATGGATGGAAATATTTAGTGTCAACTGGGTGGAAACATTTAGTGTCGGGCTGGGTGGAAACATTTAGTGTCAACTGGGTGGAAGCATACAGTGTCAGCTGGGTGGAAACATTTAGTGTCAACTGGGTGGAAACTTTAGTGTCAACTGGGTGGAAACATTTAGTTTCAGATGGATGGAAACATTTAGTGTCAACTGGGTGGAAACATTTAGTGTCAGATGGATGGAAACATTTAGTGTCAACTGGGTGGAAACATTTAGTGTCGGGCTGGGTGGAAACATTTAGTGTCAACTGGGTGGAAACATTTAGTGTCAGATGGATGGAAATATTTAGTGTCAACTTGGTGGAAACATTTAGTGTCAGATGGATGGAAATATTTAGTGTCAACTGGGTGGAAACATTTAGTGTCGGGCTGGGTGGAAACATTTAGTGTCAACTGGGTGGAAGCATACAGTGTCAGCTGGGTGGAAACATTTAGTGTCAACTGGGTGGAAACTTTAGTGTCAACTGGGTGGAAACATTTAGTGTCAACTGGATGGAAACATTCAGAGTCAACTGGTTGGAAACATTTAGTGTCGGGCTGGGTGGAAACATTTAGTGTCAACTGGGTGGAAACATTTAGTGTCGGGCTGGGTGGAAACATTTAGTGTCGGGCTGGGTGGAAACATTTAGTGTCAACTGGGTGGAAACATTTAGTGTCGGGCTGGGTGGAAACATTTAGTGTCGGGCTGGGTGGAAACATTTAGTGTCAACTGGGTGGAAACATTTAGTGTTACTTGGGTGGAAACATTTAGTGTCGAGCTGGGTGGAAACATTTAGTGTCAACTGGGTGGAAACATTTAGTGTCAACTGGGTGGAAACATTTAGTGTCGGGTGGGTGGAAACATTTAGTGTCAACTGGGTGGAAACATTTAGTGTTAACTGGGTGGAAACATTTAGTGTCGGGCTTGGTGGAAACATTCAGTGTCGGGCTGGGTGGAAACATTTAGTGTCAACTGGGTGGAAACATTTAGTGTCAACTGGGTGGAAACATTTAGTGTCAACTGGGTGGAAACATTTAGTGTCAACTGGGTGGAAACATTTAGTGTCAACTGGGTGGAAACATTTAGTGTCAACTGGGTGGAAACATTTAGTGTCAGATGGATGGAAATATTTAGTGTCAACTTGGTGGAAACATTTAGTGTCAGATGGATGGAAATATTTAGTGTCAACTGGGTGGAAACATTTAGTGTCGGGCTGGGTGGAAACATTTAGTGTCAACTGGGTGGAAGCATACAGTGTCAGCTGGGTGGAAACATTTAGTGTCAACTGGGTGGAAACTTTAGTGTCAACTGGGTGGAAACATTTAGTGTCAACTGGATGGAAACATTCAGAGTCAACTGGTTGGAAACATTTAGTGTCGGGCTGGGTGGAAACATTTAGTGTCAACTGGGTGGAAACATTTAGTGTCGGGCTGGGTGGAAACATTTAGTGTCGGGCTGGGTGGAAACATTTAGTGTCAACTGGGTGGAAACATTTAGTGTCGGGCTGGGTGGAAACATTTAGTGTCGGGCTGGGTGGAAACATTTAGTGTCAACTGGGTGGAAACATTTAGTGTTACTTGGGTGGAAACATTTAGTGTCGAGCTGGGTGGAAACATTTAGTGTCAACTGGGTGGAAACATTTAGTGTCAACTGGGTGGAAACATTTAGTGTCGGGTGGGTGGAAACATTTAGTGTCAACTGGGTGGAAACATTTAGTGTTAACTGGGTGGAAACATTTAGTGTCGGGCTTGGTGGAAACATTCAGTGTCGGGCTGGGTGGAAACATTTAGTGTCAACTGGGTGGAAACATTTAGTGTCAACTGGGTGGAAACATTTAGTGTCAACTGGGTGGAAACATTTAGTGTCAACTGGGTGGAAACATTTAGTGTCAACTGGGTGGAAACATTTAGTGTCAACTGGGTGGAAACATTTAGTGTCAACTGGGTGGAAACATTTAGTGTAGGGCTGGGTGGAAACATTTAGTGTCAACTGGGTGGAAACATTTAGTGTAGGGCTGGGTGGAAACATTTAGTGTCGGGCTGGGTGGAAACATTTAGTGTCGGGCTGGGTGGAAACATTTAGTGTCAACTGGGTGGAAACATTTAGTGTCGGGCTGGCTTGAAACATTTAGTGTTACTTGGGTGGAAACATTTAGTGTCGGGCTTGGTGGAAACATTTAGTGTCAACTGGATGGAAACATTTGGTGTCAGCTGGGCGGAAACATTTAGTGTCGGGCTGGATGGAAACATTTAATGTTAACTGGGTGGAAACATTTAGTGTCAACTGGGTGAAAACATTTAGTGTCGGGCTGGGTGGAAACATTTAGTGTCGGGCTGGGTGGAAACATTTAGTGTCAACTGGGTGGAAACATTTAGTGTAGGGCTGGGTGGAAACATTTAGTGTCGGGCTGGGTGGAAACATTTAGTGTCGGGCTGGGTGGAAACATTTAGTGTCAACTGGGTGGAAACATTTAGTGTCAACTGGATGGAAACATTTAGTGTCGGGCTGGGTGGAAACATTTAGTGTCAACTGGATGGAAACATTTATTGTCAACTGGATGGAAACATTTAGTTTCAGCTGGGTGGAAACATTTAGTGTCAACTGGGTGGAAACATTTAGTGTCGGGCTGGGTGGAAACATTTAGTGTCAACTATGTGGAAACATTTAGTGTCGGGCCGGGTGGAAACATTTAGTGTCAACTGGGTGGAAACATTTAGTTTCAACTGGGTGGAAACTTTTAGTGTCGGGCTGGGTGGAAATATTTAGTGTCAACTGGATGGAAACATTTAGTGTTAACTGGGTGGAAACATTTAGTGTCAGCTTGGTGGAAACATTTAGTGTCGGACTGGGTGGAAACATTTAGTGTTAACTGGGTGGAAACATTTAGTGTCAGCTTGGTGGAAACATTTAGTGTCAACTGGGTGAAAACATTTAGTGTCAACTGGGTGGAAGCATTTAGTGTCAACTGGGTGGAAGCATTTAGTGTCAGCTGGGTGGAAACATGCAGTGTCAGTTAGGTGGAAACATTTAGTGTCTGCTGGGTCAAGGGCTCGTCCATTCTCCACAAAAGCTAACCCATCGAATCTGTCTTCTTGTTTATTCTCTTTTACACCTGAATGTTCTGACACAGAAATTAAGCAGACGTTAAATCAACCTTAGCATCTCCAGAGACACCAACCACTACTTTCAGTCAAAGGAAACCTTGATCTTCCTTCTTCGATCATTGAACCACTGAGAAGCATATGTGGGTAAAAGTTTATGACCCAAATGTTGCTATTACCTTAGTTACTGCCCCCATTGTCAAGTTACTTCGAGTCTAGGCAAATCTGTCGCTATCTTTCTTGATAAGTCTCCCTTCCAACTAATCTGTGAAGGTCCATGCGATAAGTCTTCTACAGTCATAGATTCGAAGATAAGATTCATCTGTGTACATCACAATCAAAAGAATTTTCAAAAATCGAACTCTCTACTTTTGCTTCAACGGCCACTATTTTTGTTTCGTTCCTGTCTGCGTTCTCTGTTTAGTTTGATGCATAACTAAAGGGCCGTACAGCACTCTGCTGACGCACATATTCTTCACCAGGTTCTATGTGCTCAAGTGAACGCATCTGTTAAACAATATTCCGGTTTTAGAGCTCATACAAGTGTTTATCATCTTGTACTAAATATGCAAGTTGTCTGTGTCTTGTTTGGGGTATTTATTTAGAAAACTATTTTTTGTTGTTCTGTCTTCAATATTTGTGCGTTTGTGTTTTGGTAGTCTTTTAAGCTTTTGAAACGTGTATTATTTTCAAACATGGCTATTGTTTTATATACTTTTATAATTATCTCGAACTGCTACTTTCTCCATATTTGAAACGGGATATTGTGTCATGTTTTGAACGTTGTCTAATTTTTCCTAAGTTTGTTTTGGATTATGTTAGTAGTATAGTATGTCAATTAGGACGGATAAAAGTGCCTTTGAAGGCACCTAAATCCTTATATAAATAGTCTACCCGTACATCGAGGCACATTTTTTGGTGCCGTTTTTCCTTATATGAGAGTCTTCATTTTTTCTTATATGAGAGTCTACCCGCCCATTTTGGTTCCGGTGACCTCTCGTTGACCTCTCGTTGACCTCTCGTGGTGTTGTGAAGGCGTCGAAACGCAGATAAATCCTTATATAAATAGTCTACACGCAGATCGAGGCACAATTTTTGGTGCCGTTTTTCCTTATATGAGAGTCTACCCGCCCCTTTTTGTTCCGGTCGTGGTGGTGGTGGTGGTGGTGGTGACCTCCCGGTGACCTCCCGGTGACCTCTCGTGGTGACCTCCCGCTGCGGTGGTGTTGTGAAGGGGTGGTGAAGGGGTGGTGAAGGGGCGGCGGTGGTATCATAACTTTCATATTCTTTGTACTTTCAATGGTTCCGTAACTTTCATAAATCTATTCTTTCTTTATACTCTCATTCAATAAAAAACAGTGACAAGTTTATTTATTTATTTATTGTTTTATTCCTATATATTGAACAATCGATAACACATGGTTTTGACAAAAATGTATTCTTTAACTAATGTACATTATACACATATTTAATACATAGAAAACAAAGTAGTTTATTTACAATCAGTAATACATGATAGTGTTAAATGAGTAAAGGGGAGGTGGTCACGTTGTCAGAATGGACCTGATATTTATTTATTGTTTTATTCGTATATACTGAACAATAGATAACACATGGTTTAGACAAAAATGTATTCTTTAACTAATGTACATTATACACATATTTAATACATAGAAAACAAAGTAGTTTATTTACAAGCAGTAATAAATGATAGTGTTAAATGGATAAAGGGGAGGTGGTCACGTTGTCAGAATGGACCTGACGCTTGATGTAGAAATACGAGAGTGAGTTCCGATGTTGTGTATATGTGTGTACCGACCCCTTGTATGTTTTAAACCCTATGTTTTTACCACCCCCGGCTTGTTTTTTGGTTAGGACCTCTGTGAATGTATCCTTATCTAACTTATTGTGGCGTTTATTAAGACCCTTGGTGCTAACTTTAGCATAATCCCCAAAACAGTAATAGGTCTTGCTACACAAGGAAATCATCCCATCCCCCGAATATTCCAACTTGAACAGACCAGGAGTCCGTTTGTCGTATAGCTGTCTCGTCTTACAATCTGAACAGTCATACTTTACGCCCCTGTGTTGAATGAAATCGGCCCGATGGACTTCACAAGTCTCTGAAGGGAACCATTTGTCGTACTGTGAGAAAAATTCATCTACCTTATCGGTTTTAACGACCTCTTCTAACGATGACTCGCTGAGGGCCAAGTACAGGCTATCGGTATCCATCTCACAGAGTTGAAAGTTGGACCTAGCTACAAACTTATCGAGGAAGTCGTAATAAAATTCCAACATCCGCAATTTCGCGTACTGGTAGACGAAAAAACCAATCTGCGAAGGAAGATCCCACATTATACCTCTTTTACCCATCGATACCTCGTACAGGTCCTCACCAATAGATGTCATGTTTTTAAATCGTGGGTTATTTACCAACTTGGTTGTATCAGCCCCCTCTTTAACATAGGAGACGTCCACGTGTTTCGCCATATTCGTCAAGGTCTTCCCGTAGGCCGAGTTTCCTAAGAGCTTCATCGTGTCGCTTACTATAGATTGACTTGGATCTAAATCACCAGCCCGACGCGCCTCTGTGACCTTGTCCCCAAACTCCTTAAAACAACTAATGGGTAGGTACTCTACCACCTGATAAATTTTTGTTACCTCTAGCCCATGCTCTAAATACCACTTTAACAGCGGTGTGGCCAACAGAATCTTTGTTCCACTATAACTACCCACGAGAGTACGTCTGGGGGTACGTAATAGTTTGTTTTTGGTGGCGTACTCTCGCATAAACGGACCGATATCATCTAGACCTACATCTACATTTTTAAAGATGGGGGTCATCTCACTAAAATACTCTTTTAACTTGTCGGGAACGTGAATGTCACACTCGACGAGCCCAAAAAACGACTCGTCTGAAACTGAATCTATAATGGCTTTATCAGTGATTGGTTTATATTTACCAAAAGATGGTTTAGAACCACGTAGGTTCTCATCTATAAAGACCTGAATAGCTGGCGTTGTTTTCTTTAGCCGTTGCCACTCACACTCCCACATAACTCCTACGCGAACACGGTCGAGGCTCTTTAAATAAGCCGTTATTTCACAGGTTTTCGCGTACAAATCAGCCAACTGTATATTATTCACCGGATTGACTTCTCGATCCCTGGTGATGTCACAGTTTGGATGACCGTGAAAGAGACAGCCATGGAACTGATACACGGTCCTACTGGATTTATCCCACCCATCCACTCTAATCTTGCGCTCACCCAAAGCGATCTCGCGAGCATTAAACTGGGTTCTCAAATGAACCTGGTTTTGGTGGGCAATCCAAGTCAGATACTCTCTGCACTGACGCGTGTAGTAGTTCATTTTAAGGGGTTTATACCCATCTTCAGCCTTACGTATGACCGTATAATCGGTGGGCATCTTTTGCATAAGTGCCCATAGATAAAGGGCGTTGGCATCATAGCCTTTAATGGATTTGACCACTTTTCCGCCCCTAATAAAGGTTTTATCCTTCTCGTGGTACCGATGAAAGATAATAGAGGGGCCTCCGACAATATTCTGTCTTATTGTATGATGCAAATCGGCTTCCTTTTTTGCAATCAGGGAAAAACCCACATCCCTGGAGAGAGTTTTAAATAGATACCTCAGAGTTATTCCGGGGACCGAAATCGCATTCTTAAACATATCGATGTCTAATTTCCTATAAAACCAAAACTGTTGTGCTAAGGCCTCTAAGAAGGGGACTACATCTTTGTTGTTATACCAAACTAAAAAGTCCCTAAGGGTCGTCATTTTATTGTCCTTCCAGACCTTTTGACACAGAGCATACTCCTCCTCGGAAATATTACAATTTTTTAGTTTCGAAAAGAACGCTTCGTATGGGGGTAACTCCCTCTCATTCAACTTATTTAAATCTGTTACGTACTCGTAACAGAAAACACCCTTTGTCTCCTCTACTTTATAGGCTGCCAAGTACTTGCTATAACTAAACCCAGGGGCTAAATAATTTACTATATCTAAGAATTTTAGATTCGGTGTTGCAATACACATAAAGTTATTATTTCGTTTAACTATAAAATTTATTTCACCAAGTCGGTTTTCTTCTTCTTCTATCCGTTCCTCCTCAGCATCCTGTATCACACTTTCCTGCTCGTGCTCCTCATCCTCTCCCTCGTCTTCCTGATCGCTGTCCTCAATGTAGTGGTTACCCTTTCCAGCTGTTTCAGGTACGGAGGCGGCAGCGAAGTAATGTATTAAATACGGCTTTATTAAATTTATGTCGTACTTGCCCGAGTTGAAACCTATCACTGGGAGCTGCTTCAAGTAAGCTTTTAGACGACCTCTTGGGTCAGATTTCTTCCGATCACGCCTTTGCGCACATCCGGCCAGCTTTTCAAACAGTTCTCTGAAATCCTCTTTTAAAATTTTATACGCCTCCTTCGAGATAGATTTTAGATACTTAATCATTTTATTTACTAATTTCTGAGGATCTCCCTCGCTAACAAAACAGACAGGATCTTCAATGAGTGATTAACCAATTATAGAAGAGCGTAACTTTGAAAGCGGTTCCAGTTCCATCTTAAGGTAAATGATTTGGTCGGGTTCTCATCGAGGATTGTGGGCGTTTCTGGTCCATAGAATGTGTTTGGATAAACTTATGTAGGAGTTTATGTTCCTGGGGGTTGATATTATTCACACATAGGATAAGGCGTATAAGAAACATTCCAAGTTTTATAACGCGATGGCTAACCTAGTATACACATGATCGGAGAGAAATGAGCTGTTATTTACTGGAATAATTCAGCGAGTCGGTGGTCATGATATCTACGCCACGTTTGTAACCATCGTTATCGAAATACTTTCAGATCGAATTCGCAATTTCGGTCGTCTTGTTGTTCTATATACCCTCGCCTATCGATTAGTTAAGAATCATGTCAAAGACATGTTCGACTCTGATTCCGACATTTGTGTTTTAGAAACGGACTTTGGTACTTGGACCGGTGGTATCATCGGAAGAGAATTTGGAGAGTGGTTACTAAAAGAAGGTGGTTTGGAAAATTTTCTAGACCTCTCTAACGAAGAAGCTACAACACTGTGGACTCTACGTCACAACAACCTTTGGTCTTTAAGAGCTTTACCTAGAAATGTTTATCTGTGAGTTTATATATTTTCCCTAATAAAAGTTTGGTAACCCCACAGCATTTGTTACTGCCTTACAATATTGTTTACCAGGTCACGACACCCTCTCACACTGATGATGAGGGTTGTCCTGTAGTAGGCCTGTGATTGTAATAAGAATGGTTTGCTCCAGCTTTGAAATCTGAAATTTTCACAAAAAGAGATGGTGTTACTCAGTTCCCCTATAATGGGGATGTTGAGTTACTAAAAATAGATTTTGATCTCTGATGCAATACCTGATTAGTTACTAAAAATAGAATGTGACCTATGATCCAATAACAGAATACTCATTGCCCTGGTGACCAATTGAGACTGATGGAAAAGTGAATTCCCAGTCATAGAAAAGTATGTTGTCACGATAGGTGTGTCAATAACAAGGAATAAAAATCATTAAAGACATCCTAATTAAGTTGTGAAATTTTGGTGGTTGAGAGATAATTCTGAAGATAAGCACATAAAACTATAAGAACAAGGAAACAATCGTATATTACACACTCTTAGAGCCAGTGTTAAGTTAACACGTATTTAGTTAAAATAGAAGGTTATAAATTGAGTAGAGGTAAACTTATACCTTATGGCTCATCTACTTTTTCGAATAAACTCAAGTTCAGAAGACAGTGATGACGATAGTGATTTGTCAATTGGCACGCAAACCACGACAATATGGCCTAGTGGTAATTTTAATAATGGTTTAACTTTAGACTCAATTTTCAAAAAGACAAATATACATGAAAGGTTTTTAAACTCTAGTGAAACCTCTGACACCTACATCACCGGCTCTCAAAATCAGGGAGCTGGAAGACTGGAGATTCCAACTGAAATAATTAACAACCACTCCTCGACTGATAATAGAGATATACAAATCTTTGAACATGATATTTATTTTGAACAAATTAACGCCACGTGGAATGAACAATACGCTTGCAGCCAGCAAGGTGATACACTAAACGATAGAGCTACCAAGGTAAGTAATTGCTTTGGAGTCGAGTTTACCTTTCTAAACGATAGAGCTACCAAGGTAAGTAATTGCTTTGGAGTCGAGTTTACCTTTCTAAACGATAGAGATATCCAAGGTAAGTAATTGCTTTGGAGTCGAGTTTACCTTTTGATTTTGATATTCTCTGTTTCTCCTTCGTTATCTTTATTACTGGGTTATTACACAACTAGTAGAGACATTATCTTTATTGATGATGATAAATAGTAAATTTCCACATGTAATGAAAATTGTGAAACTAGTTGCTAGTAATGATTGACGTTATAGTAAAGGAAACCGAAAAAAAAATAAAGGACTCATCCTTGATACCATAAAGAAGTAACTGTAACATCAAAGAAAAAGACAAGTGGAATAATATTAATACTGGTAAATCTTTTGAAGTGTTATCCTCTGGAGGTGGAGTAGAGTAAATTTTACGTAGAAGCAGGTTTAAATTACCCAAGAGACTCATGGACAATAGGTTACTAGGTGAGAAGCGAAAGAGATATCCAATACTTGGATGTTGTGACTTGTAATGAGAACCGCTGTAATAACTTGTACCAACTTGAAAACGTGAGGGGTGAAAAGACAGAGAGAAACAAAGAGATATGACATGAGCTACAGAGTTGTGCAGAGATATTTTATTATAAAGTGTTTTTCATTTAGAAGTTTTTGCGGGCTTTTAAACCTAAATTGTCTCGTTTCTTCTAGGTTCATTTTTGTGAAGAAACGATTGTTTTAACAATCCACGATGATGAAAATGACAAACCCAATTATTCTTGGCAGCAGTTTTCTATAGACAAGGAGCGCTTCATAAACCGTATACAAGAATGTGGCAAAATTATTTCCCCCATCCTAGCTATTGATCACAGAGCCAAGATTCTAAAAAGTATTTCAGAAGTAATAGAAACTAAAGTTTAGTTGATATTTTACTTGTCAAGCCCAATCCTGTGTTCACAAGAACACTTCCCTCTAATGAACATAACATGCTATACTCGAGTTTGTCTCCAACTTGTCAGTGTAGGCCCCGCCCTCTGGATCATCATTTGTTTTGATGACTCCATGGATACATCGGCCTCGTGGGACAAACTTCCCATGATTCATCAAAGATGGCCGCTCTCTGAACATGTCTCATCACGTCCAATGACGTATTGTATCAGTTACTATAAATAGAACGTATTCCATTGGTTACTATAAATAGACTGGCCACGCCCCCCTTGTTACAGGGTATAAAGGGTAGCCGTTCTCAGTGCTGCTACATACAGAAAGTCAGAGCCCTGCTACCAAGTCGTGTGCTTTTTAGAATGGAGTCCGTTAGAATGGATATGTGTGATTCCGCTGTTAATGTTGACTGTGATGGTGCTTTTTTCTATGCCGCTCGTAATGGCGAGTATGTAAAGCCTCTACAGAAGAATGGTTTGAAGGCTGTCTCAGTTTCGAGATATCGAGCAAAGACTTTAATTCATCTTAGAAAATACGATGGCAAAACGGGGTTGAAATTCCCAACACGTTACGGTATAACACTAACACAGCCTGAATTTGAGACGTTAGTGGGTCTGAACTCTACGATTCTCTCAGAGTGTAACAGACTACGAGTAGCCACAGGTGATGCGTCTACGAGTCTCTCAGCTGAGTGTGACAGTATACAAGCAACCACTGATGGAGCATCTACATTTCGCTCAGACTATGACAGAGAACAAACGACCAATGATGGTGAGTGGTCGATCGCTGCTCCTCCCGTTTATGACGACTTCCAGGCGTCTACAATTCTCTCAGCAGAGTGTGACGGTGTACAACCAATTAGTGATGGAACATCTACATTTCGCTCAGAGGGTTACAGAGAACAAACAGCAAATGAGGGTGGCTGGTCGCTCGCTGCTCCTCCCGTTTATGACGACTTCCAGTATCAACAAAGTGACCTTTCGACTGTTCTCACAGACACAGCTCACAAACGAATTGATCCCCGTTCGATCACTAATATAACTGATGGATCTTATGCTATTAAGAACAATAAACAAAATTGTGTTAAATTTTGCGATCCTTGTGTATTTAAAAAACCACGTGGGAGACCACGTAAACTTGTAATTTAAGCATTAAACACATGACTATGTTGTTATATGTGTACTTTTTTAGATGCTTTGTATCCATATTTGCACTATTTAAAGCATCATTGTTCAATTATAAACATTTGAATGTGTAACATGTGTTGTCTAGTTTTATTGTGAAAATAAACATTATAAAAAGATCATATTTGTTTGTTTTTTATTTGACTTATTTTAATTTTAATGAGTTTATTCGAAAAAGTAGATGAGCCATAAGGTATAAGTTTACCTCTACTCAATTTATAACCTTCTATTTTAACTAAATACGTGTTAACTTAACACTGGCTCTAAGAGTGTGTAATATACGATTGTTTCCTTGTTCTTATAGTTTTATGTGCTTATCTTCAGAATTATCTCTCAACCACCAAAATTTCACAACTTAATTAGGATGTCTTTAATGATTTTTATTCCTTGTTATTGACACACCTATCGTGACAACATACTTTTCTATGACTGGGAATTCACTTTTCCATCAGTCTCAATTGGTCACCAGGGCAATGAGTATTCTGTTATTGGATCATAGGTCACATTCTATTTTTAGTAACTAATCAGGTATTGCATCAGAGATCAAAATCTATTTTTAGTAACTCAACATCCCCATTATAGGGGAACTGAGTAACACCATCTCTTTTTGTGAAAATTTCAGATTTCAAAGCTGGAGCAAACCATTCTTATTACAATCACAGGCCTACTACAGGACAACCCTCATCATCAGTGTGAGAGGGTGTCGTGACCTGGTAAACAATATTGTAAGGCAGTAACAAATGCTGTGGGGTTACCAAACTTTTATTAGGGAAAATATATAAACTCACAGATAAACATTTCTAGGTAAAGCTCTTAAAGACCAAAGGTTGTTGTGACGTAGAGTCCACAGTGTTGTAGCTTCTTCGTTAGAGAGGTCTAGAAAATTTTCCAAACCACCTTCTTTTAGTAACCACTCTCCAAATTCTCTTCCGATGATACCACCGGTCCAAGTACCAAAGTCCGTTTCTAAAACACAAATGTCGGAATCAGAGTCGAACATGTCTTTGACATGATTCTTAACTAATCGATAGGCGAGGGTATATAGAACAACAAGACGACCGAAATTGCGAATTCGATCTGAAAGTATTTCGATAACGATGGTTACAAACGTGGCGTAGATATCATGACCACCGACTCGCTGAATTATTCCAGTAAATAACAGCTCATTTCTCTCCGATCATGTGTATACTAGGTTAGCCATCGCGTTATAAAACTTGGAATGTTTCTTATACGCCTTATCCTATGTGTGAATAATATCAACCCCCAGGAACATAAACTCCTACATAAGTTTATCCAAACACATTCTATGGACCAGAAACGCCCACAATTCTCGATGAGAACCCGACCAAATCATTTACCTTAAGATGGAACTGGAACCGCTTTCAAAGTTACGCTCTTCTATAATTGGTTAATCACTCTGCCGTTCATAGTAATGCTCTTTTCTGAATGGTTATAATACAGATGTCAGTCATTTCTTTGCTCCGCCTCCCATGCTAATGCTCTTCTCTGAATGGTTATAATACAGATGTCAGTCATTTCTTTGCTCCGCCTCCAATGTTAATGCTCTTCTATAATTGGTTAATCCAGATATCAGTCGATGTTGGCATAATCACTCGCTGATTGGATAATGTATTCATTTGTTACCAGGCTATATTTAAACAAGACCCTTCAGGGCTTTCGTGTTATAAGTTTGGTTGCTTCAAGGAAAGTTACTATTCATTCTAACGGATTGAGATTCTATTTTACACTGTAAGTTGGAATATTTTCTCTTAAAGTACGTTAAGGCTTATCGATAAAAGGTTATTCAATTGTATCGATATTTTTAAAGTAGGCATGCTAAGTATTGTTGAGCTTGATGTTTGATGAAGTTAAACTAGGTATGTTAAATATGGTTGACGAAAGGGTTATTGGATTTTCTCCAGATGGTTTCTCATAATGAAGTTTCTTCTGGTGAACATCTGTGTCCATTGTGTTCAAAGAAGTTTAAATGGCGCGGTGATTTGTTGGAGCATACTCGACAATTACATACAACCATCATGGCACAGTCGACAATCTACATCATCCATCATGGCACATTAGACAACATACATATAACCATCATGCGACACTAGACAACCTACATTCATCCATCATGGCACAGTCGACAATCTACATCATCCATCATGGGACAGTCGACAATCTACATGATCCATCATGGCCCAGTCGACAACCTACATGATCCATCATGGCCCAGTCGACAACCTACATTCGTCCATCATGGCACAGTCGACAATCTACATGATCCATCATGGCCCAGTCGACAACCTACATTTGTCCATCATGGCACAGTCGACAATCTACATGATCCATCATGGCCCAGTCGACAACCTACATGATCCATCATGGCCCAGTCGACAACCTACATTCGTCCATCTCGACACAGTCGACAACCTACATATCCATCATGGCCCAGTCGACAACCTACATGATCCATCATGGCCCAGTCGACAACCTACATTCGTCCATCATGGCACAGTCGACAATCTACATGATCCATCATGGCCCAGTCGACAACCTACATTCGTCCATCTCGACACAGTCGACAACCTACATGATCCATCATGGCCCAGTCGACAACCTACATTCGTCCATCATGGCACAGTCGACAATCTACATGATCCATCATGGCCCAGTCGACAACCTACATTCATCCATCATGGCACAGTCGACAACCTACATTCATCCATCTCGACATACCATACGTCTCTGATAAAACGACATGACATACGTGACTGTTACAACGAGATGACTATTACAACGAAATGACTGTTACATTGACATGACTGTTACATTGACATGACTGTTACATTGACATGACATACGTGTCTACTACATCGACATGACTGATACAACGACATGGCTATTACAACGACATACCATACGTCTCTGATAAAATGACATGACATACGTGTCTGTTACAACGACATGACATACGTGTCTGTTACAACGAGATGACCATTACAACGAAATGACTGCCACATTGTCAGTAGCCAAACATTGAATATAAATTCGAAGGCTTCGAGATGCAGATGTGTAGAAGAATAGGGAGTATTGGTTGGAAAGAATATGCCCTTTTGCCCTACCGTGTCTAACTTTTTTTTTTGACTTTGGACCTAGATTTTTAATGTTTTGAGTTCAACTTTTTAGTTATGAGACGAAATTTTGGGGTTTGGAACTAAGTTTTCTTATCTGTAAGGTTCACCATTACTGTTGTCTGTTATTCGTTGAAGTGCTAAAGATATAGAACTCCAAAGTCTAAGCTTTCGTGGATTTGGGAGTAACGTAATTTGAACGTCGTCCCCTGCTCTACTACAACTTTCACTACTACAACTTCTACTACCAACTACCTCCACAACCAACTTCCTCTAATACACGCCAACTTCTAACCTACTACTACAACTTCCAACTTACTACCTCACCCCATCAAGCGACAGGTCCATTCTGACAACGTGACCACCTCCCCTTTATCGATTTAACACTATCATGTATAACACTTGTAAATAAACTACTTTGTTTCTTATGTATTATACTTGTCTATAATGTGCAATAGTTAAAGACTACATTATTGTCTACCCCTGTGTTATCTATTGTGAGATATATACGAATAAAACAATAAATAAATAAACTTGTCAGTGTTAATTTCCCCTAAACATCTCACATTAAAACAACCACCCAGTAAAATTCCCCTGATAAGTGGTATTCTAATCTTCAGATGATAAAAAGTCCGTAGCCCTGGCCAGTCTGACACTCAAACATTCAATCAAAACTTTTCACAGCGAAACACGGTCTTTGAACACGAAACGGCGCAAAGATATTAATTACCCCCAAGCGTCTCACATTAAAACATCGGTATCGTAAAATTCCCCTGTTAAATGATTCTCCTGATGAACACTTACCGGCGACGGATATTTCACCACGGGAGGCAGATTCTTTGATGTTCATACGGGAGACGGATTCTTTGATCGCGCTTAACGTTAAACGCGGCTCCCTCGCTGCGCGAGGTCGCCTCGCGCCTACCGTGAACTCTTTGATCTTGCGGCCCCTTGCTGCGCGCCTACCGGGAACTCTTTGATCTCTCGCTTAATTAACGCTGTGTTTCGCATTTGGCGTGTAGCGTGTGTAACGGCCTAAGCTGTTACCTTTAATTCTAAAGGAAGTTTTTAAAAACAATAAATAAACTTGTCACTGTTTTTATTGAATGAGAGTATAAAGAAAGAATAGATTTATGAAAGTTACGGAACCATTGAAAGTACAAAGAATATGAAAGTTATGATACCACCGCCGCCCCTTCACCACCCCTTCACCACCCCTTCACAACACCACCGCAGCGGGAGGTCACCACGAGAGGTCACCGGGAGGTCACCGGGAGGTCACCGGGAGGTCACCACCACCACCACCACCACCACGACCGGAACAAAAAGGGGCGGGTAGACTCTCATATAAGGAAAAACGGCACCAAAAATTGTGCCTCGATCTGCGTGTAGACTATTTATATAAAGATTTATCTGCGTTTCGACGCCTTCACAACACCACGAGAGGTCAACGAGAGGTCAACGAGAGGTCACCGGAACCAAAATGGGCGGGTAGACTCTCATATAAGAAAAAATGAAGACTCTCATATAAGGAAAAACGGAAAAACGGCACCAAAAAATGTGCCTCGATGTACGGGTAGACTATTTATATAAGGATTTAGGTGCCTTCAAAGGCACTTTTATCCGTCCTAATTGACATACTATACTACTTATGTTACCTGGGAGTTGGAGGTGTACTTCCTGTTCGGCTTGATTGTCCGGTATAGACTGGTTTTAGAATTTTTGTATTTGAAAGTTACAAGAAATGTTGGACATTATAGTGAAGGAAAGCAAAAATAAAGGACCCAGCCTTAATAGCAAAAAGACAGAGGTAATGGTAACAACAAAGAAAAAGACATCATCTCAGTGCAAAATAAAGACAAGTGGAACAATGTTAAAGCAGCTAAATTAATTTAAATATTTTGGAACTTTGTTAACCTCAGACGGGAGATGTGCAACAGAGGTGAGATGCAGAATGGCTCAGGCAAAAGCAGCTTTCCAGAAAAATTAGGAAGATACTATGCAATCAATTTTTGACAATAGAAACAAGAAAAAGAGTTCTTAAATGTTACTTAGAGCCAGTCTTAATATACGGATGCCAATCATGGACAATAGGACAACAGACAAGAAAATCACTGGAGTCTGAAGAAATGTGATTTTGCAGAAGAATGTTGAGATTACCATGGACTAGCTGTCTATTTAGAAGAGTAATGAAAACGTTCTGAAATAGGCCAAAGCAAAGAGAGAGCTAATTAAAAATATTAAGAAAAAACAATCACCATTTTTTGGCCATGTAATGAGAAAAGAACAACTGGAATATAGTGTAACAACAGGGAAAATTGAGGGAGCCGCGATAGCTCAGTGGTTAGTGAACTGGACTACCACGGACAAGGGGTAGGGTTCGATCCCAACCGACGGCTTCCGGGTTCACCCAGCCTTAAATGGGTACCGGATTTTTTTCTGGGAAAGTAAAGCAGCACGGGCGTAATACTGACCACATTACCCCAAAAATCATGTGCTGAAGGTCTGTAAAATATAGGGTCACTAACACCATATTTCCCTATACGCCACTTGGCGTTACGGGGGTACTTTACTTTACTTTTACAGGGAAAATTGAGGGACGAAGAGATAGAGGGAAGTAAAGAGAAAAGATATCAGACAGATTAAGAGAATGGCTTGGCAGATGGTCAACAACAGAAATGATAAATAACTGTCGAGATGGAAAGTCGTGGAAAGACATGATCACCTACGCCAGCAGGCCCGGTACTTGATGATGATGATGATGATGATTTGAAACCCTAAGTCTACTCGTTAATTTGTAATCAATGGTCTTTCTTATATAATTTTTTTTCTGTTTGGTTTCAAGGAGAATCTGTTGTCTGTCTTATATTATTAAAAACTAAAATATTCCATATTTGATTACTTTTACTGTATCTATAACAGATCCTCTTGTTTTTCATGTTTATTCTTTCGACTGCGTTAGTACGCGTACAAACGCTGCAGCAAATAGCTTATCGCATATCGGATTTTGCCTCATTAACCATAATCTAACCCATTGTAACGGACATGTTGACATGTTGGTCTTTATTGACAGAAATGGGCGAGCAATAGCACAAATATAGTGAATCTGACACTAGTTTGGACGATGATAAACACATAACATTAACTTCAGCAAGTAAGTAATGTCCTCGGTTCGTGGAGCGTCTGACATTGCATAAGAAGCCATAAAAATGAACATGTATGACACAGCGAGGGCTTTAAAAGAACACCTCTCACAGGATGGCGACAGGAGAGCCAAGGATAATCCACACGTCAAAGGAATGGTGGAATACGGCGCCACGATGGTCGAAAGCAGGGAAAGTATCATCAAAGGAAGAAAAAAAACGCAATACGGGACAGGAACCAACAGTAGACGAACACTTCGATGTTTGCTGGAACGTAGAGGAGATAGGATACGGGAATGCTCCGTCGACTGCGGTGACTCCAGTCCGAATTAAAGGCTAGCGACTAAAATAGGTAATGTCCAGAGACATATACCATGTCGTAGGGAAGTAAATATAATATTTTCATCGCGTTAGACCACATCATTTGGGAGTGAGGAGGCCAGTGAATTTCCTCCCTGTCATTACGTTTTATTAACTCGGTAAGCTAGGTACCTAGTTCTTTCTTAGCTGGGCTACTGGAGAGGGCCTGGCTGCGTTTGAACCGGCGTTTAATTTATTATCAAGTCAGCGCGTTGCCACCACGATACTGACGCTGTCAGACTGTAGGGAGATGTTTATAATTTACCAAGTGGTCAGCCTCCGTATGTACAGCGAGATGTTTATAATTTACCAAGTGGTCAGCCTCCGTATGTACAGCGAGATGTTTATAATTTACCAAGTGGTCAGCCTCCGTATGTACAGCGAGATGTTTATAATTTACCAAGTGGTCAGCCTCCGTATGTACAGCGAGGTGTTTATAATTTACCAAGTGGTCAGCCTCCGTATGTACAGCGAGGTGTTTATAATTTACCAAGTGGTCAGCCTCCGTATGTACAGCGAGATGTTTATAATTTACCAAGTGGTCAGCCTCCGTATGTACAGCGAGGTGTTTATAATTTACCAAGTGGTCAGCCTCCGTATGTACAGCGAGATGTTTATAATTTACCAAGTGGTCAGCCTCCGTGTGTACAGCGAGATGTTTATAATTTACCAAGTGGTCAGCCTCCGTGTGTACAGCGAGATGTTTATAATTTACCAAGTGGTCAGCCTCCGTGTGTACAGCGATATGTTTATAATTTACCAAGTGGTCAGCCTCCGTATGTACAGCGAGGTGTTTGTGAATGTCAAAGTGAAAAATAAAGATCGTCTACTTCTATGTATGTATTGGGTTAACCAGGACTTCCGGTGTCATGGCGACTACGTGTTGTCGTTTTTATTATTCGGCTCTTGCTTAGATATTTAAATGATTTACGCGACAGTCTAGTTGTGAAATTATGTGTTGCTATTCCCCGTTTGGTGTAATGTTTTACTTTTGACTGGAAGATGGACTGTGATCTTTATCGATATTTAAGTGGAATCTGATTTATTCTTCCTTTGTGTCGTGTGTTCGCGGTTCGATAGGCAAGCACATAGTTCGGCAACAATGTCGGCGTTAGTCGGGTGTGTTCAACCCATATGTGAAAAGTCTGCGACGGTGGATGGGGCGGAAGAATTTGAAATAATCAACGGCCCAGAAAGCGAAAACAGCAAAGTGTGTGGTACACACAGAGGAAAGATTTTAAAATAAGTACTTGGAATGTTAGGACTCTATATCAAGAAGGGAAATTGGAAAATATGATTCAAGAAGCAGAACGAATAAATATATATATTTTAGGCATATCAGAGATAAGATGGAAAGAATGTGGGTACACTGAGGACTAAAAATATACATTTATATACTCAGGAAACACAACAGAACATCAAAGGGGGGTTGGAATAGTGATAAAATTAGAGCTAAAAAAATATATAAGTAACCACTGGAGATACAGTGATAGGATTATACTAATCAAGTTGAAAGCAAAACCATTCGACATAGCAATAATACAGACATATGCACCTACTCAAGACTACACAGATGAACAAATAGAGATATACTATGAAGACCTAAATACAGTTATGAAGCAAGTGAAATCTTCAGACATCTTGATTGTAATGGGTGACATGAACGCTAAAGTAGGAAAGGGAAGATATAAGACCATTATAGGAAATTATGGTTTAGGAAAAAGAAATGACAGAGGAGAAAGATTAATACAATTCTGTGAAGAAAACAGGCTGATAATATGTAACACCTACTTTGAGCAAGAGAAGAGGAAGCTATACACATGGAAAAGCCCTGGAGATAAGAAGAGGAATCAAATAGATTACATAATGATAAAAGATAGGTTCCGTAACAGCGTAAAGAAAGTCAAAACCTATCCAGGGGCAGATATTAATTCAGATCACAGTCCTGTAATGATTAAAATGAAAATCAAACTAAAGAGAAACAAGCAAAAGTCTAATTAATCAACAAAACTACTAGATATAACTGCTTTAAATCAAAAAGATATTAAAGATACATATACAATACAAGTAAAGAACACATATCAGAAGCTGATAGAAGAAGGAATTGAACAATACAAAAGAGAAATTCCTGATGAAAAAGTAACAACCAAATGGCAATGCATAAAGAAAAGCATACAAGAAACCTGCGACACCTTACCCAAAAGAGAAAAGAACAAAAAACAAAAATGGATAACTAACACCATCTTAGAAAAAATGGAAGAAAGGAGACAAACGAAGAACACTACCCCATACAATAAAATAGATAATGAAATACGCAAAATGTGCAAAAAGGCAAAAGAAGACTGGCTCAGCCAAAAATGTATAGAAATAGAAACTAGGGAAAGCAAACAAGACTTAATAGGAATGCACACACAAATAATAAAAAAAATGACTAAAAAAATTAAAAAAACCACAGAAGGTGGATGTATTGCAGACAAAAAAGGAAAAATACTAACAGACAATAAAGATATTATAGATAGATGGCAGGAATATATAACATAACTATTTCATGATCAAAGGGACAAGAAACCAGTTATAACATGTACATGAGGCTATAAAATCTTAAAATCTAAGGTGGAAAAAGCTATAAAAACTGGCTTCCTTTTTTGCAATCAGGGAAAAACCCACATCCCTGGAGAGAGTTTTAAATAGATACCTCAGAGTTATTCCGGGGACCGAAATCGCATTCTTAAACATATCGATGTCTAATTTCCTATAAAACCAAAACTGTTGTGCTAAGGCCTCTAAGAAGGGGACTACATCTTTGTTGTTATACCAAACTAAAAAGTCCCTAAGGGTCGTCATTTTATTGTCCTTCCAGACCTTTTGACACAGAGCATACTCCTCCTCGGAAATATTACAATTTTTTAGTTTCGAAAAGAACGCTTCGTATGGGGGTAACTCCCTCTCATTCAACTTATTTAAATCTGTTACGTACTCGTAACAGAAAACACCCTTTGTCTCCTCTACTTTATAGGCTGCCAAGTACTTGCTATAACTAAACCCAGGGGCTAAATAATTTACTATATCTAAGAATTTTAGATTCGGTGTTGCAATACACATAAAGTTATTATTTCGTTTAACTATAAAATTTATTTCACCAAGTCGGTTTTCTTCTTCTTCTATCCGTTCCTCCTCAGCATCCTGTATCACACTTTCCTGCTCGTGCTCCTCATCCTCTCCCTCGTCTTCCTGATCGCTGTCCTCAATGTAGTGGTTACCCTTTCCAGCTGTTTCAGGTACGGAGGCGGCAGCGAAGTAATGTATTAAATACGGCTTTATTAAATTTATGTCGTACTTGCCCGAGTTGAAACCTATCACTGGGAGCTGCTTCAAGTAAGCTTTTAGACGACCTCTTGGGTCAGATTTCTTCCGATCACGCCTTTGCGCACATCCGGCCAGCTTTTCAAACAGTTCTCTGAAATCCTCTTTTAAAATTTTATACGCCTCCTTCGAGATAGATTTTAGATACTTAATCATTTTATTTACTAATTTCTGAGGATCTCCCTCGCTAACAAAACAGACAGGATCTTCAATGAGTGATTAACCAATTATAGAAGAGCGTAACTTTGAAAGCGGTTCCAGTTCCATCTTAAGGTAAATGATTTGGTCGGGTTCTCATCGAGGATTGTGGGCGTTTCTGGTCCATAGAATGTGTTTGGATAAACTTATGTAGGAGTTTATGTTCCTGGGGGTTGATATTATTCACACATAGGATAAGGCGTATAAGAAACATTCCAAGTTTTATAACGCGATGGCTAACCTAGTATACACATGATCGGAGAGAAATGAGCTGTTATTTACTGGAATAATTCAGCGAGTCGGTGGTCATGATATCTACGCCACGTTTGTAACCATCGTTATCGAAATACTTTCAGATCGAATTCGCAATTTCGGTCGTCTTGTTGTTCTATATACCCTCGCCTATCGATTAGTTAAGAATCATGTCAAAGACATGTTCGACTCTGATTCCGACATTTGTGTTTTAGAAACGGACTTTGGTACTTGGACCGGTGGTATCATCGGAAGAGAATTTGGAGAGTGGTTACTAAAAGAAGGTGGTTTGGAAAATTTTCTAGACCTCTCTAACGAAGAAGCTACAACACTGTGGACTCTACGTCACAACAACCTTTGGTCTTTAAGAGCTTTACCTAGAAATGTTTATCTGTGAGTTTATATATTTTCCCTAATAAAAGTTTGGTAACCCCACAGCATTTGTTACTGCCTTACAATATTGTTTACCAGGTCACGACACCCTCTCACACTGATGATGAGGGTTGTCCTGTAGTAGGCCTGTGATTGTAATAAGAATGGTTTGCTCCAGCTTTGAAATCTGAAATTTTCACAAAAAGAGATGGTGTTACTCAGTTCCCCTATAATGGGGATGTTGAGTTACTAAAAATAGATTTTGATCTCTGATGCAATACCTGATTAGTTACTAAAAATAGAATGTGACCTATGATCCAATAACAGAATACTCATTGCCCTGGTGACCAATTGAGACTGATGGAAAAGTGAATTCCCAGTCATAGAAAAGTATGTTGTCACGATAGGTGTGTCAATAACAAGGAATAAAAATCATTAAAGACATCCTAATTAAGTTGTGAAATTTTGGTGGTTGAGAGATAATTCTGAAGATAAGCACATAAAACTATAAGAACAAGGAAACAATCGTATATTACACACTCTTAGAGCCAGTGTTAAGTTAACACGTATTTAGTTAAAATAGAAGGTTATAAATTGAGTAGAGGTAAACTTATACCTTATGGCTCATCTACTTTTTCGAATAAACTCAAGTTCAGAAGACAGTGATGACGATAGTGATTTGTCAATTGGCACGCAAACCACGACAATATGGCCTAGTGGTAATTTTAATAATGGTTTAACTTTAGACTCAATTTTCAAAAAGACAAATATACATGAAAGGTTTTTAAACTCTAGTGAAACCTCTGACACCTACATCACCGGCTCTCAAAATCAGGGAGCTGGAAGACTGGAGATTCCAACTGAAATAATTAACAACCACTCCTCGACTGATAATAGAGATATACAAATCTTTGAACATGATATTTATTTTGAACAAATTAACGCCACGTGGAATGAACAATACGCTTGCAGCCAGCAAGGTGATACACTAAACGATAGAGCTACCAAGGTAAGTAATTGCTTTGGAGTCGAGTTTACCTTTCTAAACGATAGAGCTACCAAGGTAAGTAATTGCTTTGGAGTCGAGTTTACCTTTCTAAACGATAGAGATATCCAAGGTAAGTAATTGCTTTGGAGTCGAGTTTACCTTTTGATTTTGATATTCTCTGTTTCTCCTTCGTTATCTTTATTACTGGGTTATTACACAACTAGTAGAGACATTATCTTTATTGATGATGATAAATAGTAAATTTCCACATGTAATGAAAATTGTGAAACTAGTTGCTAGTAATGATTGACGTTATAGTAAAGGAAACCGAAAAAAAAATAAAGGACTCATCCTTGATACCATAAAGAAGTAACTGTAACATCAAAGAAAAAGACAAGTGGAATAATATTAATACTGGTAAATCTTTTGAAGTGTTATCCTCTGGAGGTGGAGTAGAGTAAATTTTACGTAGAAGCAGGTTTAAATTACCAAAGAGACTCATGGACAATAGGTTACTAGGTGAGAAGCGAAAGAGATATCCAATACTTGGATGTTGTGACTTGTAATGAGAACCGCTGTAATAACTTGTACCAACTTGAAAACGTGAGGGGTGAAAAGACAGAGAGAAACAAAGAGATATGACATGAGCTACAGAGTTGTGCAGAGATATTTTATTATAAAGTGTTTTTCATTTAGAAGTTTTTGCGGGCTTTTAAACCTAAATTGTCTCGTTTCTTCTAGGTTCATTTTTGTGAAGAAACGATTGTTTTAACAATCCACGATGATGAAAATGACAAACCCAATTATTCTTGGCAGCAGTTTTCTATAGACAAGGAGCGCTTCATAAACCGTATACAAGAATGTGGCAAAATTATTTCCCCCATCCTAGCTATTGATCACAGAGCCAAGATTCTAAAAAGTATTTCAGAAGTAATAGAAACTAAAGTTTAGTTGATATTTTACTTGTCAAGCCCAATCCTGTGTTCACAAGAACACTTCCCTCTAATGAACATAACATGCTATACTCGAGTTTGTCTCCAACTTGTCAGTGTAGGCCCCGCCCTCTGGATCATCATTTGTTTTGATGACTCCATGGATACATCGGCCTCGTGGGACAAACTTCCCATGATTCATCAAAGATGGCCGCTCTCTGAACATGTCTCATCACGTCCAATGACGTATTGTATCAGTTACTATAAATAGAACGTATTCCATTGGTTACTATAAATAGACTGGCCACGCCCCCCTTGTTACAGGGTATAAAGGGTAGCCGTTCTCAGTGCTGCTACATACAGAAAGTCAGAGCCCTGCTACCAAGTCGTGTGCTTTTTAGAATGGAGTCCGTTAGAATGGATATGTGTGATTCCGCTGTTAATGTTGACTGTGATGGTGCTTTTTTCTATGCCGCTCGTAATGGCGAGTATGTAAAGCCTCTACAGAAGAATGGTTTGAAGGCTGTCTCAGTTTCGAGATATCGAGCAAAGACTTTAATTCATCTTAGAAAATACGATGGCAAAACGGGGTTGAAATTCCCAACACGTTACGGTATAACACTAACACAGCCTGAATTTGAGACGTTAGTGGGTCTGAACTCTACGATTCTCTCAGAGTGTAACAGACTACGAGTAGCCACAGGTGATGCGTCTACGAGTCTCTCAGCTGAGTGTGACAGTATACAAGCAACCACTGATGGAGCATCTACATTTCGCTCAGACTATGACAGAGAACAAACGACCAATGATGGTGAGTGGTCGATCGCTGCTCCTCCCGTTTATGACGACTTCCAGGCGTCTACAATTCTCTCAGCAGAGTGTGACGGTGTACAACCAATTAGTGATGGAACATCTACATTTCGCTCAGAGGGTTACAGAGAACAAACAGCAAATGAGGGTGGCTGGTCGCTCGCTGCTCCTCCCGTTTATGACGACTTCCAGTATCAACAAAGTGACCTTTCGACTGTTCTCACAGACACAGCTCACAAACGAATTGATCCCCGTTCGATCACTAATATAACTGATGGATCTTATGCTATTAAGAACAATAAACAAAATTGTGTTAAATTTTGCGATCCTTGTGTATTTAAAAAACCACGTGGGAGACCACGTAAACTTGTAATTTAAGCATTAAACACATGACTATGTTGTTATATGTGTACTTTTTTAGATGCTTTGTATCCATATTTGCACTATTTAAAGCATCATTGTTCAATTATAAACATTTGAATGTGTAACATGTGTTGTCTAGTTTTATTGTGAAAATAAACATTATAAAAAGATCATATTTGTTTGTTTTTTATTTGACTTATTTTAATTTTAATGAGTTTATTCGAAAAAGTAGATGAGCCATAAGGTATAAGTTTACCTCTACTCAATTTATAACCTTCTATTTTAACTAAATACGTGTTAACTTAACACTGGCTCTAAGAGTGTGTAATATACGATTGTTTCCTTGTTCTTATAGTTTTATGTGCTTATCTTCAGAATTATCTCTCAACCACCAAAATTTCACAACTTAATTAGGATGTCTTTAATGATTTTTATTCCTTGTTATTGACACACCTATCGTGACAACATACTTTTCTATGACTGGGAATTCACTTTTCCATCAGTCTCAATTGGTCACCAGGGCAATGAGTATTCTGTTATTGGATCATAGGTCACATTCTATTTTTAGTAACTAATCAGGTATTGCATCAGAGATCAAAATCTATTTTTAGTAACTCAACATCCCCATTATAGGGGAACTGAGTAACACCATCTCTTTTTGTGAAAATTTCAGATTTCAAAGCTGGAGCAAACCATTCTTATTACAATCACAGGCCTACTACAGGACAACCCTCATCATCAGTGTGAGAGGGTGTCGTGACCTGGTAAACAATATTGTAAGGCAGTAACAAATGCTGTGGGGTTACCAAACTTTTATTAGGGAAAATATATAAACTCACAGATAAACATTTCTAGGTAAAGCTCTTAAAGACCAAAGGTTGTTGTGACGTAGAGTCCACAGTGTTGTAGCTTCTTCGTTAGAGAGGTCTAGAAAATTTTCCAAACCACCTTCTTTTAGTAACCACTCTCCAAATTCTCTTCCGATGATACCACCGGTCCAAGTACCAAAGTCCGTTTCTAAAACACAAATGTCGGAATCAGAGTCGAACATGTCTTTGACATGATTCTTAACTAATCGATAGGCGAGGGTATATAGAACAACAAGACGACCGAAATTGCGAATTCGATCTGAAAGTATTTCGATAACGATGGTTACAAACGTGGCGTAGATATCATGACCACCGACTCGCTGAATTATTCCAGTAAATAACAGCTCATTTCTCTCCGATCATGTGTATACTAGGTTAGCCATCGCGTTATAAAACTTGGAATGTTTCTTATACGCCTTATCCTATGTGTGAATAATATCAACCCCCAGGAACATAAACTCCTACATAAGTTTATCCAAACACATTCTATGGACCAGAAACGCCCACAATCCTCGATGAGAACCCGACCAAATCATTTACCTTAAGATGGAACTGGAACCGCTTTCAAAGTTACGCTCTTCTATAATTGGTTAATCACTCTGCCGTTCATAGTAATGCTCTTTTCTGAATGGTTATAATACAGATGTCAGTCATTTCTTTGCTCCGCCTCCCATGCTAATGCTCTTCTCTGAATGGTTATAATACAGATGTCAGTCATTTCTTTGCTCCGCCTCCAATGTTAATGCTCTTCTATAATTGGTTAATCCAGATATCAGTCGATGTTGGCATAATCACTCGCTGATTGGATAATGTATTCATTTGTTACCAGGCTATATTTAAACAAGACCCTTCAGGGCTTTCGTGTTATAAGTTTGGTTGCTTCAAGGAAAGTTACTATTCATTCTAACGGATTGAGATTCTATTTTACACTGTAAGTTGGAATATTTTCTCTTAAAGTACGTTAAGGCTTATCGATAAAAGGTTATTCAATTGTATCGATATTTTTAAAGTAGGCATGCTAAGTATTGTTGAGCTTGATGTTTGATGAAGTTAAACTAGGTATGTTAAATATGGTTGACGAAAGGGTTATTGGATTTTCTCCAGATGGTTTCTCATAATGAAGTTTCTTCTGGTGAACATCTGTGTCCATTGTGTTCAAAGAAGTTTAAATGGCGCGGTGATTTGTTGGAGCATACTCGACAATTACATACAACCATCATGGCACAGTCGACAATCTACATCATCCATCATGGCACATTAGACAACATACATATAACCATCATGCGACACTAGACAACCTACATTCATCCATCATGGCACAGTCGACAATCTACATCATCCATCATGGGACAGTCGACAATCTACATGATCCATCATGGCCCAGTCGACAACCTACATGATCCATCATGGCCCAGTCGACAACCTACATTCGTCCATCATGGCACAGTCGACAATCTACATGATCCATCATGGCCCAGTCGACAACCTACATTTGTCCATCATGGCACAGTCGACAATCTACATGATCCATCATGGCCCAGTCGACAACCTACATGATCCATCATGGCCCAGTCGACAACCTACATTCGTCCATCTCGACACAGTCGACAACCTACATATCCATCATGGCCCAGTCGACAACCTACATGATCCATCATGGCCCAGTCGACAACCTACATTCGTCCATCATGGCACAGTCGACAATCTACATGATCCATCATGGCCCAGTCGACAACCTACATTCGTCCATCTCGACACAGTCGACAACCTACATGATCCATCATGGCCCAGTCGACAACCTACATTCGTCCATCATGGCACAGTCGACAATCTACATGATCCATCATGGCCCAGTCGACAACCTACATTCATCCATCATGGCACAGTCGACAACCTACATTCATCCATCTCGACATACCATACGTCTCTGATAAAACGACATGACATACGTGACTGTTACAACGAGATGACTATTACAACGAAATGACTGTTACATTGACATGACTGTTACATTGACATGACTGTTACATTGACATGACATACGTGTCTACTACATCGACATGACTGATACAACGACATGGCTATTACAACGACATACCATACGTCTCTGATAAAATGACATGACATACGTGTCTGTTACAACGACATGACATACGTGTCTGTTACAACGAGATGACCATTACAACGAAATGACTGCCACATTGTCAGTAGCCAAACATTGAATATAAATTCGAAGGCTTCGAGATGCAGATGTGTAGAAGAATAGGGAGTATTGGTTGGAAAGAATATGCCCTTTTGCCCTACCGTGTCTAACTTTTTTTTTGACTTTGGACCTAGATTTTTAATGTTTTGAGTTCAACTTTTTAGTTATGAGACGAAATTTTGGGGTTTGGAACTAAGTTTTCTTATCTGTAAGGTTCACCATTACTGTTGTCTGTTATTCGTTGAAGTGCTAAAGATATAGAACTCCAAAGTCTAAGCTTTCGTGGATTTGGGAGTAACGTAATTTGAACGTCGTCCCCTGCTCTACTACAACTTTCACTACTACAACTTCTACTACCAACTACCTCCACAACCAACTTCCTCTAATACACGCCAACTTCTAACCTACTACTACAACTTCCAACTTACTACCTCACCCCATCAAGCGACAGGTCCATTCTGACAACGTGACCACCTCCCCTTTATCGATTTAACACTATCATGTATAACACTTGTAAATAAACTACTTTGTTTCTTATGTATTATACTTGTCTATAATGTGCAATAGTTAAAGACTACATTATTGTCTACCCCTGTGTTATCTATTGTGAGATATATACGAATAAAACAATAAATAAATAAACTTGTCAGTGTTAATTTCCCCTAAACATCTCACATTAAAACAACCACCCAGTAAAATTCCCCTGATAAGTGGTATTCTAATCTTCAGATGATAAAAAGTCCGTAGCCCTGGCCAGTCTGACACTCAAACATTCAATCAAAACTTTTCACAGCGAAACACGGTCTTTGAACACGAAACGGCGCAAAGATATTAATTACCCCCAAGCGTCTCACATTAAAACATCGGTATCGTAAAATTCCCCTGTTAAATGATTCTCCTGATGAACACTTACCGGCGACGGATATTTCACCACGGGAGGCAGATTCTTTGATGTTCATACGGGAGGCGGATTCTTTGATCGCGCTTAACGTTAAACGCGGCTCCCTCGCTGCGCGAGGTCGCCTCGCGCCTACCGTGAACTCTTTGATCTTGCGGCCCCTTGCTGCGCGCCTACCGGGAACTCTTTGATCTCTCGCTTAATTAACGCTGTGTTTCGCATTTGGCGTGTAGCGTGTGTAACGGCCTAAGCTGTTACCTTTAATTCTAAAGGAAGTTTTTAAAAACAATAAATAAACTTGTCACTGTTTTTATTGAATGAGAGTATAAAGAAAGAATAGATTTATGAAAGTTACGGAACCATTGAAAGTACAAAGAATATGAAAGTTATGATACCACCGCCGCCCCTTCACCACCCCTTCACCACCCCTTCACAACACCACCGCAGCGGGAGGTCACCACGAGAGGTCACCGGGAGGTCACCGGGAGGTCACCGGGAGGTCACCACCACCACCACCACCACCACGACCGGAACAAAAAGGGGCGGGTAGACTCTCATATAAGGAAAAACGGCACCAAAAATTGTGCCTCGATCTGCGTGTAGACTATTTATATAAAGATTTATCTGCGTTTCGACGCCTTCACAACACCACGAGAGGTCAACGAGAGGTCAACGAGAGGTCACCGGAACCAAAATGGGCGGGTAGACTCTCATATAAGAAAAAATGAAGACTCTCATATAAGGAAAAACGGAAAAACGGCACCAAAAAATGTGCCTCGATGTACGGGTAGACTATTTATATAAGGATTTAGGTGCCTTCAAAGGCACTTTTATCCGTCCTAATTGACATACTATACTACTTATGTTACCTGGGAGTTGGAGGTGTACTTCCTGTTCGGCTTGATTGTCCGGTATAGACTGGTTTTAGAATTTTTGTATTTGAAAGTTACAAGAAATGTTGGACATTATAGTGAAGGAAAGCAAAAATAAAGGACCCAGCCTTAATAGCAAAAAGACAGAGGTAATGGTAACAACAAAGAAAAAGACATCATCTCAGTGCAAAATAAAGACAAGTGGAACAATGTTAAAGCAGCTAAATTAATTTAAATATTTTGGAACTTTGTTAACCTCAGACGGGAGATGTGCAACAGAGGTGAGATGCAGAATGGCTCAGGCAAAAGCAGCTTTCCAGAAAAATTAGGAAGATACTATGCAATCAATTTTTGACAATAGAAACAAGAAAAAGAGTTCTTAAATGTTACTTAGAGCCAGTCTTAATATACGGATGCCAATCATGGACAATAGGACAACAGACAAGAAAATCACTGGAGTCTGAAGAAATGTGATTTTGCAGAAGAATGTTGAGATTACCATGGACTAGCTGTCTATTTAGAAGAGTAATGAAAACGTTCTGAAATAGGCCAAAGCAAAGAGAGAGCTAATTAAAAATATTAAGAAAAAACAATCACCATTTTTTGGCCATGTAATGAGAAAAGAACAACTGGAATATAGTGTAACAACAGGGAAAATTGAGGGAGCCGCGATAGCTCAGTGGTTAGTGAACTGGACTACCACGGACAAGGGGTAGGGTTCGATCCCAACCGACGGCTTCCGGGTTCACCCAGCCTTAAATGGGTACCGGATTTTTTTCTGGGAAAGTAAAGCAGCACGGGCGTAATACTGACCACATTACCCCAAAAATCATGTGCTGAAGGTCTGTAAAATATAGGGTCACTAACACCATATTTCCCTATACGCCACTTGGCGTTACGGGGGTACTTTACTTTACTTTTACAGGGAAAATTGAGGGACGAAGAGATAGAGGGAAGTAAAGAGAAAAGATATCAGACAGATTAAGAGAATGGCTTGGCAGATGGTCAACAACAGAAATGATAAATAACTGTCGAGATGGAAAGTCGTGGAAAGACATGATCACCTACGCCAGCAGGCCCGGTACTTGATGATGATGATGATGATGATTTGAAACCCTAAGTCTACTCGTTAATTTGTAATCAATGGTCTTTCTTATATAATTTTTTTTCTGTTTGGTTTCAAGGAGAATCTGTTGTCTGTCTTATATTATTAAAAACTAAAATATTCCATATTTGATTACTTTTACTGTATCTATAACAGATCCTCTTGTTTTTCATGTTTATTCTTTCGACTGCGTTAGTACGCGTACAAACGCTGCAGCAAATAGCTTATCGCATATCGGATTTTGCCTCATTAACCATAATCTAACCCATTGTAACGGACATGTTGACATGTTGGTCTTTATTGACAGAAATGGGCGAGCAATAGCACAAATATAGTGAATCTGACACTAGTTTGGACGATGATAAACACATAACATTAACTTCAGCAAGTAAGTAATGTCCTCGGTTCGTGGAGCGTCTGACATTGCATAAGAAGCCATAAAAATGAACATGTATGACACAGCGAGGGCTTTAAAAGAACACCTCTCACAGGATGGCGACAGGAGAGCCAAGGATAATCCACACGTCAAAGGAATGGTGGAATACGGCGCCACGATGGTCGAAAGCAGGGAAAGTATCATCAAAGGAAGAAAAAAAACGCAATACGGGACAGGAACCAACAGTAGACGAACACTTCGATGTTTGCTGGAACG
Organism: Megaustenia siamemsis; assembly: GCA_032433765.1. NCBI lineage: Eukaryota > Metazoa > Mollusca > Gastropoda > Stylommatophora > Ariophantidae > Megaustenia > Megaustenia siamemsis. The sequence continues at coordinate 60,159,372 of JAVIAB010000024.1, forward strand.
TAGAGGAGATAGGATACGGGAATGCTCCGTCGACTGCGGTGACTCCAGTCCGAATTAAAGGCTAGCGACTAAAATAGGTAATGTCCAGAGACATATACCATGTCGTAGGGAAGTAAATATAATATTTTCATCGCGTTAGACCACATCATTTGGGAGTGAGGAGGCCAGTGAATTTCCTCCCTGTCATTACGTTTTATTAACTCGGTAAGCTAGGTACCTAGTTCTTTCTTAGCTGGGCTACTGGAGAGGGCCTGGCTGCGTTTGAACCGGCGTTTAATTTATTATCAAGTCAGCGCGTTGCCACCACGATACTGACGCTGTCAGACTGTAGGGAGATGTTTATAATTTACCAAGTGGTCAGCCTCCGTATGTACAGCGAGATGTTTATAATTTACCAAGTGGTCAGCCTCCGTATGTACAGCGAGATGTTTATAATTTACCAAGTGGTCAGCCTCCGTATGTACAGCGAGATGTTTATAATTTACCAAGTGGTCAGCCTCCGTATGTACAGCGAGGTGTTTATAATTTACCAAGTGGTCAGCCTCCGTATGTACAGCGAGGTGTTTATAATTTACCAAGTGGTCAGCCTCCGTATGTACAGCGAGATGTTTATAATTTACCAAGTGGTCAGCCTCCGTATGTACAGCGAGGTGTTTATAATTTACCAAGTGGTCAGCCTCCGTATGTACAGCGAGATGTTTATAATTTACCAAGTGGTCAGCCTCCGTGTGTACAGCGAGATGTTTATAATTTACCAAGTGGTCAGCCTCCGTGTGTACAGCGAGATGTTTATAATTTACCAAGTGGTCAGCCTCCGTGTGTACAGCGATATGTTTATAATTTACCAAGTGGTCAGCCTCCGTATGTACAGCGAGGTGTTTGTGAATGTCAAAGTGAAAAATAAAGATCGTCTACTTCTATGTATGTATTGGGTTAACCAGGACTTCCGGTGTCATGGCGACTACGTGTTGTCGTTTTTATTATTCGGCTCTTGCTTAGATATTTAAATGATTTACGCGACAGTCTAGTTGTGAAATTATGTGTTGCTATTCCCCGTTTGGTGTAATGTTTTACTTTTGACTGGAAGATGGACTGTGATCTTTATCGATATTTAAGTGGAATCTGATTTATTCTTCCTTTGTGTCGTGTGTTCGCGGTTCGATAGGCAAGCACATAGTTCGGCAACAATGTCGGCGTTAGTCGGGTGTGTTCAACCCATATGTGAAAAGTCTGCGACGGTGGATGGGGCGGAAGAATTTGAAATAATCAACGGCCCAGAAAGCGAAAACAGCAAAGTGTGTGGTACACACAGAGGAAAGATTTTAAAATAAGTACTTGGAATGTTAGGACTCTATATCAAGAAGGGAAATTGGAAAATATGATTCAAGAAGCAGAACGAATAAATATATATATTTTAGGCATATCAGAGATAAGATGGAAAGAATGTGGGTACACTGAGGACTAAAAATATACATTTATATACTCAGGAAACACAACAGAACATCAAAGGGGGGTTGGAATAGTGATAAAATTAGAGCTAAAAAAATATATAAGTAACCACTGGAGATACAGTGATAGGATTATACTAATCAAGTTGAAAGCAAAACCATTCGACATAGCAATAATACAGACATATGCACCTACTCAAGACTACACAGATGAACAAATAGAGATATACTATGAAGACCTAAATACAGTTATGAAGCAAGTGAAATCTTCAGACATCTTGATTGTAATGGGTGACATGAACGCTAAAGTAGGAAAGGGAAGATATAAGACCATTATAGGAAATTATGGTTTAGGAAAAAGAAATGACAGAGGAGAAAGATTAATACAATTCTGTGAAGAAAACAGGCTGATAATATGTAACACCTACTTTGAGCAAGAGAAGAGGAAGCTATACACATGGAAAAGCCCTGGAGATAAGAAGAGGAATCAAATAGATTACATAATGATAAAAGATAGGTTCCGTAACAGCGTAAAGAAAGTCAAAACCTATCCAGGGGCAGATATTAATTCAGATCACAGTCCTGTAATGATTAAAATGAAAATCAAACTAAAGAGAAACAAGCAAAAGTCTAATTAATCAACAAAACTACTAGATATAACTGCTTTAAATCAAAAAGATATTAAAGATACATATACAATACAAGTAAAGAACACATATCAGAAGCTGATAGAAGAAGGAATTGAACAATACAAAAGAGAAATTCCTGATGAAAAAGTAACAACCAAATGGCAATGCATAAAGAAAAGCATACAAGAAACCTGCGACACCTTACCCAAAAGAGAAAAGAACAAAAAACAAAAATGGATAACTAACACCATCTTAGAAAAAATGGAAGAAAGGAGACAAACGAAGAACACTACCCAATACAATAAAATAGATAATGAAATACGCAAAATGTGCAAAAAGGCAAAAGAAGACTGGCTCAGCCAAAAATGTATAGAAATAGAAACTAGGGAAAGCAAACAAGACTTAATAGGAATGCACACACAAATAATAAAAAAAATGACTAAAAAAATTAAAAAAACCACAGAAGGTGGATGTATTGCAGACAAAAAAGGAAAAATACTAACAGACAATAAAGATATTATAGATAGATGGCAGGAATATATAACATAACTATTTCATGATCAAAGGGACAAGAAACCAGTTATAACATGTACATGAGGCTATAAAATCTTAAAATCTAAGGTGGAAAAAGCTATAAAAACAATGAAAAAGGGAAAAGCAGCCGGACCTGACAGCATACAGATAGAGATGATACAGGCACTAGTAGATTTTGGCATTGAAGTGATTACAGACATATGCAACGACATATACCACACAGGATACATACCAAATGAACTAAAAACTTCAACTTTCATTGCATTGTCTAAAAATAAGGGTGCAGTCGAATGCAGTGACTTTAGAACAATAAGCCTAATGAGCCATGTTACAAAAATCTTGCTAAAAGTTATACAAGGAAGGATTCAGAATAAAATCAATAGTGAATTAGATGAACTGCAATTTGGACTTAGGAAAAATAGCGGGGCAAAAAAAGCCATATTCTGCATGAGAACATTAATCGAAAAGTGCACAGAAGTAAACAAACCAATATATGCCTGCTTCATAGACTACACTAAAGCTTTTAATAGAGTACACCACAAACAACTTATAGAATGCCTAAAAGAGATACATCTAGATCACATGGACATACGACTAATATGTAATCTATACTGCGAACAAACAGCAATAATAAAATATAACAAAGAGAGCTCTACACCCATTGATATAAAAAGAGGAGTAAGACAGGGATGCATCCTATCACCAAGTTTGTTCAATCTATACACTGAGCAAATCTTTAAAAACATCATAGAGATGCCAGGCCTGCAAATTAATAGAAAGATAATCAATAACCTAAGATATGCTGATGATACTGTACTACTAGCAGAAAATCCTAAAGATCTACAATTACTTAATGAAATAAACATGACAAGCAAAAAATATGGACTAGAGATGAATATCAAAAAGACTAAAACTATGATCATAAACACAGAAAATACTCAAAACCCACAAGTGGATATCAAAATTGAGAGAATAGACCTGGAGACAGTTCAGAACTACAACTGCCTTGGACATACTATAATCAGTGATGGAAAATGTACAACTGAAATAAACAAAAGAAAAGGAATGGCAAAAAGTAATTTTAATGTCATGAAGAACATACTAACATCAAAACAAATAACACCAGGGCTAAAACTAAGAATAGCAAAATGTTACATCTTCTCAATACTCCTATATGGTGCAGAAACATGGACATTAGACAAGAAAACAGAACGGAGAATTGAAGCCTTTGAAATGTGGATATCTAGAAGAATGGGTAGAATTGGATGGAAGGAAAGGAAAACAAACGATGAAGTCTTGAAACAACTAAAAATGAAAAGAGAACTACTAAACACAATTCAAACAAAACAAATGCGATTTTTGGGCCACGTTAAAAGGCACAACAGCCTAATAAAAATAATCCTGGAGGGGAAAATACAAGATAAAAGAGGCAGAGGCAGACCAAGACTAACATGGACGAGTAACATCAAAAGATGGACATATCAGGCTATGACAACCTGCACCATCAAAGCAAGAGACAGAGTAGAATGGCGCTCCATGGTAGCCAACCTTCGTTGCGGAGACGGCACTCGATGATGATGAATTGAGGCAATGCAATAAGTCAGAAAAACCAAGTTCACCTAAAATTGGAGAAATACGACTTCGTTCTACGTTTGCTTTTCATTTATTCATTCTTTTTGTTTTTCCATTTCAACTGCAGATTATAACATTTCTTGAAGCTTTAGTGGACTCTTTGAGCATATCGCGGCCCCATGGGAGTCTGACCTCAGTTTAAAAACTACTGTTATATATCGTTGGTTGCAAGGTCATTTCTTTTATTTGTGCACAAGTCTTGAAGTAATTCTAATGTAAACAAGGTACTATTGAGACATTTGTTTCTGAATTCATCGAATTATTTTCAATTTCTTTTCTTGTTTCCCAGCTGTTATCTAGATATGCAATAATGAGTAAAACGTTTGATTTGAATATTCTATGCTTTATTTGTGTGCTTGGGATTTATTATTGCCATATTTTATCAAAGTTTGTGAACGACATTGCTGCTTTTGCTATTATAATCCTAGTTTCTTTCATTGTGTCTTCTTGATTTATGTAACTTCCGAGATATACGAGATTATCTCTTTCTTCCATTGGTTTTATTCTTCTCTGTATGTTACTTCTTTTTAAATCTATTTTTCACCACTATCGTATTTTCATGGTTTATCTGAAGTCATGTTTTGCTAGCCGTTGTTTTTCTTACACAGTCTCCACATTGTTAATGAGAGCTATATCATCGTCATCATCATGTGCCATACCGGTTGGCTTAGGCGATTAGTTCCTTCCACAATCTTCTATCTACAGTGTATCGTGTCAGTTCTGTTGTTGACTGTTTGCTATGCCACGACACCAAGCTATCTAGTAGAGAACTATATAGTCTGCAAATTCAGAGTCCTCAAATTGAGCCCCAAGTATCCACTCAATGTTTTTGCAACTTTCTAGGCCTTTCTGCAGTATTAAGTAGAAGTCAATTCCAGACATCATGGATTATAAACAAATATAATCCTTATTTTACCTTCGTTTTAATCTGGAACAAGACGGTTAATTCAATTAATGATACAAAGTTTTCAAATGGCTTCATTTTTGCAGCTTAAAATCTGTTGTGAAAGTGAATCTGAACAAGACTTGTAAGGTTACAAAATGTGATTTAATGCAAAATTCATGATTTTTATTTCTTGGCAAATGAATATAATAAATGTTGCTTATAACAAGTTACTACCAATGAGTTAATTAATGAACTTATTGCTAATCAATCAAATGATAAATTATAAATTTTACTACATTATATTGGAAGACCTTCAACTTTTTGTGTGAATTAGCCTGCTAACAGTTTATACTGAATTATCTTCCTTTTAACAGACAGTTTAAATTAAAATTAAGCTTGAGCTATACAATCATAGAGATAGGTAATTATATTGGAAAATGGTTGCACTAATGGATTAATATCCTTCCATTCCTTAGTGCATCTATGTTCCTAAAGTTAAATGTACAATTATAAAACTACGAGTTTTATTTGTGGTCATATTTGTACCAACTTTATTATAAATATGGGTTAGAAGTGTTTTCTCCAATGAAATTGATATAAAATCTCGACACAGAGGGACATACTGGGGAGAAGATCTGAGTGCAAAGACATGTCTGATGCACAATGAGGACGTTCCGTTCACTAAACTAAACTAAATTGACATATATAATGATAACTCTTGCATTTGGACATGCTAAGTATGGGGTACACTGCAGTAGCATTTCTAACAAAATTGTATTCTTGTGGAACCATTGAAATGATGTTTAATGTTTCAGGAAACCCCTGAAGAAAAATTATTATATTTCATTATTAATATCTTTATGTCTCTTTATTATTAAACTTTAAACTCATGAACAAAAATATTTTTTTTTGGACAGTTGATCTTAGCAAACACAAAAATTATTTATTTTTTTTAAACAATGCAGAAAAACACAAACTTAAACTGCCCATTTAAGAAAACGTCTATGAAAGTCACCATTCACAAATAAGCAAAAATCGTTGCAGAACCTTTAAACATCTCACAGAACCTAGGGTTCCAGGAAACCCCCGTTGAGAAATGCTGCTCTACATGTTAGAGTAGTTAAACTGTTGTTACAAAGTAGTCTAAATCTATCTATTGACCTTTCGAGCCGTTGCCGGCCCATAGGGCGTAGACCAAGATACACCTTCTCATATCTGAATTTTTGTTCTAACAGTTTTCTTTTAAAGATATTTTATCAAATCTCGCCATTTGTCTCTGTTCTGTGCAAGCAGCTCTATCTCATTGAGGGAGCCGAATCCTGTTGCTCTTGCCTCTCTCATCAATGTTCTTCTCAGTGTCTCCCTGGGTCTTCCTCTTTTTCTCTTACCTGTTGTTTCCCATATGAGGGCCTGCTTTGCTATTCGGTTATTATCTATTCTCATCACATGTCCAACATATGCCCATCGTCTTTTCTTTATTACTGAAGATATTAGTGGTTGATTGGCGATTTCTCTAATTTCCTCATTTGTTTTGAATTCGTTCCACGCTATACCAAGTATTTTCCTTAGACATTTATTTTCGAATGCGTTCAACTTTGTTTCTATATCTCTTGTTGTTTTCCAGCTTTCACACGCATACGTAAGGGTTGATAGTACATTTGATTTAAATAGCCTAAGTTTTGTGTTCGTGCTGATTAGTTTTGATTTCCACAACTTTTCAAGGTTTCTGAAAGACATTGCTGCTTTAGCTATTCTGACTCTAATTTCTTTACTTGTATCCCCTTTTCGATCAATGTGACTTCCAAGATAGATAAAGTGATCGATCTCTTCTACTGGTTTGTTTTCCATATATATTTTGTCATCTGTTGGAATTAAACTTTTCATGACTTTAGTCTTTTCATGATTGATCTCAAGCCCAATTTTGCTCGCTATTACTGATAGTTCATTTGTGTTTTCCTGCATCATTTTTATCTGACTGCTGATGAGGACTATGTCATCAGCAAAGTCGAGGTCCTCCAAATGGTCTCCTTGCATCCATTCGATGCATTTATTACCAGTGCAGCATTTCTTCATCATGAAGTCCACAACAATTCCAAACAACAAGGGTGATAAAATACATCCTTGTTTTTAACCCCAGTTTCTATTGGGAAACATTCGCTCAGTCCTTCCTCTGTTCGAACTGCACATGTGTAACCATCATACATGTCTTTAATAATATTTATGATTTTTTATGGTAAGCCATATTGCTTCAGAATTTTCCACAAAGAATCTCTATGAATACTATCAAATGCTTTTTTGAAATCGATGAGGTTAAGTACAAAAGGTTTTTGCTTTTCAATGTGTTCCTCCAATATAAGTCGTAGAGTGAAAATGTGGTCAAGACAGCTTCTCCCTTTTCTAAACCCAGCCTGTTCTTCCCGCATTACTGTATCTATTGAATCCTTTATTCTATTTAGGATGATTTTGCAGAATAACTTTTAGGCAACTGACAAAAGTGTCACGCCTCTCCAGTTGTTACAATCTCTAAGATTGCCCTTTTTTGGAATCTTAACAATGATTCCTTTTTTCCATTTATGAGGCGTCTTCTCTGTTTTCCAAATGATGTTGAACATTTTTTGGAGATGTATTAGATTATGGCTATCAGTTGCCTTGAGGATATCAGCTGTTAACTTATCCTCTCCAGCAGCCTTGTTATTGGTCATAAGCTTTAAGGTGGTTTCTATTTCGCTCAAGGTGAAGTCATCTAAATTTACATCTAATTCTGCTGCTGGTGTTTCCGCTTCAAAATCTATTAAACTTTGGGGTAGTGGACGGTTAAGGAATTCTTTGAAGTGTTCCGCCCAACGGGCTTTTATGTCTGCGCTTGTTGTTAACATTAATCCAGATTTGTCTAGAATTGGTGTTCCACTGGATGTATAGGTGTTTGTCAGCATCTTTTGTACAGTATAAAGAGTTCTGCTGTCTCCTGTAATTGCAGCTGTCTCTGCTTTCTCTGCCAAATTGTCTATATAAGCTCTTGTATCTCTTCTTGCTGAACTTTTCACTTTGTTGTCTAATTCTTTGTATGTTGCTTTTGCCAGAACCTTTCCAAGATCAGTCTTTACATTAGTCATGGCTCTCTTCGCTTCTCTTCTTTCTTTGATGTATTTCCATGTGGTGTCTGAAATCCAAGCTCGTTTTTCCATTTTCTTCAGTCCGGCACTTGCTTCTGCTGCTGTCTTTAGTATTTTGCTCTGTGAGTCCCACATTTCATTGATATCTAAGTCTATTTCACCGTGTGCTGTATAACAATTACTTAGCTCTATGTTAAACTTTTCCTTTATGGCTTCATCTTTCAATTTATGACTATCAATTTTATGTGTCATTGACCTCTTCTGTTGGCTTCTAAATTTTAATCTTATTTTCCCAATGCACAGGTTGTGGTCACTATTAACATCAGCACCTCTGTATGCTCTTACATCTATTAATGATGATCTGAATTGTTGTTTAATACATAGGTGGTCAATTTGATTTGAGGTTCTATCATCAGGAGATATCCATGTTGTTTTGTGAATATTTTTGTGTGGAAATAATGTCCCACCTATAACTAGGTTTTCTATTAAACATAATTCTATTAATCTTTCTCCATTCTGACTTGTAGTATCACAGCCTTCTCTCCCCATCACATGTTCCACTCCTGCGTTGTCTTTTCCCACTTTGGTGTTGAAATCTCCCATTACAATTAAAAGATCTAAATGGCACCTCTATAAAGTTTTCAGTTAAAGAGCCATAATTACAGATGACATTTTATTGGTCTGCATGGTCTAATAGAAATATATTTTCAACCAGTTCCATTTTAAAATGTCAATTCCAATTAATTCATGTTTTATATAACAGAACAAACATAAAATATTTGTTTGAAGAATTAATATTTTTAAAATGCACAAAAAGTAACCTGGCTTACCCAAAAGTAAAGAAATGTTCTAGTACTTGCTATGCTCAGGCACGTGTTGTATTTGTTTAAATTTTAATGTGCAAAATGCAATTATTCAAAATATAATACATATTTGGTCTACAGAGTTAAACTGGTCTACCATAAGTTTGACCTTGTTAACAATTACATTCTTCTCATACATTGTGTCCTAAACATATAAGAAAAATAAAGTTAACAACAAAACAACAAATACATTCAGGTCATCCAAACATATGTAGGCAAATTTGGTATTATATACAAGCATGGTACAGATTCAAGGAATAAGTTTATATTTTATTTCAGAGCAATTTCAACATGACTCAGGTCAAAAGATCCATTTGGACAGTTATATAACTTTTTAAAAAGATCTGTCTTTTTTCAAACATCAAACACTTCTTTGTTTACTCCACCTCTAGAAAAATGAAGTCAATGATGACCAGTTTTTTTTTTTACACTTGCATTTTAGCTGCTTTTTTTAAAATTGTAAAATAAAATGCTATTTTTATCACTACTACTTAGAAAAGAAAGCCTTTGATCCAATATAATCAAATAAGAATCTCCTGTATTTTGTACAACCTTTGACATCTCAACTCACTTGGAATCAGACTGATGATGATCTTAGGGAGCAATTGTCACATCTTATTCGGAGTTGTGTTTTTTTTTTTTTAACCTTTTTCTATTTCTGCTTTGCCTCTCTAATTAATAAAGCGTCAATATCTGCCTATTTTCAATGGTTGGTTATGTTTTGCAATCAAGAAAAGTCTCACAAAAAGGGAAAAACCATACATAGTGAAATGTATTAATTATACAACTATGTATATACTCTTACTTTACAAACAATTGAATGACAAATTTTGCTATTGGCTAGTATGAAACATATTTTCAAATTCACATGGCATATCCATAATTTACACATATATACATATTTGAAGTGTAATCTATACATGAAGCTTCCAAATATATACAACACCATTTTTTGAAATATGTTGACAGCTATTCAATATTCTTTAAAATAATGTATGTATCACCTTTCATCAACATTACAAAGAAGCTGTATGAAACACAATGTGTACTTTGTTAATACAAACTAATGTATGCCATGTTATATATATAAGACAGTAAAATGTACTCAGAGCCTTATGTACTGAAAGAGATTGCATATATTTATACAATGTTTATAAATGTTTCTTCTTCTGCTGTTGTTGCATTCATCAAACAATAACAACCCCTTCTTATTCTCCTTCTTTGAAAGGGCATTCATCATCATCATCGATTGCCGTCTCCGCAACGAAGGTTGGCTACCATGGAGCACCATTCTGCTCTGCCTCTTGCTTTGATGGTGCAAGTTGTCATAGGCTGATTTGTCCATCTTTTGATGTTACTCGTCCATGTTAGTCTTGGTCTGCCTCTTTTAGCTTTAAGGACATTAAAATGAGCATAAATGCATTTAGTTGTGATTTACAGCAAGCTGTGATACATGTGTCTTGTAACTGTGATACATGTGTCTTGTAGCTGTGATACATGTGTCTTGTAGCTGTGATACATGTGTCTTGTAGCCTAACACTTAAGTACTGCATTTTTGCATACTGGGTAGTCTTCTCTGTCCAACCTTCCCTGGTCAAACTAGTTAGTCGGTTTCAAGGCCAATCATGGGGAGGTGAAATATGATCTTCATCAATTTTGATTCACTGATCCTGATGCAGGTAATCAGCTATGAGTCACTTATTGATTTAAGTTAAGATGCATTTGAACGTCTTGACATCTTACACTTTTTTAAAGTTGAAAACAGAAAATTCTGTGTTCAGTAAAGTAGACTCGACTTGATGTGTTGGTTAATTTGCTTTAACATTCTCAAAAAAGGTATTTTAAGTTGCAAATATCTTGTGACTAATCATGTTTCTGTGCTATAATTAAACAAAATTAATGCACATTTTTGAGAATGAAGGATATCTGAGAACACAAGCATAACCAAATTTATAATGTTATGTTTATAAAACTATTTTATTGTCTGAATTAAAGAATAGTACTTTCAGTGATTTTATATGAACCTGGCAGAGGAAAAAATGAATATATATGAATATTCTGGCTAAACAAAATAACCAAAAACTGCTCTAAAAGTGAAACCAAAAACAAACAGCACGCTGTGACAACAGACAGATGTTTGTGAAATCAGGTGAACCATACCTGATTGAGAATTTTTTTGCTACCTCAGGGTGGCTTTGGAAACAGACTATCAGTCTAGCCAAGTCAGTAGTATACTGGGTTCCCTTCATGCCTTGTTAGGCGTTGGGAAAAAATGGTATTAGTGACCATATTTTTCAATAACCATGGCACATGTTTTGAGTGATGTAGCTGATATCATGTTTTACCACCTTTACCTCTCAGAAAAATCTCAGGTACCCATTTTTAGAGACTAGGTTAACCCAAAAGCTTGTCGGTCTAAAAAAAAACCCACTTCTTCTGGGAATTTAACTTGAACTCTTCTGTTCAGATAGTGAGCACACTAACCACTCAGCCACCAAGAATGCTTTGGGAATTCTGAAATTGATGGCCACAAGGTGTATGTGCTATCTACACAATGTGTATGTGCCACTGACTGTTCTATCTGTGTATGGCCATAGTTGGCTGACTATTGACAGTTCACAGGTCCCTAAGTTTCAACTTTATAATGCTTTGGGGTCTGTGGATTTTCTGCTCACCCAGGCCTTGTGCCAATAAAATAACTGCTACATCAATGTGAAAAATAAGTTAGCAATTAAGTACCTCAGTTCTTAGATACTGTAACCGTGGTAAGGTTCTCAAAGCACTCATTTTCTGTTACCAAGTGCCTACTGGTTTCACAAAATCTCCCCAAAGCTGCAAAACTATAACCATATATTTAAGGCCCAAAAAATGCCATGTTTTGGGTTCATTATACTTCTGTTATGATGACAGTCACAAACAGAGAGTGTGCTTTGTCTTCATATCTACAGATTTGAGTAGTACACCTCTGGTTCATTCTCTACCATACAAGGTGCATGCATATCACAGGACACATATTTGTTGCTGGTCAGATTTTAATACTTAAAATGTCACTTTAGAGTAAAGCATCTAGAGAGTAATACTATGACAGGTTATAGGAGAGGTTATTACAACTGGATCATGCCACTATTGCCAAGAAAAAGACTCATGCTAGTACACCGATGTGTCATAAACCTTAATCAGGCCATACACAACAGTTGACATTAACAACACATTGCAAATACTTGAAACATTTTAATTTTGTGGCACATTGTTAATTTATTCCTTAAATAAATTAATATATTTGTTTCCAACAACTTGAAAATGCAAATGTGCAAAGTTGAATTTGAAGAATATATGCTTGGTTTAAAATGAAATTCCTCTGTCTCCACGCAGTCAATATTGAGGATCAAGTGTCTGATCTTAAATAAACGGTTATATCAGCAACAGTAACACTACCATAGGAGTTTACCAAATCAAACAGGTCATATGATTTGGGCCATACTAAGTAAAAACATAAATGTGTTGAAATTAGAAACACTATGCTGCATATATAATGTGCCAGTGTCACACAGTTTTACACAATTTAAGGAACATTTATATCCTGCTATCCAGAGTTGTTGCATCATGTAGTGAGAATGTCTGCCTTTTTCTCTGTCTTCTTATTGTTCTAACTACACATTTAGATAGCATTTCTTTTGCTCTTCTGTTCGGTTTTGCTGCTGTTATGTTTCCTAGTGTTTCAAATATTCCGTGATCCATCTTTTTCGTGGTTGACCCTTGGGTCTGGTGTTTTCACAACGTTTTATGAAGGCTCGTTGTTTTTTTTTTTAATCACTCTGCCTTGTCACATGGCCAAACCATTTTATCTGTTGTTTCTTTATATATTCCATGGCGGGGGTTATTCCTAGCTTTTTTCACAGTTCTTCATTCTTGATCTTGCCTCTTAGACTGTTTCCTGTCATTTATCTAACACACTTCTTCACAGTAGAGGTTATTTTCTTATCGTTCTTGCATCTAGTATCCAGGACTGGCATTGGTGGCACAATGTTGGAATGATATTGTAGAATGCCCGTTTTGCCTCTAGAGTCCTTTCCAAGTTGGACAACAGTGGTAATAGCTGTCCAATGATTTGATAAGCTTTGTTGCATCTTGAGTCTATCACTGCTATTTGTGGATTGTCGTTTATCGCTAGACTTTCTAGCATTTCTAGATAGTGACCACAGTACTCAGCCACCAAGAATGTTTTGGGAATTCTGCAATAGATGGCTACAATGTGTATGTGCCATTACCACAAAACATTTGTACCATTACCATTGGTAATTACAGTTCATTGGTTCATATAATTGTTCTATACAAACCTCTTAGAAGTCTCAAAAGTTACATTTGTATGTGGATGGTATAGTTTACCACCTTCCTTTGTCAGCTTGTCGGCCTCATTATTTCCATGAATATTGTAGTGAGATGGAATCTACTGAATCACAGTTCTTCTGCATCAATGGCAGAGCTTGTAGCGTGTTGCTTTTAAATTTTTCAGGTTTCTCTTTCTGTTACTCTTAGTTCTGTAACTACTGACATAGGATATGAGGAGAGTACAGTATTATCTTCTTTGTTTTCCTCCTTCAACAGTTTCAACTTCAGCTTTCACAGTTTCTACTTCTACCTTAAAGTTACTTAAGCACTTTCCCCTTGCCAGACAAATTGCTTTCTGTTCCTTCTGCCTTAAAAGAAGTCCAATAAATGCTACTGGCAGTTTCATTTGCTGTGTGTAATGAAGGCACATAGCTGGAAATGACAAGAACTAGTGATAAAATACCAAAAACCATTAATGAATATATTGCAAAGGATGTGGAAGAAGCTGCGTTGCCACTCTCTTAATCTGGCCACTCTGAATGCTGGTGTTAAACTCTTTGGCCAGTTTTTTCAAGTCGTCGTCAGCTAAATCGTCCATGTCATACCGAGAACCGTCTGGACTAGGAGCAGTGTTGTGTGACCCCTTAAGTGTTGTGTGACCCCTTAAGTGTTGTGTGACCCCTTAAGTGTTGTGCAAATAACATTTGTTGTGATCGTGAGATCTTCTCCCAGCACTACATCCTCACACAACTCTGAGAGTGACCCCCGTATCCTCATTCTGACAGCCTCATTTCTTTGGTCAGTCTGCTCAATGTAGCGGGCAAGCAGGGCCTTCCCTTTACTCTCATCAGGTTTGTGTCATATCTGATCTGTGCTCTTGAAGTCTGGTATGCCTCTGTGTCGTGTTGTGCCATTCATGCCCTGAGGAAGGCGCCAGAATGGGGCTAGCGTTTTTGTAGCACACTTTTTTTTTGCAGAAATCATCCCGCTTGGCATCCTTCGCATGCATAGCATAGTTTGAAGTGCATCATTTTACAGTCGACTTCTTCTTTCAGACGCTTCAAGCGCTCAGGTTGTATTCTTTTCTTTCTGTCTTTCGGTCATGTCTTGGTCGCTTGTCTCTTGTTCCGTCAGGCTTCATCGACTTCTTCGTTCCACCAGGGCGGCTGCGTCCATCTCTCCTGCCTCCTGCGAGGGCACCTTGTCTGATATTACTAATGACACCCTGGTTTGTGTTCTCATAATGGAATGTGTTGAGCTTGCTTTTCTGGCTTTTATTTCTGTCTTTGTCAATCAGGATGACACATGGATAGTGATTACTTCCGTGGAATCCCGGTACACTCCACCTGCATACCGGTACGAAGAAAGGTGGAAGGCACCTGTGTCAGGTCTATGATACTATCAGAGTCACATGTTCGGGTGGCCATTCTGGTTGATCTTCCATTATCCAAGCACACAAAATCGGCTGACACCAGTGCATTCTTTATGTCCTCTCCCTGCTTGTTGGTTATGACATTACCCCACTAGTTGCTTCTTGCATTAAAGTCTCCCCGGAAAATGACGTTCTACTCCTCGAACGCGAAGAGATTCTGCCAATGGTGTGTGTCCACCTTCCCACTACAGGCATACACATTTACAACATCGAAAGGGCTGGGGTCTGCACCCTGACCGCAAATACCTGTAGGTCATCACTGTCCCACTCAGACATGTCAACCTCAGCTGCCACAATGTTGTTTCGCACAAGGATGGCCTGTTCAAGGTGTCGTCTATTGTAGTAGTAGCCTCCGTCAGTCATAGTTGACTATGGATTTTTCAGCGCCTCTAGAAATGTTATTTTTTCTTTTCTTTTCTTTCGTCGTGTATTCTCTTTCTCTATGAATCTGTCTGCTTCTTGTTTGAGGTGAACCTTTAGAGTGTGTTTCCAGAGATTGCGGTCTGCAGCTATGTCTTCCCATGCTGCAGGGTTTATGTTCAGAATCTTCATGTCGCGCTTACACACATCTACAAATCGAAGTTTTGGGAGCCCCCTAGTTCTTTTACCATCTGCCAGTTGTCCGTAGAGTATATGTTTTGGTACGCGGCCATCTTTCATACGGTGTACATGGTCAAGCCAGCGTAACCTACGTTGTTTGAGCAGCGTGTATATATTCGGCAGGCCTGTGCAAGTCATGATCTCCACGTTTGTCACTTTATCCCTCCAGGTAATATCAAGAATACGGCGTAGACATCGCATATGGAATGCATTTAGCCTTCTCTCCTGCGTTGTATAAGTTGTCCAAGATTCGCTGCTATACAGGAGGATACTAATTATGCAGGCATTGTATACTGCGACTTTTGTTTTAACTGTCAGTTTGCTGTTTTTCCAGATATGCCTAGAAAGACGGGCAAAGGTGGTATGCAGGCATGCGAATAGCGATGTACCGTGCTCTGGAGTTCTTCCTGACTTTGCGTGACAAGAGTGCCGTCGTCAGCAAATAACAGATCTCTAATATAGATATGTCTGACCGTAGAACTTGTCTTTAGTCTTGAGATATTGAACAATCGACCATCAGATCTAGTATGCAGATAGACTCCTTAGTCTATTGCAGAAACAGTGAAATCTAGGGGCACTAACTATCTTATCACCAAGAAGTGTTTCTTGCAAATGTTCTATGTCACTTTTGAGAAACCACATGTTCACCAAACTAAAAATAGGAACCACCAGCCAATGCCACTGTACCCTGGATAATATGACAACAAAACACATTCTACAGGATTGCCCCTGATACATATGCCCGAGGAGGACAATGTGGCCCATCACATCTCTCTGGAAGAGAAGCTCTACTGGATAACCGAATTACTGAAGCAGAGAGCTGCTTTCATATGAGAGTCCAGAGTCCTAGTCTGAATGTGCCATAGTCGCAGAAGAATACTATTTATGCTTTGTATTCTCTTTTTTTTTTTTTAAATTATAAATTTAGCTGTCACTTTTTATTCTTCCAGTCTGTTATAGAAATAGGCTAAAAAGCTTTTAAACTACTAAAGAAAGTAAAGTGAAAGGAGAGGAGAGAAAATCGCAATGAAATAATAACAAAACAATAACTTTCATATCATATTATTTAAAAATTGTTTCTTTTTTTATTTTTAACATAATACTATAGAAAGCCGAATTAAAAAATAATTGTTAACATGTAGTTCAATTTAAAACAAAACAAACTTATATGGCAGGCAAGTGCTGAAAATAGGGCAATATGTTTTAACGTTTGTTTGCACTTTTTGTTGTTGCATATATGTGCACACATCATGTGAACAATAATTATGTCAATAACTATAACCTGTCGTATGTGGATATCTCTCTATTGTCCTCTCAAGCATAAGACAGCACATTACTGCAGCAATTCTAGACTCTTTGTGTCCGATGATCTTCTGTTGCTAATGCATCAGACCTTTCACGTGCCCCACATTGTATCTCGCCACATGTCCCTGTTCTGGGCAAGTTGTTCATTCTCAGCAAGTGAGCTGATGTCTGCTGTTCTTGCCTCTCACCTCAATTGTCTATTTTAGTGTTTCTCTAGATCGCCCTCTTTTTCTATATCTAAACATATATCAATCAATTAATTGACCTTTCAAGCCTTGGCTGGCCCATAGGGTATAGACCCAGATACTCTTTCTCTTTTTATCTGAAAATGCTAGCTTCTAAATTGTATAATATAGTTCTTGTATTAGTAATTGTTAAGAACATAAAATACTTAGGGCATTTTGTTAAAAATAAAAACTAGACACACGAGTACAATGCTGTTTCTGTATAATGCATTACAAAAAGATTTTGCATGAAGCTATATGAAAATAAGGGAGCCGCGATAGCTCAGTGGTTAGTGAACTGGACTACAAAGGGCAAAAGGTAGGGTCCGATCCCAACCGACGGCTTCCGCGTTTACCCAGCCTCAAATGGGTACCGGATTTTTTTTTTCTGGGAAAGTAGAGCGGCACGGGCGTAATAGTAATACCGACCACATTACCCCAAAAATCATGTGCTGAAGGTCAGTAAAATGTATGGTCACTAACACCATATTCCCTATACGCCACTTGGCGTGACGGGGGTACTTTACTTTACTTTACTTTACTTTACTTTACTTTACTTTACTTTACTTTACTTTACTTTACTTTACTTTACTTTACTTTACTTTACTTTACTTTACTTTATGAAAATAAAGTTGTGATGCGTTTTCTGTGCAAAGTATTGGCGGACATATTTAAAGCTATATAATTTATCAATGACATAATGTGTGCTAAAATAAACAATCAGTTGGAAGACAGAAATGAGTCTCTTTATGTGTGGACATAGTGGAATAGAATTGTACTTCATCAAGACAAAAGCAAACAAGTTAAACAGTTCTGGACAATTTTGAAATGGATAAAATGAAGGAAAAAATACAAATGCGAATGAAAAATAATTTTAGGAGTAAGATAAGCAGTCGTTAAAAACAATATGAGAAGAATGTTAAATATGGCACTGCTTTTGGATAGTATGATGACAGCACTAAAAGTGAACAGATATCAATATGTGGACAGATATATATATATATATATATATATATATATATATATATATATATAAGATTATATACAGATTATATATAATTATGAATATTTAGATCATTGTATTCCTTTATTGTCAAAATTCATCAAAGTTAGCTCACTGCAAATCTCATCTATTTATGCATAGAGCTATTACTAGCTCCCTTTCGCCAATCATCTTACTTCAAGCTATATAACAAAATAAAATTAAAACCAAAAGGCAGCATAATATTGTTGTTGCTTAGCTATCATATTTCCTTAAATACATAACACAAAAAAGAAATAATTAAATGAATATAATTTAATCAAGGTCAATGCAGAAGTGGTGGTTTGTTAGAGGTATTTTAAAATGTCGACCAGCCACAAACAAATTTTCATTTTCTAGATCTGGTATACAATTTATTTTATAAAATTAATTTAGTATTAAACAAGACATTTAAAAAATACATATGTAGAACATACAAAAAAGCATGTTTGATCTTGATCTTTCCAGCGCTAGACGTCACATTAGGCTTGTAATGTTTTTCACCATCTACCTCTAATTTTGATAAGATATTTGATATTACCTAATGAGTCTATGCCTGCCAGCTTTGCTTATCTTATAAGTGTTTTTTTAAGTGTTTCTCTCGGTCTTCCTCTGTTTATGCATCCTTATGTTTCCCATAGAAGAGCCTGTTTTAAAATTCTCTTGTCTAATCTCAATACAAGTCCGCCATATGTCCATCTACACTTAAATAATGGTAGATGGTTATAGTGAAAGAAAGCAAAAATAAAAGACTCAGCCTTAATAGCAAAAAGACAGAGGTAATGGTAACAACAAAGAAAAAGACATCACCTCAGTGCAAAATAAAGACAAGTGGAACAATATTAAAACAGGTAAATGAATTTAAATATTTGGGAATTTTGTTAACCTCAGACGGAAGATGTAGAAAAGACGTGAGATGCAGAATGGCTCAGGCAAAAGCAGCTTTTCAAAAAATGAGGAAAATACTATGCAATCCATTTTTGACAATAGAAACAAGAAAAAGAGTTCTTAAATGTTACGTAGAGCCAGTCTTAACATATGGATGTGAATCATGGACAATAGGACAACAGACAAGAAAATCACTGGAAGCTGTAGAAATGTGGATTTACAGAAGAATGTCGAGAATACCATGGATAGTTAAGAAGAGTAATGAAAACGTAAGCAAAGAGAGAGCTAATTTCCAATATTAGGAAGAAACAATCATTATTTCTTGTTCATGTAATGAGAAGGGAACAGCTGGAATATATTGTAACAACTGGAAAAATTGAGGGATGAAGAGAAAGAGGGAAGCAAACAGAAAAGATACCAGACAGCTTAAGAGCTTGCCTTTGCAGAAGGTCAACAACAGAAATGATAAATAGCTGCCGAGATCGAAAGTTGTGGAGAGACATGATAACCTACGCCAGCAGGCCCGGTACTTGATGATGATGAATGTAGATGAGATCATTGTTTGCGTGGCCATTTTTCTTATCTCTATCATCATCATCATCATCAAGTACCGGGCCTAGTGGCGTAGGTGATCATGCCTCTCCACAACTTTCGATCTCGGCAGCTATTTATTATTTCTGTTGTTGACCTTCTGCCAAGCCATTCTCTTAAGCTGTCTGTTATTTTTTCTCTTTGCTTCCCTCTATCTCTTCGTCCCTCAATTTTTCCAGTTGTTACAATATATTCCAGCTGTTCTCTTCTCATTACATGGCCGAAAAATGATGATTGTTTCTTCCTAACATTGGAAATTAGCTCTCTTTTTGCTTTGACCTCTCTCAGAACCTCTTCATTACTCTTCTTAACTGTCTATGGTTTTCTCAACATTCTTCTGTAAAACCACATTTCTACAGACTCCAGTGATTTTCTTGTCTGTTGTCCTATTGTCCATGATTCGCATCCGTATGTTAAGACTGGCTCTAAGTAACATTTAAGAACTCTTTTTCTTGTTTCTATTGTCAAAAATGGATTGCATAGTATTTTCCTCATTTTTTTGGGAAAGCTGCTTTTGCCTGAGCCATTCTGCATCTCACCTCTGTTGTACATCTTCCGTCTGAGGTTAACAAAGTTCCCAAATATTTAAATTCATTTACCTGTTTTAATATTGTTCCACTTGTCTTTATTGTGCACTGAGGTGATGTCTTTTTCTTTGTTGTTACCATTACCTCTGTTTTTTTTTGCTATTAAGGCTGAGTCCTTTATTTTTGCTTTCTTTCACTACAATGTCCAACATTTCTTGTAACTCATTTTCACTCTTAGCGATTAATACTGTATCATCAGCATACCTTACATTATTTATATTATGACCTCCAATTGTTATTCCTGGCATGTCCCTTATGGATCTTACAATAATCTCACTATAAATATTAAACAAATCTGGTGACCCTGTTTTATTTGTTGAAACAGTCCCAATTGGTTTCCAGTTCTTATGGCCGCTGTTTGTTGCCAGTACATGTTCTTTATTATTCTTAGATCTTTGCTGTCTACGTTTATGCTTTCTAAAATGTTGATTATTTCTTGGTGCTTTACTTTGTCAAATGCTTTGGTGTAATCTATGAAACATAGGTATAGATCTGTTTTCACCTCTGTGGCTCTTTCTACTAAAGATCTTATGATATAAATGGCATTGCTTTTTCCTTTATCTCTAACAAAACCACACTGTTCATCGCTAATTTCTGGACTGATTTTGTTTCGCACTCTTCGCATGATGAATCTTAGTAATTTCTTATCATATATATATATATATATATATATATATATATATATATATATATATATATAAGGCTTATTGTGCGATGATCATCGCATTCAATCGCACCAGATTTCTTTGGTAGGGCTATGAATATTGATTTGAGCATGTCGTCTGGTATATATCCGCTGTTGTAGTTATCATTCATTATTTTTGTTAATATATCTATTCCAAATCACCCATGGCTTCAATCTCTTCTTTAGTTATATTATCTGGTCCAGGAGCTTTTCCTGCTTTCATATTGTGCAAGACGTCTTCCACTTCTTCTCTGAGTATTTCTGGTCCTTCTCCATTATCCTTAATATTTACTTCCGTTCGTTCATTATTATAAAGATCCTTAATGTATTCTGTCCATCGTTCCCTTATGTTTTCTTGATCAATCAACAGTTCTCCTTTCTTTGATCTCAAACATCCAGTTTTTGATTGCGTTTTTCTTCCTGTTAATTCCTCAATTTGTTTGTATATAGCTTTAGCATCTCCTTTTCTTATCTCTATATTAGTATTGAATTCATCTCATTTCACACAGAATATTTTTCTTAAGCATTTGTCTTCAAAGGGACCTGCGATAGCTCAGTGGTTAGTGAACTGGACTACAAAGGACAAGAGATAGGTTTCAATCCCAACCGACGGCACCGGTTCACCCAGCCTTTAATGGGTACCGGATTTTTTTTCTGGGAAAGTAAAGCGGTACTGGCGTAATGCCGACCACATTACCCCACGAATCATGTGCCAAAGGTCTGTACAATTTATGGTCACTAACACCATATTCCCTATACACCACTTGGCGTGACGGGGTACTTTACTTTATTTGTCTTCAAAAGCGATTAGTTTTCTCTCAATCTCTTTTATTGTTTTCCAGCTTCCACTTGTGTTGGTAAGGGAGATAATATGTTTGAGCTGAATATTCTAAGTTTAGTTGTCTTGCTTAGTATGAAGCATGTTTATTAGCAAGTAGATTCACTCATGTTTAATAATGATATACACTGACATTAGATTTGAATGTCAGTCAAACACCACTACTTCAAGCTTTCCTCTACACCTGAATTAAATGTCTAGAGAAACATTTTTTTTTCCAAATTAAACATTTATTGGGTGGTTGAAACCGGTGCTATTGCTATCAAGGAAGTGAAATCTGTGCCCCAATCATTTGACCCCATCTGGCCTCCTTTAAATTTCTACAGCCTGACACAGATGTCATCCATGTTTCTAGATTTATAACTCTGACTCTTTAATTTTTTAAAATCCATACAAACTTCCACAAGTCTAATTCCTCTATTTGGGCTTTCTGATTTAATTTCATTGTGAATGATTTCTGACTTCATGACTTTTACTCTATAGTTGTGGTTGTTACTGTCAAGTCTAAATGTATAATATTTGAATAAATTTAATACAAAATCAACTTAGTCCAAATGCCACACTGAAGTCTGTACTTTCAATTGTAAGAACTATTTAATAAGCACTAATCTGATTTCATGAATTATTTCTTCTCAATGCCTAAACTTAATTGGTAGAACACAAATCCAAAATCATGAGGTTTCAAATATATATATATATATATTGGTCGTTTTTATGATTCGGCTCTTGCTGATATATTTAAATGATTTACGCAACAGTCTAGTTGTGAAATAATGTGTTGCTATTCTCCGTTTTGTTGTGTGTTTACTTCTGACGAGTAGATGGACTGTGGACTTGACTGATATTTCAGTGGAATATGATTTATTCTTCTTTATGTCGTGTGTTCATGGTTCAAACTTTATTTTAAATGTTGTAAAATGACTGACTACCAGTGTCAGGCATGAAGGGAAATATTTATTGTTCTTCATCTGTACTCACTGATTCACATTGGTATTCAATTTTCTTATAAAGTCTGCTTTTTGCTTCAGAGTTTCAGTTCTGGCATACAGTTTGTCTTTAAAAAAATCATGAATGTTGTGCACATCCTTCTCGTTAATTATGCTTGTTTGGGACAGTCTTGTTGTACGAAGAAGTATTTTGCTGTCGTGCCTGCTAGAACTCATTGGTACAGACCAGTTGCAGTCACCTTGAACTTGGAAAACTAACATGTGGTGTCTCAAACAGTTTGATCACTTATTGTAACATAGAAAATAACATAACTAATGAATATTATAATGATGAACAAACAAATGCACATTATGCGTGCTATAAATAATTTAATATGTTATGAATATTTGAATACAATAATATATTGATTACATTGCAAAACTATACACAGCAGATTTTCAATTAACAACAATAATCACATAATTACTTTTCAAGCAAGAGAAGCAAAACATATTTCCTTTTCTAATGTTTGCATAGTTAATTGTAATAAACTCTTCTTCTTATGTCTTCACCTGATAACTACACCTCTTTACCATCCACCATTTCAAGGAGGGTAGTTGGTCTAGATGCATTGTGTCACTATTTTATAGTGTGTTACCGGGGCCTCATTATGAGGGAGGTAAAGAATAGTGACACTGTGACCTTCCAGGCATGTCGTAAGAGGCGACTAAGGAGGTTGATTGATGGCTTGACAAGCTGTCATTGTAAAAAGTATTGTTATGGAAACAGTGCCATAGATTTTAGAGCAGTGATCTCTGCAATATGTACCATTTTGGCACGCAAGGTTTCTGTTTTTGAGATTGTGGTTCTGTCCTTATGCCGTCTTCGGCTCGAAAGGACAATAGTTAGATAGATAATATCTGGTTTTTTGACTCAACAGTTTGTATTCAACTTGGTATAATAAGCTAAAACTTCAACAACTATTTATATTATTTTTTAGAAGTAGCAATAAAGAGCTAGCTTTGCTGTAGAACTTAAAAATGTTAATAAATCACATAAATTACTCAAGCTTTTTGTGGTTATTAATTATTTACTTCATTTTAAAACAAACAATGTTTCTTATATTCTCATGTGGAGAAAATATATGTTAGTACATTTTAGTAATATTTACAGCCTGTCTATTCTTAATGGGATAAATGAAAGATGTGTAATGTATATGAATAATAATAAAAATAAAAAAAAAAATATATATATATATAAACAGAGAACATTCTGATCTTTGCAGATGAATATAAGTGGCTAATACAGTATTCTGTTTTAATACTGCCTCTTACTTTAATTATTAATAGGATAGAACACTCCCGTGAGACATAAAGTAGTCACATATTTCAGCACAGAAACCAGGTTTAGTTAAAAAATGAAATAGATTTAATAAATTATGTAATAAAATTATAAGTGGATAGGGAGGTGAAGGCTGAATAGTCTTTCTAAAGGTAAGATGTTGGCCTATGGGCAAGCAGGTCCTGGGTTCAATTCCAGTCACAGGTGGTAACAAATTAAAAGAACAATATCAAATCTGTGTAATTTTGGGGTGAATTTACCCTCCTCTGGTCTTTGGATAGGGACATTCAATATCTAGTACTCTCAGTCAGTAATGGTGAAAAATAGGAGCTCCCATATGCATTCAGCGCACGTTAATGAGCACTTGGTAGTTGGAAATTGAGAAGATTAGGCCAAAATTGGTTGCTGTACTGACAAAAATAGCAGAAAAAGTACCTAAAATGTGAAAACTCTTAATTATGAAAATGAGAGCACCTCTAAAACCAGCAAAAATTTGCCTGTGTAGTGAGGAACACCTCATGGCTGCTAGTGTTAAAAATAGAAAAAATTAATATTCATTCAGAATTCATCCCTTTGGAACTTTGCCAGAGGTTTAAAGCCGGGCAAATGTAGACAAACAAAACAAATTATAAGCATTTTAATCATAAAAATATTTACATTGTATGTTTTTTTTTTATTGTGACAGATGATAATAAATGTGTATTAGATTATATAATTTATGTGCAACTTTAATCATAAAAAAATATTGAGCTCTGCCGTAATTTAAAGCTCATATTTAAAGTCATTAAAATTTTAGCTAATTTCCCAAATTTCCTCCATTTTTAAAATTAGTTTATTCATTAATTACCTCAGAGGAATTACCACACATCAGAAAAAACAGATACGTCACTTTTTGCCCCCTTGTTACTAAATTACTTATATAAAGTAATTACCAAACATCTGGAGTAATAGGTATATCGCTTGTTGCACACTTATTACTTGTATTAGTAATAGAAGAAATAATTTCATAACCAATGCAACAACTGTGTTTGATTTGCTGTTAAATTTACAATAACACCACAGAAACATTTTTGCATTAAATACTTAAAATCACAAAAAAACTTATATCACCATGACATGGAGATATGCATATATATGTAAATTAGATGCACATAAAAGTGAAAATATACATTTTGTGACTCTATCCAAAATAATCTTGTTAAAAACATGCACAGAAAAAATGTACAGCACTCAATGAACAGATCAGAAAAGCAAACTGTACTAAAGGAAAGTTGTAATATTGTAAAGTTCTTTGCGCTCAATTTATTGAATTCTTCCATGTAAGTTTACAATCAGAATATAATCACATTTTTAAATGCTATTTTGCCAGTATTTAGTTGTCAATTAGATTTAGTTGTTGTTTTAATGCATTTTTTGGCATCACAGAAAAAGTAACTTTTAAAAAGACACTTAACCCTAAAAAAGTTGGCAAAATTATTAATGACTATAGAAATGATAAAAATGGTTAGTTTAGTTGTATAACTCGATATAGAGGAGACAAAAATAGAAAATAAAACTATAATTGTTGTAATGGGTGATGAAATATTTTATGAATGGACTAACAATTAGAAATGTGGTCCAGATCCAAAATGGACAGCCTAATTTTTATGAATTACGAGACAAAAAAGTAGACTTTCACATAACTAAATATTTACATTTACCTTTCCTTAATGAATAGTAATGTTCTTTGTCATGTAGTTTAAAAATATCTTTTACAAATTCAAAATCTGAACAGATATTGTACTTGTACATATTAATTTGTGCCACAGGTGAAGAAATTATAAAGACACAAAAATATATTACATTATGGCTCAAGACATTATGACATGATGAAGAATTTAAAATATATATATATTTATATATATATTTTCACTCTAGCTTATATAGCAGAAAATCTTAAAGATCTACAACAATTACTTAATGAAATAAACATGACATGCAAAAATTATGATTAGATACAAAAATCAAAAAGACTAAATCTATGATCATAAACAAAGATAATACTCAAAACCTACAAGTGGATATCAAAATTGAAGGAACAGGCCCGGAAAAAGTTCAGAGCTACAACTACCTTGGACATACTATAACCAGTGATAGAAAATATAAAACTGAAATAAACAAATGAAAAGGAATGGCAAAAAGTCATTTTAATGCCATGAAAAATCTACTAACATCATAACAAATAACACAAGGGCTAAAACTAAGAATAGCAAAATGTTATATCTTCTTAACATTCCTGTATGGTGCAGAAACATGGACAGTAGACAAAACAAAATAGAACAGAATATTGAAACCTTTGAAATATGGATTTATAGAAGAATAGGAAGAATTGGATGAAAATACAAGCAAAACAAACGATGAAGTCTTAAAACAACTAAAAATGGTTCTCTTACCATGTGCCTACTAAATGTTATCTTGGAAGAGAAAATACACAGTAAATGAGGCAGAGGCAGATGAAGACTAACATGGACAAGTAACATCAAAAGATGGATAAGTCAGCCTATGACAACCTGCACCATCAAAGCATGAGACAGAGCGGAATGGTGCTTCATGGTAGCTTATCTTAGATGTGAAGACACCACTCAATGATGATGCTTTTCCATAACAAAATGCCAGTTTCATAGAATAAAATACATTTTACAACTGATTCTTCAGAAACATAAGAACACATTATTATTATTAATTCTTCTTCACATAGTAAAACTGTGCTGAACACATAATCAACGAGTGCACACTCATTATGGATTGGACACAATACAGTCTTCTCAAACACAAATAATGTTTTCTAAAATATTTTCAAAGGTAAGATTCAGTTCAGCTTACTTCTGTAAGAGCAAAAGATTCACCTCTTATTTTCCTAGCCAGGAAGCAAAAAGGAAGATTTGTATGTATTTCATGTTCAGTGGAGAGCCAAATGGTCACCTGTCATTTTCCAAAATGGATGAATATAATTTCGAATCAGAAGCCAAAAAAGTTTTTGTTAACAAGTTTTTGAGATAAAAACTCTGATCCAAACATCATGTTGTGATAACACTAGACATGTGGCCTTTATTCTTTGGGCTTAAAAACCTCCAGCACATCCAAGATGTGGGCTTAAAGTTATAGCAATAATTTATTTTGAATTAAAGTTTATTTAACTGAACTTCTTCATAGAAACATACATTTTTTCTTTTGTCTTTTCTGAACATCTTTCTTGTCTTTAAAAATTCAAGAAATTGTAAATAAATCAAATAAAGACATGTACTTTTGAAGAACAAAAATATCACTTTAAAAATTAAGTAAGTACATGTAGTATTACAAAACTGCTCACTCTTCTAAGGAAAGCAACAATTATTTCAAGGATGTAAAGCTACAAAAAATGTTGAAAGCTCATATGTTATATAAATATTTCATCTGTTATAATACTCTTCCACCTGTAGTATACAATTATATGTTACAGAGATCCATTTGATACATACATTTTCAATCTTTACAAAGAACTGTCATCTGTTAAATAAAAACTGCCATGTCTAACATAAAACTATTACATAGAACTACCATTTATTAGACTAAACTACCATCTGTTACATAAAACTACAATTGACTGAATACATTTGTAAGCTTCTTCCATATTTTATTTATGATGGAGAGTAGCTATTAACTATTGGAAGACTTAAATGTTGTGTGCAGGATTTCAAGAACATAATTTGCTTACAATAACCAACATTTAAGCTGCCACACAATAGAAAAATAGTTCTGTATACATTGTAAACTCAATCCTTTCTGTTCTACTATAAGTGAAGGAAGAATTATTATTATAATTTTTCTGTAGGTTATTCTTTGTATTTGACAAGCA
This sequence comes from Megaustenia siamemsis, assembly GCA_032433765.1. Lineage (NCBI taxonomy): Eukaryota > Metazoa > Mollusca > Gastropoda > Stylommatophora > Ariophantidae > Megaustenia > Megaustenia siamemsis. The sequence continues at coordinate 60,187,119 of JAVIAB010000024.1, forward strand.
TTAACCAAATAAATCTTTCAGATGCTTATACAGCTTAATGAACTCAACAAACTTACTTGATTGTTTTTCTATCGTGGGTGACAAACACTATAGTTTTACTTCTCTATCCATCTCACATCTATTTCTAACCTTCTTGATGGATATGCCAATATTTATGTTCCTCTTCTTCATTGGGTTTAGAGCATGGCCTGGCTTTTATTACTCTGAATTATTTAAAAAAATGTTTTTTTCCATCCAGTACCCTAGTTTTCTGATCAGCTATGTCATAACTTATATTTGTTTGGTTCATTCCATGAGTCATTAATGATGTAATCAATTGTCTTAGCCCCTATGTTGTAAGCAGCACCCAGTTGAAAGTCTGTTTTTTGTTTTATAATTTTGTTGCTAAGCTTTTGCTTTTTATATAAAAATATCTTAATTGCAAAGATTTGGGAGATCTTGATTTATTTCAATTAAGAATAATTTAACCACATTTTCACTTTCTAATATTAATAAATTATATGCATACTGTGTAAAATAATTTTGTTTTGCTAAATAAAATGATAAACCAAATCTAAATGCAATAAATTTAACTCATTAACTGCACACAAGTACATTTGACTGAGCAGTTCACTTTGATCCTTAAAGTTTATTGGAGAAAATAAAAATATATGTCTGATTGTATGTGTTTGATTGTATGTGTCTGATTATATGCGTCTGAAATGAAAATTTCCATTTCCCCCTCAATGCAATGAGGTAAAGAGAACAGAAGCATAACTAAAGCAAAGCAAAAAATGTTAATCAAATATTTAAGAAATTAAGTTTAATTTTCTTTCATGCAATTCATGGTAATTTTATGCTCTCATAAAATGAATTGGAAAGAACTGACATAGACGTTACAAACAACCTTTTTAAATTCTTGTGGCGCACTGATTTGCAATAAATTATTCCCAACAGTTCCTTATTTGTTTCTTCTTAACCTCTTCTAATACCCAACTTGTTGCCATAGAGATGCAAGGTTCTACTACTTACTCATTTGGCAACTGCAGAAATTGTCATATGATCCTGTTAAAGAAATTATTTTTATCCTGTCACTCCATCTTACTCGGGGTCTTGACATTAACTGTTTTCTAATATTTGTCCTGCATGGTAAGGAACATTAAAGCATTTCATTATTTGTTGTCAAAGTATGTAGTTAACAACTGTTATTATGCTGAAACTTTCTCTTATGGTCTCAATCCATAATTTGTTTCTTCTGAAAAGTTTTCAATATGAGCTCTTCATTATATGCTATACACATATTAAGCTACTTAAATAATTTGATATTTTTAAAAAAAAGTGCTATTAAAAAAAATATTTGTAATTTCCAAAATAACTGTATAGGATTTATAAAAGCTTTTTTTTCTGAGTTCAATATTAAATCACAAATGTTTGACGTTGTTAAAAAATGTATATCTCATCATTGGTGAAGTATCAGCATTGTGCTTGCACAGAACAGAGACAAATGGTGAGATTTGATAAAAGATCTTTGCAAGGAAAGAAAATTTAGAAAAAGAGAATGATTATGAGAATGAGCCGTGGCTCAAAAGGTCAATAGATAGATAGATAGATTGGTGAAGCAAAAATTTTTGAAAAACCATATTTATATTTATATCATCGTCAACCTTATATCACAATTTTTTCCCTCCTGTCAGGTAATGAGGAAAGATTTTTGCATCAAGATATAGAAATTTAGAGCTTTACAGACCATATTGCTGTAGCAACCACCAGACCGTCCAAAATAGTGCATTTTAGGTTTCTTTTAAGGAAGTCCTGAACAAACTTGTACCTAACAAACATAAATTGTCAGTGCATCTAAGAATTTACGTTCATTAGGTGCAAGTTCATTCAGAATTTTCTTAAAAGGAACTTGAAATGCGCTATTTTGAATAGTTTGGAAGTTGCTATAACAACATGGTCTGTAAAATTCAAAATATTAATGAAGCGAGGATTATGATATATTTCCATATCTCGAAGAAGTAAAAATCTTTCCTAATTATACGACGGTGGGAAGGGGGGTTTAAATTGTGACACAGGGTTGATTGTGATATAAATATAAATACGGAATTTCAACAAATTATAATTCATCAATGCTGAGATATAAATTTTTAAATAGCAAACTTTTGTAAATGCACTATAGTATCTGAAACATAAATGAACTATATATACAAATAAATTAAATGTAATAATATGAAATATGCAGCTTCTATCAGACAAAACAAACACTCATTTACTCTCTCCCTTATTCAAGCTACAGTATACATACAATTAAACATGAACAATTGTAATATATTTTTTTCAGATGTTTAATTAAAAAGGCACAATATGTTGATTTAAATTTGCACATGATTTTACTACTACCTTTGCCATATTCCCTAGCGAACACATGTAATCACCAAGCACACCACATTTTCAGTTTGTAACATTGAATTATTGTAAGTTAACAATTTATGTTTGTAGCTGTTCCTCTTATTTATAATTTTTGACTTTTGAAACTAATGCTTCCATGTCAACAATTACTGAAGTTTCAAACACATTTGTCAAATTATTTTATAGAATGGAAAAAAAAAATGTTTGTGAACTATATATATAAGTTAAATATGCATGTAATTTTTAATAATATGTTTTTTCAACAAATTATTTTAAATACATTTTTATAAAATGTGATACATGATCCACCAGGTTAATATTTCACAAATGAACAAATAACTCTTCTTGCAATTGTCATCCACTAAAGAAATAAGTGATTAGTTCCTTCTAGGTTAGCACAAATATTCTGAATTAAATTTTTGGATTATGATTTTGCATATTACTTATAACATGAACATAATTTATTTATAAGTTTTTTTTTGGTGAGATTTTGATTAGTTTACAAAACATGTTTAAACAAGCAAATATTGTGCTTTTTATTTATTATACATTAGATCAATAGCTCTTACTGTCATTACAATGAACGAATGATCATAAATCTTATTAACAAATCATGAAGTCCTATCTTATTCTTTGAGATTTCACTTTTTTTCTGTTTTAATATAAAAATACTCTGCAAATAAAATCAACATAATTTTTTTTTAACTTACAGGCCATCCTATAAATGACATATTTCTACTTCACAAAGTAAGTGTATGCATGTACATACGAATATGTATATCATTTTGATTAGTTTCAAGTAGAAAGAATTGTGTACATTGGGATATAAAAATCTTGGGAACCTGAGCCATTCTTTGTTAGCTTTCTTTCATGAATGTTGTACGTCCATTAATTTGGAGATTAATATATTGTCCATCTCAATACAATAAAAGCATGTAATGTATTTTAAAATGTATGAGTATATGCAATTATAAAGTCTAAAAGTAAAAGTTCTGATAAATATTTCAGTTTAAAAAAAACTCATTAAAAAACCAGAAATTTTATTACTAAAATATTTTTAAGTTCCCATTTTGAGACTTTACTCTGAATCTCTTTAATTATTAAATTTTAAAAACTTTCATTTCATTATGTGTTGTTTTGTTTCTTTGTTCTCCTTTATGACCAGTTTTTTTTCAAGTCTAGAACTGACAATGCAACACAAGAAAAAAAAAGACAAAAATCTTAGATTATAAAACATCTTTAAAGTATTGCAATTTATTGTATAAAAATAAAACAACAGAAACAAATTAAGATTATTTAGCTTGATCAGGAGTGAAGAAAGTTCAATCCAAAAGGTAATTAATAAATGAGTAACAAAACATTCAATCGCTGAAATCTAGTCCATTATAACGGATCATCATCATCATCATCATCAAATACCGGGCCTGCTGGCGTAGGTGATCATGTCTCTCCACAATTTTCGATCACGACAGTTATTTATAATTTCTGTTGTTGACCTTCTGCCATGCCATTCTGTTAAGCTGTCTGGTTATAATGGATAGATCAATGTAAAAGGATAGCTAGGATTATGGCAAGCCAAGTATGCAGGATGGATATCAGAAGAAGGTTGCCATTGTTGCAGTTGGAATTGTCTGAAAGAATACAAAAGAACACAATGCTATTTTTAGTTTATTATATTCATTTTGTGTGTGTGGCTTGTAAACAAAAATGGATATGTTTTGACAATTGTTGGGATTATAAATAGAAGCTGAATAGCATCACAAAAAAAACCATGAGAAATCCAATAGGAATAAAGATCAAATATTAAACAATAGGGATATTTATTTTGATATAGCAAATTAGTTTTGAATATTGACGGATAAAAGAAAAACTTGTATTTTTTATTTATTTTTTTATTTGCTACTCATACATTCAGAATGATATTCTTCTCCTTTTCTCTTTTCATTGATACCTAAAAGGTGTCGTGGTTTATATCATTTGTCATTCTTGAGCTGCTCGAACTGTCTGAATTAGTGATTTTCCTTTGATGTTACATGTCTCTGTCACAGCATCTATCCATCTTTTTCTGGGTCTTCCTCTTGGTCTTTTCCATGCATTCTCGAGAAGAACGCGCTTGATGGTGATTGGTGAGGATTCATTCTGACCAGGTGGCCAAACCATTTAAGTTGTTGATGTTCTATATATTAATATATTCTTGGCAGGATTTAGTTCCTACCATTTTTCTTATGGTTTCATTTGGTATTCTATCTCTTCTTGTGTTGTTTATTACTTTTCTCAAGCATCGCATCTCACATGTATTGATCTTTCTTAAATGTGATTTAGAAAGAGTCCATGTTAGACTTTCATAGCACAAAGTTGGTATGAAAATGCTATTTATCATTTGTTGTTTAGCTGGCATAGAAATGTTTGGCTATTGTTATTGTTATTGGTTATGGAAGGCCTCGGTCTCACAGCAAACGAATTAAAATCCATAATTGCTCAACCGCCCGTGCCAGTGGAATCATCCGAATTACTAACTCATCTCCCAAACAAAGAAAGGTAACTGTAGTCCCCATCATAGCAGTCTCAGCACACGCCAAAAGACATAAGGCGAAACCGTGCAGAAAGTGAACACAGCCAACTGTTCTCTTTCATACGACATCATCATTCATCGTAAACAAGCGGGATATCGAAGCAGGATCAAAACGAAATGTTTGGATGTCTTATCAATGGTGAAAGCTGGTATGTGACAGCATTTGCTTTTTGTATTCTCATGTCTATTTCTCTGTCTAGTTTTCCATCTTCAGAATGATATTAACCACATACAATATGAAAATACAGATGCAGAAAACAATTTTATTATATTCATGAATTTTCAATTTTACAGAATTCATTACTTTGTTTAGCAAATCTACACCATATTTGTGCAACATGCTGGTACCAAACACTGCAGAAAATAGATTTCCATTTTTCATTGTGTTCAATGTTTTGTCCATGAAAGGCAATGCCTAAAGATTTACTGATAATAAATTAAAAGAATGGATAGTACTAGTTAGTCTTTCCTTTAATTTATTTTAATTTGCTGCAGATAATAATCTGTAGACTAGTTCTGTTTGAGTTCAAGAAGGGTTATGCTTTCCATTTTTTAAATCTAAAAAAGACTACCATTTCTCTCAACAGAGTGACCATTTTACCTTTCTTGGAACCTCCCTATACACTTTTAGAACCACTCATTTATGACACTACATTGCTGTCATATAATGAATTCTTTTATGTGTAATGGCTACAATGATACATTGACTACTGGTGCCATGTAATGGCGTGTTCTATGTGTAATGGCTACAATGACTACATTGATTACTGGTGCCATGTAATGTCGTGTTCTATGTGTAGTGGCTACAATGATACAATTGACTACTGGTGCTATGTAATGTCGTGTTCTATGTGTAATGGCTACAATGATATATTGACTACTGATGCCATGTAATGTCGTGTTCTATGTGTAATGGCTACAATGACTACATTGACCACTGGTGCCATGTAATGTCTTGTTCTATGTGTAATGGCTACAATGACTACATTGACTATTGGTGCCATGTAATATCGTGTTCTATGTGTAATGGCTACAATGACTACATTAACTACTGGTGCCATGTAATGTCTTGTTTTACGTGTAGTGGCTACAATTACTACATCTGGTGTCATGTAATGTTGGTATTCTATGTGTAGTGGCTACAATGAATACATATGGTGCTATGTAATGTCGTGTTCTATGTGTAATGGGTACAATACTACATTGACATCTGGTGCCATGTATTGTCTTATTCTATGTGTAATGGCTACAATGAATACATATGGTGCTATGTAATGTCGTGTTCTATGTGTAATGGCTACAATGACTACATTGACTACTGGTGCCATGTAATGTCGTATTCTATGTGTAATGGCTACAATGACTACATTGACTACTGGTGCCATGTAATGTCTTGTTTTATGTGTAGTGGCTACAATGAATACATATGGTGCCATGTGATGTCGTGTTCTATGTGTAATGGCTACAATGACTATTGGCACATTTTAGGGTTATTAAGCCACCACTACCCCATGCCATCTTTCTTTCTGAGAGAAAAACATTCTCAGTTTCCTATTTAAAGCTTGGTGAACCGAGAAGCCAACTGATCGGAGAATCGAACCCGAACCTCCTTCTATTCAGTTCACATACCACTACACTACCTACCCACAACTTCCATTGATAAGTCAGTGCATGAGTTAAATAGGATGGGACTAGTTTCTTAGTTTTAACGGTAATCATCATCATCAAATATCGGGCCTGCTGGCGTAGGTGATAATGTCTCTCCGCAACTTTCAATCTCGACAGTTATTTATCATTTCTGTTGTTGACCTTCTGCCATGCCATTCTCTTAAGCTGTATGGTATCTTTTCTCTTTGCTTCCTTCTATCTCTTCGTTCCTCAATTTCCCCAGTTGTTACAATATATTCCAGCTGTTCCCTCTCTCATAACATGGCCAAAAAATGATGATTGTTTCTTCCTAATATTGGGCATTAGCTCTCTTTTTGCCATGGCCTCTTTCAGAACATTTTCATTACTCTTCTTAGCTGACCATGGTATTCTCAACATTCTTCTGCTAACGGTAACACTATATCAATTTAAGTGATTATTTTTTAACAGAAGAACACAATACAACATTGATAAGTCATGAAAGGAGTACAATAGTTAATCAATGTATGATCATTATTTGTTAAACTTTTAACTTCTCATGGAGAACATTTCTGCAATAACCATTTTTATTTTGTTCCTGCAATGGGCTGATGTAATCAAGCTCCTATAAACTCTTTATGTCTCTATTATCTAAATCTAGTTTTCTTCTCATTATGAATAAAAAATAAGTCCAATTACTGGATTCCCTACCCTCTTTGCTTTCTTTAAAAACACAACAAAAAAGAAGATATCGACAAATGTAGAGTATATAGATCTGGATCTGTACTAACAATAAGCGATATTTATAGAAATATCAACAGGCGGCATTTATAGAAATATGACAACATTATGTAAATGCCTAATATTCACCACCTAACATTTTAAAAGCAGTAAGAAATCATAATCTCCAAGATGATAAAAGAACATACATTCTTTCTCTTCAAGCACTCATCTAATGCTCACTCTCACCCACAACTCGCTTCCAAGAGATCTCTCTAATTTCAATTCTTTACCTTTTCATATTTTCTATATTTTACCATTAGCATCAACGTATTTTTCCTATTTACATCAGTTCAATTTCGCATTTGTCTGCTATTATTAATTTTAAAAAGGTTATATCTTTTATTTTTATTTATATTTTACAATTTTATATTTATTTTACGACTTTAACTCTACTTTAATTTTGGCATTGAAACTTAGTTTTTGAGATTGTACTGCTTTATTTCTTGGTTTGTTAGTTTCATATACAGTACAACTTCCGTTATTTGTATTTTTCTTATCCTGATAAGATTTCTTTAGCTGAAAACATCATTTTTAAGTCTAAATGTCCGTATTGATGGAATATTAAAAACGCTAAGAACATAATATTAGCAATCGCCTTCAGACGAGCAAAAGACTCATTATTACTAATTATATCTCCCGTACTACTGAGGCTAATTATATCTCCCGTACTACTAAAGCTAATTATATCTCCCGTACTACTAAAGCTAATTATATCTCCCGTACTACTGAGGCTAATTATATCTCCCCTCGACACTAAAAAGCAAATGAGAAAGGAAAAAAGAAAAAAGAAAATGAGCTGAAGTAAATAGATTAACATTTTTATGACAGGAAACTCTTTATAGAGAGTTTTGCAACAGGGATTATTCTGATCACCAGAAGTGGAGGGCCGTCGAGCGGGTGTTTCTGTCTTTCTTGACACTCTTTGACGGCCGCTTGGGCCCATAACTTCCAGGCGCTGACCTCATTCTGCACCTAAGTATGAAAGCTCACGAAATATGCAGACTGAACACAGTGTCAGCGTCTAAGTATGAAAGCTCACGAAATAAGCTGACTGAACACAGTGTCAGCGCCTAAGCATGAAAGCTCACGAAATATGCTGACTGAACAGTGTCAGCGCCTAAGTATGAAAGCTCACGAGATATGCAGACCGAACACAGTGTCAGCACCTAAGTATGAAAGCTCACGAAATATGCTGACTGAACTCATTGTCAGCGCCTAAGTATGAAAGCTCACGAAATTTGCAGACCGAACACAGTGTTAGCGCCTAAGTATGAAAGCTCACGAAATATGTTGACTGAACACATTGTCAGCGCCTAAGTATGAAAGCTCACGAAATATGTTGACTGAACACATTGTCAGCACCTAAGTATTAAAGCTCACGAAATATGCTGACTGAACACATTGTCAGCACCTAAGTATGAAAGCTCACGAAATATGCTGACCGAACACATTGTCAGCACCTAAGTATGAAAGCTCACGAAATATGCTGACTGAACACATTGTCAGCACCTAATTATGAAAGCCCACGAAATATGCTGACCGAACACAGTGTCAGCGCCTAAACATGAAAGCTCACGAAATATGTTGATCGAACACATTGTCAGCGCTCAAGTATGAAAGCTCACGAAATATGCTGACCGAACACATTGTCAGCGCCTAAGTATGAAAGCTCACGAAATATGCTGATCGAACACAGTGTCAGCACCTAAGTATGAAAGCTCACGAAATATGCTGACCGAACATATTGTCAGCACCTAAGTATGAAAGCTCACGAAATATGCTGACTGAACACATTGTCAGCACCTAATTATGAAAGCCCACGAAATATGATGACCGAACACAGTGTCAGCGCCTAAACATGAAAGCTCACGAAATATGCTGATCGAACACATTGTCAGCGCCTAAGTATGAAAGCTCACGAAATATGCTGACTGAACACATTGTCAGCACCTAAGTATGAAAGCTCACGAAATATGCTGACTGAACACATTGTCAGCGCCTAAGTATGAAAGCTCACGAAATATGCTGACCAAACACATTGTCGGACTATACTACCACTATTAGCATTCTGTATTTATGTATGTCTGTGAAAAATAGGCACTTACTGTAGATCTCCTAAGAAGATGCAGTCTTTCGTGATGAAATAGTATAGCATGATATTACACATATCATACAGAGAACATATCACCACTGAAGAAGTGCGCGAAAGAATTCAACGATCCACTGGACCAATAAAAAAAACCTTACTGTTAAAATTAAAATAGCGGAAATTGACCTGGTATGGACACGTCGCACGCACGGTCAATAGGACTGCCAAAATCGTTCTGCGAGACACAGTACCAGGCAAAAAAAGATAGGGAAGTTGGGGGGGGGGGGAACCAAAAGATGAGTAGATAATATAAGAGAATTGGCAGGAATTGCTTACGTTGTATCACAGAGAGCTGCTCTAAATCGTGACGATTGGAAGCAAATTGTGAAAATGTCTTCTATGGTCTTCAACAACCGACAAGGCACAAGGTTATGGTATGGAGACAAATAATAATAAATGAATATTATTATATAGAGGGAAACTTCCGAGGCGATAATCAGCGAATCAATTAGAGGAAGAAGTATGTTTACAGCACTCGGAAAAAACTGACAAATAATCAACAATAGAAAAAAATTAAGGACCAAAGCAGGATCGAACCCGTACTCAGTAGCACAGCGCCTTGCCACGAAAAGACAAACGCTAGGGAACACTGCCACTCAGCTAACTAAAGGTTACGGTATAATTGATTGATCAAAGATCTGTCACTAGCCTACCCTAGTCGAACCATTGGCAATAGTCACTATAATTCTAACCACATATCTAGTCATCGAGTGGGGTTTATGCTTTGCGCCAACCTCTAGTATGAAAATGGAGACTGAATGTAGTCGCTGCGGCCCTCAAATTGGATTCAAATAAAAAAATTATTGTGATGAATTACGTCAATCCTTCAAAAGGTCCGGACATTGCTTTATTGTAAATAGCAACACACATAGAAGTCTGCAATCTTTGCAAACTAATATGGAAGTAATCAGTGTAATGTAATTTTAATTCCATAAAAAAATATACTAACATCAAAACAATAACACCTGGGCTAAAACTAAGAATAGCAAAATGTTATATCTCCTCAACATTCCTGTATGAACATTAGACAAGATAACCGAACAGAAAATTGAAGCTCTTGAAATGTGGATTTATAGAAGAATAGGTTGAATCGGATGAAAAAAAAAAAACAACTGACGCAGTCTTAAAACAACTAAAAGTGAAAAGAGAACTACTAAATGCAGTTAAAACGAGACAAATGAGATATTTGGGACATCTTAAAATACACACCAGCCTACTAAAAGTAATCTTTGAAGGTAAAATACAGGGCAAAAGATGCAGAGGTAGACTAAGACTAACATGGACGAGTAACATCAAAAGATGGTCAACCTATGACAACCTGCACCATCAAAGCACGAGACAGAGTGTTCAATGGTAGCCAACCTTCGATGCGGAGACAGCACGCAATGATGATGATGAATTCAGTGTCTCCAATTCCTGAAAGAAGAGTTTATCAGAATTCTATCTACCTATCTCATAAAACGAGACAATCGTTAATATAAGAGACCAAGGAAGATCTGCCGTACTTATTATAATAAATAGTCCTCGGAAGATCTGCCGTAAAAAAAGTAAAGTACCCCCGCCACGCCAAATGACGTATAGGGAAATATGATGTTAGTGACCCTAAATTTTACAGACCTTCAGCACATGATTTTTGGGGTAATGTGATCGGTATTACGCCCGTGCCGCTTTACTTTCCAAGAAAAAAATCCGCTACCCATTTTAGGCTGGGTGACCCCGGAAGCCGTCAGTTGGGATCGAACCCTACCCCTTGTCCTTTGTAGTCCAGTTCAGTAACCACTGAGCTATCGCGGCTCCCGAAGATCTGCCGTACTTATTATAATAAAGAGATCTAGTAAGCTCTGCCGTAGTTATTATAATAAAGAGGCCTTGGAAGCTTTGCAGTATTTATTATGTCTTCCGATTTTTAAATTTCCAAATGTTTACCAGATCCGGTAAGTAATAAAAACAAAAAGCCACAGATGTAAATGTTCATTTCATGATCATGAAGGGGCTCTCTGCAACAGAAGACACCGCCTGGCTGGACTCAGATGTGCCTGTAACGGTCATGTACAAGAACTTCAACGATCCAATGGTTTGATATCGACTGGATCATTTAGAAAGACTGCAGTCTTAAGACTACAACAATTTAAAATACTGTCCAACAAATATGAATGATAAGTTAGTAAGGCAAACTAGATGTGTGCACCACCAGTGAGTACAGGGACTCTCAGTGTGTAATCTACTTAGCACAGAGTACTGTATTGCCAACTATTAAAAACAGTTAATGTTATCTGCATTCGCCAGCTTTGTATCTATAGCGAAGTCCATAGGGTCTGAATTTTTGTGATAATATCACTTTTTCCTGTTTTCCATAACAGTACCTCTATTATTCATCACCATACAGGCAGATATTCTTCGACCTTAGAGGTATTCTCATTTTTTATTTTTTTAATCGTGGAGAGTTTTGATGTTTTGCGTAGACTTTTTTCTATCAAATTTTGCCAAACAGTGGCCATTTATGGTCTACTCTTTTTCATTTCCAACCGCCAAATACTTTTTAAACATACTTTAACACACTGGGAATTCTGTTGTTGTTTTTTTTTTTGTTTGCCGTTATCCGAAAAGGTTAGACATCGGATCTCACTAACCAGGGATCAGGTTAAGTCACAAAGAAACCACGGATTCAAATTTTGAAAACTCCCTAACGCCTGTGGGAGCCTCGATAGCTCAGTGGTTAATGAACTGGACTACAAAGGACAAGAGGTAGGATTCGATCCCAACCGACAGCTTCCGGGTTCACCCAGCCTTTAATGGGTACCGGATTTTTTTTCTGGGAAAGTAAAGCGGCACGGGTGTAATACCGACCACATTACCCAAAAATCATGTGCTGAAGGTATGTAAAAATTTATGGTCACTAACACCATATTCCCTATACGCCACTTGGCGTGACGGGGCTCTTTACTTTTTTTTTTTATTGTGCTGGAAATCGAACCAAGGATCTTCTTGTACAGGGATTCCAACGTCTTACTTCAAGGCCATACAAATAACCTCCCCACCTTCCCCAACAATAGTGAATGAACAATATATAAGATGATGGAGCTGACAAAATACGGGAAACAACTCACCATTATTCTCTTGGCAGGGACCTGAAAACAGAATAAATAAAATATAATTTAGTTCAAAACAAACTGGCTAAATGTGAACATCTAAATGACAAAAAAAAAATGGGTATCACCTTTAAAGTGATATTTTCGTTTGTTTGCGTTCACCAGCTTGTAACCAGTGGCGAAGTCTCTGTAGGTCTGTGGGCTTTTTCTGGACTACATTTTGTGTCTACACCTGTTTTGTTCCTAGTCCAGACTGTTATCCTAAGTGTCCCAAGTGTGAGCGGGTGTCCCTCACCATACAAGCAGATATTCTCCTTTAGAGATACTCACATTTTTATCATCGTAAGTCTGACGTTTTGAGTATATATTTTTAAAAACAAATTTGTCTGGATAGCGGCCATTTGGCTTACTATTTTTAAGATTGTGCCAGCAACTAGAAACCAACCAATCTTTAACTGATACCCATCAAATCCCGTCACAAACTCATTCATAAAACTCCACAAACGCCGCGTGTTATGCCATTATATCTTCCCCCCCCCCCCCCCAAGACACCATGGCACTCATTACAACTTTAAAGCTTCTTGAAGAACAACATACGCGACAACAACCACAATTTGATCTGCAGTTAATTTTATTTTTGACGTCAGAAAGAAGAAAGCGTTTGATTTGAGAACGGTTGAGATTTTTATTGATGATTCTCTCTGTGGCAACCACCCCTGGTCTCAGCAGCGAGACCCGGCTTGAAACGTCAGTTACTCATCGACGGAAAAAAATGAGTACCTCCGAAGTCGGAGTTATCTACCTGTGCGGCGAGGGACACCTGTGCACACGGCTGCCAGGGAAAAAATGGATTAACACGCAAAATTCAGTTCCTAGTCTCTAGGGACTTCGTCAGAGTTGAAAGCTGGCGAACGCAACAACAACATTTGAGAACAAAAGAAATCAATCATCAAATGGCGGGGAAAAAGGGGGTGGGGGAGTAAAACTAAAACGAAGTTGAACATTTCTAGTGGCTTGTTGCTGATTCCGTCACTTGTTTCAAAGGTTAAAAAAAAGAAAAGGTAAAGGTACGAGACTTGAATCGGTGTCTTAGTACATGGATTCTTACCCATATGTGCTCGGCCGCCTATCCAGAAATGTTCGAATACTCCGGTCTAGTGTCGCCTCAAACATCGTAATTCACGAGCGAGGGCCATTTCTCACCTTTCCAGAGTGCTACTCAAAGTACCCATTTCTGCCAGCGGTTGAGTCGTCCTCGAGGCTATTTTTTCCAACCACAAGTACAATTCACACTACTTCCAGCAGTTGTCGAATACGGGTTGTCCGAACGTAGGTAACTAGTAGGGTAGTTTTCCCAACTAGGCTACCAAGGTTCCCTGTTTCAAAGGTAGTTCAAATCATATTCACTTGCTCTATTGATTGATCTAAACGATACCACATGGACAGAGATTCGAACTTAGAAGCAGCACATTTCACTTGTTTATCTATGTAAGGAAAAGTATTGACATTTCATATACGTTTTTCTGTTTCGATAACCAGAAAGGAATATTAGCATCGTACAATGTATAATTACATATTATTGTAACAACTGGAAAAATTGAGAGCCGAAGAGATAGAGGGAAACAAAGAGGAAAATACCAGGCAGCTTAAGAGAATGGCTTGGCAGAAGGTCACAAACAGAAATAATAAATAACTGTCGCGATCGAAAGTTGTGAAGAGACATGATCACCTACGCCAGCAGGATCGGTACTTGATGATGATGACAATGAACAAGCGTTGCTTTGTTTATTGGTTTACAGGTGACAAGCAACAAACATTTAGAATTCTTCTTTAGTTTAGTCGACGAATTATCCTCATTGTTCATCGGACACGTCTATAAGTGCACAGATCTCCTCCCCAGTGTGTTCATTTAATTAAATATGATGTTTTGAGACTGACGACTTCAGGTCTGTATTTTTTTTCTCGCTATTCTTCTGTGTCTCCTCGCGTGTAGTTTAGATATTGGTTGTAGTAGATTCATGATCATTCTTTGAATAGCTCGCCTTACCTCCCTGGAGGTAATCATACTATCAGCCTGGCCCACTGCATGTCCGTTTTTCACGACAGCCGTTTCAGCAAGTCTTTCACGCCAAAGTGACCAGCTATGAAAATAAAACAGATCCTTGTAAGTTTTGAGTTCTCTAGTGACCCCACCTACTGCTTCGAGCCTTGCCCGCTTCCATTTTCCGGACATGATCATCAAGTCACCTAGAAAACATACTTGAGTTAAAGGTTCTATTTCTAGCCATTCCATTGCTTTAGCTATTGCCAATTTCTCTACGGTTGAACCAAATGTGTAGCTACAGCAAAAGCATCGCTATCCTGCTGTACTGTTCTCTCTTTAACCTGAGCCGTGGAAGCCAAAGAGTTCCGTGTATGCCGAACAACAGACCCATCAGTGTAAACGGCTGCCCCGCCTTCAGGTGAGTTCTCATAGATCAAGGTCAATACCTCTGCCTGCATTCTCTGCTCCAAGTGATGCAAACCGAAAAAAAGGACGTAGAACACTCTACTGGCACCAGAGTCCACTATTCCTGAGGTTCAATATCCCTAAAAGGACAAATCAGTTGAATAATGTCCTCAGCCCGCGCCATCCACGATTTTCTTAATTTAAGCCTTCTTTCATTTTTTCCTCTCAATCTGATTGTGGAGATACTTGCATTAATAGGAAAGTACAAATATACAATTTATTTCCGGTCTGTGATCGTTACCCTATGCTATAGTCATTGAGTACGCCTTCGTGTAAGACACTGCTACAATAGCCAATTTTTTAGTTGGCTGCGTGGCAGTGTGCCAAGCGTTCGGCTTCTAGTGGCAAGGCGCGGTGCCACTGAGTACGGGTTCGATCCCGCTTCGGACCATATATTGTTCTTCGTTTTTTTTCTATTGTTGTTTGTCTGTCAATTTTTCCGAGTGCTAACACATACTCCTTTGTTCTATTATTCCCAACATACTGCATCGCCCTGAATGTTGTGGCTTTACTGCACCAAGGTATGATGCGCATGGTCTCTGTTCGTTCCAGTCTTTCAACCTGTGTGTGGCTGAGAGTTCAAATTGCTAGTAGTGTGCATACGTAATAACCGAAACTACCAGTGCTTGGTATAGGAGGACACGATGGCGTTGTTCACACTGTCTCAACAATTACTTTCATGATCTGCATAAACACTTGGTCTCTACGCTGGGTGAAGGAAAGACTTCGATCAAACTGTCTTTCCAAATGCTAGAATCCATCGCTATAAGACTGCAAACCGCGTTACGGTAACTCAGGGATTAGTGAACAGGGTCACTAAGGACATGAGGTCCCTGATCAATAGTTTCCAGGTCCACACAGCCTTACAAGGGTACCTGAATTTTCTGGACAAGAATGACTGCACTGGCGTAATGCTGATCACATTAAACCCCCTCACCCCAACAAAAATGTAATTAAAATAAATAAATAAAAGACGTGTTGAGGTAATTTGTCTATAAACAAAAATGGACATTAAAATCATACTTCCTGTACGCCATGTGTCCTGACAGGGCTCTTTCTTTCTTTCTTTCTTTCTTTCTTCTTTTCTTTCTTTCTTTTCTTTCTTTCTTTCTTTCTTTCTTTCTTTTCTTTCTTTCTTTCTTTTCTTTCTTTCTTTCTTTCTTTCTTTCCTTCCTTCCTCCCTCCTTCCTTCCTTTCTTTCTCTTACTTCCCTCTATTACCTTTTTCAGCGTTTAGGAGTTACTGGTACATTTTGGTCAGTTCTTTGCGATATATGGTCTATGAAACGAGCAACTTCTAAAATACATAACTGGCCTCACTTCGGAGTTGTCTGAGGTTAAGCACAAAATAGAAATTGCTTTTAGCGTTTTGCAAAGTTTACATTCTTTGAGGCCACGCGTTATTATCTTTTACATAGTTACATTGTGGCCAATAACAAGATATCTATCTATTCATCCATCCACCCATCTACCTACCTACCTGCCCGCCCATCCATGCATCCATCCATCCATCCATCCATCCATCCATCCATCCATCCATCCATCCATCCATCCATCTATCTACCTATCTATCTAATCTAGTCTGTCTGTCTGTCTGTCTGTCTGTCTGTCTGTCTATCTATCTACCTATCTATCTAATCTTGTCTGTCTGTCTGTCTATCTATCTATCTATCTATCTATCTATCTATCTATCTATCTATCTATCTATCTATCTATCTATCTATCTATCTATCTATCTATCTATCTATCTATCTATCTATCTATCTATCTATCTATCTATCTATCTATCTATCTATCTATCTATCTATCTATCTATCTATCTATCTATCTATCTATCTATCTATCTATCTATCTATCTATCTATCTATCTATCTATCTATCTATCTATCTATCTATCTATCTATCTATCTATCTATCTATCTATCTATCTATCTTTCGTTCGCCTGTAGTATTGTCTATATCTGGAATGTCGTTTCTTGTACAAATTTTACTGTTCTTTGTTATTCTTGCAGTGGCCCATATAGTTTTTGTCTGTAGTGTTGTATCTATGGGCCAATAGATTTTCCTAAGTCTACTATATTCAGTACAGTCTTGAAGTATGTGTTCAGCGATCTGTGGCGCCTGTACACATTTTCATGTAGTTGAGGTGGAGAACTTAAATTTTGTATACATGTGACTATGGAGTCGATTGTATCCTGTTCTGAGGCGTAAAATGATAACTTGTTCACATCTATTCATATTATGAAAGGCATCCTGATTTGGGGCTTGTGGTCTTCTGATTTATTTGATTATCTGTTTTTTTCTTCTGATTGTATATAAATGGTGCAACTGGTAATTTGCTTGCTGCGTCTGCTTTTGCCAGCTGATCTGTTTATCGTTTCTGGGTAGTCCATAGTAAGATGGGATCCACTGCGATTTTATGGTGCTTACAGAAGTAAGTAAAGTAAAGAGTCCCGTCACACCAAGTGACGTATATGGAATATGGTGTTAGTGACCATAACTTTTACAGACCTTCGGCACATGATTTTTGGGTAATGTGGTCGGTATTACGCTCGTGCCGCTTTACTTTCCCAGAAAAAAATCCGGTACACATTTAAGGCTGGATGAACCCGGAAGCCGTCAGTTGGGATCGAACCCTACCCCTTGTCCTTTGTAGTCCAGTTCACTAACCACTGAGCTTTCGCGGCTACCTTTTGACATATATGTCCAAGTTAAATCTTCTACCGGGATCATGTCACAAAGAGAGGTTCATTATGGGACCTTGTCAGTTTTGTCATTAGCAAGGTCGAGCTCTGTGCAAGCCTTATACGGCTGCATATGCGACAATTTCAAACATCACTGAAAGGTAGCACCTACAGTTGCTTCACTGCTCTAGTGTATCCAAACTGAGAGGAAAATCCCCACACCAAAAACTGTCAACCGAAAAAAGGTATCAGTAACTGCAATCTATAATGAGCCGGCGAACACGCACGCCATTTTGTTTCCCAGAAAACAAGACAGGAATATAGCAGAACATGATTTTAACCGGTTGTCACAATCTCTCTCTCTCTCTCTCTCTCTCTCTCTCTCCTCTCTCTCTCTCTCTCTCTCTTCATTTCCTTTTGTACCCGTTCGAGTGTCGAGGTAGATACAAAGTTCTGGTTTTCGTCCTATTGGCGGCCCACTCACTGTTAACTGTTTTTTATTGTAGCGTTTCTTTAACGTTGTCTGTCCATCTTTCTCTGTCTTTGCCTCTTGCTCATCTCTCTTCTCCTCTGTTAATACATCCTTTGTATGGTAATGAATCACACGGCATAATTTCTAGACGTACAAACAAGTTTATTTGATGCTTCTATATGTAGCTTAGGATTGGCTCAATGCTTACTCTTTCTCTTATAATATCCTTTCCGACTGCTTTTACATATATCTATATCTATATATATATATAAATGCAATTACTGATAAAATTCCAATAGTGTGGTTTCTAATTTCGTCGTTTTTGACATATATGGTAAGTAAAGTGCCCCCGTCACGCCAAGTGGCGGCGTATAGGGAATAAGGTGTTAGTGACCATACATTTTACAGACCTTCGGCACATGATTTTTGGGGTAATGTGGTCGGTACTACGCCCGTGCCGCTTTACTTTCCCAGAAAAAAAATCCGGTACCCATTTAAGGCTGGGTGAACCCGGAAGCCGTCAGTTGGGATCGAACCCTACCCCTTGTCCTTTGTAGTCTAGTTCACTAACCACTGAGCTATCTCGGCTCCCTTTTGACATATATGTCCAAGTTAAATCTTCTACCTGGATCATGTCACAAAGAGAGGTTCATAATGGAACCTATCAGTACAGAGGCACATAGGAAACCTTCTATGCCAACAGTGAAGAAAAGAGGAGAAGACTGAATCGTGACAAAGAAGATTTCCGACTACATTTGCTCACCATAAATATTGGCAAACACAAATACAGAAAGTGCTTTGTAGTCACCGATGTTGCCTCAAAACTCATGAGTCATGGAACAGAGAAGAAGGAACAAATCAACTACACTTAGATCATCACCATCATCATCATCATCATCATCATCATCATCATCATCATCATCATCATCATCAAGTACCATGTCTGCTGGCGCATGTGATCACGTAACTTCAGAATTTTGCGGGTGAGTGAGCTATAAGGCTCCAACATTTTAAGCATTTTGGCCTAAAACATTCTATTTTGCAACTGCATTTATTTTCCACTGAATTTCCACCCGGCTGCCCTCTTTAGCCATCGAGGCACTATCCGCTGCAACCGCAGAGTATGCAATACTTGAGACCACGTTCTCCAGACTGATACTGTCCTTTTCTCCAATGGTCCTTTCGAGATCAAAGAGGGATTCACTTGCACATCGCGGAGCATCATTTATCCCATCATTTGTAAGCGATGCAAGTTGACCTACATCGGCAAATATGGACGACATAACGTGGATAGGTGCCGTGAACACTTGAATGGCATCATCCAAGAAGCGGACACTCCTGTAGCAGCCCACTTTAACTCGAGAGGCCATCGAGGTAAGGCGGATGTCTTGGTAACTGGCCTAGTATCATGCTCCTCTGATCACCACAGTCGGCTCACCCTGGTTCACCGTCTGATCCCTCGTTGGGGTTGCCTCACCCCTCGTGGCATCAATGTATCCCTGTTCCTTCGAGGACCCTCCTTCCTCCGACTCCATCCTCCCACCTATGGACTTCTCTTCCTATTTCACTTCTTGGGTCTTCTACACCTCGTCCATCCCTGCCTTCCAAATCCTCTTTGAGCAACCCCTATCTTGCCTTCTTCATCCAACCCCCCCCCCCCCCCAACCCTTCTCTTCTGACTACCTACATGTCCTTCACCTCCTTATTACTATATCACCTCTCCACCTGGACTGTACCATCTCTCTGCCCACTTCTATTGTTCCTCGTCCTTCTCACCACCTCTCAGCTGATCTACTCCTAGCTCACCCTTTCCTCTCTATTCACTTGTAGTCACTACTCCTCTATACCTACTATTCCAGTATCCCCCTTATCCTGATGTCCACTTTCATTCCTCTCCTAGGACCCTCCTTATCCCCCTTTGATCTATCATTTCCCAACTTCTTTACCTCCTATGGTACATACCTCTTGCGCACCATTCCCCTACTACTCCACCGCCTCCAGACTCCCTCTCTTTCTATTCACTTCTGACCTACCACCTCTCCTCCTATCCACTTTTCACATACCTACTTCTTATCCCTCCTCCCCATACCTCCTCCTCTAATACTGTACTTCTTTACCTCTCGATTGACTAACTTCCACTGGACCACCCCTCTATCACTCTACCGCCCTTTTTCCTACCTACTTGACTTATACCGGTTTACTTATTCTTCCTCTCCTTAAGTCTTCCTCTGGTATTCTCTGCCCCCATCTTCCTCCCTTCGTTGACCTACCTCTCAATTCTTCCAGCCCCAGGCCATCCATTCTGTAGAGTCTATCTCTCTCACACATCTCCCAGTTCACTACTTTGTCTTTTCATTCACTCTTTCTTTCAACCTCTCGCGGGATCTCTCACTTGCATTGTCCGAGTGATTTATTGACCAATTTTCTCCCTCTCCCCTCCCCCCCCCCCCCTCCGTTGGTCTTTGTTTGCTAGCAGTTTGGTCCCTTCAGGCCTTTAGTTTTGGGCCTCTAGTTTTCCTCTCACCATTGACCATAGTTTTCATAGTAGTTTGGCAGCTTCGCTTATCTTTCTCCCCCCCCCCCCCCTTCTGATTTGTTTTCCCGCCACACAGGTCCTCTTGTCCTACTAAACTTGCGTGTTTCAGTCACGTGTTACTTTCTAGACACATCCTTAAAACTCCAAGTCATTCTGATGTGTTCCAGCACGGAGGGCAGATTTGCTATTTTATGCTAAGTGCATTTTATTATACATTTTTCTCTCTTTTAAATATTTTTCTCTTTTTCTATTTTATATATCTTGACGCCCATCCTACCTCTCCTCGTGTAGTATTCATTTCTCTCTTCCCTCTCCTTTCTTATTTCAACATCCTACTTTCCTCGCCCTCCACTTGATCATCTAACATGTAGTTATAGATAATTGTGCTTCACCGTTTGTTGTCGTTGTCCTTGTATTCTGAAGAAGGCCACAGGCCGAAACGTCATTATTGTGTTGTGTTCCTTCCTTGTAAGGCTGTCACCATACATTGGAGTGTTTAGTACACCCAACCACTGGCTCCTCGATACCAGCTTTACCACAGCATTGCAATTATTTGCCTGTTCCCAACTTCAGAATATTATATCTCTACAGCTGTTTATCAGTTCTTTTACTGATTTCATACAAAGCCATTCCCTTAAACTATTTGGGATATTGTTTCTGTTTTCCTCACTCACTCACTCACTCACTCACTCACTCACTCACTCACTCACTCACTCACTCACTCACTCACTCACTCACTCACTCACTCACTCACTCACTCACTCACTCACTCACTCACTCACTCAAACCCACCCACTCACTCACTCACTCACCCACCCACCCACCCACCCACCCACCCACCTACCCACCCACCCACCCACTCACTCACTCATTCACCCACTCACTCACTCACTCCCTCACTCAACTCACCCACCCACCTACCCACCTACCCACCCACTCACCCACCCACCCACTCACTCACTCACCCACCCACCCACCTACCCACCACCCATCCACCCACCCACCCACTCACTCACTCACTCCCTCACTCAACCCACCCACCTACCCACCCAACCACTCACTCACCCACCCACTCACTCACTCACTCACCCACCCACCCACTCGCTCACTCACTCACTCACTCACTCACTCACTCACTCACTCACTCACTCAACCCACCCACCTACCCACCCAACCACTCACTCACCCACCCACCCACTCACCCACCCACTCACTCACTCACCCACCCACCCACTCACTAACTCACCCACCCACTCACTCACTCACTCACTCACCCACCCACCCACCCACCCACCCACTCACTCACTCACTCACTCACCCACTCACTCACTCACTCCCTCACTCAACTCACCCACCCACCTACCCACCCACCCACCCACTCACTCACCCACCCACTCACTCACTCACTCACCCACTCACTCACTCAATTGTTCCTATTGTCACAATATACTCTAGTTGAAATGGCCTACACATTATTATTGTTTCCTTCTGATGTTGATAATTATCTCCCTTTCTGATGTGACCTCTATTGAAATGCATTCTTGACTATTTTTAGCTGTCAGCGGTATTCTCATATTCTTCTGTAAATCTACATTTTTTGGTCCCCATTCCCATACACTTAGATATGACTGAAGACATGTTCCTATCTTGCAATCTGTCTTAATGATTGCTAATGTGTTTTGTCCGCGATGAAAATGGCGTTAAATGGGTGTAAGTTTCGACGATTAACGATATAAGGCTCCAATATCTTAAGCCTTTTGCCCTAAAACATCCAATTTTGCAACTGCAATTTTTTCCCACTGAATTTGCAGTCCCTGTTTATTCGCTTGACCAAACTGGTTGGACTGTCTGCTGGGCGTCAATGGTTATTTGAAGTGAGACTTGATCATTTCTGGTTCACCAATTTTGATTTTACATTTGTCTCATATAGAGAGCGGGGTAGCTCAGTGGTTAGTGAACTGGACTACAAAGGACAAGAGGTAGGGTTCGATCCCAACTGACGGCTGTCGGGTTCACCCAGCCTTAAATGAGTACCGGATTTTTTTCTTGGAACGTAAAGCGGCACGGGCGTAATACCGACCACATTACCCAAAAATCATGTGCTGAAAGTCTGTAAAATTTATGGTCCCTAACACCATATTCCCTATACGCCACTTGGCGTGACGGGGGCTCTTTACTCTTCATTAATTGTCTCATATTCTGCATCTGTCTCACATTTTGCTTTTGTCTCATATTCTGCATTTGTCTCATATTCTGCATTTGTTTCGTATTCTGCATTTGTCTCATATTCTGCAATTGTTTCATATTCTGCATTTGTCTCATATTTGTCATTTTAAAATGACGCCCCACCCCGAACAAATCAATAAAAACAATTGCTTCGAATTAAAAAAAAAATATGTACCCTTTAACTGTAAAAACTTGACCTTTTGGATAAAATATAAACGGTGAGAAGTATATAAAAATCTCAGATGTTATAATTTGACGACATTAAGAAATTTCATAGTAACATATGTGTGACAATTCTTTAAGTAACTGATAGAAATATTGTGAACAAATAAATATTATAAAAAATGTAGAAACAGTAAAAAGCAAGTGTGTAGCAGCAAGACTGCAGCGATGTTTCTTATAAAACAACAAATACAATTGCACAAAATCTTACATTTGGACTCGAGGAACGAACTTTTTTGTCTGTCCAGTTCACCAACAAGTTCTTGAAATTGCGGTTGATCTCCATCAATCTGGCACGTTGCTAGTGCCTTCTCCAAGCAGATAACTACATGTGGGAATAATCTGAAAAAAAAAAATGATTGTAACTTTGAGTGCACCATTTTCAAGAGAATAGATATTGATTGTAATCGTCATCATGCCATAACGGTTGGCGTAGGTGATCATGTCCTTCCACAATTCTCTGTCCACAGTGCATCGTATCAATTCTGTTGTTGACTGTTTACCATACCACGACACTAAACTATCTAGTGTCTTCTCTCTTTGTCATCTGCGATCTCTCTTTCCTTGTGTTTTTACAGTTGTAACATAAGTATTTCAACGTTACTTTTATCATGATTTGCCCGAAAAATGTTCATTGTTTTTTTTAAAATGTTTCTTCTATCTTTCTATTGACCTTTTGACCCATAGGGCATAGACCCAGTTACTCTTTCTCTTATTTAAATTCTTATTCTAGCAGTTTTCAATCCTTCTAAAGATTTTTTTTATCAAATTTCGCTATCTGTCTCTGTTCTGTGCAAGCGACTCTATCTCTTTGAGGGAGCCGATTCCTGCTGCTCTTGCCTCTCTCATCAATGTTCTTCTCAGTGTCTCTCTGGGTCTTCCTCTTTTCCGTTTACCTGTTGTTTCCCACTGAAGGCTTGTTTTGCTATTCGGTTATTATCTCTCCTCATCACGTGTCCAACATATGATCATCGTCTTATCTTGATTACTTAAGATATTAGTGGTTGATTGACGATATCTCTAATTTCTTCGTTTGTTTTGAATTCATTCCATGCTATACCAAGTATTTTGCTCAGACTTTTATTTTCGAATGTGTTCAGCTTTGTTTCTATGTCTCTTGTTGTTTTCCAGCTCTCACATGCATACGTAAGGGAAGATAGTACGTTTGATTTGAATAGTCTAAGTTTTGTGTTTGTGCTGATGAGTTTTGATTTCCATTAATGTTTGATGTTTCTTAGGAGCTCCCTTTTTGTGTTGGCCTTTTTGGGAATTTCCTCGTTGGTCTTTTTAGCTGTCCGGGGAACTCTCAACTGTCTTCTGAGAAATCTTATCTCTGTGGTCTCTAATCGTCTTTTAATATGTTTGTCTGCTATCCATAATTCGTTTCTTTACGGCAGAATTGACTCTATATAACACCGCTGAACTCTCGTTATCACTTCCATTGACATAGACTCGGATATTTTGTGTTGTTTATTTTCTGAAATGATATTATATTATCATTATAGCAATGGATAAAAGAAACATCACAGTAGTAAGTGAAATACTGCCTTTGTCTGATCTATTCTATATCTCACAGTTATAGTGTCATTGTCTCTATATGAAAACATTTGTTCCAACTGACTACTTTATTGAAACTGCTTAACATAAAGCGATGCAATTTGGAGAGTATTTTCTTTTATTTTATAAACATCATTAATAAAGTAGTTCTTTTTCGAATTTCTAACCCTATAGAGATAAAAATGGATACCATATGTTGTTCCTTAATTGATGGTCATCATCATCATCATCATCAAGTACTATGCCTGCTAGCGTAGGTGATTATGTCTCTCCACAACTTTCGACCTCGACAGTTATTTATCATTTCTGTTGTTGACCTTCTGCCAAGCCATTTTCTCTGTCTGGTATCTTTTCTCCTTGCTTCTCTCTATCTCTTCGTCCCTCAATTTTACCAGTTGTCACAATATACTTCAACTGTTCCCTTCTCATCACATGACCAAAAATGGTGATTGATGGACATACAAACATAGACATTTTCTAAATGCCTGCGTCTTTGGCTTTGGTATGTACTAAGAAGAAATATAAAAAAAAATAGAACTTAAAGACGACGAAAGTGAGTACCACTGGCTGTTAGATGTTATCGGAAGTAAAAACAATTGAAAGTGAAACTTAAACACCATAATAATACCATTATAAACACCATAATAATACCATTATAAACACCATAATAATACCATTATAAACACCATAATAATACCATTATAAACACCATAATAATACCATTATAAACACCATAATAATACCATTATAAACACCATAATAATACCATTATAAACACCATAATAATACCATTATAAACACCATATATTCGATTAAATAGCAAAAAAAAAATTTCGAAAAGCAAACCCTAAGGGGGTGAATATTGATACCATGTGTTGCTACACTTTATGCATATAAAAAGAAATGAAAGAGCAGACAGGTTGGCTAGCTGCGCTGTCGTTGAGGACGGGAAACCAATGGACCGGACGGACATCATCAATGCCCTCCGAGATGTGGGAAGAGCACATGACTTCGACAAACACAGATCCACGTCACTTCTTCGGATGATGGAAATGGGAGTTAAGATGGGCACAGCCAGAAATGAGAAACTTAGTGGCCGTGCAAGAAGACTTATCAACCAACATAGAACTGGAGTCGTCAGTCGCTGGACACTGCGGGACTTGCTGAGGAGGGGATCTGAGCACATATGGACACGTTCGGAGTGCAATGATGATGACCCGCAGATAACTCAATAACTCATTATGCATATAAAAGTACATGTATATGCATGTACTGATTAACACTCACCCAAAATCGCTGAATATCTAAACATGAAACTGTAAGAAAAAAGTAAAGTACCCTCGTCACGCCAAGTGCCGTATAGGGAATATGGTGTTAGTGACCATACATTTTACAGACCTTCGGCACATTATTTTGGGGTAATGTGGTCGGTATTACGCCCGTGCCGCTTTACTTTCCCAGAAAAAAAATCCGGTACCCATAAAGGCTGGGCGAACCTGGAAGCCGTTGGTTGGGATCGAACCCTACCTCTTGTCTTTTGTAGTCCAGTTCACTAACCACTGAGCTATCGCGGCTCCCAAGTATGAAACTAGCAGAGTGTATATGTCCATGGCGAAGGCACATATTAAGAAGAGTATTTTTTAGTTTAAAAATTCGAATTCTAACAGAACAAAAATGTTTACCATATAACGCAATATTTGTGAGAATGACGAAAAAAAAAAGAAAAAAGAATCTTATTGAAATATCATTTTTCCACTAAATACCTGATAAAACAGATTCCTTTCCCCTAAAATACTGAGAAAACTATAGGGGATGCGATGCCTGTGCGCTGCCGGGAGAGTATTACTCAAAATGCTTTTTTGGGGAATTCCCAAGAAAAAAGACAAAGAGAAATACGAAACTATTCTTGGAGAAGACAGATTTATGAAAGTTAAATGACACAACTAGACGTGCCATTTCGAAAGTGTGTTCGTCCATGACCTATATACACAATAAGAATATACTTTTATGCGAAATTAGTGCAACAAAATAAATAAAATACAAAGGGATGCTATGACTCATTGAATTTTGTTTTCGTTCGCCAGCTTTTACCTCTGACGAAGTCCCTAGGGACTAGGAACTGAATTTTGCGTGTTAATCAGTTTTTCCCTGGCAGCCGTGTGCACAGGAGTCCCTCGCCGTACAGGTAGATAACTCCGTCTTTGGAGGTACTCATATTTTCTTTCGTCGATGAGTAATTAGTCAATAGAACGTCGATGAGTAGCGAATTAAAAGGAAGCTGTAAACGAGAAATGTAAGTGAGATATCATTTATTTTTCTAACAGCAAACAGACCAGTTTTGTTTCAAAATTGAAACCAAAAGGAGATGAAACTGAATGCCATGTGTTGATATTTTCTTTAGATAAAGATGTTTGATCCGATGCACTGACTTAACTAGATACTCATCATCGTTCGCTCTAGCAGCTTAATTAACATCGAAATATACAATTAGCAGACAATGCAAACTATAATGGTACTCTGCGATGACGTACCCAGAGTTCCAACAGATTGAGCCTCGCTAAGAAGTCAAAAACATGAAGGCTAACGAGCCATAATTTTACATAAAAAAACACAATAATAATCCTTTAATAAAACACGGGTGGGTGAAGAGCTAGTATTATGTCATTAACATTTATCAATATCATCATCATCACCACCATCATTATCATAATCATTATCATCATCATCTTGTGTCATCTCCTCATCAAAAGTTCAGAACTAAGTCTTTTGCCCTGACGGTACTTGCTGCTATTAGTTCTCCTGTCAATCTCTTCATGTTGTCAGTCCACTTCAGATTGTTCTACCTCTGCCTCGTTTACCGTGTATTTCTCCTACGCAGTAAATTAAAAAAAAAAAAATTATAGTGTCTCTTTAACTTCTTCGTCTTTCCTTCCTCATCTGCCTCTCAGCATAGAAGAGAGATATAATTTGCGGTCTTTTGCTCTTCTATTCGCCTCTGCTGCTTTTATGTTTCCTAGTGTTTCTAATATTCCGTCGATCCATCTTTTTCGTGGTCGACCCTTGGGTCTGGTGTTCTCACAACATTAATTGAAGGCTCGTTGTGTTGTGTTTTGATTACTCTGCCTTGTCACATGGCCAAACCATTGTATCTGTTGTTTCTTTATATATTTTATGGCGGGGGCTATTCCTAGATTTTTTCTCAGTTCTTCATTTCTGATCTTGTCTCTCAGGCTGTTTCCTGTCATTCGTCTAACACATTTCATTTCAGTAGAGTTGATTTTTCTTGTTGTTCTTGCATCTGGGGTCCAGGTCTGGCATTGGTAGCACAACGTTGGGATTAAGATTGTATTGTAGAGTGCCCGTTTTGCCTCTATAGTTATTTTCTTGTTAGACGATAGTGGCGATAACTGTTCAATAATTTGACAAGCTTTGATGCATCTTGAGTCTATCTCTGCCGTTTTTTAATTGTCGTTTGTCACTAAACTACCTAGGTATTTGAATTCCTCTACTTGCTTTAGTTGCCTGCCTTCTATGGTTATGTTGATATTCTGTTTCTCTTTGGCGACATTCCTGACTTCTGTTTTGTTAATGTTGATTTTCATGTTGTATTTTGTGCATGTGTTGTTAATTTTATTAAAGTGTTCTTGTAGGTTTTCTTTTGTTTCGTGTATTAGTACCTGATCGTCTGCAAATAAAAGCTCGTTGATCTCCTCTGTCTCTGATGGGTTGGCTAACTTGCATATATAGTCCATGAATGTAATAAACAGTAGGGGGGATAGTAGTTACCTCTGTCTTTTACACCTGAATTAACTTCGAAGTGGTATGTGTAGCCTGCTGCTGTTCTGACTGTGCAGCTGCTGTTGATTTTAAGTTGCTTTTAATTAGGTTGGTTAGATGGCTTACTCCGTATGTTGTTAGTATCTCCCACAGTTGTTCTCTATTTACTCTGTCTCTTTAATGTGTTTTAAAATTATCACTTGTGTTATTGGGATTGTGTTAAATAGTTCTTTCTTCGTGTTTAGGTGTTTCAAAACTTCATTAACATTACTAGAAATGTTTATTTATTCATCAGCATCTTGTGTCGTCTCGAAAGTTCACTACCTAGATGTCATGACGGTGCACGCTGCCATTGGTTCTCCTGTCCATTGATTCTACTGTCCATTAGTTCTCCTGTCCATTGGTTCTCCTGTCCATTGGTTCTCCTGTCCATAGGTTCTCCTGTCCATTGGTTCTCCTGTTCATTGGTTCTCCTGTCCATTAGTTCTCCTGTGCATTAATTCTCCTGTCCATTAGTTCTCCTGTCCATTAGTTCTCCTGTCCAGTAGTTCTTCTGTCCATTTCTTGATGTTGCCAGTCCACTTTAGATATTATCTTCTTTTGCCTCGTTTCATGATCACTGAGCGCCGTCTCAGCATTGAAGGTTGGCTACCAAGGAGCGCCATTCCTCTCTGTCTCTTGCTTTAATGATGCAGGTTGTCATAGGTTGACTTTTTCATCTTTTGATGTTACTCGTCCATGTTAGTCTTAATCTGCCTGTGCCTCTTTTTCCTTGTATTTTTCTTCCAAGATTACTTTTAGTAGGCTGCTGTGTCTTTTAACATGGCCCAAAAATCTCGTTTGTCTTGTTTGAATTGTGTTTACTAGTTTTTTTTTCATTTTTGGTTGTTTTAAGACTTCATCGTTTGTTTTCTTTTTGTTCCACCCAATTTAACTCGGACCCCTGGATTCAGAGTCCAGAGCTAACCATTACACCATGGAACTACATCTGCCTCGTATATCCTGTATTTTCCCTTCGAAAATGGTTTTGAGTAAATTATTGCGTCTCTATAACGTGTCTTGGGACTTCCGTTTCCAAGATGGTGGATCTAGTCCACGTTCCCTCGATCGCTGCAGAAAGTGCATTCGGGGTCTGATTAATTTCGGTTCTCCGTTGCACTTTTCTGCGTTAAAGTCAAAATGATGATCTACTTAATACATCTGCACCGATCAAGTGGAGTCATACGCCGGCAATATTTCCTTTTCGACAAATCAAGTGTTGTGAATGCGACCTTCCACCGTCTAGACTTGATCTACGCTTTACGTCACATTGGTGCTGTTCATGACCGTTTTGGATTTGCTTGACGCAAGTTATTTACATGTTACTCATTAATGTAAACTGCTTTGCCAGCCGCAGTTTTATCTCTTTGGGAATTTGCACCGTGTTTTGTTCGACGTAGGCTGCATTCACTAGAATAATCAGGAATCTAAATGGCGCGTCATTGTTGTGTGTGCGACATTGTTGTGTGTGCTACGTCATTGTAATGGCTCATTGTATATCCCTAGACCGGCCATACGCTAATCTAATCTTACGGTCTGTTGTTTGATGTGCGACGGGAATAATCCGACGACTAACTGTGTGTTTATATGTTCGGAATTGGAGTCAACAACGATGGCCTAATATCAGGGGCTATACATTTTTTTTTAATTTGACGATCATCAGTTTCAGGAGGACGTGAATTTCCGGTATATGGTGGATAGGCGGCAGGAACCATTGAAGGCTATTTATGAAAAGTGTTCCTTGTTGCAGTTTCCTCATATTACAAGTCTGGCTTGTTGCAGGAGCTACTGAGTTAAGTGCTCTGTGCGCACCGTGAGCCGTGTTTCTCATCCGTTTAGATCGTGTTTCGATATTCCAATTATTTACGATGAATGATGATATCGTATGACGGGGAACAGTTGGCTGTGTTCACTTTCTGCGTGGTTTCATCCTATGTCTTTTGGCGTATCCTGAGACTGCTACGGTGGGGACTACAGTTACCTTTCTTTGTTTGGGAGATGAGATATTAATCCGGATGATTGCGCTGGCACGGGCGGTTGAACCATTATGAATTTTGATTTGTTTGCAGTGAAGCCGGGGGCCTTCCATAACCAAATAACCAAATAACATGTCCTAAAATTGTCATTAGTATTGTTCGAATTCTGTTAGATAATTCTTTCTCCATTTTTAGCTGTTTCAAAACTTCATTATTAGCATGACTAAGAATTTTAATTTATTCATCATCAGTTTCACTAAAATCACATAGAAGGCTGGCTACCATGAAGTGTAATATCTCTTATCTTTTGCTTTTTATGGTAAACGCTGTTCCATGATCTCCTACGCATCTCTTGATGCTACCGGTGCACTTTAGTCTTTGTCTGTCTCTACTTCATGTACCTTGTATTTTTTTCTGTGTATTTTTTGTGTCTTGTTCATTCTGTGGTCGGATCTGTTTATCCAATATTGGCAAATGCAATCATGAGAGAAGCTGCTCTGACCAAGACTAAGATACTTTGAAATCGGTATGGATGATTCTCCGTGTCGGCCAAAAGTCAAGGAAAACATGGTTTTGTCATTTTCGAAAATAAAAGATAACAAGTTTGTCCATGTTGTGTACTACGTTCCATGTGGTTTTATGACGTCTATGTTGAAAGGTTCAGATGAAAGAAAGAAGAAAAAAAAATCAATATTTAAATTTATTAACTTTTCTAAAAGCGTCCCATTTACTTTACTATAAACACGTTTATATTAAGAATAAACCTACTGGCACAAAAGAGCATTATTCCCATCCGTAGATGCTTCTTGAAAATCCTTTGAATAACAGGAAACAAATGCTTTGGTGCATACTTCGTTGTCTGTCGCTCCTGTACCTGAAAGACCCAAAGACAATTAATAAACATTCTGCCGATCGTCAAAATGAAATATCGTTCTTTTAAAATACAAAGTAATAAAATTTAGTTTAGAACTAAAAAAAAAATGAGAAATAGAATAATACTCTTTCTATGAAAGTGTATGATTAAATAGCGGCATAAAAATACTGAATCATATTTCATGTTAGGGAGCCGCGATAGCTCAGTGGTTAGTGAACTGGACTACAAAGAACATGAGGTAGGGTTTGATCCCAGCCGAAGGCTTCCGGTTCACCCAGCCTTTAATGGGTACCGGATTTTTTTCTGGAAAAGTAAAGTGGCACGGGGGTAATACCGATCACATTACCCCAAAAATCATGTGCCGAAGGTCTGTAAAATTTATGGTCACTAACACCATATTCCCTATACGCCACTTGGCGTGACGGGGCTACTTTATTTATTTATTTTTTTAAAACTATATTTCATGTTTGCAGAATAATATAATTGAAGGTGGTTGGTTGGTTGGTTGCGTTGGCCCGATGACTAAAGTATTCTAGAGTTCGTGGTAGACGAGAATATTCCTCTTTATCACCCCCCCCCCCCTTACAAGGACGTAGTGGACGTGCCTGCGTTGTGTTGTGGTTTGCAGTATAACTGTTATATTTGGGCCTTTCGGCCCAACACATCCGACTTCAGCACGACATTTTTGAATACCGGGTTGTCTTCCCTCTTCGATCCCTGCACGGTTGGCCAGACTAAACAGGTTCCTCTGTTACTGGAGGCACCACGGAGAGGTGGAGCAGGGTCTGGATGGTTTTGATTCACCGATTCTGGCGCAAGCCATCAGCTGTGGGTCGCTGACAACTTCCAGCTCTGGTGTAATAATGTAATTAAAAACCCATTCAAAGAAACATGATAGACCAAAGTTTAAACCAAAATTCAATGAAACCTTACTGTAACAGATCAACTGCTTTAAACACTTTGGCCCAATATAAGCTCTATATGACCCTACACTAAA
This sequence comes from Megaustenia siamemsis, assembly GCA_032433765.1. Classification (NCBI taxonomy): domain Eukaryota; kingdom Metazoa; phylum Mollusca; class Gastropoda; order Stylommatophora; family Ariophantidae; genus Megaustenia; species Megaustenia siamemsis. The sequence goes on from JAVIAB010000024.1 coordinate 60,219,594, forward strand.
GACTAACTTGGAACACATACACCAATCAGGCGAAAGCTGCAAAGGGCTCTTCTTCTCCTTCTTCTTCGATCATCTATTGCTAAGAGTTTGAACATTTAGACCAGCATTTGTCATGAACATGACGACGCTACGTCTAAGATCTTCACCGGTTCCCCATAACATGCCATACATGATTGTTTCTGTTGGTCATATTTGTGTCCTTTGAGTGTAGAAAGTGCTGATGTCCTGTAGGAAATGCTCTTGAGTTTGTCTAAATCAGGGCTCTTCAGCCTGAGCGCTACCGTCCACAACTGGATGCTATTTACTTCTAGGTGGGCGGCAACAGAATAGTTACATGTTCTATAAATGATATATGAAATATACACTCGGTGGATGACCAGGGGACTCTATTCTCTTCATAAATTTTCTAAAACATCCATAGCGAGAATATCCTGATAAGTTGGTCTCTAAGGGCGACTTCAACTAAATTGGCAAGACCGGTCCATTTGGTTTGAGCCAGAGGGGTGTCCATTGTAGTAACTACTTTAGACCTGTATCTGTATGTTATCAATGTCAACCAAAGCACCCTTACATACCTGCAGTTAATATAATTCTGCTAACATCAACAAATACCCATCTGTTGCTGAAGATTTGCTTTTCTCTCAATCCTCTATTGACAGCTACAATTTTTATTTAGTTCAAGATTATTCTGTAACGATTATAACCTATTCTTCATCGGATACTGTTGGATTTGTGACTGGAGAGATTTACATGTTACTTATGATTTATTCGTACTATTTGTATTGATTTGTTTGTGACTTTAACAAATACGAAACTATGTCTCAAAAATGAAATATTCTCGTGGCTGTTCACCTAAATATCCGAAGATGGGATTCATTGAGTCGTTTACAAACAACTCTCACTGCGTATACTATGCCACAAAACATTTTTTAATGAAGCAATGAAGCCAAGTCGACTGCAAGATATTCTTCTAACAAAGGATCCATAAGATAAGGATACGCCATTGGAATATTTTCAGTAATTGTTTAAAAGATTTCAAAATCGTTGAACAATCATCATCATCATCGAGTGCCGTCTTCGCAGCGAAGGTTGGCTACCATGGGGCGCCATTCTGCTCTGTCTCTTGCTTTGATGGTACAGATTGTCATAGGCTGATTTGTCCATCTTTTGATGTTACTCATCCATGTTAGTCTTGGTCTGCCTCTGCCTCTTTTACCTTGTATTTTTCCCTCCAGGATTACTTTTAGTAGGCTGTTGTGTCTTTTAACATGCCCAAAAATCGCACTTGTCTTGTTTGATTTGTGCTTAGTAGTTCTCTTTTCATTTGTATTTGTTTTAAGACTTCATCGTTTGTTTTCTCTTCCTTCCATCCAATTCTACCTATTCTTCTATATATCCACATTTCAAAGGCTTCAATTCTCCGTTCTGTTTTCTTGTCTAATGTCCATGTTTCTGCACCATATAGGAATATTGAGAAGATGTAACATTTCGCTATTCTTAGTTTTAGCCCTGAAGTTATTTGTTTTGATGTTAGTATGTTCTTCATGACATTAAATTACTTTTTGCCATTCCTATTCTTTTGTTTATTTCAGTTGTACATTTTCCATCACTGGTCATAGCATGTCAAAGGTAGTTGTAGTTACAAACTGTCTCCAGGTCTATTCCTTCAATTTTGATATCCACTTGTGGATTTTGAGTATTTTCTTTGTTTATGATCATAGTTTTAGTCTTTTTGATATTCATATCTAGTCCATATTTTCTGCTTGTCATGTTTATTTCATTAAGTAATTGTTGTAGATCTTTAGGACTTTCAGCTAGTAGTGCAGTATCGTCAGTATATCTTAGGTTATTGATTATCTTTCCATTAATTTGTAGGCCTGGCATCTCTACGATGCTTTTAAAGATTTGCTCAGTGTATAGATTGAACAAGCTTGGTGATAGGATGCATCCCTGTCTTACTCCTCTTTTTATATCAATGGGTGTAGAGTTCTCTTTGTTATATTTTATTATTGCTGTTTGCCCCCAGTATAGATTACATATTAGTCGTATGTCCATGTCATCTAGATGTATCTCTTTTAGACATTCTATAAGTTGTTTGTCGTGTACTCTATCAAAAGCTTTGGTGTAGTCTATGAAGCAGACATATATTGGTTTGTTTAATTCTGTGTACTTTTCGATTAATGTTCTCATCTTCTTTTGTCCCTTCTATTTTTCTTAAATCCAAATTGCTGCTCATGTAATTCAGTATTGATTTTATTCTGAATCCTTCCTTGTATAACTTTTAGCAAGATTTTTGTAACATGGCTCATTAGGCTTATTGTTCTAAAATCACTGCATTCAACTGCACCATTCTGTTTAGGCAATGCAATGAAAGTTGATGTTTTTAGTTCATTTGGTATGTATCCTGTTTGGTATATGTCGTTGCATATGTCTGTAATTACTTCAATGCCAAATCTTCTAGTGCCTGTATCATCTCTATATGTATGTTGTCAGGTCCTGCTGCTTTTCCCTTTTTCATTGTTTTTTATAGCTTTTTCCATCTCAGATTTTAAGAATTTATAGCCTGATGTACATTTTATAACTGGTTTCTTGTCCCTTTGATCATGCACTAGTCTTGCCGTTGAACAATAACAACATCATTCTATGAAAAAAATGCAAAGAACGAAGAAGGACTAACTGCATCTTATCGTATATCATAATTAATTATGGGATGTGATAAAAGTCAAAACATTGTAGACACTTTGATCAAAGAATTGATCTCAACTGTATTGCATCAGGGTCCAAATGAAGTTATTAAAAACTGTGCCCCTCAACGATACTACAGTAATGCGACGCATTGACGAAATGGCAGTTAATGTTGAGAATAAGCTGATATATATATATATATATTATCAAAAACTTGGACAATCTGCAGATAGTAATGCTATATTGATGGTAAATGTGAGGTATTTTGATAAAAACAATACACTGCAGGAAGAAATGTTATTCACTAAAAGTCTGACTACAGATACAATAGGATTATCAATATTTACTGCTGTGAAATCCTACTTTGTGAAGATATAATATCCTTAAGCAATACTGTTGCTTGAGCCATTGGCTGGGCTCAATCAATGATTGGACGAAATCGTGGGGTAATTGGTTATTTTAAGAAAGAGTTGCCAAATGTTTTGTGTGTTCATTGTGTGATACATAGACAACATCTTGTTAGAAAACACTTAAGCACAAACCTGCATTGATTATTATGTATAATAATTCGAGCCACTAATATGATCAAATCTAATGGCAACAATGATAGAATGTTTCGACAGCAGTGCCTGGACACCAATATATTAGGTAACTGTTACACACAAAAGAGAGTTGCCCTTTCAGAGAGCACATGCTTGACTCATATGTTGAATTGTATGAGAGTAAGTTGCCCTTTCAGAGAGCACATGCTTGACTCATATGTTGAATTGTATGAGAGTAAGTTGCCCTTTCAGAGAGCACATGCTTGACTCATATGTTGAATTGTATGAGAGTAAGTTGCCCTTTCAGAGAGCACATGCTTGACTCATATGTTGAATTGTATGAGAGTAAGTTGCCCTTTCAGAGAGCACATGCTTGACTCATATGTTGAACTGTATGAGAGTGAGTTGTCCTTTCAGAGAGCACATGCTTGACTCATATGTTGAACTGTATGAGAGTGAGTTGTCCTTTCAGAGAGCACATGCTTGACTCATATGTTGAACTGTATGAGAGTGAGTTGTCCTTTCAGAGAGCACATGCTTGACTCATATGTTGAATTGTATGAGAGTAAGTTGCCCTTTCAGAGAGCACATGCTTGACTCATATGTTGAATTATATGAGAGTGAGTTGCCCTTTCAGAGAGCACATGCTTGACTCATATGTTGAATTGTATGAGAGTAAGTTGCCCTTTCAGAGAGCACATGCGTGACTCATATGTTGAATTGTATGAGAGTGAGTTGCCCTTTCAGAGAGCACATGCTTGACTCATATGTTGAATTGTATGAGAGTGAGTTGCCCTTTCAGAGAGCACATGCTTGACTCATATGTTGAATTGTATGAGAGTGTCATACGGTGTTTTGGCAGTGACAGCGAGATTGATCTCTATCAACAATTACACACAATAAAGCATGACACGTTTTATCTGGCAGGGATTTTTAAAGAGATTTAATTTTATTAACTGACAATTTCAAGGAGCCAATATGACCATTAATCAATTGTAGAACTGCTGTGTCATTATTTATACAAAAACTTGGTCTTTTCCAACAAAATATTCAGAAATAGGAATTTCATCAGATTGTAGAATTGTCGTCAATAAAAGATGATGTGACTCCAGAGGAGATAGAAAGGTACAGTAGCCACTTTAATGAACTTAAATCGGATATGGAGAAACGATTTAACAATATTTTGAACTTGAAAGTGTATGGGTGGATGGATATACTTTTACTACAAATGTTGTTGAGACTGTTATAACATGTCATGAAGAACTATTGCATCATGTGAGCTGTGCGTTTCATCCGTTTTCATTGTGTTTCAATATTCCGCCGATTGCTTACAATGAATGATGATATCGTTTGAAGGGGAACAGATGGCTGCGTTCACTTTCTGTGCGGTTTAGCCTTATGTCTTTTGGCGTGTGCAGCGACTGCTATGATGGGGTCTGCGGCTACTTTTCTTTGTTTGAGAGATGCAATATAATTCGAATGATTCCACTGACACGGGCAGTTGAGCAATTATGGAATTTAATTTGTTTGCAGTGATACCGGGGCCTTCCATAAACATAACCATAACCATATTGCATATTAAATTGATGAAGAGAGCAAATAAACTTTTCAATAACGATGGAAAACTAAAACTGTGCAAAATAAAAAAACATAAAAACAATACCTGCATTTTATCCAAATATGTGGAAAGTAATCTTACATTTATTTCTAATGTTACATGCCTCATATCTAGTGGAATCAGGTTCTAGTGCTGTGAAACGTATTGTCATCAAACACAAAAACTGCTGGAACGCCACTGAAAGAGGAGACCTACGCTTATTCCGTACAAAAAAGAATAACATATTCAACATCTATTTTCACGGGGGGCGGAAAGGGGGGGGGGGTGCTGGGTAGTATAGACGTAAGATGTCGGCCACTAGACAAGATGGTCGCGGGTTCGATTCCCATCACAGGCGGTGGAAAGTTGAACAAAAAAATCCGTGACTTTACCCTCCCCTGAACTCTAGGTAGTGAGATCTGATGTCTAGCCCTCCCCTGAACTCTAGGTAGTGAGATCTGATGTCTAGCCCTCTCCTGCACTCTAGGTAGTGAGATCTGATGTCTAGCCCTCCCCTGGACTCTAGGTAGTGAGATCTGATGTCTAGCCCTCCCCTGAACTCTAGGTAGTGAGATCTGATGTCTAGCCCTCCGCTGGACTCTAGGTAGTGAGATCCGATGTCTAGCCCTCCCCTGAACTCTAGGTAGCGAGATCTGATGTCTAGCCCTCCCCTGAACTCTAGGTAGTGAGATCTGATGTCTAGCCCTCCCCTGAACTCTAGGTAGTGAGATCTGATGTCTAGCCCTCCGCTGGACTCTAGGTAGTGAGATCCGATGTCTAGCCCTCCCAGAATTCTAGGTAGTGAGATCTGATGTCTAGCCCTCCCCTGAACTCTAGGTAGTGAGATCTGATGTCTAGCCCTCCCCTGGACTCTAGGTAGTGAGATCGGATGTCTAGCCCTCCGCTGGACTCTAGGTAGTGAGATCCGATATCTAGCCCTCCCCTGAACTCTAGGTAGTGAGATCGGATGTCTAGCCCTCCCCTGGACTCTAGGTACTGAGATCTGATGTCTACTAGCCCTTTCCTGGACTCTAGGTACTGAGATTCGATGTCTAGCCCTCCCCTGGACTCTAGGTAGTGAGATCTGATGTCTAGCCCTTTCCTGGACTCTAGGTACTAAGATCTGATGTCTAGCCCTTTCCTGGACTCTATGTAGTGAGATCTGATGTCTAGCCCTCCCCTGGACTCTAGGTAGTGAGATCCGATGTCTAGCCCTCTCAGGACTCTAGGTAGTGAGTTCCGATGTCTAGCCCTCTCAGGACTCTAGGTAGTGAGATCTGATGTCTAGCCCTCCCCTGAACTCTAGGTTGTGAGATCCGATGTCTAGCCCTCCCCTGGACTCTAGGTAGTGAGATCTGATGTCTAGCCCTCCCCTGAACTCTAGGTAGTGAGATCGGATGTCTAGCCCTCCCCTGGACTCTAGGTACTGAGATCCGATGTCTAGCCCTCCCAGGACTCTAGGTAGTGAGATCTGATGTGTAGCCCTCCCCTGAACTCTAGGTAGTGATATCCGATGTCTAGCCCTCCCCTGGACTCTAGGTAGTGAGATCCGATGTCTAGCCCTCCCCTGGACTCTAGGTAGTGAGATCCGATGTCTAGCCCTCCCAGGACTCTAGGTAGTGAGATCTGATGTCTAGCCCTCCCCTGGATTCTAGGTAGTGAGATCTGATGTCTAGGTAGTGAGATCTGATGTCTAGCCCTCCCAGGACTCTAGGTAGTGAGATTCGATGTCTACCCCCCCCCCCCCCCCCCCCCAGGACTCTAGGTAGTGAGATCCGATGTCTAGCCCTCCCCTGAACTCTAGGTAGTGAGATCCGATGTCTAGCCCTCCCTGAACTCTAGGTAGTGAGATCCGATGTCTAGCCCTCCCCTGAACTCTATGTAGTGAGATCCGATGTCTAGCCCTCCCCTGAACGCTAGGTAGTGAGATCCGATGTCCAGCCTCCTTTGAACTCTAGGTATTTTTTATCCGATGTCTAGCCCTCCCAGGACTCTAGGTAGTGAGATTCGATGTCTACCCCCCCCCCCCCCCCCAGGACTCTAGGTAGTGAGATCCGATGTCTAGCCCTCCCCTGAACTCTAGGTAGTGAGATCTGATGTCTAGCCCTCCCCTGAACTCTATGTAGTGAGATCTGATGTCTAGCCCTCCCAGGACTCTAGGTAGTGAGATCTGATGTCTAGCCCTCCCAGGACTCTAGGTAGTGAGATCCGATGTCTAGCCCTCCCCTGAACTCTAGGTAGTGAGATCCGATGTCCAGCCTCCTTTGAACTCTAGGTAGTGAGATCCGATGTCCAGCCTCCTTTGAACTCTAGGTAGTGAGATCCGATGTCCAGCCTCCTTTGAACTCTAGGTAGTGAGATCTGATGTCTAGCCCCCTCGGAAAACGGCAAAAAAAGATCCCGCGTGCATTCTGCGCTCGTTAATGAATCCTTGGCAGTTGGAAATCGAGAATAGTAGATTAAAAAAATGTCCGCTGTCCAGGCAAAATTAATAGGGATCTATCCAAAACGTTTAAGCTCTCGACGATAAACATATGAGAGTACCTCATAAGTCGGAAAATATCTGCCTGTTTGGCGGGGGACACCTGAGCACACGGCTGTCGGTGTGAACAGTAGGAACAAGTGATATTCATGAAATATTCAGTCCCTCGGAACTTTGCCGGAGAGCACAAACAAGCAACAAGAACAGTTGCTCATCAGCAGGCTCAAGGATCTCAAATGAAAAGCGAAACTGATCTTTATTTCTTCAATTATGGAATATTTCTTCAGTTTAGATTTCAGTGGGCGGTAGAGAACATTTATCCGTAAAAATGTGACACAAATGGACGCTGGGCACAACAGGGTTAAAGGCCACGGCTCTAGACGCTCTGCAACCGCATGTTTGCAAAACCAATGAGTCCTATCTTGTGTAGGTGTGCTCTGAAGCTACAGTGACCTTTTCTAAGTCTGATTATATTGGTCTTTTCGTGTCTCCTGAGTTTGTGTATGCAGTCGTCAACAAAATGCTTGAGATGTATCTGAGGAATAGGCGAGGAGGTTTATTATGTTATACAATAACCCGGCCAGCAAGTCCATCAATACTGAACTGACTGCTCGGATATCAAAAGACTTCCTGATGCAGTAAAGATGTCCCCTGCAAGGAACTTCAACGTAAAAGAAGGATCCTCAACGTAATAGCAGGAACTTAAGCGTAATAGCAGGAACTTCAACTTAACAGCAGGAACTTCAACGTAACAACAGGAACTTCAACGTAACGACAGGAACTTCAACGTAACAGCATGAACTTCAACGTAACAATAGGAACTTCAACATAACAACAGGAACTTGAACTTCAACATAACAACAGGAACTTCAACATAACAACAGGAACTTAAAAATAACAACAGGAACTTAAAAAATAACAACAGGAACTTCAACATACCAGTAGGAACTTCAACATAACAGCAGGAACTTCAACGTAACAGTAGGAACTTCAACGTAACAGCAGGAACTTCAACGTAAATGCGGGAACTTCGACGTTTACAGCAGGAACTTCGACGTAACAACAAACCTGACAGACACTGAGGAGCAGATACGACAGCCAAACATCAGACATAGTGAATGAGATATTAGAGGCTGTCTAAGTTCTGGATCCATCAGGATGTAGCGTCCAAATAATGTGCATCCCAACGTACATAGATACACGGGTAACAAGATGACGGATCAGGAGACTAAGAAAGGTCGAACTAGCAAAAACATAAATGAAGTGACCATTTTATCTGCTGTTTCTTTATATATTCTATGGCGGGTGCTATTTCTAGCTTTTTTCTCAGTCATTTATTTTTGATCTTGTCTCTCAAGCTGTTTCCTGCCATTCGTCTAACACATTTAATCCCAGTAGAGGTTATTTTTCTTTTTTTTTTTTCCCCGTGCCACTAGGGTCCAGGTCATTGGTAGCACAACGTTGGGATGAAGATTATCTCGAATTAAACACTAAAACACAACAAATACAATGGTTTCAATAGAACAATAAGAAAAATAACCTCTACTGAGATTAAATGTGTTAGACGAATGGCATGAAACAGCCTGAGAGACAAGATCAGAAATAAAGAACTGAGAAAAAGCTAGAAATAGCTCCCGCCATAGAATATATAAAGAAACAACAGATAAAATGGTTTGGCCAAGTGACAAGACAGAATAATCAAAACACAACACAACGAACCTTCAATAAGTGCTGCGAGAACACCAAACACAAGGGTCGACCACGAAAAAGATGGATCGATGGAAGCACTTGGAAATACAACAGTAGCAGAAGCGAACAAAAGAGCAACAAACCGTAAATTATATCTCCCCTCGAAGCTGAAAGGCAAACGAGGAAAGAAGAAGAACAAGAAGAATTCAAGATTAATTCTATGATAGTTTTTTCTCCTGTGATCGCACAATTCTGTCTTCTAGTCATCTCAGCTCCTTTCCTCAAACATCTCATGTTTGGGGAAACTAACTGCCGCTATTGATTTATCGTGAGTGATCATGTTTGGCGTTGCTAGCACAAGTCAAACAAGTCGAGAACGAATTTGCTTTGAATGAGAATTAAACAAATAAATATGCTAACAGGTATTGACCAAACATAAGAACACATCACAAAACACTATGACTCACAAATACTCCAGGAATTGTTAAGCAATGCAATGCGGATGTTGATTTTTGAACCCACAATGTTATCCCTGCAATTGTTCTTTACCTTCGACAAGCAATCTATAACGTTATGTCCCCGCTGAAAAAAAAAACAATATATAGGAACAGTGTGTGATAATATTATGTTAAAATATAACGAATTCTGCAATATGTATTTAAGAATTAAAATAATGAGATGGCATGTCCTTTGCAGAACATTGCATTCACCACAGCCCGTCTGAAAGAATCTATGTCTCCAGCCATATCTCCAACAGAACGTTGCATTCACCACAGCCCGTCTGAAAGAATCTATGTCTCCAGCCATATCTCCAACAGAACGTTGCATTCACCACAGCCCGTCTGAAAGAATCTCTGTCTCTAGCCAGATCTCCCATAGAACGTTGCTTTCACCACAGCCTGTCTGAAAGAATCTCTGTCTCTAGCCAGATCTCCCACAGAACGTTACATTCACCACAGCCTATCTGAAAGAATCTCTATCTCTAGCCAGATCTCCCACAAAACGTTGCATTCACCACAGCCCATCTAAAGGAATCTCTGTCTCTAGTCAGATCTCCCACAGAACGTTGCATTCACCACAGCCCGTCTGAAAGAATCTCTGTCTCCAGCCAGATCTCCCACAGAACGTTGCATTCACCACAGCCTGTCTGAAAGAATCTCTGTCTCTAGCCAGATCTCACACAGAACGTTGCATTCACCACAGCTCGTCTGAAAGAATCTCTGTCTCTAGCCAGATCTCCAACAGAACCTTGCATTCACCACAACCCGTCTGAAAGAATCTCTGTCTCTAGCCAGATCTCCCACAGAACGTTGCATTCACCACAGCCCATCTAAAGGAATCTCTGTCTCTAGTAAGATCTCCGACAGAACGTTGCATTCACCACAGCCCATCTGAAAGAATCTCTGTCTCTAGCCAGATCTCCCACAGAACGTTGCATTCACCACAGCCCGTCTAAAAGAATCTCTGTCTCGAGCTAGATCTCCCACAGAACGTTGCATTCACCACAGCCCGTCTGAAAGAATCTCTGTCTCTAGCCATATCTCCAACAGAACGTTGCATTCACCACAGCCCGTATGAAAGAATCTATGTCTCCAGCCATATCTCCAACAGAACGTTGCATTCACCACAGCCCGTCTGAAAGAATCTCTGTCTCTAGCCAGATCTCCCATAGAACGTTGCTTTCACCACAGCCTGTCTGAAAGAATCTCTGTCTCTAGCCAGATCTCCCACAGAACGTTACATTCACCACAGCCTATCTGAAAGAATCTCTATCTCTAGCCAGATCTCCCACAAAACGTTGCATTCACCACAGCCCATCTAAAGGAATCTCTGTCTCTAGTCAGATCTCCCACAGAACGTTGCATTCACCACAGCCCGTCTGAAAGAATCTCTGTCTCCAGCCAGATCTCCCACAGAACGTTGCATTCACCACAGCCTGTCTGAAAGAATCTCTGTCTCTAGCCAGATCTCACACAGAACGTTGCATTCACCACAGCTCGTCTGAAAGAATCTCTGTCTCTAGCCAGATCTCCAACAGAACCTTGCATTCACCACAACCCGTCTGAAAGAATCTCTGTCTCTAGCCAGATCTCCCACAGAACGTTGCATTCACCACAGCCCATCTAAAGGAATCTCTGTCTCTAGTAAGATCTCCGACAGAACGTTGCATTCACCACAGCCCATCTGAAAGAATCTCTGTCTCTAGCCAGATCTCCCACAGAACGTTGCATTCACCACAGCCCGTCTAAAAGAATCTCTGTCTCGAGCTAGATCTCCCACAGAACGTTGCATTCACCACAGCCCGTCTGAAAGAATCTCTGTCTCTAGCCATATCTCCAACAGAACGTTGCATTCACCACAGCCCGTATGAAAGAATCTATGTCTCCAGCCATATCTCCAACAGAACGTTGCATTCACCACAGCCCGTCTGAAAGAATCTCTGTCTCTAGCTAGATCTCCCACAGAACGTTGCATTCACCACAGCCCGTCTGAAAGAATCTCTGTCTCTAGCCAGATCTCCCACAGAACCTCGCATTCACCACAGCCTGTCTGAAAGAATCTCTGTCTCTAGCCAGATCTCCCACAGAACGTTGCATTCACCACAGCCTGTCTGAAAGAATCTCTGTCTCTAGCCAGATCTCCCACAGAACGTTGCATTCACCACAGCCCGTCTGAAAGAATCTCTGTCTCTAGCCAGATCTCCCACAGAACGTTGCATTCACCACAGCCCATCTAAAAGAATCTCTGTCTCTAGCCAGATCTCCCACAGAACGTTGCATTCACCACAGCCCGTCTGAAAGAATCTCTGTCTCTAGCTAGATCTCCCACAGAACGTTGCATTCACCACAGCCCGTCTAAAAGAATCTCTGTCTCTAGCTAGATCTCCCACAGAACGTTGCATTCACCACAGTCCGTCTGAAAGAATCTCTGTCTCTAGCCAGATTTCCCACCGAACGTTGCATTCACCACAGCCCGTCTGAAAGAATCTCTTATCATGTTCAAGGTATCCTTCATATCTTGAAGTGGCCTTCTTCTTGGTCTGCCCCTGATGCGGTGCCCAGGAACCATGCCTTTCATTATTGTTTTTTTCCAGCCCGCCGTATCTTTTGACGTCGAAAAAATTGTTCTTTTCTCTGTAGAATTGCGTTGATAAGCCAGTTATTTATCATATTTAAATCTTTGAGTATATCTTCATTGCTATATTTCGGTATCCAAGGTATCATAAACATTTTTATGCAGCATGTTTCGAATGAATTAAATTTTTTCCTTCCCGTTTACGAGATAATCCATATTGACAACCATTTTTTGCCATCGGGAAGATACATGTCCTCAGTAATATTAATATTACTGATCATCATCATTGAGTTCCGTCTGTGCATCGAAGGTTGGCTACCATGGAGCGCCGTTCCACTCTGTTTCTTGCTTTAATAGTGCAGGTTGTCATAGGCTGACTTGTCCATCTTTTGATGTTACTCGTCCATGTTAGTCTTGGTCTGCCTCTGCCTCTTTTACTTTGTATTTTCCCTTCCAATATTACTTTTAGTAGGCCGTTGTGTCTTTTAACATGCGCCAAAAATGTCATTTCTCTCGCTCTAATTGTGTTTAGTAGTTCTCTTTTAATTTTCAGTTGTTTTAAAACTTCATCGTTTGTTTTCTTTTCTTTCCATCCAATTCTACCTATTCTTCTATAAATCCACATTTCAAAGGCTTCAATTTTCTGTTCTGTTTTCTTGTCTAATGTCTTTGTTTCTGCACCATACAGGAATGTTGAGAAGATATAACATTTTGCTATTCTTAGTTTTAGTCCTGCTGATATTTGTTTTGATGTTAGTATATTTTTCATGACATTAAAATTACTATTTGCCATACCTATTCTTTTGTTTATTTCACTTTTACATTTTCCATCATTGGTTACAGTATGTCCCAGGTACTTGTAGCTCTGGACTGCCTCCAGTTGTATTCCCTCAACTGTGATATTTAATTGTAGGTCTTGAGAATTTTCTTTGTTTATGATCATAGTTTTATTTTTTTATATATTTATATCTAGTCCATATTTTTTGCTTGTTATGTTTATTATATTAAGCAATTGTTGTAGGTCTTTAGGATTTTCTGCTAGCAGAACAGTATCATCAGCATATCTTAGGTTATTGATTATCTTTCCATTAATGTTTAGGCCTGGCATCTCTGGGATGTTTTTAAAGATTTGCTGAGTGTATAGATTGAACAAGCTTGGTGATAGGATGCATCCCTGTCTTACTCCTCTTTTTATGTCCATGCGTGTAGAGTTCTCCTATATGGAATATGGTGTTAGTGACCATAATCTTTACTGACCTTCCTCATATCATTTTTGGGATAATATGGTCGGTATTACGCCCGTATATATTCTCAATATTCCTATATGGTGCAGAAACATGGACATTAGACAAGAAAACAGAACAGAGATTTGAAGCCTTTGAAATGTGGATATATATAGAAGAATATGTGGAGTTGGATGGAAGGAAAAGAAAACAAACCATGAAGTCTTAAAACAACTAAAAATGAAAAGAGAACTACTAAGCACAATTCAAATAAGACAAATGCGATTTTTGGGCCATGTTAAAATACACAACAGCCTACTAAAAATAATCATGGAGGGGAAAATACAAGGTAAAAGAGGCAAAGGCGGACCAAGGCTAACATGGACGAATAATGTCAAAAGATGGACATACCAGCCTATGACAACCTGCACCATCAAAGCAAGAGACAGAGCGGAATGGCACTCCTTGGTAGCCAACCTTCGTTGTGGAGATGGACAAATCAGCCTATGACAACCTGCACCATCAAAGCAAGAGACAGAGCGGAATGGCGCTCCTTGGTAGCCAACCTTCGTTGTGGAGATGGACAAATCAGCCTATGACAACCTGCACCATCAAAGCAAGAGACAGAGCGGAATGGCGCTCCATGGTAGCCAACCTTCGTTGTGGAGATGGACAAATCAGCCTATGACAACCTGCACCATCAAAGCAAGAGACAGAGCGGAATGGCGCTCTTTGGTAGCCAACCTTCGTTGTGGAGATGGACAAATCAGCCTATGACAACCTGCACCATCAAAGCAAGAGACAGAGCGGAATGGCGCTCCATGGTAGCCAACCTTCGTTGTGGAGATGGACAAATCAGCCTATGACAACCTGCACCATCAAAGCAAGAGACAGAGCGGAATGGCGCTCCATGGTAGCCAACCTTCGTTGTGGAGATGGACAAATCAGCCTATGACAACCTGCACCATCAAAGCAAGAGACAGAGCGGAATGGCGCTCCATGGTAGCCAACCTTCGTTGTGGAGAAGGCGATCGACGATGATTACGCCCGTGCCGCTTTACTTTTCCAGAAACAAATCCGGTACCTATTTAAGGCTGGGTGAACCGGGAAGCCGTCGATCAAGATTCCGACCTCTTGTTCTTTGTAATGCAGTTCTCTAACCACTAAGCGGCTCCCTAAGTTACGCCCATTGTACATGAAATTAGCGATAGACCATTGATTAAGACGGGGGCTTTTCCTAGCTTTTTTCTGTTCTTCATTTCTGATCTTATCTCTCAGACTGTTTCCTGTCATTTGTCTAACACATTTAATCTCTGTAGAGGTAATTTTACTTATTGTTCTTGCATCTAGAGTCCAGGTCTGGCATTGGTAGCACAACGTTGGGATGAAGATTGTATTGTACAGTGCTCGTTTTGCCTCCAGAGTTATTTCCTTGTTGGACAATAGTGGTGGGAATAGCCCCCGCCATAGAATATATAAAGAAACAACAGATAAAATGGTTTGGCCACGTGACAAGGCAGAAAGAACAAAACACAACACAACGAGCCTTGAACAAACGTTGTGAGAACACCAGACCCAAGAATCGACCACGAAAAAGATGGGTCGATGGAATATTAGAAGCACTAGGAAACATAACAGGAGCAGAGGGGAACAGAAGAGCAAAATACCGCAAATTATATCTCCCCTCGACGCTGAAAGGCAGGTGAGGAAGGAAAGAAGAAGAAGAAGAAGAAGAAGAAGAGGATAGTGGTGATAACTGTCCGATGATTTGACAAGCTTTATTGCATCTTGATTCTATCTTTGCTGTTTGAGAATTATCATTTGTCATTAGACCTCCATAGGTAAATGAATTCCTATACTTGTTTTAGTTGTCTGCCTTCTATAGTAATGTTGATGTTCTGTTTTTTTTGGCGACATTCATGACTTCTGATTTGTTGATGTTGATTTTCATGTTGTATTTTGTGCCTGAGGTGTTGAGTTTGTTTAAGTGTTCTTGTAGGTCTTCTATTGTTTCGTGTATTAGTGCCTGGTCGTCTGCAAATAAAAGCTCGTTGATCTCCTCTGCCTCTGATGGGTTGGCTAGCTTGCATATATGGTTCATGCATGTAATAAACAGTAGGGGGGATAGTACGCACCCCTGTCTTACACCTGATCTAACTTCGAAGTGGTCTGTGTAACCTGCTGCTGTTCTGACCCTGCAGCTGCCGTTGACGTAGAGACTTTTAATAAGGTTGGTTGGATGTTGGCTTACTCCGTATGTTGTTAGGACACACAGTTGTTCTCTTTTTACTCTGTCGAATGCTTTTTCCTGGTCAATGAAGGCTATGTATACGTTTTTATTGTGTTCTGTCGTTTTTCTGCAAGCTGTTTTAATGTGAATGGTGCGTCAGTACATACTCTGTTTTTTTTGGAACCCCATTTGAGAATCGCTTAACTGTAGTTCTATTACTGGTCTCAGCCAATAGTCTCTGAATAGACTAGACTAAACTAAAGTAAACTAAACTAAAGTAAACTAAAGTAAAGTAAAGTAAACTAAAGTAAAGTAAACTAAAGTAAACTAAAGTAAAGTAAAGTAAACTAAAGTAAACTAAAGTAAACTAAAGTAAAGTAAACTAAAGTAGTGTAAACTAAAGTAAAGTAAACTAAAGTAAACTAAAGTAAAGTAAACTAAAGTAGTGTAAACTAAAGTAAAGTAAACTAAAGTAAACTAAAGTAAACTAAAGTAAAGTAAAGTAAACTAAAGTAAAGTAAACTAAAGTAAAGTAAAGTAAACTAAACTAAAGTAAACTAAAGTAAAGTAAAGTAAACTAAAGTAAACTAAAGTAAACTAAAGTAAAGTAAACTAAAGCAGTGTAAACTAAAGTAAAGTAAACTAAAGTAAAGTAAACTAAAGTAGTGTAAACTAAAGTAAAGTAAACTAAAGTAAACTAAAGTAAACTAAACTAAGCTAAACTAAACTAAACTAAACTAAACTAAAAAAACTAAACTAAACTAAACTAAACTAAACATAATCAAGAATGAATATTTGTGGACACTCACTTGCACATAGCTTCACGTTGATTCTGTGCAATTAAACCCACAAGTTTGTCTGAATCGCAAGCATTATAATCTTCCTCACATTTTCTGACTAAATCATGTGGCTGCACCGGTTGTAACATGGTTCCACCTGCAGGGTCAACAAAAGTAGCGAACATGATAACATAATTAAATTATCCTAGTTTGGGTTGAAGGTTGTCCACTGTGATTCCTCTTTACTGTTTGTGGAGTGCTGTACAATACTTATGTTCCTGTATAATTTAATTAAGTTTTTTTTTTGCGTTCGCCAGCTTTCACCTTTGGTAAAGTGTCTAGAGACTAAGAAATTTTGCGTGTTAATCTGTTTTTACCCTGGCAGCAGTGTCCACAGGGGTCTCTCGCCCCATATGCAGATAAACTCCGACTTCGGAAGTACTCATATATTTTTGCCGTCGATGAGTTAATGCCGTTATAAGCCAGACCTCGTTGCTCAGAGCAGGTGTGGTTGCCGTATGGAGCAATCATAAATAAAAATCCCAACTGGTGTAGCCGGGATTTGAACTCACAACCTCTCTGTCTCGAGCCCGTCGTCTTGCCTCGAGACCAATCAGTCCCCCATTTAATTAAGTATAGCACAGTAAAAGTTCCCTCCCATGCCTTGCCAGACCTATGGGGAATATGGTGTTAATGAACATATTTTTCCATGATCACGGACATCTTTGGCTGTATAATCAGTATCACGCCAGGCCGCTTTAACTTTAAAGAAACATCGCTGGTACCTATTTTTAGAAGCTGGTTGAACACCAGAGACTTGTCGGCCCTAAAAATTACGCCCTTTCTGGGAAATGAACTCGAGCCCTTCATTTAAATACTGCACATATAATAATAATAGAATATTGTATACATTAATCTATTACAACATCATCATCATCAAGTACCGGGCCTAGTGGCGTAGGTGATCATGTCTCTCCACAACTTTCGATCTCGGCAGCTATTTATCATTTCTGTTGTTGACCTTCTGCCAAGCCATTCTCTTAAGCCGTCTATTATTTTTGCTCTTTGCTTTCCTCTATCTCTTCGTCCATCAATTTTTCCAGTTGTTACAATATATTCCAGTTGTTCTCTTCTCATTACATGGCCAAAAGATGATGATTGACTCTTCCTAACATTGGAAAATAGCTCTCTTTTTGCTTTGACCTCTCTCAGAACATCTTCATTACTCTTCTTAGCTGTCCATGGTATTCTCAACATTCTTCTGTAAAACCACATTTCTACAGACTCCAGTGATTTTCTTGTCTGTTGTCCTATTGTCCATGACTCGCATCCATATGTTAACTGGCTCTACGTAACATTTATGAACTCTTTTTCTTGTTTCTATTGTCAAAAGTGGACTGCATAGTATTTTCCTCATTTTTTGGAAAGCTGCTTTTGCCTGAGCCATTCTGCATCTCACCTCTTTTGTACATCTTCCGTCTGAGGTTAACAAAGTTCCCAAATATTTAAATTCATTTACCTGTTTTAATATTGTTCCACTTGTCTTTATTTTGCACTGAGGTGATGTCTTTTTCTTTGTTGTTACCATTACCTCTGTCTTTTTGCTATTAAGGCTGAGTCCTTTATTTTTGCTTTTATTATCTATTACACTAAACGAAATAACGAAATATTTTACACATTTATTTATTACACTGAACGAAATAATGAAATCTTTTATACAGAAAAGTTATTAATTTATTAAACTGAACCAGGTAATGAAATAGCGGGCAAAAGTAGATGTGAACCTTCAGAAATTTAACCAATTCGGAGACTCAAAGAAGTAAAGACAATACTGAAAGAAGCTAGGAAAATAGAGTAGGGAGTGCTATATGGAAAATATGAGCCAGAACAAGGCAGCTTAAACAAGATCAGTTGACGTGAGCAGACCCAGATAGAAACATGTGGTTGTGATATATGGGCAATCTTGTAAACAGCAAAAGAAGAAAATCAATTCATTCGAAACAGAATGCTACAGAACATCCTTAAGATACCTTGGATAATGAAAAATAGCAATGAAGACATATAAAAATACTTAAACATTGAAAATAACTGGTTTATAAACACCAGTCTACAGACGAAATTAAACAATAGTTATAAAACAGTATTTGTAGTATTGGAATATGTATATATATATACAAACACAAAACTTAGACTATTCAAGTCAAATGTACTATCAACCCTTACGTATGCGCGTGAAAGCTGGAAAACAACAAGAGGCATAGAAACAAAGTTGAACGCATTCGAAAATAAATGTCTAAGGAAAATGCTTGGTATAGCGAGGAACGAATTCAAAACAGACGAGGAAATTAGAGAAATCGCCAATCAACCATTAATATCTTCAGTAATAAAGAAAAGACGATGATCACATGTTGGACATGTGATGAGAAAAGATAATAGCCGAATAGCAAAGCAAGCCCTTATATGGGAAACAACAGGTAAGAGGAAAATAGGAAGACCCAGAGAGACAATGAGAAGAACATAGATGAGAGAGGCAAGAGCAGCAGATATGCTGATAGAACTGCTTGCACAGAACAGAGACAAATGGCGAGATTTGATAAAATATCTTTAAAAGAATTGAAAACTGCTAGAACAAAAATTCAGATATGAGAAAGGGGTAGATACCCTTTACTCATATCTGGTCTACGCCCTATGGGCCGGCTACGACTCGAAAGGTCAACAGATATTTATATATATATATATATAAACTAAAAGTATTTATGCTATTACATTATACCACCAATACCTATATATTGATGTAAGGTATATATATATATATATATATATATATATATATATATATATACATATACCTATATTCATAAGAATATACCCATTCCAACAATGTGCTAATAATGCCAACCATGTTAACTTACAACTATGCATAAAATAATGCTTATCACCACAGAGATGTATGAGAAAAGCGTCTAGTGTGACCATAACTGACAAAATCAGAAATGATATTATAAGTGAAAGAGTAGGTACTGAACCAACCCTAAGCTACAAACAGAAACAAAAAATAAACATGTTTGCCCATCTAAAAAGAATGTAGTGCGATTCCTAACTATAATATGTTAAAAGAAAAGAAGGGAAATGAGCAAAAGGCAGACTCAATGTAAGATGGACAGACAATGTAAACAAAAATCCGCTACAACAAGATCAAATAACATTTATTGAAAGCACCAAAAGATCGAGAATGTGAATTTGTGTATCTCCCTCGACACCCAAACGGGTACAAGATGAAGTGAAGAAAGAGAGATTGATACTATTTTAATAGTATGTAACAGTGTCAATAGTCACTGCGGGCTGGGAAGAACTATAATGGAAGTCATGGTTCCAGAAAGACGAGACAGGGGCAGACTATAGCTAACTATAGATTTATCATGGGAGGAAAATAAAACCGGAAAACCTTTCAACAAGCGTGACGTTTTCAGCTATATCAGCTATAAACGACTGACGTCACGCTACCCACAATTACCCCTGCTCGTAAAACTGAAAACGTCACACTAGTTGGAGGTTTTCCGGAAGCTCCCACTCAGCAAGCAGGCCTAAGTAAATCTATAATTCGCTGTGGGTGGAACATGAAGGTAGTTTCAAGGCATCAAAGTGACCTTTCAGAAGTACAGGGCAATGAAAGACCGGACAGGTTGGATAGCTGTGCTGTCGTTGAAAACAGTCAAGCAATGGATTAGGCAGACGTTATGAATATCCTCCGTGATGTGGGAAGAGCACATGATTTCGACAACCATACTCTGTATCTCCTTCGGCTGAAAGAGATGGGAGTAAAGATGGGTACATCCAGAAGCGGGAAGCTTAGTGGAAGGATAAGCGTAATTACCAACTAAGACAGAACTGGAGTCGCTGGACGCTGCGGGACTTGCTGAGGAGGGCATCTATTGACATGTTCGAAGTGTAATGATGATAACCCACAAATAACCCAAAGAGACCTTGAACATGACAACAGAAGAAGTGGCTGACCCGGCTAGAGATAGAGATTCCGTTGGACGGGCTGTGGTGAATACAGCGTTCTGCAAAGAAAATGCTAGATGATGATATCGTGTGACTCTATAATTTTCTTACCATGAGCTGTTCATAACACGTCACTTTTAATTCTTGTCTGAATGGTGATTATCTAATAATTTGTTTTGTGTGTGTTGTTATCATATACTTTGATACAGTAGACCTTCCGAACATGTACACGCAGCTCAAACAACGTAGGTTACACTGGCTTGGCCATTCACACTGTACGAAAGATGGCCGCATACCAAAAGATATACTTTATGGGCAACTTGCAGATGACAAAAGAACTAGGAGGCGCCCAAAACTCCGATTTGTGTAAACTCCTGTGTGTGGACGTGACGTGAAAACTCTGAACATAAATCCTGCGGCCTGGGAAGAGATAACTGTAGACCGTAATCTTTGGAAACACACTCTAAAACTCCAACTCAAGCAAGAATCAGACAGATTCATAGAAAAAGGACGAATACACGGAGAAAGAAAATAAAAAAAATAACATTTCCTAGGGGCGCTGCAAATCCATAGTCAGCTGTGACCGACGGAGGCTGCTATAGTCAGCTGTAACCGACGGAGGCTGCTATAGTCAACTGTGACCGACGGGGGCTGCTATAGTCAACTGTGACAGACGTAGGCTGCTATAGTCAACTGTGACCGACGGAGGCTGCTATAGTCAACTGTGACCGACGGAGGCTGCTATAGTCAACTGTGACCGACGGAGGCTGCTATAGTCAACTGTGACCGACGGAGGCTGCTATAGTCAACTGTGACCGACGTAGGCTGCTATAGTCAACTGTGACCGACGGAGGCTGCTATAGTCAACTGTGACCGACGGAGGCTGCTAAAGTCAGCTGTGATCGATGGAGGCTACTACTAAACTACTAAAATACAATATTTTGTTTGGTCCTAACACATCTATATTTGATATGTAACATTTGTTACGATATAAATGATTGAGTTATTGAGTTATTTGCGAGTCACCATCATTGCACTCCGAACATGCCCATAGGTGCTCAGATCCCCTCCTCAGCAAGTCCCTCAGTGTCCAGCGACTGACAACTCCTGTTCTATGTTGGTTGATAAGTCTTCTTACACGGCCACTAAGTTTCCCATTTCTGGCTGTGCCCATCTTAACTCCCATTTCCATCATCCGAAGAAGTGACGTGGATCTGTGTTTGACGAAGTCCTGTGCTCTTCCTACATTTCGGAGGGCATTGATGATGTCCGCCCGATCCATTGGTTGCTCGTCCTCAACGACAGCGCAGCTAGCCAACCTGTCCGCTCTTTCATTTCCCTGTACTCCTGTATGTCCAGGGATATAGACAAAGGTGACCTTACGTATTTTTTACTTCTGCAATGACTCTACCCATTGCATGCGTACATAGCCCGCCTCCACTTTTTTATCATGCTCATCGAATCACTCAGTATACATGCTTGGGTGTAGTCTTGTGACTCTAACCATTTGAATGCCTTGGTCACTGCCATCACCTCCATTGTCATGCTACTCTGTTTCATGACGTATGCACCACTGTCTTCTTTGACTATTCTGCCTGCCGAGCGTGCTGTAAATGCACATACACTTCTTTGGTGTCGTATTACAGATCCGTCTGTATAGATGACTGCATATTTCTCATCGGTGTTATCGCAGATGAGACCGTTGACCTCAGCAATAACAACGACCGGGTTCTGTTCCCTACTTTTCCTGACGAGTGTGACAATACACGAGAAAGTCCCCTTGAATGACGTAGACACCGGTATCCACTGCTCACCAACGCTGATATTGGTAAGCCCACAGGCCTGTTTGATGACATCTTCTGCTCGGCCCACCCATGATTTGCCTCTTTTTAGCCTGGCACCTTTCCGTGCTGAGCACGTGGTGCAATGGATGCTCTGTATCTGTACTAATCTTCAGGTATGCTTGTGCCCTCCAGATCTTGATTCTGTCATCCATGGTTGGAAAGTCAAGAAGATACCTCATTGCTACACATGGGGTGTAATATAAATGATATCCCATAGTACATAGAGGTGTGAAGTTTTACTTATCGTAATATGTTAGTAAATTTATGTACATAGTTTCCTTGCAGGAGACAGTCTGGTCATAAAAAGAGACCTCGTCAGACAAGAATTTTGGGTCCTCCTGGCTCATGAATCCCATGATTTGGCCTCCTTTTGCACTGAGCTTGAAAGCTCACACTATCTTCATCATCACAATGTGCCATACCGATCATGTCCTTCCACAATATTTTGTCCACAGTGCATCGTATCAATTCTCTTCTTAATTGTTTCCATGCCACAACAAAGTTATATAGCATCTTCTTTCTTTGTTGTTTGCGATCTCTCTTTCCCTGTATTTTGCCAGTCGTAACATAGTTTTTGAACTTTCCTCTTCTCATGATGTGCCCGAAAAAATATGTTTTGTTTCTTTATGATGTTTTTAAGAGTTCCCTTTTTGTGTTGGCCTCTTTAAGAATTTCCTAGCTGATCTTTTTAGCTGCCCAGGGAACTCTCAACATTCTCATGAGAAATCCCATCTCTGTGATCTCTTATAGTCTTTTCATTTGTTTGTCTACTGTCCATGATTCGCATCAATAGGTACGAATTTGCTCTATATAACACCGATGAACTGTTTTTCTCATTTCTCGTGACATGTAACACAATGTTAGAAATATCATAATTAAACGTGTCTGCACAGCACTTCTAATCGTATCTGCTGTACATACAGATCGCAAACTCATGTCTAAGTTCTAATCTAGAACATTAGGTGACACCATCTTTGTGGTGACGACAGCGTTACATAGCTTGCTATTCAGCGTAACATTTTTATATACCCATGACCTATTAATATCCCCTGCATTAGATTTAAGAAGGCCAGTGCTTCTCCAGGTTGTCCACGTCGATTTATGTTTTGTCCATTACCACGTAAGGCTGTCACCATACCACTTTTTTTTATAGAATTGCTATTATCAGCTTTAGAGCAGCTTCGCATCTCTTTGCATCTTGATGCCTTTACTTCCTCTCCATGTTGTCATTTTATCTCCAACTTGATGAGCCAGGTACCCATTCTTGATTCACCTGAGTCGACCTTTTAGCATCAGGCTCGAGCTGATCACACACTCACTTTATCTTCAGGTTGGGGCAACATTAGATCATCGGCGCAGTTAGAGAAACAACGTTGATCCCTGTCAATAATGAAAACAAAGAAGCAAAAACGAATGCAAAATAACCGTGACTTACAATTTTTAATCTGCGTTCCAAATCTCTCAGCCTGAACTCTGTTCTTGTCTGCAATAGTTTTGTCCTTACAGTCTCTGTTCTTTAAATTCACACATTCGATAACATAAGGTCCCAACCTGAAAATTAAGTGAGTAGTAAAGATAACTTTTTACAAATCTAAATTTAGCTCTATAAAGTGTAGTTCAAAGTTAAAAATAACAGTGTCAAGGTATTAGACATTATAAACATTTACAATAGGTGTAAGTCTGCACGCCCACAAGGGCTCAGTAAATATATAAGTAATTTATTTTCAATTGAAGGATTATAACTTTCTAACTGTGATCGGGTTATTGTTTTCATCAATCGATATCGAAAAATGAACTTCATAAAAATGACAAATAAATCATCAACATAAGCATCATAATCGTCGTCATAAACATTATTATCATAATCATCATCACCATAATCATCATAATCATAATCAACATCACCTTAATTATCATAATCATAATCAACATCATCATCATTATCATCATAATCATCATCATTATCATCATCATAAACATAATCATCATTATCATAATTATCATCGTCATAGTTAACATAATCATCATCATCTTCTTCCTGTCCATTCTCCTGTTGTGGGAGTTAGATATGTATAATAATTAGAGCAAGGGTATTTAAGACCTAAAAATTGTCGAAATGTACTTGCATTTATGACTTTAAAGATTCAAAATACTGCATAAAAATGAAAAAATGGACCGAAATATGACTATAAAGTATCAATTTTTATAATCGTTTTCTGTTCATTCAAAAAAAATTGGTTTCACCTTTTTCTTTTAAAAAAAATTGGTTTCCTCTTTCTCTTTTTAAAAAAAAATGGTTTCATCTTTCACTTTAAAAAAAAAAAATTGGTCTAATCTTTTTCTTTTTTAAAAATGGGTTTACTCTTTCTCTTTATTATTTTTTTAAAATTCACATTATCTGTAAAAATTGTCCGCTAAGAAGTCTACATCATTTGCGTTGAGTTTTGTTTTCATGTTTTTGTCTTTTGTTGACGAACAATTTCTGAGGCGATGCATCTCTCCGACTTTAACATTTTTTTAAATCAATTTTTGGACACATTCATTCTCCCTCAGTGTTTGCATTTACTTCCACACCAAATGAGTGCCCGATTGAGTTGTCTCCACTTTAAACAGTGAAGCCGCTTGTGATAGTTTTCCTCTTTCAAGTCTCACTTCAGTACATACTTTTTTGACAGCACTGTTACTCCCGTGTGCTGCTGCTCGGTGAGGTGGTGAGGTCTCTTTTTTTATATTTAAACATTAAACATTTATCCTGACATACGGAAAATTCAAATTTAATTTTCCATATAAACATTTATTTTGAATTACGTTGTCTGAGTTACAGACATTTATTTAGGCAAGTTTACTTGTTTGTTTCTAAGAAAATTACAAAGCCTGTTTTTCCGTTTAATAAAGGGTCCCCAAAATGAGAGTTTTATCGTTTCTAAAATGATGACACAAATGACTACGACATTACCATCACCATCATCATCGCTCTCATCATGTACCAAGCCTTCTTACTAAGGTGATCTTGTCTCTCATGTGACAGAGGTAGACAAGATGATAAGATAAAGGTAAGGTGAAATAGATAGACACTATGACAAAATATTAGTAAGATGACAGAGATAACAGGATATGGGTAAGGTTACACAGATAGGCGAGATAACAAGATATGGGTAAGGTGACAGAGATAGGTGAGATAACAAGATAAGGGTAAGGTGACAGAGATAGGCGAGATAACAAGATATGGGTAAGGTGACGGAGATAGGCGAGATAACAAGATATGGGTAAGGTGACAGAGATAGGTGAGATAACAAGATAAG
This sequence comes from Megaustenia siamemsis, assembly GCA_032433765.1. NCBI lineage: Eukaryota > Metazoa > Mollusca > Gastropoda > Stylommatophora > Ariophantidae > Megaustenia > Megaustenia siamemsis. The sequence continues at coordinate 60,245,047 of JAVIAB010000024.1, forward strand.
GGTAAGGTGACGGAGATAGGCGAGATAACAAGATATGGGTAAGGTGACAGAGATAGGCGAGATAACAAGATATGGGTAAGGTGACAGAGATAGGCGAGATAACAAGATATGGGTAAGGTGACAGAGATAGGCGAGATAACAATATATGGGTAAGATGACAGAGATAGGCGAGATAACAAGATATGGGTAAGGTGACAGAGATAGGCGAGATAACAAGATATGGGTAAGGTGACGGAGATAGGCGAGATAACAATATATGGGTAAGATGACAGAGATAGGCGAGATAACAAGATATGGGTAAGGTGACAGAGATAGGCGAGATAACAAGATATGGGTAAGGTGACAGAGATAGGCGAGATAACAAGATATGGGTAAGGTGACAGAGATAGGCGAGATAACAATATATGGGTAAGATGACAGAGATAGGCGAGATAACAATATATGGGTAAGATGACGGGGATAGGCGAGATAACAAGATATGGGTAAGATGACGGGGATAGGCGAGATAACAAGATATGGGTAAGATGACGGGGATAGGCGAGATAACAAGATATGGGTAAGGTGAGAGGGATATACAATATGATAGGATATGGGTAAGGTGACAGAAATAGACAAGATGCCAGGATATGGGTAAGATCACTGCGATAGACAATATGATAAGATATGGGTAAGGTGACAGAGATGGACAAGATGTGGACAAGGTCAGGAGATGGACAAGATGACAAGAGATGGACAAGATGACAGGAGGTGGATAGAACGTATGACAGCACATCCTTCAAGGCTAGAGACAGTGAAATGGCGCTCCTTGGTAGCCAACCTTCAGGGCTGAGAAATGAAACAAAAATATAGAAACTGGTATGGTTAAGGCTTCACGTTTGTGATAGTCAGCACACAATCGAAGAAACGTTGCGGCTCACTAGACCTTCAGCATGAACAATAAACAACACATACACAGATATATACGTGAATAAAATAAACACTACTTAGCTAATTGATAATACTATATCAAATCAAAATAATATAATGAAATTAGAATGAGAGGGCCTGGCTTTCAGCTGCTTGTGACCAAGTCCGCAGTCGAAATAAAGCCTCGCTGAGACGACCAGGGTGTGGGGTGAAGGGCAGTCAGCCGCGCTGAGGCGACCAGTTGGGCGGTCAGCCTCGCTGAGGCTAGGGGGGGGGGAGGGTCAAAGGTAATTGGGCTCTAACCGAAGGTGTTATAAACGTCTGCAGAAGGCGGGATGTATATTGGTAAACGTGCGCATACAAGTAAACATGCACACCCAGAAGTAAGGTAAAGGTCAAGGTAAAGTACGAGACTTGAACCAGCGTCTTAGCACGCGAGTTTCCACCCATATGTGCTCGGCCGCCTATCTTAGCACGCGAGTTTCCACCCATATGTGCTCGACCGCCTATCTTAGCATGCGAGTTTCCACCCATATGTGCTCGGCCGCCTATCTTAGCACGCGAGTTTCCACCCATATGTGCTCGGCCGCCTATCCAGAAATGTTCGGAGATTTCAAGCATCGAAACTCACGATGTGAGGCGACATTCCTCACCTTCCCAGGGCAATACCCTGGTACCCATTTCTGCCAACGGCTGGGTCGACCGTGGGGGTAGGGTATTTTTTTTTTCTAACCACCTGTACAATTCACACTGATCCCAGCGGGAATCGAACACGGGTTGTCTGAACTTCCGTAGTCAAGTCGGGTGGTTTTCCCAACTAGGTTACCAAGGCATCCAAAATGTCCCAGAAGTGCCCACATATAGATCTGTATGCATACACAACGCACAATGAGTAGACCAGAAAGAATATAAGAGGTACCCAGCAAGAGGAGAAAATGACTGAGAATGAGGTTTCGTATGAACACACAAATGAGAAAGGAACTGTGTAGCACAGGCAGGAATTATGTTGCCATGACTAAAAGTAAGCAGGACAGAAAATCATGGAGACCACCAAGAAGTCGCAGTAAGGTCTTCAATGCGGACGCGGCACAAAATGATGATGGTAATGATGATGATTTCATAAAAAAAACAGTTTGACTATCACTGCTAATAACTTACGTGCACAGTGATGATACGTCGTTATCATAACCCGCTGTTCTAAATTCTTTCGTGATACAATCCATGGGTTTGTAGCACGCTTCGTTCCTAGGGTGCACTGTGGATGAAATCACACAAATTGAAGTGATGAACATCGTGTTGTAAAGATTTCTCGTCGTGACAGTTATAAAGTGTTTAACATGGTGTTCTATGAGTGCATTCTGTATTAACCAGAGAAACAAGTTTTATTTAAAAAAAAAAAAGGAAACGCTGGTTTTAGAATAGATTGACAGTAAAAATAATTGGAAAACTAGTTCTAGAATGGAGGGACAGCTGGTTTTATCATTTAGAAAAGAAACAGGTTTAAGAATAAAGCAGCAGTTTTAGGTTTCAAGGAAGATTGGTTTTAGAATCTAGAGACAAATTGTTTTAAATTAAAAGGAAAGTTGACTTTTTAACAGCTTACTGAAAGTAATCCTGGAAAGGAAAATACAAGGTAAAAGAGGCAGAGGCAGACCAAGACTAACATGTACGAGTAACATCAAAAGATGGACAAATCAGCCTATGACAACCTGCACCATCAAAGCAAGAGGCAGAGCAGAATGGCGCTACATGGTAGCCAACCTTCGTTGCGGAGACGGCACTCGATGATGATGATGACAGATGGCGTAAAAATATTAGGAAAACTGGTTCTAGAATGGAGGGACAGCTGGTTTTATCATTTAGGAAAGAAACAGGTTTAAGAATAAAACAGTTTTTGGTTTCAAGGAAGATTGGTTTTAGAATCTAGAGACAAACTGTTTTAAATTAAAAGTAAAACTGACTTTAGAACTGAGGAAAACTAACTTTATGTAGATCGTTTTAAAGATAAGTATTTTCTTGTTTTAAATTACTGTTATTCTAATTTTTGTAATTGTACAATTTAAATAAAATATAAACTGTTTAGATTTTATAAATATTATTTGTAAAAGGAGAAAGGTGGGGTTTCGAGGAAAGTGGGATTTAGAAACAACGAAAGACGGGTTTTAAAATAAAAAAGTAATGAATTTAGATGCAAGAGACCACTGGTTCTTGAAACAAGAGAAACAATTCAGCTTGCACTATTGTCGCCTTTTGAAGGGTAACACAGCAACTAAAGAAACGGTGACAAGGAAACTAGAAGCTGCAGTAGCGAAGAGGTTAATACGTTTCTTTACTGACTAGGCAATTTGGATTTAATTTCTAAACTATAGCAATTATATTTTTCCCATGAGCATATCCTCAGCATACGTCCAGTCGTTGAAAATGTGTACCAGGAGATTTTCTTTGAAAAAGTTGGGTGATCTGATTTAACCACTTTGCCCATAAATGTGTTCGACGAATGACAGGAAACTTTCCTGAGAGACAAGATCAGAAATGAAGAACTGAGAAAAAAGCTAGGAATAGCCCCCGCCATAGAATATATAAAGAAACAACATATAAAATGGTTTGGCCACGTGACAAGGTAAAAAGATCAAAACACAACACAGCATGTCTTCAGCAAACGTTGTGAGAATACCAGACCCAAAGGTCGACCACGAAAAAGATGGATCGACGGAATATTAATATGGTGCAGAAACATGGACATTAGACAAGAAAACAGAACGTAGGATTAAAGCCTTTGAAATGTGGATATATAGAAGAATAGGTAGAATTGGATGGAAGGAAAAGAAAACAAACGATGAAGTCTTAAAACAACTAAAAGTGAAAAGGGAACTACTAAACACAATTCAAAAAAGACACATGCGATTTTTGGGCCATGTTAAAAGACACAACAGCCTACTAAAAGTAATCCTGGAGGGGAAAATACAAGGTAAAAGAGGCAGAGGCAGACCAAGACTAACATGGACGAGTAACATCAAAAGATGGACAAATCAGCCTATGACAACCTGCACCATCAAAGCAAGAGACGGAGCAGAATGGCACTCCATGGTAGCCAACCTTCGATGCGGAGATGGCACTCGATGATGGTGTATGTTAAAATTAAAAAAAAAAAACTTTTGTGGTTAAAAACTCAATTCAAAATTCAATATTATTTAAATAATAACTAACAGTGCACACCATAAAACTCGCAAATTTACCAGTATGTGACATTTTTTTTTATTAATAGCGTTAATTTTTAAAATATCGTTTATACATAAATTTCCAGTTTAGCAAAAGTTGTATGTGTGTAGTTAAATGTTATATGTCTGATGTCAGAAAGTGAAACCACTACGATAATATATCAATTTTAAGAATAAGGGGAATGCGCTAAGTTCAGGATATCTTCATCCATAAACACTGCGAAATGTACAAGACTGTAACTAAAATACCACTTTGAGATGGACATAAACAGCTGTGTTAGATAAGCTAGATCTTTAGTGTGATATCTTCGTCAATGCTTGAAGTGGTATTGGAAGTTACGAAAAGAAGATGAAGAAGTTGATGATATCGTTGATGGTGATAATGACGATGATTATGATAATAAAGCACGTGGTCGAGTTAATTAAACTTTTTGCTTTCCAATCAGGTGGCCGCTGGTTCAATTACGATCGAATTATAATGCTTTTCTCTCTCTCTCTCTCTCTCTCTCTCTCTCTCTCTCTCTCTTTCTCTCTCTCTCTCTCTCTATCTTTTGAACGCAACAATCGATAACATCAATAAAATGGGAATGAAAGCATCAGACTATGTTGGGAGCCTCTTTCTGGAATAAAATTAGAAGTAAATAATTGAGAAAACAGTTATGAATCATCCCGGTATTAGAATAAATAAAGAATCATCAAAATAAATTATTTATCTACCTAAAAAAAAGAGAAGAACAACTAAACAGAATCCATATATATCAACACATAAGACAATAGCAATATTTCGAGAGGGTGCCTAAAAAAGGAGATAGATGACCATAATATTAGAAGCACTGAGAGTCCTGACAAGCGTAGAGACCACTGAAAGAGGGGAAGACAGTGAGCGATCTCCCCCCTGGACACTGACAATAAAGGAGGAAGGTAAAATAATATCTATAGTAAAATGAAAGCTCTAACTTGTACAGTTTGTGACGACCGCTCTGTGTATGCTGTTCGCCAGCTCCTCATAAACCCTCCATTAGATTAAAGAAAAGAAATAAATCAAATTATTTATGGGGGACTGGTTGGTCTCGAGGCAAGACGCCGGCCAGCGAAACAGAGAGATTGTGGGTTCAAATCCCGGCTACACCAGTTGGGATTTTTATTTATGATTTCTCTCTGCGGCAACCACCCCTAGTCTCAGCTGCGAGGCTCAGCTTGAAACGTCAATTACTCATCGACGGAGAAAAATATGAGTACCTCCGAAGACGGAAAGTTCAGTTCCTAGTCTCGAGGGATCTCGTCAGGGGTAAAAGCTGGCGAACAAAAAAATATATATATTTATAGTTGTAATTTACAAGTCATGTTCTGCTATTTGTCACACTCATGTAATTGTGTGCTATTGTCAACGGCACTCGGGTAATTGTTCACTATCTCTTCGTGTTTATTTTATGACATGCATTCCTTTTCAGAGATCTGCCAGAGAGGCCAGGCAGAGAATGTTATTTGTGCAAACTTCTTTAAAAAATCCTGCCTTTACAAAACACGCATCTATGTTATCTAGAAAGATCTTCTCAGAGCATCTCAGTCTGTCTCATAAACGTGATTTATTGTTTCATTTTTACCCCTGGGAAATGTTCTGTAGCTTTAGACAAGGAGAGACGATAGGAATGTCAGAAATTATACGAAATTGCCATTTTGTTACATAAAACAGAAGAGAGAGAGAGAGAGATAAAGAGAGAGAGAGATAAAGAGAGAGAGATATTTGACTTCAGGGGCCTACAAACATAGGGACTGGGTGGTCTAGAGGTAGAATGTCGGCCTCTGGAAAAAAGACTCAAATAACAGACTGTGAGAGCTTTTCACTCTGAATCTCTGGTTTCCTCGTGACTTTACCCTCTCCCGGTCTCTGGGTAGTGAGATTCGATGTCTAACCACTCTGGATAGTGAGATTCGATGTCTAACCACTCTGGGTAGTGAGATTCGATGTCTAGCCCTCTCTGGGTAGTGAGATTCGATGTCTAACCACTCTGGGTAGTGAGATTCGATGTCTAGCCCTCTCTGGGTAGTGAGATTCGATGTCTAGCTCTCTCTGGGTAGTGAGATTCGATGTTTAGCTCTCTCTGGGTAGTGAGATTCGATGTCTAGCCCTCTCTGGGTAGTGAGATTCGATGTCTAGCTCTCTCTGGGTAGTGAGATTCGATGTCTAGCCCTCTCTGGGTAGTGAGATTCGATGTCTAGCCCTCTCTGGGTAGTGAGATTCGATGTCTAGCTCTCTCTGGGTAGTGAGATTCGATGTCTAGCCCGCTCTGGGTAGTGAGATTCGATGTCTAGCCCTCTCTGGGTAGTGAGATTCGATGTCTAGCCCTCTCTGGGTAGTGAGATTCGATGTCTAGCCCTCTCTGGGTAGTGAGATTCGATGTCTAGCCCTCTCTGGGTAGTGAGATTCGATGTCTAGCTCTCTCTGGGTAGTGAGATTCGATGTCTAGCCCTCTCTGGGTAGTGAGATTCGATGTCTAGCTCTCTCTGGGTAGTGAGATTCGATGTCTAGCCCGCTCTGGGTAGTGAGATTCGATGTCTAGCCCTCTCTGGGTAGTGAGATTCGATGTCTAGCCCTCTCTGGGTAGTGAGATTCGATGTCTAGCCCTCTCTGGGTAGTGAGATTCGATGTCTAGCCCTCTCTGGGTAGTGAGATTCGATGTCTAGCTCTCTCTGGGTAGTGAGATTCGATGTCTAGCCCGCTCTGGGTAGTGAGATTCGATGTCTAGCCCTCTCTGGGTAGTGAGATTCGATGTCTAGCCCTCTCTGGGTAGTGAGATTCGATGTCTAGCTCTCTCTGTTAACGACGAAAAACAGGAGTTCCAGTGTGCACTCTGCGCATGTTAAAAGAACCATTGACAGTTTAAAAGAGCATGCAATAATGGCCACCGCGATGGCAAAATTTTGGAGCAAATGTCGAATTCGAATGTCGTCGGGCCGAAAGGTGCAAATATCGCTGGTCACCGTGAGCTAACCCCACCGCCATTTGGCAAGGGAACGCTAAAAAGAAGAGGAAGAATGAGAAAAAAAAACAAAAAAACAACGACTGGAATATAACTTGAAACAAATCATGAATGCAAAGCAATAAAGTGATTATCTGTTTATTTGCGCACAAGCATACATAAACACAAGAAAATAAACCTTGACACATTGTTTACATATTGAGATGTTGGCCTATGCAAACACTATACAATCATTAGTATTATTGGCCGTAAGAGGGATATTTGCGAAATATTCGACGTTTAGTCCGGTAATATATCTGCTTGTAAAGACTTATAGTAACCAATTAAATGCATTTAGTTTATAAATCATTGTTTTATAGTGCACTTAAGAGAGAAGGAAAAAAAGAAGGAAAGACAATCTGATGAAGAGTAATGGAGTCAGAGATGCACAGTGTACATGAAGCACGAAAGGCGGAATAAAAATGTATATTAAAAAAACTGAAGTACTGCAAAGTTGGTGTAGATAAATTAAAAGAACTACATTATATATATATATATATATATATATATATATATATATATATATATATATATATATATATATATATATATATATATAGAGAGAGAGAGAGAGAGAGAAAGCTATTGAGTTATTTGCGGGTCATCATTATTGCACTCCGAACATGTCCATAGGTGCTCCGATCCCCTCCTCAGCAAGTCTCGCAGTGGTGTCCAGCGACTGACGACTCCAGTTCTGTGTTGGTTGATAAAGTCTTCTTACACGTCCACTAAGTTTCTCGTTTCTAGCTGTGCCCATCTTAACTCCCATCTCTTTCATCCGAAGGAGTGAAGTGGACTCACGGTTGTCGAAGTCCTGTGTCCTTCCCGGCGGTAATTGATGATGTCCGCCCGATCCATTTGTTTGACCGTCCTCAACAATAGCGCGGCTAGTCAACCTGTGCGCTCTTTCATTTGGCCGTACTCCCGCATGTGCTGGGACATAGATAAAGGTGACCTTAAGTATTTTTGACTTCTTTTTTATTTTTGGAAATAAAAGCCAGAGAAGAAAGCTCCACACATTCAACTACGAGAAAACAGACCAGGGCGTCATTAGCAAAGTCAGACATAGGAAACATAGCGCCCCGCGTAGGAGGCAGGAGAGATGGACGCAGCCACCCTGGTGGAATGTAGATGTCGAGGAAGCTTGGCGGAGCAAGAGACAAACGGTCAAGACATGGCAGAAAGCCAGAAGGTATGGTAGAACACAACCTGAGCTCTTGAAGCGTCTGAAAGTAGAGGTCGACCAAAAAATGATGCACTTTAAACTATGTGCTAAGCAGGCTAAGGATGCCAAATGGGATGACTTCTGTAAAAAAGTGTGCTCAGAAAAATCGCTCGCCACATTCTGCTGCCTTCATCAGTGCATGAATGGCACACCACGACACAGAGGTATACCAGACTTTCAGAGCACAGGCCAGATATGGCACAAATCTGATGAGAGCAAAGGGATGGCCCTGCTTGCCCGCTACATTGAGCAGACGGACCAAAGAAATGAGGCTGTAAGAATGAGGATACGGGGATCTTTGTCAAACTTGTGTAAGGATGTAGGGCTGGAAGAAGATCTCCAAATCATAACCGATACCATTCGCACGACACTTAAAAGGTCACACAACACTGCTCCTGGTATAGATGGTGTTCGATATGATGACATAGGCGATTTAGCTGATGACGACTTGACAACACTGGCCAATGAGTTTAATGCCAGTATTCGGAGTGGCCAGATTAAGGAGGAATGGCTACACAGCTACTTACTATCGCTACCGAAGCCAAACAAGGACCATTCTCAGATCAGTGCCTACAGAATCATCACAATGCAGAACACTGCGGGCAAGCTGCTGGAGAAAATAGTTGCCCGTGTCCTCACCTGTCGCCTTGAACAGAAACGCGTATTCCCATCCACACTCGGAGGTTATAGATATAACAAAGAGACATGGCTCAATGCGGCAGTCTTTGCCTATGATGTCTTCTAAGGAGACATGTGCTGCTGCTATAGATCTGGAGGATGCATACAACAGGGTACCATTTGAATATCTCATGCATATGCTTCTCAAACTGGCGGTGAACCCCTTCCTCATTAGATGGATCGCCGCGGCACTGTTTCAGAGGAAGGTGATACTCAGATGTGGAAGTTGGTCTTCCGAGCCAACATCCATTTGTCCTGGGCTGCCACAAGGCTCACCATTGTCACCAGTTCTATTTAATGTGTACACAATAACGATCACGGCCCAACAGCTGGATGGGAGGGGAGGAACTATGATTTTTGCTGATGATATTCTGGTATATCGACAGGGAAGAGACAGACGGGGAATCGCCTCCAAAATGCAAGACGAACTCGATCGCATTTCTTCCTGGTGTGGGGTTTCAGGTGCCTTGGTTAATCCTAATAAAGCATCAGTTTCATGGTTCTCCCTTAACAATCATATCGTTAATACGACCACACCGTTAGTACGAATGGGAGCTGATGAGGTGACTAGGGACAAGTTGATGACATACCTCGGAGGTAAGTTTGATCGCAGCCTCTGTTTTCGGGACCACGTCGACCATGTGATAACAAAATCCCGCAAAGGATTAGCCGCCTTGAAGGTCATGGCAACTGCCAACATCGAGCAGAGGCTACTTACTCTTCTGTTCCAGGGATTAGTCCTCGCACCAATCGAGTATGCCCTGGCCATTCTTACTGTCAGTACGACTCAAATTGATAGGCTGGAGAAAATACAAAATGAAGCCATGCGCATTATCCTGGGATGTACGAGGGACACTCACTGTGTAGCAATGAGGTATCTTCTTGACTTTCCAACCATGGATGACAGAATCAAGATCTGGAGAGCACGAGCATACCTGAAGATTAGTACAGATACAGAGCATCCGTTGCACCACGTGCTCAACACAGAGAAAGGTACCAGGCTAAAAAGAGGCAAATCATGGGTGGGCCGAGCAGAAGATGTCATCAAATAGGTCTGTGGGCTTACCAATATCAGCGTTGGTGAGGAGTGGATACCGGTGCCTACGTCATTCAAGGGGACTTTCTCGTGTATTGTCTCACTCGACAGGAAAAGTAGGGAACAGAACCCGGTCGTGGTTAATGCTGAGGTCAACGGTCTCATCTGCGATAACACCGATGAGAAAGATGCAGTCATCTATACAGACGGATCTGTAAAACGACACGAAAGAAGTGCATGGGCATTTACAGCACGCTCGGCAGGCAGAATAGCCAAGGAAGACAGTGGTGCATACGCCATGACCACCAGTAGCATGACAATGGAGGTGATGGCAGTGACCAAGGCATTCAAATGGTTAGAGTCACAAGACTACATCCACGCATGTATACTGAGTGATTCGATGAGCATGATATAAAAAGTGGAGGCGGGCTTTGTACGCATGCAATGGGTAGAGTCGTTGCAGAAATCCAAAATACGTAAGGTCACCTTTGTCTATGTCCCTGGACATGCGGGAGTACGGGGAAAGGAGAGAGCGGACAGGTTGGCTAGCTGCGCTGTCGTTGAGGACGGGCAACCGATGGATCGGGCGGACATCATCAATGCCCTTCGAGATGTGGGAAGAGCACAGGACTTCGACAAACACAGATCAACGTCACTTCTTCGGATGATGGAAATGGAAGTTAAGATGGGCACAGCCAGAAATGAGAAACTTGGTGGCCGTGTAAGAAGACTTATCAACCAACATAGAACTGGAGTCGTCAGTCGCTGGACACTGAAGGAATTGCTGAGGAGGGGATCTGAGCACCTATGGACATGTTCGGAGTGCAATGATGATGACCCGCAAATAACTCAATAACTCAATAACTCAATTTTGACTTCTGCAATGACTCTACCCCTTGCATACGTACAAATCCCGCCTCCACCATTCTCACTGATATATATATATATATATATATATATATATATATATATATATATTGATATTAGGAAGGGGCGGTAACTGAGTATTTAGTGAGTTCTTACTGATTCAATTCACAGATGTGGTAAATGTATTTTTTTTTCAAACAGGCAAGATTTCCGAAAAAGGGTGCCAGGTCCAGGGATAATTTGGTTACCTAGTATGAGCACGTCATCTATATACTGTACAGTTCCTAATTTAGAAAAAATATGGACACTAACACTATATCCTTACTTTAATAATGGATTAGACTATCATCCTAATCAAGTATCGGGCCTGCTGGCGTAGGTAATAATGTCTCTCCACAACTTTTGATCTCAACAGTTATTTATCATTTCTGTTGTTCACCATATGCAAAGCCATTTTCTTAAGCTGTCTGGTATCTTTTCTCTTTGCTTCCTTCTATCTATTCGTCCCTCAATTTTTCCAGGGGTTACAATTTATTCCAGCTGTTCTCTTCTCATTACACGGCCAAAGTATGATGATTCTTTCTTCCTAATATTGGAAATTAGCTCTCTTTTCGTTTTGGCCTCTTTCATAACGTTTTCATTACTATTCTTAGCTGTCCATGGTATTCTCAACATTCTTCTGTAAAACAACAAGGAATTTTCTTGCCTGTTGTCCTACTGTCCATGATTCACATCCATATGTTAAGACTGGCTCTACATACCATTTAAGAGCTCTTTTTCTAGTTTCTATTGTCAAAAATGGATTGCATAGTATTTTCCGAATTTTTTAGAAAGTTGTTTTTGACTGAGCCATTCAGCATCTCTCCTCTTTTGTACATCTTCCGTCTGAGGTTAACAAAGTTCCCAAATATTTAAATTCATTTACCTGTTTTAATATTGTTCCACTTGTCTTTATTGTGCACTGAGGTGATGTCTTTTTCTTTGTTGTTACCATTACTTCAGTCTTTTTGCTATTAAGGCTGAGTCCTTTATTTTTGCTTTCTTTCACCATAATGTCTAACATTTCTTGTAACTCATTTTCACTTTTAGCGATTAAGACTGTATCATCAGCATACCTTAGATTATTTATATTACGATCTCCAATTGTTATTCCAGGGATGTCCCTTATGGATCTTAAAATATTCTCACTATATATATTAAACAAATTTGGTGACAGCACACAACCTTGTCTAACACACTGTTTTATTTGTTGAAACATTACCAAATTATTTCCAGTTCATATGGCCACTGTTTGTTGCCAGTACGTGTTTTTTTATTATTCTTAGATTTTTGCTGTCTACGTTTATGTCTTCTAAAATTTGGCGATCCATGATTGTAGAAAGAAATTACGACGGTGGTTTTCTGTTGCCTTCCGCCGGTTTGTTTACGGTTGGCTCCGCTAGCCTTTGATTAAAAAGTCTCACCCACAAGGCAGTGGAGTTTGTTTTTCTTCAAGGTAGATCAGACTATATCCTTACTTTAATACTTTATTAATTCGCGTGTAGCAGAGGAAACAGATCAATCGCAGCCGACTTTAAACGGATTCTACGGTTCGGGAGATAAGTCCACGCTGATACACGCGCAGCAAGTAGATCTCGCCAAAGTACTCAACTGTAGTCATTTATATTCATTGGGCGTGCCATTCTCGCAGGGGGAATTGTTGTATATAGATGATTGATTAGGTGCTACGTAGTAGTTATATTAGTCTGAGGCTGAAGGGTTTGTGCCTGTCCAAGAAGTTGGGGAAACCCACAAGACAACAACAACGTACAAGTTCGCCTGCATGTAAGCAGTAAGAATTGCGTTATTTTAACCAAGAACAGGCCACACTAAAGAAGCAGTCACAAATGAGGAGAAGAGAACGAGTTTCCTTTTATTCTTTTCATGATAACATTTTTGTATCTTCTTCTTAATGAAATAGTTAGCTTTTTGTTTTGTGTGTGTATTTTTAACTCGGCACATACGTTCCCATCTTCTACTAAATGAATCCCTAATTTTGTACTCTCTTGCTACATTGAGCATTCGCTTCTACTTTATTAATCCCAGATTTTCTACTCTCTTGCTACATTCAGCATTCGCTTCTACTTTATTAATCCCAAATTGTGCACTCTCTTTCTACATTCAACATTTATTTCTACTTTATTAATCCCAGATTTTGTACTCTCTTGCTGCATTCAACATTCTCATCTACAAGTACCGTCCCTGCTGGCGTAGGGGATCATGCTTCTCCACAGCTTTCTGTCTCTATAGTTATTTATAATTTCTGTTTTTGACTTCCTGTCAATCCATTCTCAAAATTCTCTGGCATCTTCCCTGTGTATCTTCTTCTCTTAATTGTTCATGTTGTCACATTATGTTTCCGCTATTCTCTTCCCTTTTCGTGGCTAAAACATGATGTCTGTTTCCACTTGATGCCGCATTATTAGTTTTTATTTTGGCCTCTTTCAGAATACCTTTGTTACCATTTTTGACTGTCAACGAGATCTTCAGTGTTCATCTTTAAAACAACATATGCACTGGCCCCCGACGACGCCTTTTGTCTGTTGTCTAATTGTCCGAGTGTCACATTCAAATATCAAGACAGGCTCTGTATAACACTGAAGATGTCTTTTTTATAATCATTTCCATTGTCAATACTGAGTTGCGTAATGCCTTTGTCATTCTTTAGAATTCAGCCTTAGTCTGATCTATTCTCCAGGCATAGAACATTATTTTAAGTTACTCATTTTGACCACTAAAAGTTTTTGTTTTCTTTGTTTGTTTGCGCTGATGTTCATCTACACATTAATATCACACACGTTGGCAGAAGTATTGAGTTAATCATTTTTCGTATATTAAAATATGATACCAAAAAATAATCGTAAGACAATAAAAGAAAAATGCCAACTCACAAAAGCCACCAGCTAATTCTGTCGTTGACACAAGCGTGGTGAGAATGTTATGCTATTATCTACACGCACTAAGATTTGTCTGAGAGATACTTCTAAAGGACAACAAATCACATTATAAGTCTCCGTGTGAGAGATTTCTTCCTGACATTTACTCAGGCTAATGTGATCGTAATAATACTGAAGTGGTGTTTGCTCAATCTATCATTACACACTTCAATCTATCATTCTACATGACGCTGGGAAGATGGAAGCATTGTTGTTGAGAAAATATGGCGATGGGAGAATCTTTCTTGAGAAATCTTTTGAGTTTAACATTGAGATACGCTTTCTATCTTTCTCTAGCTTTCTCTCTCCACTCTCTCTCTCCCTCCCCCCTCCCCCTCTCGCTTTATTTCTTACACACTATGCAGTCTTTAATTTTCAATAGCTATTTTTTTTTCTAATCACCACTTTTCTCTTTTTCTTTATTTGAAACTATCCCTGATCAGTTTTCAATACCTCTACATTTTTTTTGTAACTTTTATTTTCTCTGCTGTACACTCTATTATCTAGGTCTCTGCCTCTCTCTCTGCCTCTCTATGTCTCGCTCTATGTCATTTTTTGCTTGCCTTCCTCTCACCTTATCAACCTCTTTAATTCTTTCTCACTCTTTTTTCGTAGCTTTCAATTCTCTTTTTAAAAAAAACCCAGCACATTCTTCCACTCATTATTTTCTCTCTATCTATCTCTCACTCTATCTTTCTCTCTGTCTATTTCTGCCCAATTCTCGAATACACTTTTGAATAATTCGTCATCCAAGATTATCGAAACTTTTGTCACAATCACGCACAAATGTGAATATAAACATTATTTCAATAAATTAAAATATTAGTAAACAAAACACAGAGTTGTTGTTTTGTAAATAAATTAAAACCTCGATCAGCTTTATCTTCTATGGAAACCTATCAGCAACTAAAATCAATTTCGGTATTTGCTTTCATTCTGAGAGTTTCCTCATAAGCGGAGAGTTTAACAGCAGAGTACAGGAAATGAGAGATTACTCTGTTCGGTAACGTGCCAGTTCATACATTGTATGAACGTTCATAAGTAATCACAACAACATAGATTAATAATGATTTTCGCCGGCGGCAGAAAATATCTTAGATGTAGAGTACGTAAAAGATGGCACACGTTCGATCACTATCGACAATTAGGAAGATACATTAACAAGGATGCGGTAAACTAAATTAAAGAGAGAAATTTGTAATGAACATCATCAGGCGGCATACCCTTTACAGAAAGTTGCATTCACCACAACTCGTCTGAATGAATCTCTGTCTCTAGCCAGATCTCCCACAGAACGTTGCATTCACCACAACTCGTCTGAATGAATCTCTGTCTCTAGCCAGATCTCTCACAGAACGTTGCATTCACCACAACTCGTCTGAATGAATCTCTGTCTCTAGCCAGATCTCTCACAGAACGTCGCATTCATCACAGCCCGTCTGAAAGAATCTCTGTCTCTAGCCAGATCTCCCACAGAACGTCGCATTCATCACAGCCCGTCTGAAAGAATCTCTGTCTCTAGCCAGATCTCTCACAGAACGTCGCATTCATCACAGCCCGTCTGAATGAATCTCTGTCTCTAGCCAGATTTCCCACAGAACGTCGCATTCACCACAACTCGTCTGAAAGAATCCATGTCTCTAGCCAGATCTCCCACGGAACGTTGCATTCACAACAACCTGTCTGAAAGAATCTCTGTCTGTAGCCAAATCTTCCACTTCTTCTCTTGTTATGTTGAAGGTCTCCTTCAGGTCTTGAAACCACCTTCTTCTTGGTCTGCCCCTGATGCGTCGCCCAAGAACCATGCCTTCCATTATTGTTCTTTCCAGCCTGCTGTGTCTTTTGACGTGGTCATAGTATTTTAATTTCCTTTGTAGAATGACATTTATAAACCATTTCTTTTAATGTTTATGTATTTTAATATGTCTTCATTGCTTTTTTTCAGTATACAAGATATCTTACAGATTTTTATCTAGCATTTTATTTCGAATAAATCAATTTTTAATGAACATTCTATCTTAATTGTCAATAAAAAAATATTAAACAGAGAACCCGCCTCGGTTCAACAGCACGCGTATGTAGTCAGTTTTATTTAGTAAATAATACAATGTCTTCGCATTTCCCCCCCACATTCAGTAGCAACTACAAACGTTTGTTTCCCCGAGCAGCTTAGCTGTTGGGGACAGCAGGCATCTCATTTTGCCGGCTTTGCCTTGGCAATTATTATGAAGGTTGTGCTCTGCACGTGTCGTTCTAGCGTACCCTCAACTTGTGTTCTAGCGCTCCCTCAACTTGTGTTCTAGCGCTCCCTCAACTTGTGTTCTAGCGCTCCCTCAACTTGTGTTCTAGCGCTCCCTCAACTTGTGTTCTAGCGCTCCCTCAACTTGTGTTCTAGCGCTCCCTCAACTTGTGTTCTAGCGCTCCCTCAACTTGTGTTCTAGCGCTCCCTCAACTTGTGTTCTAGCGCTCCCTCAACTTGTGTTCTAGCGCTCCCTCAACTTGTGTTCTAGCGCTCCCTCAACTTGTGTTCTAGCGCTCCCTCAACTTGTGTTCTAGCGCTCCCTCAACTTGTGTTCTAGCGCTCCCTCAACTTGTGTTCTAGCGCTCCCTCAACTTGTGTTCTAGCGCTCCCTCAACTTGTGTTCTAGCGTACCCTCAACTTGTGTTCTAGCGCTCCCTCAACTTGTGTTCTAGCGCTCCCTCAACTTGTGTTCTAGCGTACCCTCAACTTGTGTTCTAGCGTACCCTCAACTTGTGTTCTAGCGTACCCTCAACTTGTGTTCTAGCGTGCCCTCAACTTGTGTTCTAGCGTACCCTCAACTTGTGTTCTAGCGTACCCTCAACTTGTGTTCTAACGTACCCTCAACTTGTGTTCTAGCGTACCCTCAACTTGTGTTCTAGCGCTCCCTCAACTTGTGTTCTAGCGTACCCTCAACTTGTGTTCTAGCGCTCCCTCAACTTGTGTTCTAGCGTACCCTCAACTTGTGTTCTAGCGCTCCCTCAACTTGTGTTCTAGCGTACCCTCAACTTGTGTTCTAGCGCTCCCTCAACTTGTGTTCTAGCGTACCCTCAACTTGTGTTCTAGCGCTCCCTCAACTTGTGTTCTAGCGTACCCTCAACTTGTGTTCTAGCGTACCCTCAACTTGTGTTCTAGCGCTCCCTCAACTTGTGTTCTAGCGCTCCCTCAACTTGTGTTCTAGCGCTCCCTCAACTTGTGTTCTAGCGCTCCCTCAACTTGTGTTCTAGCGCTCCCTCAACTTGTGTTCTAGCGCTCCCTCAACTTGTGTTCTAGCGTACCCTCAACTTGTGTTCTAGCGCTCCCTCAACTTGTGTTCTAGCGCTCCCTCAACTTGTGTTCTAGCGCTCCCTCAACTTGTGTTCTAGCGCTCCCTCAACTTGTGTTCTAGCGCTCCCTCAACTTGTGTTCTAGCGCTCCCTCAACTTGTGTTCTAGCGCTCCCTCAACTTGTGTTCTAGCGTTCCCTCAACTTGTTGTATAGATCTGAAGGATGAGGCTTATACTTCATAGCCGGTGCACTGGAGACGTTTTTACGGTCTTTGTATAATGGTAACGTTATAAAATGTTATTAGTGGGTTCTGTTAGCATTGTATTGGCTTTCTACTGAAAGAAGAAGCGAATTTATTATCACAAATTCAGTCAGTTGGAAATTGTTTGTGGCGTGCGCGCGCGCACACATACACACACTCAACAACTAGACAACAACTACGTACAAGTTCATACACACCCACACACACACACATAAATCCCACTTGAATTTTTTTCAATGAAAAGACAACTCCATCATCTCATCCCATAAAAGACAACTCCATCATTCCATCCCATAAAAGACAACTCCATCATCCCCTACCATAAAAGACATCTTCATCATCTCATCCCATAAAAGACAACTCCATCATCTCATCCCTTAAAAGACAACTCCATCATTCCATCCCATAAAAGACAACTTTATCATCTCATCCCATAAAAGACATCTTCATCATCTCATCCCATAAAAGACAACTCCATCATATCATCCCATAAAAGACAACTCCATCATATCATCCCATAAAAGACAACTCCATCATCTCATCCCATAAAAAGACAACTCCATCATCCCATACCATAAAAGACAACTTCATCATCTCATCCCATAAAAGACAACTTCATCATCGCATCCCATAAAAGACATCTTCATCATCTCATCCCATGAAAGACAACTCCATCATATCATCCCATAAAAGACAACTTCAACATCTCATCCCATAAAAGACAACTCCATCATATCATCCCATAAAAGACAACTCCATCATCTCATCCCATAAAAAGACAACTCCATCATCCCCTACCATAAAAGACATCTTCATCATCTCATCCCATAAAAGACAACTCCATCATCTCATCCCATAAAAAGACAACTCCATCATCCCCTACCATAAAAGACAACTTCATCATCTCATCCCATAAAAGACAACTTCATCATCGCATCCCATAAAAGACAACTCCATCATCCCATCCCATAAAAGACAACTTCATCATCTCACCCCATAAAATACAACTCCATCATCCCATCCCATATAAGACAACTCCTTCATCTCATCCCATAAAAGACAACTCCATCATCCCATCCAATAAAAAAGACAGCTCCATCATCCCATCCCATAAAAAAAGAGAAACTCGTCATATAACCAAGAGATTGAAGCTCTGATGTTCTTACATTTGTCGAAAGAATATCATTATATATCAAATTATACTATAAATATATATATATATATATATATATATATATATCAAATGAGGTTTAATGATTTTACCTATAAAATATTAAAGAAAGAATTTAATTTAATTAGTAACCTTTAATAAAGATTTTTAAAACATGGGCTCAACGCATAAGTCATATTACGACGTTTATCTATTTGTGTTTGTTCCTTGCTTTTAGATTCAGTTCCCCGATGCACGTCTCTCAGAAATCAGGATCCGGTTTCAACATTCCCATCCTCTTGTTTCCGTGAGAACTGGGAGAAGCCAGGCTTACATTCAGCAGTAAAATGGAGATACTGTTGATAGTGTTTATTAATTGCTATGTCGCAGCGTGCACTTTTTTTTTGGTCTGTCAGGAATTCAAGACAACACATTACAGACTATTTTTCCCAGCCTGTAGTTCTAAGTCTCTTACACGAACTCTCAACTTCATTCTGCAAAAGTAACATTCTATCTATTGTCCTTTCGAGCCGAAGACGGCACATAGGGCAGAACCACAATCTCAAAAACAGAAACCTTGCGTGCCAAAATGGCACATATTGCAGAGATCACTGCTCTAAAATCTATGGCGCTGTTTCCATAACAATACTTTTTACAATGACAGCTTGTCAAGCCATCGATCAACCTCCTTAGTCGCCTCTTACGACATGCCTGGAAGGTCACAGTGTCACTATTCTTTACCTCCCTCATAATGAGGCCCCGGTAACACACGGGAAACATTACTCGTTCTAAAATTAATTGTCACTGCTTTAGACAGAATGTTAAATCAGTTCTATTATATGGCTTCCGGTGTCATGGCGGCTTCGTGTAGTTTTTTTATAATTCGGCAATTGGTGATATATTTAAATGATTTACGAGACAGTCTAGTTGTGAAATTATGTGTTGCTATTCTCCGTTTGGTGTATGTTTTACTTCTGACGTGTGGATGAACTGTGATTACCGATATTTAAGTGGAATATGATTTATTTTTCTTTGTGTCGTGTGTTCGCGGTTCGATAGGCAAGCACATGGTTCGACAAAAATGTCGCCAACAAACCTGGTATGTTCAACCCATATGTGAAAAGTCTATGACGGTGGATGGGGCGGATGAATCAGAAATGATCAACGACCCAGAAAGCGAAAACAGCAAAGTGTGTGGTACACATGAGGCATATTCAGAGCACGAAAGACGAATATGGCTGACCACCGTGAAAGAGATTGGAGCCTCATCACGTACTAGTCCAGAGGAAGCCATGGAGAGGAATTCGAACTTATGTCGGAGGAAAGATCTTAAAATAATTACTTGGAATGTTTGGACTCTATATCAAGAAGGGAAATTGGAAAATTTGATTCAAGAAGCAGAACGAATAAATATAGATATTTTAGGCATATCAGAGACAAGATGGAAAGAATGTGGGTACATAGAGGACGAAAAATATACATTTATATACTCAGGAAACACAAAAGAACATCAAAGGGGGGTAGGAATACTGATAAAAAGAGAGCTACAAAAATATATAAGTACCCACTGGACATACAGTGATAGGATTATACTACTCAAGTTGAAAGCAAACCCATTCGACACAGCAATAATACAGACATATGCACCTACTCAAGACTACACAGATGAACACATAGAAGCATACTATGAAGACCTAAATAAAGTTATGAAGTAAGTGAAATCTTCAGACATCTTGATTGTAATGGGTGACATGAACGCTAAAGTAGGAAAAGGTAGATATAAGACCATTATAGGAAATCATGGTTTAGGAAAAAGAAATGACAGAGGAGAAAGATTAATACAATTTTGTGAAGAAACACAGGCTGATAATATGTAACACCTACTTTGAGCAAGAGAAAAGGAAACCATACACATGGAAAAGCCCTGGAGATAGGAAGAGGAATCAAATAGATTACATAATGATAAAAGAAAGGTTCCGTAACAGCGTCAAGAAAGCCAAAACCTACCCAGGAGCAGATATTAATTCAGATCACAATCCTGTAATGATTAAAATGAAAATCAATCTAAAGAGAAACAAGCAAAAGTCTAATTCATCGACAAATCCACTAGAAATAACAGGTTTAAATAAAAAAGATGCCTATACAATACAAATAAAGAACACATACCAGAAGCTGCTAGAAGAAGGAATTGAACAATACAGAAGAGAAAATCCTGATGAAAAAGTAACAACCAAATGGCAATGCATAAAGAAAAGCATACAAGAAATCTGCGACACCTTACCCAAAAGAGAAAAAAACAAAAAACAAAAATGGATAACTAACACCATCTTAGAACAAATGGAAGAAAGGAGACAAGCAAAGAACACTGCCCAATACAATAAAATAGATAATGAAATACGCAAAATGTGCAAAAAGGCAAAAGAAGACTGGCTCAGCCTAAAATGTATAGAAATAGAAACTAGGGAAAGCAAACAAGACTTGAGAGGAATGCACACAGAAATAAAGAGAATGACTAATAAAAATATAAAAAAAGCCACAGAAGGTGGATGCATAGCAGACAAAAAAAAAAGGAAAAATGCTAATAGACAATAAAGATATGATAGAAATATTTCAGGAATATATAACATAACTATTTCATGATCAAAGGGACAAGAAACCAGTTATAAAATGTACATCAGGCTATAAAATCTTAAAATCTGAGGTGGAAAAAGCTATAAAAACAATGAAAAAGGGAAAAGCAGCAGGACCTGACTGCATACAGATAGAGATGATACAAGCACTATAAGATTTTGGCATTGAAGTGATTACAGACATATGCTACGACATATACCACATAGGATACATACCAAATGAACTAAGAACATCAACTTTCATTGCATTGCCTAAAAATAATGGTGCAGTTGAATGCAGTGACTTTAGAACAATAAGCCTAATGAGCCATGTTACAAAAATCTTGCTAAAAGTTATACAAGGAAGGATTCAGAATAAAATCAATACTGAATTAGATAAGCAGCAATTTGGATTTAGGAAAAATAGTGGGACAAAAGAAGCCATATTCTGCATGAGAACATTAATCGAAAAGTACACAGAAGTAAACATACCAATATATGCCTGCTTCATAGACTACACCAAAGCTTTTGATAGAGTACACCACAAACAACTTATAGAATGCCTAAAAGAGATACATCTAGATGACATGGACATACGACTAATATGTAATCTACACTGGGAGCAAACAGCAATAATAAAATATAACAAAGAGAACTCTACACCCATTGATATAAAAAGAGGAGTAAGACAGGGATGCATCCTATTACCAAGTTTGTTCAATCTATGCACTGAGTAAATCTTTAAAAACATCATAGAGATGCCAGGTCTACAAATTAATGGAAAGATAATCAATAACCTAAGATACACTGACGATACTGAACTACTAGCAGAAAATCCTAAAGATCTACAATAATTACTTAATGTAATAAACATGACAAGCAAAAAATATGGACTAGATATGAATATCAAAAAGACTAAAACTATGATCATAAACAAAGAAAATACTCAAAACCCACAAGTGGATATCAAAATTGAAGAAATAGACCTGGAGACAGTTCAGAACTACAACTACCTTGGACATACTATAACCAATGATGGAAAATGTAAAATTGAAATAAACAAAAGAATAGGAATGGCAACAAGTAATTTTAATGTCATGAAGAACATACTAACACCAAAACAAATAATAACAGTGCTAAAACTAAGAATAGCAAAATGTTACATCTTCTCAACATTCCTATATGGTGCAGAAACATGGACATTAGACATGAAAACAGAACAGAGAATTGAAGCCTTTGAAATGTGGATATATAGAAGAATGGGTAGAATTGGATGGGAGAAAAAGAAAACAAACGATGAAGTCTTAAAACAACTAAAAATGAAAAGAGAACTACTAAGCACAATTCAAACAAGACAAATGCGATTTTTGGGCTATGTTAAAAGACACAACAACCTACTAAAAGTAATCCTGGAGGGGAAAATACAAGGTAAAAGAGGCAGAGGCAGACCAAGACTAACATGGACGAGTAACATCAAAAGATGGACAAATCAGCCTATGACAACCTGCACCATCAAAGCAAGAGACAGAGCAGAATAGCGCTCCATGGTAGCCAACTTTCGTTGCGGAGACGGCCCTCCATGATGATCTGCTATCAATGCCAATTAATGTGTACAGAAAACTGATATTAGTTTTATTTTTTTTTACGCTTGTGATTTATGCCTCTATCATCAGTGTAGGTGATAAACAAGATTGATGACAGAACTTTGTCCAATTCTTTCTCTTGGTGTATAGATATGCAAAGTAAGTTATTATATCCCATATTAATTTCTATCAGCTATCTAGTTTTATAGACGAGCTATATAGTTGTATATCAGTACAACTTTTATTTTTTCAAAAGTCCGTTTGGTTTTTTCCCCCTCTGGCAGCTGTGGTTATAAAATAGTCTTAGTTTCGTTTATATGATCTTGGTATACATCTCGCATCATGGCTAAACAGAGAGATGTCTCCATATTGTGTGTATTCTCGTTTGCTCTCTTAACTTTTCATCGCAAACAAGTGCCGTTTGTTGTACCCCTGGCTGAATAGATGGTTTATACATTCCTCGGTTGTTTACATTATTTTTGTTGTTAGTACACAGGCCCGTCGTTTTGTAAGTTTGTGACTGCTTAATTACCTCGTTTCTGTTTCAGCAGTCTTTAACGGATGTTCTTTCTACCTCGGAATAAATGAGCTTTAGACAAAAGTTGACAGCAAAAAGAGGAAATAATAGGAATACATGAGCTTTAGACAAAAGTTGACAGCAAAAAGAGGAAATAATAGGAATACATGAGCTTTAGACAAAAGTTGACAGCAAAAAGAGGAAATAATAGGAATACATGAGCTTTAGAGAAAAGTTGACAGCAAAAAGAGGAAATAATAGGAATACATGAGCTTTAGACAAAAGTTGACAGCAAAAAGAGGAAATAATAGGAATACATGAGCTTTAGACAAAAGTTGACAGCAAAAAGGAAATAATAGGAATACACGAGCTTTAGACAAAAGTTGACAGCAAAAAGAGGAAATAATAGGAATACATGAACTTTAGACAAAAGTTGACAGCAAAAAGAGGAAATAATAGGAATACATGAACTTTAGACAAAAGTTGACAGCAAAAAGAGGAAATAATAGGAATACATGAACTTTAGACAAAAGTTGACAGCAAAAAGAGGAAATAATAGGAATACATGAGCTTTAGACAAAAGTTGACAGCAAAAAGAGGAAATAATAGGAATACATGAACTTTAGACAAAAGTTGACAGCAAAAAGAGGAAATAATAGGAATACATGAGCTTTAGACAAAAGTTGACAGCAAAAAGAGGAAATAATAGGAATGCATGACCTTTATACAAAAGTTGACAGCAAAAAGAGGAAATAATAGGAATACAAAGAAAGAGATGGAAAGATAAATCAAAGGGTGGAAAGGTTGGCTTTGCAGAGTCCCAAAAAAAAGAGACTTTAGAAACATAGAGATGAATGTAGAAGGATGATAAATTCTGGCAGCAATATCCCAACGACCAAGAAAGGAAGGAAGGAAGGAAGGAAGGAATGAAGGAAGGAAGGAAGGAAGGAAGGAAGGAAGGAAGGAAGGAAGGAAGGAAGGAAGGAAGGAAGGAAGGAATGGGTAGTAATACGAAAAAGAGAGAATAAAATCAAATCATATGGAAAATAAATAATCATTTGAAACATCACATATAACAATCAGCCTGTTCTTGACTCTCAGAGATCGAGTGACGAAACGAACTTAAAGTGAATATTCTATGACAAATACAATACGCAATTATCTCTATACTATATCAATGAGAATATGCCTAGTTATTAGCCTATTCTTTACAAAAATTCTTTCATGAAAAGAACAGAGAAAATGCTGTAAGTACAGTAAACAAGTTGGATGTAATGTCAACAACGAAAAAACAAAAGTCATAGTGACACATTTGAGAAACTCGACACCAGTTAAAATAGAAACTCACGACATTGCAGCATCGGTAGCGAGGACATTTACACATTGCAGTTGAAAATTAGCACCATATGGGTGAGGTGGCACTATCAACGAATGAATAAATAATGTCAGAACGAATTTGTTAATCTAAATAACGGTTGTAGATTCGCCCATTACAGAAAAAAGACATACATAAATATTTTTTTTTGCGCGCACACACACTCACGCGCGCACACAAAATTACGAACATATGGGAGTTGTATACTTTCTGTGATTTAATATGAATTCGAATACCGAAAATCAAATCGTTATGGCTGCCATAGTTTTATACATCATCATCATCATCATCATCATCATCATCATCATCATCATCATCATCATCATCATCATCATGTCTGGTGGTGTAGGTGATCCTTTAGTTCATTTGCTCATCTGTGTCTTTTTAAGGAGGTTAAAATACACACGATTCTCCTATTATACAATCAAATTATTCGGCTACCGATTATCGGACAACCCGATGGAAGCAGTGTGAACTGTACTTGTGGTGGGAAAGGAATATACCCCTGCGGTCACTGGCAGGAAATGGGTATCAGGTAGTACTCTAGGAAGTTGAGGAATGCCGCCTCGTATCGTGAGTTTCGATGCTTGAAGCGACACTATCCAGAAGTCTCCGAATATTTCTGGATAGGCGGTCGAGCACATATGGCTGAAAACTCGCGTGCTAAGACGCCGGTTCAAGTCTCGTACTTTCCCGTGACCTTCACATTCAAATTGATTACAAGGAGTTGTGTATTTAAATTTAAAATCGTGTGTGGGTAAAATATATTCCAACCCCGAAACTCTCAGATTTATCTTTGATCTTTTATTTACGAGCATTATTGTACTGAAATGTCATTCACAAATAAATGTTTACTTTGGCTTGTTTTGTTCCTTGTGTGGTCTCACTAATTGATCCCATGTGTGGTCTCACTAATTGATCCCTTGTGTGGTCTCACTAATTGATCCCATGTGTGGTCTCACTAATTGATCCCATGTGTGGTCTCACTAATTGATCCCTTGTGTGGTCTCACTAATTGATCCCTTGTGTGGTCTCACTAATTGATCCCTTGTGTGGTCTCACTAATTGATCCCATGTGTGGTCTCACTATTTGATCCCATGTGTGGTCTCACTAATTGATCCCATGTGTGGTCTCACTAATTGATCCCATGTGTGGTCTCACTAATTGATCCCATGTGTGGTCTCACTAATTGATCCCTTGTGTGGTCTCACTAATTGATCCCATGTGTGGTCTCACTAATTGATCCCATGTGTGGTCTCACTAATTGATCCCTTGTGTGGTCTCACTAATTGATCCCATGTGTGGTCTCACTAATTGATCCCATGTGTGGTCTCACTAATTGATCCCATGTGTGGTCTCACTAATTGATCCCTTGTGTGATCTCACTAATTGATCCCTTGTGTGGTCTCACTAATTGATCCCTTGTGTGATCTCACTAATTAATCCCATGTGTGGTCTCACTAAGTGATCCCACGTGTGGTCTCACTAATTGATCCCTTGTGTGGTCTCACTAATTGATCCCATGTGTGGTCTCACTAATTGATCCCTTGCGTGGTCTCACTAATTGATCCCTTGTGTGGTCTCACTAATTGATCCCTTGTGTGATCTCACTAATTGTGATCCCTTGTGTGGTCTCACTAATTGATCCCTTGTGTGATCTCACTAATTGATCCCTTGTGTGGTCTCACTAATTGATCCCTTGTGTGGTCTCACTAATTGATCCCATGTGTGATCTCACTAATTGATCCCATATTCATAAAATATTAATGTTAAGAATGAAGGAAACTGATTAGGCTCAGTTGCAAAATGTCTACGATTAGAACTAAAATGTCACTTTGAGAAGCAAACAGCTGTGAAGAGAGAGACACAGAAACACCACAAGAAATATTCTGCAGTCGCGTTGAAACAATCACGTGACGGTGGATAAAAAAAGAGCAATATATGACCACAGTATTTCTGCCCATTTGTTGTTATGAATGTCAAACATGGACGTGACATCAAAAGAGAAGCGTAAAGTTGAAACTACTAAAATGAAATGTCTTCGAAGTAAATGTAAAGTGAGAATCATACTCAAAATAAGGAATAACGAAATTTGAAGAAGAAGTAGGAGTGACACAAGTCCACAGTTATATCGCTTTACTGCAGCACTTCATTTATTTGCCCCCCCCCCACCCCCACCCACACCCCCTCAGTTACAGCACAGAAACAACAAGTGCAACGGTTTTGGTCTGTGACGCTGTTACTGGAAAAGAGTGCCCGCAATGATCTGACCAAGATCTAACAGTTATACATCCTGGTGGTCTCCCCTGGTAACAGTCTGCTTCAAAACAGGCTGGTTAACAGAAGTTAGGATCACTGTGTTACTTGTAGTGGTGGCTGTTACTTATACAGAAGGGCTAGTCTTGCAGTACCTCTGGGTTGAATTAGTAGTTTCCCAACATAGCCTGGGACAGATAAATTCCAACTTTTCAGTAAAAGCCAGGAATGGTAAAAAGTCATTACGACCCGCCACATTATTGAGTAAAAGTACACCCTGCCTGAGCCGCGGTAGCTCAGTGGTTAGTGAACTGGACTTCAAAGGACAATAGGTAGGGTTCGATACCAACCGACGGCTTCCGGGTTCACCCAGCCTTTAATGGGTACCGGATTTTTTTTCTGGGAAAGTAAAGCGGCACGGGCGTAATACCGACCACATTACCCAAAAATCATGTACCGAAGTTCTGTAAAATCTATGGTCACTAACACCATATTCCCCATACGCCACTTGGCGTGACGGGGGTACTTTACTTTTTTTCTTTTTCACTACACCCTGCCCGTATCGACTCGTGGCATTACGTTAACAACAAGTGGAAAACAGTATTCCAAAATAAGCATGAATCATCAGATATGACAACTGAAGATACACAAGTTTCATTTCTGACGTCACGAAAACCCATGTGTAGATATATGTAGCGACCCAATGAGCATTATCAAAAACACTCCATTTTTCCCGCTGAAAGACAAAGGTGAATTGAGAATAGAAACAATTCCAGGAGAAGGAAAAGCGAGAGAAACATACCAAAAACAACAATTTAACAGAAGCGTAAATAACAGAATGGGTCAGACTCAGAGCACTCTGCGACGGACGATTAAAAGCCGCGAAAAGGGAAAGTACTTTGTTGTTATCGTGAAGTACAGATTACAGAAAAAAAAGTAAAGTAAAGAGCCCCCGTCACGCCAAGTGGCGTATAGGGGAATATGGTGATAGTGACCATAATTTTACAGACCTTCGACACATGATTTTTGGGTTAATGTGGTCGGTAATGTGCCCGTACCTCTTTACTTTCCCAGAAAAAAATGCGGTACCCATTTAAGGCTGGGTGAACCTGGAAGCCGTCGATCAGGATCGAACCCGATCTCTTGTCATTTGTAGTCCAGTTCACTAACCACTGAGCTATCGCGGCTCCGTTCAGATTGCAGACTGTTTTGTTAATTCGTAACCGACGAAAAGAAATGGAATAATTCTCGCTATGGAACATTATAATTGTACATCGAGATAATGGACAGAAGTTCTCTGATGATTAATTTTAGTTATAATCGTTAATGTTTAGCAATGTTAGTAGTATGCTAATGTGTTCGCTATGAGTATTTTAGTTACATACATTGTTACTTCATAGTGTTAGAAGTAAGCAACAAATTACGAACTGTTGCAAATAATAACTTTAGACTTGTCTGTTACAACACAAAAGTTTAGACTTGTCTATCACAACAGAAACTTTAGACTTGACTGTCACAACAGAGACTTTAGACTAGTCTGTCACAACAGAAACTTTAGACTAGTCTGTCACAACAGAAACTTTAGACTTGTCTGTCACAACAGAAACTTTAGACTTGTCTGTCACAACAGAAACTTTAGACTTTTCTGTCACAACAGAAACTTTAGACTTGTCTGTCACAACAGAAACTTTAGACTTGTCTGTCACAACAGAAACTTTAGACTTTTCTGTCACAACAGAAACTTTAGACTTGTCTGTCACAACAGAAACTTTAGACTTGTCTGTCAGAACAGAAACTTTAGACTTTTCTGTCACAACAGAAACTTTAGATTTGTCTGCCATAACAAAAACTTTAGACTAGTCTGTCACAACAGAAACTTTAGACTTGTTACGAAAGCAGCTTTAAACCTGTAACAACATGAACTATAGACTTATAACAAACAACAGCTTTAGACTTGTCACGACAGGAACTATAGACTTTTAACAAAGAACAATTTCAGACTTGTCACGACAGGAACTATAGACTTTTAACAAACAACAGCTTTAGACTTGTCACGACAGGAACTATAGACTTTTAACAAAGAACAATTTCAGACTTGTCACGACAGGAACTATAGACTTTTAACAAAGAACAATTTCAGACTTGTCACGACAGGAACTATAGACTTTTAACAAAAAACAATTTCAGACTTGTCACGACAGGAACTATAGACTTTTAACAAAGAACAATTTCAGACTTGTCACGACAGGAACTATAGACTTTTAACAAAGAACAATTTCAGACTTGTCACGAAAGGAACTAAAGACTTTTAACAAAGAACAATTTGAGACTTGTCACGAAAGGAACTATAGACTTTTAACAAAGAACAATTTGAGACTTGTCACGACAGGAACTATAGACTTTTAACAAAGAACAATTTCAGACTTGTCACGACACGAACTATAAACCTTTAACAAAGAACAATTTGAGACTTGTCACGACAGGAACTATAGACTTTTAACAAAAAACAATTTCAGACTTGTCACGACAGGAACTATAAACTTTTAACAAAGAACAATTTCAGATTTGTCACGACACGAACTATAGACTTTTAACAAAGAACAATTTCAGACTTGTCACGACAGGAACTATAAACTTTTAACAAAGAACAATTTCAGATTTGTCACGACACGAACTATAGACTTTTAACAAAGAACAATTTCAGACTTGTCACGACAGAACCTATAGACTTTTAACAAAGAACAATTTCAGACTTGTCACGACAGGAACTATAAACCTTTAACAAAGAACAATTTCAGACTTGTCACGACAGGAACTATAGACTCTTAACAAAGAACAATTTCAGACTTGTCACGACAGGAACTATAGACTTTTAACAAAGAACAATTTCAGACTTGTCACGACAGGAACTATAGACTTATTACCAACAACAGCTTTAAGATTTGCTGCAACGATTTATATTTGTAACGAACACAACACTTGTAACTTTTACAAAACAATAATGTCCCCATCTATGGTTGCATTACAAATAAAAAAAAAAAAAAAAAAAAAAAAAAAAAAAAAAAAAAATCCAAATAACCTCTGATGCCAAGAATAACTTTGGAATCATCTAAAATATGCCACATTATATACCACTATACAAACAGCTACAACATCTTAGCATATTCTGTAAACATCTTCTGTTTACTCATTTATGTAAACAGCAGAGTAAACATTTGTTACAAGGATCCCATCTTTTGAAAAGGATAATTTCAGTAGCGATGTAGTAGGAAAAAGTTATGAACAGACCTGCCTTTAATAAATCATATTTTGTTTACTGAAAATAAATTTTTTTTTATTCATTTAGTAAAATAATTTTCATTTGGTTAAAAGTAGCTTTTTATTGTGTGGTGTGGTAATAAAGACTAGCTAGTCCCTTCACTACAATGAACTCTGGTCAAAAGCCTGTTACAAACTTAAGTAATATAGATTTATTAGTCTCTGACTACGGCGACCTCTAGTGAGAAAACTGTTACAAACTTAAGTAATATAGATTTATTAGTCTCTGACTACGGCGACCTCTAGTGAGAAAACTGTTACAAACTTAAGGAATATACATTCATTAGTCTTTTACTATGGCGACCTCTAGTGAGAAAACTGTTACAAACTTAAGGAATATACATTCATTAGTCTTTTACTATGGCGACCTCTAGTGAGAAAACTGTTACAAACGTAAGTAACAAACTCGTTAGTCCCCTCACTACAGCGACTTCTAGTGAGAAAACTGTTACAAACGTAAGTAACAAACTCGTTAGTCCCCTCACTACAGCGACTTCTAGTGAGAAAACTGTTACAAACGTAAGAAACAAACTCGTTAGTCCCCTCACTACAGCGACTTCTGCAATGACTGATATGGTGTCTGTAATCTCCTCATCCCTACAAAACGTTCATTATGTTTAGATTTAACTAGAAACTTGTCCTGGTTTAAGATGTTTGTAATCAAATAAACAAATAGTCATAAACAAGCAGGCAGAGAAAAACAAATGAATGGATACATGGATGAATATATAGATAGTAGATGGAAAGGGATGGAAGATTGGATGAATATATAGATAGATAGATGGAAAGGGATGGAAGATTGGATGAATATATAGATAGATAGATGGAAAGGGGAGGATGAATGAATGAATATATAGATAGATGGATAGGGATGGACAGACATACAGACAGAGAGACAGACATATAGATAGATAGATATAGATGGAAAGGGATGGACAGACAGACAGACAGACAGACAGACAGACAGACAGACAGACAGACAGACAGACAGACAGACAGACAGACAGACAGACAGACAGACAGACAGACAGACAGACAGACAGATAGATAGATAGATAGATAGATAGATAGATAGATAGATAGATAGATAGATAGATAGATAGATAGATAGATAGATAGATAGATAGATAGATAGATAGATAGATAGATAGATAGATAGATAGATAGATAGATAGATAGATAGATAGATAGATGGAAAGGGAAGGATGGATGTATGTCTATATGGATAGATATATAAAGGGAACAGACAAATAAATACAATGATACGGTAAAGCTGGTAGCAGAGAAACGAGTGGTGGGGTTTAACATACTCTCCTACAATGTATCATTATCATCATCATCAATTACCGGGCCTGCTGGTGTAGGTGATCATGTCTCTCCACAACTTTCGATCTTAACAGTTACATTTCTGTTGTTGACCTTCTGCCAAGTCTTCTCTTAAACTGTCTGGTATTTTTTTGTCTTTGCTTCCCTCTATCTCTTCGTCCCTCAATTTTTCCAGTTGTTACAATATATTCCAGTTGTTCTCTTCTCATTATATGGGCAAAAAATGATGAGGAAAAATTAAAAAATAGAAAAAAAAAATGGTATGTTAGAAGCATTACGTGATAAGTGGACGACACAGATTAAACGACGTTTCGGCCCAATAGGCCTTCAGCAGGAACAAACAAAAAAAAACACACACACACACACGGATATGTAAGTAAAACTAATAACGAAACATCCAAAACAAAAATAATCGAAATAATGATGATTGTTTCTTCCTAATATTGGAAATTAGCTCTCTTTTAGCTTTGACCTCTTTCATAACATTTTCATTACTCTTCTTAGCTGTCCATGGTATTCTCAACATTCTTCTGTAAAACCACATTTCTACAGACTCCAGTGATTTTCTTGTCTGTTATCCTGTTGTCCATGATTCACATCCATATGTTAAGACAGGCTCTACATAACATTTAAGAACTCTTTTTTCTTGTTTCTATTGTAAAAAATGGATTGCATAGCATCTTTCTCATTTTTTTGGAAAGCTTCTTTTGCCTGAGCCATTCTGCATCTCACCTCTTTTGTACATCTTCCGTCTGAGGTTAACAAAGTTCCCAAATATTTAAATTCATTTACCTGTTTTAATATTGTTCCACTTGTCTTTATTTTGCACTGAGATGATGTTTTTTTTCTTTGTTGTTACCTGTCTTTTTGCTATTAAGGCTGAGCCCTTTATTGTTGCTTTCTTTCATTATAATGTCCAACATTTCTTGTAACTCATTTTCACTCTTAGCGATTAAGACTGTATCATCGCCTACCTTAGATTATTTATATTATGACCTATAATTGTTATTCCAAGCATGCCCCTTATGGATCTTAAAATAAATCCTACAATGTATGGTGACATCTTTATTAAAAAATGACAATACAAATAATTTGACGTTTCGGCTTGCTTGTGACCTTCTTCAGAAAACAGGGACAACACAAACAGACAACGAGATAAAGAAATACTCTACTACATGTTCTTGAGTAATAAAACAAATACTACAAAGAAGGAAGAGATAACACGATAAGAAAATACGTAAGGAGAAAGTACAATGCAACATGCATAGTAGAGAGAGAGAGAGAGAGAGAGAGAGAGGAGAGAAAGTTAATGTAAAAAGGAGATGTATTTGGGTATATAAACGTTGCTGATTTGGTGGATGTATGCAAGATCATTCATCAAGGTTGGATAAATGCTAAATAAATTGGCAAATGAGTGAACGAATGAAGTAATGAATGAACATACTTACATAAAGAGAAGAAATCTATTTGACTGATGGATGAGAGGATTCATGTATGCTCTTAGAGATAAATGAACAGAATAAATGTTGGATAACTGAACGAATACATGGTAAATGACTGGAGATTAAACTGGGAAATGTAAGAGACATACATGGCATGAAATAAATAGACAGCGAAGATGTAGCGAGAACGACAGAGAGAGAGAGAGAGAGAGAGAGAGAGAGAGAGGTAGAGAGAAATAAAAAAAACGAGGGAGTGATAGAAGGGGCGAGAATAAAATTGGAATACATGCTGGTTACACTGCCCGAATGTCGAGAGCACAAGCACGCGAAAATCTCTATGTGCCTGGGCTGAGATTTCAAACCGAATTATCTCCACTTTACATGCAGCCATCCTATCACGCGCGCGTAATCAAATTTACTTAAGATTTTTTCTTTCTATCTACAAAACGAAAACACCATAGGACAAATCACAATTGTGTTCATGTCTTCCCGTCTGTGAAACGTTGTATCTGTACTGTTGCAGTAGGTGTTGTGTTGTTGTTCATAACTGATAATTTACTGTTGATTTTTACTGTTGACGTTTAGAGCTAGTAATTTAATATTGATATTTATTTTCTGTTGATACCTGTATTTATCTCATTCATAATTTTCCTGAAGGGCAATTGAAAGT
This sequence comes from Megaustenia siamemsis, assembly GCA_032433765.1. Lineage (NCBI taxonomy): Eukaryota > Metazoa > Mollusca > Gastropoda > Stylommatophora > Ariophantidae > Megaustenia > Megaustenia siamemsis. The sequence goes on from JAVIAB010000024.1 coordinate 60,278,767, forward strand.
TGAAGTTTTTTTTTGTTCTTTAAAATTCGGTTTGTAAAATTGGTTTTAAAATCCGGGATAATTGTGTTACAGTTGTTAAGCCATATCGCTGCAGTAATATCCTCAATCCACTTGCCTGGAGACTCAGTATAAAGGGGACACCATGTACAAATAAATATTAGCTTTGTTGTCAATCTACATCTACAGCCACAATTACTGTAGTCACTGGTTAGTTTGTTCATTCTTGGCCAGTGAACAGAATGTGACGGTTCCTGAAGCTCGCTGGTTGATCACATTTCTCATCTGCTTATTCCAAACCCTGAAGGAAGAGTGTCCGAAGTAGACGGATTATGGTAGCTGATTTGGCTCCAGGCTATTGGGAAAGCCATTTTGTGGTGTATCTTTCACTGGTGACATGCTAAGCGTGTTTTGTCCAGTCCCACTCCCCTTCCTATATCATTTATATATATATGTATGTATGTATGTATGTATGTATGTATGTATGTATGTATGTATGTATGTATGTATGTATGTATGTATGTATGTATGTATGTATGTATGTATGTATGTATGTATGTATGTATGTATGTGTGTGTGTATGTATGTATGTATGTATGTATGTATGTGTGTGTGTGTGTGTGTATGTATGTATGTATGTATGTATGTATGTATGTATGTATGTATGTATGTATGTATGTATGTATGTATGTATGTATGTATGTGTGTGTGTGTATGTATGTATGTGTGTGTGTGTGTATGTATGTATGTATGTATGTATGTATGTATGTATGTATGTATGCATGCATATATGTATGTATGTATGTATATATGTTTATATATGTTTATGTATGTAATGTATGTTAGTGCATTTACGTATGTATGTATGATACAAGTATGTGCATTTGTTTATGTATGTATGATTTTATTTATTTATGTGTGCATGTATGTAAATATGTTATTTGTTTATTTGTTTATGGAAGGCCCCGGTATCACTGTAAACGAATTAAAATCCATAATTGCTCAACCGTCCGTGCCAGCGTAATCATCCGAATCTCATCTCCCAAACAAAGAAAGGTAACTGTAGTCCCCATCGTAGCAGTCTCAGCACACGCCAAAAGACATAAGGTGAAACCGTGCAGAAAGTGAACACAGCCAACTGTTCTCTGTCATACGATATCACCATTCATCGTAAACAATTGGAATATTGAAACATGGTCAAAACGGATGAGACACACAGCTCACGGTGTGCACAGAGCACTTAACTCAGTAGGTCCTGCAACAATCCGGACCTGGAATATGAGGAAACTGCAACAAGGAACACTTTTCATGCATAGCTTTCAATTGTAAATATGTATGTGTATATAATTATGTAAGTATATGTATGTATATGTATGTACGAGCATGTAGGTATATATGTGTATATGTGCATGTATGTTTGTTTTCCATGCAGTTTGTACGCCATCCATTGATGTACGCTAACGCGTGTGCTAACGTATATCGCCACACGCGAGTGTAATTGTTTGCAACACAACGACGTGATATATAACACGTATGTTTACGCGCTGGTGCGTGCGTCATCCATAACACTAAAATCTTCCGCCCCCGTTCAATAACACAACAAGAAAAAGACACTTGGAAGTCGTGACAAACTTGCCCCGCCCCTTTCGAATGTCAAGAAGTTAAAGGCTCCAACATTTCATCGACTCCAGACAACGGCTAACGATCACATCGTCTCTTGCTTCAATGCTTTCTACATATTTCTTGTTTCCTGCCACTAAATAATATAAGACTACTATGTTTTCAACTACACTCAAGTATTAATTAAATGTGGTACGGCATTTGGAAAAGAGAGATGTATTTATATGACAGTTATTGATGTCACAGAACTTTCCCGTCAGACGTATAGGGACTTTGTAGTGTGAAGTAATATAGAGAAACATAATATATAATTAACTGTGGTTTCTGTATGTTTTGTCTGAGATTTAATCCTGAAAAAAGCGATGCGATAGGGAAAAATAACGCACCAAGATTGTAATCATTTCATGTAACCTGCTCGAAGAAAATATTTGCTCAAGATATGTTGGGGATAGAAAATAAGCAGCCAAGCAACAGGCAATTAACAAGCAGCCAAGTAACAGGCAAATAACAGGCAGTCAAGTAACAGGCAATTTAACAAGCAGCCAAGTAACAGGCAACTAACAAGCAGCCAAGTAGAAGATAATTAACGAGCAGCCAAGTAACAGACAAATAAGTAGTTAAGTAACTGGCAATTAACAATACATTCATCCAGATTATCACAAAGACGATGCCAACGTTCTCCTCTCAAGTTGTAAATAGCAATACTTAAACTAGGAACTGACCATAATGGACTCCTACAACACTTGTAAAGAAGTTAAAAATTCTAGCAAGTGACCTCTGTTTCCGTGGACAACTTCCAGAAACTCAAGCAAAAACTGTCAACGCTACGATTCAGAAAAACAGATTCCCCAAAGCGGGCCTTTTGGAAATTTTTATTTGAACACCTTCAGGAGACTGCACCGGACATATGATATTTATTCTCAAGCCTCACATAATTTGCTGTGGTACAGAAGCATATTGTCAACAATTCTAACAGCAATGAAGATATTGCGACCAAATTTAAACAGCAATATGGTCATTGTGTGAGAAATAAAAGGAAATGTGTATGTAGTGTGTGTGCGTGTGTGTGTATGGCGCTTAATGATTGCGACAGAGAAGCGCAGCCTGCCTGACGCGCCTCTCTGCTGATATCTGTCACTTGACGGATGGCGCTGTCAAAGTACGTTTGTTATTTCGTGAGTGTTAGTGTATATTACTCGTGAATTCATACAAAATATGTGGAAAACGTTTTGGTTTACCCTAAAGGAACGAGTGTTTAGTCGTAAAATCGTTCAGGAAATACTGGGTTTCGGGGCAGGTTAAACACTCCCGATATGGCTGTAAAAAGATTATAACCGAGTACATTTAAAACAAGGTATAATCATTAGAGAATGAACAACAAGAAATGATAGACATAATAGTAAAAGAACGCAACAGAAAGGGTCTCAATCTGAATAGTAAGAGATCAGAAGTAATGGTCATATCAAAGAAACAATCATCACCATCATGCAGCAGAAAAATAAACAGGACACATTTGAAACAAGTACAACGCGTCAAATACTTGAGCACAATAATAACATCAGACGGAAGATGCACCACAGAAATAAAAAAGCAGAATAGCTCAAGCCAGAATAGCATTTCAGAAAATGAATAATATCTTATGCAACAAATCTATGTCAATAGAAGTGAGAAAGAGAGTTCATCGATGCTATATACAACCAATTCTGACATATGGAAGCGAATCATGGACAGTAAACAAACAAATGAAATCACGATTAGAGGCCACAGAGATGGGATTTCCCAGAAGAATGTTGAAAGTTCCCTGGACAGCTAAAAAGAAAAATGAGGAAATTCTCAAAGAGACCAATACGAAAAGGGAACTCCTAAAAAACATCAGAAAGAATCAATCGGGCACATCATGAGAAGATGAATGTTGGAATACCTGGTTACAATTGGCAAAATAAGAGGAAAGAGAGATCGCGGACGACAATGAGAGAAAATACTGGATGGTATGGAAAACAATCAACAACAGAACTGATACGATGCACTGTGGATAGAAAATTGTGGAAGGACATGATCGCCTACGCCATCCGGTATGGTACATGGCGATGATAATCATTAGAACTATCAGGAAATGAACCCCATGGAAAATGACAGAAGAGAAACAGAGTAAAGACAACCTGACGGATGGGAGTGAAAACAGATTTAATAGTGTGGGCCAGACTTCGGGTACGGATAAAAGAATGAATCCAGTTTGAAGTGGTTGAGCTTGTTATTGCTCTACTTGATATTAACCACTGACAGGTTTATAAGCTTGTGACACAAGAAGGACAAATGAAGAGAACGCTAGTACATCGATGGACATGCTCCAGTTATATGTATCTTTCCAAAGTCTGAATGACATGTTCTTTGTTGCTGCGCTACAAAGCGATTCAAAATATCCATAGTCTAGGAATGAAAACTTTGAGCAATTATTTGGCCCTCGTTTAGAAGTATTTATAGAGTGACCTCGGTCTGTCCTCCTTATCCACCATTGACAATAAGTGCGGATGTAGCAAAACTGACAGTTATTTAGTTGTTGAACGCTTCTGAATGTCTAGGACCGTAGACCATTAAATGTAATTGTTCAAACGATGTCCATACATATTTCACAACATAGACCTATAACATTTTCCCCAACAGGTTAAATGATTGACATGTTTTATCTTCGATCTTTTCACGTGTTGTGTTGCGTTCTGTTTTGTAGCCCACTGTCTAGGGCATTTATTTTTAAAAGAAATTATTCAAGAACGTTCCCCTAGCCAATTATTTTCTTTCACCTTCGGTTAGGAGGCATCAGCTGGTTGTGGCTTCAGTTGTCTCTTTTACGACAAGATACGGAGCTGATTAACGAGTCTCTATTACTGAAGTTTGTAACATGCTTTTTTTACCAGGGTTCGCTGTAGTGAAGACATTTAAGATTCTCTATTATTGAAGTTTGTAACAGGTTTCTTACCAGGGTTCGCTGTAGTGAAGACATTTAAGATTCTCTATTATTGAAGTTTGTAACAGGTTTCTTACCAGGGTTCGCTGTAGTGAAGACATTTAAGATTCTCTATTATTGAAGTTTGTAACAGGTTTCTTACCAGGGGTCGCTGTAGTGAAGGCATTTAAGATTCTCTATTACTGAAGTTTGTAACAGGTTTCTTACCAGGGTTCGCTGTAGTGAAGACATTTAAGATTCTCTATTACTGAAGTTTGTAACAGGTTTCTTACCAGGGGTCGCTGTAGTGAAGGCATTTAAGATTTTCTATTATTGAAGTTTGTTACCATGTTTCTTACCAGGGGTCGCTGTAGTGAAGGCATTTATGATTCTCTGTTACTGAAGTAAACATTTTCAGAATATTCTTAACCACACGTTACAGTCATCTGCTGCAGTTTAAACCAGGTGCACCAACTCCACGTCTAGACATCAATATAAAAATAAATCACTGTAACAGAAATTGAATTAGCAGTGAAACACACGACTAATAATAAAGCCTCTGGCGTAGATAAAATAACCATAGAGATGCTGAAAGCGTTTACTAATCAAAGCTTATTCCACCTAAGAAAGTTACTTAACAAAACTTGGGATGAAGAAAAAGTTCCTGCAGACTGGAAGAAAGGAATCATTATCCAACTACTTTAAAAAGCCAATTTTAAAGATTGTAATAACTGGAGAGGAATTATGCTTTTATCAGTTGCTTCCAAGGTTTTCTGTAGAATCATGCTGAACAGAATAAATGATTCTGTAGATAATATTATGTGTGAAGAACAAGCAGGATTCAGAACGGACGGGAGAAGCTGTCTTGACCAAATATTCACACTAAAGATAATACCAGAAGAACATACAGAAAAAAACAACAACCACTAATCTGCGAATATATTGATTTAAAATAAAAACTTTTGACAGCATACATAGATTGTCCTTGTGATATATCTTGTAACATTACGGAATTCCACCAGAAATTACCAACATTATACAAGACATATATGACGGCTATTCTTGCGCAGTTCAAACAGGGGAGGGAGTGAGTGATTGGTTTCGAGTTGAAACAGGAGTCATATATATATATATATATATATATATATATATATATATATATATATATATATATATATATCCAGGCATTGAAAAAGTAAAGCCACTTTTTATATATTGGTAGTAATATAGATCAAGAAGTTAAACAAAGAAGGGGGATCAGAAGCAAGATAGCAAAAGCAACAACGAATTTTAAAAACCTGGACAAAATATGGAAATCAAAAAGACCAAGCAAGGAAACCAAACTTCAAAATATTCAACTCAAACGTATTATCAACACTTACCTACGTATGTGAAAGCTCGAAAACAATAAAGGAGATTTAGAGTAAACTAAACGCTTTTGAAGACAAATGCCTAAGAAGAATACTCTGTGTACAAAGGAATGAATTCAAGAATAATATTGAGATAAGAGAAATGACCTTGCAACCGACGATCTCATCTACAATTTAGAAGAGAAGATGGACATATGTCGGACATGTGTTGAGAAAACAAGAGAAATCCAAAACAGATTCTTCTATGCGAAACAACGAGATACATAAAAAAAAAGAGAAAGACCCAGAGAGACACTGAATAGAACACTTGTAAAAAGAGCAAAGTTGACAGGCACTCATTCTCTCAATAGATAAGATAGAACATCTCACCTAAAACAGAGATGGGTAGCGACAAACAGTACAAGCCTTATGTGACGTGGGTAGCGACAACCAGTACAAGCCTTATGTGACGTGGGTAGCGACAAACAGTACAAGCCTTATGTGACGTGGGTAGCGAACAACAGTACAAGCCTTATGTGACGTGGGTAGCGAACAACAGTATAAGCTTTATGTGACGTGGGTAGCGACAAACAGTACAAGCCTTATGTGACGTGGGTAGCGACAAACAGTACAAGCCTTATGTGACGTGGGTAGCGACAAACAGTACAAGCCGTATGTGACGTGGGTAGCGACAAACAGTACAAGCCTTATGTGACGTCTAACGACGGGGGAAGGATAACGATCAAGATTACTTACGTTTGTAACAGGTTTCTCACCAGAGGTCGCTGTAGTGAGCTGAATAACTAGCTTCTATTACATACATTTGTAACAGGTTTCTCACCAGAGGTCGCTGTAGTGAGCTGAATAACTAGCTTCTATTACATACATTTGTAACAGGTTTCTCACCAGAGGTCGCTGTAGTGAGCTGAATAACTAGCTTCTATTACAGACATTTGTAACAGGTTTCTCTCCAGTAGTTGCGGTAGTGAGAGGACTAACGAGTCACTTTTATTCAAGTATTTCCTGTCAATTTGGCGGATAGGCGACACGAACCGTTGAGGCTCTATTTGAAAAAATGTTCCTTGTTGCAGTTTCCTCATATTCCAAGTCAGGCTTGCTCCCGGAGCTACTGAGTTTAGTGCTATGTGCACACCATGAGAAGTATATTTCATCTGGATCGTGTTTCGATATTCCGATTGTTTACGATGAATGATAATATTGTATGACGAAGGACAGTTTGACTGCGTTCACTTTCGGTGGGTTACGCCTTATGTCTTTAGGCGTGTGTGTAGCTGCTATGATGTGGACTGCAACTGCCTTTCTTTATTTGGGTCCTTCAATGCAATGAGATGTTAATTCAGATGATTCGATTAGCACAGGCGGTTGAGCAATTATGGATTTTAATTCGTTTGCAGTGATACCGCGGCTTTAGACCAGTAAAAAAGTAAAGTGCCCCGTCATGCCAAGTGGCGTATAGGGAATATGGTGTTAGTGACCATAATTTGTACAGACCTTCGGCACATGATTTTTGGGGTAATGTGGTCGGTATTACGCCTGTGCCGCTTTACTTTCCCAGAATAAAATCCGGTACCCATTTAAGGCTGGGTGAACCCGGAAGCCGTTGGTTGGGATCGAACCCTACCTCTTGTCCTTTGTAGTCTAGTTCACTAACCACTGAGCTATCGCGGCTCCCAACCTTCGACCAACTGCAACTATTACTTAAGTCTGCACCAGGTTTCTCACGAGAGTTCGCTGTAGTGTTGAGAAGGAACTCGCCTCACAACAAAGTGGAGCCTGGATCAATATATCAACAGACATCTACTGACTGTCGTAGAAATGTCTATGTACGAACACCCTCTCATCGCCCGTGCGCTGCCAGGGCCCGAAAGAGAAAGAATTGTAGCGTTGTTCCCTACCAAGCTTGTTCGTAAGAGGCGACTACGGTGAGATGGATATGGTTACCACGTTCTGTAAAAAAATAAGCCGCAAAAGCTTCACAAACACAGACAAGTCAAAGAAAATGAGAATAAAGTAAATCCGTCATCCATGAAAGATAGGACTCTCTGTCTAAGAGATGTATGACGCAATCCTGAGAAAGCTTCAAAGTGTACGAGTAGCCGACTCACCTTTTGTCTACCACGAAATCCTCCAGAATTTTCTTCTGGAATGTACGTACTCTAAAAGCCAACCGAGAGTATCACACGACATGCCCCTTTTTTTAATCTTCAGGGGAAAAGAAAAAAGAAAAAAGACCAAAATACTCTTGGAAACGACAGATGGAGACAGAAATGTTGATGATGGGGAATGCACGGAATGATCTGAAAAGAATGGCAAGAAACGGAGCTACTCGGAAAGTGGCTGTTCAAGACTTATGCTCCACAGGGAGAATGAAAGGTAGAAAAAGAACATTCCCTTGTACACTACAAGTATCTACGACTAGCTCTACATTAGGGGAAATGACAAAAATATAGAAAAAAATGTATGTTTAAAGCCTTAGTTAATTAATGGAGGTTTCAAATTTGAACGACGTTTCGTCTCAATAGGCCTTCAGCACGAACAACAAACAATACACACACACACACACACACACACACACACACACACACACACACACACACACACACACACACACACACACACACACACACACACACACACACACACACACACACACACACACACACACACACACACACACACACACACACACACACAGAGATGTGTCATCATCATCAAGTACCGTGCCTGCTGGCGTAGGTGATCATGTCTCTCCACAACTTTCGATCTCGACAGTTATTTATCATTTCTGTTGTTGATCTTCTGCCAAGCCATTCTCTTAAGCTGTCTGGTATTTTTTATCTTTGCTTCCCTCTATCTCTTCGTCCCTTAATTTTCCTAGTTGTTACAATACATTCCAGCTGTTCTCTTCTCATTACATGGTCAAAAAATGATTACTGTTTCTTCCTAATATTGGAAATTAGCTATCTTTTTGCTTTGACCTCTTTCAGAACATTTTCATTACTCTTCTTAGCTGTCCATGGTATTCTCAGCATTCTTCTGTAAAACCACATTTCTGCAGACTCCAGTGATTTTCTTGTCTGTTGTCCTATTGTCCATGATTCACATCCATATGTTAAGACTGGCTCTACATAACAAAGATTGCAATATGTAAGTAAATAAAATTAGCCCTACATAGCTAACTAATGATGAAAGTATCTAAAACAAAATAATTTCGAGCTATAATGAGAAATAAAAATTAAAAAAATTTCTTCCCTACGTATTATGCCGTGGCCAGAAGGAAAATGAACGAGAGCTGGTCTGCACAGGATAACCTTTCCTTACAGTTTTAAATATTGATATTATTAACACATTTTAAATCCAATGAACTCAAAGTACGGCACTACCACTACAAAAAGATTAACAGGAAATAAAAGAAAAGAATTCCTTAGGGGAAATAATATTATACATTCATTTAGTATCTTTGCTCCTGGCCTGGTCAAACATTATCTGTCTGCAGGCCATTAGTTCGAATGAGGTGCCAATTTGTCTGTCTCTTGTCTGACAAGTTAGTTCATTTAGTATGCAAGATAAATATCTATAAAAATATAGAGATGACGTGCCTAATATCCGACAATGCTGCTATTAGCATTTGTCGACTGGACAATGTCAATAGATCTGGTCAAATAATTCATTATTTGTCTATTATTATACATTCGGTGACAAGGTATGTCAGGTCATTTACATTTGTTTAGTATCTACCTAATTAAAATAACAAATCGCATCCATTTCGGTACTTCCGGGGTTTGCCAGGGCTCAATGACAGACTGGGATTACGTCACGTGCTGGTTAGCGTTGATATGTTCATGACAACAGAAAACAAAATATTTGAACTTGACGGAATGGACTTGACCGGAATGGACTTGACGGAAATGGACTTGACGGGAATGGACTTGACCGGAATGGACTTGACGGGAATGGACTTGACGGAAATGGACTTGACGGAAATGGACTTGACCGGAATGGACTTGACGGGAATGGACTTGACGGGAATGGACTTGACGGAAATGGACTTGACCGGAATGGACTTGACGGAAATGGACTTGACGGGAATGGACTTGACCGGAATGGACTTGACGGGAATGGACTTGACGGGAATGGACTTGACGGGAATGGACTTGACGGAAATGGACTTGACCGGAATGGACTTGACGGAAATGGACTTGACGGGAATGGACTTGACCGGAATGGACTTGACGGGAATGGACTTGACGGGAATGGACTTGACGGAAATGGACTTGACCGGAATGGACTTGACGGAAATGGACTTGACGGAAATGGACTTGACGGGAATGGACTTGACGGAAATGGACTTGACGGAAATGGACTTGACGGGAATGGACTTGACGGAAATGGACTTGACGGAAATGGACTTGACGGAAATGGACTTGACGGGAATGGACTTGACGGAAATGGACTTGACGGAAATGGACTTGACGGGAATGGACTTGACGGGAATGGACTTGACGGGAATGGACTTGACGGGAATGGACTTGACCGGAATGGACTTGACGGGAATGGACAACTACCAATATGATTATTATCACTACTTATCACATCTATATTACTGATACCAGTGAAGTACCACCAACAGTAAGAAGTATTACTCAAATATAACAAAAATTACTCTAACAATTCTAATTTACATGATGCCTTATTCGCAGCCGAACCCGACATTTCCTACATGGCCTTCCCACGCCCGCTCCTCCAGCGTAAACCAACACGTTGTCCAGCTGTCCTGTGTGGACTAACAGTTACCGTACACCAATTCTCACGTTCAGCAACAGTATTTAATAGACACCCAAATGATACAGGTCAGCAGAGAGGCGTATCAGGTAGGAGCATCACAACATTTAGGCGACACACACACACACGCGCCCGCTGGTGCATACACGCACACAATAGACACATACACACGCGCTGTAGACACATTTCTTTTCATTTCTCACCGAGTAAATATTCTCATGTTCAAATGTTGTTGCAATGTCTTCATTGATGTCATAATTATTGAGGCAATATCGTCTTCAGTAACGAATCAGACACCCCGCATTTTACATCATCATCAGATCGCATGTCCTTTGTAGAACGTTGCATTCACTACAGCCCGTGTGAAAGAAACTGTCTGTAGCCAGATCTCCCACCTCTTTTGTTGTCATGTTCAAGGTCTCCATGATGTCTTGAAACCACCTTCTTCTTGGTCTGCCCCTGACGCGTGCACAGGAACCGAGCCTGCCTTTCATTATTGTTCTTTCCAGCCTGTTATGTCTTTTGACGTGACAATACTGACTTAATATCCACTGAAGAATGGCGTTTATAAGCCAGTTCTTTTTAATGTTTAAACCGTTTAGTATGTATTTTTTTGTTCTTTTTTTATTATCCAAGGCATCTTACAGATTTTTCTGTAGTATTTTGTTTTGAATGAACCAATTTTCTTCCTTGGTGTTTTCAAGATTGTCTATGATTCACAACCATATGTTGCTATCGGGAAGATATATCTTCACAGTAATTTTAATATACTTTTTAATACGACCAGTGCTGAGATGTAAGGATGTTTGCAAGGCTTCCTTGAGTGCATTCTCTTTTGGTGAAAGAAACTTAGAGTATCTGGTTGCAGATCATAGCACACAGACAACACAAATGAAAAAAAAATGGACACAGCAACATTCGAGGCAGCATTGTTATCAAACACATACACACATAGAGATATTACACATGACTAACACAGACACACACTAAGATATGAGATATGACAAGCGACAATGGCACACATTAAGATTGAGTTCTCATCGACCATTTCGCAAGCCGACAGTACACTGACGGTGAGTGAGGTGCAAACATTTACAGACACCTATTTTCTGGACGGGCATTCTTGGTCGTTTTGTGCAGTGTGTGCTGCAAAGGCTACAACGTCATCAACGGTACGTGTCACGGCAACTGTTCACATGGGATCTATGGACATGACTGCTCCGGGTCTTGTCTTAGTGTCTGTCCTTTATGTGAGGAAAAATCCGGAAAATGCTTACAATGTAAACGTCCTGGCTACATCTGTAGTGACACTTGTCCCGATGGTAATTTTGGGCTACAGTGCAAACAGGCGTGTTCTGATGGCTGTGACATCATATGTGACCCGGAAAGTACAGATTGTACGTGCAAGGAAACGTACTACGGATCAGACTGCACTCTCAAATTTCCGGACAACTGTTTGAACGAGACCTGTGAACAGTTAATTGGGGATACTACAACAAACCCAAGCATATGGATACCTTAATGTGTTTCTATGATGGACATGGTTCATTTCTTGGTGTTTTTCCGTGAAGCCATGGCTCATATCTTGATGTGTTTCTGTGCTAGCCATGGCTCATATCTTAGCTTGTGTGTGTGGGTGTGTGTGTGTATATGTGTGTGTGTGTGTGTGCTAGCCATGGCTCATATCTTGGTGTGTGTCATGTTAGTCATATCTTATATCTTGGTGTGTCCTTGTTAATCATGTCTCATATCTTTATGTGTGTATGTGTTTAGTCATATCTCATATCTTAGTGTGTATCTGTGTTAGTCATGTGTCATATCTTTGTGTGTGCATGTTTGGGTTAGATATCTCATATCTTTGTGTGCATGTTTATGTTAGTCATATCTCATATCTTTGTGTGTGCATATCTGTGTATGTCACGTCTCATATCCTTGTGTGTGCATAGCTATGTTAGTCACATCTCATATCTTTATGTGTGCATGTCTATGTTGATCATATCTCATATCTTTGTGTGCATGTCTATGTTAGGCATGTGTCATATCTTTGTGTGTGCATGTCTATGTCAGTCATATCTCATATCTTTATGTGCATGTTTATGTTAGTCATGTGTCATATATCTTGATGTGTGTCAGTGTTATTCATGCCTCGTATTGCTGTGTGCATGTCTATGTTGGTCACATCTCCTATCTTTGTGTGTGCATGTCTGTGTTGGTCACATCTCCTTTCTTTGTGTGTGCATGTCTGTGTTGGTCACATCTCCTATCTTCGTGTGTGCATGTCTGTGTTGGTCACATCTCCTATCTTTGTGTGTGCATGTCTGTGTTGGTCACATCTCCTATCTTTGTGTGTGCCTGTCTGTGTTGGTCACATCTCCTATCTTTGTGTGTGCATGTCTGTGTTGGTCACATCTCCTATCTTTGTGTGTGCATGTCTGTGTTGGTCACATCTCCTATCTTTGTGTGTGCATGTCTGTGTTGGTCACATCTCCTATCTTTGTGTGTGCCTGTCTGTGTTGGTCACATCTCCTATCTTTGTGTGTGCATGTCTGTGTTAGTCACATCTCATATCTTTGTGTGTGCATGTCTGTGTTAGTCACATCTCCTATCTTTGTGTGTGCATGTCTGTGTTAGTCACCTCTAGTGACTCGGGCAGATGGTGCTCGTAAACCTGGGAGGGCCGACCAGCTAAGGGCAGAATCCCCCTACAGAAAAGATCATCTGCTGCCTTGCAGGACGATTGATGACAATTAAAGGCTAAGGAATGCAAACCTGAATAAAATGCTGGCTGATATCGGATGCACTGGGCCACTGGCGCAGAACACAGTGCAACGTTTTAACGGGTGTTTAATCAGAGTGGATCAGGCATACTCTAATTGTGATGTTCTGCCTGTGGGGGCGATCAACACACTTAACCTGACAGCTGACTTCATGTGAGAGTCTGGAATCCTACTCTGATTGAGTCCTGATCGCAGAGAGAGAGAGAGAGAGAGAGAGAGAGAGAGAGAGAGAGAGAGAGAGATTGACAGATTCAACCACGAGAGAAGCTGTTTAGTAAAATAGGATCCAGCATAAAACACTAATATTTTACCAAACTACTGGCTTGTTATGATTACTTGCTACCAACCGTCAAACCGCCAAAGGCCATATTTTGTTATGCATGTTACTATCCTACAACTAATTTTATCTACTACAATAATAGCTAAAAACACTACTATAAGAACTGTAATTAACACTACCACACGATGTCTCACACTGCCATTATAACAAATACCACAGTTTTTACTGCTACATCTACCCGTGACTCGCTACATGTTTATTCTACATTTACCGCAACTCCCACTAAAGAGTTCTGTTTCTGCAATTTCCCAAGTACACTTTTCAACAAATACTTCTTATTTACACTCAGTTGCGCCTCCATTTTCTCACTTTGTTCTTCTCTCTCTCTTTCCGAGAAGGCACTCTCTTCGACATCTGAGAGCACTCGGCGCGTGCCAGAGCAGGCCCACTCTGATTGCCTGGTTATCAGAATTCAATAGTTGGACAACAGCCATGACTTCTCTACTCCTTCCTTCCCGACATCATTTACTGGAGTCCACAAGAGTTGCCATAAATCACTGCGGGTCAGAGTTCGACGGAGTGAGCAAGTCTCCAACATTTGTCCCCACTCTGTCCTTCTTTCTATCTTTTACAGAGCAACCACTCCCTTCTTTTTTTTCGACCTCTTCCATATTTTCTTTTTATCATGTTGATTTCTTCTCTTATATTCATGTCCTTCTCTCTCTCTCTCTCACACACACACTCTCTCTCACACACTCTCTCTCTCTCTCACATTCTATCTCTCACTCTCTCTCCCACACTCTCTCTCACACACACACTCTCTCTCACACACTCTCTCTCTCTCTCACATTCTATCTCTCACTCTCTCTCCCACACTCTCTCTCTCTCTCTCACATTCTATCTCTCACTCTCTCTCCCACACTCTCTCTCTCTCTCACATTCTATCTCTCACTCTCTCTCACACACTCTCTCTCTCACATTCTATCTCTCACTCTCTCTCCCACACTCTCTCTCACACATTCTATCTCTCACTCTCTGTCTCGCTCTCTTTTTTAATTTGTTATTTCGTTGCATCTTCTCCTCTGTCTGTTCTTTACTTCACATACCCTCATCCCCCCTTTTCTTGTTTAAAATTAACTTCCTCTATTTGAATGTCTGTCTTTCTCCTCCTCCCGAGATCACCTTTTCCTAATCTATCTCAGTGTATCATTGTCTTTATTTTTGTCTTTCTTTCCTTCCATCACGTCTTCTCCCTTTAATATTATCGCCCTTCTCTCGTCGTCTCTTTCATGCTCCGTTCATCCGACCCTCCATTTTTATGAACATGTTTATTCGTCTACGCGTTCGTTCATTCGTTAGTCCATCTGCCTCATATCTGCCCCTCTAAAATCCACTCGTGACAAAAGACGGCGACAAGTCCCACCGGAGATGATAGTTATATTCGTGTTGCTCCGCATGAAAGAAGGATGGCAGGAAAGGGCTTTAACTAATGACTTGAGTAGCAGAATAACACAACGTCTTCCCTGTAGGTTTGCCTTCCGTTGGGTTACCACTCTACAACGATTTTGGCTGCCGCAAAATTGTCTTTGTTTTATAGGTAACATATTTTATTAAAATAAGATAATATAAGGATTACGCTAATTAGACATGATGTTATTTTATTTAATTTTACAGTACGTTTCTCATCAATTTTCTGTCAATCTTGCAAACGAGGCTTTAGTTGTCTTACACCAAACACAGACATTTCATTTAATCTTTTACTAAACTGGTCGCTGTGTTGATTGTATAACGCTGACGTTCTGTATAAAACGTTCATTGTTTTGATGGCATTGTCGACGGAGACAATATCTTTTTCAATTAATTCGTAATTAACATCAATGTTTTATACCAGAAGATATGTGCAATTATTGCTGAGCTCAGTAGCTATATTTCCCCTTATAATGTGGCCCGTACATCTAAAAATAAATTAGTTATTCTTCCTTTGTGTTGTCCGTTTCTGTGTTCGTGTTTTCTGAAGAAGGTCAGATGTGAGCCGGATCGTCTTGATTTTGTTTTGTTCCTCCTTTGTAAAGCTGTCACCGAACAATGTAAGAGTGCACGTTACACCCCGCTACTTGCTTCTTAAAAAATAAAACTGTATTTGTTATATCTGCGAGATCTATTTACACCGGTAATGTAATCTTGTTATAACTTGCGTACGTGTCCGATTGACAGAACTCAGGAAAGAACACTGGACTCAACACCATCATCATTAGTTGCGAGGCCTAGATGCGTGAGCGATCGTTTTTGCAGCGAGTATTAATACTTTATGGGTTCCTTATAAATTCTCTGTTAATTAAAAAGTCAATGAAAGACTGGCTTCCTCATAAATTCTCTGTTAATAAAAGTCCATGAGAGACTGGCTTCCTTATACATTCTCTGTTATAATAAAAAGTCCATGAGAGACTGGCTTCCTCATAAATTCTCTGTAATAAAAAGTCCATGAGAGACTGGCTTCCTTATAAATTCTCTGTTAATTAAAAAGTCAATGAAAGACTGGCTTCCTCATAAATTTTCTGTTAATAAAAAGTCCATGAGAGACTGGCTTCCTTATACATTCTCTGTTAATAAAAAGTCCATGAGAGACTGGCTTCCTTATAAATTCTCTGTTAATAAAAAGTCCATGAGAGACTGGCTTCCTTATACATTCTCTGTTAATAAAAAGTCCACGAAAGACTGGCTTCCTTACACATTCTCTGTTAATAAAAAAAAGTCCATGAAAGACTGGCTTCCTTATACATTCTCTGTTAATAAAAAGTCCATGAGAGACTGGCTTCTTTATACTTTCTCTGTTAATAAAAAGTCCATGAAAGACTGGCTTCCTTATAAATTCTCTGTTAATAAAAAGTCCATGAGATACAGGCTTCCTTATACATTCTCTGTTAATAAAAAGTCCATGAAAGGCCTTGCTTCCTTATACATTCTCTGTTGATAAAAAGTCCATGAAATACAGGCTTCCTTATAAATTCTCTGTTAATAAAAAGTCCATGAGATACAGGCTTCCTTATACATTCTCTGTTAATAAAAAGTCCATGAAATACAGGCTTCCTTATAAATTCTCTGTTAATAAAAAGTCCATGAGATACAGGCTTCCTTATAAATTCTCTGTTAATAAAAAGTCCATGAAATACAGGCTTCCTTATACATTCTCTGTTGATAAAAAGTCCATGAGAGACTAACTTCTTTATACATTCTCTGTTAATAAAAATTCCATGAAAGACTGGCTTCCTTATAAATTCTCTGTTAATAAAAAGTCCATGAGAGACTGACTTCTTTATACATTCTCTGTTAATAAAAATTCCATGAAAGACTGGCTTCCTTATAAATTCTCTGTTAATAAAAAGTCCATGAGAGACTGACTTCTTTATACATTCTCTGTTAATAAAAATTCCATGAAAGACTGGCTTCCTTATACATTCTCTGTTAATAAAAAGTCCATGAGAGACTGACTTCTTTATACATTCTCTGTTAATAAAAAGTCCATGAGAGACTGACTTCTTTATACATTCTCTGTTAATAAAAATTCCATGAAAGACTGGCTTCCTTATAAATTCTCTGTTAATAAAAAGTCCATGAGAGACTGACTTCTTTATACATTCTCTGTTAATAAAAATTCCATGAAAGACTGGCTTCCTTATACATTCTCTGTTAATAAAAAGTCCATGAGAGACTGACTTCTTTATACATTCTCTGTTAATAAAAAGTCCATGAGAGACTGACTTCTTTATACATTCTCTGTTAATAAAAAGTCCATGAGAGACAGGCTTCCTTATACATTCTCTGTTAATAAAAAGTCCATGAGAGACAGGCTTCCTTATACATTCTCTGTTAATAAAAAGTCCATGAGATACTGGCTTCCTTATACATTCTCTGTTAATAAAAAGTCCACGAAAGACTGGCTTCCTTATACATTCTCTGTTAATAAAAATTCCATGAAAGACTGGCTTCCTTATACATTCTCTGTTAATAAAAATTCCATGAAAGACTGGCTTCCTTATACATTCTCTGTTAATAAAAATTCCATGAAAGACTGGCTTCCTTATACATTCTCTGTTGATAAAGAGAGACTAGTCACAGTTGTTTCTGTGTAGAAACAAAGTAGCATTTCAGTTCTAATCTTCGAAATTATGCATCATTTATGGATGGAGATGTCCGGAGACTAGTTTTTTTTTTTTTCACTCATTCTTAAAACTGAACATATGCGGATATAAAGTCCTCAGTAAACGAACAAAACTTAAGCTGTTCAACTCCTGTGTAATACCAGTGCTAACATATGGATGTGATAGCAGTGCTAACATATGGATGCGATACCAGTACTAACATATGGATGTTACAGTTGGAAATCCACCAATACTTTAAATAGGAAATTAAATGTCTTTGAAAACAAACATCTTTGTAGGATCTCAAACATAAGCTGGAAAGAAGAAATTTCAAATGAACATATTAGAAACTAATAAAAACAAGCTCATTACACTCTCATATCGGCACATCTTATCATCTCCAACTACAATTCTCATTACACTCTCATATCGGCATATCTTATCATCTCCAACTACAAAGCTTATTACACTCTTATATCAGCTCATCTTATCACCTCCAACTACAATTATCATTACACTCTCATATCAGCACATCTTATCACCTCCAACTACAATTCTCATTACACTCTCATATCAGCATATCTTATCATCTCCAATTACAAAGCTTATTACACTCTCATATCAGCATATCTTATCACCTCCAACTACAAAGCTCATTACACTCTCATATCAGCACATCATATCATCTCCAACTACAAAGCTCATTACACTCTCATATCAGCAGCACATCTTATCACCTCCAACTACAATTATCATTACACTCTCATATCAGCACATCTTATCACCTCCAACTACAATTATCATTACACTCTCATATCAGCACATCTTATCACCTCCAACTACAATTATCATTACACTCTCATATCAGCCATCTTATCAACTTCAATTAGAAAGCTCATTACACCCTCATATTAGCCATCTTATCAACTTCAACTGCAAAGCTCATTACACTCTCATATCAGCACATCTTATCACCTCCAACTACAAAGCTCATTACACTCTCATATCAGCACATCATATCATCTCCAACTACAATTATCATTACACTCTCATATCAGCACATCTTATCAACTTCAATTAGAAAGCTCATTACACCCTCATATTAGCCATCTTATCAACTTCAACTGCAAAGCTCATTACACCCTCATATCAGCACATCTTATCACCTCCAACTACAAAGCTCATTACACTCTCATATCAGCACATCATATCATCTCCAACTACAATTCTCATTACACTCTCATATCAGCACATCTTATCACCTCCAACTACAATTATCATTACACTCTCATATCAGCCATCTTATCAACTTCAATGAGAAAGCTCATTACACCCTCATATTATCCATCTTATCAACTTCAACTGCAAAGCTCATTACACCATCATATAAGTACATCTTATCAACTCCAACTACAAAGCTCATTACACCATCATATCAGCACATCTTATCAACTCCAACTACAAAGCTCATATCTGCACCTCTTATCAACAGCTTTTCCACCCACTACTTTAAACAATCCCACAGTTCTCTCCACTTCGCTAGAAGTTGAGCTACTTAGACTACCAGGAAGTGACTGCTGGGATCTATTTCCTGCACTGTCTGTTCCGATTTGAAACCAAGTGTCCTCAAATCTACTACTATTTATTATCAAGAATCCCTGCAGAGCTTAATAATTTTCTTCCTTTCTAGATCGTAAGTTTCATTCATCAATCATTACTGTTATAGTCATTTCTTGTTAAGAAAGAAAAAAGAAATGGATAAAAAGAGAAAATAAGAGAGAAAGAGAAAGAGAGAGAGAGAGAGAGAGAGAGAGAGAGAGAGAGAGAGAGAGCGAGCGAAAGAAAGAAAGGAAAAAGGAAAGGAAGAAATAAATGAGGAAAGAAAAAAGAGAAAAATGAAAAAAATAGCCAATGAAAGAAAGACAAACAGAAAGAAATAAAGAAGGAAAGAAAGAAACAGAAAGAAAGAAAGAAAACAAGAAGAAAAGAAAGAAAGAAAGAAGGAAGGAAAGAAAGAAATATGTTATCATTCTGGGTACTTACATAATGAAATCGATAACAAATTTTTACAGAAATCTTCATTTTCACAAATGTACAATAATGCCCCAATACACAATTAATTCTGAATGCAAATTATAAGTTGACTTCAAAAGTTGTTTCTAATGAGATGTGGAATTTTGACTACATATCGCATTTGCATGTTAAATTAAATAAATATAATAATAATAATAATAATAATCATTATCAAGTACCGGGCCTGCTGGCGTAGGTGATCGTGTCTCTCCACAACTTTCGATCTTGACAGTTATTTATCATTTCTGTTGTTGACATATATTCATATGTTAAGACTGTCTCTGCATAACATTTAAGAACCCTGTTTCTGGTTTCTATTGTCAAAAATGGATTGTATAGTATCTTCCTCATTTTTTGGAAAGCTGCTATTGTCTGAGCCATTCTGCATCTCACCTCTTTTATACATCTACCGTCTGAGGTTAACATTGTTCCCAAATGTTTAAATTCATTTACCTGTTTGTTGTTGTTGTTGTTGTTGTTGTTGTTGTTGTTGTTGCGTTCGCCAGCTTTCAACTCTGACGAAGTCCCTAGAGACAAGGAACTAAATTTTGCGTGTTAATCCATTTTTCCCTGGTAGCCGTGTGAACAGGTGTCCCTCGCCGCACAGGCAGATAACTCCGACTTCGGAGGTACTCATGTTTTTTTCCGTCGATGAGTAATTGACGTTTCAAGCCGGGCCTCGCTGCTGAGACCAGGGGTGCTTGCCGCAGAGAGAAATCATAAATAAAAATCCCAACCGATGTAGCCGAGATTTGAACCCACAACCTCTCTGTCCCGAGGCCGGCGTCTTGCCTCGAGACCAACCAGTCCCCCATGGACTTGGACTATGAGGAAACTGCAACAAGGAACACTTTTCATGCATAGCACGCAATGGTTCCTGCCGCCTATCCACCATATACCGGAAGTTCATGTCCTCCCGAAAATGATGATCGTCATATAAATTGATTGATTATAATTGATTGCTTAATTAATTAAATAAATATATTAACAAATATATTATATAATTGATAAATTAATTAATTAATTGATAATGATTATTATAATGATTATTATATTTATTTAATTTAACATGAGACCTGTTTTAATATTGTTCAACTTGTATAAATAAATATACTGACGCTGAATTAATTAGATGGTGAAATCTAAAATCTAATTTTACTTTAAATATATATTTTGTTTTCGTGTGGAATTAAACTTCATCTTAACTTTTTCAATGAAATCACAGAAATTACTTTTGAACTGTCGTTGTATTTTGATGCCTGAATTAAACTTCTACATAGGGAACTGGTTGGTCTCAAGGCAAGTCGAGACAGAGAGGTCGTTGGTTCAAATTCCGGCTGTACCGGTTGGGAATTTTATTTATGATTTCTCTCTGCAACCACCTCTGGTCTCAGCAGCGAGGCCCGGTTTGAAACGTCAATTATTCATGGACGGAAAAAATATGAGTAGAATATAACAAAGACGGAGCTATCTGCATGTGCGGCGAGGGACCTCTGAGCATACGGCTGCCAGGGAAAAAGGGTTAACACGCAAAATTAAGTTCCTAACCTCTAGGAATTTCGTTAAAAGCTGGAAACTTCTACTTTGGCATTATTATAATTATAACTTTTTATTGAAATAAACATCTATTCGGACATTGAATTAAACTTCTATTCGGACATTGAATTAAACTTCTATTCGGACATTGAATTAAACTTCTATTCAGACATTGAATTAAACTTCTATTCGGACATTGAATTAAACTTCTATTCGGACATTGAATTAAACTTCTATTCGGACATTGAATTAAACTTCTCAGATTAAAATAACATTTTCTTTAAAATACTAAAATAATAATTTTATTTTCACTTTAAAATAAACCTATTTGAACACTCAAGCTATCCAGAAAGGTTAGATTTCAACACTGAAAAAGAAATAAATAAACGACGTAGCGATCACATAATTTCAACACCTTGAGCAGAGAGAGACCTTTGACGCGAGCGAGTGACACAAGTTTAAATTGGATCATCAACAATTAAGGATTGTATCATTTATGGAAGCTAGGGGTGAGTTTAAGTGAACAGAGGTGTTTATTTAGGATCTACAACTATTCAAAGGGAGAGATGGGATGCCTCAGAAAAGCTGTGAACAAAAAACGAAGAGATCATGCAAAGAAGAATTAAATCAGAAATACCATAGGAATTCTACCAGTACTTGAATGCATTGAGAGACAAAGATGAAAGTGGTTTGAACACTTAATGTTCATGAACCCCTCAGCACCAGTGTCAAGAGCTTATAACAACAAAATAGAGCAACAAAGACATTTATTTTTTTGGTGTTCACCAGCTTTCACCTCTGGCGAAGTTTCTAGAGTCTAGGAATTGAATTTTACGTGTTAATCCTTTTTCCCCTGGTAGCCGTGTGCACAGGGGTCCCTCGTCGCACAGACAGATAACTGCGACTTCGGAGGTTATTTTTTCCGTCGATGAGTAAATAGACGTTTTATGCCGGGCCTCTCTGCTGAGACCAGGGGTGGTTGCTGCAGAGAAAAACCATAAATAAAATCTCAACTGATACATCCGGGATTTGAACTCACAACCTCTCTGTCTCATTTTATCTCAAGACCAACCAGTCCCCCGAATCAAGATACAGAGGCAGACCAAGAGAAAGAAGGATTGAGGGAATTTACGACATAACAAAACAATACAATATTACAATGTACCAAGCCAGCGAAAGTGCCCTTGATAGAAAATACGTAATTGACTTAAGTCGACGACACATACCGGCAGAAAGCAGAACAAGATAAAAGAAAGAAAGAAAGAAAGAAGGAAAGACAGAAAGAAAGAAAGAAAGAAAGAAAGAAAGAAAGAAAGAAAGAAAGAAAGAAAGAAAGAAAGAACTATTCAAAGTGGAAGGTATAAGGCAGATAACCAACGATATGGTCGAAGGGGGTAATTGTAGGTCAGGGGTGTACAATCCATGCTAGGTGCAAAGCCTAACAGGTTAGGTGATCGAATACTGAAAAGTAATTAGAAAGCATACATAAGTTTTCAATAAAAAAATAAATTGTAAGCTTTTTAACATAAGCACCCGAGCATCCAGTTGTACGGTCGCCGAATCATTTCAAGGGAAGAGGTTTGTTTACAACACTTGGTGAAAAAACCACGAATAATCAACAACAGAAAAAAAAACAAGGAATAATAGATGGTCCGAAGCGGTGTGGTCTTCGCTCGAAACTTGAGAAGCCTTTGTGGTCGGCTAGCTGCGTAGTTGCTACAATGGAAGGTAGGTAGGGCAGTGACGTATGCATGTTACGAAAGTCTTCGCCCGTAAAAGAGCTATCTTTGTGCTTCTACAACGTTTTATGGAGTTAGAATTGTTATATGATGGGAGTATTTTCTTTTTATTTTAGCGCATTTTCAGTGCTTCTTTTTTGGGAAGTTGTGGTTATGTGTTAGTAATATTTTCTATGTATGTAGTGAGTAAAAAATTTAACAGTTGGATTTCATTAAATAACTACAGGAAAAGACACAATTTACAAGCTTCCGTATCAAAATAGGCTTCAAATTGTGAAAAAAGATTATCCTCAATCCACCATTTCAAATCTTAAAAGTGACCATAAGGAAACAACAGGATACGTAAGAGATAAAAATAGGAGAAATACCTCTACTAGACAGAGAGCCGCGATAGCTCGGTGGTTAGTGAACTGGACTACAAAGGGCAAGGGGTAGGGTTCGATTCCAACCGACGATATCCGGGTTCACCCAGCCTTAAATGGGTACCGGATTTTTTCTGGGAAAGTGAAGTGGCACGGGCGTAATACCGACCACATTACCCCAAAAATCATGTGCTGAAGGTCTGTAAAATTTATGGTCACTAACACCATATTCCCTATACGCCACTTGGCGTGACGGGGGTACTTTACTTTACTTTTTTTACCTTTGCTAGACGTACAATCTTACATATACCTGGGCAGTAATACAGACAAAGAGGGAGGAACAGAAAATGAAACCAAAACGAGGATATCAAAAGCAAGATGAGCTTTTGTTGCACTGGGAAACATATGGAAGTCCAAAGAAATTAGGTTATACTAAAATAATAATGTTCAACTCCTATGTTAAATCAATCTTATTTTATGGCTGTGAAACATGGAAAGCAATAAAAATGACAGTCATGAAGATACAGACTATCATTAATGGATGCTTTCGCAGAATAAAAGGATGGAAATAGCAGGACAAAATCACTAACATAGAATTATGGAAACGTACCAGTCAAATACCAGTTGATAAAGAGATACAGCGAAGACGATGGCGCTAGATAGGACACACTGCGGAAGCCAACTGAGAGTATTACACAACAGATCATATTTTGGAATGCCCAGGGAAAAAGACAAAGAGGAAGACCAAGGAATTCTTGGAGAAGATAGATGGAAGCAGAGATGAATATGATGGGAAGACATACGACGATCTTAAAACAATGGCAAGAAACTGAACGGCTTGAAAAGTGTTTGTTGAAGACCTATGCTCCACAGGGAGCTGAAAGTGTTTGTTGAAGACATATGCTACACAGGGAGCTGAAAGTGTTTGTTGAAGACATATACTCCACAGGGAGCTGAAAGTGTTTGTTGAAGACCTATGCTCCACAGGGAGTTGAAAGTGTTTGTTGAAGACCTATGCTCCACAGGGAGTTGAAAATGTTTGTTGAAGACATATGCTACACAGGGAGCTGAAAGTGTTTGTTGAAGACATATACTCCACAGGGAGCTGAAAGTGTTTGTTGAAGACCTATGCTCCACAGGGAGTTGAAAGTGTTTGTTGAAGACCTATGCTCCACAGGGAGTTGAAAGTGTTTGTTGAAGACATATGCTACACAGGGAGCTGAAAGTGTTTGTTGAAGACCTATGCTCCACAGGGAGCTGAAAGTGTTTGTTGAAGACCTATGCTCCACAGGGAGTTGAAAGTGTTTGTTGAAGACATATGCTACACAGGGAGCTGAAAGTGTTTGTTGAAGACATATACTCCACAGGGAGCTGAAAGTGTTTGTTGAAGACCTATGCTCCACAGGGAGCTGAAAGGAAGGAGAAGAAGAGATGTTTTAGCAACAGTAACTGTAAAATAAAACACGTGGCTAATTGGGCCTATTAAATCTAAGAAATTGTACTGCTGGGTGTGTTTGTAATCATTTGGAATCATTGTTTTAATTATTTATCTATTAATTTATGTATTTATATTGTTCTAATAATATTATGGTGGCAAGAGAGAAGGCAGTGGTAGAGAAAGAAATAAAGTAGTGAGGGGTAGTACACTTTTTGAACAGAGAAAGTGTGTGTGATAGGAGAAAGAGAACTTTAGAGACATGACCAAAACAGAGAAAGAGAAAGCGAGATAGAAAAAGTGCGTGAGAGAGAGAGATTGAGAGAGAGAGAGAGAGAGAGCGGCTGGAGAGAGATAAAAAAAACAGATTCGATAGGAAGGTTGATAGTTCAGCAGAGCAAAGATAAAGTAGCATGGAAGATACAATTTTGGTTGAAGATAAAAAAAAGAAATTGATTTCAGGTTAAAGGAAGACCAATAAATGAGCTGGCAAATTGAAAGCGAAAATAAAGCTGGAAATAATGGCAAGAAAATTTGAAACATTAAATGAATTAATGACATATGACAAGCACGAAGAATGACTGCACATGAAGCATGCCATTTCTGAAGGGAAACAACCAACAATCACCAGGGGAACATGAAGTAATATCAGTGATCTTAATGCTACTAATTACTTGCATCATGAGCACGTTAAAATCACTGGCTATAGCCCCAAGGATAAAGTGACTCATTGATTGGTCTATGCAGTGAATGAAATTATGCAATGATATTTTCTGTCAGAGATACACGAAATAGAGCGGTCTAAATTCTATACCAGTTAATAGTAATGGATAATTTTATCTTATATCACAATCATCATTAAGTATCATGCCTGCTGGCGTAGGTGATCATGTCTCTCCACAACTATCGATCTCGAAAGTTATTTATCATTTCTGTTGCTGATCTTCTGCCAAGTTATTCTCTTAAGTTGCCTGGTATCTTTTCTCTTTGCTCCCCTCTATCTCTTCGTCCCTTAAATTTCCCAGTTCTTGCAATATATTTCTACTTGTTCCCTTCTCATAACATGGCCAAAAAAAG
Source organism: Megaustenia siamemsis (assembly GCA_032433765.1). Lineage (NCBI taxonomy): Eukaryota > Metazoa > Mollusca > Gastropoda > Stylommatophora > Ariophantidae > Megaustenia > Megaustenia siamemsis. The sequence continues at coordinate 60,304,895 of JAVIAB010000024.1, forward strand.
TTACCAATTTCTTTGGGGGCAATTAGTCTTTATTGTTGCAAAAATAACAAAAATATATGGACACTATCACGACAGCATTTGACAGTTTTAAATATTAAGGAATCGATTTTCAGTGATGAAGGCTTGAAACCTGCAATGTCGTATAGGCACAGATTGATTGAGAGTTGCCTCAACTGATGTAGAATTTGTGTCCGGATTACATGTGGTGTCGTTGTTATCAAACAGGAAAGTAGGTTCAGTTTTTTGGGCGTATTTGTACACGAGATCTAAGTACTGACACTGGGGTCTGAAATATTCGTGCTGACAACTGTCATTGTTTGGGCATGTCCCTGTAGTTTTGTCACAAACTGAATCATTATAGTAGTGACATTGTAACGAACAATTTGCCCCAAACCAACCGTCTGCACAAGTTAGGTCATTAGCTTCCAAGGAAGCCAGCAGAATAAAGACTTGATCTACAGCGATGATTAACGAACTGTGTACAAACATTTATTATCAAACCCATGATTACATTTCTAAAAATCCGCCAACTTGCTGTGATAACAGATAGCGTGATGTTCTCTAACAGAATTAGACAAACCGCTGGAAACAAGCAAAGTTAACATTGTTTACATCATGGCTCAAACGCAAACAAGCATCCATCTTGGTGCCTTGTCTAGTGTGAAGAAATGCATAATGATTTGATCGCCTATCTCGATCGCCTGGCCAAGCAAAAAACTTTCCTTCTAGGAGCTGTGAATGGAGGGAGGAGGAGACAGAGAAAGAAATTGGAAGATAGCATCCAAGAATGGATAGGCCTTGACTGCAGAGTCCCAATGAATCGCTGAAGGTAAAGAGTGATGGAAAAGGTTGACGAAGACTGCTCCAGCGACCCTCATGGTTATAGAAAGAAAAAGAAGCAGAACTAAAGATTTTTGAGACACAGAGAGAGAGAGAGAGAGCGAGGGAGAGGTAAAGAGAGAGAGAGATGGGTGAAGAGAAAGAGGGGGTGAAGAGAAAGAGAGAGAGAGAGCGGTGAAGATAGAGAGAGAGAGAGGTGAAGAGAGAGAGAGGGGGAGGGGGGTGAAGAGAGATAATAACAATTGAATGTGTGATTTGTTAAGAAGAATTTAATTTCAGTAAAGTGTGGGCATTAATCTGTTTTGTTTTCAATCCGTTTACAACTAACAACCTCTATTTCCTAAATTTAAAAATTAACCCACTCTTACAGGAGCCATTATCCTGGTAACTGCAGAAGTTAATAGCAGATCATCTCCCCCTGAGGCACAGGTCTCTTTAAAAAAAAGTCTATTATTTACATCATGTTGGCACTTCACTTTTGTAATCGAGTAACATAACCAATCAGAGAAGCACATGACTATCTGACATACATTGAGGTTATTTTTTGGTCCCAGTAACACACTTCTCTCTCTCTCTCTCTCTCTCACTCTCTCTCTCACACACACATCACACACACACACATGTGTATATTTTTGCCAAGATTTATATTGAACCTGCATCACGCCTTCTTTGTTTACTTTCCTATACTCAGAAGGCCATACAGTGAAATGCGCCCACAGAAATCTCATTATTAGCAGGAAGTTAACGTTCCAGCTGCATAGTTTATTTTCTGTGCTTTTCTTTTCTGGCATTTTTTTTCGATATTAAGCTTTTAACAACCTTTAGCTATGTTGAATAAGTGGAAGATGAACTGTAATACATTATTTAAAAAAAACATTTTGTGTGTAGAATAACGTGTAGGACAGTGGTTCCTAACATTCAATAACACGATACCCTCTGACAGCTATTTTACATAAATGATACTCTTCTTGTTAACATAATGTTTGCTTTTAATGTAGTGGCTGTAATTTCAAATGTATATTTCATCATGTTCTTCCCACAACCAAGATTGTTGGGGCACCTATGACAGATTTAGTCAGTCTTACCATTTCTCTTTTATCTTCTTTGAGACTCTTCATCTGCTTTCCTTCCTCATTTGCCTTTCAGCGTCGAGGGGAGATATAATTTGCGGCCTTTTGCTCTTCTGTTCGCCTCTGCTGCTGTTATGTTTCCTAGTTCTTCTAATATTCCATCGACCCATCTTTTTCGTGGTCAACCCTTGGGTCTGGTGTTCTCACAACGTTTGTTGAAAGCTCGTTGTGTTTTGTTCTTTCTGCCTTGTCACGTGGCCAAACCATTTTAGCTGTTGTTTCCTTATATATTTTATGGCGGGGGCTATTCCTAGCTTTTTTGAGACTCTGCAAAGTCGATACCTGTCCATTCTTTTATGTCATCTTCCTATCGTCTCGTTCCCTCCACAGATCATTGCAGAATTGTCTTTGCTAAGCCAGACGATCGTAATACGTGGATAAAAGACGTTTCATTGTGTGCTAATGTTAATTCATGTGAGTATTAAAAAAAATTGTAAAGAGCCCCCGTCACGCCAAGTGGCGTATAGGGAATATGGTGTTAGTGACCATAAATTTTACAGACCTTCGGCACATGATTTTTGGGGTAATGTGGTCGGTATTATGTCCGTGCTGCTTTAATTTCCCAGAAAAAAAATCCGGTACCCATTAGAGGCTGGGTAAACCGGAAGCCGTCGGTTGGGATCGAACCCTACCCCTTGTCCTATGTAGTCCAGTTCACTAACCACTGAGCTATCGCGGCTCCACATGTGAGTATAAAAGTGTCAACTAAATGTAAAGTTGAGGAGATAATAAGCATCCATTTTGTTTGTCAGTCCTGGCTTCAAATAAAGAAAGAGAGATAACATCTAAATCATGCTCCCTGACATTTAAAGAACATCCAAGTCATGTTCCATGACAATTAAAGAACATCTATGTCATGTTCCATGACATTTAAAGAACATCCAAGTCATGCTCCATGACAATTAAAGAACATCCAAGTCATGTTCCATGACAATTAAAGAACATCTATGTCATGTTCCATGACATTTAAAGAACATCCAAGTCATGCTCCATGACAATTAAAGAACATCCAAGTCATGCTCCATGACAATTAAAGAACATCTATGTCATGTTCCATGACATTTAAAGAACATCCAAGTCATGCTCCATGACAATTAAAGAACATCCAAGTCATGATCCATGACAATTAAAGAACATCCAAGTCATGTTCCATGACATTTAAAGAACATCCAAGTCATGTTCCATGACATTTAAAGAACATCCAAGTCATGTTCCATGACATTTAAAGAACATCCAAGTCAATGTGTAATGTAGTCAGTATCACGCCAGTGCTTCCTTCTTACCGAGAACAAAAAGTCCAGTATCAGTTTAAGGATGATCAAACCCAGAATCTAAACATCGAGATAAAACCGGCCTTCTTGTTCTCATTAGAACAGAGCAGTGACCGGATCTTCTACGGCTTTCTGGGCATTAAGAGACGACCATCAACTTCCAGCGAATAAAGACAACCATTTCTATAACGTAGCTCTTCAATTCAATCAAATCGGGACACAATATTTGTTTAATGTCAAAACATAAACGTAGTGATTATTCCATTTAAGTGACATGTATGCCCGTGTGGCTACCTGGGCTCTGACCGTAGAGGGGGAGGGAGGGAGGGGGAGGAATATCTGTACTGTCACCTACCACATATGTAGTAAGGAGGATGGAGTCACGGTCTTGGCCAGTGATGCGGAGTTCGTGTATCTGAGCTGAAACAATCTTCAGTGCTTTTGTTAGTGTGTGGCAGGAGTGTTTCATACCGGGGAACCGGCTCAGGAGTGTTTCATATCGGGGAACCGGCTCAGGAGTGTATCTGAGCACTGAGTTGTCCGTTGTGCAATAAAGATGATCTGATCTGACGACTAAACTAAGCGACGTTCATCTTCTTCTTCTCCTCTCTTTTCTCTTTCACTGATACCTAAAAGGTGTCGTGGTTTATATCATTTGTCGTTCTTGTGCTGCTCGAATTGTCTGAATTAGTGATTTTCCTTTGTTGTTACATGTCTCTGTCACTGCATCTATCCATCTTCTTCTGGGTCTTCCTCTTGGTCTTTTCACATGCATTCTCGAGAAGAACGCCCTTGATGGTGATTGGTGAGGATTCATTCTGACCAGACTTAAATTTGACTCCCATCGTCGTTTATCAAAAGTGATAATTCTGCGTTTCACGAAAAGCAAGACATTGTCCTTATACAAACGGCAAACCTAAAATTGTCTCTTGTTTAATATATATATATATAACACTGCTCTATATTGGTTAATATAAAAATGTAAAATTGTAGACTGAATGAATGACCGCAAAAAGTCTCATGAATGACTAATAGATCTGATGACGAGAAAATAATGAATAAAATTTGTAAAGAAATCAACAATTATCATTTAAGGCATGCCAGAAAAGGACCGAAATTCACGGAAGCGCTGAAGCGAAGATTTTATTTAAAGTGCACTAAGATTTCACAAAATAACAGTTTTTCTTGTTCTCGTTGAAGACAGAAATGTTGAATTCTGGGCCACATGTTTGTCAAACAAAACCTTCAGGTGTTTCATGACAGAGAGCTTGCTCGATGTTTCTAGTGTTTACAATCGCGAGAAAACCAGCTTACGTCCATCAAAAACACAAAAACCTATTTATTGAGATTTTTTTAATGCAAACTTGGGAAAATGTCTGTTCTTGCTGAATTCGCACGATACTCAGTTTAATTTCAATTCAAACCATCTCGTGTGGCTCTTCACCGAAGTAGGCTTTTGACGTTCTGTCGCGATCTACTTAATTCAGAAGATCGCTGGGTTTTTTCTTTCATTAACATAAAGTGCGTGCGCATTCGCTAAAATAACGCCCATGTTCTTTAGAGAGTGCATCTTCTTATACCGTTTTTATTTTTTTTTTTTTTTTTTTTTTTGTAGTTTTAATAAACTTTCGCGTATTTTTATTTATTTATTTATTGGAGTCAACTTGAGCGGGGAATCGACAGTAGGTGCTCCATTTTAGTGATGTTGAAAAATCATCGTATGTGCAGTTTTATTAAGGCTGGCACGGAGATGGGTTTTTGCTAACGTCATAACCGACAATGCTCAATGGCTGCACGTGTCGCCCAGGTTTTGAGGAGACTAACCACAAAACAAAAACAAAAACGGGAGCTCCTAAGAAACATCAGAAAGAAACAATCAACTTTTTTCTGGCACGTCATGAGAAGAGGAAAATTGGAATACTTGGTTGCAACTGGCAAAATAAAAGGAAATAGAGATCGCGGACGACAAAGAGAGATAATACTGGATGGCTTGGTGTTATGGCATGGAAAACAGCCAACAACAGAACTGACATGGTGCACGGTGGATAGATGATTATTGAAGGACATGATCGCCTACGCCAACAGGTATGGCACATGATGATAATGATGAGTGTAGTCGCCTAAACAGTTTCACGGTTGATTTGTTATGTTTTTTTTTCTTTCGAGGAAACTGGAGTCTCTGTCTCTCTCTCTCTCTCTCTCTCTCTCTCTCTCTCTCTCTGTCTGCGATCTGGACTCAATCAGTGTAGGATTCGAGACTCTCACATGAAGTCAGCTGTCATGTTAAGTGTGTTGATCGCCCCCACAGACAGAACATCACAATTAGAGTCTGCCAGATCCACTCTGATTTAACACCCGTTAAAACATTGTACTGTGTTCTGCGCCAGTGGCCCAGTGCATCCGATTTCAGCCAACATTTTATTCAGGTTTGCTTTTCCTAGCCTCTGATTGTCCCCAATCTTCCTGCAAGGCAGCAGATGATCTTTTATGTAGGGGGATTCTGCACTTAGATAGTCGGCCCTCCCAGGTTTACAAGCACCATCAGCCCGAGTCACTAGAGGTGACTAACACAGACATGCACACACAAAGATATGAGATGTGACTAACACAGACATGCACACAGCGATACGAGACATGACTAACACCGACACACATCAAGATATATGACTCATGACTTACATAGACATGCACATAAAGATATGAGATATGACTGACATAGACATGCACACACAAAGATATGACACATACCTAACATAGACATACACACACAGATATGAGATATGACTAACATAGGCATGCACACACAACGATATGAGATGTGACTAATATAGCCATGCACACACACGGATATGAGATGTGACAAACACAGACATGCACACACAAAGAGTTGAGATATGACTAACATAAACATGCACACAAAGATATGAGATATCACTAACCCAGACATGCACACACAAAGATATGACACATGACTAACACAGATACACACACGAAGATATGAGATATGACTAAACACAGACACACATAAAGATATGAGACATGATTAACACGGACACACCAAGATATGAGATACGACTAACATGACACACACCAAGATATGAGCCATGACTAGCACACACACACGCACACACACACACACAAGCTAAGATATGAGCCATGGCTACACGGAAAAACACCAAGAAATGAACCAAGTCTAGCACAGAAACACATTGAGGTGTCCATATGCTAAGGTTTGTTGTAGTCGGCAGACCCTTCTTAACGTGGGAATCATCGACATACGAGACGCAGGCCCCGATTAACTGTTCACAGGTTCCGTTCAAACAGTTGTCCGGAGATTTGAGAGTGCAGTCTGACCCGTAGAATGTTCCCTTGCATGTACACTTCCCGGTTGACTGTTCACAGGTGTCGTTGAAACAGTTGTCCGGACATTTGAGAGTGCAGTTTGACCCGTAGTATGTTTCCTTGCACGTACAGTCTGCACTTTCCGGGTCAAATATGATGTCACAGCCATCAGAACACGTCTGCGCACTGTAGCCCAAAATTACCATCGGGACAAGTGTCATTACAGGTATAGCCAGGATGTTTACATTGTAGGCATTTTCCGGATTTTTTCTCACATAAAGGACAGACACTGAGACAAGAGCTGGAGCAATCGTGTCCATAGAACCCATGTGAACAGTTGCCGTGACACGTACCGATGATGACGTTGCAGCCTTTGCTACACACACTACACACTTCACAAAACGACACAGAATGCCCGTCCAGACAATAGGTGTTTGTAAATGTTTGCACCTCACACACCGTCAGTGCACTGTCGGCTTGCGAAATGGTCGGTGAGAACTCAATCTTAATGTGTGCCATTGGCGTTTGTGTGGTGACTACAATAGTGTTCACAGAAACATTAGGGTATGATATATCATTGTACTGGAACACTACGCCGCCACTGTCAGAGAAAGCCTTTAGAGCGGCATTCTTTACCCGAATCATAGTGCTAGCTCGATGATAGATTCGAATGGTGTGAATCTTCTTGGGCGTGGCAAAGTTCAGATACCAGTAAACAGAATTGGTTCCACTTCTCAATTTTGTGTGTGTGCAGTCATTGTCATAGAGATTGGTCTTTGTTTTGCCATTAACTGCTGCCTCTGGTCCACATCCGTCTCCTGTATAACAAGCACTAAATTTGTAAAAATACAAAATATGAGAACGATGAATTGTAACCGATTATTTCCCTAAAGAATTTATGGGAAGAATCAATAGTGTAGACCAGTAGTTCCCAACATGAACTCACCTTAGCACTCCCTTGGCAGATCTCTCACACGAATTGTTCCTTCATTTTAACACAACTTTTGTTTTTAATCAGTTGTTATATATGGAGATGCTGCAAAGAAGTGATTAGAAAGTATATAACTCGATTTCGATCGACGACTTTGAGGTTCACCCAGCCTTAAATGGTATCAGGAATTACTCTTCGCGAAAGATAGAAGCTCTGTGATAGTGTTGATAAGTTAGATTTTGTAGGCATTGGCACTGAATTTTGAAAGTAATCATTCAAATAGTGAGGGCATTAAGAGAGTATCTTACAAATGATCACTGTGTTTGAAATGTTTTAAGAGCGTATTCTACAAGAGATCTATATAGAAGAGGTATAGAAGATGAGAACGCTAAAAATGTCGGAAGCACAGATGATAGAAATGTAGCAGATTTCAGATGTTTTTACACAGAGACAATATAACACCGAGACTCATACCCGAAATGTCATATAGAAGTTTGAATCCACAATATGTGACCGCCAACAAAATATTAACTGGACAAACTTGGTACCTATATAAGTGGATAAAATTCTCCAGAAATCTCGACATTAATTTTTCTCTGCCAGTTCTGTACAACTAAGCCATTTGTGTTCAAATCTTACAAATACCAAATAGATATAGTTTTATATATATAGATATGGTTTAGCTTGCAACAGACTGTGGCGGATCAACTTGAAAGCAAATTCAAAGTTTGTAGTCTTCACGTGGAGCTTGTGCCAGCTCTTTGATGCCCCCAACCCCCCATTCCTCCGCCTGTTAGGAAGCGTTATTACTCAACAGTTTTATATATAAATAAAAAAAGTAAAGTACCCCCGTCACGCCAAGTGGCGTATAAGGAAATATGGTGTTAGTGACCCTATATTTTACAGACCTTCGGCACATGATTTTTGGGGTAATGTGGTCGGTATTACGCCCGTGCTGCTTTACTTTCCCAGAAAAAATCCGGTACCCATTTAAGGCTGGGTGAACCTGGAAGCCGTCGGTTGGGATCGAACCCTACCCCATGTCCTTTGTAGTCCAGTTCACTAACCACTGAGCTATCGCGGCTCCCAGTTTTATATATAGTTATTGTAAATAGTTTTATATAGTTATTCCACATTCATCATCAAGTACCGGGCCTGCTGGCGTAGGTGATCATGTCTCTTCACAACTTTCGATCTCGGCAACTATTTATCATTTCTGTTGTTGACCTTCTGCTAAGCCATTCTCTTAAGCTGTCTGTTATTTTTTCTCTTTGCTTCCCTCTATCTCTTCGTCTCTAAATTTTTCCAGTTGTTACAAAATATATTCCAGTTGTTCTCTTCTCATTACATGGTCAAAAAATGATGATTGTCTCTTCCTAATTTTGGAAATTAGCTCTCTTTTTGCTTTGACCTCTCTCAGAACATCTTCATTACTCTTCTTAGCTGTCCAAGGTACTCTCAACATTTTTCTGTAAAACCACATTTCTACAGACTCCAGTGATTTTCTTCTCTGTTGTCCTATTGTCCATGATTCACATCCATATGTTAAGACTGGCTCAACGTAACATTTAAGAACTCTTTTTCTAGTTTCTATTGTCAAAAATGGATTGCATAGTATCTTCCTCAGTTTTTGGAAAGCTGCTTTCCACAATAGTTTTATATACAGTTATTTTACAATAGTTTTATATATAGTTATTACACAATAGTTTTATATATAGTTATTACACAATAGTTTTATATATAGTTATTACACAATAGTTTTATATATAGTTATTACACAATAGTTTTATATATAGTTATTACACAATAGTTTTATCAATACCACTCTTAGCGACTTTGTCTGTCATTGTTGCAGCAATTATTGTTTCAGGAGACGTTAGAAGGTTGTCGAAGATAGTGTCATCCCAAAAAATATTTCTCTCTACATGAAGTTTGGAAATAATGTGATTTAATTTCTTTACAAAAAACGTTCGGGAACAATGTGGTTTCATTTCTGTTAAAGCAAGATGAACATAATGTGATATTTTTTTTTCATCTCATCTAGTCCATTCGAAACCTAATATTACAGAAAATCCTTCAGATGGCTTGGATAATTAAAAAAGAGCTATAAGGACATTAAAATAACTAACTATATAAACGGCCTGTAAACGACATCTTACAGCGAATATTAAAATACTATGGCCACTCTAAAAGACTCAGTGAGATGGAAATAATAATGATGAATTGGCACGATTCCAAGACGAGACAGGGTAGACTAAGAGGAAGGTTGTTTCAAGACATCAAAGAGACCTTGAAGATGACAACAGAAATGTGAGAGATCTGGCTACAGACAGAGATTCTTTCCGACGGGCTGTAATGAATGCTGCGTTCTGTAAAGAATATTTAGCCTAATGACATGCATTTCGGAAATATCGTAATTTCTTTTTCCTGTACATATAGGTTGAGAATTATATGATTTCTTTTTTCTATACACATAAATTGGGAATTATTAATTTATTTTTCCTATATATATATAAGTTGAGAATTATGTGATTTCTTTTTTCTATACACATAGGTTGGGAATTATGTGATTTTTTTTTTCAACCAAATTGGTCGAAGTGTGATTTCATTTCTTCACAAATAGATTGGCCGAAGAGTGATTTAATTTCTTCACAAATAGATTGGTCGCAATGTGATTTCATTTCTTCACAAATAGATTGGCCGAAGAGTGATTTAATTTCTTCACAAATATATTGGTCGCAATGTGATTTCATTTCTTTACAAATAGATTGGTCGCAATGTGATTTCATTTCTTTACAAATAGATTGGTCGCAATGTGATTTCATTTCTTTACAAATAGATTGGTCGCAATGTGATTTCATTTCTTTACAAATAGATTGGTCGCAATGTGATTTCATTTCTTTACAAATAGATTGGTCGCAATGTGATTTCATTTCTTTACAAATAGATTGGTCGCAATGTGATTTCATTTCTTTAAAAGTAAGTAGATTGACACTGTTGTGATTTGTTTTCCAAAGAAGTAGATTTGAAATGATGTGATTATATTTACTTACAAATATGTCAGGCATCAACAGAAAGTTTCCCTGAAAATTTCAATAAGTATAATTTTCTTCCTGTACATTGTTAAAAAAAAATATGAGCCAGTATCAAGTGCTACTTTCAGGCCGAGGTCTGGATACAACAGACATCGACAGCGCGAGATTCGGAAATTCAAACTTGGAGATATTTCTTCAGAATGTAGAACACTTTAGCAGTGTGGAAACTTGTTCAGTACAATTTTTGTCGTGACAACTTCAGACCTTCGGAGACAGGTTTGAGTGATTGGGATATGCCTGAATAGTTTCTAACAGTTCTCAACTGAAACGAACTAAGAAATAAAGATAATATGATGAAAAAGAAGATGGAAGCTAGAAAGATTACGTCAAGGAAATATAGCTAAAGAAAACAAGCAACAACAAGAGATATAATAAGTAAACAAAAAAAGTAAAGAGCCCCGACACGCCAAGTAGCTTATAGGGAATATGGTGTTAGTGGCCGTAATTTTTACAGACCTTCGGCACATGATTTTTTAGGTAATGTGGTCGGTATTACGCCCGTGCCGCTTTACTTTCCCTGAAAAAAAAAAAAAAAACTGGTACCCATTTAAGGCTTCGTGAGCCCGGAAGCCGTCGATCAGGATCGAACCCGACCTCTTATCCTTTGTAGTCCAGAAACTCACCATTGAGCTATCGAGGCTCCCAAGAGATATAACTGGAAGAGGAAATTGAAAATTGTCACTGCGATACAGAAAGGAAGATGGACAATAGCAACACACAATCAGACTTCATGAAAATCAAATGGCACAATACCTGCAAAGAAGTAAATTAAAATTACAGAGGATATGTATCCAGATAGTAACATATGGTTGTGAATCATGGACAATCATGCAGGAACAACATCTCTTATTTCGAAATAAAATGCCACAGTAAAATCGTTAAGATATAGTGTTTAATAAAGGCGATCAATGAACACATACTAAAATATTGCACCGTAAAAAGAACGGGTTTATAAACAACATTCTACAGGGGAAGTTAAAATAATATGGCCACGTCAAAATCCACAACGGGATGGAAAAAACAATAATGGAAGGCATGGTTCCTGGGTGACACATCAAGGGCAGATCAAGAAGATGGTTTTAGGACATCAAAGAGACCTTGAACATGACAACAGAGGAAATGGGAGATCTGGCTAGAGACATATATTTTTTTAGACGGGCTGTGGTGAGTACAACGTTGTGTGGGAGATCTGTCTAGAGACAGAGATTCGTTGAGGCGGGCTGTGGTGAGTACAACGTTGTGTGGGAGATCTGCCTAGAGACAAAGATTCTTTGAGGCGGGCTGTGGTGAGTACAACGTTGTGTGGGAGATCTGTCTAGAGACAGAGATTCGTTGAGGCGGGCTGTGGTGAGTACAACGTTGTGTAGGAGATCTACCTAGAGACAAAGATTCTTTGAGACGGGCTGTGGTGAGTACAACGTTGTGTGGGAGATCTGCCTAGAGACAGAGATTCTTTGAGATGGGCTGTGATGAGTACAACGTTGTGTGGGAGATCTGCCTAGAGACAGAGATTCTTTGAGATGGGCTGTGATGAGTACAACGTTGTGTGGGAGATCTGTCTAGAGACAAAGATTTTTTGAGACGGGCTGTGGTGAGTACAACGTTGTGTGGGAGATCTGCCTAGAGACAGAGATTCTTTGAGACGGGCTGTGGTGAGTACAACGTTGTGTGGGAGATCTGCCTAGAGACAGAGATTCTTTGAGATGGGCTGTGGTGATTACAATGTTCTGGAAAGGGCATGCGACCTGATGATGATAAAGAAAGGTTAAGAAACAAAAATTAGCAGAAAAAAGAATTGAAAGATAAAGAAGGAAATGAAGAAAGCAAAAAAAAAAAAAGAACGAAAGAAGAAAGGAAGGAAAAGGAAGGTAGGAAGGAAGGAAGGACTTGAACGGTGATCCATTTATCTTCTATGATTAGTACATATCATAGTGATGGCAGTGTCATTTTAATTTTATTGAACAAAAAAAAAATATCACAATAACAACATCTATCACTCTCTCTTCTAGTCTATACCGTTCTACATCATTTTGAATGTTATTATTGGGACGGCTTGAGAAGTGAATGATTAGGGAGAGGAAGCAGAATGAAAAGAAAAAGAGTACCAAATTAGATAAATGAAACAGAAAAAGCGGAAGAAAACAACGAGAAAAATGTTGTGATATATTAAGAAGATTGATTTCTTAAACCGGAAAAAAATATAGGAAAAATAATGAGGGGAACATTAAGAAGAGCAAACGTGATAAAAGATGAGGGGAAAAAACGAAGAAACGAAAAAAAAGGTCTAAGACAACGAAGAAATAGAAGCAGAGGAGAATAGCCAGTAGAAGATAAACAAGAAATGAAATAAAAAGAATGAGAAGAAGATGAATGAAAATCCAAAAAAGGGCCGAGAGGAAGCCACCAGAACAATAGAAAGATGAACAAACAAAAACAGAAGCACTGTGTCCTTGACACACTTCGCAGCCGTCAGGATTGTGTTCAAGCAGTAATAACCTGTCGTGTTAGAACTAATTTGAGAGATTGAGAAAGAGGAGCCAGGAAAACATTACAGGGTACACTTTTCATAGCAGACGACCGATGTAAAAGTCAGTTATAAGCAACACGGACGTGTTCTCCTCCGATAAATATTAATTTTCCACTGTGGTAACAACATATGTCAAATAAGATCTTGTTATTTACTATGAGACAGTCATTACGTGACAGCGGACAACTTTCTCTTGTTTCACTTCTTGCATACTATTCATGAATGCATAGGGTATGTAAACTCGTATGTGTGTATATATATATATATATGCAGAATAAAAGGATGGAAATGGCAGGACAAAATCACTAACATAGAATTATGGAGATGTACCAGTCAAATACCAGTGGATAAAGAGATACAGAGAAGACGATGGCGCTGGAGAAGCCAACTGAGAGTATTACACAACATGCCCTTTTTTGGAATCCCCAGGGGAAAAGACAAAGAGGAAGACCAAGGAATTCTTGGAGAAGACTGATAGAAGCAGAGATGAAGATGATGGGGAAGACATGGAATGATCTTAAAAGAATGGCAAAAAACAGAACGACTTGGAAAGTGTTTGTTGAAGACCTATGCTCCACTGGGAGCAAAAAAGGTAGTAGAAGAAGAAGATATATTCGGAATATTTGTCGCTGCCTTTCTACACAATGCATTTTACACCGCCTCTGAATACATCTACATCAGTACATGATCTTGTAACTCCTTATTTAATCTAGCATGTCTAAGGTCAACATTTAAAACAACTGAGACCCTAATCAAGGAGCTTCTATTCGCTGATGATGCAGCACTGGTTTCTCACGATGAATCCGCCCTGCAATCAATGATTGACAATCTAGCTAGATCATGTGATTTATTCTCCCTGTCAATAAGTATCTAGAAGAGGTGTTTCAACAAGGTGTAACCAGTCCCGCAGCTATATCATTAAATAAAACACCCTTTGAATTTGTGAGAAAATTCACCATCTCCATTCTATGGTCACAAATAATGTCTCTCTCCTGAAGACATCAATTTCCGAATCAGAAAGGCAGCTTCCATATTTGGTAAACTTAAAGATAGAGCATGGACCAACACCAAATTAACACTCAGGACTAAGATTCAAATTTACAAAAATGGTGTGTTTAGTGCACTTCTATATGGATCAGAAACTTGGACTACCCTTGCAGGGCAAGAGAAAAGGTTAAACAGCTTGCATGTGCGTTGCCTTCGATAGATTATGAACATCAAATGGAAGGGCAATGTAACCAACTATAATGTCCTACAACGAGCTAAACTCCCATTCATGGCAACACATAGAAGCCGTAGACTAAGGTAGATATGTCATGTAAGAAGAATGGCAAACATTCGTATTCCCATACACATATTACATGGCGAACTTAAGAACGGAAATAGACTAAAGGGCAGTCCTCTCTCTCTCTCTCTCTCTCTCTCTCTCTCTCTTTCTTTCTCTCTCTCTCTCTCTCTGTGATCAAGACTCAATCAGAGTAGGGTTCCAGACTCTCACATGAAGACAGCTGTCTGTTTAAGTGAATTGATCGACCCCACAGACAGAACATCATAATTAGAGTCTGTTAGATCCACCCTGATTGAGTACCTGTTCAAACGTTCCACTGTGTTCTGCGCCAGAGGCTCAGTGCATCCGATTTCAGCCAGCATTTTATTCAGGTTTGCATTCTTTAGCCTTTAATTGTCCACAGTCTTCCTGCAAGGCAGCAGATTGTCTTTCTTTTCTGTAGGGAGATTCTGCCCTTAGATGGTCGGCCCTCCCTGGTTAACGAGCACCATCTGCCCTGACTAACACAGACATGCCCACACAAAGATATGAGGCATGACTAACACTGACACACATGCACACTAAGATATGAGATATGACTAACACAGACACACTCTACAATATGATATATGACTAACACAGATAAACACACTAGGATATGCGATATGACTAAACACACACAGTCATGCACACACAAAGATATGATACATGACTAACATAAACATGCACTCACAAAGATAGGAGATGTGACTAACACAGACATGCACACACAAAGATATGAGATATGACTAAACACAAACACACAGAGATATGAGACATGACTAACATAGACAGACACACTAAGATATGAGATGTGACTAGCATGGACATACATACAAATATATGAGACATGACAAACATAGACATGCATCACACAAAGGAATGAGATGTGACTAACATAGACATGCACACAAGCATATGAAATGCGACTAACATAGACATGCACACAAAGATATGAGATATGACTAACACAGGCATGCACGCACAAAGATATGGCATATGACTAACACAGATACACACTAAGATATGAGATATGACTAAACACACACACACACAAAGATATGAGACATAATTAACACGGACACACACCAAGATATGAGATATGACTAACATGACACACACCAAGATATGAGCCATGGCTAGCACCGAAACATTAAGATATGAGCCAGGGCTTCACGGAAACACACCAAGATATGAACCATGACTAGCACTGAAACACATTAAGATATGAGCCATAGCTAGCACGGGAATACACCAAGATATGAACCATGACTAGCACTGAAACACATTAAGATATGAGCCATAGCTAGCACGGGAATACACCAAGATATGAACCATGGCCAGCACAGACACACACTAAGATATAAGCTACGACTAGCACGGATATACACTGAGAGTTGAGCCATGGCTAACACAGACACCCACCAAGAAAGGAACCATGGCTATCACATACACACATAAAGGTATGAGCCATGGTTAGCACAGACAACCACCAAGATATAAGCCACGACTAGCATATACACTTAGTAACGTCCACTGTACAAAGAGATTGAAATGCAACAAAAAGGAGATGCTAAAACTATATACAAACAAATTGAGGAATTAACAGGAAGAAAAACGCAATAAAAAACTGGATGTCTAAGATCAAAGGAAGGAGAACTGTTGATTGATCAAGAAAACATAAGGGAACGATGGACAGAATACATTAAAGATCTTTATAATGATGAACGAACGGAAGAAAATATTAAGGATAATGGAGAAGGACCAGAAATACTCAGAGAAGAAGTGGAAGACGCCTTGCGCAATATGAAAGCAGGAAAAGCTCCTGGACCAGATAATATAACTAAAGAAGAGATTGAAGCCATGGGTGATTTTGGAATAGAAATAATAACAAAAATATTGAATGATATCTACAACAGCAGATATATACCAGACGACATGCTCAAATCAATATTCATAGCCCTACCAAAGAAATCGGGTGCGATTGAATGCGGTGATCATCGCACAATAAGCCTTATGAGTCACGTGACTAAGATATTACTAAGAATCATCTCGCGATGAGTGCGAAACAAAATCAGTCCAGAAATTAGCGATGAACAGTGTTGTTTTGTTAGAGATAAAGGAACAAGCAATGCCATTTATATCATAAGATCTTTAGTAGAAAGAGCCATAGAGGTGAAAACAGATCTATACCTATGTTTCATAGATTACACCAAGGCATTTGACAAAGTAAAGCACCAAGAAATAATCAAAATTTTAGAAAGCATAAATGTAGGCAGCAAAGATCTAAGAATAATAAAGAACATGTACTGGCAACAAACAGCGGCCATAAGAACTGGAAACCAATTGGTAATGTTTCAACAAATAAAACAGGGTGTTAGACAAGATTGTGTGCTGTCACCAGATTTGTTTAATATTTATAATGAGATTATTTTAAGATCCATAAGGGGCATGCCTGGAATAACAATTGGAAGTTATAATATAAATAATCTAATGTATGCTGATGATACAGTCTTAATCGCTAAGAGTGAAAATGAGTTACAAGAAATGTTGGACATTATAGTGAAAAAAGCAAAAATAAAGGACTCAGCCTTAATAGCAAAAAGACAGAGGTAATGTTAACAACAAAGAAAACGTCATCACCTCAGTGCAAAATACAGACAAGTGGAACAATATTAAAACAGGTAAATGAATTTAAATATTTGGAACTTTGTTAACCTCAGACGGAAGATGTACAAAAGAGGTGAGAGGCAGAAGGGCCAAGCAAAAGCAGCTTTAAAAAAAAAATGAGGAAGATACTATGCAATCCATTTTTGACATTAGAAACAAGAAAAGGAGTTCTTAAATGTTACGTAGAGCCAGTCTTAACATATGAATGTGAATCATGGATAATAGGACAACAGACAAGAAAATCACTGGAGTCTGTAGAAGTGTGGTTTTACAGAGAATATTGAGAGTACCATGGACAGCTAAGAAGAGTAATGAAGATGTTCTGAGAGAGGTCAAAGCAAAAAGAGAGCTAATTTCCAATATTAGGAAGAAACAATTATCATTTTTTTGGCCATGTAATGAGAAGAGAACAACTGGAATATATTGTAACAACTGGATAAATTGAGGGACGAAGAGATAGAGGGAAGCAAAGAGAGAAAATAACAGACAGCTTAAGAGAATTGCTTGGCAGCAGGTCAACAACAGAAATGATAAATAGCTGCCGAGATATAAAGTTGTGGAGAGACATGATCACATACGCCAGCAGGCCCGGTACTTGATGATGATGAACGTCCACTAAAGTTTATCTGAGGTTCTCGGTAAAGTTTCTACTGACGACCACGAAGATCCAAAACTTGAAGGCATGGTGGGCGTGGCTGACGTGCTGGAAGAACAAGTGGAAAATACCTTTAGCAGTGCTGATATCAAATTGATGAGTCATAAGAGGCATTATGTTTCCTAGTGCTTCTAATAATCAATCCATCCACCTTTTTCGTTGTCGACCATTGGGTCTGGTATTCTCACAACGTTTGCTGAAGGCTCGTTGTGTTGTGTTTTGATCTTTCGGCCTTATCACGTAAGTAAAAAAGTAAAGTGCCCCGTCACGCCACGTGGCGTATAGGAAATATGGTGTTCGTGACCATAGATTTTACAGACCTTCAGCACATGATTTTTGGGGTAATGTGGTCGGTATTACGTCCGTGCCGCTTTACTTTCCCAGTAAAAAGTCCATTACCCATTTAAGGCTGGGTGAACCCGGAAGTCACTATTTGGCATCGAACCCTACCTCTTGTCCTTTGTAGTCCAGTTCAATAACCACTGAGCTATCGCGGCTCCCACATTCTCAAATAGGCCAACACAAAAAGGGAGCTCCTAAAAATACATCAAAAAGAAACAATCGACATTTTTCGGGCACTTCATAAAAAGAACAAAATTGAATGCTTGGTTCTTGATTCTTGATCCTTCCCTCGCCGTTAGACGTCGCCTACTGCTTGTAGTGTTTGCCGTCATCCCTATTCTGGGCGAGATGTTTGATCTTATCTAGTAAGTCTGTGCCTGCCAGAGTATATGGGCCAGATCTGAAGCGCTCCGTGCATGATGCTCTCAGATCAAGCAATATTAAGACAAGTTGTTTATATTCCACACAAAATCACAAGATGTTGTTACCACTGCTCTCTTGGCTCACGGACTAGGTCGAGTAGCAGAAAATAATTAACAGAATATTTACATTCAGCTCTCATAATATATCGTAGATCCCTGATATATATTTCATTCAATTCTGTATTCACATCTTAATTCACATATTGATTAATTTTAATGACGGATAATTTTATTTGCGCTGCTTAATTCGTTTTTTACGTGTTTAACTCCAGCCCAAATCTCCCTATGATCTCCTTCATCTTCCAGAATAATCTCTTCAAATTAATTCTAACGTCATTTCTTTTGTATCAGCTATTGGTTCGCTAATTTGAAACGTGACGTTTCCTTCTTCTGATAATTAATGTTATCTCTTTGTTTACGTTTAATTATGAACGCGAAGTTGTATTATATCACTTGTATTCGTGTTTTAAATAGCAAAAAGACAGAAGTAATGGTAACAACAAAGAAAAAGACATCACCTCAGTGCAAAATAAAGGCAAGTGGAACAATAATAAAACAGGTAAATGAATTTAAATATTTGGGATCTTTGTTAACCTCAGACGGAAGATGTACAAAAGAGGTGAGAGGCAGAAGGGCCAAGCAAAAGCAGCTTTCCAAAAAAAATGAGGAAGATACTATTCAATCCATTTTTGACAATAGAAACAAGAAAAAGAGTTCTTAAATGTTATGTAGGGCCAGTCTTAACATATGGATGTGAATCATGGACAATTGGACAGTAGTCCTGGTACTTGATGATGATGATGATGATGATGATGATTCGTGTTTTACTCACTGGGTGATGTTATTTATGTAATAAAGCAATTGTATAAAAATAACATTATATAAGAATGGTAAATTCCTAGTTTAGTAACATAAATTAAAGTGATCTCTCATTAGTTTGCGCCACAACATAACTACTTCTTTTTCTACCTTTTTCAGCTCCCTGCGGAGCACAGGTCTTCAACAAACACTTTCCAAGCCCTTCTGTTTCTTGTTCTTTTAAAATCATTCCATCTCTTCCCCATCATCTTCATCCCCGCTTCCATTTGTCTTCCCCAAGAATATCTTGGTCTTCCTCTTTGTCTTTTTCCTTGGGGGTTCCAAAAATTCTTTCACTTCATCTTAATTTCTTAACTGTAGAATTAAATCTAAAAAAAAAATAAACGCTTGATTAATGGCAATGTTTTCATTTCTTATGAATAACTAGAGAATTAACTTCAGACCCATTCACAAATCTATTTAATTACAATTCCATATTTGTTCATGAATTAATGTCTAGCCAACTGATGTACAGGAGTTAATTTCTATCCTGTTGGATAGATGAATTAACTTGAACCTAATGGAAAAAGGAATTATTTTTTTTATACCACTGACTATAACAATTCACTTTTAACTTCATAACTAAATGAATCAATTTAACGTGACTAAAATTAATTTTGACTTGATGACTATTTGAATTAAATTTTAGTCCTATGACAATAACAAATAACAATTTCAGTTTTAACTTAATGACTAGATGAATCCCAAAGATTACAAATTAATTTTAACTAGAACCATTATTGTATAACGCATTTCACTTACCGAAAGTTCTAAATGATGATGTTAACTTTGTGCCCCCTAACTAATAGAAAGTATCTTCCTCCACATTTTATCGATGCAAGTTCAAAATTAAAAGTATTCTGAATGGCATGTCGAGTAAACATAAAGCATGACAACAATAAATCGCAGAGAAGATATGGAATTGTTAAAACCCAGATATAAATCGTGACAAAACGTGCGCCTGCTTGTAATGTGTAAGTGGTGGTAGGTAAACTCAAACAAACAACTAAATTATAATAAGCAAAAAAAAAAAAAATGAGTCCCGTTAAGCCAAGTGGGGTATAGGGAATATGGTGTTAGTAACCATACATTTTCTTCTGTCTAAACTATCAAATGCCTTTTTTGGAATTCCCAGGGGAAAAGACAAAGAGGAAGACCAAGGAATTCATGGAGAAGACAGATCGAAGCAGAAATGAAGATGATGGGGAAGACATGGAATGATCTTAAAAGAATTGCAAAAAACAGAACGACTTGGAAAGTGTTTGTTGAAGACCTATGCTCCACTGGGAGCTAAAAGGTAGAAGGAGAAGGACCATACATTTTACAGATCTTCGGCACATGATTTTTGGGGTAATGTTGTCGGTATTACGCCCGTGCCGCTTTACTTTCCCAGACAAAATCTGGTACCCATATAAGGCTGGGTGAATCCGGAGCCGTCGATCAGGATCGAACCCTACCTCCTGTCCTTTGTAGTCTGGTTCACTAACCACTGAGCTATCGCGGCTCCCAAATTATAATAAAGAAGGATATATTATTGAGTTAATCAACATTTTGCGAGCACATCATGAGAGAATGAAGGCTGGAATACTTGATTACAATAGGGAACATAGATAGAAAAAGATATTCGGGGACGACAAAGTCAGGAGATAACTAGAAAGCTTTGTATTGTGGCACGGAAAACAGTCATTAACAGAATTGTTACCATGTACTGTGAATAGAAAATTGTGGAAGGGTATAATCGCCTACGGGAGCCGTGATAGCTCAGTGGTTAGTGAATTGGACTACAAAGGACTAGAGGTATAGGGTTCGATCCCAACCCACGGTTACCGGTTCACCCAGCCTTTAATGGGTATCGGATTTTGTTCTGGGAAAGTAGAGCGGCACGGGCGTAATACCGACCACATTACCCCAAAAATCATGTGTTGAAGGTCTGTAAAATTTATGGTCACTAACACCATATTTCCTATACGCCACTTGGCGTGACGGGGGTACTTTATTTTACTTTTACTATAATCGCCTACGCTAACCGGTATGTCACATGATGATTGAGTTAGTCTCTGAGCAGTTTAAAACGTCTCATTATGATATTAACGTCACTATTGATAGTAAATTTGCAGGATGCCGTTGCTTGCTTTTCTCATTTCGGCGCAAGTAAAGTAAAAAAGTAAAGTACCCCCCGTCACGCCAAGTGGCGTATAGGGAAATATGGTGTTAGTGACCCTATATTTTACAGACCTTCAGCACATGATTTTTGGGGTAATGTGGTCGGTATTACGCCCGTGCTGCTTTACTTTCCCAGAAAAATCCGACCTAAAGTGCTCAGCTACACGTTTGTTGAATTCGTTACATACATTTTCAACTTTTAAAAATGATTTATCGCTGAAATATGACGTCAGCATCTGGACTCTCTAGGCTACAGGACAAACTTCTGTAATAATTCACCTTGCTTGACTCCCTACAACATTCAAGTACATTGAATATATTCAATATCCTACTGCTAAGTTCTTCTTCCTCTTTTTTAACCAAATTAAAAAAATAAATTATTATTTACCTTCCACCATCCTATTATTTTACGGCGCTAATCCTTTTTCATATTGTTCTATTCAACTATTTTTCTAATGTACGAATCCTCTTGTAAATGTTCTATATTCTCTATTCTTATAATGATCTATTCCGAACTCTACCGTGAGCTTTACTTTATCTATTCTGGTTCACTTTTTCGTAAATTCTGTACACAAAATCTGAACAGATTGCTGTTGCTGCCGACAACTGGATAAGCAATTGTGAATACACCCGCCCACGTGATACCTTCTGTCAGTATTTACGATTACCTCGTTTCGTTTTTTTTCCCCCTCAACTTCTATTTCTTTCCTCCCCCCCCCCCTCAACTTATGTTTCTTTTTTTCCTACAACACCTGTTTTGATGTGTCAACGGCATCTCTGGTTGGATCCAGCCAGGTTCAGGTGTTGCCGATTGATGTGTTTTAGTGTTTTGTTTTTCTTGTAGCTTTAGCTAAAGTTTGCCTGCTTCCGTAACAGAGGGAGAATTGAAAAAAAAATGTGAAAAAATGGTATGGTAAAAGCTTTACGTGATTAGAAGACGACACTGATTTGAACGACGTTTCGGCTCAATAGGCCTTCAGCAAGAGCAAACAAACAACACACACATATATGTAAGTAAATAAAACTAACCCTACATAGCAACACACCTCGTTTACTCCCATAGCTCTCTAAGAGGCCAGAAAATCGTACATCATTTAAAAAATAAACAGGCAAAAATAAGAACATTAGCGACTTTCAAGGAAATAATTCACAAACGCTGAAGTTGGTGTGACAAACTTTCGGCTGCAACGGGACATCATATTCTATAAGGAGTATAAATTCAGGTTCAGCCAAACTTTATTTCTACTTCAATTTAATTATGCTAATTCATCCTTATATATCATCATCGTCATCATCGAGTGCCGTCTCCGCAACGAAGGTTGGCTTCCATGGAGCGCCATTCTGCTCTGTCTCTTGCTTTGATGGTGCAGGTTGTTGTAGGTTGATTTGTCCATCTTTTGATGTTACTTGTCCATGTTAGCCTTGGTTGGCCTCTGCCTCTTTTACCTTGTATTTTCCCCTCCAGGATTACTTTTAGCAGGCTGTTGTGTCTTTTAACATGGCCCAAAAATCGCATTTGTCTTGTTTGAATTGTGTTTAGTAGTTCTCTTTTCATTTTTAGTTGTTTTAAGACTTCATCGTTTGTTTTCTTTTCCTTCCATCCAATTCTACCTATTCTTCTACATATCCACATTTCAAAGGCTTCAATTATCTGTTCTGTTTTCTTGTCTAATGTCCATGTTTCTACACCATATAGGAATATTGAGAAGATGTAACATTTTGCTATTCTTAGTTTTAGCCCTGGTGTTATTTGTTTTGATGTTAGTATGTTCTTCATGACATTAAAATTACTTTTTGCCATTCCTATTCTTTTGTTTATTTCAGTTGTACATTTTCCATCACTGGTTATATTATGTCCAATGTAGTTGTAGTTCTGAACTGTCTCCAGGTCTATTCCTTCAATTTTGATATCCACTTGTGGGTTTTGAGTATCTTCTTTGTTTATAATCATAGTTTTAGTCTTTTTGATATTCTTATCTAGTCCATATTTTTTGTTTGTCATGTTTATTTCATTAAGTAATTGTTGTAGATCTTTAGGATTTTCTGCTAGTAGTACAGTATCGTCAGCATATTTTAGGTTATTGATTATCTTTCCATTTATTTGTAGGCCTGGCATCTCTATGATGTTTTTAAAGATTTGCTGAGTGTATAGATTGAACAAGCTTGGTGATAGGATGCATCCCTGTCTTACTCCTCTTTTTATATCAATGGGTGTAGAGTTCTCTTTGTTATATTTTATTATTGCTGTTTGCTCCCAGTATAGATTACATATTAGTAATCGTTAGGTAAATGAATAAATTAGTCAGGTAAATGAATTTAAATATTTGGGATCTTTGTTAACCTCAGACGGAAGATGTACATAAGAGGTGAGAGGCAGAAGGGCCAAGCAAAAGCAGCTTTCAAAAAAAAAAATGAGGAAAATACTATGCAATCCATTTTTGACATTAGAAACAAGAAAAATAGTTCTTAAATGTTACGTAGAGCCAGTCTTAACATATGGATGCAAATCATGGACAATTGGACAACAGACAAGAAAATCACTGGAGTCTGTAGAAATGTGGTTTTACAGAAGAATATTGAGAGTACCATGGACAGCTAAGAAGAGTAATGAAAATGTTCTGAGAAAGGTCAAAGCAAAAAGAGAGCTAATTTCCAATATTAGGAAGAAACAATCATCATTTTTTGGCCATGTAATGAGAAGAGAACAACTGGAATATATTGTAACAACTGGAAAAATTTAGGGACGAAGAGATAGAGGGAAGCAAAGAGAAAAAATAATAGACAGCTTAAGAGAATGGCTTGGCAGAAGGTCAACAACAGAAATTACAAATAGCTGCCGAGATCGAAAGTTGTGGAGAGACATGTCACCCACGCCAGCAGGCCCGGTACTTGATGATGATTAGTGGCATGTCCATGTCATCTAGATGTATCTCTTTTAGGCATTCTATAAGTTGTTTGTGGTGTTCTCTATCAAAAGCTTTTGTGTAGTCTATGAAGCAGACATATATTGGTTTGTTTACTTCTGTGTTCTTTCCGATTAATGTTCTCATGCAGAATATGGCTTCTTTTGTCCCGCTATTTTTCCTAAATCCAAATTGCTGTTAATCTAATTCAGTATTGCTTTTATTCTTAATCCTTCCTTGTATAACTTTTAGCAAGATTTTTGTAACATGGCTCATTAGGCTTATTGTTCTAAAGTAACTGCATTCAACTGCACTATTCTTTTTAGGCAATGCAATGAAAGTTGATGTTAGTTCATTTGGTATGTATCCTGTATGGTATATGTCGTTGCATATGATATGTCCTTATATATATATATATATATATATATATGGACACACAAATATAGTATATATATATATACATATATATATATATATATATATGTATATATATAAATATATATAGTTGAATTGAATAAATTTTTATTTTATATTTCTTATGACTGACTTCACAACTCTCTCTCTCTCTCTCTCTCTCTCTCTCTCTCTCTCTCAATATCCTCTCCCTCTCTCTCCTCTCTCTCTCTCTCTCTCTCTCTCTCTCTCTCTCTCTTATTTTGCCGTCTGCTTCAAAATCTGCGACATTTCTAATTTTTTTGCAAACCGACTCCACAAATGCAACGCAGCAAATTCTCATGCATGAACGTAACAATTTAAATAATTCAAACAACACTTACTTCTATAATGAAAAGAAGACTAAATCAGAGAAATACATTGAAATTAAGATGCGCATTTTTTAAAACAAAGATTATTTTTTTAATAAAAAAAGCAACGGTGAAGAAAGATCTTGGGTGAAAGATCATAGGTCAATCGATGTACTTAGAAGATCAAAGGTTAGAGTGTTATTTTAAAAATGATCTCAAACCTTTCAAAGCAATCAGGGAATGATGTTGTAATATGAAGTCTGAACGAGAACATTCGTCAAAAACACACGATAAGCCTTTTCTTGGTTGTTCTGTTGGTGCTTCCTCATCGATTATTAGATAGCAAAGTTGACATGCTGCGCTTAGGACAGAGCTGAAGGGGTTTTGCTGCTTCAGTTGAGAGCGAAATGGGTGGTTCTGTAGCTCGCTGGTCGATATTCTGAAGCCTCAAAGGTTGTTTTTTTTATGATTCGCTTCAGTATTTAAGAACAAATGTCAGAAACGATGATAGATTTGTGAAGTTCGACCCTTTCACAATAAATGGCAACATGATTCCAGAACTCAGATATGCCGATGACACAGTCCTTCTCTCAGACAGTGCAGAAGAATTAAAAGAGACAATTGAGTGTATTAAAAAAGATAGTGAAGAGCAAAATCTATATCTAAACATACAGGAAACTAAGATAATGGCCATAGACAAAACAAACAAAACATTCCAAAATCATCATCAACAGTGAAGAACTTGAAATTGTAACAAATTATGAATATCTGGGATCTGTAGTAACTAACAATGGAGACTGTCAAAAAGAGATCAAAAGAAGATTAGCAATAACAACACAAAAATTGAACACCAGAAAGAACATGTGGCACAATACCAGCAAGGTAGTAACATTAAAATTACTGAGGACATGTATCTTCCTGATAACAACATACGGTCGTGAATCATGGATAATCTCGCAAACAGCAAAGAAGAAAATCTCTTCATTCAAAACAAAATGCTAGAGAAAAATCCTTAAGATACCTTGGATAATGGAACAGTTCAATGAAGACATGTTACAAGATTTCAACATTTAAAAAGGCTTTGAAACTTGGCCTATAAACACCATTCTTCAGAAGTTATTAAAATGTTATGGTCACGTCAAAAGACATAACAGGAGGGAAAGAACAATAATGAAAGGCTCGGTTCCTGGGCGACGCATCAGGGGCAGACCAAGAAGAAGATGGTTTCAGCACATCAAGGAGACCTTGAACATGACAAGAGAAGTGGAAGATCTTGCTAGAGACAAAAATTCTTTCAGACGGGCTGTGGTGAATGTAAAGCTCGGCGAAGGACATGCCACCTGATGACGATTTAAGAACAATGTATTGAATGAACATTAATCGCATTGCATACAAAATGTGGTGCTGAATTATTGTATGACTATGCAAGCTTGTAAATAGCCTTTCTATTAATGTTTGTTCAAATGTGGGGTTATCCCTCCTTGCTTCTCATGACAGGAGTCTTATAAAAGTGGTCAGAAATAACATGTCGCGTGTTCATTCAACAAAAACATGTAATCTGTTTCCGAATGGCTGTTGGTTAGCAAAAGTGATATTCTGCACTTCCAACTGTCCCAAAGGTGCAATGTATATTCAACAAGACCTATTTGTGTCTATAGAGGGTTTATGTAGCTCAGCGTTATAAACAAATGTCTCTGTAGGATTCCTTAAGTATTAAAGAACAACTGAGCAATAGGAAAATGTGTCTCACTTCTATTAGTTTTCGCTGAAGCGTTGCCTATGTAGATAACCTATAATTGATGTTTCTCTAGACATTAATGACAAAGACTATAAATGGTGTATCGTATTGATTGATACTGTATCGAGAACAGTGATCCTCCAAATCCTTATATTCAAACAAAATTTCATACGTGAATCCTATTCTACGCTGCTGCAAAATAAATCATCTGTTTAAATGAACATAACCATATTTTCATCAGTAACACATCATGACCTAACATTTTTTCCTCTCAAATTATGACCTTGAGATTCCAATAAAGTGACTCGCTGGATGACGTCACTCGGTGATTTCAGAGCCAACATTCCAACCCAAGTAGGACTTCTTCAGTATTTTCAGATTTTAAATATCAGCAAAGACGTTTTTCTTTTTTCAACAAATCTTTCTAACAATTCTTGTTCTTTTAACTTCCATATTTTCTCAATGTTAACCTATTTTTAAAATGTTTTTTTGTTCAAATAAGCGTCTATGTATGCATGTTGTTATTGTTTATATGTAATTTGCCATAAAAATGTTTGTCTTCTTTTATTTTTTATTGCAGATCTGCGCAGACAAATTTCCTGTCAGATAATTTTTTTATGAAATTGCCCGGAGTAATAACAAATGCAGAGTTCTTGAAGAGATCACAACGACAGCAACTAGTGGTGCTTATATGACATGTTGAATGTGGAAATAGAAAGGGCAGGGCATGCCCTTGTGAAACAGCCTAACAACATGGCTAGACATGCGTTCGACAAGCATACATGATGGGAAGTTGAGAAAAAGTTCCGGTCAACGCGGAATGAAGCCTGTCGAAAACAGGTAGAGGAGGCCGGGTCGGATGAAGTCTCATGGGTAGAGCTGAAGAAGACAGCCACTAGCGTTGCTCTGCGTTTCACTTATAATGGAAAGAAAAACAAATGGAAATAAAATTGTACAAAAAAATTGTAGCATTTTCTGTTCTGCTCCTGCCGTTTTTGGCTTCTAGTTTGGAGAGAAAATAAAGGGTACTTGATAACTCTGTGTGACCTGCTTCTTTGTGTTTGTAATTTTAATGCACATTTGCAGGGATTGTGTTCTTTCATTTTAGTGCATAATTGTTGGATTTATGCATTTGCATTTGTACTTGAGAGCATATTTGCTGGGTTTGTGTTCTTGTATTTCAGTGTAAAATTGCTGGATTGGTGTGTGTGTGTGTTTATTCTTTAGAGCAAATTTGCTTGGTTTACGTGCTTGTGTTTGTATTCTATAGCATATTTTTGGGGATTGTAGATAGTCCCTATATCCTGGGTTTGTTTGTCCACAGTTTGAATGTAGGTTTATAGTTGTATTTGTTGTACGCATTTCGAGTACATTTTGCTGGATTTGTGTCCGAAAGATTTATTTTTATGTTGGAAATAGTGTTTGTTGTATAAACAACTGTATACATTACAGGGAATAGGCAAATAATTGAAAAGGAAGAATAAGAAAGGAAAGAATCAGGTATAGGAAAATAGGATCGGAGGAGAGGCGGTGGGTCAGGAGAGAATAGATAAGAGAGGGAGTCAGAAAGAAGAGAATAATAGAGGTATGGTACGCAAGAAGTGGGGCCCAGCGAGGTAGAGAGGGAGTCAGATAGAAGAGAATAATAGAGGTATGGTACGCAAGAAGTGAGGCCCAGCGAGGTAAAGAGGTAGGGAACGGAGAGACTGAGGGGGATACTAGGAATGCATATATAAAGAGGAGTAGGAAGTATACATCAGAGGGGGACAGGTAAAAGATAGGAGGAGAGGCGGTGGGTCAGGAGTGAATAGGTAGAGAGGGAGTCAGAAAGAAGTGGAGAAATAGAGGGATGGTACGCAGGCAGTAGTGCCTAGAGAGGAAAGGAAGTAGGGAAACGGAGAGACTAAGTGGATACACAGAGAAGTGGAGTGGGAGTGGCTAGTGAACAGACACGTACAATCCTAGAACCGGGTAAAAAGGGGGGGGGGTGGGAGGGGGAGTGTTATGTAGGAAAAGTAGAGTAGAGAAGTGGTGACACAAGAGAATAGAGAATCCAGGGAGTAGATGAATAAAGGGGAATGGGAAGTATCCATCAGAGGAGGAGAGGTAATAAAGCGATATTGATTCTTCTTTTCTGTCCACCTCTACATTCTTCTGATCATGTAGTTATAGATAATTGTGTTTCACCGTTTGTTTTCGTTGCCCTTGTACTCTGAAGAAGGCCACAGGCCGAAACGTCAGTATTGTGTTGTGTTCCTCCCTTGTAAAGATGTCTTCATACCTTGGAGTGTTTAACACTCCCCACCACTGGCTCCCTGTATACATTACATTTTTATGTCTAATTGTGCACATGTGATGAATATAATATTTTAGTATTTATATCTTTCATAACGTCAAGTAAAGTCAATAATCTGTTCACTGCACGTTAATTACCAGCACTAGCCTCACTGAACTTCCGGTAACCTCTGTGAGGAAGAACGCCTGCACCCTCACATTTGCACGTAATGCTGCGATGTAGTGAGGCGAAACTTAATACGTCATTCCTTTTCGGAAGTGCGTGTTAAGAATCATCTGTTATATCCTTTATGAATATGTAGACAAGCACGGGAAAGGGCAGTAGCTAGCTATTTAGCGCCTTCATATGGTGGTAACAGAAATGCTGTTTAAATCAGGCGTTACGCTTTCCATACAGCACAGGAGAATAACGATTCAGGATCAAGATGATGGAGATCATATTTACAGCCAGTAACATAACATTTTACCTTCTCAGTTCCATTCTAAACGATGTGACCCTGTACTCTATAGTAATGATTACTAATATCCTGAATCGATCACTTTGCACTCTGAGCAGACTCATGGGAGCTCTGTCCTTTCTAAAAAGTAACTCAAAGTAGCTCTCTCTCTCTATTACCCTCTTGA
Source organism: Megaustenia siamemsis (assembly GCA_032433765.1). Taxonomy (NCBI): domain Eukaryota; kingdom Metazoa; phylum Mollusca; class Gastropoda; order Stylommatophora; family Ariophantidae; genus Megaustenia; species Megaustenia siamemsis. The sequence continues at coordinate 60,334,750 of JAVIAB010000024.1, forward strand.
ATAGAAAGCGGCAAATGGGTAGCAATTATATCCTTCATGTCTAACATGTGGGCAGCAATTCTACTAATCATGTCCAACAAATGGGCAGAAATTCTACTATTCGTGTCCAACAAATGAGCAGCAATTCCACTATTCGTCTCCAATAAATGAGCAGCAATTCTACTATTCACGTCCAACAAATGAGCAGCAATTCTACTATTCACGTCCAACAAATGAGCACCAATTCTACTATTCACGTCCAACAAATGAGCAGCAATTCTACTATTCACGTCCAACAAATGAGCAGCAGTTCTACTATTCACGTCCAACAAATAAGCAGCAATTCTACTCTTCATGTCCAACAATCTTTGCTATTTATTGTCAGACTTTGACCAGAACCCGCAGTGTATCTCGCTATTTCCCCCATGTTCTGGGAGAGTTTCTTAACCTAGGCATAGAAGCTGATGTCTGCTTTTGCTGCTTCTCTCTTCAGTGTTCACTAGGTTGGCCTAACTCATTTCAGTGGAATAAGATTTATTCTTCTTTGTGTCGTGTGTTCGCGGTTCGATAGGCAAGCACATGGTTCGACAAAAAATATCGCCATTTTTGTTCAACCCGAATGTGAAAAGTCCGTGACGGTGGATGGGGCGGACGAATCAGAAATGATCAACAGCCCAGAAAGCGAAAACAGCAAAGTGTGTGGCACACAAGAGGCATATTACGCACACGAAAGACGAATATGGCAGACCACCGTGAAAGAGATTGGAGCCTCATCACGTAACACTCCAAAGAAAGCCATGGAGAGAAATTCTAACTATTGTTTTTAAAGAAAAGAAAACAAACCAGGAAGTTTTAAAACAATTAAAAATAAAAAGAGAACTGCTAAATACAATTAAGACAAGACATATGAAATTTTTGGGATACGTTGAAAGACACAACAGCCTACTAAAAGTAACATCGGAAGGGAAAATACAAGGTAAAAGAGGCAGAGGCAGACCAAGACTGACATGGACTAGTAACATCAATAGATGGACAAGTCAATCTATGACAACCTGCACCATCAAAGCAAGAAACAGAATGGAATGCGATACATGGTAGCCAACCTTCGTTGCGGAGGCGGCACTATATGATGATGATGATGATGATGATGATGAAACCCTAACTCAAAGCATACACGCTGATGATTCATGTAATTCTATACATTCTAATTTTAATTTTTGGAGTTATCGCATTTTTTTAAAACTTGCAATTCTTAAAGTCTTAAATATACATCATAAATCAATCGCCGTGACCCTCCTTAAATAACATTTATAAAGATCGCAGTAAAGGTCAACCTCATATCTTGGTCTATCACATAATTCCTCATCCCGCTCTCTTCATCCTACTCATGCACATACTGGAGGCGAAGGCGCGCCTCCCAGCACCAGAGCTGGAAGTTGTCAACGACCCACAGCTGATGGCTTGTGCCAGGATCGGTGAACCAAAACCATTCAGACCCTGCTCCACCTCTCCCTGGTGCCTCAAGTAACAGACTAACCTGTCTAGTCTGGCCAAGCGAGCAGGAATCGAAGAGGGAAGACAACCCGGTACTCAAAAATGTTGTGCTGAAGTCGAATGTGTTGGGCCGAAAGGCGCAAATATAACAGTTATACTGCAAACCACAACACAACGCAGACACGCCCACTTCACGCCCTTTTAAAGACGGATAACGAAGAGGAATTCTACAGTCTACGAATACTATAGAATACTCTAGTCTCGGGCGAACACAAGCTAGCAAGCATACACATACTAATACATCTGGACATTTTTTTTTAAACAATTTTTTAAAAATAAAAAATACAAAGCCTATAAAATCAACACACTTTTAAAATTCTTCTTCTTCTTCTATCCTTCCTCTGCTGCCGTTGGCGTCTAGGGGAGAAACAATCTGCGATCCTTTGCTCTTCTGTTGGCCTCTTCTGATGTTATTCCTCCTAGTGACTCTAGTATTCCCTTTATCCATCTCTTTCTCGGTCTTCCTCTTAATCTGGCGTTTTCGTAGCGTTTATTTAAGGCTCTTTGAGTCAGTTAGTTCTTTTTGTCTTGTTATGTGGCTGAACCAATTTATCTGTTGTTTCTTTATGTATTCGATGGCTGGTTCAATTTCGAGAATAAATAGTAAATTCATAAAATTATCTACGTTCCTCAAAAGATAAACCGATACAATTATCTATGTACCTCAAAAGAAACACCTTTACAAGTATTTATGTACCTCAACAGAGCCAAGGATATTATAATCTTGATGGGAGACCTAAATGCTAAGGTAGGATCAGACAACAGAGGCTTCGAAGAGATTATGGGAAAATATGGACTTGGAGATATAAACGAGAATGGAGAGATATTTGTGAATTTCTGCGCCCTTAATCAAATGAGCCTAGGAGGAACAATATTCCAACATAAAAGAATACACAAAGCTACATGGGTGTCACCAGATCATAGAACGGAAAATCAAATTGATCACATATGTATTAATAATAAGTTTAATTCATCCTTACAGGATGTAAAAGTATATAAAGGGGCAGATATAGCTTCTGATCATCATCTTCTGTTAGCCAAACTTAAAATTAAATTAAAAAGGTATACTACAACGAATAAGGGTAGAAAGTATTTCAATGTAGGGTTTCTTAAAGAACAAGGAATTAAAGATAAATTCGCAGTCACAATATCAAACAAATACCAAGTCCTCCAACAACTAGAAAATACAATAAAAATAGAAGATCATTGGAAACAGGTAAAAAAAATATGGAAAGAGACATGCGAAGAAACACTGGGGAAAAGAGAACGCCAGAATAAGGCATGGATGACAGCAGAGACCCTGGATAAAATTAAAGTAAGAAAGAATATGAAAGCAGACATAAATAAAAGCAAAACAAGAAGTAATAAAGCCAAGACACAGGAAGCTTACACAGAGGTGAACAAAGAAGTGAGAAGATGCATTAAAAGGGATAAGAGGAAATATATAGATGGACTAGCTAAAGAGGCAGAAGAAGCAGCAAATAAAGGGAATATGAAAGAACTGTACAACAGCACAAAGAAATTAGGTGGAAAATACAAACAGATCAACGCCTTTATCAAAGATAAGAAAGGAAATCTGCTTAGTAATATAAGGGAACAAATGGAGAGATGGAAAGATCACTTTGAAAAACTTTTGAACAGACCCGGCTCAAATAATCCTCCAGATATACTACCAGCAGAAGAAGAGTTGCACGTTAACTGCGGAAAACCAAGCAAAGAAGAAATAATGAAAGCCATCAAACTATTAAAAGATGGTAAAGCCACAGGACCAGATGAAATTCTTTCGGAAGCCATCAAAGCAGATATTAACACCTCTACCATGATGTTACATGATCTATTGGATACAATTTGGGAGAGGGAAGAAATACCTAAAGACTGGAGAGAAGGTTAATGATCAAACTACCAAAGAAAGGAAGTTTACAGGAGTGCACAAATTATAGGGGAATTATGCTACTATCAGTGCCAGGAAAAATATTAGGCAGAATCATTCTGGAGAGACTAAAAGAGGCTATAGAGAAACACTTGAGAGAGGAACAAGCAGGTTTTAGGAAGAACAGATCATGTGCTGATCAAATAACTACCCTACGTATAATAGTTGAACAAAGTTTAGAACTAAAATCCCCACTTTATATTGGATTCATAGATTACGAAAAGGCATTTGATAGTTTAGACAGAAGAATGCTTTGGAAGTTGTTGAGTCATTACGGAATCCCCATAAAGTTTATTAACCTGATAAAAACAATGTATGAAGGAACAAAATGTAGTGTGGTGCATGAAGGACAGCTTACAGAAGCATTTGAAATAAGAACAGGAGTAAGGCAAGGATGCCTCCTGTCTCCATTTCTCTTTCTACTGGCCATAGATTGGATTATGAAAATAACTCAAAACAACAGAAATGGGATCCAGTGGTCACTGACCAAACAACTTGATGATTTAGACTTTGCTGATGACATAGCTCTCCTATCACACAGCCATCAACAGATGCAGGATAAAATGAGTATATTAGATGAGAGACCACAACAGCTAGGACTAAAGACTAATAACTAGGACATAAGACCAACATTATGAGAATTAATGCAGTTGGCAATAACCAAATAAAACTAGGAGAAATACCTCTACTAGACGTACAATCTTATATATATCTGGGCAGTAATATAGATAAAGAGGGAGGAACAGAAAATGATACCAAAATAAGGATATCAAAAGCAAGAGGAGCTTTCATTGCACTGGGAAATATATGGAAATCCAAAGAAATTAGGCTAAATACAAAAATAAAAATTTTCAACTCAAATGTTAAGTCGGTCCTATTATATGGCTGTGAAACATGAAGAATAACAAAATTGACAATCACGAAGGTACAGACTTTCATTAATGGATGCTTGCGCAGAATAAAGGGATGGAAATGGCAGGACAAAGTCACTAACGTGGAATTATGGAAATGTACCGGTCAAATACCAGTGGATAAAGCGATACAGCGAAGACGATGGCGATGGATAGGACACACACTACGGAAGCCAACTGAGAGTATTACACAACAGGCCCTTTTTTGGAATCCCCAGGGGAAAAGACAAAGAGGAAGACCAAGGAATTCTTGGAGAAGACAGATCGAAGCAGAGATGAAGATGATGGGGAAGACATGGAATGATCTTAAAAGAATGGCAAAAAACAGAACGACTTGGAAAGTGTTTGTTGAAGACCTATGCTCCACTGGGAGCTAAAAGGTAGAAGATGTACCTCAAAAGAAACACCTTTACAAGTATCTATGTACCTCAAAAGAAACACCTTAACAAGTATCTAATGTGTCTAATCTATGTCAATAAAATTGAGAAAGAGAGTTCATCGTTGCTATATAGAACCAATTCTGACCTATGGAAGCGAATCATGGACAGTAGACAAGCAAATGAAAAGACGATTAGAGGCCACAGAGATGGGATTTCTCAGAAGAACGATTAAAGTTCCCTGGACAGCTAAAAAGACCAACGAGGAAGTTCTCAAAGAGGCTAACACAAAAAGGGTACTCTTAAAAAACATCCGAAAGAAGCAATCAACATTTTTCGGGCACATCATGAGAAGAGGAAAGTTGGAATACTTGGTTACAACTGGCAAAATAAAAGGAAAGAGAGATCGCGGACGACAAAGAGAGAAAATACTGGATAGCTTGGTGTCATGGCATGGAAAACAGTCAACAACAGAACTGATACGATGCACTGTAGATAGAAGATTGTGGAAAGGACATGATCACCTACGCCAACCGGTAAGGCACATGATGATGATGATGATGAATGTACCTCAAAAGAAAAACCTATGAGATGTTATTATCAAGGACCTCTCTCATCCTCACAAACCGAAACCAATGACAGCCTTAGCGTCTCTGCGCTTCCTTTCTGAAGTCATCATGAATTTTTTTTTTCTTTGCGATTAAAGACAAAACACAATTCTGTACAGTTTAATGCTACACTTACATTTAAAATCGATACTCCAATAAATATGCCTTACTCAGAGTAAGGTACTTCAAAATAAAACACTTTATTTAAACATATTTTCTTTATTTCGCCAAAAAAAAATCTTGATTGACGTCTATAGCTCCACTTACATCTTTTCACACATATCTCATTTGATATCAGGCAGTCGTTACCTTCTACAAATGATCCAAACATATTACATTTTGTATAATTCAAAATGTCACAAACATGTACACATGTAAAATAAAATACAGACACTGATACAAGAATATTCTTGTACAAATACAACAGAAAATACAGACACTGGTACAAGAATCTTCTTGTACAAATACAAAAGAAAATACAGACACTGAATCTAGAATATTCTTGTACAAATACAAAAGAAAATACAGACACTGATACAAGAATCTTCTTGTACAAATACAAAAGAAAATACAGACACTGATACTAGAATATTCTTGTACAAATACAAAAGAAAATACAGACACTGGTACAATAATATTCTTGTACAAATACAAAAGAAAATACAGACACTGGTACTAGAATCTTCTTGTACAAATACAAAAGAAAATACAGACACTGATACTAGAATTTTCTTGTACAAATACAAAAGAAAATACAGACACTGGTACTAGAATATTCTTGTACAAATTCAAAAGAAAATACAGACACTGGTCACAGTTGTTTGTTGATGATATTTTAGTAGTCTTGGCAAACGTTCTCAATTATGAACATGACTTGAGTATAATTGTGCTACAGTATATTAAAAAAAATATCATAAGATATGTACATATAGGATATACATATATATATTATGCACAAAATATACATATTTACAATATTTGTGGTTAAATTATAGTTATTTCACATCAAAAAGGATAAAACTAGTCAAATTTTGACATATTTATTTTCATACACGTTATTGGGCTGGAGCCGTGATAGCTCAGTGGTTAGTGAACTGGACTACAAAGGACAGGAGGTAGGATTCGATCCCAACCGACGGCTTCCAGTTCACCCAGCCTTTAATGGGTACCGGATTTTTTTCTGGGAAAGTAAAGCGGCACGGGCGTAATACCGACCACATTACCCCAAAAATCATGTGCCGAAGGTCTGTAAAATGTATGGTCACTAACACCATATTCCCTATATGCCACTTGGCGTGACGGGGGCTCTTTACTACTTTTTTACCTTACTTTATTGGGCTTACATTTAAATATAATGAACGATTCTACAATATTAAGGGTTTTAAGAATATTAATTATTATTATTATTATTATTATTAGAAAGAGGCAGACGAAGACAAACATGGACAAGTAACATAGAAAGATGTGCATGTGATCAGCCTATGATAACCTGCACTATCAAAGCAAGAGACAGAACGGAATGGCGCTCCTTGGTAGCCAACTTCCGATGCGGAGGCAGCACTTAATGATGATGATGATGATGATGATGATGGTGATGATGATGATGATGAGAATATTATATTTTTTGTTCAATGTCGAAAATGTGAACCACTCCAACATAGTATCAACCTCAAAAATGAGTGGAATGTAATTTCCTCGCAGCACATCCAATTATTCGTGTTGCAACACTTTATCATTGTAACAAAAATACCACTTTGAGACTGAAGCAAACAACCGTGTGGTGCATGGATCTTTTTGTACAAAAGTAAAAGAATATGCAGAAACTTGTATGGGGATTTTCTTGTAAAACAAATCATACAGACACAAGTATAAGGATTTTCTTTCTTTTCCTTGTCTGTAGATCAACAACACTTTGTGAAGTCTTCGGTAGCGATATCACATTCAACACATTTTGTGCGGTTCTTAATCACGACTCCCAACGTAGACGAAGTTTGGCTCAATCTTTCTTTCTTTCTTTCTTTTTCTTTCTTTCTTTCTTTCTTTCTTTCTTTCTTTCTTTCTTTCTTTCTTTCTTTCTTTCTTTCTTTCCTTCTTTCCTTCTTTCTTTCTTTCTTTCTTTCCTTCTTTCCTTCTTTCTTTCTTTTTTTTCTTTCTTTCTTTCTTTCTTTCCTTCCTTCTTCTTTCTTTCTTTCCTTTCTTTTCTTTCTTTCTTTCTTTCTTTCTTTCTTTCTGTTTTCTTTCTTTCTTTCTGTTTCCCTACCAGGCTGTCCTTGGTCTGTCTTTCTTTTGTGTTCTCAACGGTGTCCACTTCCATTCAGATGTGATAACTTTTTTTTGGCTCTCTTTTAAGTGACCTGTCTAACTCCAGCTTCTATCTGCTATCACCCTCTTGAGCAAATTTTGGTTGCTAATTTATATTTATGTTTCGTTAAATTATTCTAAAACTTTCCCCAGGCTGTAAGTAAAAAGCTGTCACAGAATATTCCTTTGCAATACAGGAACATTGATTAAAAAAATAATTAAATAAAAATGATTACTCAAATTCAGCAAAAAAATATCGTGACAGATCATGCAAGCGACTATTTATCCTGCTTCTTTGACGTAGCCTAGAAATACAATACTTATAGCTTCCTTTAAAATGGAAACAAAAAAACTGAGTGGAACACGAAGTCGATAAGCTGAGTAATGTTAGATTAAACCCTTTGACATTCACAAATATGAAAGAGCTATCAACCTTCAGTTATTATATTACATGGCTACTGTTTTGTAAACAAGAAATCCTCTTATCTGAACTTCGATTTGCTGAAAAAGATCTGACTCCTTAATTATCCTAAATTAAATTGTTTGATATTTCAAACAAACAGCAAAGAGAAAGAAATAAATGAAGGGTAAAATTAGAAGAAAATTCCGCACGAAAGTAAAAAATTAGATATCAAGAGAGAACTGGCAGTCGAATGGGTAAAACATATGACGGTGCTCAAATAACGGGACACCACGCTGAATCACGGTAGAGTCTAAGAGGTTTTTCTTTTGAAGTTGAAGTAATACAGATATTTGATCTCAATACCTCGTGACGACTGCATTGGACATGCTACCTTTATTCCCCAGCCCCTTAGAAAACCGCAGACTACCCCAGAAGTTGAATAAAAGCCGCAAATTGGCTTCAAGAAGTGTTAACAGTACAAACATAATAACAAACCATTGAGTTGATTTGAGAATAATGTTGAGATGTTCAGGGAGTAGAGGAAGAAATATTAAATGAGTGAGATGTTACATGGGTACTAAGGGATGGAGACGGCCGTGATCAATAAAATGAATGTAAGAAAGAAAAAGTTCATGAAGAGAATTAAGAAAACGTGAGGGAAGAGGGACTTAGCAAAAAGAAAAGCAGGATTGATACGATTTCTGATGGTAATGATGATGAATTACTATAATGAGGTTGGTATACATGACAAATATTATGATAAAATTTTGACGATATTTGTGGTATAGAGATAATAAAATGATGCCAGGGAAATATTGATAAATTAACGGGAAGAAAGAAAAATAACGTTGCAATTATAAGAAATTAATACCAAGCATAAAAGACAAACGATATTTGTTTTTTTTTTCTTTTCAGTTCAAAAAAAGTAATTATTTAAAATGTTAATTTTTACGATAGCATCATTTCGTGTGCTAGCTATCACGGCTCTCGTTTTTTCTTTGCTTTAGCTCAAGCCACCGCCATCAGGGCATCTATATTTTTTCCTTCTTGTTAATGAGTTCGTGCAGAGGAGGAATTATAAGAAGTCTACCTAAGAATTCTCATGAACTTCTTTTCACGTCGGTAAAAATCAGTAATATTACATTCCAACGAATCATATAAACCCTCGCCACACTGCTCGCGAAATAGCTGAATGACGTAACTGAATATTTTCTACGAGAGATTCTATAACATATTTTGATGCAATAATAAGCATTGGTGAAAACCTCACATCTGTTGCGACAAAAGAACGTATATACACATAACTTTAAGATATACAAGATCACAGATCGCTAGCGAGTAATTCCCCTCCTCCAAACGTGTTTATTTCTTTGTGTTTTTTCTGATATCCTTTCACAACTACGAGTCTCTAGGGACGCAAGCTTCTTAGCAACGACAGGTTAAGAGTTCTGCAAACAAGACGAGGACACGCCCAATCTAATCTCAGTTACCAGATTATTTTTTTCCTCTCACCGCCACTTAAGATATAGAACGGCAGGCATAATAGACTTGTTCTTTTTCTCATTGTCTCCGGGATTCTTTGTGTACAAATACTTATTACCCGTTAGCTCTGATGAAAATTATTATCCTCAGAAATGAGGGCTGTTATCACAAACTAAATTTTTTTTGCTACAGTTAAGTCCTATCTTGAAAAATTCTAAATGTCAGCTCCATTAGTTTCAGGAACATTCATCAGTGTCTGTACGAACATCTTACAATACGACTAAAATCACAACTTTGAACGATGCTTGTTCCTGGTTTTTTTTTTTTTTCGTTTGCCAGCTTTGTCCTCTGACGTAGCCCCTAGAGACTTGGAACTGAATTTTGCGTGTCAATCCATTTTTCCCTGGCAACCGTGTGCACAGGAGTCCCTCTCCGCACAGGCAGATAACTCCGACTTCGGAGGTACTCATATTTTTCCGTCAATGAGTAACTGACGTTTCAAGCCGGGCCTCGCTGCTGAGATCAGGGGTGGTTGCCGCAGAGAGAAATCATAAATAAAATTCTCAACCAGTGTAGCCGGGATTTGAACCCACAACCTCTCTGTCTCGAGGCCGGCGTCTTGTCTCGAGACCAACCAGTCCCCCAGGTTTAGTAACTGACAACTTTTCATAGTCACCTCTTAAAGAGACGATAAATGGTGGTAGATGCGATTTTTGTATAGTTTATAGCAAGCTGCGATATCTGAACCTTTCGACCCGCCATATCTGACTCTAACCCGGCGTTTTTAATTACTGGAATGCCTTCACTTTTTTCTCCCTACTCGCTTTGCCAGGCTTTAACAGTGGCCGGACAGGTGGTTTCCAATCGCAGCTGTGGTTCACTATTCCTGATACAAGCATTCTGGGTGTAAAGACCGTCTTTACTCTTATAACAAAGACATCATTACTATTGGCAGTAAAAAATGTAGACAGTCTTAGACCGTCTTTACTCTTATAACAAAGACATCATTACTATTGACAGTCAACGTAGGCAGTCTTAGACCGTCTTTACTCTTATAACAAAGACATCATTACTATTGACAGTCAACGTAGGCAGTCTTTGACTATCTTTACTCTTATAACAAAGACATCATTACTATTGACAGTCAACGTAGGCAGTCTTAGACCGTCTTTACTCTTACAACAAGGACATCATTACTATGGACAGTCAACGTAGGCAGTCTTAGACCGTCTTTACTCCTATAACAAAGACATCATTAATATTGACAGTCAACGTAGGCAGTCTTTGACTGTCTTTACTCTTATAAGAAATAAATCATTACTATCGACAGTCAACGTAGGCAGTCTTAGACCGTCTATACTCCTATAACAAAGACATCATTACTATTGACAGTCAACGTATGCAGTCTTTGACTGTCTTTACTCTTATAAGAATTAAATCATTACTATTGACAGTCAACGTATGCAGTCTTTGACTGTCTTTACTCTTATAAGAATTAAATCATTACTATTGACAGTCAACGTAGGCTGTCTCGGTCAGACGACGAATTTAGCGCCCAAATGATGATCTTGACTGCGGTGTTTACAATTTTTCCGCCTGCGCTTAAAATCAACAATCTGTCAGAGACTTTAATTGGACAAATCTAAGACCATTGTTATGGCTCATACAAGACTTGATACTTCCTAATCAGTTCTGTTCATGCTTAGCGCATTGCCACCATACCCACAGACCAATTTGTAATGCTGAGAGAGATTCATTGTATTTCTCATGTCGAAGTTCGATTCTCCGTATAAATCCTTAGAAATCCGCTTGTTCATCCCCTGTTAAGTGTATGAGACCTAGACGCTTTAGGTAATATTGGCGGTGGAGATAATCCGTAACAGAAGCCGTGGGAAGATTCAACAAACAGATCGTTGACCGTTCCTGAATCTTCCATTAACAGAAAATCGTTTCTAGCGCTGTCATTGGTTGGTGTTATTTGTTATTAGTGTCGATGCATACTTCTTTGTCGTAGTTTAATGTTAAAATGATCGTGGAGATGGCTGATGAGGATAATGCGAGCTCTGACGTTTCATACTGCAGTGAGGATGTGGGTGTGTGGAGAGTTGGTCTGTGAATGAGGATGATGTTGTGTTGAAGTTTAACTTGCGACGTGCCGTGGCAGAATGTCAAATATTCTTAGCTTATTTGATGACGACGTGAATTGCAAATGAATCGCTAGTGAAAGTTCTGTTGCTGGTCAACCGCCGCGTCATGATATTACCGTCCAGTCTAGAAAGCTGACGTCAGCATATCACAAGAACTATAATTGTATTACCTTGGTAGTAAATTTTGTAAATTAAGTTTTCTTGTCTTTTCAAAATTATTATTTTATAGCAACGTCAGTTTTCTATTTTCTCGACTATGATCTTTTCTTGTGAGATCCTATCTCAAAGTAATTACACTTAAGTGTTTAAAAGCAGGGAAAGCAAATAAAGAGAAGAGATTTAACAATATTTCTAAGTTGATCCTCTTTTTAGATAATTGCATATCATTTTAAGCAACTGAAGATCATTTCGCAAGCACATCGTCATTTATTATATTGTTCTGCTAGTTCTTGAGTTTGTGCACATTGAAATATTATCTAATAGTTCTCTTATATTTCTTTCAGCACACAAAAAATGACACCAGATTAAAACAACTCAGATAAACCCTCGCTCCACTGCTCGTGCATTTGCTGAAAGACGCGAGCAAATTTTCTAGAAAATATTCTATAACATGTTTTGCTGTGACATCGAACATTGTTCAAGATAGTGTAACCTCTGCAACAAGAGCTTTAAAAATATACAATAAATGGGATTATAAAAAAAAAAAAATTCTGGTTTTTACAAGCTGTGGCATCATTAGAAAAATATCATTGTCACATTCGTTCTCTTAGGAATAGGTATGCAACTCTCGGCTAGCGGTTCATTATAGAGCCATCTAAACGTTTTCATCTGGTCTATTGAAAGAAACACAAGTTATGTCAAGTAATGTATCAAAAATATAATAAACAGTCGTGTGGTTTTCTTCATTAATAAAAAAAAAGTATTTCATTGAGCATTTTAATATCGGATATCCTCTCCTTCCGGTTTATCGTTCTGTGTGCTCACTCATTTCAACAAAGGAAGGTATGAAGGAAAAAAAATGAACGAAAAAAGGAAAGAATTTTTTTTTTAGACAATCCCGCATATTGAAAGTCTTGAAAAGAACGTCTATAAAGCAATCTTCTAATGGATTAAAACAATGCAGAAGCATGCACGTAATGTGAACATTATTGTATTTTTAGCTAACAAAGCTATATAACAACTCAAGAATCATCTCTTAAAGAAATGTATTGATGAATTGTAGACACAGTTACACAATATAAAGAGGTTATGTTGAAATGAGTAGTCTTATTAACGTGGAATGTTTTGCCTGTTTTGTTATGTGGAGATTACACAGAGATTACATGTAAACACGTATGGTTGGTAGTGAAGGGAAAAGAAAAAAGTTAGATGTAAGAGAAAGTTACAGAGAGGAAAAGAGCGAGTTAGATGTAAGAGAAAGTTACAGAGAGAGGAAAAGAGCGAGTTAAATGTAAGAGAAAGTTACAGAGAGAGGAAAAGAACGAGTTAGATGTAAGAGAAAGTTACAACGAGAGGAAAACAATGTCGAAAAAAATAAAAGGAAAAGAACGAAGAATGAGTTTAAAGAGAATAATATGAGACCTGAAAGAGGTAGGGAGGAAAAGTATGAGTGCGAAAATGGAGGGCATAGTTCCAGTTAAAAAGAAAGGATAAGACTTATAAAATGGTGAGTGCGATATATCACAGAGGAGCTGGGATTGACTGTTGCAAAAGCTGGACATTTCGCGCAGGACAGAAACAAACTTCACAGTAGCTGTCATGAGAGAGAAGTTCTAACAGAGAAAACTTCACAGTAGCTGTCATGGGAGAGAAGTTCTAACAGAGAAAACTTCACAGTAGCTGTCATGAGAGAGAAGTTCTAACAGAGAAAACTTCACAGTAGCTGTCATGGGAGAGAAGTTCTAACAGAGAAAACTTCACAGTAGCTGTCATGAGAGAGAAGTTCTAACAGAGAAAACTTCACAGTAGCTGTCATGGGAGAGAAGTTCTAACAGAGAAAACTTAACAGTAGCTGTCATGAGAGAGAAGTTCTAACAGAGAAAACTTCACAGTAGCTGTCTGGGGAGAGAAGTTCTAACAGAGAAAACTTCACAGTAGCTGTCATGGGAGAGAAATTCTAGTTAGACCTAAACTACGATATAGAGATATCTGTAAATCATCTCTGAATGACTTCTCCATCTGTGAAAATGAATGGGAACATCTGGCAAGTGATCGCACATTATGAATAGTATGTATAAGAAACGGTATAACATCATTTGAGACTGAGCTAAGGCAAAACTTAGAAGAGAAAAGACTAGTGAAAAAGGATGGAAAACCCTGTGGATCAGTGGGCCTGACTTGTTCATTCTGTGGCCGTATGTGTTTGTCAAACATTGATAGAATTAGCCACGAGAGAAACTGCTCGAAAAACCTATTTTAAAAAATACACAATAGCCTCCACTAGACCGCCTGACAAGACGAAAAGGGCTCGTACTATGGATGGATCTGTCCGTCCAGGATTGACAAATTCAGCCATGGGAAAAGATGTTCAGTAAAGAAGCACCCAGCATGAGGCACTAATGCTTTACCAAACTACTTACTTATCTTGATTGCCTGCTACCAACCGCCTGTCAAGACCCCAAAGGCCATAACATATATGTATTATGTGGAAGCCGCGATAGCTCAGTGGTTAGTGAACTGAACTACAAAGGACAAGAGGTAGGGTTCGATCCCAACCGACGGCTTTCTGTTCACCCAGCCTTTAATGAGTAGCGGATTTTTTTCTGGGAAAATAATGTGGCACGGGCGTAATACCGATCACATTACCCCAAAAATCATGTGCCGAAGGTCTGTAAAATTTATGGTCACTAACACCATATTCCATATACGCCACTTGGCGTGATGGGGGTACTTTACTTTTTTTAAAACTATATATATATATATATATATATATATATATATATATATATATATAAGACAGAGGGCCAATCTATTATGAGTATTAGTGTTGAGATGTGTACTCCCTTTTCGTGTTTGACTTTGTATTAATATCTGTTATTTTGTACCTGACTAGTTATCGTCTCTCTACTAGTTTAGCGCCAGCCTTTAATGGGTACCGGATTTTTTTCTGGGAAAGTAAAGCGGCAACGGCGTAATACCGACCACATTACCCCAAAAATCATGTGCTGAAGGTCTGTAAAATTGATGGTCGCTAACACCGTATTCCCTATACGCCACTTGGCGTGACCTCTTTACTTTACTTCCTAGTTTAGCTGCTTGATGTCATTTTATGTACATCTTACTGTACTAATTCTTGCCTGCAAAAAAATTAAGTTCCACTTAATTTCTGGAACACATCCCATTATTGCCAATAATTAAATGCGGATGATAGCACGGGGAAAACATAGACTATCGATTGAAGAAGCCGTTAACAAATAGTAAATGTTTCATTTTATTTTTTTGGTCGTCTCACATTTTGTCATGTCCTTGTTGAGAATGAGAAATGATCGTTAAAACATCTTCACACATAAGGTCTAGAACAAAAATGTCACGTTTAGGCTAAATCGAGCATCTGTGGACCACGATATTCTCTTCCCTACGTTATCATTTTCAACAGTGGCTATACATACAAATAGAACTTCTCTATATGAATCTACACATACACATATATTTTCTCCCACTATAGGGGTGTCACATTACGTCAATTGTTGTCATAACATCGAAAGATGGCTAGAACATATCCCAACATTGTTATTATCCTGCCTTATTATTATCTTCCTGCAACCTTGTAATTTGTCCATCTTTTGATATTTTCCGCCCCCAGTTTATAGCGCCACCGTGTTCTGCTTGCCTTCAATCTTTTTCTTCTAGAACAGTCTTCTGCAGAACGGGACATCATTTATATGCTATAATCGTTCTACTTTCTCTAAACTCTCTTGTGTAAATAGAAAATATATGCGTATGTGAATAATATGTCAAAAATATATATGTTTAATGTTTACATCGTGTAGTTTACCTGTTTAAGAAAAGGGGAGCTATTCTGGACAAACCACGAGTGTTTAATAGTTTCTACCTTGTGGTTTAGGACTGAGAAGGTAACCAGTCACGGATTGACACGTCATGTCTGGCAAAAATAAAGTTCCTACACTTTAGAACAATTCGTAGTAATCTTTCACAGCACACCAAATCTTTCCCACGCTATCTATTTATGTCTCTATTTTCTCACGCTCTATACTATTATGTAGCAAAGCAAACTCTCATATGGGAAACAACAGGTAAAAGAAAAAGAGGAAGACCCAGGGAGACACTGAGAAGAACATTGATGAGAGAGGCAAGAGCAGCAGGAATCGGCTCCCTCAATGAGATAGAACTGCTTGCACAGAACAGAGACAGATGGCGAGATTTGATAAAATATCTTTAAAAGACAAATTGCTAGAACAAAAAAATTCATATAGGAGAAGGTGTATCTTGGTCTACGCCCTATGGGCCGGTTACGGCTCGAAAGGTCAATAGAATAGAATACTATTATGTCTATTTTCACACGCTATATACTATTATGTCTATTTTCCCACGCTATATACTATTATGTCTATTTTCTCACGCTATATACTATTATGTCTATTTTCCCACGCTATATACTATTATGTCTATTTTCTCACGCTATATACTATTATGTCTATTTTCTCACGCTATATACTATTATGTCTATTTTCTCACGCTATATACTATTATGTCTATTTTCTCACGCTATATACTATTATGTCTATTTTCTCACGCTATATACTATTATGTCTATTTTCTCACGCTATATACTATTATGTCTATTTTCTCACGCTATATACTATTATGTCTATTTTCTCACGCTATATACTATTATGTCTAGTTTCTCACGCTATATACTATTATGTCTATTTTCAAACGTTATATATTATTTCTTTCTGTTCCCCCACGCTATATATTATTTCTTTCTGTTTCCCACGCTGTATATTATTTCTTTCTGTTCCCCCACGCTATATATTATTTCTTTCTGTTTCCCCACGCTATATATTATTTCTTTCTGTTTCCCCACGCTATATATTATTTCTTTCTGTTCCCCCACGCTATATATTATTTTTTTCTATTTCACCACATTATATATATTATTTCTTTCTGCTTCGCCACGCTATATATTAATTGTTTCTATTTTCCCACGCTATATATTAATTGTTTCTATTTTCCCACGCTATATATTAATTGTTTCTATTTTCTCACGCTATATATTATTTTGTCCAACTCTATATATTCATGTGCATTTAAGAGCATCGGCCATAGCCAAGGTCTCTGCATCCGTCCCTATTTTTTGGATACTCTATTTCCCTCGTTTCTAACATAAATAAATAAAAGAGGTATATTATTTTATTTGTTTGTGTGTTGTGTCATCTCTCTTCCATACCTTGTATTTTTCTCCGTTATTCTTCAATTTGTATCATCTGTCTTCCATAGATTGTATTCTTCTGTGTAGTTCTTTAGTTTGTATCATCTGTCTTCTATAGATTGTATTCTTCTGTGTAGTTCTTTAGTTTGTATCATCTCTCTGCCATAGATTGTATTTTTCCATGTATTTCTCCAATTTGTATCTTCTCTCTTCCATAACTTGTACTTTTCTCCGTAGTTCTTCCTTCAAATTGTATCTTCTCTCTTCCATAACTTGTACTTTTCTCCGTAGTTCTTCCTTCAAACTGTATCTTCTCTCTTCCATAACTAGTACATTTCTCCGTAGTTCTTCCTTCAAATTGTATCTTCTCTCTTCCATAACTTGTACTTTTCTCCGTAGTTCTTCCTTCAAATTGTATCTTCTCTCTTCCATAACTTGTACTTTTCTCCGTAGTTCACCAGTTTGTCTCCACGGATCACAAACATACAACAACGGATGTGACGTGGAAGACCAGGTGAGATTTTTTCCCCTTGATTCTTAGTTCAAGTTTCCACCCCCTCAACAGTGACGACAGATTTAGGTTATTTAAAGATTGTTAAATGAGGAAGATACAGTGCGATCCATTTTTGACAACAGAAACAAGAAACGGAGTTCTTAAATGTTATGTAGAGCCAGTCTTAACATATGGATGTGAATCATGGACAATAGGACATCTGACAAGAAAATCACTGGGGGCTGTAGAAATGTGGTTTTACAGAAGAATATTGAGAATATTATGGACAGCTAAGAAGAGTAATGAAAATGTTCTGAAAGAGGCCAAAGCAAAAGAGAGAGCTAATTTCCAATATTAGGAAGAAACAATCATCATTTTATGGCCATGTAATGAGAAGGGAACAGCTGGAATATATTGTAACAACTGGGAAAATGAGGGACGAAGTTATAAAGGGAAGCAACGAGAAAGGTTACCAGACAGATTAAGAAGGCGTGGCAGAAGGTCAACAACAGAAATGATAAAGAACTGTCGCGATCGAAAGTTGTGGAGAGACATGATCACCTACGCCAGCAGGCATGGTAATTGATGATGATGATGATAATGATGATGTTAGCCTCTATGCTGTTATATTTCCTAGTGTTTCTAACATTTCGTCATTTCATTTTCGTTGTGGTCGGCCCTTTCTCGCATTGTTCATTAAACCCTCGTTGTGTAGTGTTTTCATCATTCTGTCTTATCACGTAGCCAAACCATTTTATCTGTTGTTTCTTTATGTACTATATAGCGGAAATTATTCCTCGCTTTTATCTCAGTTCTTAATTTCTGAACCTATCTCTCATAATGTTTCCTGTTCATTCATTGAAACTAGACGGATATTTAAAATATTGAATCGCTTAAGAGAAAATCAACAGAAGAAGACATTGATTAATCAAATATGCCACATGAAGATGTTCGCATGACAAAAATCAAGTGATGTTAATACATTAACTGTTGACATCAATGGACTTGCAACTGTTTTTGTCTACTTTTTGTCTTGTCGGTGTTTTTTCTGACAAGTTTTATTTGTTCTTCTTGCCGTACAGCCTTCTCATCTGGAGAGAATCGAGCACGACAGCACATTCAGCATATCCTGCGATTGTTTTTTCTTTACTTTAGTTTCTTTTTCTATCTTTTTTGCTCGTACGCTTTCATTTATCTGCAGATTCTTTTTACTTCTTTCACTCCCTCAAATTATTTTTCATTCACTATCTCTCCATCTCCTCTCTCACAAACTCTCTCTTCTCTTATCTTCTCTCATGTTCTTTCTTCACTATCTCCTCTTCTTTCTCACTCTCTTCATTTAACTTTCTCTCTCTCTTTCATTTTATCTCTCTCTCTCTCTCTCTCTCTCTCTCTCTCTCTCTCTCTATATATATATATATATATATATATATATATATATATATATATACCCCAAAAATCATGTGCCGAAGGTCTGTAAAATTAATGGTCACTAACACCATATTCCCTATACACCACTTGGCGTTATATATATATATATATATATATATATATATATACAAACTCTTTCTTTCTTTTCTTCCTTTTCTTCCTTTTCAAATATATATCAACCACAATCTCTTCTCTTTTTCTTATTCTCTCTCTATCTCTCTTTTTACTCTATCCCTCTCAATCTTTACATCTTCATCTTGCTCTTTTCTGACTCTCTCTCTCTCTCTTTTTCACTCCCCCATCTCTCACAGTCTCTTTTTTAATCTTAATATCTCTCTTTCTCTCTTTCTAAGACATAATATACGATGGATGATAATAGCTTGTGTCGGCCATCACAAAGCTATTACAAATTCCAAAATCATCACATATTTCAACCCATTCTACATTATTCTACATGTAATCCTGTCTCCTCTCCTTCTTAGTTGTCAAACAATTCTGTTGCCTTTCTTCATTCTGACATTTCTTTTTCTCATGTGCTCAGTATCTTTTCTTCTCCAAAAAGAAATGTTTAATCCCTCTTGTCAGATATTTTATAGTCTGAGTTTGTATTCTTGAAGTTTGCTCAATAGAATCTCATGAAAGCATTTTCTCTTATTTAGCTGTGATTTACACTGATTATAGAATGTGTATGCTACTTTCACTCTTGTTCTTTCTTTCTTTCTGTTTTTCTTACATTCTCTCTCTCACTTTCTTTCTATATTTCTTTCTTTCTGTTTTCCTTCCTTCCTTCCTTCCTTCCTTCGTTCCTTCCTTCCTTTCTTCTTTCCTTTCTTTGTTTCTTTATTATCTCTCTCCTGTCTCTCCTACTATATATCTTGCTACCTACATGCCCACCTACCTATCTAACCTGTCTGTCTCTCTGTGCATATGCGTGTCTCCCTTTCTGACCCCATCCTAAATTTTGACTTCTTTTTATAATTTCCTGTCTCTTTTCTCACCAACGACACGAACAAAACCTTTCATAACGGACACGCCTGCTAGATTAAACATCCATTTTCGGTTGTATTAACAAATACTTCCTTTCTATACATCATAAACTGACTGGCGTTGGTGACCACGACAACTAGCTGCTTTCAGTCCCTAGCCTTGTTTCGCAAATTTAACTGCTTCTGTTTTAGCTCTACAAAAAGACGCTGTGGAATAGAGGTTAATGAAGTGGTTCAGTGAGACGAAAGGGTTAAGCTTGATCTCTAGATTTCTAGGCTCGCCTAGTATCAGATGGATACCAGATATGCGCCGCTCAGCAACAGGTCAGAAAGCTGTCAGTGAATCATAGCTGATGGTTTGCGTCAGGATCGGTGAACAAAAACTGTCCACATCCTTCACCACCTCTTCGTTGTGACCCTAAAAACAGACTAACCAGTAAAGCCTGGTAAAGTTGTAGGGATCAATAGGAAAGGCACCACGATGCTAAAAAATGTTGTATTGAAGTCGGATATGTTGGGTCGAAAGGAGCAGATATCACAGTTCTACTGCAAACAACCGCAACATGACGCATGCACTTCCACTTCTTATTCTTCCTTTCAGCTCCCTGTGGAGCATAGATCTTCAACAAACACTTTCAGCTCCCTGTGAAGCATAGGTCTTCAACAAACACTTTCCAAGCCGTTCTATTTCTTACCATTCTTTTAAGATCATTCCATGACTTCCCCATCATCTTCATCTCTGCATCGACCTGTCTTTCCAAAAGAATATTTTGGTCTTCCTCTTTGTCTCTTCCCCTGGGGATTCCAAAAAAGCGCATGTCGTGTAATACTCTCAGTTGGCTTCCGCAGTGTGTGTCCTATCCAGAGCTATCATCTTCGCTGTATGTCTTTGTCCACTGATATTTGACTTGTACTTTACCATAGTTTTAAGTTATTGATTTTGTCCTGCCATTTCCATCCTTTTATTCTGCGCAAGCATAAACTTCCATTTAACGTCCTTTTAAGGGCTGATGACAAGGACGTGTCTTCCTTTAGTCATCGGGTGAACGCAGGCAATAATGGGCACCAGAAATGTTTTTCTTCGAAAGAAAGACATTCTGGCATAGTGCACACCACTCACCTGGTAATATGTCATTGGTTATTAAAAATGGAAACTAACATAACACGTCTAACTCTACATCACATTCGAAGTTAGACAGACATGATAGTCGGAAAACTAGCGGAGAAATACAAAAGTCTCACTAACCACCCCATGCACCAACGAATAACCGACTACGTAAAACGAAGATTAAAGATAAGTAAATTCACGGCAACCTCCAAAGAACTGACAACTAGCTATCCCGACACTGTCCCAAACAATGTCGAAACCCGTGTGCCCACACAGTGTGATTCCCCACGGGAAATATAAAATATCAGAACTTAAGGAAGACATAATAGGAATCAGGAAAAAAGGCACCCTAACAGACACAGAGAAAGAACTTAGCAGACACTTAGCGTTAACCTTTAATGTACATTCTTTTTTTTGGCTCATAATCAGTTCATTTATCATTAGTTGACGATGTTTTGCCTTCTTGTGATCGAACCCTCCTTTTAGCGTCACCTGACCCCCAAAAACAATAGTAGAGTAAAGGTAAAGGTTAAGGATGAGACTTGAATCGGCGTCTTAAAACGCGAGTTTTCACCCAAGAAGTAAATCGAAATATCAAGAGGTAAATCGGAGAACTTTTGACACCATGGACCGTGTTGGTAAGAGACACAGTTAAATGACGTGTAACAGTATAGGTCCCTAAAGTAGTGAAGGATAGAAAGAGCGAACATAGAATGGACCTACAGAAGTTAGGGGAGTTCCTGAAAGTGATAGTACTTCTCAGACTGTAACAACCGGCTAGTAATAAATAGGTCAGAGGTCACGAACTTCGGAGGTAAACGAGAATAATAGGTCAAGTACACATTTCCTACTGTTAGAGGTAAGTGTAGAATCTTAACCAAGGTAAGTGTAGAATCTTAACCAAGGTAAGTGTAGAATCTTAACCAAGGTAAGTGTAGAATCTTAACCAAGGTAAGTGTAGAATCTTAACCAAGGTAAGTGTAGAATCTTAACCAAACATCATAAAAGAATGTTTACGATGAATGATGATAATGTATGACTGGGATCAGACAGTTGTGTTAACTTTCTGTGCGGTTTCGCCTTATGTCTTTTGGCGTGTGTTGAGACGTTGTATGATGGGGATTACAGCTACCGTTCTTTGTTTAGGAGATGAAATATTAATTCGGATGATTGCACTGGCACGGGCGATTGAGCAATTATGGATTTTAATTCGTTTGCAGTGATACCGGGGCCCTCCCATAACCATAACCATAACTTAACCAAACACCTAGAAAACAGAGACAATCATCACCGACCAAGAAGGATCAGTCATGAGTTGGTTGTGTAAAGTGGTAGAGACTTGATCTTCATATATTTAGAAAGCATTAGCAATTGGCTCCAGAACCTTCTGGATCGAGACAGGCAGCCAATGAGCGATTAGACCAAACCCTATAGGCAACAATTAGGAAATACATAAGAAGAAATACGGAAGACAGGACGCTCTTTTTGGAGATACTCGAGAGTACAGTCAGATCACACACGATACGGCACACGACAGACGACTCCTGATGGATGGCTAAAGATATGACTTAGATGGAACTATGCAGTTAAGAAAAACTATGGAACGATAAAGTGAGTGAGTTATCTAGATATTGTCCTTAGGACATCATTGGCGTTACCTCGGTGATTGTTATTGAAATTCTTACAGGCCGACTGAATTAGTGAGCAGAGAATTAGTTACTTGATGTGTGTTATCCCACCAAACCAGACATGACAATCACAACTGATTGAAGACCATAGATAGGAGTGAAGAAGAGATCCACAACGATCAATGTGCCACATTCATACCCCTTTTTTTGTCACTTCGAATGTGACTAACAGCTGGCAATAACGTATAGATGTACAACGAATGTCTCTTTGATATTGTAGAACTAGGACAATTATTGTAGAACTAGGACAATTATTGTAGAACTAGGACAATTATTGTAGAACTAGGACAATTATTGTAGAACTAGGACAATTATTGTAGAACTGTGACATTTATTGTAGAACTATGACAATCATTGTAGAACTGTGACATTTATTGTAGAACTAGGACAATTATTGTAGAACGAGGACAATTATTGTAGAACTGTGACATTTATTGTAGAACTAGGACAATTATTGTAGAACGAGGACAATTATTGTAGAACTGTGACATTTATTGTAGAACTATGACAATTATTGTAGAACTAGGACAATTATTGTAGAACTATGACAATCATTGTAGAATTGTGACATGTATAGTTGAACTATGACAATTATTGCAGAACTAGGACAATTATTGTTGAACTAGGACAGTTATTGTAGAACTGTGACATTTATTGTAGAACTGGGACAATTATTGTAGAACTGTGACATTTATTGTAGAACTAGGACAATTATTGTAGAACTGTGACATTTATTGTAGAACTATGACAATTATTGTAGAACGAGGACAATTATTGTAGAACTAGGACTATTATTTTAGAACTGTGACATTTATTGTAGAACTAGGACAATTATTGTAGAACTAGGACAATTATTGTAGAACTATGACAATTATTGTAGAACTGTGACATTTATTGTAGAACTAGGACAATTATTGTAGAACTAGGACAATTATTGTAGAACTATGACAATCATTGTAGAACTAGGACAATTATTGTAGAACTATGACAATTATTGCAGAACTAGGACAATTATTGTTGAACTAGGACAGTTATTATAGAATTATGACAATTTTGTAGAACTATGACAATTATTGTAGAACTATGACAGTTATTGTAGAACTGGGTCAATTTTTGTAGAACTAGGACAATTATTGTAGAACTAGGACAATAATTGTAGAGCTGGGACAATAATTGTAGAACTAGGACAATTATTGTAGAACTATGGCAATTATTGTAAAACTATGACAGTTATTGTAGAACTGGGACAATTATTGTTGAGCTAGGACAATAATTGTAGAACTAGAACAATTATTGTAGAGCTGTTACAATTATTGTTGAACTGGGACAATTTTTTGTGGAAATGATGAACTGTTAACTATCACGAAGAAAGGAGACATTTACATTAGCCATTTACAATAAACCATCGAAATGACAATATTTATTATTGATAACACCATATCGCTCTGTCTCGCAATTGTCCTGTTGATTACACACACACACACACACACACACACACACGCACGCACGCACGCACACAGACACACACACTCCTTCCAGCCGAGTAGGACCTCCTGTAACGTTTCACCTTTATCGCCACGCTGTGTTCAAATACTGCCATACCTTCCTTATCCAAGGTAACTAACACTGGATCCTTGAACAACACAAGATGATGATGGTTATTAAATCTGTGTATCGTTTCAGCTTCCTATAACATTTTTCTGAGCTTCATTTCTGGACGGGGTACACATTGATCAGCCTAGAATTAATCATATGTACGTGACTCGCTGAGTTGTAAAGTTGGAAATTGTTTTGTATTCAGCAACAGCTACGCAAACATAACAAAACCATAAAGAGATACGAAAGTTTCACTTATTCACTTCACAGGCCACCTATAGCAAAAGTCAGTTTTTTTTCGGAATCTATTTTGTGAATTGCTGTGAAATGTTGGTTATTATCTTATACTATTCCGGAAATTAATACACTATTTTTTTTCTATTAATAAAGTAATCCAGTGTAGGATTTTGCTTAAATAGCGTTTGTAAATTTAAAAAAAAGAAACACACAAACAATCCCCTCAACTGTTCAATAATTGGCTCACTTTCAAATTTTATGTGAACATTAAAAATAAAGCACTTCAAGTGTCAAAGTGCACGAAGAATAACCGGGCACAATACAGGATTGATATTACCAGAATATAAAGTAGAGCCAGTCACGGTGACATTGTACTGTGTGATGTGTAGTACCGTAACATTGAATGTTTCATGCATACTATTTGTTTTTGTACATAGTTTATATCAAAAATACTCATATATGCAAAACCCACTTTGCCTTTGGACTTAATCTTTACAAATTCTTAAGGTCCAGGAAAATCTTAGACTCAGACTTTAGAACGGAGTGGCTTCACTGCAGGCTGGGCATTCCCGTATATGCTTAGCCCTCGTCCCTTCTTCTTCTACCTTTCAGCTAGCTCCCTGTGGAGTCTTCAATAAACACTTTCAAAGTCGTTCTGTTTCTTGCCATTCTTTTAAGATCATTCCATGTCTTCCCCATCATCTACATCTCTGCTTCTGTCTGTCTTCTCCAAGAATTTCTTGGTCTTCCTCTTTGTCTTTTCCCCTGGGATTCCAAAAAAGGGCCTGTTGTGCAATGTTCTCAGTTGGTTTCCGCAGTGTGTGTCCTATCCAGCGCCATCGTTTTCGCTGTATTTCTTTATCCCCTCGTATTTCACTGGCACATTTCCATAATGCTATCATTATAGCCCCCGTTCCAGTAACCAACAAATTGTCCATCTCGATTGTTCATACTGTTCTGTGAACATGTGCGTTGCATTTGTAAACATGGCGCGCTATCACGTTGACACTTTCTTTTGAACGCGCTGCACTCTGTACAAATGGCTGAAGCTCATATTGGTTACTTCCAGATAGCCGTAACGGCCGTCACAGGCAGCCTATCTCCATGAGCCAGCGTCATATCCGAGCAGACTCCATGATCAGTGAGCGTGCCACAACAATAATTGCTGTCCCAACAAATGGAGTCAGGCCTCCACTTCGTTGAGACACTAGATCCGACCGCAATCAGTTGGTGGCAAATATGCAGTCGAAAACCAACAGTCCATACACTCCAAACCAAGACAAAGCCGGGATCTTGTAACATTCCCATAGACTCTACAGCCGGTCACCTGCAGCACTATCCCAGTCGCTAGCAGAAATGGGTACCAGGCTAGTACTCTTGGAAGGTGAGGAATGTCATCTCACATCGTGAGTTTCGATGCTCGAAGCGACACTGTTCAGAAGTCGCCGAACACTTCTGTATATGGGTGAAAACTCGCGTGCTAAGACACCGATTCAAGCCTCGTACTTTATCTTTATTTTACCTTTACTTTACCTTTACTATCTCGGCGCGCGGGCACCAAAACCATGTTGATTTTGTTGTCAGGTGAATGCGACGGAGCTAGGGCTGTCTCTACAAAAGGAAATACAAACAAAAAAGGATGACTTTAATCCACATTATAACAAAAATGTCACTGGTCCTGAACCTGATTTAACAAAGCGGCCATCTTGGCCTGATTCAACAAAATAGCCATCTTGGCCTGATTCAACAAAGCGGCCATCTTGGCCTGATTCAACAAAGCGGCCATCTTGGCCTGTTGCACAAACCAGACAATCAACGGCTGCTGTCAAAGATGACGTCATGGTGACAAATAATATCTGGGAAAATTGATGTTGAGTTTGGGCATACATTTGTGAGCGGACTTTAGTTCGTAGAAGTAAGAAATGCACTCGCAGTGAGATACGTCACACGTCTTCTCATATTCAATGCCCCCTTTGTTATGTGAGATTAAATCAATTTTACTTGTTAATTATATACTTTGTTGGAACAACCCAAACCAATAATTTCCTACCAAAGCTTCCACAAGTGGCTGTTATTATGGATCGTTGTAACCAGATCGGTTCGGTTACTGAAATAAGATAAAAATGTATTTGAAAAATAAACCTGATCAATAAGTCATCAATCAAACTCTGAAGGGACCGATCGATATAAGAGCGCTAAAGAGACCGGCATATTGGCCTATCCAAATCTCGTTTCGACTGAAGAGTTCGACTTCGGATGAGATTAAAGCGAGGGCAAAGTATTGCTGAGCGATAGGAAGTGATTAGGTCTAAACTGGAGAAAGGTAACTGGGAAATTAAAACATAAAGAGGGACTACTTCTAATTGAAATAAGAGGAGAGGTCACGTTGATCTTCTGCTTCTTCTTCTTTCCTTCCTCATCTGCCTTTCAGCGTCGAGGGGAGATATAATTTGTGGTCTTTTGCTCTTCTGTTCGCCTCTGCTGCTGTTATTTTTCCTAGTGCTCCTAATATTCCATCGACCCATCTTTTTCGTGGTCGACCCTTGAGTCTGGTGTTCTCACGTTTGTTGAAGGCTCGTTGTGTTGTGTTTTGTTCTTTCTGCCTTGTCACGTGACCAAACCATTATATCTGTTGTTTCCTTATATATTCTATGACGGGGGCTATTCCTAGCTTTTTTCTCAGTTCTTCATTTCTGATCTTATCTCTCAGACTGTTTCCTGTCATTCGTCTAACACATTCCATCTCTGTAGAGGTTATTTTACTTATTGTTCTTGCATCTAGGGTCCAGGTCTGGCATTGGTAGCACAACGTTGGGATGAAGATTGTATTGTATAGTGCTCGTTTTGCCTCCAGAGTTACTTCCTTGTTGGACAATAGTGGCGATAACTGTCCATTGATTTGACAAGCCTTGTTGCATCTTGATTCTATCTCTGCTGTTTGAGAACTATCGTTTGTCATTAGACTTCCTAGGTATTTGAAACGTTTGCCACGTTGATATTTGGTAAAATGCCGTGGTGGAAGCCTCTTGAATAGTCAGCAAAGCATTAGTGATTCGATCCATTTGGGCCGTGTGCTAACCTAAAGGGCTATAGATTTAGTCGCATCCTTTCTAAATAAGAAAAAACGACTGACACAATCTGGAAGCCTTTTATGCTATTTAAGGAAACCGTGGCACGAGGAAATTGTGAAGATTAAATCAGGAATTGTTCCCTGATTCAAGTCATTGTGGAAGTAAAATCCCTAGCCATGTTCTCCAGGGAAAACTTGAGAAATGAGGTACAATCTTTTAGCTCAAAGTCCAAAATTATCAATTTTTCACAGTTGGAAACCATAACAAAATTGAACGATATATGTAAAAAGACAGAGAAAAAAACATCAATAGTAATGTATTGAAACAAATAATAATGAAGAACAATATGATGAAATCTTTGAAGGAATTAAACGAATTAACTTAAAATAAAGATTACAAATATTATACGGCTGGAAACAAAAACGATCTTAATCTGTCATCATTTTCAATGTTGGTGATGTTAAGCTGTGAAGATCATTAATTTTAGAATATAAGCGCCCGCTGGCATTAACAAACTTCAACATTTAAACAGAATCATTAACAACGCCCACATCAGCAATGATGGTAAAACGTGTAAAGTGTGGGAGATAAGATAGAATTATCATCAAGCGCCGTGCCTGCTGGTATCCACAATCTTCGGCTATGCAGCTGTTCATCTGTTCTTTTGTTGATTTCATACTGAACCATCAGAAAGAAACAAAGGACATTATTTAGGCACATCATGGGAAGAAGAAAATTGGAATACTTAGTAACATCTAGCAAAATACAAGGAAGGAGAGATCGCGGACGGAAAAAAAGAGAAATGGTAATAGATAGTTTTGTGTCGAGGCAATGTACACAATTATGAAAAAAAATTGATGCTGTGCACTGTGGATAGAAAGGGAGCCGCGATAGCTCAGTGGTTAGTGAACTGGACTACCACGGACAAGGGGTAGGGTTCGATCCCAACCGACGGCTTCCGGGTTCACCCAGCCTTAAATGGGTACCGGATTTTTTCTGGGAAAGTAAAGCAGCACGGGCGTAATACTGACCACATTACCCCAAAAATCATGTGCTGAAGGTCTGTAAAATATAGGGTCACTAACACCATATTTCCCTATACGCCACTTGGCGTAACGGGGGTACTTTACTTTTTTTTTTTTTTTACTGTGGATAGAAAATTGTAGAAGGACATTATCGCATACGCCAAACGGTATGGTGCATGATGATGATGATATTAAGTTATTAATTTTAGTTGTCTGGTATCTTTTCTCCCTGTTTCATTTATCTCTTTCTCCTTAATATTTTTTCAGTTTCAGTTATTTCCACTATGTAGATAAAAATGATAATCTTTTTAAATCTTAATGTTAACAAAAAGTTTTCATCTTGAAGTTAACAAAAAAATCTTCCATCTTTAAGTTAACAAAAAATCTTTCATCTTCATGTTAACAAAAAATCTTTCATCTTTAAGTTAACAAAAAATCTTTCATCTTTAAGTTAACAAAAAATCTTTCATCTTGAAGTTAACAAATACTTTCATCTTGAAGTTAACATGTCATCTTGAAGTTAACAAAAAACTTTCATCTTGAAGTTAACAAAAAACTTTCATCTTGAAGTTAACAAAAAACTTTCATCTTGAAGTTAACAAAAAACTTTCATCTTGAAGTTAACAAAAAGCTTTCATCTTGATGTTAACAAAAAGCTTTCATCTTGATGTTAACAAAAAGCATTCATCTTGAATTTAACAAAAGAACGTTCATCTTGAAGTTAACAAAAAGCTTTCATCTTAAAGTTAACAAAAAACTTTCATCTTGAAGTTAACAAAAACCATTCATCTTGAATTTAACAAAAGAACGTTCATCTTGAAGTTAACAAAAAGCTTTAATCTTGAAGTTAACTAAAAGCTTTCATCTTGATGTTAACAAAAAGCTTTAATCATGGTGTTAACAAATAACTTTCATCTTGATGTTAACAAAAAGTTTTAGCCTTGATGTTAACAAAAAGCTTTAGCCTTGATGTTAACAAAAAGCTTTAGCCTTGATGTTAACAAAAGCT
This sequence comes from Megaustenia siamemsis, assembly GCA_032433765.1. NCBI lineage: Eukaryota > Metazoa > Mollusca > Gastropoda > Stylommatophora > Ariophantidae > Megaustenia > Megaustenia siamemsis. The sequence goes on from JAVIAB010000024.1 coordinate 60,364,478, forward strand.
TTAAACTTGATGTTAACAAAAAGCTTTAGCCTTGATGTTAACAAAAAGCTTTAGCCTTGATGTTAACAAAAGCTTTAAACTTGATGTTAACAAAAAGCTTTAGCCTTGATGTTAACAAAAACTTTAGCCTTGATGTTAACAAAAAGCTTTAGCCTTGATGTTAACAAAAAGCTTTAAACTTGATGTTAACAAAAAGCTTTAGCCTTGATGTTAACAAAAAGCTTTAGCCTTGATGTTAACAAAAAGCTTTAGCCTTGATGTTAACAAAAAGCTTTAAACTTGATGTTAACAAAAAGCTTTAGCCTTGATGTTAACAAAAAGCTTTAGCCTTGATGTTAACAAAAAGCTTTAGCCTTGATGTTAACAAAAGCTTTAAACTTGATGTTAACAAAAAGCGTTAAACTTGATGTTAACAAAAAGCTTAAGCCTTGATGTTAACAAAAAGCTTTAAACTTGATGTTAACAAAAAGCTTTAAACTTGATGTTAACAAAAAGCTTTAAACTTGATGTTAACAAAAGCTTTAAACTTGATGTTAACAAAAGCTTTAAACTTGATGTTAACAAAAAGCTTTCATTTTCGTTTTTTTTTTCTGGCCTTTCCTAGAACGTAGGCATACATACATACATACATACATACATACATACATACATACATACATACATACATACATACATACATACATACATACATACATACATGCATGCATACATACATACATACATACATACATACATACATACACACATACATAAAGTACAACAAATTCCCTGAAGGACCGGTAGAATAATATCCGTTTGCAGACACGCCTGGTTCTATTTCTGTCGAGTCCATACATAGCACAGTCACGGGAGAAGAGGAAGCACACGTAAAGTAAACTAGATCTGTTTACAAAGAAAGAAAGAAAAAAGAAAGAAAGAAAGGAAGAAAAAGAAAGATAGAAAGAAAGAAAAAAAAGGAAGAAAGAAAGAAAGATAGAAAGAAAGAAAGAAAGAAAGAAAAAGAAAGAAAGAAAGAAAGAAAAATACAGATAGAAAGAAAGAAAGAAAAAGAAAGATAGAAAGAAATAAAAAAAAGAAAGAAAGAAAGAAAGAAAGAAAGAAAAAGAAAGATAGATAGAAAGAAAGAAAGAAAGAAAGAAAGAAAGAAAAAGAAAGATAGAAAGAAAGAAAGAGGAAGATAGAAAGAAAGAAAGAAAGAAAAAGAAAGATAGAAAGAAAGAAAACAAGAAAGAAAGAAAGAAAAAGAAAGAAAGAAAGATAGAAAGAAAGAAAGAAAGAAAGAAAGAAAGAAAGAAAGAAAGAAAAGAAAGAAAGAAAGAAAGAAAGAAAGAAAGAAAGAAAGAAAGAAAAAAAGAAAAAGAAAGAAAGCAGGCTGAAGCGGGAACAAATGAAGGAAGTCTGGAAGTGAGGAGGAATTTGGAGGTTTATCTCAAGATTTGGAGAGGAATGGTAGAGTCCAAGGAGACAGAAGTAACGATATTGGTGAGTTTTTGTGTGGAAAGAAGTCAGATAACAATTGAGAAGATACGTCAGGTGCCTCATTCAGACACTGCTACACAGTCAGGCTTGTGTGGGTGCGCGTGTGGTTGTGAGATTAGATATGTGGATGCCAGGGTGACGTGTATATTAGATATGTGGTTGTGGTTGTGCATGACATGGCTGTGTGAGGTTACAAGTGAGTTAATGGCAATTTTTAAAAAAAAAAGGATGTATTGACGAGTTGCAAACATTCAAGAGCAGGCTGAATACCGCTCAAGCTTCCAAATTAACGAAACAGTGACCACCATTAGCTAAATGAGCTTTCTGACATTTTTGTTTTAAATTGTCCTTATTATCATCAGTTTTACAGCAGCTTTTCATCTCTTTGCATCCTTATGCCTTTACTCCTTTACAAGTGAGTTGTTTTGATTAGAATTTGAAGATATGTTAACAATGTTGACCCATGTTGACCCCTGTTGACCCATGTTGACCCATGTTGACCCATGTTGACCCATGTTTCTGAGTTGCGGACGAAAGAATAGGTGCTAAACACGGATGTTTGTTTTCGACTCAAACTGGCGTTTTAGTTCTTATCTTGAAATCTGAAAGCGTTGATAAATGAATACGTCGTGAGTCTATTACTTTCGTGAGTCAATCTTAGAAATGGGTTTTGGCAACGTGGTTTTGATCTGTGACACCACACATACAACGTAATATTTTTAAAATCTACAATCAATTCACAATCTACACACAATCTCACAATCAATCTACAATCAGTGACAACTCAGTGGTTAGTGAACTTGGCTATAAAACGACAAGAGGTCGGGTTCAATCCCAACCGACGGCTTCCGGGTTCACCCAGCCTTAAATGGGTACATGATTTTTTTTTTTAATGGGAAAGTTAGGGGCATGGGAGTAATACCGACCACATAAACCCAAAAATCATGTGGCGAAAGTCTGTAAAAATTATGGTCACTAACACCATATTCCCTACACGCTTCTTGGCGTGACGGGGCTCTTTACTTTTTGTTTAATTTTAGTAGTTAATGCTCGTCATAAGAAGATCAAAGAGTGGCAAATCTGAGGATCCTATATTACATTTGTAACCATAGAGCCATGTAATGAGAAGAGAACAGCTGGAATATATTGTGACAACTGGGAAAATTTAGGGACGAAGAGAAAGTGGGAAGCAAAGAGAAAAGATACCAGACAGCTTAAGAGAATGGCTTAGCAGAAAGTCAACAATAGAAATGATAAAAAAAACTGCCGAGAGTTGTCGAAAGTTGTGGAGAGACACGATCGCCGACACCAGCAGGCCCGGTACTTGATGATGATGAACCATAGAGGTTTTTAATTTAAAAGAAAAAATAAAACTTATTCTATTCACGTCGAATGTATAATACTTGAAGCATATGTCTTTTGTCATCCTGACATGACACAAATGAGAAAATAACATAAGCACCAATGACAAATGTAGGAGGTAAGTGAATTATTTTAACTACCTGTTAAGGTCAAGGTAAAGTACGAGACTTGAATCGGCGTCCTAGCACGCGACTTTTCACCTATATGTGCTCCGCCGCCTATTCATAAGTGTCCGGAGACTTCTGGATAGTGTCGCTTCAAGCATCGAAACTCACGATACGAGGCGACATTCCTCACCTTCCCAGATTATTACTCTGGTACCCATTTCTACCAGCGGCTGGTCGACCGCGGGGGTATTTTTTTTTCTCCAACTACGAATGAAACTTACACTGCTTCCAGCGGGAATCAAACACGGGTTGTCCGAACGTCAGAAGCCCACTCGGGTGGTTTTCCCAACTAGGCTACAAAACCCCAACTATCTATTATTAGCCACGCAGTATTTCATGTGTTACATAAGAAAAGTATTTTCATTAAACACGCTCCGACAAATGAATTAGAGATTATTGAGTCGGTGCTCTTAACTCTTTCCGTACGGAAGCGTTTTATCAACACAAAGGAAGCGATGTCAGAGACACAAGTTTTAATGGTTTTAAGAATGAATCTACATATTTATCTTTATCTAACGTATAACATATTATAATATAAATTTTTAGATAATTGAATAAGGTATTAGATTTCAACAAATACGAGGATGATACAAGACATGTAAAAATATTACAGTTTGATGACAGCTTACACTAATCAAATTGAGTGTGACGCACTGTGCGGCGAAACATAGGGAAAGAGTTAAACAAGTGTATCTTAATGAAGCACTTTGAGACACGAAGGATTGATAGACCTCTAATTATAAGCCGCAAAAATTGATCCTTGACATCGAAATTAACACACGCATTGGGCGTTTAATTCATTCTAGACAGCACACACATACAACAAATGACATTGTTTGCTCACCTGGAATGAATGCCAAAAAGATTCTACACAAAACAAAATAGATATTGACAGAGAAGATGGAAGAAGAGCCCTTGATAAACCCAATTAAGGTGGACTGACATCCCAGCAACGATACAACAAAATCAATTGATAACCGCTGAGGCCGTAAGGGTGGCTAGAACCAGAGCTTGATATATCGCTCGACTCCCGAAGGGTATAAGTGGAAGTGAAGAGAGAGAGAGAAAGAGAGAGAGTGAGAGAGAGAAAGCGAGAGAGAGAGAGTGAGAGAGAAAGCGAGAGAGAGTGAGAGAGAAAGAGAGAGAGTGAGAGAGAAAGCGAGAGAGAGTGAGAGAAAAAGAGAGAAAGAGGGGAGAGAGAGTGAGAGGGGGAGAGAGAGAAAGAGAGAGGGGCACAGAGAAGGGTGAGGAGAGAGGGGACAGCGAGAAAGAGGAGAGAGAGAGGGGGAGATAGAGCGAGGGAGAGAGAAGTGAGAGTGAGAGAGAGAGAGAGAGAGAGAGAGAGAGAGAGAGAGAGAAAGCGAGAGAGAGATTTATAGAGAGGAAGCGAGAGAGAGATAGTTTGTGTGCATGATGCAGTATAGTCTTAACATTGAAGTTTAACCAGAAATCATTCTTCTTATCTTGTACATTGTTGAGACATTCTCACATTGATTATTGTCCTCTCTTTACGCCACTTTCTCATCTATAGCACTGTCATGTCGTGTCCGACCTTGCCCTGCAGTATGGTCTTCAGACTGACACAATCCCACCAAGTGCCCCTAAATATTTCATTTCTATCATCTTTACCTTTTTATGTTCACTCGTTTACTACCAGTTTTGCTGTAAAGTGTTGTATTTGTCTGCTTTACTATATTTGTCCCATGTGCACACGCGCACACATTTCCAAAGTTTGATTGCGTTAATAAATAGCCAGTAATGTTGTAACTACACTTGTTGCTAATTTGTAAATCAGTTACTCATAAATAAACGACATGGACATGTTATGTGCAAGTTATCCCGAGCCATGAAATAACTGACACGTTAACAGTGTGAGGTGTCTGTAACTGCGGTGGCATTAATCATGTACAAGGAAGGTTTTATACGGTCACTCCATGAACATAATTTTGGCGAAGGCAAAGCAATGAAGGAAGTAATAAAGTGTGAACAAACATAGTGCAGGGCTATGTAGGTGATTGAGAGGACACGTTAGTAAAGAAAAAATGTCATTTCTATTCTATTCATGGAACCAGTTTCATTATAAGCTAGGCATTCCAAACCCGGGAGACGCGATAGCTCAGTGGTTAATGAACTGGACTGCAAAGGACAAGGGGTAAGGTTCGATCCCAACCGACGGCTTCCGGGTTCACCCAGCCTTAAATGGGTACCGGTTTTTTTCTGAGAAAGTAAAGTGGCACGGGCGTAATACCGACCACATTACACCAAAAATCATGCGCTGAAGGTCTGTAAAATTTATGGTCACTAACACCATATTCCCTATACGCCACTTGGCGTGACGGGGGTACTTTACTTTTACTTTTTTTAATTCCCAAACCCGCTCCACCGTCCGTCCTGGCATATCTCGAAGCGCATATTGATTGATTGTTCCTTAAGGTGTTAATTATAGATACATCTGCTTTTCCCACTAATCACACCGGATCGACCAGGTAGAAAGTAGAGGGACAGGTGGTCACTGTTTTTGAAGTAAGTGACGACATCAATAGTTTGAGAACTATCTTGGAGTCCAAACTGGAAGATGGTTTCTTGCCATCAAGAGTTAAGCTAATTCTTGACAAGTTGGAAGTGGAAGGAATTCTACAGGATGATGTGAACAAGTTTAAAGCCAGTGTTTCTTCATTCTATGAAACAGCTTTTAAGTTATTTGAAAAAATGGGCTCCAAATAATTTTCAAAACCTTGAGGCCTACAGCTGGGGAATGTTGAACAGAACACCAGCTTGGAAAGATATTTAAAAATCTTCATCATTAGTGAGTCAAGGGGTACCTTCAGTCGACTTTCCAGAAAATGAAATGTATGGTGAATATGTTTACATGAAGCAGTTTGTTACTTCTCAGAAAATTAATTAGTGGAGTATTAATAAAACATTACCAGGGCAGCGTTGGATTGAAATGGCTTCCCACTTCAAAAACAGGCATGTGCCAATTTCACATATTCTGAATCTGGCAGAGTTCTTTTTGTGTCTACCGGGAACAAATGCTACAACGGAAAGATTGTTTTCACTGATGAACAGCTTGTGGACAAATGATAAAACACATCTAAGTGTGGACACAGGCCATGTTGATCAACCAAGTGAACAATGAGAAAATATGTGTTGAATTTTTTAAGATGCTCCAAACAAAGAAAGATCTTTTTTTAAAAAAAATCCAGTCATCAGAAAAGTACAGCAACTCTGCTTCACTTTCTATTTATGTGAGTATCACTAACGTTTTTTTTTTAATTTCCTGATAACGTTTTGTAAGCCTATATTGTTAGGTGTTTTAATTAGTTTAAAATATATGTATTATTAACTTGATAAAGACGGAAGCAATGTCATTTTATTGATGGAAAATTTAAGTCAAATTAATCCGTCCCGGGTTAGGGTTTTCAAAAATATGGTCACATAGATTTAATGACACATCATATGTTTCAATGACCAACATCAGATTATGTGTGGGGGAAGTGATCAGCACCACAGCAGGCCGACCCGATTTCCCAGGGATAAAAAAAGCCCTGTACCCAAATTCTGATTTGGAGAATCCGGATGTCTTGTTGGCTGGGAAAAAAAAACACAACTTCAACATAAGGAAGTTGAACATTAACTTTCTGGCCAGTAACAATCACACTACCCACTCAGCCACCAAGGCCTCCCGTGACACACAAGAAAGGTGTTTAACCGGCGAGCTAATCATCATCATCATCGAGTGCCATCTCTGCAACGAAGGTTGGCTACCATGGAGCGCCATTCTGCTGTGTCTCTTGCTTTGATGGTGCAGGTTGTTATAGGCTGACTTGTCCATCTTTTGATGTTACTCGTCCATGTTATTCTTGGTCTGCCACTGCCTCTTTTACCTTGTATTCTCACGTCCAAGATTACTTTTAGTAGACTGTTGTGAGTGAATTTTAACATGACCCAAAAATCTCATTTGTCTTGTTTGAATTGTGTTTAGTAGTTCTCTTTTCATTTTTAGTTGTTTTAAGACTTCATAGTTTATTTTCTTTTCTTTCCATCAATATCTACCTATTCTTCTATATCATATTCCAAGTCCGGCATGTTGCAGGAGCTACTGAGTTAAGTGCTCTGTGCACACCGTGAGCTGTGTGTTTCATCCGTTTTGATCATGTTTCGATATTCCAATTGTTTACGATGAATGATGATATCGTATGAAAGGGAACAGTTGGCTGTGTTCACTTTCTGCGCGGTTTCGCCTTATGTCTTTTCGCGTGTGCTGAGATTGCTTCGATGGGGACTACAGTTACCTTACTTTGTTTGGGAGATGAAATATTAATTCAGGTGATTACGCTGGCACGGGCGGTTGAGCAATTATGGATTTTAATTCGTTTGCAGTGATACCGGGGCCTTCCATAACCAAACCAATCTTCTATACATTCACATTTCATGCGGGCTAATAGAATGTAAGAACAACAAAAAACATGTTATCTGGTTAAATTGTGAGACCGTCCGGAGTTAATAATACTGGTTACTTTAGAATAATAGAAACATACACACCAGTGTTGTGTGTGTGTGTGCGGGAGTAAGTGAAGAGTAGAGGATGAAATAACAAGGACAAGAAAAGAAAAACGGAAAGGGAATTGGATAACAAGAGTAAGAAAAGAATAGAGATGGGGAGAAAGTGAGATAACAAGTGTGATAATAGAGCTGAGGAGAATGTGAGATAACAAGAGTAATAATAGAGTCGTGGAGAAAGTGGGATAACTAGAGTAAGACAGAATAGAGATGGGGAGAAAGTGGGATAACAAGAGTAAGACAGAATAGAGTTGGGGAGAATGTGAGATAACATGAGCCATCATCATCATAATCAGATAGCATTCCTTTACATAACTTTACATTCACCACAGCCTGTCTGAAAAAATCTCTGTCTCTAGCCAGATCTCCCACTTCTCTTGTCATGCTAAAGATCTCTTTGATGTCCTGAAACTGCTTTCTTCTTGGTCTGCCCCTGTTACGTCACCCAGGAACCATGCCTTCCAATATTTTTTTCAGCGCGCTGAGGTTTTGGACGAGCCATCGTATTTTAATTTCCTTTGTAGAATCGTCTTTATAACATAAATAAGGAAAAAAAAAACTATAAATGGAGAGAAAGTGAGAATACATGAGTTTAAAAAAAAACTATAAATGGAGAGAAAGTGAGACTACATGAGTTTTAAAAAAAACTATAAATGGAGAGAAAGTGAGACTACATGAGTTTTAAAAAAAACTATAAATGGAGAGAAAGTGAGACTACATGAGTTTTAAAAAAAACTATAAATGGAGAGAAAGTAAGACTACATGAGTTTTAAAAAATATAAATGGGACAAAATGAGTAAGAAAAAACTATAAATGGAGAGAAAGTGAGACAAAATGAGTAAGAAAAAAACTATAAATGGAGAGAAAGTGAGACAACATGAGTAAGAAAAAACTATAAATGAGGAGAAAGTGAGACAAAATGAGTAAGAAAAACTATAAATGGAGAGAAAGTGAGACAACATGAGTAAGAAAAAAACTATAAATGAGGAGAAAGTGAGACAAAATGAATAAGAAAAAACTATAAATGGCGAGAAAATGAGACAAAATGAGTAAACAAAAAATATAAATGTAGAGAAAAAGAGACAACAATGAGTAAGAAAAAACTAGAAATGGAGTGAAAGTGAGATAACAAGAGAAAGAAAAGAATAAAAGTATAGAGAAAGTGAGATAACAAGAGAAAGAAAAGAATAAAAGTATAGAGAAAGTGAGATAACAAGAGAAAGAAAAGAATAGAAATGGAGAGAAAATGAGATAACAAGATTAAGAAAAAAAAAAGAAATGGAAATAATTATCGTAAGGCCGCATATCCTTTGCAGAACGTTACATTCACCACAGCCCGTCCAAAAAATCTCTGTCTCTAGCCAGATCTCTCACTTCATCTGCTAAAGCTGGAAATAGAGTGGCAAAAATTCAACCTCAAAAGACTTCCAAATGAGAGAAAGGTCAAACCGTATCAATAATACGATCTGGGAACGCGTTTTTAAGCTTAAAACAGACACGTCTAGAAAGTTCAGAGGCCATTATGAGATCCTGTATTAAGTTCTCAAGATTTTAATTCAAAACAAAACAACCAGTAATTATCGGTAATTATCGGCATCCAATATTGTTCAATTACCACCCGGCATGTGGCTGTTAATCAATGCTAGTCTTAACCAACGAGAATGCCTCGAGGGCACGCGAAACAATATACATTTACCATGGGGATCGCAAGCTAACAAACGAGACTTGTAATATAGATAGAAGTGTCAATCAAAACTCGCCATGGTGGTTCCGTCAGTATTAAAAGAAAAAAAATCGTGTTGGGGATAGATGACTCATTCGAGGAAGTGCAGTTTCATAATTTAAGCAAAGAATTTATGAAATTCTTCCAATCCATAATTATGACCTTACAACAAGTTTCCAACCAATCAGCTTTTCCTATTTCGGTAACCTTCTTAACCTTTATTACCTTGAGAAAATAAACATAGAATTGTATAGAGCAGCTTAACTAATAGGAAAAATAGAACATAACGTTTCGGCGACACAGGCCTTCGTCAGAACAATACAAAAAATAACAAACACAGGTAACAACATGGATAACCGTACTTAGCTTAGGACATAGCGATGTCACCCTGCAGGCCAAAGAAATAAATCACCTTACTCTTTACTACACTTTGTATGAAACTTTCAGTTCAATTAATTGTTATCCGCGAGACGTGATAGCTCAGTGGTTAATGAACTGGACTACAAAGGACAAAGGGTAGGGTTCGATCCCAACCGCCGGGTTCACCAAACCTTAAATGGGTACAGGATTTTTCACTGAGTTGGGGAAAGTAATGACATCGAGGAGGAACCTAACTATGCCTCCACACCTCCATCTCTACACATATTTGTTGTCTAGTACGGTGATCAATTATTTCAGTTCCCTATGACGTTTGTCGTGGGACATTACCTTAATACTATTACAATCAACTACTACGACTACAATTGCTACTTCTGCTGCAACTACTACTGCTGCTGCTACTGCTACTACCAATGTTACTGCTACTCTTACTGCCACCACCACTACTTCTACTACTGCTACCACTACTACCACCACTGCCATCACTTGTACTACCACTTCTAATACTACTACTAATAATAACATTACTACTATTGTTGTTGATACTACTAGTATTCCTACTACCACTACTACTATTACTATACTACCACCAATACTACTGTTACTTCTACTGTCGCCACAACTACTTCTGCTACAGATAATACTACCATCACAACCACAACCATCATTGCTGCTACTTATACTACTATAGTCCGTTCAGAAATTCATAATCACACCTGAATTAGTTTTGCGTGATAACCGCTTGTTATTTTGGTTTCAGATTTTGCATGCAATCTTAGAATTTTGATGACGCAAAGATTTTGGTATTTTTTATTCCACAAACACAACGGATTTTGCACATCAGCGAATTCCTTTGATCTTTTATGACAATATCACACAAGTTGATTCAAATTTTAGAGTTTACAGTAATCGTGTTAAATTTTCCAGTTTACTGCAATTCTTGTCAGAGGCGTATCTACATAGTGCTTAATTGTTGGTGTTGTTCGTTATGTGTATTTGCAAACATGAATTTAATTGGTTACAATTAGTCTTGTCCTTCGGTCACCATTAGACCCCAGGACGTCCTAACTGCAGATGGAATTGAATTCATCTTAATATTAATCATTCCGAATCTGACGATTCCAAGAGGTTGATAATCATTACTGGCTGGACAAATAGTAATCCATCTCGTTTCCAGTACTCATCTTCCACCCGCAGCACATGTTCAACACACTTCTTCCAGAACGGAATGTCTATTTTTGAGAGAGACTCGCGTGTCAGAACTTCAACATCACACATTTTAAACGTCCTATTCTGTTCTGCAACTTGTCCTTTGACGTGAGCCCAGACAAGTTCGATTGGATTAATGTGCGCATGATATGCAGGGAGTCGAAGAGAGGTGTGGCCGTATTTCTCAATGATTTTGTCAACATGGTACACCTTTTTCTTATGTGTATTTTTCACAAGTTGTAACAATTCGGGTTTTAAATATATGTCGTCAAATTTGACATTTTCATTCGCAAGCCATGTCCTAATTTGCTCTTTTGTATTTGATGCAGTAGGCACTTTGTCTTCCTCTGATACGACTTTGTGGTATGATGCAGTATCCATGACTATGCATGAAGGTCTCTCCAGGATTGGTAAAAGATCGTTCTCCAACCAGCGTCTGAAAATGTTCGTCTCTCTGGGTCATGAATATCACAATATAAATGCCCCATCTTGGATTCCCTAAGGAAGTGCTGATATAGTAAAACAGTAACCTTTTGCATAGTTATAAATTTGCATTTCAAACTCATTGTAATTTAGATGTAAATGTTGGTATTTAAAGTCAACAAATTGTCTACTGAGTCTTCACAAAATTAATAAAGATACGTCTTCCCTTCGGTAATTAATGCCCAGGCCGTGGTGCGTCATGTCGTTCAATAACAATTCAGTTTTGTGCACGGGATTTTCCTGAAGTTAGTGTTTCTGCAATAGCCAAACTATTTTACGTGAAAGACCGCACGAAATTAATGCATATATCCTAAAATGGTGTCAAATTCGAACAGGGTGAATTTAATATAGCCTAAAGAAGAAAACTTTTAAGCTATAGCTTGTTTCATAAGTCGTGCCCAACTTTTAAAATCAATATCTTTTAAACCGCTTTTTGTATTTTTTTCAAAATTTGCATGTAAAGTTATAATGATTAGAACCCAACAGGGAATTAATTTCATTAAAAACAAACATTTGGTTATTATTATTGCTTATTTGATTTATATCAATTTATAACGACCCATTGATGTAGTCAAAACTTAGTGTTTACAGTATTTAAGTTAAAAATAGCGATTACAAATCTATACACGCTCAAATTTACGATTTTGCACGCTTTAAACGTGAGCTGTCTGACACAATTCGACACTTGTAGAAAACACGAGGCATTGTGTGTTCCATTTCCGTTCATTCATAGGTGTAGATGTGGAACGCTAACATTTATCATGAGTCTTAAAATGAAATTCTGCAGTTTACAAAACATCGCAATAAAAATGTATGGCTATTTTTGCAAAGAGGCTAAAGGAGGAAGATTATTTCATTCTTTAGAAAACCCTGAGAATATGACAAGACACATTTTGGATTTATCTAAACGGTCATTTAATCGCTGGATTCAAGCACGTAACCGTCAATGTTCCAAATATACAAAATCACAAGAAAGAGCAAAATGTTGGATAATTTCGACAGTGAACTTATTAGAAGTGAAATTCGCAAAATGTTGGGTATGAATGAAACTGTTACAATAAGAAAATTAAAAGTATCGCTGAAAAAGAACAACAGTATTGAAATATCAAAGTCTACATTATGGAGGAATTTGAGAGCTGCAGGCTTTACATTCAGAAAGTATTCCAATGGACGAAACATCATCTGTGAGAAGCCACATATAGTAGTCATGAGAAGCAAGTACTTACGTGAAGTAAAAGAGGTGCGCAAGCAAGGTTATGATATTGTGTACTTGGATGAAACATGGATCAATGTTCACCACACTAACCAAAGGAAATGGCAGTCATCAGATGGAAAGATTAAGAGATTAATACCTAGCAGCAAAGGACAGCGCTTGATAATTGCTCATGCAGGTAGTCGACAACATGGACTAATACAGAATGCAGAGCTCATTTTTCTTTCAAAATCCATAGAAAATCGGGATTATCACTCTGAGATGAATGGTCACATATTTAGACATTGGATTGAAAATTCTGTTCTCCCATCACTAGATCGACCATCTTGCCTAATAATGGACAATGCAGCGTACCACAACATTGTTGCACTTGAAGATAAAGTCCCGACGTCATCCAGTACAAAAGATGCTATTAAGATATGGCTCACAAAGGAGCACATGCAATTTAATAACATGTACTTAAAACCTGAATTACTATCTCTAGTAAAGCAAAAACAAAGGACACAGATTTTTCAAATAGATAAGATTATCCAAAAGCACGGTCATATAAGTTTGAGGCTGCCACCTTACCATGCTCATTTAAATCCAATAGAACTAATCTGGGCAAAATTAAAAGGACAAGTGGCAGATGAAAATATAACATTCAAATATGCGATGTAAAGACTCTTGCTAATCTCGCTTTATTAAATATAGACAAAGATTATTGGGCTAAATGTGAAGACCACGTCTTAAAACAGGAAGAGGAATATTGGAAAAATGATGGTTTGTGGAATGTTCAACCCCAAACAGTTATTAATCTTTTAGACTCGTCTGATTCAGAATGAAAGTATATAGCCCCCACAATGTTGGCCCCTATATTACCTTAAATTATTTCAACAAACGGTCCTTTTCAGGACCACACAACTATGAAAATTGGACATACAGGTATACCTTGATATTATCGTCCGTCCTCGAACTGAGCAGACAATAATTATCCTGGTGTTTTGTTTTATCCAGTTATTTCCCAATTACGGCCACGCCTTTACCTAGTGAAAATTAATCGTAGACCAGCAACTACGGTAATTTCTATTCTTTAGGGCTTCACAATTTACAATTTTGACAAACATCAAAGAAATATCGCCGCTTTAAGAAAACTGCAGCTGCAAGATATTTGTTAAATATACATTTAAAGGGTCTTTTGCATTCTAATAACATTTGGAAAATTTCAAAAGTATTTAACAAACGGTTAGAGAGTAATAGCGTTTTGAAGTTGGGCATATGTTTTGAAACGAGCTATAGATCAAATTTCTCAGAGCAAAAATATTTATATAACGTCATCAATATTCTAAGATTGCATGCAAATTTTGAAAGCAAAATAACAAACGGTTATCACTCAAAATTAATTCAGGTGTGATTATGAATTTCTGAACGGACTATACTACTATTACTACTACTACTACTACTACTACTACTACTACTACTACTAATACTACTACTACTATTACTACTACTACTACAACTACCATCACTACCACTACTACTACTATATGACGTCCCCCCCCACCCACCCCTTGTCGATATAAACAAAATATTGCAACTCGACCGAGTCGTACGTTGACACACTGAAATCACGCTTTTCATGACATTTGGATATTTAAGCTATTGTATTTCCTGTCAGTGCGCAATTTACAAGATTCCTTTTTGCAAGACAGAACTAATTTTAAATATGGTGTCGCCTTCATTTCAGTTTACCTCGAGAGACAATCCAAAACATTTTATTCGGAACGTGTAAAATATGTTCAAATTGGTAGGTAGAACTGCAATTGTGAACGATGATGAAAGGGTCATAACAAGTAGTTGTCAATTTACCGCCGATTTAAAACTTTCTCGATAGACAGCACGTGCCTAATGACAGATTATTGGGTGAAAGTGTTCCAGAAATAAAACAAACACTTTAGCTCTAGTATGAGTTTATATTAGTACAACTTGTTGAGGAAGATATCGATTAATTACGACACGAGAGAGGTTATGTTATCAAATGTTTGCACGTTTTCCTGACTGGGCGGTGTCAGTTCAAATGTCTTGCGATGTTTTAGTAGACCGGCTTTTCATTCGAAAGTATACCCAGCATCTTGTTCATCTTCTTCATTAACATTTGCACGACGACTATTCTTCATGTCGTTAACTCTAAGTCTGTTAAGTGTAGTGCTAACATAATCGTTAACTCTTTTAAGACTGTAAGGTCAGAAGTGGTAATATAATCGTTAGCTCTGTTCTTATAAGTCAGTTAAGTCAGTAGTGGTAAATAATCGTGAACTCTTATACGTTAGTGTAGTGTAGTGGTAACATGATCGTTAACGCTTTTAAGTATGTTTAGTGTAGAGTAACAGAATCATTAACTCTTATGTCTGTTAAGTGTAAAGTGCAGAATGGCTCAGGCAAAAGCAGGTTTTTAAAAAAATGAGGAAGATACTATGAAATTCATTTTTGACAATAGAAACAAGAAAAAGAGTTCTTAAATGTTATGTAGAACCAGTGTTAACATATGGATGTGAATCATGGACAATAGGATAACAGACAAGAAAATCACTGGAGTCTGTAGAAGTGTGGTTTTACAGAAGAATGTTGAGAATACCATGGACAGCTAAGAAGAGAAGTGAAAACGTTCTGAAAGAAGCCAAAGCAAAATGAGAACTAATTTCCAATATTCGAAAGAAACAATCATCATTTTTTGGCCATGTAATGAGAAGAGAACAACTGGAATATATTGTAAGAACTGGGAAAATTGAGGGAGTAAGAGATAGAGGGAAGCAAAGAGAAAAAATACTAGACAGCGTAAGAGAATGGCTTGGCAGAAGGTCAACAACAGAAATGATAAACAACTCGTGTAATCGAAAGTTATGGAGAGACATGATCACCTACGCCATCAGGCTTGATACTTGATGATGATGTTGAAGTGTAGAGTAACATAATCGCTATCTCTTATAAGTCTGTTAAGTGTAGTGCTAACCTGCTGGCTTGACGATAAAGTTTGCGTGTGTAGATTCGCAGATTCCTTTCGACACAGAAAAGGGTGCATGGACCAATGAGTTTGTGAAAAGTAATGACAACGAGAAAGTACATCACTATGACAACGAGAAAGTACATCAACCCCACCCCCCCCCCTTCCACCCCCTCCCCCCCCCCAAAAAAAAAAAAAAAAACAACAACCTCCAAATGCTGTAATATTTTGCATTAAAATGTGGCAAGTGACTTTACTTTTGTAGTAGTCGTACTTTGCGTTATGTCGTGATTTACAGCAAAATACTGCCTTTCGAGGCAACGAAAAGGTATCAAGTGGAATTCTTTTAAAAACGAGGTTTGTTTTCCCTCTTTCTATCGTACTTCGCTAGACCAGTTCGTTGTTACCTGTACAACCACGGGAACGAGAATTGTGATCTTAATCAGTTATGATTTTCAAATTTGTATCGTTATTGGGTATAGACACATTTAGGTATCACAAATCTATGACTAAGTAATCTAATGAGAGTTGTCCATGACAAGCCACAGGCATAAATAGTTTCAACTTAGTCTTTGAACTACCTTTATGAGAATTGTTTACGACAGGGCATAAACACGTTGAGACTGAAGTAATCGAATTAACTACCTCATGAGAGCTGTCCATGACATGGCTTAGACACGAGACTAAAGACTTCGAATTTGACTACCTGATGTTGTCCATGGCTCGGTGAGGGACCCCTGTACACGGCTGCCAGGAAAAACGGATTAACACGCAAAATGCAGTTCCTAGGGACATCGCCAGAGATGAAAGCTGAAGAACGCAAAATAACATATATATATATATGATCGAAAAGTAATAGCAAACGCAGACACGTGCGGCGAAGATAAGAACAAATATTAATAAAATCTATGTAAAAAAAAAGACACCCCAGATAGAGAATATATCTTCTGTTTCGGAAATAGTGGCACAATTTAGTCATAGTTTTATTAAAAAGAACTAGAAAAAATCGATGAACCGAATAAAATTTCAGCAAAAGAAGGACAGAAAACGAGATCAGTTTTTGTCCTTTGCGCATTGAGACCTCATTAAGTTGTGTGTCGCTGTGTTCCCAGGGAGATTACAAAAAGATAGGGCTAATAATAAACAAGATAAATGTACCCTCTATGAGACTGACCAATGGGAAATGCTGGGCTAATGGTTAAATTTTATTTTCTGTGACCATTGGCATATTTATAGAGAACATTGTCCAACTACAGAGTTACTAAATGCCTGCAGGCAGAAAATAAAACCGGAAAATCCTCTAACTAGAGTGACGTTTTTATGTATAGCAGCTATAAACGGCTGACGTCACACTACCCAAACTCCCTTGCTCGAAAAGGTGAAAACGAAAAGTTAGTTAAGTTTTCCGGGAATTTCCTCTCAGCCCTCAAGCATAAGTATGTATAGTTGGCTGTGGTGGAAGCCACGCCAGGCAGACCTACCTGCCCCGGAGAGATGTGATGATGCCCAACTTCGAAGTTTAGGTAAACCATGAAGAGGCCGGGCTGTCAAAAGACACTTCTAGTTGTAACAGCTGGAATGTGAACCCGACCGCCAAGTCACCAGAAAAGCGCATTAAGCACTTTACTACATGGGGCTTCCATAGTTCTGAAGCTGGGCGTAATGTACAATTTAAAAAAAAAAACAAATAGCATTTATCATCATTGAGTACTGTCTCCACATCGAAGGTTGGTCACCATAGAGCGCCATTCTGCTCTGTCTCTTGCGTTGATAGGGCAGGTTGTCAAAGGCTGATTTGTCAATCGTTTGATGTAACTCGTCCATGTTAGTCTTGGTCTGCCTCTGTCTCTTTTACCTTGTATTTTCCCTTCCAATATTACTTTTAGTAGGCTGCTGTGTCTTTTAACATTACCCAAAGATGTCATTTGTCTTGTTTGAATTGTGTTTAGAAGTTCTCTTTTCAGTTTTAATTGTTTTAAGACTCCATCGTTTGTTTTCTTTTCTTTCCATTCAAATCCCCCTATTCTTGTATAAATCCACATTTCAAAGACTTAAATTTTCTGTTCTGTTTTTTTTGTCTAATATCCATGTTTCTGCACCTTACTGGAATGTTGAGAAGATAAAACATTTTGCTATTCTTAGTTTTAGCCCTGGCATTCCTTATACATTAGGGCTGTTACAGAATTACAAAAGACATGTATGGACGAAGTGGCTAATGTGTTCATAACAGCATTAAAAAAAAAGTAAAGAAACCCGTCACGCCAAGTGGCATATAGGAAATATGATGTTAGTGACCATAATATTTACAGACTGCCGGCACGTGATTTTTTTGGGGTAATGTGGTCGGCGTTACGCCCGTGCAGCTTTACTTTCCCCAAAAAAAATCCGGTATCCATTTAAGGCTGGCCGGAAGCCGTCGATCAGGATCGAACCCGAACTCTTATCCTTTGTAGTCCTGTTCACTAACCACTGAGCTATCTCAGTTCCCATCATAATATAATGGCCGTCATAAATACTCGCTACAGCCAACACTGCAAATAGTTACAGACCACTGAAGCGCACATGTTATCCTGCTACTAACCCTAACGATAAGAATATTTAACTTAGTTAGACAGTCAGTCAGTCAGTCAGTCAGTTACTTACTTACTTACTGACTTAGTTAGTTAGTTACTTACTTAGTTAGTTAGTTAGTTAGTTACTTACTTACTTACTTAGTTAGTTAGTTAGTTAGTTAGTTAGTTAGTTAGTTAGTTAGTTAGTTAGTTAGTTAGTTAGTTAGTTAGTTAGTTAGTTAGTTAGTTAGTTATGAACATGTTCGGGGTGTAGTTATGATGACATACAAATAACTCATTAACTCATTAGTCTAGTTAGTCGTCGCATTATCCGTATCGTACATAGAACAACTGTCGATAAGCAGTCAGATTACCTCCCCAGCAAATCCCTCAGCGTGAATCGATAAACTGATTAAGTTAGCCTGGGACAGAATAACTAATGAATGCTCTTTCCTTCTCTCGGAAGACGTTTTCTTAATGGATCTACCTGAAGCCGATGGAGAGGCCCACACCTGTTTGGAAATAACCTTTCAAATGTTTTAAAAGTCAAATGCTTACTTAAGAACTAGAAAAACAAAACCCAGAAAAGTTACCGTTCTTGGAGAGTACAATGTCGACAACACAATCTTGACACATCTTCACACTGACATTACATGGTGCGACTGACGAAACTATAGCACCGACGTCGCGAATTTTACATGTAAATGTATTTTCTTATTTTAAAAGTACGTTGCTGTTATTATTGTTTTTGTTCGCAAAAGTAGACACGGAAGTCCATGACTGATGTGCCGTACAAGGTTAGCAATACAATAGCCATCATTTGTTCGGTTGACGGAGAGACTGCTCTGGGTTTCTAATTATTATTGTTGTATACAGAAATTTCGTCATAGCACTCAGTGTCCAATAGAACTACCGTCATAGCACTCAGTGTCCAATAGAACTACCATCATAGCATTCAGTGTCCAATAGAACTACCGTCATAGCACTCAGTGTCCAATAGAACTACCATCATAGCACTCAGTGTCCAATAGAACTACCGTCATAGCACTCAGTGTCCAATAGAACTACCATCATAGCATTCAGTGTCCAATAGAACTACCATCATAGCACTCAGTGTCCAATAGAACTACCATCATAGCACTCAGTGTCCAATAGAACTACCGTCATAGCACTCAGTGTCCAATAGAACTACCATCATAGCATTCAGTGTCCAATAGAACTACCGTCATAGCACTCAGTGTCCAATAGAACTACCATCATAGCACTCAGTGTCCAATAGAACTACCGTCATAGCACTCAGTGTCCAATAGAACTACCATCATAGCATTCAGTGTCCAATAGAACTACCATCATAGCACTCAGTGTCCAATAGAACTACCATCATAGCACTCAGTGTCCAATAGAACTACCGTCATAGCACTCAGTGTCCAATAGAACTACCATCATAGCATTCAGTGTCCAATAGAACTACCGTCATAGCACTCAGTGTCCAATAGAACTACCGCCATAGCACTCAGTGTCCAATAGAAACACCATCATAACACTCAGTGTCCAATAGAACTACCGTCATAGCACTCAGTGTCCAATAGAACTACCATCATAGCATTCAGTGTCAAATAGAACTACCGTCATAGCACTCAGTGTCCAATAGAACTACCGTCATAGCACTCAGTGTCCAATAGAACTACCGTCATAGCACTCAGTGTCCAATAGAACTACCATCATAGCACTCAGTGTCCAATAGAACTACCGTCATAGCACTCAGTGTCCAATAGAACTACCATCATAGCATTCAGTGTCCAATAGAACTACCGTCATAGCACTCAGTGTCCAATAGAAATACCATCATAGCACTCACTGTCCAATAGAACTATCATCATAGCACTCAGTGTCCAATAGAAATACCATCATAGCACTCAGTGTCCAATAGAACTACCACCATAACACTCAGTGTCAAATAGAACTACCATCATAGCACTCAGTGTCCAATAGAACTACCATCATAGCACTCAGTGTCCAATAGAACTACCATCATAGCACTCAGTGTCCAATAGAACTACCATCATAGCACTCAGTGTCCAATAGAACTACTATCATAGCACTCAGTGTCCAATAGAACTACCATCATAGCACTGAGTGTCTAATAGAACTACCATCATAGCACTGAGTGTCCAATAGAACTACCATCATATAACTCAGTGTCCAATAGAACTATCATCATAGCACTGAGTGTCCAATAGAACTACCATCATAGCACAGAGTGTGCAATAAAACTACCGTCATAGCACTCAGTGTCCACTAGAACTACCATCATAGCACTGAGTGTCCAATAGAACTACCATCATAGCACTGAGTGCCCAATAGAACTACCATCATAGCACTCAGTGTCCAATAGAACTACCATCATAGCACTGAGTGTGCAATAAAACTACCGTCATAGCACTCAGTGTCCAATAGAACTACCATCATAGCACTGAGTGTACAATAGAACTACCATCATAGCACTCAGTGTGCAATAGAACTACCATCATAGCACTCAGTGTCCATTAGAACTACCATCATGGCACTCAGTGTGCAATAGAACTACCATCATAGCACTCAGTGTCCATTAGAACTACCATCATGGCACTCAGTGTCCAATAGAAATACCATCATAACTCTCAGTGTCCAATAGAAATACCATCATAGCACTCAGTGTCCAATAGAAATACCATCATAGCACTCAGTGTCCAATAGAACTACCATTATTTCACTCAGTGTCCAATAGAACTACCGTCATAGCACTCAGTGTCCAATAGAACTACCGTCATAGCACTCAGTGTCCAATAGAACTACCATCATAGCACTCAGTGTCCAATAGAGCTACCATCATAGCACTCACTGTCCAATAGAACTATCATCATAGCACTCAGTGTCCAATAGAAATACCATCATAGCACTCAGTGTCCAATAGAACTACCACCATAACACTCAGTGTCAAATAGAACTACCATCATAGCACTCAGTGTCCAATAGAACTACCATCATAGCACTCAGTGTCCAATAGAACTACCATCATAGCACTCAGTGTCCAATAGAACTACCATCATAGCACTCAGTGTCCAATAGAACTACTATCATAGCACTCAGTGTCCAATAGAACTACCATCATAGCACTGAGTGTCTAATAGAACTACCATCATAGCACTGAGTGTCCAATAGAACTACCATCATATAACTCAGTGTCCAATAGAACTATCATCATAGCACTGAGTGTCCAATAGAACTACCATCATAGCACAGAGTGTGCAATAAAACTACCGTCATAGCACTCAGTGTCCACTAGAACTACCATCATAGCACTGAGTGTCCAATAGAACTACCATCATAGCACTGAGTGCCCAATAGAACTACCATCATAGCACTCAGTGTCCAATAGAACTACCATCATAGCACTGAGTGTGCAATAAAACTACCGTCATAGCACTCAGTGTCCAATAGAACTACCATCATAGCACTGAGTGTCCAATAGAACTACCATCATAGCACTCAGTGTCCAATAGAACTACCATCATAGCACTGAGTGTCCATTACTAATCCAATGTCTTTTCAACTCTCTCATGAAGATCTAGACCTCAACTTTGACTTGGACTTACTCTGTGCATATTTATCTTTACTGTTCTCTGTAGGGTTGAATTATATTTACTTCCTTGTGCCCTTTCTTGTGTTTTCTCTCCTATATCTTGCTGTAGCTCCTAGATGTCTTCACAGATGCAGAGCCAGTGTTTGTTTACTAAACGTGGTGTGCATTTCCTCTTGCTTGAACTAGCTGAGAAGTTCGTCATTGCTCATTTTGTTTGTCTTCAAACGTGTGATACAATTTTTCCGACGCACTTAATAGGGTCAAAATGTTCTCAATCTTAACAAACATGCTACTTGAATTTATTTCATTTCCCCCCTTTTTTATTTATTTCATTCTCTCTAGTTAATTTATTTCATTCTTTTTAATTTTTTTTTTTTAGATATTATTCTCGCTCTTTCTTCTCTTGTTTCTAGTGCCTTTCTTTCATTTTTCCCTTTATTTTCCTTCACTCCTTCCTTCATGATTCTTTGATTCTCTCCTTTCTCGTTTCGTTTCATCGCTCCCGCCTTTCTCGCTTGTTCCTTTATTTTTTTTTTTCTGTTGCCCTTTTTCCCTTCATAATTCATTCTCTTTCACTTTGCTGCTGTTCTTATGAATTATGATAATCTTTATTTACATTAACAATTAGTACGTTTTTGATAAGGTGAATAATGAAGAATATCGCTATGTTTATTTATACTTGAGGAAACATAACATTCGGTAACGTTAGCAGCATTCCTGGCTTTATTAATGTATCCTCCCAAATCTGGCTGGAAGTAGAAGAAAAGCAAAGCCGTGGATGAACAATAGTCATGTCTGGGGGAGGCCAGCTTGGGCCAGGAATAACATCACTCACAATCACAATGTGCTCGTGTTGGACGGGGGCGGGGGGAGCTAGCCAGAGGCAGTAAATGACCCATACAAGGATCAATATGGGCTGGAAAGTGTAGAGAGGAGAAAGATAAAAGTGTGAGGCGGCAGATAATGTCCGAAGAATAAGAGAAAAAAGACAGGATTGTCAATGAGTAATTGCGTATCTGAAATAGAGAGAATGGGTCGTTCTTTATATGGAGTTTCTCTTATTGGGACGTTTTTGTGAGAAAATGCTGACGGAAAATAGCTTGTTGTATGTAGTGAGATTAAAAGATTGATAAATAATTAAGACTTGATTGAGAACTAGACAAGGTGATTGATGAATGGATTCATGAATACGTTTAGAAGAGGAAGAACGTGCGCTCGTTGATGATGAATTATGCTGAAGTTGCACGATACATACTTAAAGGCCTTACAAGCTTTCTATCAATCAAGAACCCATGAATATCAGGTACAGTTTAAAATTACTGGCAGGCCAAAATGAACGTGATAAATATAATCATACTTGTTGCATATGATTGAAGCAATATTTTTAATATTTTCTTTTCTTTAGCAAAATCACAATCCTAATTTTGTGTTGTTACGAATGTCAAGTTATATTCAGGTATTTTTACTTCAAATTTTGTAAAGGGGTTATTTATATATTTTACTTTCAAATGAAGCACGTCTATATCAGCGTGATGAGGACAAAATATATAGATTCACTTAACAAACGGTGTCCCATTTAGAACGCAACAACCACACAATCTGGTGATAAGACACAATCTGTTCTGCAACATTTCAGTTTGTTCTCTGCAAAGTTTAATTTTTCTACGGCGGGTTGTTTTTTGTTGTTCATTAACAAATCTGAGATTAATGTTTCCCGCAACAATAGTTTATTTTATTTTTAATGTTATCTTAAATGAAATAGTAGAAGATACACATGGTAGAAGGATGAATATCATTCCAAGAA
Source organism: Megaustenia siamemsis (assembly GCA_032433765.1). NCBI lineage: Eukaryota > Metazoa > Mollusca > Gastropoda > Stylommatophora > Ariophantidae > Megaustenia > Megaustenia siamemsis. Next base: position 60,388,013 of record JAVIAB010000024.1, read on the forward strand.
GGATGGTAGTCAACCTTCGTTGCGGAGAAGGCACTCGATGAAGGTGATGATAAGATACACAAACAATTCAGCCAGGACAAACGTTAAGGTTTTACTTCTTTGAGATAGTTTGCCTTATTATTGTGACTACTCTCTGCTCAAAGGAGCCGCCATAGCTCAGTGGTTAGTGAACTAGACTACAAAGGACAAGTAGTAGGGTTCGATCCCATATTACGGCTTCCGGGTTCACCCAGCCTTAAATGGGTACCGAATTTTTTTCTGGGAAAGTAAAGCGGCACGGGCGCAATACCGACCACATTACACCAAAATCATGTGCCGAAGGTTTATAAAAATTATGGTCACTAACACCATATTCCCTATACGCCACATTCGGCGTGGCGGGGCTCTTTGCTTTACTTTCTCTCTGCTCAACGTCAGACTGTTGCATTGAAGAGATCATTTTTGTTGGCAGATTGAGCTGCTGCTGCAATGGAGGTTCTTGTTTGCCAAACTGATTCTGGTGAGTATCCCATGTGAGACTCTGGGTGCTGCAATTGTTATGATCTTACTAACTTATTACAAATTTACACTAAGTTATGCTTAAAAAAAACATAAATGTAATGAGATTTTGGGGGCATGTTAAAAGACACAAAAAGAAGTAAAGAGCCCCCGTCACACCAAGTGGCGAATAGGGAATATGGTGTCAGTGACCATACATTTTACAGACTTTCGGCCCATGATTTTTGGAGTAATGTGGTCGGTATTACGCCCGTGCCGCTTTACTGTCTCAGAAAAAAATCAGGTACCCATTTAAGGCTGGGTGAACCCGGAAGCCATCGGTTGGGATAGAACCCTATCCCTCGTCCTTTGTAGTCCAGTTCACTAACCACTGAGCTATCGCGGTTCCCTTTAAAAGACACATCAGCCTACTAAAAGTAATCTTAGAATGGAAAATACAAGGTAAAAGATGCAGACCATGACTAACAAGGACGAATTAACATCAAAAGATGGACAGGTCAGCCTATGACAATCTACACCTTCAAAGCAAAACACAGAGCGGAATCGCTCCATCGTATCCAACCTTCGATATGGAGAAGGCACTCGATAATAACTATGAAGCGTTTTTAAAGTCTGAATATTTTGCTTGTTAAACAACGCTATTTGGTATATAAGTGTCAATAACACGGGGAGGAATATCGGTGGTTGAGAAGTTAGTGATCTCTAAAGTTAGTGACCTCTTCTTGATCTGAGAGGTCAGGGTTCGATTCTTAGAAGCAGCAGTTTTTTTTTTTCGACCGACATTTCTCTGGGATTCACCGAACCTCTAAAAATGATGGGTACAAAAGATTTTTCTGGGAAGAAAAGGCGGCCTGGCGTGATACCGATACCATCACCCAACAGTGTGTCGTGATACCGACACCATCACCTATAATGTGTTGTGTTATCGACCCCATCTCCCAAAAATGTGTCGTGATACCGACCCCATCACCTACAATGTGGCGTGGTACCGACCCTATCACTCAACAATGTGTTGTGGTACCAACCCCATCACCCAACAAAGTGTTGTGGTACCGACTCCATCACTCAACAATGTGTTGTGGTACCGACCCCATCACTCAACAATGTGTTGTGGTACCGACCCCATCACCCAACAAAGTGTTGTGGTACCAACCCCATCACCTAAAAATGTGTTGTGGTACCGACCCCATTTCCCAACAATGTGGCGTGGTACCGACCCCATCACCCAACAATGTGGCGTGGTACCGACCCCATCACCCAACAATGTGTTGTGATACCCACCCCATCACCCAACAATGTGTTGTGGAACCGACCCTATCACCCAACAGTGTGGTGTGGTCATGGATAAATATTTAACAAAACCATGTGCCCCATACGTGGAGGGGACTGTTACCTAATACGCGGGATAGATTTTTTAAAAGGCAGGCAGAAAGAAATATGATGGCGGCTTCGTCATAGAGACATAACGGACCATTTATAATTAGATAATGGCGTGTACTAAGACGTAAAAAAGAGCACTGCAGACATGTTAAAATATCTCAACAACATATTTTAAAAAGAACTGGTTTAGAAAACATCATTATACAGAGGGAGTCGAAGGCGCGTCTCACAGCAGCATAGCTGGAAGTTGTCAGCGACCCACAGCTGATTGCTTGCGCTAAGATCGGTGAACCAGAACTATCCAAACCCTGCTCCACCTCTCAGTGGTGCCTCTAGTAAAAGGCTAACATGTCTAATCTGGCCATGCGAGTAGGGATCGAAGAAGGAAGTCAACTTGGTACTCAAAAATGTCGTGCTGAAGTCGGATGTGTTTGGCTGAAAGGCGCAAATATCACTGTTATACTGCAAACCACAATACAGACAGGCCCACTTAACGTCATTTTAAGGATGTTACGGATGACGAAGTGGTGTACTCATTTAGCCATCAGGCCAGCGCAACCAAGCAAGCATTTTACAGAGTAAATAAAATACTATGGCCACGACAAGAGATGCAGCGGGCTGGAAATAACAAAAATGGAAGGCATGGTTCCTGGGATACGAATCTGAGGCAGATCAATAAGAAGGTAGTTTCAAGATGTCAAGGAGATATTGAACATGGCAACAGAAGTGGGAGATCTGGCTATTGACAGAGATTCTTTCAGACGGGCTGTGGTGAATGCAACGTTCTGTGGGAGATCTGGCTAGGGACAGAGATTCTTTCAGACGGGCTGTGGTGAATGAAACGTTCAGTGGAAGATCTTGCTAGAGACAGAGATTCTTTCAGACGGGCTGTGGTGAATGCAACGTTCAGTGGGAGATCTGGCTAGGGACAGAGATTCTTTCAGACGGGCTGTGGTGAATGTAACGTTCTGTGGGAGATCTGGCTAGGAACAGAGATTCTTTCAGACGGGCTGTGGTGAATGTAACGTTCAGTGGGAGATCTGGCTAGGGACAGAAATTCTTTCAGACGGGCTGTGGTGAATGTAACGTTCAGTGGGAGATCTGACTAGAGACAGAGATTCTTTCAGACGGGCTGTGGTGAATGTAACGTTCAGTGGGAGATCTGGCTAGAGACAGAGATTCTTTCAGACGGGCTGTGGTGAATGTAACGTTCAGTGGGAGATCTGGCTAGAGACAGAAATTCTTTCAGACGGGCTGTGGTGAATGTAACGTTCAGTGGGAGATCTGACTAGAGACAGAGATTCTTTCAGACGGGCTGTGGTGAAAGTAACGTTCAGTGGAAGATCTGGCTAGAGACAGAGATTATTTCAGACGGGCTGTGGTGAATGTATCGTTCTGTGAGAGATCTGGCTAGAGACAGAGATTCTTTCAGACGGGCTGTGGTGAATGCGACGTTCTGTGAGAGATCTGGCTAGAGACAGAGATTCTTTCAGACGGGCTGTGATGAATTCAACGTTCTGTAAAAGACATGCGACCTGATGGTGATTAAGACGTAGACATCCTTCAATAACAGTAAGATATCATGTATGACAAGATAAATAAACATCAGGTGAAAATAAAAGGGAAAACGTGATGACTAATAAAGTGGTGGTTGACACGAATTGAAACTGTTCGCGATGTCACATACTATCTGCCGATATCATGTAGTATTATTTTTGCCAAGCCTTTCTTTCATACTTAGTGTAGTTAAGTGTTTATCTTAGAACTTATGACTGCCCATATTGGGTAAGGTACTTCGATTGTCGTAAAGTCTGTCATTAAAGAATAGTGACACTGTGACCTTCCAGGCATGTTGTAAGAGGCGACTAAGGAGGTTGATCGATGGCTTGACAAGCTGTCATTGTAAAAAGTATTGTTATGGAAACAGAGCCATAAGTTTTGGAAGCAGCGATCTCTGCAATATGTGCCATTTTGGCACGCAAGGTTTCTGTTTTTTTAAATTGTGGTTCTGCCCTATGTGCCGTCTTCGGCTCGAAAGGACGATAGATAAAGCCTGTCATATGTCATGTAATTCAGTGTACGCATTAAGAACTTAGACACTCCTGTGAACTCACTTATACCATGACTTTGTGTTGACGTAGTTAGAGTATAATCAACGAACATAACCGTTCTCTTTTCATTCTTGATTTCTCGCAACTGCAATCGTGTAGCGACCCAATGTATGTGCATGTTAGAGTGTCTATCTGACTGTGATTTGGTCATGTAGCGACCCAATGTATGTGTGTGTTAGAGTGTCTATCTGACTCTGATTTGATCATATAGCAACCCAATGTATGTGTGTGTTAGAGTGTCTATCTGACTGTGATTTGATCATGTAAGACCCTGTGTGTGTGTGTTTGTCTATCGAGGATTTGACCATGTAGGGATCCTCGCGTGTGTATAACTATGTTATTTGGTAATGTAGGTACTCACCTTTTCCTCGATTCTGTCACATATATGTGTGTGCGTTTGTCTCTCTCTATTTATATAGAAACGTACATTCCACTCCATGAAAGCAAATTATTTTTATCCATCTCCTTCACTTCAATATCTCCAATGAAGCCTTCCTTCTTTCTTTTATTCCTTCCTTATTTCATTCCTTCCTTCCTCCCTCCCTCCCTCCCTCCTTTCTTCCCTTCCTTTCTCCCTCCCTAACTTCGTCCTTCCTTTCTTCCTTCCTCCCTTTCTTCCTTCCTCCCTTTCTTCCTTCCTCCCTAATTTCCGTCCTTCCTTCCTCCTCCCTCCCTCTTTCACTCCCTACCAGACTCCCTTCCTATCTTCCCTCTTTCCTTCATTTCTTTCTCCCTTCCTTTCTCCCTCCCTCCCTCACTTCCGATCTTCCTCCCTTCCTCCCTCCCTCCATACCTTCCTTCCTTCCTCCTATCTCCCTCCCTCCGTTCTTCCTACCAGATTCCCTTCCTTCCCTCCTTCCTTCCTTTCCCCATCCCTCCCTCCCTCCCTCCCTTCCTTCCTTCCTTCCTTCCTTCCTTCCTTCCTTCCTTCCTTCCTTCCTTCCTCAAACATGCATTTTTTTCATCTGACAGAAAAGATGAAGCGTTAAACGACTAACGTTTCAACTTGACATCATCATGAAACACAAAATATAAAACAATGTAAAAAAAAAATAAAATTGTTAAAGAACAGCAATCTTTATTTGAGAGCAATCAACATCGCTCGCTTTCCAGACTGCTAGAACTCCCAAGACAATCATAAATAAAGTATTACTTTCTGTCACAATGTTCTTTGAAAGAACACAAATGATGCCTGAAAATTTCCTTACTTCTAATAAATGTTCTCGAATTTTCTGAATTGTCTAGTAGGTTTGACTATTATTTCTGTTTTAAATATATTGCACGATCTGTTACGAAGACTAATACTGGACTATGATACCAATATTAATCTCTGCAACATTCATTCGAAGGAACTAGAGGATTAAATTTCCGGTCAATATGGTGGATAGGCGGCAGGAATTATTAAAGGCTGTCTCTGAAAAGTGCTCCTTGTTGCAGTTTGCTCATATTCCAAATCCGGCTTGCTGCCGGAGCTACTAAGTTAAGTGCACTGTGCACACCGTGAGCTGTGCGTTTCATCCGTTTTGATGGTGTTTCGATTTCCGATAACCATAACCATATGATACCAACAATTGTAGTTTCTTTGTTGAGATTTACAGTGACGTCAATGGTAATGATGATAGTGAAGGGAAGATGTAATAATAAAGAAATCGGTTGGGGTGAGTAACGTTTTGGCAGTATGTTTAATTTTGTTATCTGATTTCTTCTCATTGTTATAGCTTTTTCCTATTCACCGAATACAAACAAGATTAAATGTAGGAGTTTAACAGAATGAGGTACATATTGACACAGAAGATTATATAGTTTGGGAAGACAAACAGGGCTACATGTAGATAGTGTTCTATAAACATTAGCAATTCGATCCAAAACGAATACATATGGGAGTATCAAACATCAGTGATTAAGCATTAGATCAAACACGGCTAGTCATCATCATACATCATCAATAACAAATAGATCAAACACGGCTGTTAGAACTCACCATTCTACATCATCAATAACAAATAGATCAAACACGGCTGCTAGAACTCACCATTCTACATCAATCAATAACAAATAGATCAAACACAGCTGCTAGAACTCATAATTCTACATCTTCAATAACAAATAGATCAAACACGGCTGCTAGAACTCATCATCATACATCATCAATAACAAATAGATCAAACACAGCTTCTAGAACTCATCATCATACATCATCAATAACAAATAGATCAAACACGGCTGCTAGAACTCATAATTCTACATCAATCAATAGCAAATAGATCAAACACGGCTGCTAGAAGTCATCATCACACATCATCAATAACAAATAGATCAAACACGGCTGCTAGAACTCATAATTCTACATCATCAATAACAAATAGATCAAACACGGCTGCTAGAACTCATCATTCTACATCATCAATAACAAATAGATAAAACACGGCTGCTAGAACTCATCATCATCAATAACAAATAGATCAAACACAGCTGCTAGAACTCATCATCATACATCATTAATAACAAATAGATCAAACGCGGCTGCTAGAACTCATCATCATACATCATCAATAACAAATAGATCAAACACAGCTGCTAGAACTCATCATCATACATCATCAATAACAAATAGATTAAACACGGCTGCTAGAAGTCATCATCACACATCATCAATAACAAATAGATCAAACACGGCTGCCAGAAGTCATCATACTACATCAATCAATACCAAATAGATCAAACACGGCTGCTAGAAGTCATCATTCTACATCAATCAATAACAAATAGATCAAACACGGCTGCTAGAAGTCATCATTCTACATCAATCAATAACAAATAGATCAAACACGGCTGCTAGAAGTCATCATCCTACATCATCAATAACAAATAGATCAAACACGGCTGCTAGAAGTCATCATTCTACATCAATCAATAACAAATAGATCAAACACGGCTACTAGAACTCATCATTCTACATCAATCAATAACAAATAGATCAAACACGGCTGCTAGAAGTCATCATTCTACATCAATCAATAACAAATAGATCAAACACGGCTGCTAGAAGTCATCATTCTACATCAATCAATAACAAATAGATCAAACACGGCTACTAGAACTCATCATTCTACATCAATCAATAACAAATAGATCAAACACGGCTACTAGAACTCATCATTCTACATCAATCAATAACAAATAGATCAAACACGGCTGCTAGAAGTCATCATTCTACATCAATCAATAACAAATAGATCAAACACGGCTACTAGAACTCATCATTCTACATCAATAAAGAACAAGACGATCAAACACAGATACATGTATACATAGTCCACATCAAACAATAATAACTAGATTCAACATCTGAAATGCACATGAAACGTTTCCAATAACATAGATAAATGGAATTATAAAACGTCCCAAAATATAACTTAAAGGATACCAACCGGCAAGTTCTGCCTAGATATAACTATTTTCCCTCCACATTTCCAGGCCGAAACAGACCCACAAAATGGACAGAACAGAACCAAATTAATTAAGGAAGCCCTAACACTGAGACAGGAAACTTGAATTTAAAAATGGAAAAGTTTTAGAGGAAGTATTCTGTGTTCATCTTCGTGTTAGCCCTTACTAGCTAGCGACTGGAATTATTCAGGATTTATAATCGACATCATTTATAGAAAAGCAATAACTATGTGCAGGGTAACTCTAGTGCAATGAAATCACCGACCCTGTTAATTATTGAATCAATTAATCAATTACAAATTTATGAAAAATGATAAATAGTTTTGCGTTTTCAGCGAGCAATCTTTCAAAAACAAACTAAAGAAAACGACAATTACGATTTTATTTTTCTAAACTCTGGAGTCTACCGGGTATCTATGACGTTGAGTTATAAAGAATGAATGTCACCACGCAGTGTCCAGGTCAAAGTGAGTTTTTCATAATTTTCTTTCTTCAAATTTTGTCTTCGCTCAGCGACTACTCACATTTGTTGTTTTTACTTAAACAAACGAACATTAATGTATGTTTGTAATAGTCATATCCACTGATAACAAAATGCGTAAAAAATTAAAACTGAAGGCAAATCTGCACTGGATAAAATGTTCGCCTGCTACCTTTATCAAACATGGTCCTTATCTAAGAAAGGAAGATTTCAACACGTGAAAGTTTTCTTTTGAGGGGTAAACGCATTAACGCCAACAAAAGAGATAGAAAAATGAACATGATAAAATTAGAGAAACGTTCGTTAGTCACATTCCGAAATACAGGCTCCTAGATATACAGATACCTAGAAATATGCATACTTAGAAATGCGGATACCTATAAATAAAGACACCTGGAAATTCAGGCTTCTAGAAAAATAGTCATCTTGAAACACAGACATCTAGAATTACAATCTTCTAGAAATACAGGCTCTTTGGAATACAGGATCCTAGAAATAAAGACACTTAGAAATACAGACACCTACAAATAGAGGAACCGAAAAATAAAGACACATAGAAATGCAGGCTACTTGAAATACAGGCTACTAGAAATACAGACACTTAGAAATACAGACACCTACAAATAGAGGAACCTAAAAATAAGGACACCTAGAAATGCAGGCTACTAGAAATAGATGCTCCCAGAAATAGACACCTAGAAATACAGACACTAAGAAATACAGGCTACTACCTAGAAATACAGATAGAATTACAGACATCAAGAAACACGGACACCAAGAAATACGGAGAAGAACTAGTTCAATCATCTCGCAAGAATTGAGAGTAATCAATTGGCAACTACGCGTCTAAAACAGTCAAAGATAATGTCTCAGACATGAAGCTGACCAGAAAATCAACATCATAAAAGCCCTGAACCTGTGCGGGTACAACAAGTCACATCGCACAAGATATATAAAACATCATTTTATAACAAAACTTTGGACATCTATACATCAGTGTTTTTCAACTGGAACAGGTTCGTGTAAATTGTTTCGGGTTTTAGCGGCTGTGGGATATATATTTTTATAAATTATTGATAACTTGAATTTCCGAAAATTCAAATTCCATGCCAAATACATGACAATGATAGTATACATGTAAGTGGATCAGAAATTGAAAGGCCTTGGAATATTATAATTGTCTGGCATTATGGGATAGGATGATAGAGTTCCGATTACCATGTACATAAATGAAAAGAAAGGAAAGAAGTAGGGACGGATCGAAGGAAGGGAGGAATTACGGATCGAAGGAAGGAAGGACGGATCAAAGGGAGGAAGGAAGGACGGAAGGAAGGGAGGAAGGAAGGAAGGAAGGAAGGAAGGAAGGAAGGAAGGAAGGAAGGAAAGGAAGGAAGGAAGGAAGGAAGGAAGGAAGGAAGGAAGGAAGGAAGGAAGGAAGGAAGGAAGGAAGGAAGGAAGGAAGGAAGGGAGGAAGGGAGGGAGGGAGGGAGGGAGGGAGGAAGGACGGATCGAAGGGAGGAAGGAAGGACGGAAGGAAGGAAGGAAGGAAGGAAGGAAGGAAGGAAGGAAGGAAGGAAGGAAGGAAGGAAGGAAGGAAGGAAGGAAGGAAGGAAGGAAGGAAGGAAGGAAGGAAGGAAGGAAGGGAAGGAAGGAAGGAAGGAAGGAAGGAAGGAAGGAAGGAAGGAAGGGAAGGAAGGAAGGGAGGAAGGGAGGGAGGGAGGGAGGAAGGACGGATCGAAGGAAGGAAGGACGGATCGAAGGGAGGTAGGAAGGAAGGAAGGAAAGAAGGAAGGAAGGGAGGGAGATAGGGACGGAGGAAGGAAGGGTGGGAGGAAGGAAGGGAGGAAATGAGGAAGGAAGGAAGGAAGAAGGAAGGAAGGAAGGAAGGAAGGAAGGAAGGAAGGAAGGAAGGAAGGAAGGAAGGAAGGAAGGAAGGAAGGAAGGAAGGAAGGAAGGAAGGAAGGAAGGAAGGAAGGAAGGAAGGAAGGAAGGAAGGAAGGAAGGAAGGAAGGAAGGAAGGAAGGAAGGAAGGAAGGAAGGAAGGAAGGAAGGAAGGAAGGAATGGATGTTATAAAATAAGGTGATCAACCTGGTTCATTAATTCAAAGACGTATGTTAAAACTGATCTATCTACAGCGACACAGCTAATTGGCAAACATTGTATGGGGCCGGGAAGCGAAAGCGTATAAGGATTGAAATATTGGTCGTCATATTTGTCAATAACAACTTGAGATGGAGGATGCACCACATAAATAGGAAAAAAGAATAGCTGTGGCCAAAATAGCATCTCAGAAAATGGAAAACGTCTTGTGTAACTAGTCTTTGTCAACAGAAGTGAGAAAGAGAGTTCAACGGTGTTATATAGAGCCAATTCTGACCTATGGAAGTGAATGTGACAGTAGACAGACATATGAAAAGAAGTTTAGAGGCCACAGAGATGGGATTTATCGGAAGAACATTGGAAACTCCCTGGACAGTTAGGAAGACAATCGAGGACATTCTCAAAGAGGTCAGCACAAAAAGGGAGCTCCTAAAAAACATCAGAAAGAAACAATCAACATTTTTAGGTCACGCCATGAAAAGAGGAAAGTTGGAATACTTGATTACAACTGGCAAAATCAAAGGAAAGAGTGATCGCGGATGACAAAGAGAGAAAATACTGGATAGCTTACTGTCATGGCATGGAAGACAGTCAGCAATAGAACTGTTACGATGAACTGTAGATAGAAGATTGTGGAAGGACATGATTGCCTACGCCAACTGGTATGACACATGATAATGATGCTATTTGTCAATAATAAGAATCATGATATAATTTGTCCACGTTGAAACTTGGCTCTTATGTCAGCTACTCTCAAATACTTCCTCTGCTGTAAACATTCAAGAATATTGCAGAAATGAGAGGTATGACAAAGCATCAGAATGGTGCAGCTGAATGCAGTGACTTCAGAACAATAAGCCTAATGAGCTTTGTAACAAAAATCTTTCCAAAAGTTATACAAGGAAGGATTCAGAATAAATCAATATTGAATTAGATTAGCAGCAATTTGGATTTGGGAAAAATAGTGGGACAAAAGGAGCCATATTCTGCATGAGAACATTAGTCGAAAAGTACACAGAAGTAAACAAATCAATATATGCCAGCTTCACAGACTACATCGAAACTTTGGATAGAATACACCATAAACAACTTATAGACTGCCTAAAAGATATACATCTGTATGACATGGATATATGATTAATATGTAATCTATACTGGGAGCAATCAGCAATAATAAAATATAACAAAGAGAACTCGACACCCATTGATATAAAAAGATGAATAAAACAGGGATGCATCCATTCACCAAGTTTGTTCAATCTATGCACTGAGCAAATCTTTAAAAAAACATCACAGAGATGCCAGGCCTGAGCATTAATGGAGAAAACAATCAATAACCTAAGATATGCTGATGATACTGTATTACTACTAGCAGAAAATCCTAAAGATCTACAACAATTACTTAATGAAATGAACACGACAAGCAAAAAATATGGATTAGATATGAATATCAAAAAGACTAAAAATATGATCATAAGGAAATAAAATTCTCAAGACTTACAAATAAATAGAGGTCAGCACAAAAAGGGAGCTCCTAAAAAACATCAGAAAGAAACAATCAACATTTTTAGGTCACGCCATGAAAAGAGGAAAGTTGGAATACTTGATTACAACTGGCAAAATCAAAGGAAAGAGTGATCGCGGATGACAAAGAGAGAAAATACTGGATAGCTTACTGTCATGGCATGGAAGACAGTCAGCAATAGAACTGTTACGATGAACTGTAGATAGAAGATTGTGGAAGGACATGATTGCCTACGCCAACTGGTATGACACATGATAATGATGCTATTTGTCAATAATAAGAATCATGATATAATTTGTCCACGTTGAAACTTGGCTCTTATGTCAGCTACTCTCAAATACTTCCTCTGCTGTAAACATTCAAGAATATTGCAGAAATGAGAGGTATGACAAAGCATCAGAATGGTGCAGCTGAATGCAGTGACTTCAGAACAATAAGCCTAATGAGCTTTGTAACAAAAATCTTTCCAAAAGTTATACAAGGAAGGATTCAGAATAAATCAATATTGAATTAGATTAGCAGCAATTTGGATTTGGGAAAAATAGTGGGACAAAAGGAGCCATATTCTGCATGAGAACATTAGTCGAAAAGTACACAGAAGTAAACAAATCAATATATGCCAGCTTCACAGACTACATCGAAACTTTGGATAGAATACACCATAAACAACTTATAGACTGCCTAAAAGATATACATCTGTATGACATGGATATATGATTAATATGTAATCTATACTGGGAGCAATCAGCAATAATAAAATATAACAAAGAGAACTCGACACCCATTGATATAAAAAGATGAATAAAACAGGGATGCATCCATTCACCAAGTTTGTTCAATCTATGCACTGAGCAAATCTTTAAAAAAACATCACAGAGATGCCAGGCCTGAGCATTAATGGAGAAAACAATCAATAACCTAAGATATGCTGATGATACTGTATTACTACTAGCAGAAAATCCTAAAGATCTACAACAATTACTTAATGAAATGAACACGACAAGCAAAAAATATGGATTAGATATGAATATCAAAAAGACTAAAAATATGATCATAAGGAAATAAAATTCTCAAGACTTACAAATAAATATCAAAGTTGAAAGAATAGACCTGGAGACAGTTCACAACCACAGCTATCTTGGACATACTATAACCAGTGATGGAAAATGTAAAACTGAAATAAGCATAAGTATAGGAATGGCTAAAAATAATTTTAATGTCATGAAAAATATACTAACATCAAAACAAATAACACCAGGGCTAAATCTACGAATAGCAAAATATTATATCTTCTCACCATTCCTGTATGATGGAGAAACATGGACATTAGACAAGAAAGCATAACATAATGGAATCCTTTGAAATAGGGATATATAGAAAAATAGGTAGAATTGGATGCAAAGAAAAAAAACAAACGAGGAAATTTTAAAACAACTAAAAATTAAAAGCGAACTACTAAAGACAACTCAAACAAGACAAATGAAATTTTTGAGGCATGTTAAAAGACGCAACAGCCTACTAAAAGTAATCTTGGAAGGGAAAATACAAGGTAAAAGAGATATAGAGATACCAAGTCTAACATAGATGAGTAACATAAAAAGATGGACAAGTCAGACTATGACAATCTGCACCATAAATGCAAGAGACAGTGGAATGGCGCTTCATGTTTGCCAACCTTCAATGCGGAGACGACACTCAATGATGATGATGACAAAAGCATAAAAAAATATCAGCTACAATCAAGAGAAGCAGGTGGTTGGTCATATGTTGGTCATATCTTGGTCATATGTTGGTCATATGTTGGTCACATCTTGGTCATATGTTGGTCGTATGATGAGAAGAGGCAGCAAAGGAATCTCAAACCAAGCCCTCAAACGAGAGCCAGAAAGTAAAGAAAAAAGGGTTAACCTAGATAAACACTAAAAAGAACATGAAAACGCGAGCAATAACAGCAGGCTTCAGATCCCTCGCCAAGATTGAACAACTCGCCCAGAATAAAGCCGTCTGGCGAGCCACAATGCGGGTCATGTGCAAGGTCTGACAGTTAAAGGGTCGTCAGACAGAAGAGTTTATAATTTCTGCCCTATGTGCCGTTTTCGGCTCCAACGGACTATAGCTAGACAGGTAGATAGATTATATATTTATTTACAGTCTACATGTTTCTTATCGAGGGAGCCGCGATAGCTCAGTGGTTAGTGAACTGGACTCCAAAGGACAAAAGGTAGGGTTCGATCCCAACCGACGGCTTCCGGATTCATCCAGCCTTTAATGGGAACCTGATTTTTTTCTGGGAAAGTAAAGCGGCACGGGCGTTATAAGGACCACATTACCCCAAAAATCATGTGCCGAAGGTCAGTAAAACTTATGGTCACTTACACCATATTCCCTATACGCCACTCGGCGTGACGGGGGTACTTTACTTTTTTTTTATGTTTCTTATCGGCCAGTTCCCTGAATAAATAACGAATCAATGCCGTTGGTTTCACGCCAGGTCGACAAACAAGTGTTCGTGCTTATTTTACTGGACAGAGTCTAAGCTTCCTATGTGCACGTCGGAACAAAACTTTCTATAGGTCCCTGTCGAGCAAAGTCTACGGGGCCGGTGATCTATCCTTTAGAGGCCATCGACAGATATTTGCAAGTCTGACTATAACTTGATAGTTCAAACATTTCGGAGCAAAGAAAAATCGTCAAGGCTAAGGTAATTTGGAACAAAAGAGCCCTAACAGCTAAGATAATTTGGAACAAAAGAGCCCTAACAGCTAAGATAATTTGGAACAAAAGAGCCATAACAGCTAAGATAATTTGGAACAAAAGAGCCCTAACAACTAACATAATTTGGAACAAAAGCGCCCCATAAACTAAGATAATTTGGAACAAAAGAACCCCATAAGCTAAGATAATATGGAACAAAAGAGCCTAAAGAATAAGGATAATTTGGAACAAAAGAGCACCATAAGATAAGATAATTTGGAACAAATAAGCCTCCTAGGTTAAGATAATTTGGAACAAATAAGTCTCCTAGGTTAAGATAATTTGGAACAAAAGAGCACCATAAGATAAGATAATTTGGAACAAATAAGCCTCCTAGGTTAAGATAATTTGAAACAAGTAAGCCTAAAGAATTAGGATAATTTAGAACAAAAGAGCCCCATAATCTAAGATAATATGAAACAAATAACTCTCCAAGGCTAAGATAATTTGGAACAAATGAGCTTTAACGGATAATATCATTCGGAACACATAAGCCACCAAGGCTAAGAGCTAGCTCAGCAACGGATGAGATGACCTAGTAATTCTCAACGTACTACTCTTCCCCGGCACCTGTGAGACGAGCACGCCACTGCTCACGCGCGTGTCAAGGATATTTCTTCATGACCTTCGTGCTACACACTCGTTTGTGTAGCACCAGGGGTATGTTGGGAGTGAGCGAGAGAAAGAAATATCTCTCATTTATATATCCTGCCTCATCTATCTATTTTGAGGATGTTTTTATGTCTATTTTCCCCCACGCTGCTTTTCAATTTTCTAGGCAGCTGTTTTGCCTATTGCTCATCTGCCGTTCTGGGCATATTCTCAGCTGTGTTTATTTTTATTTTTATTTTTCCTTTTTCATTTTCATGTCTTATTTTGTCAAATTCTTCTTATTCTACCTTTCAACTCCCTGTAGAGCATAGATCGTCAACAAACACTCTGCAAGCCGTGATATTTCTTGTAATTCTTTTAAAATCATTCCATGTCTTCCACATCACCTTAATATCTGCTTTGACCTGTCTTCTCCAAAAATATTTTGGTCTTCCTCTTTGTCTCTTCCCCTGGGGATTCCAAAATAGAACCTGTCGTGTAATACTCTCAGTTGGCTTCCGCATTGTGTGTTATATCCAGAGACATCGTCTTCGTTGTATTTCTTTGTCCATTGGTATTTGTTTGGTTCTTTTTTCCAACTTTCCACTGTTGTCCACTGCTATTGTTTTATTTTGTTCTTACTTTAGCCTGTGATCATTGCTTTTGTTTTCAGTTTATTTTGTCTAATTTCTCTGCAGCAGTATCATTTTTTTTTGCCTTTTTTGCTCTACATTTAATTTGTTTTTATTCTCGACATCTAAATTGCTATTGACTGCAACTGTTGTGATTTTCTATGTTCCTCTTTTATCAGTTTTGTTTGTTACTGCATTTTAAAATTGCATTTGTAACCATTTTGTCATTTTTTTTCTATTTCTTTTTATTCTTATCACCTCTGTTATTTTATCAATTTTGTCATTATTCCATTACGTAATATTCTACTCTTTTCTATCTTTGAAATTTGTTCAATTGCACCAACCTCTATCTGGTCAGTTTTCTTTTGCCTGCAATCAGGACAATTTAATCAACAGCTGTTTTATCCGTTTTCCATGCTGTTCTTTTCAGTTTCCCAATCGCTGTTGCTCCGCTCATTCTCTGGACCGTTTATCGTGCTAGTTTATCCGTACCCTGGATCAATAATTACTTTTTTTCCCTCCACAGCAGCTTCCACCCTCTCTCTCTCTCTCTCTCTCTCTCTCTCTCACTCTATTCACAACTCGTACACACACAGTGTTACGTCTCTTATTCTCCGATAACTTTTATGATTATTCTAGATTCACTTCCTCCTCTTTCTTCCTCTCCTTCAAAATTCTTTTCCCTCTTCTTCTGTCACTCTTTTCTCTCTCTTATTCACGCTATATCTCTCCATCACTTTCTCTCTCTCTCTCTTACACCTGCACTTCTATTCTCCGAGCTGACCGATACACGATGCTCCCAATAGCCTTGGCCATAACTAGTGAATCCAAGCTAACGTTTTCCTAAGACTTGTTACAATTGAGTCCGGGGCTGAATCTCTAGCGAAGTGAATGTTCATTTATGAATAGAATCAAAACGCTTCATTTGTGCTTTTTTTAAGAAACGGTCTCAAAATTTCACATTCTCAGTTTTATCTGTTTCTGATCTTACTATCTTTAGGGCACTCTCCCATTACTGGGTTCTGTAAGGTGGTGGGGGGGGGGGGGAGGGCTTATAGGGCCGTAGAATAAAGGCCGATTGTCAAGTAGAGGAATACTTTGAAAAAGATGGATAGATGCAGTGACAGAGACATGTAACAACAAAGGAAAATCACTAATTCAGACACTTCGAGCAGCTCAAGAACGACAAATGATATAACCACGACACCTTTTCGGTATCAGTAAGAAAGAGAAAAGAAGAAGATGGATAGATGCAGTGATAGAGACATGTAACAACAACGTAAAATCACTAATTCAGACAGTTCGAGCAGCTCAAGAACGACAAATGATATAATCACGACACCTTTTCGGTATCAGTGAGAAAGAGAAAAAAAAAAAGAAGAATACGTATGTTTTATGTTGAGCATTACGTGCTAAGGTTGAAGTTTTAAAATAAAAATGTTTTCTTTTGGCTGGAATTATGCCAAACTTGGTACAGTATCTCATCTTAAATATTGCGTTGGACTGATCTTTTCTACACGTAAGTTCCCTCCACTTTGAAATACATTTGCCACTACTTACACTGGTTGGTAAATAACATCATTGCACATGTCTTCTTGTTTTTCAGTTGCTCGTTTATAATTTATGTAATATAAGTCTAGCGGGTCTGAATTCGTATCTTGGTTAACCTTGGTGTCTTTTTTCATGAAAAGATTTTAAGGATGAGAGCACTGAAACGAAAGAAAGGTCATAATTATTTAACTGTGATGTTTCCAAAGAAAACTTGAAAGTAACTAGAGGAAACTGGGTTATGATAATTACAAATGTAGCATCATCAGTCTTAGGTACATTAAACAAACACAGCGAAATAGTTGTTAAATGTTTCTATTCAAACGGTCGAAATAGTCTAACCAGATAAGTCTTTATTTTTCCTATTTTTAGTTCAGTTTTTTTTTTTTTTTTTATCTACTGTGTTTTAGTTTAACCCGTCAGCGTTTCAAATACAAAGTTAATGCTTGTACGTATTTTCTTTGTCCCATCAGAAGGCTTTTCTAAGATTGCAACGTCGGAAGTTTGGTGTGGTCTTTCATCATTATAAAGCTCTAGTCATTTGCTGTAAGTTTTTGTCATTTTAATTTTTGTTTATGTTCATTTATTTAACCAGGTTTAGACCACATCTATGCTTCTTAACGACATCCCTGGTCTCTGCATTCAATAGATGACAAGTTCTGTGCGATCAACAGATGATATGTTCTGTGCATTCAACAGATGATAAGTTCGGGGCATTCAATAGATGATAAGTTCGGGGCATTCGATAGATGATAAGTTCGGGGCATTCGATAGATGATAAGTTCGGGGCATTCGATAGATGATAAGTTCGGGGCATTCAATAGATCATCAATTCTGAGCATTCAACAGAAGATAAATTCCGTTCATTCAACAGTTGATAAGTTCTGTGCATTCAACAGTTGATAAGTTTTGTGCATTCAACAGATGATAAATTCTGTGCATTCAACAGTTGATAAATTCTGTGCATTCAACAGTTGATAAGTTCAGGGCATTCAATAGATCATCAATTCTGAGCATTCAACAAAAGATAAATTCTGTGCATTCAACAGTTGATAAGTTCTGTGCATTCAACAGTTGATAAGTTCTGTGCATTCAACAGATGACAAGCACTGTGCATTCAACAGTTGATAAGTTCTGTGCATTTAACAGATGATAAGTTCTGTCTGTGCATTTAACTGTTGATAAGTTCTGTGCATTCAACAGTTGATAAGTTCTGTGCATTCAACAGTTGATAAGTTATGTGCATTCAACAGATGACAAGCCCTGTGCACTTAATGAGGGCGGAGTTTAAAATATATTGTAGTCATATAGCATCGTATAACAAATCGACAGCATTAAGTATCGGCTTTTAGAATTGATGAGATTATACTTCACGACATCATCTCTTATCTCCGCTAGTCAGGTGCCAATTTCATAGTTATGGTGACTTAGGCATGTCGCCGGACACAAGCACGCGTGATTTTTGAGTATTAATGCGAAACAAACAAGTAGTCAATATGCAACTTCTACTCTTGACTTTAATATTGTAGTTGCCGTGAACAAAACAAAAGGTGGTTGAATCTTTCAACCACTCTCTACTTGTTCTTATTTTTTTCTTATTTTTTTCTTTTTTTCTTCTTTTCTTCTTCTTCTTCCTCTTCTGCTTCTTCTGCTTCTTCTGCTTCTTCTGCTCTTCTTCTTCTTCTTCTTTTTCTTCTTCTTCATCTTGAATTTCGTCTCCTATTTCCTTTGAATCATTTTCTTCTTAATTCACAGCTCCTTGTTTTTTTTTTTTATATTTCCCAACTAGTTCTTATTTACTTCTTTATCCTGCAACTCTTCTACAATATGTCTCCCTCGTTATCTCTATCCCACTCTATTTGTACTTTCTTTTTACTCCTCTTCTGTTGTCTCTGTTTCTTTATTTTGATGTTTCTTACTGTTTCTTTCAATCTCCCTCCTTCTATCTATTCCCTTCTATATTTCTCTCTTCATTTCCCCCTTCCTCCTCCTTTTCTCTCTCTCTCTCTCTATCTCTCTTCCATCTTCATACTAATCCCCATCCACATCCCCTCACCACCAAGTCAGTCTGTGAAATACACGATACAAATTCCATTATGAAATATCACAAATACTCATTTCCTTATTCTGATCAATATACACTACCACAGAGCTATGTGGAATTATATCAGTTTTACAGTATTCACTTTCCACAGAAATTCTGGAAGCTTTCAGGAAGAGCTATAGACTATATTCTTCCTGGACTAAGACTCAACCGACAAAAAAGATATTTCATTTTCATGTGACGTTTTAGAAACGATAGTTCTCACCGGAAAAGACGACTAATTTGGTGGGATAACTGGGATTGGTCACGGATTTTCACTACTGAAGCTCAGTGAATGACGTCCTGAAACCATGAGGAGATAGTAATTCGCGAAGGCTTTCTGGCAAATATAAGGTTTTTCATGTCTGGTGTTTTTGTGATTTTAAAGATATTTAGTTTTGATTATGTGTTGATTGCGTCGTAGATATAAACTAGATTTTGTGAATTAATATGGGGGAGGAAGCGAGCGGGGAGGGATGTTAAGCGAATGAGTGTGGATTTGGAAGTAAGGGGATGGAATATAAACTTGATGAAAATGTTGAGGAAATTGTTTTTAATGAGCTCTGGTGGTGGTGAATTAGAGAGGCGAAGAGAGAGAAAGATGTGAAAGAGAAAGGTGAAAAAGGTATGAGAGAGATAGGTGAGAGAGAGGGAAGAAGGATGTGAGAAATAAAGGTGTGTGTGAGGTAAGGCCGAGAGAGAAAGGTGATAGAGAGGGAAGAGAATTGTAAGAATTAAAGGTGAGTTAGAGAGAGAAAGAGAAAAGTGAGAAAAGGGTGGTGGAGAATGCAATGTTTCTCCTAGGTTTCTGTGATAATTGATGTGTCTAGGAGAAAGTGACTACATTAGTGATATACGAACAAATGTAAATGAACAAGAATAAGTGGTCATTTTTGGAGAAAGTGGTTCAGTTGGAGGGAGTAAGTAACAGGTTTTGGAGAAAGTGGTTCAGTTGGAGGGAGTAAGTAACAGGTTTTGGAGAAAGTGGTTCAGTTGGAGGGAGTAAGTAACAGGTTTTTGGAAAGTGGTTCAGTTGGAGGGAGTAAGTAACAGGTTTTGGAGAAAGTGATTCAATTGGAGGGAATAAGTAACAGGTTTTGGAGAAAGTGGTTCAGTTGGAGGGAATAAGTAACAGGTTTTGGAGAAAGTGGTTCAATTGGAGGGAATAAGTAACAGGTTTTGGAGAAAGTGGTTCAATTGGAGGGAATAAGAAACAGATTTTGGAGAAAGTGGTGGACTTCATTTGAACTCAGGTCATCTGCTTGTACATTCTTCTAATGGTGTCATTGCTCTACATCCGTTACATTTTTACTCGAACTTAAGTATATCATCATCATCATCATAAAGTACCGGACCTGCTGGCTTAGGTGATCATGTCTCTCCACCACTTTCGATCATGATAGTTATTTATCATTTCTGTTGTTGACCTTCTGCCAAGCCATTCTCTTAAGCTGTCTAGTATCTTGTCTCTTTGCTTCCCTCTATCTTTTCGTCCCTCAATTTTCCCAGTTGTTACAAAATATTCCAGCTGTTCTCTTCTCATAACATGGTCAAAAAATGATGATTGTTTCTTCCTAATATTTGAAATTAGCTCTCTTTTTGCTTTGGCCTCTTTCAGAACGTTTTCATTACTCTTCTTAGCTGTCCATGGTATTCTCAACATTCTACTGTAAAACCACATTTCTACAGACTCCAGTGATTTTCTTGTCTGTTGTCCTATTGTCCTTTAGTATATGGTCTAGTTCATTGTACTTTTGTTGACAAGGGTTATTGTATATTCTAAAAAAGAAAGAAAGAGAATAAGAAAAAAAGAAAGAAAGAAAGAGAAAAAGAAAAAAAGAAAGAAAGAAAGAAAACCAACACTCCATGAGTGTGGAAGATAAGTAATGTGATATTAGTGCCCACATCAACATAGTTTATGGATAATATGATCAGTACCCCGTTACTACGACCTATGTTTACACATTATGGCTGAGCGAGTGGCCGTGGGGTTAATCCACTGTTTCGCTGGTTGAAAAGTCGGCGTCCGCTGTTTGAAACCCACGGTAGACTATCCCCCCCCGTCCTGTCGTGAGCCCCCCGGACATGCACCAGCAATGGTAATATAAGTCGTCAGTCACTCAGTCAGTTGCCTCCGTCAGTCATAATTGACTGGATTTTTCCGCGCCCCTAGAAATGTTTTTTTTTTTTCTTTTCTCGTTCGCCGTGTATTCTATTTTTCTCAGATTTCTGTTTGCTTCTTGTTTGAGTTGGAACTTTAGAGTGATTGTCAAAGATTACGGTCTGGAACTATTTCTTCCCAGACTACAGGGTTTATGTTCAGAGTCTTCATATCACGTTTACACATGTCTACAAATCGAGGTTTTGAGCGCCCCCTAATTCTTTTGCCATCTGCTAGTTGTCCATAGGGTATATCTTTTGGTATGCAGCCATCTTTCATGCGGTGTACGTGGCCAAGTCAGCGTAACCTACGCTGTTTGATCAGCGTGTAGATGTTCGGAAGGTCTGTGCGAGTCATGACCTCCACGTTTGTCCCTTTAACCTTCCAGGTGATACCAAGAATACGGCGCAGACATCGCATGTATGGAATAAAATATATGTCGTGAAGATAATTTTTTTTAAATGTCTAGGCGAAACAAGAAATCGTCCATCGCTCGAACCAAGCTTTTATGACCAGCAAATCGGTTCACTAAGCACGGCTCTACCAATTGTTTAGAAGATGGTACCTACATGAACAATTATTAGAATACCTTGGATAATCTCTCTTCTACCTTCAGTTCCCTGTGGAGCATAGGTCTTCAACAAACACTTTCAGCTCTCTGTGGAGCATAGGTCTTCAACAAACACTTTCAGCTCTCTGTGGAGCATAGGTCTTCAACAAACACTTTCAGCTCTCTGTGGAGCATAGGTCTTCAACAAACACTTTCAGCTCTCTGTGGAGTATAGGTCTTCAACAAACACTTTCAGCTCCCTGTGGAGTATATGTCTTCAACAAACACTTTCAGCTCCCTGTGAAACATATGTCTTCAACAAACACTTTCAGCTCCCTGTGGAACATAGATCTTCAACAAACACTTTCAGCTCCCTGTGGAGCATAGGTCTTCACCAAACACTTTCAAAACCTGTGGAGCATAGGTCTTCAGCAAACACTTTCAGCTCCCCGTGGAGCATAGGTCTTCAACAAACACTTTCAACTCCCTGTGGAGCATAGGTCTTCAACAAACACGTTCAACTCCCTGTGGAGCATAGGTCTTCAACAAACACTTGCAACTCCCTGTGGAGCATAGGTCTTCAACAAACACTTTCAACTCCCTGTGGAGCATAGGTCTTCAGCAAACACTTTCAAATCCCTGTGGAGCATAGGTCTTCAACAAACACTTTCAACTCCCTGTGGAGCATAGGTCGTCAACAAACACTTTCCAAGCCGTTCTGTTTCTTGCGATTCTTTTAAGATCATTCCATGTCTTCCCCATCATCTTCATCTCTGCTTCCATCTGTCTTCTCCAAGAGTTCCTTCGTCTTCCTCTTTGTCTTTTATCCTGTAGATTCCAAAAAAGGACCTGTTGTGTAATACTCTCAGTTGGCTTCCACAGTGCCCTAACCAGCGCCATCGTCCTCGCTGTATCTCTTTATCCACTGGTATTTGACTGGTACATTTCCATAATTCTATGTTAGTGATTTTGTCCTGTCATTTTCATCCTTTTATTCTGCGTATGCATCCATTAATGAAAGTCTGTATCTTCTTGATTTTTTTTTTTACACCTTGGATAATGACAAGAACATATTATAGGACCCAAGTATTGAAAAGAACTAACTTGTAAACGATATCTAAACGAGGAATAAAATACTACGGCCACGTCAAAGTCACAGTCGGAGAGAAAGAACAATAATGGATGGTATGGTTGTTTGAAGACGAGAGAAGGACAGACCAGGAAAAATATGGTTCCATGGCTTCAGAGAGACCTTGAACATGATAACAGAAGAAGTTGGAGATCTGACTAGAGACAGAGATTTTTTCAGACGGACTGTAATGAATGCAACGTTCTGTGGGAGATCTGACTAGAGACAGAGATTTTTTCAGACGGACTGTAATGAATGTAACGTTCTGTGGGAGATCTGACTAGAGACAGAGATTTTTTCAGACGGACTGTAATGAATGCAACGTTCTGTGGGAGATCTGACTAGAGACAGAGATTTTTTCAGACGGACTGTGATGAATACAACGTTCTGTGGGAGATATGACTAGAGACAGAGATTTTTTTCAGATGGACTGTGATGAATACAACGTTCTGTGGGAGATATGACTAGAGACAGAGATTTTTTCAGACGGACTGTGATGAATACAACGTTCTGTGGGAGATATGACTAGAGAAAGAGATTTTTTCAGACGGACTGTAATGAATGCAAAGTTCTGTAGGAGATATGACTAGAGACAGAGATTTTTTTCAGATGGACTGTGATGAATACAACGTTCTGTGGGAGATATGACTAGAGACAGAGATTTTTTCAGACGGACTGTGATGAATACAACGTTCTGTGGGAGATCTGACTAGAGACAGAGATTTTTTCAGACGGACTGTAATGAATGCAAAGTTCTGTAGGAGATCTGACTAGAGACGTACATTTTCTTTTGACAGGATGAAATGAGTGCAACGTTCTGTAAAGAAAACACAAACCTATGATGATGAGTTAGGTGAAGCGTGGTAATACATGTATATTACTACTTGATAATAGCTGTCTATATTAACATGACAATGACAATAATACTGTAATCAATAAAATAATAACAACACGTACATTTGTTAATATTACACTCGACGAGATACGCGTTCGAAACAATAACCGTGTTTGATAAACAGGAAGACACAACTGTTGGCATGTGCATGGCGATGCGTGTCATTAGAGATACGTGCAACTCCTTGCTGGCCCTCTATACCTCCAACCATCTCGTCCTGGTCTTGCTATTGAGTTAGGGACGTGCCTCGGTGTCAGTGGGATTGACAAACAGAGTTATCTTTTCAGGAACCGTATTTCTAGTTTGTTTTTCCGTCTATCATTCCATCTCTCTCTCTCTCTCTCTCTCTCTTCTTGACACACAATGTATCTGTCTGTCTGTCTGATTATCTAATTCTTATTCCATTTATTCATTCACTCTTGTTCCATATAGTCTCTATTCCCTTCTTTTCTTGTCGCCATTTTCTACATTCTTCCGAACTCTATATTTTATATATATATCCCACTCCGATTCTTCATTCTTTACTCGTCTATCCTTTATTCCCCACTCTATTTCTATCTTTCTCTATCCCATTCTAATTTCACAATACTCACCCATAATTGTTATTAACTGCCTACTCCTCTTTCCCCCGGTCTCCTATTCCCCTGTTACTTTCTACCTCTCTTTCTACTCATTTTTTTCTCTCTCCGATTCTTCATTTTTACTTGAATTGTCTATATATCTCTACACACCATATTCTTCTCTCTCGCGCGCGCTCTTTCTCTCTCTCTCTCTCGCTCTCTCTCTCGCGCGCGCTCTTTCTCTCTTTCTCTCTCTCTCGCTCTTTCTCTCTATGTATATACGAGTAAATGCTACAGCACCTCGCATTCACATTCTTCTTCTTCTACCTTTCAGCTCCCAGTGGAGCATAGGTCTTCAACAAACACTTTCCAAGCCGTTCTGTTTCTTGCCATTCTTTTAAGATCATTCCATGTCTTCCCCATCATCTTCGTCTCTGCTTCTATCTGTCTTTTCCAAGTATTTCTTTGGTCTTCCTCTTTGTCTTTTCCCCTAGGGATTCCAAAAAAGGGCCTGTTGTGTAATACTCTCAGGTGGCTTCCGCAGTGTGTGTCCTATCCAGCGCCATCGTCTTCGCTGTATCTCTTTATCCGCTGGTATTTGACCGGTACATTTCCATAATTCTATGTTAGTGATTTTGACCTGCCATTTCCATCATTTTATTCTGCGCAAGCATCCATTAATGATAGTCTGTATCCTCATGATTGTCAATTTTGTTGTTCTCCGTGTTTCACAGCCATATAATAGGACTTACTTAACATTGGAGTTGAAAATTTGTATTTTTGTATTTAAACTAATTTCTTTGGACTTCCATATGTTTCCCAGTGCAACGAAAGCTCCTCTTGCTTTTGATATCCTTATTTTGGTATCATTTTCTTTTCCTCCCTCTTTATTAATATTACTGCCTAGATATATGTAAGATTGTACGTCTAGTAGAGGTATTTCTCCTAATTTTATTTGGTTATTGCCAACTGCATTAGTTCTCATAATGTTGGTCTTATCTCTATTAATTTTCAGTCCTAGCTGTTTGTGATCTCTCATCAAGTATGCTCATTGTATCCTGCATCTGTTGATGGTTGTGTGATAGGAGAGCTATGTCGCATTCACATTGCATTGACATATTTATTTTAGACCACTGTATGAATGATAATATTTTTGTGATGTCTGGTTGCAGCGTGGACTGTTTACTCTCCTATTTATTATTCATTTTATTGAGTTATTGCTTTCATTTTTCGTTTGTCTTGCTCTAAGTAAAGACAAACTTTGATTCAAAATTCGATTTGATATTTTAATGTTTTTATCTAAAACCTTTGATTACTTTTATTTATATGTCATTATTAATGTTCTTAATGTCTAGTTCAAAGGTTTAATCTCTTTTTCTATAAATCTCTTTCGTTAAATATTTTATGATCGTTTTCTCTCCCGAAGTCCAGTGATAGAATTGAAACTGTTTATGGTTTTTACAAAAAATATGGTCGATCCATTTATACATTCTTGTTCTTGTTATGTCCTACATTTCTAGTTAACAGCTTTCCAGGAAACTGCTCCTTAATTCTAATATTGCTTGTTCCAAGAAATATAAGAACTGCCCATCGTTGCGCTGAGTGAAATATAACAGTTAAGCCAAAAATTAATGAGAATTATACATTTTTTCGTCGTGTAAAAAACATTTTTTCAATCGACTACTTTTGCCCAAAGTGCTCCAGCCTTTCTATTTTTTCTTTTTTTAAAATGTGCCTGAAAGTAATCCTTAATCGCTAACCACTTAATACATGAAACACTCGCAAGTGATTGTTATGGCATTTAAAGTGGTATTTCAGTAATAATCCTAAATAATTGTGCAGCACAGATAACGTGGTCACAGTCCCTGCAGTCTTAAAACTGCTAATTTATGAAAGTGGTTTCGACAAATTACACAAAATTAAAAACATATTAGCTTCAATTATGTTCATCATAGCTTCATGTCTATGAGAAGAAATATCTTAAATGTACGAAGCTACAGCACTTCCAGGCGACGATGCCACTGCTCTTTTTTGCTGATGTTATTATCTTGTATGCTGATGTTATTATCTTGCATGCTGATGTTATTATCTTGTATGCTGATGTTATTATCTTGTATGCTGATGTTATTATCTTGTATGCTGATGTTATTATCTTGTATGCTGATGTTATTATCTTGTATGCTGATGTTATTATCTTGTATGCTGATGTTATTATCTTGTATGCTGATGTTATTATCTTCATTAATGTAGTGTCAAAAAGGTAAAGTACGAACTTGTATCGGCGTCTTAGCACGAGAGTTTTCTCCCATATGTGCTCGGCCGCCTATCCAGAAGTGTTCGGAGACTTCTGGATAATGTCACTTCAAGCATCGAAACTCACGATGTGAGGCGGCATTCCTCACCTTCCCAAAGTACCCTGGTACCCATTTCTGCCAGCGGCTGCGTCAACCGCGGGTGTATTTTTTTTTCACAACCATGATTTAATTCACACTGCTTCCGGTGGGAATCGAAAAATGGTTGTCCGAAGTCGGTAGCCAGGTCGGGTGGTTTTCCTAACTAGGCTACCGGGGCAGTGTCACACAAACCCAAACCATTATTCGGTTGGATCAGCTGCAGTGTGTGAATTGAGGTTTCACCCGCTTTCACTTTGTTGTTACGTCAATGTGATAACCACCAACGCAATAAACGTCTACAAAAAAAAGGAGCGCAGAGATTTGTTGCTTTGGGGTTCGTTTATTGAAACCTTGATGTGGAGATAATGATTTATTTCTACGGGTTCGTTTATTGAAACCTCGAAGTGGAGATAATGATTTATTTCTACGGGTTCGTTTATTGAAACCTCAAAGTGGAGATAATGATTTATTTCTACGGGTTCGTTTATTGAAACCTCGATGTGGAGATAATGATTTATTTCTACGGGTTCGTTTATTGAAACCTCGATGTGGAGATAATGATTTATTTCTACGGCTTCGTTTATTGAAACCTCGATGTGGAGATAATGATTTATTTCTACGGGTTCGTTTATTGAAACCTCGATGTGGAGATAATGATTTATTTCTACGGCTTCGTTTATTGAAACCTCGATGTGGAGATAATGATTTATTTCTACGGGTTCGTTTATTGAAACCTCGATGTGGAGATAAGGATTTATTTCTACGGGATCGTTTATTGAAACCTCGATGTGGAGATAATGATTTATTTCTACGGGTTCGTTTATTGAAACCTCGATTTGGAGATAAAGGATTTATTTCTACGTGTTCGTTAATTCAAACCTCGATGTGGAGATAATGATTTATATCCTACGTATTCGTTAATTCAAACATCGATGTGGAGAAAAAAAAAGCTAGGAATAGCCCCCGCCATAGAATATATAAAGAAACAACAGATTAAATGGTTTGGCCGCGTGACAAGGCAGAAAGATCAAAACACAACACAACGAACCTTCAGCAAACATTGTGAGAATACCAAACCCAATGGTCGACCACGAAAAAGATTGTTGGATGGAATATTACAAGCATTAGGAAACATAACATTAGCAGAGGCGAACAGAAGAGCAAAAGACTGCAAATTATATCTCCCCTCGACGCTGAAAGGCAAATGAGGAAGGAAAGTAGAAGAAGAAGGTGTGGAGATAATGATTTATTTCTACGTGTTAGTTTATTGAGCCCCTTTGGTTAGGTAAATTATGCGCTTGCTACTGCTCAGAAAAAGTCTGGGTTTACATCCTCAATGCTGCAATATTTCGTTTCCGACCGACAAGACTTCGTGGTTCCTCACGCTTCCCCAAACAAATGGGTACAAGAGATTTTCATGGAAAGTAAAGGCGGCTTGGCGTAGCACCGACCACAACATCCAAAACAACACTTTGTCTTGAAAAATTATGGTAACTGGTAGGGCGTTGGAGATCCCTTACACCCTCTTTTTGGGGATCCCTTACACCCTCTACTTGGGGATCCCTTACACCCTCTACTTGGAGATCCTTTACACCCTCTACTTGGGGATCCCTTACACCCTCTACTTGGAGATCCCTTACACCCTCTACTTGGAGATCCTTTACACCCTCTACTTGGGATCCCTTAACCCTCTACTTGGGGATCCCTTACACCCTCTACTTGGGGATCCCTTAACCCTCTACTTGGGGATCCCTTACACCCTCTACTTGGGGATCCCTTACACCCTCTACTTGGGGATCCCTTACACCCTCTACTTGGGGATCCCTTACACCCTCTACTTGCAGATCCCTTACACTCTCTACTTGGAGATCCTTTACACCCTCTACTTGGGATACCTTAACCCTCTACTTGGGGATCCCTTACACCCTCTACTTGGAGATCCCTTACACCCTCTACTTGGAGATCCCTTACACCCTCTACTTGGGGATCCCTTACACCCTCTACTTGGGGATCCCTTACACCCTCTACTTGGGGATCCCTTACACCCTCTACTTGGGGATGCCTTACACCCTCTACTTGGGATCCCTTACACCCTCTACTTGGAGATCCCTTACACCCTCTACTTGGGGATCCCTTACACCCTCTACTTGGGGATCCCTTACACCCTCTACTTGGGGATGCCTTACACCCTCTACTTGGGATCCCTTACACCCTCTACTTGGAGATCCCTTACACCCTCTACTTGGAGATTCCTTAAACCCTCAACTTGGAGATCCCTTACACCCTCTACTTGGAGATTCCTTACACCCTCTACTTGGAGATCCCTTACACCCTCAACTTGGAGATCCCTTACACCCTCTACTTGGAGATCCCTTACACCCTCTACTTAGAGATTCCTTAAACCCTCAACTTGGAGATCCCTTACACCCTCTACTTGGAGATTCCTTACACCCTCAACTTGGAGATCCCTTACACCATCTACTTGGAGATTCCTTACACACTCTACTTGGAGATTTCTTAAACCCTCAACTTGGAGATCCTTTACACCCTCTACTTGGAGATTCCTTACACCCTGAACTTGAATAGGTTCGTTCCCAAAATTAGCTGTTGAGGTAAGAAAGAGTTATTGACGTAAATGAATACAAAACTGTTTCTTACTATCAACATTTATTACGCCTTCAACTTTGAAATATGTTCGATTATTAATTGTATCAGTTGAAATACACTGCAAGCGTTACAGTCTTCACTAAAACAACTTCTCCTATTTGATGCAGATGCTGGGTAAACTGGTGGTCTCAAGAGACAGATCAGGTGCTGGCGTTTTGTCAGGTTTCCAAGGACATTGGGTTTATCCATACCCCGGCGGGAACTTTGAAGTTTTTGCAGTTTTCCTCTTGCGAGCCAAGTTTCAGCATTTTTATCGTTATTTGATTGCATCAGGTCTGAGATCGTCGGTGTTATTATCTTGCTTCGAGCCAACTTGATCATGCCTCGTGTGTCCTCTGGTCCAGTCTCATCGTGTTCACGCATAGTGCCCTCAAGACGTACTTGAATGTCGAATAATCATTTATTCTAATGTGTTGTTTAGAATATCTCACAGCCTAACCTGCAACATCATAATCGTTTTGTGCAACTTTTGTGCTGAATACAGATAGAGTTCATGAGCTGGACCACAAAGGACAAGTGGTAGGGTTCGATCCCAACCGACGGCTACCGGGTTCACCCAGCCTTTAATGGGTACCTCATTTTTATATGTGGAAAGTAATGCGGCTCGGGCGTAATACCGACTACATTACCCCAAAAATCATGGGCCACTTGGCGTGACGGGGGTACTTTACTTTTTTTTAACAGAGAGTTCATCCGTGTTATATAATAATGCCAATACCGATCCCTGGAAAAGAATCATGAACAGTAGACAAGTAGATGACTCAAACAAATGAAAATAGAGGCCACATTGATGGGATTTCTCAGAAGAGTGTTGATAGTTCACTGGACAGCTAAAAAGACCAAGGAGGAAATTCTCAAAGAGGCCAAAACAAAAAAGGAAGCTCCTGAAAACATCAGAAAGGAGCTATCGACATTTTTTAGCATGAGAAAAAGGAAACGTAGAATACATGGTTCCAACTGACAAAATTCAGGGAAAGTGAAATCGCGGACTAGAAAAAAGAGATGATACAATACAGTTTAGTGTCGTGGCAGGGCAAACAACAACAGAATTGATACCATGCATTTTAGTGATGGAATTGTGGAATGAAATGATCACCTACCCTAACCGATATGGTACATGATAATGATGACGTTGAATAGTTACTTTCATTTGGAGCTTCAGTAGCGTTCTGGCCTGGCGATAAAGTGAGCGACGGTTCGACAGCAGTTTGACGCTCTTGAGTCGACCCAGATGATAAAATACGTGCTTGATTCAAAAAATTGGGGAAGGTAAACAACAAAGAGGAAACGTCCCGGATGTGTCTCAGTAAAGCTGAAGTCTCAATAATAACCTGACTCGCATAGTTAGTTAGTTTGGGTAAATTAACCGAGACGGGCACGAGCTGTCTCTGTCCAAATACTGAGGGATTATGTATTCAAGTCTTTTCTTTATTCTTTTCGAAAAAAAAAGATATCATTTACAGGTTTGATAGTCAGCGCATTAAATAGACTTAGAAACATTTCGAGTTCAACTATATAGACTCCATCTCAGCACCAAGCTCAGAATTTACAAATCAAGTGTGCGATGCATACTCTAATATCATCATCATATGCCACACGGGTTGGTGTAGACGATCGTGTCCTTCCACAATCTTCTATATACAGTACATCGTATCAGTTCTGTTGTTGACTGTTTTCCTTGTCATGGCACCAAGCTATCCAGTATTTTTTTCTTTTTGTCGTCCGCGATCTCTCTTTCCTTTTTTTATTTTGCCAGTTGTAACCAAGTATTCCAACTTTACTTTTCTTATGATGTGCTAAAAAAATTTTGATGGTTTCTTTCTGATGTTTTTTAGGACTTCCCTTTTTGTGTTGACCTCTTTGAAAATATACTCTATACTTATAAATAGATACTCTAATATGCAGTAGAACAATGTAGAATGAACAATAAGATAGGAAGTCGACTAAAAGGATTTGCAGTTCGCTGTCTTAAGAAGATTCTAAACATCCGTTAGGATCAACACATTACAAACAAAGAAGTCGCCAGAAGATAGGGTATTAACAACATCAATCAAGAAGTGAAAACAAGACGTTGGAAATGTCAAGACCACGTTCTACGAATGAACGAACCAGGTGCTCGCACCTAACAAGGACACCACATTGCAAACGAAGAAGAGGCAAACAATTGGATACATGGCGACGATCCATACGTTATGAAATAACAGATTAACTAATAAATAATAAAATAACTGGCAGGTCTCGACGAGAGTTGTCCATGGTTGCTCTAGACCGGATTGGGTGGAGATCTATTGAGGACTCTATGCTCTAGACCGGATTGGGTGGAGATCTATTGAGAACTTTATGCTCTGACCGGATTGGGTGGAGATCTATTGAGAACTCTATGCTCTAGACCAGATTGGGTGGAGATCTATTGAGAACTCTATGCTCTAGACCAGATTGGGTGGAGATCTATTGAGAACTCTATGCTCTAGACCAGATTGGGTGGAGATCTATTGAGAACTCTATGCTCTGACCGGATTGGGTGGAGATCTATTAAGAACTCTATGCTCTGACCGGATTGGGTGGAGATCTATTGAGAACTTATGCTCTGACCGGATTGGGTGGAGATCTATTGAGAACTTATGCTCTGACCGGATTGGGTGGAGATCTATTGAGAACTCTATGCTCTAGACCGGATTGGGTGGAGATCTATTGAGAACTCTATGCTCTAGACCGGATTGGGTGGAGATCTATTGAGAACTTTATGCTCTGACCGGATTGGGTGGAGATCTATTGAGAACTCTATCCTCTAGACCGGATTGGGTGGAGATCTATTGAGAACTCTATGCTCTAGACCGGATTGGGTGGAGATCTATTGAGAACTCTATCCTCTAGACCGGATTGGGTGGAGATCTATTGAGAACTCTATGCTCTGACCGGAGCTTAAAAGTTTAATAAGAAGAAGCATGTATTTAACATATCACTTCCTACCCCACTTTCATTCCCCAATAATATATTTTGAACGAATTTTCCTCTCCACATCATGACACTCATAACATGGACCACATTATAAAATACATTTAATTTCACGCAAAAATATCTACTGTAAATAAGTAATAGCAGTAATCATGTAAAAAAAAGAAAGATTAAAGAGCCCCCGTCACGCCAAGTGGCGTATAGGGAATATGGTGTTAGTGATCATAATTTTTACAGACCCTCGGCCCATGATTTTTGGAGTAATGTGGTCGGTATTACGCCCGTGTCGCTTTACTTTCCCATAAAAAATCCGGTCCCCATTAAAGGCTGGGTGAACCTGGAAGCCGTCGGTTGGGATCGAACCCTACCTCTTGTCCTTTGTAGTCCAGTTCACTAACCACAGAGCTATCGCGGCTCCCAGTAATCATGTTCTCTTCACAAAATGTGCCTGTAAAAAAAAAATGTAAAGTACCCCCGTCACGCCAAGTGGCCTATAGGGAATATGGTGTTAGTGACCATACATTTTACAGACCCCCGGCACATGAATTTTGAGGTAATGTGGTCGGTATTACGCCCGTGCCGCTTTACATCACCAGAAAAAATCCGGTCCCCATTGAAGGCTGGGTGAACCTGGAAGCCGTCGGTTGGGATCGAACCCTACCTCTTGTCCTTTGTAGTCCAGTTCACTAACCACTGAGCTATCGCGGTTCCCTAAAATGTGTCTGCTTCCTCCATTATTCCCTTAGGAACTCTTGGGACTGAACCATGATAAGCTATTTACGATCTTCATCGGTTCTTCTCATTTGTGTGTCAGTTTATGTGTTTGTTCACGTGTTTTCCCCATCCATAGGCTGCTATCGTCAGTTCATTTTTACATTTCTCTCATTCCTGTTCTCTCCAGTTTTAACTTGTTCGCTAAAGTATAGGCATGTGTGTCAGGACTTCAAACTGTGTGGTATGTCCGCAACAATGACGGTGATCACACAATATAAACAAAGTATATAGACGACAAAACGTAATAATGATATTTTTACAATCTTTACAAAATATACACATTTTAAAGAAGTAATGGTAATATTTATACAATCTTCACAAGAAAATATAAAAGTTGTGATAATATTTATACAATCTTCACAAGAAAATATAAAAGTAGTGATAATATTTATACAATCTTCACAAGAAAATATACAAGTAGTGATAATATTTATACAATCTTCACAAGAAAATATACAAGTAATGATAATATTTATACAATCTTCACAAGAAAATATAAAAGTAGTGATAATATTTATACAATCTTCACAAGAAAATATACAAGTAGTGATAATATTTATACAATCCTCACAAGAAAATATAAAAGTAGTGATAATATTTATACAATCTTCACAAGAAAATATAAAAGTAGTGATAATATTTATACAATCTTCACAAGAAAATATAAAAGTAGTGATAATATTTATACAATCTTCACAAGAAAATATACAAGTAGTGATAATATTTATACAATCCTCACAAGAAAATATAAAAGTAGTGATAATATTTATACAATCTTCACAGGAAAATATACAAGTAGTGATAATATTTATACAATCTTCACAAAAATACACCAATGATAAATTAAGCACTTGCCAATGTTCACAATCTTCACAAAACCTGTCATTAAAAAAGACAAGGAAAAACTAACACGGGGAACAAAAACGACACATTTTGAGTTATAATCTCCAGTTGGTGTCAAGTGTTTGAAACAAATTTTTAAAGCACACTGTCTGTGTAATATTTAAGTAGTCCAGTTTCCATTTTTGGTGTTGTTATTTGAGAAGTAGAAGAGTGAGCTGTTCACGTGATATTGATATTGTTTAATGTCATAGAAACTCTTGTGCAGAATCGTTGAGAGGATTAAGTGTAGCTGCGATTAGAGAGCTACTGAAATCAACAAGGTGTAAGGATTCATGGGGGAGAGAAATAGGCTCTCGGGGCTACATCGTTAGTTTATGGTGCATGATTAAGACTAATATTACTGTCTATCTCTACAGGTGCTCTATTTATCTGTCCACCTTTTTGTCTGTTTGTCTGTCTACTTACCTATATTCATTTACCCACATATTAACCTGTTTGATGTTCGGATATCTGATATACCTCCATCTGTCTGTCTGCTTGTCTTTTAATGACTTTCTATCTCTCTATCTAATACATGAATTCACTCACAAGCCAACTGTCTGTCTATCTGTCCATCCGTCCGTCCGTCTGTCTGTCTGTCTGTGTCTATATCTATGTATGTCTGTCTGTCTTTCTATCTGTCTATCTGTCTCTTTATCTATATAACTGCCTCCCGATTAATCCACATGTATGTGTGTGTGTGTGTGTGTATGTCAATTTTCTAACTCTCCTTCTTTGCTGCACTCATTCTCTCTCTCTCTCTATCTATTGTTCTTTCTCTCACTCAAATATCCATTCTCCTCACTCCGTGTTTTATTCCCTATACACAAACACTCATTCATATACTCACCTTTAATTTCTTCACAGTATTCCCAACCCTTTCATTATATCATAAAAAGAGATAACAATATACGTCTTCCCACCAAATCATCAAGTGAAGCAACTCACTTTACACTACATTAAGCATTTGCGATGAAGTCCAAGTTATCGATCTTTGTATGATATTAGCCACGTCGCGGAATAAATGTACTCACGGTAGATTCAACCAGCCGAATAAATCAAAGGAGTAGAGGGCAGACGTCTGTGAGTTTGTCCTGTGATGTTCTTTTACTTGAAGTTAGAGCTAGGGAGAAACAGCAGACTCTGTAGAGTTTAAACATCG
Source organism: Megaustenia siamemsis (assembly GCA_032433765.1). NCBI lineage: Eukaryota > Metazoa > Mollusca > Gastropoda > Stylommatophora > Ariophantidae > Megaustenia > Megaustenia siamemsis. The sequence continues at coordinate 60,423,295 of JAVIAB010000024.1, forward strand.
TTAACGGAGAAATAGCAGACTCTGTAGAGTTTAACATCGTTATCAGTGAAATAGCAGACTCTGTAGAGTTTAAAATCATTGCCAGAGAAATAGCAGATTTTGTTGAGTTTAACATCGCTAACGGAGAAATAACAGACATTGTAGAGTTTAACATCGTTATCAGTGAAATAGCAGACTCTGTAGAGTTTAAAATCATTGCCAGAGAAATAACAGACCTTGTAGAGTTTAACATCGTTATCAGAGAAATAACAGACATCGTAGAGTTTAATATCGTTAACGGAGAAATAGCAGACCTTGTAGAGTTTAATATCGTTAATGGAGAAATAGCAGACTCTGTAGAGTTTAATATCGTTAACGGAGAAATAACAGACATTGTAAAGTTTAACATCGTTAACGGAGAAATAGCAGACTCTGTAGAGTTTAATATCGTTAACGGAGAAATAACAGACATTGTAGAGTTTAACATCGTTAACGGAGAAATAGCAGACTTTGTAGAGTTTAATATCGTTAACGGAGAAATAGCAGACTCTGTAGAGTTTAAACATCGTTAACGGAGAAATAGCAGACTCTGTAGAGTTTAAAATCATTGCCAGAGAAATCTCTGAGTTTAGATGCTAGAGGCGACACTACACGAACATTTCTGGATAGGCGGCCGAGCACATATGGGTGTAAACACGCATGCTGAGACGCCGGTTCAAGTCTCGTACTTTACCTTGACCTTTATCTTGACCTTTATATACTCTTAGTGTTTGTCGCCATCCATCTCAATTCTTGGTGTGATGTTTGTTCGATCTTACCTAATTAGTCTATGCCTGCCAACTTTGCCTCCCTTATAAGTGTTCTTTTTAGTGTCTCTCTATGTCTTTCGCTTTTTTCTGCATCCTGATGTCTCCAATAGAAGTGCCTGTTTTGACATTCTTTTGTTCTCAATGTCAGACATATGTCCATCTTTCCTTCCTAATTATAGATGAGATCGTTGCCTGCATGGCCTTTTGTCTTATTTCTATATTAGTCTTGAATTCATTCCATTTTATACAGAGTATTCTTCCCACTCATCAGTCTAAAAAAAAACGTTAATATTATTCTCAATTACTTTTGTTGTTTTCCAGCTTTAACATACGTTGGTAAGGCTTGGTAATACGTTTGAGTTGAATATTCTAAGTTTAGTTGTCCCGCTTAGTATTTTTGATTTTCATATTTTGTCGATGTATTTTTAATTTTCTGCTGCTTTTGCTATCCTGCTTCTGATCTCTTCTTTCTTTCACCTTCTTGATCTATATTACTACCAAGATACACATAGTGGTCTACTCTACTTTTGTCACCGCTAAATACTAAATAACGTTACTTGCAGCGTCGGACCTCCGTTATATATCTGCTTTACGCTCTAAGTATTACATTATGGAAAGCATCTGGCTTCAGTTCCATTTAATTTTTTACGCTCTAAGTGTAAAATATCGCTACATTAAACTTTTATAACATTATACAACAAATTATGTAACAGTAGTAGATGTGTGGGGCATATGTGGAAATCATGCAGGTTGGAATAGTTAATAATAACAGGCAGGTTGGAATACCTAATAATAGGCAGGTTGGAATACCTAATAATAGGCAGGTTGGAATACCTAATAATAGGCAGGCTGGAATACCTAATAATAGGCAGGTTGGAATACCTAATAATAGGCAGGTTGGAATACCTAATAACAGGCAGGTTGGAATACCTAATAATAGGCAGGTTGGAATACCTAATAATAGGCAGGTTGGAATACCTAATAATAGGCAGGTTGGAATACCTAATAATAACAGGCAGGTTGAAATACCTAATAATAGGCAGGTTGGAATACCTAATAATAGGCAGGTTGGAATACCTAATAATAGGCAGGTTGGAATACCTAATAATAGGCAGGTTGGAATACCTAATAATAGGCAGGTTGGAATACCTAATAATAACAGGCAGGTTGGAATAACTAATAATAACAGGCAGGTTGAAATACTTAATAATAACAGGCAGGTTGGAATACCTAATAACAGGCAGGTTGGAATACCTAATAATAACAGGCAGGTTTGAATATCTAATAATAACAGGCAGGTTGGAATACTTAATAATAACAGGCAGGTTTGAATATCTAATAATAACAGGCAGGCTGGAATACCTAATAATAACAGGCAGGTTGGAATGCTTAATAATAACAGGCAAGTTGGAATACTTAATAATAACAGGCGGGTTGGAATACCTAATAATAACAGGCAAGTTGGAATACTTAATAATAACAGGCAGGTTGAAATACCTAATAATAACAGGCAGGTCGAAATACCTAATAATAACAGGCAGGATGGAATACTTAATAATAACAGGAAAAACAGAAGGTGGAGAGATAGCGGTACACAAAGTGAAAAAAAAATTATGGATGATTTGATGACGTGGTACAAAAAGCACCCGGTGGAACCATATCCATCTATAGTTTTGCTAGACATGGGGGCTGAGACGGAAATCCCGGAATAACCCGAAAGTTTGTGAAGTCTTCAATTATGCGAGCTATAGACATCAAATGTCATTTTGCCCACAACATGACCCTGATGACAAAACTGAAAGCGTCATAACCTTTGGGTGTTTCCTTTCATTCCGCGAGCCTTATTAACAATATAGATGTCTGTGGTGGAACTATTACACAGCGCACAAGATCGAGGTTTATGAAGGAACTCGATGTTCGACTTGACATGGACCATTACCACGTAGTGTTGCGTGTTAGTTCCATTCGGCTCTAGTTATTTTGCCAGTCATCAGATCAGCCTCATCAGCTCAGCCTCATCAGATTAGCTTCATAAGATCAGCCTCATCAGATCAGCCTCATCAGCTCAGCCTCATCAGATCAGTTTCATAAGATCAGCCTCATCAGATCAGCTTCATCAGCTAAGCCTCATCAGATTAGTCTCATCAGATCAGCCTCATCAGCTCAGCCACATCAGATCAGCCTCATCAGATCAGCCTCATCAGATCAGCTTCATAAGATCAGCCTCATCAGATCAGCCTCATCAGCTCAGCCTCATCAGATTAGTCTCATCAGATCAGCCTCATCAGATCGGCCTCATCAGCTCAGCCTCATCAGATCAGCCTTATCAGATCAGCTTCATAAGATCAGCCTCATCAGATCAGCCTCATCAGATCAGCCTAATCAGATCAGCTTCATGAGATCAGCCGCATCAGAACAGCCTCATCAGATTAGCCTCATCAGAACATCCTCATCAGATCAGCCTCATCAGATCAGCCTCATCAGACCAGCCTCATCAGATTAGCCTCATCAGATCAACCTCATAAAATCAGCCTCATCAGATCAGCCTCATCAGATCAGCCTCATCAGATCAGCCTCATAAGATCAACCTCATCAGATCAGCCTCATCAGACTAGACTCATCAGATCAGCCTCATCAGATCAACCTCATAAAATCAGCCTCATCAGATCAGCCTCATCAGATCAGCCTCATCAGATCAGCCTCATCAGATCAGCCTCTTTGCATGTCGGAAAAATTAACAAATGTTCAGATTACTTCTTTGGTATATCCTTCATCGTGTTGTGACGGACGACACCAACTCTGACTATGTTGATTTACTCATCTTTGATGACATCCTGTTTTCGTCTGTCTTCTTCGTTTATGATTTTTTTGCTCCTTCTGTCTAATCATGATTGCAAATTCACAATTGTCTACCTGAATCGTTGACTCCTCCATCCTCTCTAAGCGAAATTAGATAACTAGCACGGTCGATTGCTTGTTTATTCATTTCTGTAACTCTATCTTCACGCCTATCAACACGGCCTTAACTATTACAATAACGTACCTTGACTAAAATAAAAAGAGAGCTAATTTCCAATATTAGGAAGAAACAATCATCATTTTTTGGCCATGTAATGAGAAGAGAACAGCTGGAATATATTGTAATAACTGGAAAAATTGAGGGACGAAGAGATAGAGGGAAGCAGAGAGAGAAAATACCAGACAGCTTAAGAAAATGGCTTGGCAGAAGGTCAACAACAGAAATGATACATAACTGTCGAGATCGCAATTTGTGGAGAGACATGATCACCTACGCCAGTAGGCCAGGTACTTGATGATGAAGACCTTAACCGAAAAATGAAACCTTTTTTTAATAAGCCCTAACCTCCTGGGACAACTAAGAAGAGTAATAAAAAGTTCTGAAAGAGGCCAAAGAGAGCTAATATCCAATATTAGGAAGAAACAGTCATCATTTTTGGCCATGTCATGAGAAAGGAACAGCTGGAATATATTCTAACAACTGGGAAAATTGAGGGATGATGGAAGCAAAGAGAAAAGATACCAGGCAGCTTAGGAGAATGATTGGCAGAAGGTCAACAACAGAAATGATAAATAACTGTCGAGATCGAGAATTGTTGAGAGACCTACGCCAACAGGCTTAATACTTGATGATGATGACCTCCTCGGAGATTCAAACCACCGTTTTAGAGACCAGCAGATTACCATCTTCCTTAGTATGTTGAATGAATCAAAAGAGACCAGCAGATTACCATCTTCCTTAGTATGTTGAATGAATCAAAAGAGACCAGCAGATTGCAGTCTTCCTTAGTATGTTGAATGAATCAAAAGAGACCAGCAGATTACCGTCTTCCTTAGTATGTTGAATGAATCAAAAGAGACCAGCAGATTACCGTCTTCCTTAGTATGTTGAATGAATCAAAGAGACCAGCAGATTACCGTCTTCCTTAGTATGTTGAATGAATCAAAAGAGACCATCAGACTACCATCTTTCTTAGCATGTTTAATGAATCAAAAAGTAAAAAAAAAAAGTAAAGTACCCCCGTCACGCCAAGTGGCGTATAGGGAATATGGTGTTAGTGACCATAAATTTTACGACCTTCGGCACATGATTTTTAGGGTAATGTGGTCGGTATTACGCCTGTGCCGCTTCACTTTCCCAGAAAAAAAATCAGGTACCCATTAAAGGCTGGATGAACCTGGAAGCCGTCGATTGGGATCGAACCCTACCCCGTGTCCTTTGCAGTCCAGTTCACTAACCACTGAGCTATCGCAGTTTCCTAATAAATCAAAAGAAGCCCCCGAAAAGGACTTGCGGATTCAGTCTACATTTTGTTTTGAATTAAATTTATCTCCCCTACTTATAGCGGTGCAACGTTTCAAATACTTGGGCACAATAATAACATCAGATGGGAGATGATGCACCACAGAAATAAAAAGCAGAATAGCTCAGGCCAAATAGCATTTCAGAAAATGTAAAATATCTTATGCAACAAATCTATGTCAATAAAAATGAGAAAGATAGTTCATCGGTGCTATATAGAACCAATTCTGACCTATGGAAGCGAATCATGGACAGTAGACAAACACATGAAAAGACGATTAGAGGCCACAGAGATGGGATTTCTCAGAAGAATGTTGAAAGTTCCCTGGACAGCTAACAAGACCAATGAGAAAGTTCTCAAAGAGTCCAACACAAAAAGGGAGCTCTTAAAAAAACATCAGAAAGAAGCAATCAACATTTTTCGGGCACATCATGAGAAGATGAAAGTTGGAATACTTGGTTACAACTGGCAAAATAAAAGGAAAGAAACATCGAGGACGACAAAGAGAGAAAATACTGGATAGCTTGTCATGGCATGGAAAACAGTCAACAACAGAACTGATACGATGCACTGTAGGTAGAAGATTGTGGTGGGACATGATCACCTACGCCAACCGGTATGACACATGATGATGACTTATAGCGGACAATGTTTTGTATCCAGACTGGAAATTTATCCCATCCAGGCCTTCGCGGTTGTCACTGAATTTCGTACTTCTGTGCTGAAATCATCTTTTGTGTTGTCACTACCTTGTGTCAGTGATATGTTGAACCGTTTTTGTTATGGCTGACGTGTGAAGTGCGTTCTACTTTCTAAGTGGTAAAAAATGTTGTACCAAGAATGATATATGAGCAGTAATTGCGCCAGTACAGTTTAGTACTAAATAATTTCCCATTTGATGTCATTTCTAAATAACTGCAAGAAAGCATCTACATTTCCCAACATTATTCGTGTTTATAATATATCAGAAGAATGTAACTCTGAAATCAAATACGAATAATATCGTGATAGGTACGTAAGTGGAAAGTATAGCACACGAGGAGATAGCAATCAAGTTCAAACAATCATATATTTTGTTGAAATATCGATTATTAAAGGTTCACTCCCTTCCGGTAACACAACATGCCATTAACATGTCCATGTTGATAGACCAGGTTTTTGTGCAAGTCTTGCATTCGAGTGCAAGAGAGAAATATTTTTATTTTGCGATATCCCCAACAAAAATAATTTCGCGCTTAGTGTCATTTGGTAGTTTACACAAGTAATCAATTAGCCGAAATGTAGTTATATCATTGATTAGACTGACGCCATCAACAAATATATTTAAAGAACAAAATAAATGTGTGTAGTATTCCTCCGAACCCAATACAGTTGTTGACTGTTTTCCAAGCCATGACACCAAGCAATCTAGTATTTTCTCTCTTTGTTGTCCGTGATCTCTTTTTCCCTGTACTTTTCCAGTTGTAACTAAGTACTCCAACTTTCCTCTTCTCATGATGTGCCCGAAAAATGTGATTGTTTCTTTCTGATGTTTTTGTATGAGCTCCCTTTTTCTTCTTGCATTGTTCTTTGAAAAAAAATTCTTTGCCTTGCGAGATGATCGATATATGTGACTAAACTAATTCATTTTGAGTTATTTCACAACAGTCAAAAGATCAGTATGCGCTCCGATTGTTTGGAGCATTCATTTGTGAACGTCGATGCTGTGGATACGTCACTCCTTCGGATGAAAGAGATGGGAGTTAAGATGGGTACAGCCAGAAACGAGAAACTTAGTGGGCGTGTAAGGAGACTAATCAACCAACACAGAACTGGAGTCATCAGTCGCTGGACACTGCGGGACTTGCTGAGGAGGGTATCTGAGCACTTAAGAAGATGTTCGGAGTGCAATGAGGATGACCCGCAATTAACTCAATAACTCAATTCATTTGTGAACTTTCTCATTCGTGATACCACTAAAGTAAGAAATCCACAAAACCTTACAATAACATTTTATATCTCATAGCTTTTATATCCATCTGCAGGTTGCAGACAACCATCATCATCATGTGCCATACCGGTTGCGTTGGCGATCATGTCCTTCCACAATCTTCTATCTACAGTGCATCGTATCAGTTTTTTGTTGACAATCATCATCATGTACCATACCGGTTGCGTTGGCGATCATGTCCTTCCACAATCTTCTATCCACAGTGCATCGTATCAGTTCTGTTGTTGACTGTTTTCCATGCCATGACACCAAGCTATCCAGTATTTTCTCTCTTTGTCGTCCGCGATCTCTCTTTCCTTTTATTTTGCCAGTTGTAACCAAGTATTCCAACTTTCATCTTCTCATGATGTGCCCGAAAAATGTTGATTGTTTCTTTCTGATGTATTTTAGGAGCTCCCTTTTTGTGTTGGCCTCTTTGAGAATTTCCTCATTGGTCTTTTTAGCTGTCTAGGGAACTTTCAACATTCCTCTGAGAAATCCCGTCTCTGTGGCCTCTAATCGTCTTTTCATGTGTTTGTCTATTATCCATGGTTCGCTTCCATATGTCAGAATTGGTTCTATATAGCACCGATGAACTCTCTTTCTCATTTCTATTGACATAGATTTGTTGCATAAGATATTTTTTCATTTTCTGAAATGCTATTGTGGCCTGGGCTATTCTACTTTTTATTTCCGTGGTGCATCTTCCATCCGATGTTATTATTGTGTCCAAGTATTTGACGCGCTGTACTTGTTTCAAATTTGTCCTGTTTATTTTTATGCTGCATGATGGTGATGATTGTTTCTTCGATATGACCATTACTTCTGTTTTCTTACAGAATAATTATACTGATAGATTGTTGACAATAGATTAACGAAATAGCAGATATCACGTTGAGCCCATGCAAAAGAAATAAGACGCAGCACTGACCGGAACACTCCACTTTTCTCTCGACACTGAAAGACAACAGATGCAGACGAAATAAACGTAAATTAAGGTAGATGGAACTTTTGACCTAGTAAAAAAGTGTTTGAAATATAAGGATGTAACTACAGACGGCTATTAACTTTGTGGTCGATTTTGTAACGAGGCAAATAAATGCTACGGTTTCTAGTTTCTGGTAGTTACAATTCAACACTAAATGACATCTGTGATGATGTTTCTTTGTTTGTTTTTTTTTTAGAAATGCTAACATAGAAATATTGTTAAGTTAGCAAAAGATTGCAGGCTTTTTTTTTTTTTTTTTTTTGCAGCTCACGCAGCCATTCAAAAACTGATGAAGATTATCGTTGTTGATTAAAGAAAAATTAGGCAAAAAATAAAGAAAGAAAATACTTTGTGATAATGTTCAAATATAATTTCAAAGACATGTCTAGTAAAGAAGTTAACAAATAGGAGGCTTACGTGGTACAAGAAAGCACCTGTTTTCTTCTCTCAGTAGTAGTCGATGTTGACTAGCATCAACATACAACAACAGCTGCAGCACCAATACTTTCATCTATTCATTACTACATAATGTGATGTGTTGACACTTTTACGTCACACTAAACTTGTCAGAAATTTTCGCACAAGTCTTATTTTTATTGAAAGAAATTTGACAAATTACACGTAACTAAAAGTGTCAGAGGGAGCCGCGATAGCTCAGTGGTTAGTGAACTGGACTACAAAGGACTAGAGGTAGGGTTCGATCCCAACCGACGGCTTCCGGGTTCACCCAGCCTTTATGGGTACGGATTTTTTTTCTGGGAAAGTAAAGCGGCACGGACGTAATACTGACCTCATTACCCTAAAAATCATGTGCCGAAGGTCTGTAAAAAATGTATGGTCACTAACACCGTATTACCTATACGCCACTTGGTGTGACGGGGTACTTTACACTTTTTTTTAATAAAAGTGTCAGAAGAGTCTTAAGAACACCATGTTTGGACACACATTTCTGAGAACTGGACACACATTTTTAAGAACTGGACACACATTTCTGAGAACTGGACACACATTTCTGAGAACTGGACACACATTCCTGAAAACTGGAAACAATTTTATGAAAATTTGACACAATTTTATAAAAATTGGACACACATTCCTGAAAACTGGAAACAATTTTATGAAAATTTGACACAATTTTATGAAAATTTGACACACATTCCTGAAAACTGGAAACAATTTTATGAAAATTGGACACACATTCTTGAAAACTGGAAACAATTTTATGAAAATTGGACACACATTCTGAAAACTGGAAAAAAATTTATGAAAACTGGACACGCATTTCGGGAAACTGGATACAAATTTCTGAGAGATATCGTCTCTAGTAATCTGTTCGTGACATTTGTGATGTAATCATGCGATATCTACTAATCTGCGACAAAATGTTACCAGGCTTGGTAAGATTGCCCGTACATAACTTTATGTCCGATCTGTTTAGCTATCTGGATACACACTTTGAACACATTACCTCGTGCTCCATGTCCGGTGTTGTTGAATTCTGTTTAAACTTTATATTTTTCGTTTCGTTACTTTATAGAGACTTTTCGAATTACTATGTAAAGCTATCTTTTTTTTTATTTACTGGGGTCTACCGGGAAAGAGGAGGGAGGGGAATGTAGGACCGGATAATAAAGGTCGCTTCTCCAGCGCAGTCGCCGCGAGGTATTCAAGTCTGAGTTTTTATCTCACACCCTCTTCCCCCCCCCACCCAATAGAAAAAAAAATAATACCCTGCCGGGACTCGAACCCACATTCTCCTGGTTTAGAGCACAACAAGTTATCGAATTGGCCACTCACGCTACGTGCCCTATGTGCACATATAAATATGGGTGTTAGCTCCAGGAAATCTCACTTTAATTACCAGATTTTCATGATTTATTTGAAATCAATTACGTACAAGTTGGTCACGGAAATAAAGCAGCAACTACTCAATTTTTGGACGAACTGATAGCGGTAATCATGATCACATATCACGGAGTTATCTCTAGAAATTACTAATATTCTGTCACTTAATTTCAAGCTATTTTATAGCAATTTGTCTCACGGAGTATTACTTTTAAAATGGTTACCTTTTCTTCGCGGAGCAACATTATAATTATTGTAATTTTGTCACAAATATCTGACGAATTTTTCATGAAGTTAAAATGTGTCATTCTCTACAGTGTTTCTTGAAATATTGGCGCAAAATCTTTAACGATAATCATAGGACTATATCTTTATATATCTCATAGATTTTTTGTAGCTGTAGAATTTGTTGGGTCTTTTTTTCCACACGAAAATATTGGTTGCATGTTATCTTGAACATTTTCTTTGTATTTGGTTTAGTGGCACGATTTTCATACATTACTTGTCCCCTTTATTAATGCTACACTCTAAACCTCCGGCTTGCCACGGTTGTCTCATCTTGTCTTCAATGCTATTAGTTTATAACTCGATGTCCTTTTCATTTTATTTTATTTTCTTCCCTCATTCACAACCGCCATCTTTAAGGCGGGATAATCCAATACGTTTAAACAAGGAAAACAACAAAATTAACAATCACGAAGATACAGACCTTCATTAATAGATGCTTGCGCAGAATGAAAGGATGAAAATGGCAGGACAAAATCATTATCGTAGAATTATGGAAAAGTACCAGTCAATCACCAGTGGACAAAGAGATACAACGAAGACGATGGCGATGGATAGGACACACGTTGCGACAGGCACGGTTTTGGATTCCCCAGAGAAAAGATAAAGAGGAAGACCATAATTTTCTTGGAGAAGAGAGGTGGAAGCAGAGGTGAAGATGATGGGGGCGACATGGAATGATCTTTATTTTTTTTTTTTTCTTTTTTTCGTTCGTCAGCTTTTACCTCTGACGATGTCCCTAAAGGCTATAAACTGAATTTTTGCGTATTAATCCATTTTTCCCTGGCAGCTGTGTTCACGGGTCCCTCGCCGCACAGGCAGATAACTCAGACTTCGGAGGTACTCATATTTTTTATGTCGATGAGTAATTGACGTTTCAAGCCGGGCCTCGCTGCTGAGATGAAGACCTATGCTCCACAGAGAGCTGAAAGTGTTTGATGAAGACCTATGCTCCACAGAGAGCTGAAAGTGTTTGATGAAGACCTACGCTCCACAGAGAGCTGAAATTGTTTGATGAAGACCTATGCTCCACAGAGAGCTGAAATTGTTTGATGAAGAACTATGCTCCACAGGGAGCTGAAAGTGTTTGATGAAAACCTATGCTCCACAGAGAGCTGAAATTGTTTGATGAAGACCTATGCTCCACAGAGAGCTGAAATTGTTTGATGAAGACCTATGCTCCACAGGGAGCTGAAAGTGCTTGTTGAAGACCTATGCTCCACAGGGAGCTGAAAGTGTTTGATGAAGACATATGCTCCACAGAGAGCTGAAATTGTTTGATGAAGACCTATGCTCCACAGGGAGCTGAAAGTGCTTGTTGAAGACCTATGCTCCACAGGGAGCTGAAAGTGTTTGATGAAGACCTATGCTCCACAGAGAGCTGAAATTGTTTAATGAAGACCTATGCTCCACAGGGAGCTGAAAGTGCTTGTTGAAGACCTATGCTACACAGAGAGCTGAAAGTGTTTGATGAAGACCTATGCTCCACAGGGAGCTGAAAGTGCTTGTTGAAGACCTATGCTCCATAGGGAGCTGAAAGTGTTTGATGAAGACCTATGCTCCACAGGGAGCTGAAAGTGCTTGTTGAAGACCTATGCTCCATAGGGAGCTGAAAGTGTTTGATGAAGACCTATGCTCCACAGGGAGCTGAAAGTGCTTGTTGAAGACCTATGCTCCACAGGGAGCTGAAAGTGTTTGATGAAGACCTATGCTCCACACGGAGCTGAAAGTGCTTGTTGAAGACCTATGCTCCACAGGGAGCTGAAAGTGCTTGTTGAAGACCTATGCTCCATAGGGAGCTGAAAGTGCTTGTTGAAGACCTATGCTCCACAGGGAGCTGAAAGTGTTTGATGAAGACCTATGCTCCACAGGGAGCTGAAAGTGCTTGTTGAAGACCTATGCTCCATAGGGAGCTGAAAGTGCTTGTTGAAGACCTATGCTCCACAGGGAGCTGAAAGTGCTTGTTGAAGACCTATGCTCCACAGGGAGCTGAAAGTGCTTGTTGAAGACCTATGCTCCACAGGGAGCTGAAAGTGCTTGTTGAAGACCTATGCTCCACAGGGAGCTGAAAGTGCTTGTTGAAGACCTATGCTCCACAGGGAGCTGAAAGTGTTTGATGAAGACCTATGCTCCACACGGAGCTGAAAGTGCTTGTTGAAGACCTATGCTCCACAGGGAGCTGAAAGTGCTTGTTGAAGACCTATGCTCCACAGGGAGCTGAAAGTGCTTGTTGAAGACCTATGCTCCACAGGGAGCTGAAAGTGCTTGTTGAAGACCTATGCTCCACAGGGAGCTGAAAGTGCTTGTTGAAGACCTATGCTCCACAGGGAGCTGAAAGTGCTTGTTGAAGACCTATGCTCCACAGGGAGCTGAAAGTGCTTGTTGAAGACCTATGCTCCACAGGGAGCTGAAAGTGCTTGTTGAAGACCTATGCTCCATAGGGAGCTGAAAGTAAAAAGAGAAGAACAAGAATCAAATAAGTTTGAACTTGCTATAATAAGAAGTGAACAGATGGGGCATATTAGGACAACCTGGAAGGTTGAAGGAAAATGATATATAGGAAAATAGAGAGAAACCATTAAGGCAATTTCAGAGGTGGTCTCTTAAGCAATCAACTGCATAATTTCTAAACAAATTTAGAGCTGAAAAGTTGTGGAGAGGCATAATCATCTACGCCAGTAGACACGGTACTTTATGAATATCAGAACCATCCTGGCCTTAATCTATCTCGTTGTGGTGCCTCTAGTAACAGACTAATAAGCCTAATCTATCTCGTCGTGGTACCTCTAGTAACAGGCTAATCAGCCTAATCTATCTCGTTGTGGTGCCTCTAGTAACAGACTAATAAGCCTAATCTATCTCGTCGTGGTGTGGTACCTCTAGTAACAGACTAATAAGCCTAATCTATCTCGTCGTGGTACCTCTAGTAACAGACTAATCAGCCTAATCTATCTCGTCGTGGTACCTCTAGTAACAGGCTAATCAATCTAATCTATCTCGTCGTGGTACCTCTAGTAACAGACTAACTAGCCTAATATATCTCGTTGTGGTTTGGTACCTCTAGTAACAGGCTAATCAATCTAATCTATCTCGTCGTGGTGCCTCTAGTAACAGACTAATAAGCCTAATATATCTCGTTGTGGTGTGGTACCTCTAGTAACAGACTAACCAGCCTAATCTAGTCAAGTAAGTAGGAATATAGACAGTGAATGCAACTTTGTATTTAAAAATGTCATGTTGAAGTCGGATGTATAGGGTCTAAAAAGGCGCAAATACTACAGTTCTACTCCAAACCACAACACAACGCATGCATGCTCTCTAAACATCATTTTAAGGGCGGATGACGAAGATGTGTATTCTTTTAGTCATCGAGTGAACGCAAGCAAGCAAGATCGCTGGGACACAGAGACTGCAAACATCATCTTCCATTCTTTTCTGTTTGCAGATTTTTGTTATGAGTCCACAAAGTCTAGAAACTTCTTATTCGTGTCAGTCACATTTATATCCTTATATATACTTTTGTATGAGCCGCGATAGCTCAGTGGTTAGTGAACTGGACTAGAAAGGTAGGGTTCGATCATAACCGACGGTTTCCGGGTTCACCCAGCTTTAAATGAGTACCGAAATTTTTAATGGGAAAGTAAAGCGGCACGGGCGTAATACCGACCACATTACCCAAAAATATTGTGCTGAAGGTCTGTAGAATTTATGGTCACTAACACCATATTCTCTATATGTCACTTGGCTTGACGGGGGCTCTTTACTTTATATATATGTATATATATACTTTTGTGTTGTTTGTTTATTGTTCCAACTGAAGACCTACTTGGCTGAAACGTCGATTTTGTTTCGTTTCTCACCTACGTAAAGCTGTTACCATACCACTTGTTATTCATTTACGTAAAGCTGTTACCATACCACTTGTTATTCACCTAGTAAAGCTGTTAATAGATCACTTGTTACTCACCTACGTAAAGCTGTTACCATACCATTTGTTATTCACCTACGTAAAGCTGTTACTAGACCACTTGTTACTAACCTACGTAAAGCTGTTACCATACCACTTGTTACTCACCTACGTAAAGCTGTTACCATACCACTTGTTACTCACCTACGTAAAGCTGTTACCATACCACTTGTTACTCACCTACGTAAAGTTGTTACCATACCACTTGTTACTCACCTACGCAAAGCTGTTACCATACCACTTGTTACTCACCTACGTAAAGCTGTTACCATACCACTTGTTTCTCACCTACGTAAAGCTGTTACCATACCACTTGTTTCTCACCTACGTAAAGCTGTTACCATACCACTTGTTTCTCACCTACGTAAAGCTGTTACCATACCACTTGTTACTCACCTACGTAAAGCTGTTACCATACCACTTGTTTCTCACCTACGTAAAGCTGTTACCATACCACTTGTTTCTCACCTACGTAAAGCTGTTACCATACCACTTTTTCCTTTTTTTCAAAAAATTTCTTATTCGTGTTGTTTTTTCCACGTTTTCTTATATTTCTGGATTGTTACCCACAATTCATATTCTATGTCTATCAAACTATCACCACTTTACTCCTATAATTTTTGTCACGCTAATTTACATTATTATTTATTATAATCGAATGATAATTGTTTCGTTATTTGCAATCACTTTATGTTAAAGTTGTTACCGGGTTCGTTAAATCATCTCGCTTGATTACTTATTACCTCAATCTTTTTGTCGAATTTGGCAAACATGAATTATTTCCCATAAATGTCTCATTATGTTTTTATGGACAAACCAAAACACACTGTTCCTCTTGCATTTTTTTACAGCCTTTATTTTCTCCCTATTTTTAGCCATCCACGTTCTTGTCTTTATCTATAGCGACCTTTAAGATTAAACTTTTTAATCTGCTAGAAGATAAGAAATAATATTGATTTACATGTTTCAGAGAATTTCATCAGTAATAATCGTTCAATCACATACTTGCAATCTTGTATTTGATCGTTAGCTGTGATTAATAATTACTGTCTTAAACGATGTTGACTCTGATTAATAATTATTGTCATTAATGATGTTTGTTGTGATTAATAATTACTGTCATAGACGATGTTAACTATGATTAATAATTACTGTCGTAAACGATTGTAACTGTGATTAATAATTACTGTCATAAACAATGTTAACTATGATTAATAATTACTGCCATAGACGATGTTAACTATGATTAATAATTACTGTCATAGACGATGTTAGCTATGATTAATAATTACTGTCGTAAACGATTGTAATTGTGATTAATAATTACTGTCCTAACGATGTTAACTATGATTAATAATTACTGTAATAGACGATGTTAACTGTGATTAATAATTATTATCATAGACGAAAGCAATATTTGTAACAAAGCAGATGGTTTTTATTTTAAAGTCGAATTTTAGTTATGATCTTGGAAATTGTGCAGCATTTATTATTTGAATATGTCCTGAGGTTCGTACATTCTACTCATATTTAAAATCGATATTTTATGGAAGTGGTTCGAGTTTGTGACACAACACACAAAAGTAAAATTTTTAACCAAAGTTAATGTTTATCTATCAATGATATTTGAAAAGTTAATTCTCATCAGTACTACATGTTTATTTCTTCAACAGCGTGTGTTGGTGATGCCCAATATGGATCATATGGTCATTCCAATACTTGTCCCAGGAGAAGTGCCTGTCTTTTCCTAGAGGAACCGTACCGGTATCTTTTTATTAATGCTAAAATGCACTTTCATCATCACTTTCAGAAAACAAATGAAGACAGCAGCAAGTCAGATCGCTGTCTTCACGAGGATCTTATGACAAATTTACGTCATACGAATGTGTTCTTGATTTGGGCCTTATCTGTGATGTCTTCCAAGAACTTAGCTAACTAAGTCTAGATTAAGTTGAAAAATGTCTTACAATATCGTAACCTTAAGTTTAAAAATGCCTAACAATATCGTAACCTTAAGTTGAAAAATGTCTTACAATATCGTTACCTTAAGTTGAAAGATGTCTAACAATATCGTAACCTTAAGTTGAAAAATGTCTAACAATGTTGTAATCTTAAGTTAAAAGATGTCTAACAATGTTGTAACCTTAAGTTGAAAGATTCTGGCAATGTTGTAACCTTAAGTTAAAAGATGTCTAACAATGTTGTAACCTTAAGTTGAAAGATTCTGGCAATGTTGTACCCATAAGTTGAAAGATTCTGGCAATGTTGTAACCTTAAGTTAAAAGATGTCTAACAATGTTGTAACCTTAAGTTGAAAGATTCTGGCAATGTTGTAACCATAAGTTGAAAGATGTCTAACAATATCGTAACCTTAGGTTGAAAGATGTCTAACAATATCGTAACCTTAAGTTGAAAGATGTCTAACAATATCGTAACCTTAAGTTGAAAGATGTCTATCGGAACCTTAGGTTGAAAGATGTCTAACAATATCGTAAACTTAAGTTGAAAAATGTCTTACAATATCGTAACCTTAAGTTGAAAAATGTCTTACAATATCGTAACCTTAGTTTGAAAGATGTCTTACAATATCGTAACCTTAGGTTGAAAGATGTCTAACAATATCGTAACCTTAGGTTGAAAAATGTCTTACAATATCGTAACCTTAAGTTGAAAAATGTCTTACAATATCGTAACCTTAAGTTGAAAAATGTCTTACAATATCGTAACCTTAAGTTGAAAAATGTCTTACAATATCGTAACCTTAAGTTGAAAAATGTCTTACAATATCGTAACCTTAAGTTGAAAAATGTCTTACAATATCGTAACCTTAAGTTGAAAGATGTCTAACAATATCGTAAACTTAGGTTGAAAGATTCTAACAATATCGTAACCTTAAGTTGAAAGATTCTAACAATATCGTAACCTTAAGTTGAAAGATTCTAACAATATCGTAACCTTAAGTTGAAAGATTCTAACAATATCGTAACCTTAGGTTGAAAGATTCTAACAATATCGTAACCTTAGGTTGAAAGATTCTAACAATATCGTAACCTTAAGTTGAAAGATTCTAACAATATCGTAACCTTAGGTTGAAAGATTCTAACAATATCGCAACCTTAGGTTGAAAGATTCTAACAATATCGTAACCTTAGGTTGAAAGATGTCTAACAATATCGTAACCTTAGGTTGAAAGATTCTAACAATATCGTAACCTTAAGTTGAAAGATTCTAACAATATCGTAACCTTAAGTTAAAAGATTCTAACAATATCGTAACCTTAGGTTGAAAGATGTCTAACAATATCATAACATTAAGTTGAAAGATTCTAACAATGTTGTAACCTCAAGTTGAAAGATGTCTAACAATGTTGTAACCTTAAGTTGAAAGATGACTAACAATGTTGTAACCTTAAGTTGAAAGATGTCTAACAATATCGTAACCTTAAGTTGAAAGATTCTAACAATGTTGTAACCTTAACTTGAAAGATGTCAAACAACGTTGTAACCTTAAGTTGAAAGATGTGTAACAATGGTGTAACCTTAAGTTGAAAGATGTTTAACAATGGTGTAACCTAAAGTTGAAAGATGTGTAACAATGGTGTAACCTAAAGTTGAAAGATGTGTAACAATGGTGTAACCTAAAGTTGAAAGATGTGTAACAATGGTGTAACCTTAAGTTGAACGATACGTAACATTGCTGTTTCTAGATGAAGGTTTAAAACCAAATTTGCTAACTGACTATAAAAATGGTCACAAAATTGTATATTCAAGCTGAAGGATTTGTAGCAAAGTTGATAACCTGAACTAAGTGGCTTCTAGCAAGCCTTTAATATCATGTCATGCTTACAACTTACTACTGTTAATAAGAGCGTCAAAACAAGCTTACAAATCGTTATTTTTCTTCTTTACGTTTGGATATATTTAACTAAACATTTAGCCACTTCTCTCTCCAGAAACCGAACAATTTCTCCGTGTTCTTCAAACTGAGCAATGCAGTTGTCAAGATTGTTCATGATGATGTTGATTAAGTGTCACCGGCGGTACAGTGTGACTCCGAGCTGTAGGTTGTGAAATGTGGCTCACTTCATTCTTCTTCATCATCTGCCATACCGGTTGGCGTAGGCGATCATATCCTTCCACAATCTTCTGTCTACAGTGCATCGTATGAGTTCTGTTGCTGACTGTTTCCATGTCATGACACCAAGCTATCTAATAGTTTCTCTCCTTGTCGTCCGCGAATTCTCTTTCGTTTTATTTTGCCAGCTGTAATGTTTGTATTTCAACTTTCCTCTTCTCATGATGTGCCTGAAAAATATTGATTGTTTCTTTCTGCTGTTTCTTAGGAGCTCCCTTTTTGTATTGGCCTCTTTGATAATTTAATCTTTGGTCGTTGTAGTTGTCTAGGGAACTATCAACAATCTTCTGAGAAATCCCTTCTCTGTGGCCTCTAATCGTCTTTTCATTGGTTAGTCTACTGTCCATGATTCGCTTCCATAGCTTTCACTTCATTAGCATTTTCAATTATCTCCTTTTTGTTTTCAGATTTTTTAGCTTGACTGTCCTAGTGTACGTGCAATACAAGGTCTTCTATATCAGCAGATCTTACCACGACGGTGGCTTTGAAAGTTATAAACAAGTCAATGTGACTGAGTGGTTAGTGCGTTCTCGACGGACAGAGAGGGTCCGGAGTTCAATTCTTGAAAGTGGCGATTTTATTTTTCGACCCACACCTTTCGTGGTTCACGGTTCACGCAGCCTGTGAAGATATGTACCACAGAGGCAGGGCGGCTTCGAAAAGAGAGGTTAGATGATACAGATGGCGATGTTGTTTGTGAATCTGCAGCCCTGGTGCCACTCCTGGACTTTAAGGGTTAGTCAAGAGGAATGTCGCCTAAATTCAGGAGAGCTTCGAGGAGAAAGGGGGAGGACTTTTGAAACAATTTATCGTTTCACGATGTGGGATTTGCTGGGGAGGAAATCTGAGCGCATATGAACAGTGTTTCAATGTGCGATAGGGTAATCTTACAACTAGCTAACTATGTAGGGCGGCCTGGCGTGATATCGACTGTATCATTCACAAAAGTAGCTGTTTGTCATTGGCAACAATTAGCACAAACACCATATTCCCCTGCACCTTAAGGCGTGCAGTAAACACATAAATTATATTTACCAGTCTACGTTAAACAAATAAAAAACAGGAATTGCCACTTTGAAAACATAAAAACTCATAAAAGACAAATTTTCTCAACTTCATGGGCCTTAGAGATTACAAAATCTACTGAGACAGCAAATGTTAAAGATTATAGTCTCTGGCCACTCCAGTGACACTCCATAATGTAGAGTATTTAGAAAATCGAATTACTGCATTAACTTTGCACGGCTTCTTCTGTAGTGGAAAAATGTGCCGGCCAGAGATAGGAATACAATATTCTGAACGAGGCCGTCAACTACGCAAAATAACCCTGCAGAAAAATCTGGGCATCAATAACGCAGTACAGCGGGCATCCTTCACGGGTTGTCGTCAAGAGTCTTAATCATTCCCTAGGTTTTTGATTTTGTTCTTTCCCCTTTTTAAGGTAAAGCTTCTCATGACCGGAGAGTAATATACAGCGCTGTGATGTGACGTAAAACTGGCGAAATTGGGGAACGAGTTATGTGGATGATGTTTGCGTATTTATTATTAATTATGAAGAAAGATAAGGTGAGGTCAGTATCTAGAATGAAAAATTGCACACATGTACGGGTATTTATGTTTCATTAATAAGAACAAATATTTTGTTATATATGGTGACGTAAAGGAAAAAAAGTAAAGATGCCCGTCACGCCAAGTGACGTGTAGGGAATATGGTGTTAGTGACCATTATTTGTATAGAACTCCGACACATGATTTTTAGGGTAATGTGGTGGGGTTTACGCCGTCACGCATTAATTTTCCCAGAAAAAAATCCGGTACCCGTTTAAGACTGGGTGAACCCGGAAGCCATCGATCAGGATCAAACTCTATCTTTTGTCTTTTGTAGTCCAGTTCACTAACCACTGAGCTATCGAGCTTCTATATAGTAGTGAAGTATTTAAAATTATCTTCACAAAGAAACATCTTATACAGAGAATATTCATCCTCACCAAGTGATGCCTGTGTCAAACGTGGTCGCTCATGAAAACAAAAACTAAAAAGAAGATAGTCACGATATAAATGAGATGTTTGAGAAAATCGTTTGTAGTGAGTAGATGAAACAAAATGAGGTCGTAAATGAGAGAGATTGGACATTAAATCAATTCTAAACTAAACACAGAGACGGCAAATCAAATGGTTTTCTCATCTGGAAAGAATGCCAAGAGACTGCATGCAACACAGAACACATATTACAAGTTGAGATGGAAGAAGCACTTATTGTAGGCACTAACTGACAACATCCCAGAAACGTTACAACAACAACAACTACTACTACAACTACAACTACAACTACTACAACTACAACTACAACTGCAACTACTACAACTACAACTACTACAACTACAACTACAACTACAACTACAACAATTGACAATGGTTGAGACCGCCAGAATGGCGGGAACTGGAAATTTGTATTTCTATCGGAATCTGAAGGGCGAGAAAGAAGGAGTAGAGAGAAAGAAGGAGTAGAGAGAAAGAAGGAGTAGAGAGAAAGAAGGAGTAGAGAGAAAGAAGGAGTAGAGAGAAAGAAAGGGGGAGGGAGAAAGGGAGAGTGGGGGTGGGAGAGTGGGGGTGGGAGAGTGGGGGGTGGGAGAGATGGAGAGTAGGGAGGGGTGAAGTTTTGAACATTAGGCCACAGCCAGCATTATAAAAGGGAGAAGAAAATAAAGAAATGGAAGAAATAAAAGAGGAAGAGGAAAATGAGGAATACAGTAACCACACAAAAAATGGAAAAACTAGGAGTAGAATAAAAGAAACTGGTATTTTATAAACAGAAAACCCGGCACTTTAATCTCCAGACTACATCTATCTTCGGGAATTTGCTTTTTGGAAAAAATGAACGATATTTTTACATTTGTCTCTTTTGTCTTTTTAAATGAGATCACTTTGACTTACTCGGAAAAACGTCCATGGTCTTTTATGTTAGATTTGTGATGTACTTTTATATTTGTGCATGTCATATTTTCCTTTGAGAACATCACTCATAACATTCAATTACAACTGTTTGTCTTCATTTGTATTAAAATGTCTTTCAGTAAAGTGCTATCTGTAACAAATACTGAATATGTTTTGGTTATTTATTTGTCTCTAAGTGTGTACATCCCTGAGTAAAATATAAATGTTTTTTATTAATGAAATATATATATTTGTAAATATTCATTTTTTTAAATGAATGCTGAAAATGAGCTTTGCTAGGTAGGTTTTCCGAAATTGAAAAAACCTACATGTTACAGACTGTTGCTAACTATTTCTTGTCCTTATATACACCAGAACTGTTCCTATATAACGGGATGCGGTTAAACTTCTAGGACTCTAACGGTTACTAGACCTCATCAATCACTTAATGCCTATTTGTATTTGATAAAAAATAAGTATAATAATAATTTGAAATATATATATATATACATATATATATATATATATATATATATATATATATATATTCTTCTTTTTCTTCTTTCCTTCCTCATCTGCCTTTCAGCGTCGAGGGGATATATAATTTGCGGTCTTTTGCTCTTCTGTTTGCCTCTGCTGCTGTTATGTTTCCTAGTGCTTCTAATATTCCATCGACCTATCTTTTTCGTGGTCGACCCTTGGGTCTGGTGTTCTCACAATGTTTGTTGAAGGCTCGTTGTGTTGTGTTTTGTTCTTTCTGCCTTGTCACGTGGCCAAACCATTTTATCTGTTGTTTCCTTATATATTCTATGACGGGGGCTATTCCTAGCTTTTATCTCAGTTCTTCATTTCTGATCTTATCTCTCAGACTTTCCTGTCATTCGTCTAACACATTTAATCTCTGTAGAGATTATTTTACTTATTGTTCTTGCATCTAGGGTCCAGGTCTGGCATTGGTAGCACAACGTTGGAATGAAGATTGTATTGTATAGTGCTCGTTTTGCCTCCAGAGTTATTTCCTTGTGGCCAATAGTGGTGATAACTGTCCAATGATTTGACAAGCTTTGTTGCATCTTGATTCTATCTCTGCTGTTTGAGAATTATCGTTTGTCATTAGACTTCCTAGGTATTTGAATTTGAATTTCTCTACTTGTTTTAGTTGTCTGCCTTCTATAGTTATGTTGATGTTCTGTTTATTTTTGGCGACATTCATGACTTCTGTTTTGTTGATGTTGATTATCATGTTGTATTTTGTACCTGAGATGTTGAGTTTGTTTAAGTGTTCTTGCAGGTCTTCTATTGTTTCATGTATTAGTGCCTGATCGTCTGTAAATAAAAGCTCGTTTATCTCCTCTGTCTCTGATGGGTTGGCTAGCTTACATATATAGTCCATGTATGTAATAAACAGTAGGGGGGATAGTACGTCTCACACCTGATCTAACTTCGAAGTGGTCTGTGTATCCTGCTGCTGTTCTGACCCTGCAGCTACTGTTGCTGTAGAGGCTTTTAATAAGGTTGGTTAGATGTTGGCTTACTCCATATGTTGTTAGTATCTCCCACAGTTGTTCTCTGTTTAATCTGTCGAATGTTATTTCCTGGTCAATGAAGACTACGTATATATCTATATATATTATATTATTATTATAATAATTTGAAAATATATATATATATATATATATATATATATATATATATATAAATCCATTGTGTTGAAAGCACAGTAGGGAATGAGAAGACCTGTATATTTTTATTTCTCGCACTTATGGTTTTTGGCTGAGAGAATAGCGGAAAACTTTCTTTTAGGAAAAAAAAAACAATAGAAAAAAGCATTGCGTGTGTACCTATGATTGTTCTTTCCTGTGCTTTCTATCTTTCATTCTGCATTTCATCTTATCCATTTACTTTATGCTTTATGCTTTACTTTTAGTTGTTTATCTCTTTTTCACTGTATCTTTATCTCTTTTTATTGGTATTACTTCATCTAATGTAATCTTACTTTTTAATCTTTTTTTTTCTTCCACATTTGCCTTTCAGCAACTAGGAGAGATAGAATTTGCGGCCTGCTGCTCTTCTCTTGATCTCTTCCATTATTATGTTTCCTAGTGTTTCTAATATTCCATCAGTCTATATTTCTCTCTTTTTCGCGGTTGGTCCTCGAGTCTGACGTTCTCGAAACGTTTTTTATAAAGGCTCGTTATGTTGTGTTTTGATCTTCCTGTCTTATCACGTGGTCAAACCATCTTATCTGTTGTTTTTTTTTTTATGTATTCTATTGCAGGAATTAGTCGTAGTTTTTTTTCTCTCAGCTCTTTATTTCTAAATTAACCCTTCAGGCTGTTTCCATTCATTTATCTAACGCATTGCATCTCTGTAGTCGTTATTTACATCCCTGCTTTTCATCGCTGGCTAGTAATTTCATCTCAACGTGTTTTTTTCTTTAATACATGCTTCGTTCTGCATAGCTGCTCTTTCTTTAATTTTTGCTCCATTAAAATTAATATTCCTCTGTTTTATTTTGCTTGAACACTTTTTACTTTTTTTTTAGTTGGAGAGCGGGTGCCCAAGTCTAATGGACTTGTCATTCTCATGTCAGGTAAACGCCGCTTTAATTCCCGGTAGAGATTTTTTTTTGGTTTTCTCTCGCAGTGAAAAACAAGCTTAGACGTGAACACAGCGTGGCGACAGCTCTGGTACATGAGAACTTTATTCTCCCGACCTCGTAGAAATCCACAGAAAGACTTTATGAAGATGGAGTACTTATATATTTTAATTTATTTTTTTTTAATAAAGAGATATAGAAGTCGATTGAAGAAGCTAGACAGAGTTCAAGAGTATGGCATTCGTGGGCGTATTATAACAAATAATGGAGAATATGAGACAGAAATAAGCAAAAGAATTATAATGGGAAAAAAAAACAATTTTAGCAACATGAAAAATATACTCACATGAAAGCAAATAACATCAGAATTAAATTACGAATTATAAAATGCTAGATTTGCTCAACATTCCTGTATGGTGCAGAAACATGGACATTAAATAAGGAAAGAGCAGAAATTGAAGCCTTTGAAATTTGGATCTATAGAAAGATGGAAAGAATTGTTTGGAAGGAAAAGAAAACAAACTAGGAAGTTCTGAATCAGCTGAAAATTAATAAATAACTATTTAACACATTTCGAAAAATACAACTGAAGTTTGTTAATGAGGGAGGGAGAAGATAAAAGGTTCACAATGTTTATTTGGCAACAAGGTCCTCCTCAATGAGGTTAGAAAAGAATAGAGCCACTGTTACCTGCCACGCATGTCGTAAAAGGCAATTAAGAAGGTTTGGAACCTTCGCCAAGGTAATCTAGTAAGACGTGCACGGAGCGACCTTGTCAACGGAATTTACCGATGCATTTTTGGAAAGTGCTGTGACAAGTAGCGGGACGGATATGGGGAATTCATGACTGCAATGAAACTGACTCAAAAGGTAGAATATAACAGAATCTGGCAACGCATAAAGTAAAATATACTATAAAGTAATTATTATATTAGTCTACGTGTCTGTTATCTGTCAAAATGGCATGTTTCTGCTCATTGCCAATTAAACATAACCGTATAAGGTAGTCACTTAAAACCAAATGTAAAACACATAAGGTTACATATAGCAATTACACGCTCATACAGTCATCATCGTCATAGCGTCATCATCGTCATAGCGTCATCATCATCATCATTCAACTGCTTATCCCTGTTGAAATTCGGCTTCCATGACAACTACTCTCAAGTTTTCTCTCCCATTAGGTTGCGTTAGCTCAGTGGTTAGTGAACTGGGCTACAAAATACAGGAGGTCGAGTTTGATTCTAATCGGGGGTTAAGGCAAAGAAATGCAAATGAATGCATAAAAATGCGAAGCTGCAGTATAGCTGAATATGAGGAAAAATTTAAAAAAAAATGGTATGCAAGAAGCTTAACGTGATAAGTGGACGATGAGTTTAGTCTGTGTCGTTCACTTATCACGTAAAGCTTCTTACATACCATTTTGTTTTGGTATTGTTTAATTTTCCTTTGATTCTAATCGACGGCTTTCGGTTTCAACGATTCATTTCATGGGAAGAGATATGTTTACAACACTCGGAAAAAGCCAAAAATAATCAACAGCAGAAGAAAAAAAACAAAGACCAATAAACAGTTAGTGCAGGATTAAACCCGTACTCCTCAACACAACGCCTTGCTACGAGAGGCCATGCGTTACGGTACACTGCCAACTAAGCAATCTAAGAAGCTGGGTTCATCCAGCCTTAAATGGGTACCTGCACCGGATTTATTTCTGAGGAAGAATGCGGCGCCTGGACGTAATACCGACCACATTACCCAAAAATAATTTGCTGATGGTCTATAAAATATATGGTATCTAACACCATATTCTCTGTACGCCATGTAGCGTGGCGGGGCTCTTTTCTATTTTTTTTCTTTTCTCTGCCCTGCGCTATATGTCCTTCTTCTACGATCAAGGCTCATTCAGACTAGGATCGGACTCACATATGAAGGCTGCTGTCAATTTCACTGATTCCGTTGACCCATAGAGTTAAGAACTATATTTCCAGTGTTTGAGTCAGTCATTCCCAACTTGTCTGGGATATCTTGCACTGACTTGGTCCCTTTCTCTCTCTCTCTCTCTATATATATATATATATATATATATATGTATATATATTCACATATAGTCTTACTTGCACCATCATGATAATTTTCTCTTATGTCATTTCACATGTCGAACATTACTTTATTTTTATTGTTTTTTTTTAATGTTTCTTTTTTACCAGGTTTCTTAAATATTACTTTATAGCAAAATGAACTAGTCTGTTCTTTTCTTTGTCAATGGAATTCTGATAATTCTTCTCAAACACTTCCATGTAAATGCATTAAGAATTGATCATCGGATCAGTGAGGGCTCCACGTTTCATGGCCACTTAACTGTGAGAAAAATACATGTTGATGTAAGCTTAAGTTTTGTTGATATTTGGCTGTTTAATCCACCTTCCTGTTTTCTGTGGGTTTTTTTCCTCCATCATTATTTAGGGCGTGATCTTGTTGACATTGTTGATGAATGCAACTGTTGTTAAGTGCCGATTTAATAAGATACGATAACACAATCATACACAATCGTGCACAATCATGTACAACCATACACAATCATACACAACCTTCCACAATCTTACGCAGTTATTCACAATCTTGCGCAATTATTCAGTTATACACAATCATACACAATTAGTCACAATCATACACAATTAGTCACAATCATACACAATTATTCACAATCATGCACAATTAGTCACAATTATTCACAATCATATACACATTAATGCTTCAAATCGCACTCTCAAGGTGACGCATGAAGATTTCAGTACCACTCACGATCTCCGTGCCACCGACGTAACTTCCCCTCCATCTGTACAAAAACTAATTAATTTGTGTGATATTTGTTAGGAATTGTACACTTGTAATTGTTAGCTCCCTCACTCATTCTTCTCTTTCTATTTGCCACCGTTGCTATAATTCAACAACCGATGGGTCAGGCAAAAACCCAAATTGTATTCGATAAACCCAACATGTTGTTCGATCAATCCAAAGGTTATTCGGGAGGGCTACTTCTCAATGTGAGACGAGGACCGTAAAGCTATAACAACCTCAGGCACAATCAATCAAACATAATAAATCACACTCACACATAATAAATCACACTCGCACATAATAGATCATACTCGTACGTAATAAATCACGCTCACACAAAAAAACCACATCCACAGATAATAAATCATAATCAAACATAATAAATCACACTCACATAATAAATCATACTCACACATAATAAATCATACTCACACATAATAAATCACACACACATAATAAATCATACTCACACATAATAAATCAAACACACATAATAAATCATACTCACACATAATAAAACATACTCACACATGATAAATCATACTCACACATAATAAATCATACTCACACATAATAAATCACACTCACACATAATAAATCACACACTCATAATAAATCACACTCACACATAATAAATCACACTCACATAACAAATCATACTCAAACATAATAAATGGGAGCCGCGATAGCTCAGTGGTTAGTGAACTGGACTACAAAAGACAAAAGGTAGGGTTCCATCCCAATCGACAGCTTCCGGTTCACCCAGCCTTTAATTGGGACCGGATTTTTCTCTGGGAAAGTAAAGAGGCATGGGCGTAATACCGACCACATTACCTCAAAAAATAATGCGCTGAAGGTCTGTAAAATTTATGGTCACTAACACCATATTCCCTTTACGCCACTTGGCGTGATGGGGTACTTTACTTTTTTTTATATTCTATACATAATAAATCACACTCACATAATAAATCATACTCACACATAATAAATCACACTCACACATATTAAATCATACTCACACATAATAAATCACATTCACATAATAAATCATACTCACACATAATAAATCACACACACATAATAAATCACACTCACACATAATAAATCACACTCACACATAATAAACCACACTCACACATAATAAATCACACTCACACATAATAAACCACACTCACACATAATAAATCACACTCACACATAATAAATCACACACACACATAATAAACCACACTCACACATAATAAATCACACTCACACATAATAAATCACACTCACACATAATAAATCACACTCACACATAATAAATCACACTCGCACATAATAAAGCACACTCACACATAATAAATCACACTCACACATAATAAATCACACTCACACATAATAAATCACACTCACACATAATAAACCACACTCACACATAATAAATCACACTCACACATACTAAACCACACTCACACATAATAAACCACACTCACACATAATAAACCACACTCACACATAATAAATCACACTCATTCATAATAAATCACACTCGCACATCGCTATCTGACAAATAGCAACAAATAAAAATCGTCAAATGGTTAAGGAATTTATCAACACCATAATAATACAATATCTAAAATAGCACAAACGTGTTTTTTTTCTATCTGGGGTGAATTAAAAGCTCAGACCCGAATACTGTTTAGCGACTGCACTGTACAAGCGACCTTTAGTCTCCGGTCCTATAATCCCCCCCCCCCCCTCCCTCCCCACACCAAACAACCGGCAGACCCTAAAAAAACCGGAAAGGATGTTACGTTTTTAAAAATATTTTAATACAATTAATTGAATTGAGAAATGAGACAACAAAATATGTAGAAACGAGAGTGACAAGAAATTGCATTTCCTTACATAACTGATATCAGACTAATGATTAACAGTAGCATCATAAACCACCTTTGCTGTCTAGTTAATATATCATAACTTACAGCGGAAGTGACAAGACAAGACGAATGAAAAGAGACATAAAAAAGAGGGATCTGTAGTAATTGTTTGTACTCACCAAATGCTGCAAATAAAATAACCAAGCAAATTTGAAGAAGACACATCTTTATGATAGTCTGTATATTCTGCTGAATAGAAGACGCCTTCAGAACTGCCTCAGAGAACAAGTAAATCCAAAGAAAACCGATTAACAAATCTGTCTTCAAACGCTCAACACAAAAAAATTACACAAGGTCACAAGATAATTTTTTTACCCTGCTAATTTAAATAGATTTTTAAGTTGAGTTTAAAACTGCTTTATTTTAAAGATTGTTTATCATGCCACGTATTTAATTCTGTTTACAATTTATAGGAAAATATTTTCTGTCTACTTAAGCGACGCGTTGTCGGTATATTTAGAAGTTTCACGTGAAAGCATTTAAAAAGTCAAGGCTTGCCTAAAC